>OX101808.2:8176610-9496165 GCA_944452925.2 Chrysolina oricalcia | reverse complement strand
AAGCCGAAATAATAATGATAACGTTAATTCAACAACATTTATAACACGGATAATGAAACTATGATAAAGTCGTAAACAAAAAGTACAATATCTATTTGAAAGTTTTATTCACAATTGTGAGAGCAAATATTTTTTCAAATATGAATTATCAAGTTCTGTAAATTCGTGTTTCCGAATTGACAAGATACTCCACTATGAAATATCGAATTCAGTCCATATTTTATATTTACGTGTTGGTCTTTTATCTGAATCTCACGAAAGTCAGGATTTAAATATTTCAAATTCTTCTTCACGGCTTGAATATTTTGGAGTTTCACTGAGAATATAATTTCATGGGAGAAAATCTTCAACCGAATATAAATTTAGCTGAAAAAACGCAAGTTGGACTAAAATCATTTAAAACATGTTTTAAACACGAGCCTCTGATTAAAACATATTTGTTTCAAAACAATTGTTTTTATACAGTTTTTTATTGATATGAAAAAACACTAGATTATTAATAAATTAAGGGCCAATTTATGTAACATATCATTATCATCATAGTCATAATCACTATCACATTCCTAGTCTTAACTAGTCGTTCTGTTAAGAAATTTTTATTTTCATACATCGTAGAAAATTAAAAATTGGCAGATGACAACACTGTCATTAGTATCTTTTTATCAATTTATCCCAGAGGTTGGGATATTTTCAATCATTTCAATAAGAGTACCCTCTTCCTGGCTCATTTTTTCCGAAACACAATAAAAAATAACAAATAACTGGGATCACAAGTCAACAAATAATTATATTTGTCATTTGTCAAATAGGTATCGACGCAATTGCGCGTTGTGCATCTCGTCTTAATCATAACCATAAAAAGTGAAAATTGACATCTTTGAAGGACAAATTCTTATGATTATGATTGAGACTAAACCTAAAGAAATTGCATAAATGCTCCCAACGAAATGTACAGTTTCAATTTGATTTTTTGATTAAATTGGCCCTAACAAAACTAATAACAGAGACACAAATAAATAAAACAATATTCTCCGCTCTTTAACAAAATATGACTTCTCTTCAAAATAAATAGGATTCAAAATTTGGAAATAGAAATATTATATATATACAGAGTGGGTCACGGTCGATGGTACCTTAGACGTTTACGGAGAACGGGACATAGGATCATTCTGAAAATTTGGTTTCTCAAGTAGTTGCTCTTGGTCTATCGATCTAAAATATTTTCAGCAATGCAGCGTTGCCGCTTATACCAGAAAGTAGCAGCATCTTTGTTATTTCAAATGGGTCACCCTGTATATTATCACATTTTTGAACTTGTCATTCCTTTCTGATTATTTCTGCCTCATACTCCCCTATACCTATCTCTAACGGTTTTTGAGATATTGGTATTTTCCATATTTTTTATCCAAAACATAGCTCGAATTGAATGTTTGTTTCTGCGGTATTTGGATTCTTAGGAAGTTGCAATTTTGTGTTCAGTTCATTAAGATCATGTACATTGATTCTGTATAGAGAAGTTTGTTCTGCGTTATACATGTATATTATGAAATATCCTGAAAGATGACTAAATTCCCTTGAATTGATATATCATGTTCCTATATCTAAATAGCCAGAATTCCGAGATAATAGCAATTTTCACTTGTAATCTCCCAAGTACATGAAATTTTTGAAAATTACCCGAGTTGCGAAGCGACGAGGGTGCACACAGTGCAAAGTGCACAAGACCTGCGCCAACGAGTGATCAACTGCACTGAAGAGCTAGATGCCAGTGAAATAAGGAGTGCTACAACTGTATCTCCAAATACCCGGATTTTGAAATGTTTGGAAGCCAATGGTCGGCATTTTGAAAATTTATTGTGAACGTTTTCTGATTTTTGACAGATAATTAATGAAATTATGTTGTAATCGTACAAACTTCCTTTTGTTCATTGGTTGTAAATCAGGGTACGTTTCATTGAATTTTCTGCAGGTTCTTGCTGTAATTCCCTCACATTTTCCATGAAGAATAAACAATTTCATCAGAACTTCGTTTGAATAATTTTTTCCCTCCATTTCAATTATTTTTGAGTCACTTTCGCTAAGAAACACAACGGTATTATTAATAGTGCTCTAATTGTCAAATTTTCATAAGGTCATGTACCATCATGACATTTAATAGCCACCTTAGATGAATATGAGAAAAATAAATCGATTTTTTTTGAAAATTTCACACCTCCCTTTTGTAGCCAATCAAAAAATTCGTTCTTGTTTAGATACCATGGCAACCCTAAAAATTTCCGGAAATTTTTATCCTGGGTACCCTGGGCGAAATTAATAAGTGGAAATTTTTCTGTCAAACCTGTGACAAGTTGATATTTTGCTTTAATGTACAAATGTAGGTCTAGTTTTCATATGAAAGGAGATAATTATGTATTTACTGGATATTTGGAATGTGTCTGAAAATATTTTCTCCACGATTATTGCAGAAATTGTCAATTCTGAAATCATATTTCAGAAGAAGTTCAATACACCATTTGTCACAAGCTTTTATCACAAGTCCCGTAGCCAAGCGGTAGTGTTGCGGCCTATGAGTCGCTAGGTCGATGGTTCAATCAATCCACGATAAGAACAAAACATTTTTTTTTGTTCCAAATTTATTGATGAAAATTTTGTTAAGTATTTTACATATCAATATTTCAGTGGTTATAAATATTTCAGGAGAAACCATCGTTAGTTATTTCTTATGATTTGTTTCAAAGAAAATTTATGTTCTCGAAAAATTTCCGGCAATTATTCAAGCACTTGGGAGATTACAAGTGAAACTTGCTATTATCTCGGAATTCTGGCTATTTAGGTATTGGAACATGATATATCAATTCGAAGGGAATTTAGTCATCTTTCAGGATATTTCATAATATACAAGATGTTCCATTTAAAAAAACGCACTTTCAACTGATTTCGTATCTAGCAGTAAGATCATGAATTTTGAACGACCCTGTATAACGCAGAACAAACTTCTCTATACAGAATCAATGTACATGATCTTGATGAACTAAACACAAAATTTTAACTTCCTAAGAATCCAAATACCGCAGAAATAAACATTCAACTCGAGTTATGTTTTGGATAAAAAATATGGAAAATAACCAATATCTCAAAAACCGTTCGAGATAGGTATAGGAGAGTATGAGGTAGAAATAATCAGAAATAATCAAAAATGCGGTAATATACATGGTGACCCATTTGAAATAACAAAGATGCTGCTACTTTCTGGTATAAGCGGCAACGCTGCATTGCTGAAAATATTTTAGATCGATAGACCAAGAGCAACTACTTGAGGAACCAAATTTTCAGAATGATCCTATGTCCCGTTCTCCGTAAACGTCTAAGGTACCATCGACCGTGACCCACCCTGTATATAAAATTAAATCATTCTGATTATGAACCAATATCGATACTTTCAATCTCTTCTGTTTTTTCTATATTCTTGCCAGATCTTTGTTTTAAACATGTTTTTAATGTTTTTTAAATGTACAAAAAAATACAATTTAAATCAAATAAAACAGTTTCAAATAAAAAAAAAAACACAATGTTTCGCTTGAAATAAAAAAGAAATCGGATGTACGTTGGTTCTACGCTTATTATGTTACACTAATTTCTATTTTCGATTATCGGCCGATCTTTGGCATTTTTTTTTTTTTGGTGGTGTTACTACTTGTTTTTCCACTGTGTAATGCATATTTTGACCGATTCTGACTAAGTCCTCTATTAAATTTTGATTGCGTTAGCACTTGTGTGACCCGATCCAGCGGTATGATTTCATTTGTGAATTCCTTACAGATGAAGTGAGTGTCTCTGTTCGCAGGTGATCGCCTAACTTTCGAGTCTTTCGACATCTCCATTGAACTTCTGCACGATAAGCCGAGGTCAACTGTGTTTTCACAACAAGATTTGTCAGTTTCTCTGATTACAATTACATTTTTTAATGAACAACTGCAATGTGATTTTATTCCACAAATCACTCATTTCAGTCCACTTTGGGCTATTCTGTTACATATTTTTTAGTCCGGTTGCAGGGAGGGTTTTCGTGGCCTATGAAGTGCGACGGGATCATCCAAGTTTTTCTCATGTATTTTGAACCGCTGAATCTGAATTTCGAGGGTGATAAGCCGGGAAAGCATCCGGAAAATTGTTATGGACGATTTTTCGAGGGAAATCGAAAAATCCATTTTTTCCTAAAACAAATGACGTCATAATAATCTGCATAAAATTCTTCACAAGAAAGGTCTCTACAAGGTTTTCTCCAAAATGCACCGTTTTCGAGTAAAACGTGCACAAAATTTAAAAAAATGCCATTTTCTCAATTTTCAATGTCCTCTCATTCCTGTCAAATAATGATATTTTTAGGACCACCTTGTCCCACCTTGAAAGCGGCATTTTTTTTATTCGCGATGCTCACGTGGACGAATTTCTTATTGTGTCATTTAAAACGGGTTCAGCACATACTTTGTCATGATGACAAAGCATTTCAGTTGTGGAAAATTGTAAAAAAATTATTAAAAGTACAACTTTCCGAGGAAAATCGAAAAATCAATTTTTTGCAAAAATGAGTGATGCTATAATATTTTCAATGAAATTCAACAATGAGTTTGATTGTAAAGTATGTAAAAAGCTCTGAGAATATGTAATTTAATAGATGCACTGAAAATATCATTATTTGACTGAATGATAGGGCATTGAGAAAATCACATTTTTTCGAATTTCGAGCACGTTTTACTCGAAAACGCGGCATTTTAGAGAAAAACTTGTTGGAACCTTTTTTGTGGAAAATTTTATGGAAAATATCACAGTATTTTTTTAAATTTTGAGCACGTTTTACTCGAAAACGGTGCATTTTGGAGACCTTTTTGTAGAGAATTCTATGCAGAATATCATGGCGTTATTTGTTTTTGGAAAAAAATGGATTTTTCGATTTCCCTCGGAAAATCGTACATAACAATTTTCCGGATGCTTTCCCGGCTTATCACCCTCGAAATTCGGATTCAGCGGGTCAAAATACATGAGAAAAACTTGGGTGATCCCGCCGCACTTCACAGGCCACGAAAACCCTTCCTGCCACCGGACAATTTTTTTTACCTTGATCTGAGGAAAGTCGAGCGACTATGTTGATTGTCGACCATCTATAGGAAATCACCGAAGATTAAATGGAATAAATAAAATGAAGGCTCTATATTTTATATGAAAATATTTGATAATAACGTTTTGAAAGCGTACGTCCAATTTTTATTGTATTGGCAGCGACAGTGAAAATTGAAATAGTATATTGTTCACTATAATTTTTCTACGACTATTCGAATGATAAACAAAAAACTGTTTTTTTTTTTCATAACAGTTTTTATCATAAACCTAGTTGCCGTCGTTGTTGCATTGTTTTTCTCTGAAATTAATAACTCGGGTTCAAAGCCCATTGGATGAAACATCTATTTTTATTTTTTATACGTACCTACCTACGTTGTGATACAACTTACACTTGCAATTTCCCTCTTATTATATAAACCAATCTGTTCACTATACTTTTTCTACGACTATTCGAATGATAAACAAAAAACTGTTTTTTTTTTCATAACAGTTTTTATCATAAACCTAGTTGCCGTCGTTGTTGCATTGTTTTTCTCTGAAATTAATAACTCGGGTTCAAAGCCCATTGGATGAAACATCAATTTTTATTTTTTACACGACCTACCTACGTTGTGATACAACTTACACTTGCAATTTCCCTCTTATTATATAAACCAATCAAATGTCATCATTTTCTCAACCTAAACCTATGATAACAATACTTTCTGAAAACACTTCTTCCAGCTCGTGTTATTTTGAAATTGGAGTTTCCTGAGTTTACGCAATGTAGTAGAAAAAGAATCACTCTCTTCAAATCTTTTGACATTTAAAAGTACTTAATAATAAAATTATATTTACTTCCGATCTTGTCATACTGAAGAAAGAGTAACTGCTGAAAAATATCTTAACTATGGCTCATCTATGCCCTTTTCTAATGTTGGAGGTGGTTTAAGGAGTGTAAAAATACAGCAACGGGTTATCTTATTTTTTGGAACGTGCTGTATGATACAAGTTCGTATAAAGTAGGACTTTTTTGTATGAGCGTGAATTTTGTTGGATGAGTCTGCCGAGTTTCACAAAATACGACTACAAAAAAACTGTTCAAGAAAATGTATCTATCATACAATGTTTTTCAACTACAGTTATTATGTTGACAAAAAACTTTCCGTTACCGTTATTGTTTTCGAAAATAAAATGATTAGCGATGAAATTATAATTTTTTCCAAGTATTTCTAACGACACAATATATTTTCGATTTTCAAGTACAATTATTTTCAACCACTTAGTACCTGCTATGGTGACCAAGATAGCAATATTAGAACATCATAAAATGGAAAGGTCTATGTGTTTTATGCTAATTTTGGGTCTGTGTGCCTAATATTAATTGGGCGGGAAAGGTCTAGTGTTAGCGGCTAAACCTCGGATGCATTTTGCAAACTTTCTTTACTTCAATATTATTTTCTTTGTTCAAATTTTCCAAAGGTTAATGAGCATGCTACTTATTTTTATTTTTATATTGACGAGGGCTATTGAAAGGTAGTATTTGGCGTTGGTTCGGAGAAATTTTAATTTTTGAGGATTATAATAGTAGGTACCTTGTAATTAAAACAGTTTCAATACCAATAACTGCAAATTCGACAAAGGTAGTACCTGTGTTTAAAGGTAATACATATTCTTACTTGGTTATTGTTTAGTACATCAGGGTGCATAGTTAATTTATACCAAAACGATTTAGCAAATACCAGCATATCAGTGCTGAAGGGTTTTTGGGGCCGACTTAAGTATCGTTTATGCCGAGAATAGTTAATTGCCAATTGAAATTTTAGAATTTCGGTTTATCAAATTCCTGGGTTTTTCAAACCATTTTTGAAAAGGAGATGGCGTTTTAAATGGCTCAAATTGTCAAATGAAAAAAACATTGTAGATGATTGTTTTATTTCATTTACTTCGAATTAGTATATTGTTTTACGAGTGATGAAGGTAACATTTTTTGAAGCGAGAGAACAGTTTACCTGCCGGGGCTGGTAATGTTCACACGCTACAAAAAATATTTTCGACTATTGTAATACTTTACTTTTCCTACAACCCCGTTTATATCATGATAATATGCTTAAAAAGAACGATGAACAAATATTTTATTTTAAATCATAAATAACAGAATTTTTTTGAACATTATTTATGATTCAAATATTGGTTGATTGTTACATTCGAACAATTATTCAAAATTATAGGAGTATTACAATCAATATTTTTATGTATTGAAATAGACGATGCCACATCTGTTATGTTGATAACTGGACGGTGTTATGCAACAATAAGTCAAGCCACATTTTTTAATAATTGAGTTATCAGTCATTGGAATCGCCAAAATGTTATTCTCATTAAGTAAAAATGATTCAACCCGCAACTATGAGGGGGCTCCATCCACTGACGATAATACTGAGTCACATTCCATCATTCCATGATCTGCTAAACTATTTTGATATTTTTACGAAACTAGCTGACTGTGGCTTGACCCATTATTGCATAACTTCTTTTAACTGATGTCACTCCAGATGAAGATGCGCCGTAATCGGATAGCTTTGTATTTTGTGTGGATTGTAAAAATTTTGTCTCTATTTGATTTTTGTTGTTGATTGATCAACATATCCCTCCGCAACGTTACTAGATTTCCAGCCTCCATGCTTTTTTATAAAAAAAATTAATTGATATGAAGTAAATCACCTAGTATAAATAACAATGGACCTAGCACGCTACTTTGAGGTACACCAATGTCATTTTGAATTTCATCCATGTATTCACCAATTTTTGTTTTTTGTAGTCTGTTTTCCACATAAGTTTCAATACATTTAAGGACCTTACCTCCTACTTCACAGTATTGTAATTTTTTTTATCAAAATAGCAGTTTGCATACTTTCTGAAAACTTCATTGCTCAGTGCCAAACTGATTGAGATTTTAACGCGTTGAAATTTTATAAACGAATTGGATATCCTCATTAGTTTTCAATTTTTGGGAAGGAATAGAAAAGCTAAATAAATATTCTGGAATATATTTTTCCTGAAATCGTTCAAGAATGCCCACTTTCTCGGAGCAACTTCAGGCCTCAAAATACGCTAATCTAGTATTTTAGTCCGTTGCTAAGCAAAGAACTTTCTCGGACCGTTTTCGGACCTAAACGGTACGGGAAAGTACTTTTTCGGCAACCCTTTTTCTTTGGGAAAGTAGCACTTCCCGGCCTAGTCCGGGAAGTGCTCGAATTTCAATATAAATATTAATATAAATAAGAATTAGAATGTTTCTGTTGGTACCTATCTTCTGTTCGAATTTTAAAATATAATACAAATAAGAACTAAAATGTTCGAAATATTCAACTTTGGAATCACAGCCTGGGTAGTTTACTCTTGATCAAAATTCTATTTTTTATTCCCCCCTGTACACCGTTTGGAAATTCAGAATTTTGATAATTCGAATACAAGTATTCTGTAATGCACCAATTTTTATGAATAATAGAATTTTCTGACAAATCGATAATAAAAAAGTTTCCATATGGTGCAAATTTTTGAACCTCTCTGTATATAGTAATGACCACCTTTTGATAGGCAACCCAAATTAGGCATATTCGTCTATTTTTGTAACTTCATAAAAAGTATGTTTCATCCGGTTAACAGATGAGTGAGTCTCTTAGACTAAATGCGTCTCATTGATTTGTTATTCTACATGGTTGCCGAAAAAATAGTGTACGCAACACGTCCGAAAACAGTTTTTTCGTGCAATCGCACGCGAAGTCAGTATTTCGCGTTCTCAGCACAGTCCGCGAAATTTAATTTCGCGGCCGTTACCCATAGCAACGGCCGCGAAACCAAACGTCACTTTCAAAAATGTTTTCAGACATCGTAACATTCTGTTTGTCACACCAATCTTTAAACTCGCCGTAACATTTTTCGTACTGCCGTTTAGATTTTTCGGGTATTAAAACGGAAAGCGCCGAATTTACAACGCTTTTGAGTTCAGGAGGAGTGGAAGGTACTGAAATATCGCTATCAGTATCAGACATTTTGCGTTTTGACAAGAACTGTCAAAATATTTTGTATATATTGAAACATATCATTTCCATAGCACACGGTGATATTGTTAAATAAATTGAACTGCTGTTGATTTTAGAGCAATAATATATTTATTTACAAATATCTATTTTAATAATTTTAACGATTGCTCGAAAAATAGTGTGTATGCCATGGCCGCGAAACTTTTTAACGACCCCAAGATTATCTTGCCTCGGCGATAACTGTTCTTTCGGTACGTTAAAAAGGTATTTCGCGGCCTTGGCATACAAATAACTATTTTGGACTCGCAGACTTCCAGGACTCGCTAACGCTCGTCCTAGAATTTGGTCTACTCGTCCAAAAAAATAGTATTTTCCGGACTTGTTACGTAAATGACTATTCCCGTATCGAAAACGATACGGGAATATTTTTGCCGGCTTGTTTACATTTTAGACAGTTATTGAATCCACGCAAACAATATGTAGAATTCCTTAGTTTTTGATAATGCTGATTGCGATTTCAGAAAAAATAGTATGTGTAACTCGTAGTAAAAGCACATTCCCAGACTTCAATGCTTGTTGGTCTCGGCTTAACGCCTCGGCCAACAATTTACATTGTCGTCCGGGAATGTATTGCTTTTACTACTAGATACACAATTTACTATTTTTTCATTCTGCAAACATTTTTGTGGCGCCTATGAAAAATGAATGATTCGCGCCCATGTAAATTACGTAGAAACAGTTTATTGTTTTATAATTGATATCTTATCATGCATAAATATGTCATAAGGCTTCAAATAATCTGGCTGATTTCTGCGTGTAATAAATTTTTCAATATATTTTTAATTCAAATTGGTAGTGATTTTTTGAGCTTACTTTGAGTTCATATTTTTGGCAAAATGCAGCACAATATTTTTCATGAAGGTGAATACTTCGGAAAACGATTTCAAATAATTTCTGTGCGTACACCTCTGTTCATTCATTCTTTATTTTGTTTTCGTTATAATCGTTTTTGTTCTATTTTTAAATTTTCCCAAAAACTGAGTGGGTTTTGTTGAATAAAAAAGTTGTGTAGGTATGTGGATATTAACAAGAACAAGTCATATCATGAGTACTGCTGTCTTTTTATTCAAAGTTGTGAATGATCAAATACATAAATATACATGTTTGTAGGTACTAATAGGTCTGTTGCATTGTTGCAGTGATGTAAATTCAGTATGTATAGTATCATAACATTTTTTGTGATAAATGGTTGTTTTTTAGAAAGGAGAAATAGAAATTGTGAGCGTGGACTCTTCTCTTGTAACACATATTTCCACTGTAAGGATACCCAGTCCAAAAGACTTGCGATCAAGAGATAGCAGAAAAGGCATGTATAAACTCGTCAAGGAGGTAAAAAAAAGGTATCCCGAGGGTCTCCCGTTGTTGAATCCTGTCAATGATATGAAAATAAAAGATCCGGAATTTGTGGATATTGTAAATAAAATAGAGATTTTGGAAAAGAAGTGAGTAAACAGTTATTATTTGTTTTAAAAACAACCTTTAAACTTTTTGCTAATGAATGGAATTTAAGTGATTTTTTTGTCATTTGAATATTTTTGCTTGAATTTTTTTAATGAATTTTTTCAAACTCGAAGAAAACATTTCTCTTTACCAGTTTCTGCAATATTTTTCAAATTTTGAACCCAAGTCAGAAACTACAATTAGTGTATTTTTGTAGAATGTATGAACACCCCATGAATAAAAATCCTATTCTGGATACCGAATACCCAAAATACAAAAGGAAAGTAGTTGTTGGAGATGAACTTGCAGTGGCAAAACGCAAACTGTTGGAAGCAAAATCTGTATTACAAATGGACGAGTTGAAATGCCGAAAAAGAGTGTTGAGGAGATTGGGATACTGTACAAATACGGACGTTATACAGTTGAAGGGCAGAGTGGCATGTGAATTGAGTAGGTGAGTGTTTCAAACAAAATTTGATAAATGTTTTTCTGTTCGTTCCTACAGTTGGATAATTGAAATTGATTTAATGTTGAATGGGGTATTTTTCTGAAGCCCGCTTTCTTACATGCCATGCTAAAGCTAAAGGACTTTCGTAGCGAAATGAAACCCAATTTTATGGTTTACTGTTTCAAAACTCATCACTGTGTTCCTAATCATTAGCATTAACAGTACTTGAAATAATTTGACTTGTTTTGTTTAATTGATAGATAATTATTAATTGTTATTATCTGACTGAACTAATAATATAATGCATGGCATGCTATGTGACACCTTATTGACTCCTTTGTGTTTCAATCTTTTGAAACATTTGAGTTGCTTACTAAGTGTGGCAAATTAAAAGATCTTCGTCAACTTATAGCCCAGTTGGTGGAGTAAATTTTACACTAAACGCACAAGTAATTAGCAATGTCTCTGATTTTTTTTTATAATAATTTGTTTAGATTATATTGATTGATATAAGAAAAAGTTCATTGGTCAAACGATTTCCTAAAGTCAAGAAAAAATTCCAAAAATATTTTTATTTTCAAAATCCTATAATATTTTGGGCTGGGATGAATATAATGGAAAGTGGAAGATACCATCTTGTAGGGAAAGTTTTTTTCTACCAAAAAGATATTCTGCACTTTTTTTGTCAGAGTTATAGTTTGTCCGCAAAAAATCATTTAGGAACTTATGCATACTACGCACGGGATAGCCCAGTTGGTGGAGTAAATTTTACACTAAACGCACAAGTAATTAGCAATGTCGCTGATTTTTTTTATAATAATTTGTTTAGATTATATTGATTGATATAAGAAAAAGTTCATTGGTCAAACGATTTCCTAAAGTCAAAAAAAAATTCCAAAAATATTTTTATTTTCAAAATCCTATAATATTTTGGGCTGGGATGAATATAATGGAAAGTAGAAGATACCATCTTGTAGGGAAAGTTTTTTTTCTACCAAAAAGATATTCTGCACTTTTTTTGTCAGAGTTATAGTTTGTCCGCAAAAAATCATTTAGGAACTTATGCATACTACGCACGGGATAGCCCAGTTGGTGGAGTAAATTTTACACTAAACGCACAAGTAATTAGCAATGTCGCTGATTTTTTTTTATAATAATTTGTTTAGATTATATTGACTGATATAAGAAAAAGTTCATTGGTCAAACGATTTCCTAAAGTCAAAAAAAAATTCCAAAAATATTTTTATTTTCAAAATCCTATAATATTTTGGGCTGGGATGAATATAATGGAAAGTAGAAGATACCATCTTGTAGGGAAAGTTTTTTTCTACCAAAAAGATATTCTGCACTTTTTTTGTCAGAGTTATAGTTTGTCCGCAAAAAATCATTTAGGAACTTATGCATACTACGCACGGGATGCCTGGTCAGCCGTGTGAAGACCTATTTTTTAGATCCGGGCGTATTTAGTACATTATAATCTGATACGTACTTACGAGATCTTAAATTGGAATTTCAAATACTCTATTTTCAAGTAGGAAAGCTGTACTTTCTAATAGTATAGTTTATTTTTCGTTTTTAATAAAACATTGTATAGAAAATTCAGGAGCGTGTTGCTGACATCAAAATAAGAGGAAAAGTTATGTCGGGGCGTGGCGCAGTGGTTAGAGCGTCCGACTTCGAGTCGAAAGGTCCGGAGTTCGAGCCCCAGTTGCGGCTGGGATTTTTTAATTTAATTTGACCGATTAAATTATTAAAATCTCGTGGCTTGACTAGGGTGAGTCCTGCACGATTCACTGTTGCGTTCCAATTAACAGTGCTGCTCCTAAGGTGGCGTATGGAGTTAGTAACATGGCTAATGACCATAGCAGTCGATGCCAAAAAACCAAGGAAAAAAAAGAGGAAAAGTTCCAATAAACATATGTCCGCAAGTTATTCTTTTCTGAGATACAGAGTGTCAAAGTTGAATTCTTATTTTAATTTTTGTGACCAATTTCAAATAATCTTGATATTTGGGTAATGTTTGGTATCTGGGTATATTCGTTATTTAGTTTGTGTAAAAAAAATATTCTTGGTAGAGGTCACTGCGAGTTATTGAGATTCGAAAAAACCAATGCAAGTGATTTTGAAAGACAAAATTTTTGAACTTAAAATGAATTCAATTTGAAATTATTTTTTCACAATTAACATAAAATTTGATTTTGTCATTAAAAAATCATCCCAGATACCAAACTTTACTCGAATAGTCGAATATCACAAATATTTTGGCATTTATTCACAAAAAACAAATACAATAAAACTTCGACACTCTGTATCTTAGAAACGAATAACTTGCGGACATGTGTTTATGGGAACTTTTTTCTTATTTCTACATCAGCAACATGCTTTAAAGTTTCTACACGTACTTAAGAAACACCCTGTATATTAGAATTGAAAATTGAGCGTTCAGATTATAAATTTTCTCAAACATGATTATAATTCCGAAAAAAAATTCATTTCGGAAAATTGTTATGTAGGTGACCTAATTCGCGAATAAAATTTTCCAGTCATTCATTTTGTCTCGTTATGAAATATGGCTCTTGTAATGATTTTGAAATTTTTCGGAATCTAAAGATCATTGCGAATACCTGCATTTGTTTCTATTGTATTTCTTAACTGTTTTTATTCCTACCTGTCCACTATATACATTCTATTCTTTGAGTATTTATCTGTTTAGTATAACAGGTATCGAAATTTATTTTTAACAGTACGAAGAGAACAATTAAAATAAAAAACGCCATTTTCTTGTTATATACAAAAAAATTATTATAATTGAAAAATTTTCCGCACTGAATGAATTTATGCATAAAGATTCTTGACACGTATTTTTTAAACTTCATTAAAAAAAAAAGTTTTATCCAAATAAGTTTATTTTTAATAATTTTGCAGAGGAATTTATATTTATATCATTATGATCTTTAGATTCCAAAAAATTTCAAAATCATCACAAGAGCCATATTTCATAACGAGACGAAATGAATAACTGAAAAATGTTATTCGTGAATTAGGTCATCTAAATAACAATTTTCCGAAATGAAATTTTTTTTTCCGAATTTTAATTACCTATGTTTGAGAAAATTTATAATCTTAACGCTCAATTTTTGATTCTAATATTTCCTTCCCCTTTTTTTTATACAATTTTTCATTTAAAACGAAAAATAAACTATACCATTAGAAAGTTTCAGACTTCCTACTTGAAAATAGAGTATTTGAAACTCCAATTTAAGATTTCGTAAGTACATATCAGATTATAATGTAATACGCCCTTCTAAAAAATATGTCTTCACACGGCGGACCAGGCATCCCGTGCGTAGTATGCATAAGTTCCTAAATGATTTTTTGCGGACAAACTATAACTCTGACGAAAAAAGCGCAGAATATCTTTTTCGTAGAAAAAAACTTTCCCTACAAGATTGGTATCTTTTATTCTCCACTATATTCATCCCAACCCAAAATATTCTAGGATTTTGAAAATAAAAATATTTTATGTCATACTAGTTCATTATTGTGTTTTTATTGCTTAGTTACCAACTATCTAATATCGTACTTTGTGCCCGTGTGGGCATAAAGTTCACTTTATGGTCATCGCGGGCATAAAGAGAAATAATTTTTTGTTTAACTTATTTAATAACCTTTGTTAATGCCAGCGTTCTTGAAACTTCATTTTTTGAGGATAAACTATCCTCTAAATATCCTTCAGCAACCGACATACTCTTCCATCATGGCTCTTCAACGTGGTCATACCGGCTCCAGCCTCTGCAAGAAGAGTTGCTGACTTTCGACGCATACAATGACCTGTATATTTCTGAGGATCACTTAAACCCAGATATTTCGCTATAATGGACGGGATTTTTCCAAACTTGTTTTTTCCTACTGGCTGTACAGTACATCGACCTTGTCTATAGGTCAGAAAAAGCCTTTTTTTCTGAGCAACCACGTGGCCGTAGTGACATATAATCTCTTATTAGCTTTAAACTGTTCGTTTCACCCTCATCTATAATGGTAAAAATGCGTTTTTTATCGGTCTTTGTCTCTGGTATATTTACCACAAAAACCGATTTTCTATCTTCTACATAAGTAACTAACATGTTCACAAGTTCTTGCCCTCGACATCCACCAAATATTCAAAATATTAATGCAACTTTGTTCATTAAAAACGTCTCGTTCGATGCCTTATGAATAAATTTTAAAACATCTTCTCTAGACAGAATTTTAGACATCTTTGGTTTGTAGCCTTTTGAAGTTTGCTTCAAATATTCCATCAACTTATAATAGTATTTAGCAATGTTAATATTTTTATTTACTATTAAAGTCTTCTTTACCATGGAATATTTGGACCACAAGGAACTCGGAGAAAATGTTTTAGCGAGATCGCCGAAGTATCCAAGCAACAGTTTCATTAACATCTTTTACGTAGCTTTCTTGCATCCAATTTAATAATTTTTCGTATTCCATTTCGTAAGCTTCTTTAGACTTTTTTGGCAACAGATTTTCAGTTGCTTTCTTTGCTTTTTCAATAATTTCGTCAGGAATTCCAAAATCTTCGTTCATTTTGACTTCTAACTTTGACACATATAAAAGTTATTGTGATTTTATGACATTTACGTTTGTCAACATTCACCTAGCAGCGATAGTGTCTACTATGATAAAATGGCAATGTTATTAATTCAAACCGGATTTTTTGAAATACTGATTTGTATTGAGATTGGATTGCAATAACGAACTAGTATGACATACAGTTATGTATGTACCGCGGGCATAAACAGATGTGTATACCCTCGGGCGACTTACAAACCCTCAGGCCAGAGGCCCTCGGGTTCGTAAAACGTCGCCCTCAGGGCATAAACATCTATTTATACCCTTGGTACATAAATAACTATTTCGAAATTGTTTTTGACTTCAGGAAATCGATTGACCAATAAACTTTTTCTTATATCAACCAATATACTCTAAACTAATTATTTAAAAAATATCAGCTAGATTGCTAATTACTTGGTCTCGTGTCCTCCGCCAACTGGACTATTGCGGTTTTTCTAAAAATGTATAGACAGTGAGTTTCGAAAAGTTTACACCATATGTAAAACTTTTTTATAATCCATTTGTCACAAAATTGCATGCTTTATAAAAATTGGTGCATTGCGGAAAAGTCGCATTTGAGTTATCAAAGTTTTAAATTTCCAAACAGCGTACAGGGGAAAACAAAAAATAGGAGCTGTGATCAAGAGTAAACCGCCATTATTTTCGACAGTACCAAAAGAGTTTATTCAGAAAAGGTGTTTAGATTATAAAATAATATTCAGATTTTCACCTACGCAAAAAAAACAATTTTAATGGTTTTATCCTAATAAAGTTGCCTCATTAGAAAACTACAAAATACTTCACACGATAGGCTCTCATGATTACCGCGATCAATGCGACAAATAATTTTAGTTATCTTATTCAATTTCAAACAGTTTCGTAATTGTTAAATCAGTGGATGGAAAAGAAAAAAAAACGAATTGGCGTGATTCTCGTGAACCCACGATCAGTGGATCAACAGTCCAGAGCTTGAGCCCAGTGTTACTGAGGTTCTTGCAAATTAAAGTAATATAAATATAAAATATCAATTTCCTACCTTAGTCGCAAGATATATCACATTCGTTTTTCTGAAACCTATCTTGATGCCCTTTCACATATATAAGTAATATTTTTTTTTGTTTTTTCTGCGTAATATCCCATAGAAAAATGAAGTTTCACATTATGGGAAACACATGATTATGGGATATGCATGAAATATCGAACTTTTTGTTTCAGCGCTGATGAACTCTTGATTACTGAAATGATCTTCAATGGAGTTTTTGGTACTTTGACACCTGCCCAAGGGTGTGCTTTGCTCAGTTGTTTTGTTTGCGATGAAAAGAGTTCTGACACTCCGAAATTATCTGAGGAGCTGTCTGGACCTTTAAGGCAGATGCAGGTATTTAACATTTGGCGTAAGATAGTTTTTTCTGTTGCGATGATAAGTATAAAATGCTTTATGTTGATAGTTTTTTATGTTTATACATTCATATTTATTTAATCACATCATCACATGAAACCTATAGGTCGTAAAGTATCCAATAAATCTGACACGGCTAGAAGTAGCCAAAGAGATGTACATACAATATTTGTGTCATAATCCTAAATCATATGGTCGAAAAATATACTGGGAGTTCCAGTTAAAATACTCGAAAAAATTCAATGCAAAGAGTTACTAATTGAAAAATAATTTGAGTCATCATGTATCTTTTAATATACAGTGTGTCCCACTTTGAGCAGCCACACCCTCATATTTCGTTGAGCATGAAATAATTCGAAATTTTCCCACCTTTATGTTTACGTAAACTTTGTATATCCATTTTCCACGGCTAACTACGACCAAATGAAAAGTGAAAAATTGGGAAAAACATACTAGGCATTTTTTTATCGCAAAAATAACACCAGATTCTGTTTCAGAACATCTTAAAACCCCCAAATCTCAATGCTTGAATCATTTGAATATACAGGGTGGGACACACTGTATCTAGTTTTTGAATAATCTTTATAGTTATCAAAACTCGAGCAAATGGACTCTGACGCACCTTTTGGTAGTTTATCATGACGAGCCAACTTTATTCTCAAAACAGGTTAAAATTTTTATCCATTCTGACATGCTGACACTGCGCCTATTCACTATGATTTTTTTCTCACAATTTTTGTAATTATTTGTTTATTTTTTTGTAGTGAATAAAGACGCTTTATTATTATTATTCGGAAACTCCAATAATAATGTTTGAATGTTTGAAAATAATAAATTATGGGTTTGGGGTAGCGGGAAATTGGATACAATAGTAGGTGTCGGTACGCCGTACATTTGCGGCCCCTCTTAATTTTTCGAATGACGCTACCCTCCTCACCAGTATTATTTGTACCTACTAAAAATGTATTCCTCGAAAAATATATGTGTTTAATTTCCTCGTGCCCAAGAGTCTACGTTAGGTTTAATTTCCACACGTTTATGTGTTTACATAAGGTAAGTTCGATTTGATTAGATAAGACTAAAAAAATTACTCCTCAGAAAATGTACGTTTAATTTTCTCGCCTCCAAGTATCTTCGTAAGGTAAGTTCGTTCTGAATAGATAAGACTAAAAAAAATGCTCATCACAAAATGTATGTGTTTAATTTCCTCGTTCCCAATTGACTACGCGAGGTAAGTTCGTTCTAGTTAGAACAGACTAAAAAATTACTCCTCACAAAATGTATGTGTTCAATTTTCTCGCTCCCAAGTGACTATGCAAGGTTAGTTTGATTTCCTCGCGTCCAAATGTCTAAATAAGGTTAGTTCATGCTGGTTAGATCAGACTAAAAACGCACTCCTCACAAAATCTATGACTGTGTTCAAATTCCAAGTGTCCAAGAATCTACGTAAGGTAAGTTCGTTCTGATCAGATAGACTAAAAAATTACTCCTCACAAATTGATTGTGTTTAATTTCTTTGCGTCCAAGTATTTACGTAAGGTTAGTTCGTTCTGATTACATAAGACTAAAAAAAATCTCACAAAATGTATGTTATCTACGTAAGGTTGTCGAGTCAGTCTAAAAAAATGACTCCTTACGAAATGTACGTGTTTAATTTCCTCGTGTCCAAGTATCTGTAAGGTAAGTTTATTTTGATTAAATAGATAGACTAAAAATTTACTCCTCACAAAATGAATGTGTTTAATTTTCTCGCGCCAAAGTGTCTTCGTAAGGTTAATTCGTTCTCGTTATATCAGACTAAAAATTACACCTCACAAAATGTATGTGTTTTATTTCCCCGCGCCCAAGTGTCTACGTAATGTTAGTTTGTTCTGAGATCAACCTAAAAAATTACTCCATGCTCAATTTATGTGTTTAATTGTATTAGTGCCACTTGCGGTCAGAACACTTTTCGTCCCACTTGCAATCGATATTATTAAAAGTAAATATGTTAGGAGTGCCTTTAAAAAATACGTCAATTAAACGTCGAAACGTCAACAAATCTGTAATAGACGTTATTGTGTCCAATTTCCCGATATCTCAAACATAATGTGAAGTGAAGGACGCTAACCCTGCACATTAATAATGAAAAAAATATGTTCTTTGTTTCGAGCAATGGTGCTCATTTTCGTTTCTTTCTAAGGATTTGGCAAGGCGCATAGCCAAAGTGAGCAACGAAGCTCGTCTTCCCGTAGAAGAGGATTCGTACGTTGAAAAATTCAAGCCGTTTTTGATGGACGTGGTTTTCGCCTGGTGCAACGGCAGTCCGTTCAAGGATATATGCGGGATGACGGAAATTTTCGAAGGTTCCATAGTCAGATGCATGCGGAGGCTGGAGGAGCTCCTCAGGCAGATGGTGCAAGCGTCCAAGACAATCGGTAATACGGACTTGGAGGATAAGTTTAATTCGGCAATCAAGCTGATCAAGCGGGATATTGTCTTCTCGTCCAGTCTTTATCTGTGAATTCTTTTTATATCTCGGAAATGTTTGTATTATACTTAAAATTTATTCATAAAGTTGTGAGTCGTATGGAGTTTATTAATTATCTTGACTTGACATTTTCTTTCATTGAAATATCGAAGATGGCTGAAGTATATAGAGGGTGTGCTATTTAGATCTGCAACACCCTGTTTTCTGAAACTCATAGACCGATTTGAAAATTGAAAACTACAAGTTATAGCTCTGTACAAAGATGTTGACAGATATAAATTATTCTTATTTTCAAGGCCTCTGCTAAGTTGTTTAAAATTGTTTTTAAAAATACATGTTCTTCTTCAACTCTCCCGGTTCTGTTTAATAATGTATTAATTCTGAAGATGGTGGTATGGTGCATTGGTTCACGTTCTTTGATGTCTAAATGCAGAATCTCAATTTTCTCGACTAAGTTGAGATTTACCATTTTGAAAAGTCGCAAAACCCGTTTATAACTTATTTCACTAAATACTCGTGGAAAACGTTTTGAGGATAAATGTCAAAATTATGACAAAGAAAAAACAACTTATTTTCAAAGCATGTTATGAAAAACATAGTGTCTGGCTTATTGTTCTAATCATATGAATTGGCCGTATTGTCACGTGGCTCAGCTAAATGTTTCGAAAAAAGCATAGAACTCAAAGGGTTATTTTATGGAAATTTACTTTTTACACTTTTGATTTTTGGTTGAACAGTACAGGTTACGATGATAGAACTTCGTATCTGAATGAATATTCGATGTGTTTCTCATTTGAATGGCTACTTCATCTTTAAAAGGTACACTTTTTCATACAGGTTCAGTCAAAAGGACATGAATTTGGAAATTTTTCATTATACAGGGAGTAAACTAAATGATGTCATTAATTTCAGGTGGTGATTCCTTGTCATATTTTATGAAAAAAAGGTGGTTACTTGATTGATATAGTAAAAATCATTGTACCCACTGTTTTTCTTTTTTTTCAGAATGAATAATTAAAAATACAACTTTCTTATAATGCCGTGGATTTAAAATAGCTAAACTTTGTCAAATCAAAGTTAATGGCGAAGGAATGCTGGAAATGGTGGAAAGGTCATGTGAATGATTTTTTTTTGAGATTCTCCATATTTTCTTGACATTACATTTAATTTTATGCACACATGTTTTGTTAAGTTTTGATAGAAACAGTTGACCATAATATGCCCAGGAACACAACAACCAGTACATCAACGACGAAATTTATAAAAGAGTTCAGGTAGAATTAAATTAATTAGGGAAATCTATGGATTAATTAAAAGTTGCCCACCAGGTTTCATGAAAAACGGAGAAAAGACTTGAGTAACTAATAAATAACCGAATTTTTATTATAACTTTGACACTCCGTCACATGAAAAAGAAGCAAGTTAGGACATACGTTTATACGAACTTTTTTCATAAAATATGACCACCACCTGGAATTACTGACATCATTTAGTTTATACCCTGTATAACTAAAACGCTAAATGAGATATTGGGTTCAAACTTGGTATATAGGTGTTCAAAATGTGTCCAAATCAATCATTCGAGAAATAAATGCTTAATGGTCCTTCTCGAAATTTCGACACAGCGAAGTGGTCGTGGTGTTAGAGCATGTGCCTTCCATCCAAGCGGCCCGGGTTCGATAGCTGAAGTGGTTTGGATTCCATTTTTATTTAAACTGTAGGTCCCGGATCTCCCTTGCTCGCACAAGCTCTGCATTTGAGGGGTTTTCTCCGAAAACCTGTGACCGAAAACCTGGGAGTTTCGTAAAAACAAATTTTACAAAAAAACAATAAAAAATTTAGCAGCAGAGCTGGATAATTACAGATGTTTTAAAAATAATTACAATTACAAAATACTTTTCCAAAAAAGTAACTAATTACAAATACAAAGTACTTTTTCAAAAAACGGAATAGACAACTTGATAGCTATAAAACATTTAGGGCCAGTCTTTTCAGTTCCAGTTAAACTCCAGATTAATTAACTAATGGTTAGAATGTGATCCTTCTAACATCATTTAAAGAATTTCGATCACCATCTAAACTATTTGTTGGTTATCTGGAGTTTAACTGGAACTGAAAAGACTGGCCCTTAGTAGTTTATTGACTCTGAACAAAAAAGTTATATCCACACAAACTGTTGAACCAAACATTTTTTTTTTACATTCGGTTATCAACTCTGGTCAAAAAGTTTTTTATGCATTATATTGTCGTCAAGTTAATAGGGAAATGTTATAAAAATTAAGAACCATTTAAAAAATGAGTTGAAAACTATTAATTTTTGGACTAGGTATCGAGGCCCCTTTTAACGAGAGTGTACAACATTATGTAAAAAAACAATTGGTATAAAATTATTAATATTTTTACACTTTTCATGCAGATTAATGATGACGATTTGCGAAGTCTGGTTATATTAACAGTACTCTCATATTGTCACTTTTCATTATAACCAGTTTTTAAAAATTAGTGTCAGAGAGCGCATATCTCCTGGGAGTGTTGACCATTGTGGCCCAAAAGAGGGAAGTTCATTCAGGAAATTCCATGTTTTTAGAACACGTGAACACGTATATCTCGTAAACAAACACTCATTTAAAAGTAATTGTAATTGGAAAAAGTAATTGTTCTTGTGAATGTAATTTTGATAAGAAAAAGTTATTGTACTCATACGAAGTAATTGGAATTACATTATTTGAATGGCATAATTATAAATTGCAATTCCTTCACAGATTCTGTTGCAATTACAATTATTCCAACTTATTTAAGAAAAAAGTACAAAATTACACGAAAAAAAGTTATTGTAATTATTAATACTTTTTACTAGGAATTACCCAGCTCTGTTTAGCCGAATATAGGCCCTGAAGATAAGAATATTTCATATTTTTTGTCAACATCTTTGAATAGAGCTCGACGACTACTATACTTGAAATTTTCATTTTTCAAAATCCTCCGATGGTTTCCAAAATAACAGGGTGTTACGGTTTCAAGTTGCACACGCTGTATTTTGTCATGATGGCCTTTACAGTACAAAGTAACGCTTTAATGACGTCATTTACATAATCCTCACCAACATATTTTTCTATGCAATATTCAAACAATTGCTTTAAGTTTAGGATCGTTCTGTGTACCTGCCACCCTTCCGAGAACCTTATTGCCCTTTCTTCCTACATTACCTACCCCCTCTGTACATCTGTAGCTAGGTATTTGCACCATTGTCATTTATACTAGTGCGTTGAGTTGTTCAACTTCATTTTATACCGGACGTTTCAGTTTGCCGTTTTAATAGAAATTGTAGTGTTTAAGAATTCTGATTTTATTTGATGTATTGATGTACAAAGTTGAGTAAATTTTAGTTTTATTACTTTTCGTGAGATTATTCCCGTACTTACTGATTATGGAACCAGTAGTACGGAATTATCTCACGGTGAGTGCTAAGACATTTCGGCAAGAAATAGTGAATTGAAGTGTGTGATCTAGTGATGTCATGGAGGCGGCCCTAGACACTTGTAAGATGCCTAAAAACCCTGGTTGTATCGAGTGATAAGATTTTTTAGAAGGCAAAACAAATGAAATAGTGTTCTTTTTCTTTAATCGGTTCCAGAGATGGCGCATTTATACAATTTTAGTCCGGTAAATATTCCAGGGATATGGTGATTGATGATTGTTGTCAGTTTTATGGAATTTCATTAAACTTTAAATACCATTTAAAAGTGAATACTTGTGGCGGAATCTAAATTTCGTAGTGCAATTTCCTTGTATTGTTGACTATTATTAATGTGTTTCTTCATTTTGTTGAATTTTCTTAGACATTCATTATTTCATTCAATAATTTAATTTTTCTGATTGACTCGGCCGCTACATAGTAATTGTATAAACTACACAGATAATGTTTTCATCTCCACAAACTTTATTTAATCAGACAGAAAAAGCTACTGTGCTAGCGAAACGTCTGATTGAATAAAGTTAGTGAATATCGAATCGTTTTCTGTGTAGGTTGACAATAATAATTTGGACATGTTCCGTTTTTGTATAATTTGTGAGAGAACAAAATAATTCATCTATATCTATCCAGTACCGGAAGTGAGACCATATTATGAAAGTTACCACAAAGTTTCTTGTAGCCTCTGACTTTATTGACTTTATTAGAAAACTTTTTAATGGAAACCGTGGCCCGAAGATATCACACACGGAATCCCGCCATTTCCGCAATCATATTAGCACACGATTGACCCTATTGACAGGTTCTAATGGTAAATTTTCAAGAAGCTTAATTTCAATACTTCTAAATTATTGTAGTTAATCGCATTTCAGTACAAAAATAATATAAATAAGTCTTAACAAATTAAACTGATTGGTGATAGTGATTCAGTAAATTCCAATAACTATGTATTCATTTCATTCGTCTGCAATACTTGAAAACTTCTGTCCTTGTAAATTTATCCCAACAAGTAAACCGACCAAGGCGGTACATACAAGCCTTATTGCGGAATATTTGGGAAACAGATAACGATTTCATTTGTTTTTTCTTAATCAAGCTAGCGAATGTATCCCGTTTTATCCCACAGTTTTCCAGGTATGAGCCGACACACCAGGGTTTTTAGACATCTTAGTCACTTGCGAATTCGTGTCCTTGCCCCCCAATCTTTGGTGATCTAGCCGTGTGATGTTATTTTTTTGTCATGGGGTTATATTACCAAGTTCGGGTGGTGAGGAATCTACGTTACCGACAGAAGATGGAATTCCGTTCGAAAATACCTGGAGGAACCAGAACAGTGATTACAGTGAAGGAACTATTGGTGTGATGTGTCATTTTGAAGCGTATCACAGCCATTAGTTACTTCATTGTGGTTACGGATTCGACTGATTTTGACAATTTTGAAGAGGTACTCAAGATAAATTCAGTTTTCTACGGGTGTTCGGTCATAGTCACAGAAAATTTGAAATGTGACTAGATCGAACATTCGCAAGGAATATGGATTGTTCGGCTTTTTTTCGTTGATACATTTATGGTGCTGGAGGAGCCCTAGGAGTTGGCGTGCCGTTTCGTTCGTTGTTGATTTAGCTTTAACGGTGTTATCAAATTCCATAAAGCTTTATCAGCAATTAATGGTATGGCACCCGTCTGCATAGAGGGACTGCAAAGCGGTATTTTCTACAGGTATAATTTGTATTTGCATTTAGTATTGTTTATCTTTTTTTGATGCATTTATTCTTTGAGTTTAGAAAAAAGTATTAATCCCACATGTAACCTCCAGTATTTGCTCAAATGAATTAAGAGTTCCTGTTGCAAAACTGAAATTAAACGGATTTTCTATTTATTGAAAATACACTTTCGAAACAAATAGTTCTGGTATCAGGAAGATAATGTATTGAATATTACTTTGAAAAAAAAAATTAACAAAGAATTACAACTTTTTATATTTATAGATTGATGGACATCAGCATGAGAGCATATTTGGTTTGAGCATTTTTCCAGAAAATATTTACTGACTTTGATTTTTTTATATCGCTTGAAAGTTTGTTGTTAGTAACTAGATACAGGATTATTTTTGCCTTTATCAAAATGGAGGTTATTTGCATTTTTGATATTATAGTCACGTAATTTTGATTTTTTTGTGTAGTATTTTTTCTGTCAATTTTTATGCAAATATTAGTTTATCTAGTAAAAGTTTTAGTATTTTTATATAATTCTGAAGGTGTTTCCCACGGTCTTTTTAAGAATTTCTTTTGTTGCTTTATTCATTAACTGATAAATTATACCTGTTTTGTGCGAAGATAAAAATCGGAAATCATCCAAATGCCAACTGCAGGGAATTATATCGATATTTCACCTTGACAAACTCCGGAGGAAAAATGGACTGCTTGCTAAATCTGAGAAATTAAAACTTTCAGAGTCGGTGGTTCTGGATTGGATATTATCTTGCGGTTTATCATGTAATCGCTTCCACGGGCCGTGATTGGAATTCACAACACTTCTAGATTGCGTAGGACAACTAATTTTATAGAGTTTTTACACACGACGACTCTTTCACTCACTGTCGAGAGTATATCAACGAATGTGTAGGCGGTACACATTCCCATACACAAGTAAAAAAGCTTTAAAAGGATTATTCACGATAAAATGAGAAGTTATACGCGGTGAGCCAAATAACACGAGCTGAGGATGCGTTGCATTTTATAATTTAGAATAATAATAAGAATAATAAAGAATAATAAAAATAAACTTTTAGAATATATAAAATAACAAAACAAAAGGGAAGTTGAGCGGAAACGCGACAATACCGTTTTGGGTTTAATTACAAGATGACCATATTGTCATCAAATATCTTATGTACAAGGCAATATGGGCATTATAAATCAGATTTTTGGTTTGAATGTTTAGAAAATCGATTCTTATTATTGATCCAATTAAAGGAATGATTGATTTCCTTATTTTATTTACATGACATTCAAAATTCAAATCTTTATCAATCATCAGGCCTAAATATTTGTGTTCTTGAATTTCATTTAATATTTTTTCTTTAATTTTACTTTCAACTTTATTTGGTCTATATATTTTATTGAAAAATCATGTAAATTTTTTTTCTAAATTAATTGATTCATCTATCAATATTTTAAACAATTGAATACTTTCAATATTACTTTCTAATTTTTTATTTTTGTCCGAATAATAGAGTACATTTTCTAAAGAAAAATGTTTCCTATCAATTTTGATTTGGTTACACTATTCACAAGATCAAATAGAAAATTGAAGCCAGTACTTAACCTTGGGGAACTCCAATGGTGGATTGTTTTTCAATAATTTTATTTTCATCAATAACAACATAGTATCAACAATAATAAATGATTTAATTGAATTGACATAAAAGTACATAATATTACACTATGACTAAATATGCCACTCAAATGGCAGAGTTCAATTTGACGATTGCTTTTCCATTCAACCATGCGTATACGATGTTCCAAATAGATTTTGAAAAGTTTATAATAGTGACCTCTCAATCCTAAATTATGAAAAATTTCTAAGTTATTGTGCCAGTCAACCTTCTGATGCCACGGTTTGGAATAAAGGGGTATATTTGAATTATTACAGTGGTTGGGTAATTAAGTTGAAGAAATACACCGTTTTAATGCTAAGTCTGTGACTATTTGATGTATAACACGAATCCAGCAAAAAAATTTATTGATGATGAAATCTGACATCTTCTAACAATATGCATTGAAGTAGTCTTTATGGCAGTTTGACAAAACGAAAACCAAAAAAAAAACAAAAATTTAACCGCGGTTAAACATAACAGAAAAATTTTCGTTAGAAGAACTTTCCACAATAGAAAATTTAAAAATGTCTTTCAGTATTGTGAATATGAAAATAAAATCAAACTTCACAATAACTAGAAATTCTGAAATTCATAGTAATCATACTAGGCAACATAACTTGTTCCATATTGATCCGGTTGGCTCAATTGTTGGACAAAAAAGGTTGGCACATCCAGCGCTATCAGATTTTAATAGATTGCCAGATGAGATCAACAATTCCAGAATCATCCTACATTTTAAAAATCGATTGAAAAAGTTCATGCGAAAGCAGTTGTGAAAACAAAGGGAATAATATCCATTTTCAGTATGTGATATATTCAAAGCCTCCTGGAATTACCAATGCCTGTTCTTTGTGTATCCTTTTTATGTTATTAATTAGTCTGTTTATGGTTTTTCCACTTTAAATTATTTAGCTAAGATTTATAGACCTCAAATTATTCAAATGTTTATAAATAGTCCTCATACCAGTTTTATACAGTGTCCGCCAAAAGTTTTATTATTGGTTTCTCAGAAAATTTAATTCATTATAAAGGTTGATGCATTTAGACTATATACGCGCAATTGATGAGTTATTTTTTTCAAACAAATTATTCGATGGACGGATGTTTTTTTTGCCATTTTTGCGTTATTTCTGCTTTTTTTTTCTGGCGAGTTTTCGTAATTTTTTCATCCTATTTTCCAACTTCTGAATCTGTCAGAAATTGCTCAGCATTCCTACGCGTTCTCTATATAGCCTTCAGGTAGGCAGAGGGTACATTTTTTGAATTTTAATTATTCGAGTATTTTTACTTATTTTTCCGATTTCATTTTCGCTATTTTTCACAACTTTTTTCGAGAATGATGGGGGTTCCTCCAAGCCTCCGACCGATTTTTTGCCCTTATTTTCCACGCCCACGTTGTATAATTTTCCGAACTTTTAAGCTTTCTCTAACTAGCCTTCAAGGGGGCAAAGGGCAACATTTTTTGAAATTATATTGTTTGACGGTCCGATGTTTATCACTATTTTCACGGATTTTTCCGATTTTATTTTCGCGAGTTTTCGTATTTTGTTCGAGAAGGAGCTCCTCACGCTCATTATGGTTATCTTAATACAAGAGAGCAGCTATATATACATCTAGAGAAACAATGAAAAGCTTGTAATTTTTCTTTGTATTTGTATTTTCTCATATTCATTGGCTTATTATCTTTTACAAATATTTACGCCTTTTCAGGACTGACAAAAATGAAAAAAAAATCTAATGTCTAATGTTTCATACTTCTGACCAGAATTCAGTGAATTGATCAGGAAACAATTTCTAAGAAATCTGAAAAATGGAACAAAACCAGCTACAGAAAACTTAGCTAAGATATGTCACTTTATAATTAGTCAATGTACATTCAGTAATTATGGTTCATCTTATACATAAGACTATTAATTGGCTCCCAATTATACAGTAATTCACGAATGGAGTATTTGGCCATGCTCAACAAAAAACTATCAAATAGTGAAATATAGAGTTTAAAATCGAATTTAGATTCGATTGTCTGCATTTTACTATACAATAGGAATTTCGTCGGCAAAAATTCAATAGGAAACAGCTATTGGTCTTCAGAACCGCTGACTGATCAGATTCTTGGCAAAGGTTCTCCACAAAATACTTTATTAGTACTCTCTACGAACTGCAATGATTCAGTATAATTCTAATCTGTAGGTGACCACCTACAGATTGATTTCATGAAAGAATCCGGTGGATATAATTCAGCGGCCGTAAGGGACAATAACTGTTTTCAGTTAATTTTTTGCTTCTGAATCCATTTTTCAAAATACTTTCATCATTTGATATTCATTAATACTTATTCGGTAAAATGTATTCTCACTAGTTTCACTTTCACACTGTCAATAGTTTTATACTAAATAATTCCACTATCAGTGATGTAACAAGATAGGCGGTACATGATTCCCGCACTTTGGAAATCCTGGAGGTACTGGTGGTAAATCCGATTGCGTTCCTACATGCACTACGAGATTCATTCCTATGGCAATATGGAACAGGAAGTGGCAGTGAAACAACCAGTAACCTGTAAAACAACATAATTATTTAACTACGTTACATTTTCGAAATATTTGTAGCAGGTCTAAAAAAATACAAGTGCATGGAATATAAATAAAAGGGTATCAAATACCAATTATTAAAAATAAAGCCATAGAAGTTATAAGGAAACAGCTGACTGAACACGTTAAAAAAAAATGTTGGTCAGTATGTTCACATATTGTATCTATTTTGAATTTGGAAAAAAATACAAGTGTTTGAAAAAACAGATAAAAAGGTAGCAAATACCAATTATTAAAAGATAAAGTCATAATAGTTAATACGAAACAATTAAAATGAACTGATAACACGCTAAAAAAAAATACAAAATTTTTTTGGTGAGTATGTTCACAAATATCTGTTTTGGAAATGACTAACATATCCATTGATAGAGTAGAAGCAATATCTCAAGAGGTAACTCTTATAGGAATTTTTGAAATGGAATATAGATATACTACACTTGCAATTATCTAGCAAATGATTGTAGAGATTGAAGTCTAACGTACTTCACTTGGAATTATTCAGGCGGTAGCGATTTGTTCGAATATTATTTGCGGATCTGGTAATGTGATCATGAATGTCAATTTGTTTCATTAACATATGTGCCTTCTCATGCATCTTTTACAGGACACTGTATAGATATAGGGTGGGTAGTGGAATTATTTGTAGTCTCAGAAAAAAAGGTTGACAATTACCTCCTATACCTGAATTTGTAATGATTCTGATAGCTGTTCTCTGAAGTTTGAAAATCTTATTATCTCCAGAAATTGATCCCATAAATGATGTGAAAGTGGAAATAAGGCGAGAAATACGAGGGCTGTTTGGTAACTCCGTGACTATTTGAATAAAGAAAAAAAAAATTGGCAAATAAGCGTTTTATTTTTCAACATAATCTCCTTTTAGATCAATACATTTAGTCCAGCGTTTTTCCAGTTTTTTTATTCCTTCCAAATAATAGGTTTTCTCAAGGCCCTCAAAATAGGCGTTTGTTTCGGTTATAACCTCTTCATTCGACCCAAATCTCTTACCACCCAGCCATTTCTTCAGGTTTGGGAAAAGAAAATAGTCGCAAGGGGCTAAATCTGGAGAATATGCTGGATGGGGTAGTAGTTCGTAGCCCAATTTATGAATTTTTGCCATAGTGACTACACACGTGTGCACTCGTGCATTGTCTTGATGAAGCAGCACTTTTTTTTTCGCTAAATGTGGTCGTTTTTGCCTCAAATCAATATCGAATCTGTCTAAAAGCTCTGAATAATATTCGCCGTTGATCGTTCTACCCTTCTCTAAGTAATCTATATGAATGACACCGCGTGCATCCCAAAAAACTGTGGCCATAACCTTGTTGGCTGACAGACGCACCTTAGCCTTCTTTGGTGCACGTTCACCAGTTGACACCCACTGTTTTGATTGTTCCTTGGTCTCTGGGGTATTGTGATGGATCCATGTTTCGTCTACGGTTATATAACGGCGTAAAAACTCGCCCGGATTGCGATTGAACTTTGCCAAACACTCCTTTGAAGTGGTCACACGGTTGCGCTTGTGGTCGAGTGTGAGCAATCGCGGCACCCATCTCGCGGATAGCTTCTTCATGTCCAAATATTCATGTAAAATGTGATGTACTCGCTCAGTTGAGATGCCTACAGCCTCAGCTACCTCACGTACTTTTATTCTCCGATCGTTCAATATCATTCCATGGATTTTATCGACGATTTCTGGCGTGATGACCTCTTTTGGGCGACCTGAACGTACGGCGTCACTTGTGCTGGTACGACCACAACGGAACTCAGTAAACCACTTCTTAACCATTGAAATTGATGGTGCAGAGTTCCCATAGTATTTATCAAGTCTTTCCTTGGTTTCAGTTATGGTTTTTTTACGCAAAAAATAATGCTTAATCAACACACGAAATTCACTTTTTTCCATTTTTGTTAAAATTCACGAGGTTGTTTGCTTCTAATTGCTGTCAAACACAAACCAAATGTCGCAGCTTGCTCAAAATTTGACAGTAGTCTATTGAAAGATGGTGGTTGACAGCAGCAGTGTTGAATTTAAAGTTACTGCGCGGGAAATTTAAAAAGTCACGGACTTACCAAACAAGCCTCGTATGTAGTTTTCAGTTTATCATAGCTGGTGATTTAGTTCAGTTGACGAAAAAGTGTGCTACATAATCTACTGTTTAATTGTTCGATATCATAATTCACAAGAAAAGCGGCCCCATAATTGATCCTTGAGGAACACCAGGCTGCACAAGTTTAAAATTCAAAGTAGTACTAGATGAAAAAGATAGATAGAAAGAAAAATACAATCAAATTTCCAGTGCTGCTTCTAAAGTGGATGGCACTGTAAACACCAAATCAAAAAAGTAATGACAACCACCAGAACCAGATAATAATTTACGGTGAATCCAGTAAGATAGCTGCAATGATATGCCGTGTTTTTACAAAAAGGTTTCCGAATGTTCGTGTACCGAGTAAGAAAATATTGAATAGAATTTTGAAAAGCTATCGTGAAAATGGATATTTTTTATCTGAAGTTACTTGGAAAAAACCTGTCTGGAAAAATGAAGATAATGCGACTTTAGCAATGGCTTTACGGCGTATGCAACAAATGGCACAAAAATCCCTCAGGATGTCAGCCTCCAGTATAAAAGCGATTAAATAAAAAAACATAATTGGCGTCCCTTCAGATATTACCAAGTCCAATACTTGAAACCTCAAGATTTCCACATAAGAATAGATTTCTGCGGATGGTTTTTGATAAAAACACAGGAGGATTGTAAATTCCCTAAAAACGTGATTCTCTAAAAATGGTGTCCATTTTTGGCATCATAAAATTCAAGGCTCGTTCGCGAAAGTAACTTTCAAGTAAAACTTTGATCAATTATATTGTTTCTTACCTGGATTATCTGCTCTAAATCTAAATATAACGTATCCATTGTTTGGCACAGCTATTGTGTCTTTGAGAGGTGGTAAGTTGAACTGCCTCTGCAAGAGACCCCTCCTATCCAAGTCGAGAGCATGCTTCAAGTTGATTTTTTTAACATTTTTATCAGGCGATCTTCCAATTCCGACTACGTTGAAAACATATCCATGGAGATGGAACGGGTGGCTGAGATTTGGAGACTGAACTGAAAAAATTGTTTATTTGGTTATTATAATGTTTTTTAAGTGTTCAAGAATAATGTTTTAGGAGTTCACTGGTTCATCTCGAAACTGAAGAAATTTTGCCCATAAGTGTTCTTCAAGGCTCCGTTCTGGGCCAATTTTTGTTTATTGTTTATATCAATGACTTTTTTACCACATGCAATCAATTACTGTGTATTATTTGCTGACGATTTGACATTGATTCACCAAACTCCTTCAAATGTGTGCCTAAACGTTTCCAACAGTAGAGAAGAAAGCGGAATACTGGTTCTGTGCAAATTTCTTGAAACTGAACGAGGCTGAAACAAATCGAGTGAGCTCAACAAATATTCCCCTGGGAGAAACGTTAAACTTCTGGGTGTTTTGATGATTCCCTAAATATTCCAAATTGTCTAGTGCTATCTTCATTATAAGACAACTCAGGAGAGTGGTGAGTATGGATTTTCTGCTGAACACCTGCTATGCATTTTTTTATTCACATATAGGTTATGATGGTATAACTTTATGGGACATTGATTTCATTGAAAATATGAACAGGATGTTCATAAAGTCAGTTGTGGAATCATCTGCGACTGAAAGTTGGAATTTAGTCGCTATTTTCCATTGTACAAGATAACCTCTCTTGGAAGGAATTCATGTTTTAAAGAGAAACATTCTCAATTGAAAATTGAATCAATACATGACTCCTCTGGAAATGGAAAAACCTACGATAAAATGGAGTTACTTTTTTGTAATATCTAACAGAAAACAACTACTTCCCCGGCTAAAGCCACGCTGGACATTGAACTACATCTGATAGATATTGAGAAAGACCCTAAATAACTTGAAGAAAAAATCTGAAAGTGAAAATTTGCATTTTCATTCAGATAGTTGATTATTTATTAAATGTCCAGTTTCCATTGGAGATTCTTATCTATAAATGAGATAAGGGAGAATGTTATTCAGAAGTATCACTAACAGAAAATCGCTCGTTCTCTGTAGATAATGAGATAAGTTAATGAATTATTAAATTAACTAAATTAACATTTTCAAATTCATGAAAATGGTGAATGTTTTTGGTCTTTATTTATAGAATTAGGTAAGGTTTTTTTCTCAATAGGGTTCCACCCTCTGAATTACTGTTGTGTGAATAACCCGGTAATACGGAATTACAGACACATATATCAATTGTGGGGTTAGAAATTTCAAAGATTATTTGTGAAAAAAACACATTGTATTGTACTTACTTTGAAATTAATGATTGTAAGAGACGTTTAGTTTTGAAAAAAACTGCTTTTATAATCTGTATGACTGCAAAACGAAGTAAAAGTGGTGACAATCCCCAATGACAGAAAATAATGACGTGATTGATGGTACTGCTCTAGTCAATACACTATTTGGCAAGTTTAGTTGAAATGTAAAAACACTGTCAGCTTTATGGCTATCTCTTTTCACTGTTTTGAGTTTCAATGGATCATCACATTACCATAATTCTTTGCTTAGAAGACAAATGTCAACGAATTTTGATTCGCTCATAGCGGTTGATAGACAGAGATGTTACATAGAGGGTGTGTTATTTCTTAGATCATAAATTGATGACGCATGGGTAAAGATAAAATAATTCAGCTGTAAACTTAAAAGAACATTGTTGAATAAAGTATGTCTATGTCGAACCCTTCTTATTTTCGTAACTCAATATCAATTTGCAAATACAAACCTTCGTCTACTAAAACTACTTCAACGATGGCATTTAAAGGAATGTCCACCATGTGGGTGCACATGCAGTTCTGACCACAGTGTTCAGGTCTGTTGTCTCCATTGCAGAACGTTTCTTGTTCGATATCGTCCAGTTGAGACAATGGCGGCGATGGAGGGAACTGGAAGGATATTTCGTCGATGAGGCTTATAACGTGGTCACCTCCAACAGCAGCTGAAAAAGTTTAATTGCACTAAGTAAGTAAAAGGTGTAACAGGCCATCTTTGTATGATTTGTTTTTAATATATTGTGGCGATGCTGCGGGCGAAGCCGGACCTGAACGTTCACGAGGCGCTATGTATCGAGAAGAATCTCAAACGAATCGAAGAACGTTCCTAAGGCTTACTAGAAATATCAAGAGCGTTCGGCGAAATGAACTGTGGATATGAAAAGAACCACGCAGTGAGGACAGGCAGTTAGTATCGGAAGTCGAACATAAATAGTCCAGTGATTATTATATAAATTAGAGCATTGTGATGAAATTATTGAAGCACTGTATTTCGTCAAATAAATTATTTTAGAGTGAATTTGTGCTAATTCATTACAATATATATAAAAAGTATATCGAGTCAAACGAGGTGATTCAGAGATACAGAAAGGTATTTATTCACGTTACTTTGCGTTTAGTATTTATTTACAAATGGGACAAACGAGACAAGCCCACAGTATGAATAAACAATCAGACTACTAACTAGCGCAGATTTTTTTTAGAATAGACACTTTTAAATTGCTGAGTCCAATAAGGGCAATAGAGGAGATTTCCGATGCAGCCAATAGATTTAAAATCTCTTGACGGGCAGACAGTCAAAAGGAAAATGATTGGATGGTAGGTGACGCTTGATGACCGATTCTGGATCCTGATGGAAAACGCTGATGTCAGCGACAGTTTCGACTTGCTGAGAGTTGAAAATGAGAGACAGGGTCGGCAAGCGAGATCAACCTTGTTGATGGAAACCCCAAAAGAGGCGCGATTAGAATTTGAGTCAGAGTTTATTTTTTAATTTTTGTTGAAAAAGTGAAAATGATAACTGGTTTTTCGAAGCGTTTGAAGAATTGTGAACTTCTTAGCTCTAAATTTGTTGGCGTTCTAAGTTTACTTGAATCGGGTCGCGAACTGAACTTAGCCAGAAATCATTCAGCCAAGGAGCTGTAGGTGATTTTTTTGGGTTATGCACTAACTAACAAATAGGAAGTATTTTTCTTCTACTGTGGGTGAAATTTTATTTTATTTTCTGATTGAACCATCATTTAGTTTGTCCCGATATTTTCACCGACTGGATGAATAAATTAAGTAGTCTAGACACATTAGTCGCATATAGAATTTACAACAATAATTATGTTCATAATATTTGATTTAATTTCGATAGTGTTCAATTGTTTATTTTATTTTAACGCAATATTTATTTTTTATAATCATATTTTATTCAATATACTATCAGATTATAGGTTTATATTGAGACGATTCCTATACAATGTATTTTGTCTGAAAGGAACAATAAAGGAGAAAGAAAATTGATAGCACTAATTTCCAAAATTTAATATATTTGCAAAAACACTTTTTACCCAAATGGCGCCTCATACTTAGCGGTCCCATCAAGGCTTTGTCGACACTTTGGAGAAATGCCGAACATTTCTTTCCCAGGGCTATTTCTTCCAACGAACGGCAAAGCTTTGGACTCGCTGCACATTTTTTGGATTGTTAATGAGGGTTTAGAAAATATTCTAACAATTTCTATAAAGGGCGCGATTACTTTGCAACACAACACACAACCAATTTTCTTCACTTATGTACTAAAACATTTTGAGATTATTTTACAGAAACTTACCTAAAAATTTATTGTATGTATTGGGATGGAACAATTCTTCTGGTTTATAAAACAAAAACCGAAAAGGTAAGAAAATTTTGACGTCCGGCCTTTCTTGCAAAATAGCTTGGTCAACTTTTCGGGCATTCCTCAGTTGACTAACGCAAATGGCATCCCTTCTAGGTTTGTGACAAATGGCATCCAGTGGATTCATCACCTGAAGGATATAGTTGAGAGTTATAGATTGAGCTACCGAATAAGAGATACCTACCGTTGGTTGCTACCGATCCCAGTAATGTACATATTATATTTACATTATTTTGTCCATCGCTATATACATATTTGTGAAGTTATTGTAGTTTTAATTCAAATAGTTTAGTTTGCTGGAGATTGGCTTGACGACTTACACTTTACCTATCTCTTTTTATTGAAGCAAAGCAAAATACAACAAAGTTGGAAAAATGGTCCCAATGAAAAATTTAAAGGGCGAAATATTTGATTGATGTTATATATGCCTAAGGACTGATATGTTACTTTTGTTAATCTGTAAATTGTTAATTTGAGCTCTAAATATTTTCATCCTTGTTCTTTGAACATCCATTCCATATTTTTCGAAGATATACTTCAATATGTCCTATGGAAGTATATAATTTTTGAAGATGGACGGAAAATGCAAATGGATTTTCCTGCGCTTTTCCGAAAAATGTCGATTTAAAAGAAAGAAATACGCCGAACCGTTCATTTTTTAGTTTAAATGAAAAATGCGACGGGAAGAACTAATAGACGAACAATTCCTACTAAAGCTACTTCTCAAAAATATATTTTTTTTAATGTCTTCAAAAAATTTACAAACAATGGTCGAAAATCTTTTCCGTAAAATCAGTAGTCCGGGAAATAATTGAAAAAAATGGAAAATTGAGATATTGACTAATGAAATGTTAAAATATAAAAATTGCTTCGTATACGTCTTTACAACCTCATCGATATTTCCAAACCGTTCTTCTCCAACTCTATTGAATAGTTGAAAAACCTTGAAAATAATGAAAAAAAAAACTATAAAATTTGTACTTTTTCTCTAAAATCAACAAAAAGTCTGAAAACGAAACGAAATATCGAAAAATTTATATGATATGTTTTGTAGTCCTTGAACAGGTCTACAAAAAAGATAAAATCGTCAATTTATGGTAAAAAAAATAACAACAACCCTATCCCCTCTTCCCAATTTTGTTTATAATTTACCTCCCTCCTCCCACCTCTACAAAATTTTTCGGACGATTTACTCCCAGATTTTTTGATTATTTTATCCACTTCCCCGATTCCCAAAATTTTCCGGGCGCCTTGCACCTGGATTTTTAATAATTTCCACCCCTAGCTCCCCCTCCCCAAAATTTTCTGGGTGCGTCGCGCTTTGATTTTTGACTATTCTCCCCCTCTATTTTTTTTTTAAATTTTCCACCTCCCCCCTCTTCCCAAAATGTTTCGGGTGCTTCTTGCCCAGATTTTTGATTATTCACTTTGCGAGAATATTAATGACTTTGAAAAATTTTACCGTTTTTTACAACACCAAAAATTCTAAAACCAAACGAGACATCAGGCATATGAACAGTTTTATCGTCCTTAGAATGTTCTACAAAAAGTTACGATGAAATTTTTTCATAACGGAATATTGAATTTTTATTTAAAAAAACCACCAAAAACTCAAAGATGGCGACAGATTTTAAATTTTCATAAAAAACTTTTTCTGATCACCTCTTAAAAATATACAAAAATCTAAATGAATTTTTTCTATGATATCGGTAGTCCGGAAAATATTAAAAAAAAAAGAAAAATAAGGGACTTTTTCCTAAAAACACCAAAAACTCGAAAACGAAACAAGATGTTGACAGTTTTATTTTCTTCAAAGAGATCTACAAAAATTTCCTTTAAATTTTTTTCAAATCTTGAAGAAAACGTATTTTTGTGAGAATAATATTTTTTTGAATTCATATCTCCGAGGTTCAGCCTCAAAAATTGATGGTTTAGGGAGTATGTAGAATAGATAGAGGATGATGAGGACGGTAAATTTTCATATCGTCCCTCAAGTGGCGTTTTATGAAACTAGAGATCGAAGATTAAAAAAATTATAAAATTTCATTTTCTATTGACTTCATCAATGGATGAATTCATCTATTTATGTTGGTGGAGTGTCCACTCATTTCGAACCCTATGGTACAGGTCCCATCCCTCTAAGTATCTCCGTTCTCGAGTTATTCCCCAAAAAATAAAAATAAATCACTCTCAACATTTTTCCTTATCGGTGGAAAATGATTGTTATAATCCGGTTGTTAGCGTATTTTCGATAGAAACCCAATGGTAAAACCCCATCCCTCGAGAATGGTACCGTTCTCGAAATAGCAATTTTTCTGGTCCCATGGGCCAAATTTTGGTCCTACGAGCAGGATTTTCTTTTTCTTGAGTTTTAACTTTTTTACCAATTGGTGAAACATGATGGTCATACAATGGTTGAATGCATATTTTCAATAGAAACCCCAATGGTAAAAACTCCATCCCCCTAGTTGTTACCGTTCTCGAGATAGCAATTGTTTGGTCCTTCGGGCCGGATTTTGGTCCTACGAGCCGGATTTTCAAATGAAATGAAACCCATCCGTGAAAACCCTATTCCTCTAGCACTTACCGTTCTCGAGATATAATTTTTTGGGAAGGGGTTGGGGGAAGAAAGGGTTGTGGTGGTAGCGGTTGGATGCAGCAGTTTTTTAAAAGAAACCCATCAGTGAGAACACCATTCCTTTAGCTCTATTAAAGTCATAGTATTCATATTATTAGTGCCGTATTATAGTTTTGAACGCATTGAAGTCGAGGTATTCCAAAAATCCCCAGTTGAGTGGTATCAATCAAATCCCTACAACTTCTAGGCACTTCAACTTCCGTGACCTTCAACTTCCGAGCCCTTCAACTCCCGAACCCTCACTGGTTTTTATTACGTCCTGTATCCTGTGTCCTGTAATAGGTTATGGGCCCAGTGCCACAGCCATATTTGACCAATATCGCAAAATGTTCACACTTTACTTCTCGGCAATATAACGTTTGAATATTTTCGTACTTCCGGGCCTAAAGTGACAACTTCACTCCCTTGTGACAGGTACTAAAGTGTCACATTTAATCCCTCCGGGATTAAATATTGACGAAACTCCCGGAACGATTAAATCACAAACAAACGAATTTAAGGGATATTTTATTGAAAAATATAATTAATTAGAATGGTAATTAACGTTAATATTCAAATTAATATTGTGACAGTTCGTCATATTGACCAGTCTTTCCTGGGTTAATGCAGCAGGTAACTGACGAGTAACAGATAGGTCCTTTTCATATTGAACTGGTGTTTGTTTCGAAGATCCTGCGGAAACAGGAAGCGAGAATGAGGACTGTGGCATAACTATAGTGGACGAATCGGCGACTTGACCAAATATTTTATCTGAAATTTTTTGTTTATTTTTAATAGACGATTCAATATATCCCTCGGCCACGTTGGAGGATTTCCATCCTCTATGTCTCTTCAGCACGTCTATTGTTGCTCCCGAATCAGCTAACAAAGACGCAGATGTGCGTCTAAAACAATGTCCCGTATAAGACGTCGCATTTTCTAATTTCAAGAAAGCTGCTATTTGCCGTGGAAATGTACCAAACATGTTTTTTCCTACTACTCGCGTAGTACATTCTTTGTTGATGTATTGAACAAAAAATTTTGAATGAGTTGTCCCTGTCTTTCGCAATGCCACATATTTCCGAAATATCGCCACAAAACTGATGGCACTGTTTTCTGAATTTTTGATCACAAAATTTCGGTCAATTTTATTTTTGGTGTTTCTAATCGCAATTAGGAAGGAATCGCCCAAATCTCTCACATCGTCGATTTCTAAATCAACCAACTCTTTTCCACGACAAGCTCCCGCAACGCCCAAAATAAGTGCAACCTACAAAAAAATTGATTTCTTAAAATTTCTGAATATAAACAAATTTCCAAATTTACCTTAAGCATTAAATATTTATCATCCGGAGCCTCCCGTAAGAACTGATCTACCTGCTCAGACGTGAGAATTCTTGACTTCTTTGGCTTAAATCCCTCATTTCTTCTCTTCAAAAAAGCTAATAATTTTGGAAATTTACTTATATCAATATCTTCTCTAATGTTAATAACCGATTTCAGCATTGAGTAATGTGCCCAGAGAGTTGAGGCACAAACCGCTTTTGATTTATCATCGAAGTAGACTAACAGCGCATTTTCAGTAGGTTGTCTCACATTTTTTAAGCGGCACCACTTTTTAAAAGTATCGTACTGCTGCTCGTATAGTTTTCTAGATTTCGGTGGTAACAATTCTTCACCTACTTCGGCTGCTCTTTTATCAATATCAGATACACCTTCTTCACTCATGATACCAATAATTATCAATAACAATGTTTCTTTACAATGACACTAGTAATGACAATGTTTCTAAATTATAACTGTCACAACGCAATGTTACTATGGTAACTTATTTTAAAGACAGTTTATTAAATGAGTTGAAGAGAGAAAAAACTGATTGAAATTATTGAAATAATTAATAAAATCATACCGGAAGTACGAAAAGTATCGTATATACCTTGCGACTGAAGTACATTTAATCCTTCAGGTAAATTATGGCCCTCCCTGCGGTCGGGCCATAAACTTTACCTTCAGGATTAAATGTACTACTTCAGTCCCGCGGTATATAATGTACTATTTCAGAATATTGTACCAGCGATATTACGTACCAATATCGCTGAATATTTTGAGGCCAATATTGCTTCGAGAATATTTCGCCAATATTATTCAAGTAATATTCGACCAATATCGCCGAATGTTCATATTTTTTTTCTCGCCAATATTGCATTTCAAATATTTTGCCAATATGTTCACAATATTGTACCAATATTCTACTTATATAGGTGTGCTACTTGGGCAGCGATGCAAATTATTCCTAAAGGAGCTAGGTACTGTAACGAAGCATTACTGAAGCCTAAACAGTATCGCAGAAATGATTCGTACGCTTTTCCATACCACTTTCCTGTAATTTCCATATTTATTGTAAACGGAAAGCAATACTACAGATAAGAAAGTGATAGATACATGACTCCATCCAATCTGGTATTTATGAAGCCGTCCCGTTTTTTCTAACATTCCTTTCTTGCTTCAAAAATACTTTCTCACAGATAGGGTTTTGGTCTCAGTTGACTTTTTATGATAGGGAATGATTTTTGCTGGAATTGCGTAGTTTTTGTGCCTTCTGCTACGACGGCCACCGTTTTTTTGGGGTTTTTCTACGAAGACCAACCAGGGGTATAAATAATGGAAACACATGAAAATCTTTCTCTTTTCTGTGCTGACAAGTTGAATACCATATTATCAGGTGATTTTAAATTCTCAAACCTTATATTTATCCTAATACCGCAGTTTATCTACCATCTTTTCATACATTAATTTATTTTATTAACTATTATCAGGTCAATTGCAATGTTAAGCGTCGTCAGTAGCTTCAAATGATATTGAATATCGAATAATTTCAAAACAAGAACATTTTAAAAAGGGTACAAGTATATATAAAATTTAGTGAGATTTGCAGTAAGTGATGAATTCTTCGAGGTTATAAAAGAAGTTCGCTATTACACAAACCTTAAGTTTATATTAAAAAATCACGGTTTTTTCGAAATAACTCTGGATCTTGACCTCGTTCGCGGGTCAAACTTGGCAGAAGGTATGTTCAGCACCTGACCCACTAAAATGTGAAACCAGCAAACGGTCACAAACTGACTGGTTTTCAAACGACCTCCCCCCTCCTTGACCTGGAGACTTTGGGCAACACCAATAATGCTATTTCATGCTCAGCAGACGGTTTCCTTACACTAAGTAGTTTTCTTTATTCAGTTTCATGTTTACTAATTCCCATATATTTTATTTTTTCCGGATTTTTTTTATGCTGTTTTTTCATTTCTTTGTATGTGTTGTCAATATTTCGAATACTAGAAATTTTCTGTAAGCGATTGAGATCCTGCAAGTGAGTGGATTCTTGAAATAATTCAAGAGGAAGGGGGATCTGAAAGTTTTGCTTTTGTTGTTTGCGTGATTTATGTTTTTCTTGGAATTTGATGCTTCAAAACACCATAAAAAAGTTTCATGGAATGACTCGAAGACTATGTCGATGACTATTTGGTTGGTTTTTCAAAGAAAGTTCTTTGAATTCCCCAATTGAATTGTTATTTACACTCCTATGTCCTATGTCATGGATTTCAGTGTATAACTTATGTCCGTAGATGATTTATGATTCCATTCTATCTCATGTGCATTATGATATTTATATTGGTCGCAACATAGTCAATTGCTGATAAGCTGGTGACACCATTTTTATTCGTCATTACCCCAGTGGGTTGAGTACATAGAACTCATAATAATATATCTTACTTATATTTGCGACTATGTCATTCGTATGATAAGGAATAATCTGAAATGCCCTGATTGTTTGGCAGCTATTCAAGATCTTACAAAGTGATCTGAATCACTGCAACTGAATTTGATCAGGAGGAGAGATAGGGGTTCAATATCAACTGGTTTCCTGTGGCCATCTGAACGACTAATTGTAATTTGCATGAAGTGTGAGTTTTATGTTCGCAGAGATTACTCTCTATTACCAATACTGCCGTCCTTAGCAAAAAAGCCGTATCTACAAAAAATGTGAATATGGAGATATTGGTTTACCTTTAGTACACAAGTTCAAGACTTTTCGTACTTAAGATGGTCGAAACTACAGATTCTCAGCTTCGGAGTTTTTGCAGATATGGCTTATACGGCAGAATAATAAAGTACCGAGAGAAACAGGCTATATTGATACTCTGGCTAACTCAATAAGCCAGTTTTACCACAGTAAAAATATTTTTTTTACATTGAAAAATCACTTTCTTGAATTCAACACTAATCATGTATTCTTATACTTACTAAAACCATATGTTTGAGCTACTTGAAAATTCGATTTTCCAATTTAAGCAAAAAACAGACAGAAGTTTTAGTAGGTAGTCGAATCAGGCAGACTTTCAACAAGTTGATACTATTTAACAATCAGTAACACCTTTTACTAAATGTTTCCTCTTGATACTGAGACTGCTGTGTATTCATATTCATTGTTTTTGTTATTTAAAGTATTGACAATTTTAGTCTTGATCAAAAATAAATTCAACTATCATTGTGTATCGCACAAGTGACTTCCTCTGATCTATTTTGTACTGTGTGGAACTATAGAAGCAAATACATTAGGTATCCATTTTGTATTTTAATGTTTTGCCCCAACTTGAAATATTCCATAATAGTGTTTATGTTTAAGACCTTGGTCACCACTTTAAATTGATGAAATTACTTCACAAAGCCAAGGTGGAATGCTTCTCAATATGCTTGCTGGAGGAAATCATTTATGCTATTTAAAAATTCTACTATATTTCATGTTCGTGTTTCACACTGATATGTAATACACATATGGAATATATCTGTGAATTGTACATTTTAATTTCAGAGTCTGAGATTTTTATTTAGTTTTAATAAATTCTTATAATTTGACTAACAATATTTTACTGTTTGTACATACGTTGCAAATTATTCGTATTATATATAAAGGATATTTTCCCTGAAAAATTAAGGTAAAATACGATTCAGAATTCATTTGAAAAAACAGTGTATTATTGAGTTCAAATACAAATTATAAATATTTAAGTAAGTAATTAGTAAGTAAGTAAATTAAGTCCTGTTAATTATTTTACATATAATAATTTTTGTTACTGTTTGGTAATAATATACAAACTACATTTTTTGTGACTTCAAAGAAATTTTAATAAAACGAATGATCAAATTTTTTAAATTTATTTCCCATATGTACAAATGGAGGTCCATCATTTCACCATTGTATTTCTGCTTTTTCAACAACATTTATTGAAATTTAAGTCAGTTGCAGTTGAATGAATAAAAGTCGCAACTATAAGTAAGAGAAAAAATCCGAATAGCAATAGGAAAATTCATAGTAAGCAAAATAATTTTTGATAATTTAAATTTCTGTTGAGATCACTTCTCATATTTACGAGACGAATATTCAAATATCAATACCCATGCCCCATCTTCAAGATACGCCTATTCAATTTACGACGCCGCTGCACGGGGTACATTAAATGATTACAGTGTGGCTAAGAACGCATGTTTTGTCCGGCCGCCATAGTTATTAAAGCGGCTAGCGATCACAAGGTATGTGCTAGCGATACGGACTAAAAACACGGAGGGTTTAATAAGCTCTAGCCAATCAGAAACTTGTATCATCAACGCGTCATAGTGACGTATACTACTACTAGGGTATGAGTAAAGAGTCGAACTCGAATCAAGCAACAAAACTGTCAGTAGTAACTCTCATATCCCAAGAGCTTGTCCGTCACTGTCTATAGAGAACGGCGGCCATGACATGTATAACTACGTCACATTTCGTCACAAATGTTCTTTCATCTCTTTCTACTAGTGTCCCCATTGTCTTATGGGAATCAAACACTCCTTGTTTTTAGTCTTCTTGAGCGATACGCCTGCAACTTTGGACTGAGCATGCGCCAAACTCGAGCAAGCTCCGTAGACTCCAAAAATGGACAAATATGGCTGCCATGGCTGCTACATCCATAGAAATTATAATTAACACATCACTGCTCTCTCTCTCTGAATTTTGGATAAGTAGTCGTTATATGGTAACAATTTTCAAATCGCAAGGTAGGTTGGTCAGGTTAGGTTTGGCTAATAATTCACGCATTTTCGACTCGCAAGCTAGGTTAGTTTGCTCAGGTTAGGTTTGTGTGTAAATTGCGAGCGAAAAACTAATTCAACGAATTTTCGAATCGCAAGCTAGGTTAGCTTGCTCAGGATAGGTTTCTGTGTAAATTGCGAGCGAAAAAACAAATTCACGCATTTTCAACACGGTTTGCAATCTTGTTTTTCCTTCCTCTTGCTTCTCCGCCATTAAATGACCCTCTTGTTAGTCTTGTTGTACAATTGTACATCACTTAAATTCGAGTTTGGCGCATGCTCAGTCCAAAGTTGCAGGCGTATCGCTAGCTGTCTGTCCATAGTTATGCTCCTTCAAGTCGTAAGATATATTATTTTATTATGAGTTCTGTGCACAAAACACATACACACATATATGTGTTCTGTGGTTGACTAGCGTTGATGAGACCTGCTAACTCATCCACTAATTCATCGATTTTTTATTATGGGTTAACTTCTACTAGGCTATTACCATCCTTCTTCATTCTCCTTCTCAGAAGGGGAAGAAATATGGGAGCCAGTTGTATACCGGGTGATGACTGTCGCCAACCAACACTCGGTTTCAACGCCAAGATGAATCCTGCCCCCCTTGCGGGACACTATTGATTACTATAGAAATGGGTCGATATTGTACAGAATTCAAGCCTCCTGCAGAGTTTATGCGTGACTTTTGTGTGTATTTAAAACAGAATGTGGATGGCTCACTGCAACAAAAATTATATATTTTGGCATCATTCACCTTCTTTACAGTGTTTTAGTCCACAAATGTCAATTCATAATATAACATAATATAACTTCGTAACTATGCCATTCAGATGGCTGGATAATGCGTAATTGGTAATTGTATTTGAGTATGAACGTGAAACAGCTTGAACAACTGGTAGTTTTTGAGATCCATATTCTTATTTTGGCGTGGGGGGTAAACCTCCTAAACCTGCCCTGGGAGGCTTTACAACAGTTTACAGTGGCTAACCCTATCTAACCCATCCTACCTTTTATATATACACACCGCTCGTATGGAAAGGATATATACACCAACACCAAATTTATATACATTATACACATTTTTATTTCATATAATCACTACATTTTAAAAACAATAACTTGAGAATTACAAACTATCAGTTATAAAAGACTGCGAAAGACTAGTACAATCTCAAATAACAATATTATGGTCAACTTTTCAAAAAAAAATATATATATATAACAGCTGTACAAAAATACTTTTTCGGGTAGGATATGAGGAGAGGTTAAATATCTAAAATGAGAATACTAAAATTATGAGTTCTACGATGGGAAATTTAACGGGTTACTGAAAATTGTTATGTAAAGAATTACAATTTTGAGCAACAGATTTTTCAATACTCATTAGAAATGTAAGAAGACGTGGTGCAATTTTTTTTTACTATCGACACATATGTACAGCCTTTGGGCCTTGATAGCACCAAAGTTGGGTCACTAATTATAACAAATGTGAGTGTTATGAAAACATTTTAAAAGGTTAGTGTGGATAGTGGAGGTAGGAGCCTATACTTACCTTAAATAATTATGGCGAGATAAAAACCATTATGTTCTGATAAATAATATAAATTACAATAAAGAAAGTTAACAAAGAAACAGATTTTTTGAATGGCAAGATCGAAAACTGCATTTTTCGTAGTAGCAACCCAATAAAAGGTAACTTGAGTCTTGTTGGATCTACAGGGAATAAAAGAATCAGTTGGAAATCTAATTCATGAAGGTACATTCAGTGCTTCTGATGATGAATTATTAGTTCTTCACATATTCATCGACTTCAAAAAGAGTAAAAATGACAGTATTAACGTCCAATTATTTGCACAGGCCAAGAAAAAGTGACAGCCTTTCCTATTTTACATTCCTTCCTGATCAAAGGAGAAACTTTTGAATTGGACGTGGATTATCTGAAATATAAATTACACCCATTTTCAATCAACTACCATCATTTCATGAATATCCCACCATGCTTTAGAACAGAAAAAGTGATCAGTCGTGCTGCCAACGCATTGTAAAACTCCCCTAGGAGTCGAATCGGAGACTATGAAGATTTATAGGAACCCAATACTGAACAGAAAAGGCAACCATCTTCCAAATATTTTTTGGCAGCAGATGGCACCTCTTATTAAATTTATCAAAAAATAACAACAAACAATTTTGAGCCTTCTTTAAGTTCTATGTAGCATTAGGGTTTCTATGCATCTTTACAATAATACTCTTGTACGACGTACTTCAGTTGAACTTAAAATTTGCCTATAACTGTTTTGGTGGAGGAGGCACGATAGGAGGCAAGTGATCTCCGCAAGTTGGGAACCCTGGTGGAATAGGCGGCAGGTCACCAGGACTACCGACCTGGACTACTAGATTCATTCCTATGACTATATGGAATAAGAAGTGACAGTGGAACAGCCAAAAACCTGGGTTATCTGCTCGGAACCTGAGTACTACGTATCCGTTATTGGGTACTGCGATTGTGTCTTTTCCGGGAGGTAGATTGAACTGTCTGTGCAAGAGACCTTGTCTGTCGAGGTCAAGAGCGTGTTTGAGGTTGATTTTCTTGACATTTCTATCGGGTGACCTGCCTATACCTATAACGTTGAAGGCATACCCGTGAAGATGGAAGGGATGACTCAGATTTGGTTGTTGAACTGCAAAAAATAAAACATTGTAGGAACATAAACAACAATAAAACAAATATCCTTCTTTCATTAATGTTAGTATCAAAAAAATGATGAATCCATCATTCCATTGTCATTAGTGATAACCCAAGAATATCGATAATTGAAATAATTTTATAATAGTTCTCGAGAGCACGTTGCGTGGCAACAGTTGCCATAACCCTTTCGGTCATGGTGGCAGAGCTGCCAGAACTAGTGTTTTCGTACTAGATCTAGTGATTTCGTCCAATGTTTAGTACGTTAGTGTTACATTTAATATTTCTAGTACATTTTAGCAAATAATTTATTTTTAGTACAAATGAGAAGCTCTTGTCAAAATCGTCAATTGTCACAAGTCTAGACTTCGAAAAATTTTGGTTTCATATTTTAAATACAAGAAATGCAGCTGATGAAGTCATGTTTCCTCACAAATATTTGTTTTAGATAACAAATATTTATAAAAGATATAAATATTTCTTTTATATAAAGAAAATATTTAGCAAATATTTGGTGCTATCGGGGACCTATCTAAATTTATTAGTGTTTTCCCCATTCTAGTACTACTGTGGAGAGAATATTTTCTCAGTTAAATTTAGTGTGGATTCATGCAGTACCAATTAACAATTAGCAAGTAACAATTATCACTTAACAATTAGCAAGTATAAGTTGAACTTCTTGTTTCACAATGAATGCATTCATGCAGACAATTAACAATTATCATTTAACAAGTAACAAGTGGAAGTTGGCCAACTTTTAACTTTTTACTCTAATTGAACAATATTTTCTTCTAGTGCGCAACTAGTACGCAGGTGACCGCGGATTGGTCAGTATAATGACAAAAATGAATCTCTTTCAAATATTTGTGGGGCATTTTGTATTATTGTGTTGTGTTTTCTGTTTTCGTTCATATCAAAATGGAAATTGATGATGCTATTTTGGCTGATTTTGTACGGCAATTTCCCAAATTGTATATGATAAGGGCATAATTACGATCTTCAAAGATAAAAATATCAGAGATAATGCTTAATGCTTGAAACAATAGCAGAGACACTCTCAGTGTTGATAGTTTGTATTCACATTGCAATTTTTGGTCTTGCAGGCCATACATTTGATTTTGTCATTCGGGGTATAAAAAAACGCCACATGGATGTGGTCATGCAAGATGCAATCACACTGATATTGTGAGATTGTCAAACATTCTTTTCTCCGCCTATTTAGTGACAATCATGACTACACAAAACTGGTCATTTATTTTCGAAGAACAAATAGAATCTGAATTTTTAAACAGTATCCACGAAAAAGTAAGGTTAACTTGGTAATTGTTAATTTGGGTGCATGAATGCTATATTTTCAATACTTGTTGATTGATAATTGTTAATTGATAATTGCTACTTGATAAAATTACTTGGTGCTGCATGAATCCACACTTAATCAAAACAAAACTAAAAAATTCTTTATCAGTGGAAAATTGCAGCTCTTTACTACACTGCAAGGCACTGTTGAAAAACGATAATTGTAGGTATAACATGGACTCAGACTCAGATACATTATTAAAAATTAAAGTCAGTTAGGTATTCTGATATTGATATCTAAACTCTTATTCCATTAAAAATGTATATTTTTTAACACTCCACTGTCTTTTGAGACAAATATGACAAATTTTTCTTTTAGTTTCTTTAAAGGTGATATAGGTTTAGTTTGTTTCTAGATAAGAATTTATTTTTTTGTTGTTTTTATGTATATACTAATTTTTCTTTTTAGTTTCTATACAAGAGGTATGGTATAGATCCATTTGTTTTGTTGACATGTGAATAATTTTTTTTGTTACATTTTTATCTATTTACAATTTTTTTTAGTTGCTGTACAAGGCAATATATGTTCAAATAAGTTTTTTTTATTATCATTGTTTTTAGTATTTATATATGTATGTATTTCAGAAGATAGGATAGGATAGGTCTACAGTAACAATTAATGTGAAGTTTTGACCCTTTGTTATTATAAATAAATCATTAATTCAAAATTCCCGCCATTTATTTAAAAATTCCCTCCATTTATTTAAAGTTCCCGCCATTTATTTAGTACTTTTTGTGTTCGGTGTTGTTGCTTTTTGTTTTTAGTCCGTTTTGGTATATATTGATATTGATTCTTTTTAGTACATTTTCTCCGGATTTAGTACTTTTTGTTTCATGATTTAGTACATCATTGCATTTTCATTCTGGCAGCACTGCATGGTGGACTAAATTTAGTACACAACTTTCTTGTTTTTTTTTTTGTACAGGTAATTGTAATAGTTGACATGGTTTCATAGGTTGTTATTTCAGTTGCCAACTGTCATATTTTCCGTCATCTATCGGATAGTTGAGGAAGTATTTCGGAAAATTTTAGCTGACGAGAATGGACCAATTCTCTCATCTGTGTCATCAGTTTGGTGTATGTCGTTTTTGAACTTCTCAGTGTGGAATTTATTCATTGAAAAAAAAAAACTGTGTGGTCACATCAAAGTGTTTTACGTACTCGATTCAAAATATATAAAAAAATTCTCATTATTTTGTAGTTTTGAACTTGAATTTCGGTGTGCTAAATTCAGTACACTGTGAGCTAGTAGCATTGCATATGTGGTAGACATAACTTCACTATATATCATTAAAAAATGTATTTTTTTGCTATTTTCACAGTACCATTGATTGACAATGCTATAAGAAGGCTCTTAAGTAATCAGAATCTATTATCAATATTAGAATAGTATATTCTGTAACAAGGTTATAATGAAAATTCGATGCGAGTGGAAAGTTCCGAGCGCGAGCCGAAGGCGAGCGTGAGGAACCACGAGCATCACGAATATTCATTCTAACCGAGTAGCAGACTATACTTTCTCCACGATCAAAGATAGGAAACGTGACAGCAATAATTTTGACACTTACTCAAATTTTGCCACTACGATGACAATCAACTGCGTCAAGGGTAATGTTATTATTGCTAACCAGTGTGAGGATATTATTCTATCACAAGAGAGAGAATGTAAATACATTTGAATTGCATGGGGGCAGAAGTGTTGCAGAATATTTCTTCAATCTCAAGAGAGAGAATTCCAGCATTCTGTAATCAAATTTGATTTCAGAATTGGCAAATTCTGTGATGATCGTGGAGAAAACAATTTATCTGATAGAATGTCAGTAAAAACGAAAGTGACCAAATTAGTGCCATAAATTTGGAGACTTCTGGAGGTAGACTTATGAGTACGAAATTGATTCAGGATGCTCGTTCATTTACTTGGACATAGTTTCAGAGGAAGAACAAAAAAACGGGAAGTTTCATTCGTACAAAAACTTACCAGAATCAATTGAAGTAGGTACCTACATTGTGATTATTGCATATAAAAAAAATCTTAAAATATTACAGAGTAGGCTGTGACATTTCTATTTTTGTATTTGGATTTTTTTTAAAAATTTGTATGAAACATTTTTACCGAATAACAATGTCTAATTCACAAAATTTGTGTTCTCATATTATCATTTTCCATATACCGTTTGCTCATGGTGTAGGTACTACCCATATACTACCCATATCACAAAAATTTACTGTCACAAAAATTTTTCTATAGGCTCAAAAATCGTAGAAAAATTAATTTATGATGTTTGCAAAATTTTAATTTTTTTTTCAAAATCAAAAATTCGTTAGTGAAATGGTTAAAGCAAAGGACATGAAAGAGTTATAAAACTATTGAGCATTTGTCTACATTCGAGGGTTATTCGTTAATTTTTTTTTGCTGAAATTGAAAGTAAAACTGTTTAATTGAATGTTCAATTATTGAAATTATAATTTCACTCGCCGTATGAAACCCTCCTTTTCTGCAACATTAGGACCAATAAGGGACGTATGCCTCGATAATCTTTCGAGCCGGTAATACCACTTTTTCTGAAATCGTTCAAGAATGCCCACTTTCTCGGAGCAACTTCAGGCCTCAAAATACGCTAATCTAGTATTTTAGTCCGTTGCTAAGCAACGAACTTTCCCGGACCGTTTTCGGACCTAAACGGTACGGGAAAGTACTTTTTCTGCAACCATCCGGGAAGTGTTCAATTCCCGGACACTTTTTCTTTGGGAAAGTAGCACTTCCCGGCCTAGTCCGGGAAGTACGTACTCCCCGGACTAGGCCGGGAAATGCTCGAATTTTAATACAAATATTAATATAAATAAGAATTAGAATGTTTCTGTTGGTACCTATCTTCTGTTCGAATTTCAATATATAATACAAATAAGAACTGAAATGTTCGAAATATTCAAATTTGGAATCGTTTCAGCCGGTTAACAGATGGGTGATAGTCGACCTCTCTTCGTCTCTTAGACTAAATGCGTCTCATTGATTTGTTATTCTACATGGTTGCCGAAAAAATAGTGTACACAACACGTCCGAAAACAGTAGACATCCAGGACTCGCTAATGCTTGAATTTGGTCTACTCGTCCAAAAAAACAGTATTTTCCGGACTTGTTACGTAAATTACTATTCCCGTATCGAAAACGATACGGGAAATTTTTTGCCGGCTTGTTTACATTTTAGACAGTTATTGAACTCACGCAAACAATATGTAGAATTCCTTAGTTTTTGTTAATGCTGATTGCGATTTCAGAAAAAATAGTATGTGTACCTCGTAGTAAAAGCACATTCCCAGACTTCAATGCTTGTTGGTCTCGGCTTAACGCCTCGGCCAACAATTTACAATGTCGTCCGGGAATGTATGGCTTTTACTACTAGATACACAATATACTATTGTCATGGCATCCACGGTTCCAAACAACAACGGAGAAAATAATATCATCTTGCTACTAAAATGAATGTCAGTCTGACAGACTTCATGTCTATCAGGCATTATCTATAACTATTGAAGAATTCGCGACAAAGGAACATTTTTACTTTGTTGGTTCGTGAAATTATCTCAATAAATACTACTTGTGCTCACAATACTATCGATAATTCTGTTAGAAATCTTAAACTCTATCAAATTGCTTTGAGGTAACACCACTCGTCCTAAAGGACTCGTATGGTGTTGCCAAGCAATTTGATCTCGTTGATTTCTGACAGCATTGCTATCGATAGTATTGCTAGCACTCGTGGTATTACCCTCGATAATGTCCATATAGGACGAAACTACCGTAACGTTGGTAACAACTAGAAGTATAAGAACATATAAAGTTTTATTTATAGTAACTGCTGCATCTATCAATTTATTAGAAGAGTACTTCCCTTTGAACAATAGCAATAACTGAGGACCAATCATTTTTTAGTTCTCATTACCATAATTTTGGATTACGTGTATAGCTTACCTTCATCAACTAGTACAACCTCGACAACCGCATCAAGTGGGATATCAACTTTATGGGTGCACATACAGTTCTGTCCACAGTTAGCAGGTCTATTGTCACCGTTGCAGAACTGTTCAGGGTTGATATCATCGTATTGCGAAATCAGTGGTGCTGGGGCTGACATGTACGAAATTTCGTCTATCAAGCTGATCACGTGGTCTCCGTTGGGAGCGACTGGAACCAAAAAATAGTATGATGTGTATTTGTTAGAAAAAATGACATTCTTGGACAACGTGAATATAGCTTTATAATGACGCGTTTTTTGCATCTATCTGGGTGGTTGCAGTGCGTTAGAAAGTCCATCCTGCAGGATACAGATATGCCTGCAACCTACCATTCAGAAAGATTGTACAAAATTAATACTGTCCCGAGTATGCTTCGTTAGTCCTCGTTCATAATCATTATTATTCTTCATCACATTGACATGACCAAATATGGGCTCTGAGGGGACAGCTGGCTGAAATTTTTCTTTATCGCCATGGTAAAGTTTCATTTCGACTCATTTATCACGTCGACCCGTTTTTTTGGGCAAACACTTCTAGTTCTGATGAACTTTTACTTTCCTATAGTTTTCGAGCTTCCGCTGAAAAGTCAAGACTGTTTGCAGATTGTCATTTAATTTGCCACATGAAATAAAGTATTTTAGAATTTGATTCTGGGGTCTTTTCGAATTTGTTCTTCTGGCCTTTTGAATATTTGGGACTTCCGCCTTTAACAGTTTGTTAAGTTACTACCGTTTGAATCTTTGAGTTGTTTTTACTGCCGTGAAAAGATAGATCGTGATTCTGAGTAAGTTTCTACCGTTCCTTATATTACTGTTGATTCCGTTTCTGAAATATTTTCTGCAGAAATTTGTTACTGGCAGTACAGGCCAAACATCATTTTGTTCGTAATTCATTTCATTGACACCGTAACCACTGAGATAAGAGGCCTCCCCTTGTTTATTGTAAAATTGCTGTGCGTTACTAAACTCCCACAGGAACAGAGAAATCTGTCACTGGTGGGAATAGGTTTCGCTTCAAGTTGAAAATAGCATTGGAATGTGTTCCTAATGGAATGGAAATTAACTGCCGGCCGAACACACCTCGAATAGTTTTATCTGGGAGTCCCTTCGATTTGTTGTTCGTGTTTAGAACCCTTTTACGCGAGAACTGGCACCCCGAGATCTGTACCACACAGGTTTTCCGGGACTAGACGTATAAATAATTCAGAGTACCTCCGACCATATCACAGATCCTATTATTTTTCAAAAAGGCCACAGCGAAACATCCCAACATGTAAATACCGACCGATCGTGCCGAATAATCTCTCACAAGTCTCACTGCCTGCTGTCTCCACGAGACCTTGCATTTTATCAGCCGTTCAGTAGAGTTGACGATGTTGAGTCATCCCCTTCAAGGAAGGCTGGTTCTAAATGTTCCTTCTGTGGAAAATTGTTTATGAACATATCAATTCATTTAAGCAAATCACATCCATCTCAATACAGACAAGTGATAATGAAAAAATACGATTCCATGAAAAATGTTGCTGAAGAAAATATTCCTCAAAAATCTGACAAAGTAGATGATGAGTTTCAAACGGAGATAACTAAGTGGAATGAAGGCTTTTCAAAAGAATTTGAAAACAATATCTGTACCTCAGAGGCAAACTATTTTAAGTCCAAATATGTCGAAAATGTGTAGAAAATGTTCCTTCATTTCTTGAAAAACTGTTGTACCTACGTTCGTTTGAATGAAAGTTCAATAAACTGAACATTGTTTTGCATAAGTGTTACTTTCCTTTATTGGACCCAACTTACAGAAAAGTCCAAATAACAATATTTTTATTTCAGCCAAGTTATGTTGAGTCACTTTAAAGAAAAATATGAGTTTTTTTTTCAAATGTAAACATCTGCTATGGAAGTCACTTTTGTTACCTTAACAATTTCGAAATTTGAAACTATTGTCTTGACTAGTTAGACAGAGACTCAACATAATTGACCAAAAAAAGCCTTCAAACACATATCTCCCGTAAAATGCAAATTTTTGACTTAGCATAGTTTGCTTCTGAGGTACAGATATTGATTTAGACGAATCCATTTCAAGTTTCATGAAGTTTCTTTTGATAAGAATGACGAAATTATCAGGTCCAAAACATCCAGCTACACGATACTATGAAATGAGGTGAAAGAAAAATACAGTTTCCCAAAACAGATCTTACAATAATGCAAGAAATCCTCAAAAACTAACTCAAAAAGACCGCCAAAAGAGGAAGGAGACGTATCAATACGAATTGGCTCAGTACCTTTACCATAATCAACGGAGAAAGGCAATTAGAATGGTTATTGGTGATAGATTTTCATCAGAGAATGGTTGTTCGAGAGAGGAATATCCAACAAAATTAACTAGTCAAGAAAGAAATAAAATCAATTAAGAATATGATTCAAACATCACACCTAAAGATGTCGAACTGTCTCTAAAACAAATTAAAATTGACACCACTCCCGGCCCAGACCGAATTATATTGAAAGTACTCAAGAACAAACAAATCATCGACGTGGTGTCAAAAATAGCGTTTATTTTATCAAAAACAGGTTATGTACCACAGAAATTCAAAGAAGCAAGAACTATATTGATATATAAAAGTTGTAATGATCAACTACCAGAAAATTGGAGACCTATTTCAATATGTTCAGTTATTAGGAGAGTAATTGAGAAAGTGTTCGACAGAAGATTAAGAAAATATGTTAATTTCAACGAAAACCAGAGAGGATTCACATGCCTTCCAGGAGCTCATATCAATACTTCGATTCTGAATGGTCTTTTGAAAGATGCCAAGTGGTTTTTTTAGACATTAGTGAAGCATATTATAACATCGAACATGATCATCTTAATAAAACTCTAGTCTCATCTTCATTATCTGAAAAATTACAGAAAGGTTTGAGAAAATTTCAGTATGGGAACTCAACTCAGGTTAAAACATCCGAAGGAAAAACCAAACGAATCTTCTTGAGAAGGGGAGTAATACAAGGTGCACCGCTTTCACCTGCCTCATACAACTTAGTCACAGACTTCATCATGGACGAATTGTCTGAACTTTCAACTGCGAACACTTTCGGCTACTGTATGCATGAAGACATCCCACCAGCAACAGTTTTAGGATTCGCTGATGATACTGTAATAATTGGTAAAGATGGAAAAAGTGTCCCATCTCTTCTAGAACTGTCAAAGATAAAAATTTTAGAAATAGGTCTCAAATTAAATACAGAAAAAACAAAAATTGTAAATGTTAAGAACGAAAAACTCAATCCTGTTGCACTGTTATGTTCTGAGTCCATTCAATCCATATCGGAAAATGAGAAGATAAAATATTTGGGAGTTTCTTTCAGAGATGAGATAACTTTGGATTCTAGGAAAGTTATTGATGATTTGAAAACAAATTTAGAAAAATTAATCAAATCTCCTTTATTAAAATGCCAACAAAAATTTCAAGTGCTCAACTTTTCCATATGGCTCTCATTAGTGTACTTCTTTCAATCTACTCCTCTTGAGAAATTACCAATGAAATTCCTAACAGACATTGATAAATTAATAAAATCGTCCCTCAAGGAAATTTTGGATTTACTATACGATATTCAAGATAGTATGCTATATTCCTCTCCAAAAGTTGAAGGTCTTTGTCTTTTTCGTGCTTCATGGGAAGCTTTTTTACAAAGTTTCAACATTTGTAAAAAGCTGAGAATACAGGAAAATATTTACTTGGAGAGAGTGAAGAATTTTGAGGAAGAATTTTGAATTTTGAATTTTTGCATACAAAAATTAAAAATTGTTTTGGAAGATGGTCGTAAGTTACGAGAAATACTGAGGAAACAGGAATACTCCAGATGGAAGAATTTGAAACAAAAGGGAAGAGGGGCAGAACTTTATAATCAATACACACCTGCAAATTCATGGACCAGAACACAAGAAGGTTTGTTTGACAACATCTGAGTGGAAAGAAGCCATTAAAATGATGCTCGTCTGGGAAAAAAAGGTAGCTATAGCTGCCTCCGTGGCGACGTTAGTTGTTGCCTTGTAAGCACAAGGTCTTCTAACCGAAGCCACAAATGTGTGGTTGGCTTCCTGTTGTTGACTTCCTTTGTTTCTATTTTCACATCAAAGTGTTGTTCATCTTCGCACTTGATTGAACCGTACTGATGAGAGCTTAGCTCGAAACACGTGTCTACGGTTGCACAACAATTTGAGGGTTATACCCAAAAACTTTTCTCTTTATATTTTCATATATAGCCCCTCGATAAACCCTTTCAGATTTATATATATCGAGACAAATTAGGTCAATTCTCATACATTTGAATAAATATTGTTTTTAACCCTAGAATATCCTGTGGTTCTATTTCAAATTGAATTCCGAACGTCCCAAGTGTGGCTGCTAACACAGTATGTACTGTGTTGACGTTCGTGAAATAAAATTGGAGTTTCAACTAAACGCAGCTGGTATCCTTGTACAAACTCTGGTTGCAATTAAAGCCAGTGGGTGGTATCATTTGAGAGTCATGAAAACTGACCCCTGGGATACCTCATCTCCATCTGACGCTGTCCTGGGCCTCCCACGTAGCTCTAGATTGGGAGAGTGAAGCATATATATTACTCAAAAATAAATGGCGCCCGTGATACTGTGGAAAGTTAGTTCTGGTTACAGGAATTACCGAAATAGCGTTACAGCTTACAAGCCGAGACAAGTAATACGATGTCCAAGAATGTGGTTTTTCTACTTAGCATACAAGCTATTTTTCTACTAATCGTACAGATATTGTTGAAACGTATCAGATGTAAAATTGTCAAACCTGAACAATTGTACAAATAACTCTCATTCTATATCTTTACATAGTAAAAAAATTACGACAGTTTTTTTTTGTTTCTTGGCAAGCACTAGATACATGCTCAATTTTTTCAGAAGGATAATTTTATTTGAAAGGTTTGAAATTAGTACTATCCAGAAGAATCTATAAAACATTTATTGTAATTCATTAAAATAAGAAATTTCACTCACCTAAATGTCTGTTGTAAGTGTTGGGTGCAAAGAGATCCTCTGGCGTATACACGTGGAATCTGAATGGTAAGAAAATTTTAACATCGGGCCTCGCTTGTAAAATTCCTTTGTCAATTGGCTTTGCATTCTTCAACTGATTAACGCAAATAGCATCTGATCTAACTTCGTTACATCTTGCATCCAATGGATTAAGAACCTGTTGATAGTTTTGTTGAAATATCTATATACACTGTACATTTAACAAAAACGGCCTAAGAATTGAAGGTTTTTATTTCTTTACAAACAGTTTACAGCAAAAACTAAAAGACTATGAAGCAACTCAGCTCATCTGATTTCATCCAACACCTTTCGAAAGCACCCCCGATGTTGCCAATATTGAAATGACTTTCAGTGACTAAATATAACTTTTTGATGTAATAATACTGACTTGTGCCTCATTGTGAATACCAAAGCATGTACAGTTTTAATTAGTCAGTCTTCGGAAAATGATTGACGAGAAAAATACAAGAAATCTCATCTATACTACATGTCGTCGGTATGTCGTCGGTCCCACGCCAAAACCGCGAATGTTCAACTTTCAGGGTTCTGACTTCAATATGAAAAATACTAATTTTCTACCAAAATTTTTGATGCCAAACTCATGAATTTGCTATAAGGTTGTCTACTGTGAACGAGAGTGAATTCGCGAATGTGGAAACTTACCAAGGTTTTCAAAGAAAGAAGCAGGAATATTCTTAAAACCCTTCTTATTCGAAATGACAAAATGCACATTCGCGGTTTTGGCATGGGACCGACGATGTGTTTTTACATTATCAACTACTAAATTAACTATATGCAACCACAATTGATGCCACAATTTCACATGTAAGTACAAAAGCATTTTGAGTACTCTGCTTCCAAGTGTATCAACGAAATGGTTGAATACATGAACTATGACATCCAGTACAAAAAATCAATAAATAAATATTTTATTTGAAATTTACAGGTATACGAGTAATTTGGAATTAATAGGTGACACAATAGAGTAATTATTGTATTTGTGCAACTGGTGTGCAAAAGTAGGCCGTGTATTGTCCACAATCAGTAGTCCCGCTGTGATTGGACAATGCTTACAGGTTGTAGCGGCAAGGGACTACACTGTCCGCTGCATAGTTTCTCATATCCAGTCCTTCTACAGGAAAATCAATAGTAACATTCAATTTTTCCCTGTAACTTCCTCTTAGACAAAACCGTTTTAAAAGAATTACTAGAATTTTAGGAAATTTATGAATCGATAAAGACTTCCCGCACTTTATCTTCGCACTTTGAACATGTAGGTTTTTCATCGAATCCACACATTGTGAAAGTTTCAATTGGCCTATTTTCTATAGAATCCGTAGACAAAGGTCACAGGACAGTTCACAGAGAAAACAAATTATTCACCTCAAAGAACAGAATCATAAGATGTATTGTTTATGCAAACACTTATTTAGAGGCCTCTACATCATCACCGCCATTTGTCATGTCAAATAACAAAGGATTTTTTGACAGTTGAATGATTTTTTTGCAGTATTCATTATGCTTACTTTTAACTTATCTGTTAAAACTTTTTATGTGGTGGTATTTTTCAATTGGAGCATTAGACTAGAATTCCATCAAAAATATCTGTAGAAGTCACATGAAGCCATTTAAATATAGAAAACGTTCGGGGCACTTTCCACAATTTTCAATACCACTATACAGTGAAGGAAAGCTGTCTATTCTAAAAATAAAATTTGCAGGCATTGTTCTGATATTATGACATCACATTCGTATTACCAAAAGTAGACTATCATTCTTGAATAAAGCCACATGTTTTCGATACCTACCAATAATGAAAAAATACAAAATCTGATACTTAGGAATGATACTGACTGTTCTCGCAGATTTCGAAAACCTATAGACAAATATATACATTCAACACCAAAGCTCATATATTCCTATCAATTTTGATTTTATTTACATTTGCTCTATAATTTTTTTCCCACCATTGAATTTACAATGAACTAGAAGTGCCTACTTACCACACCTTGAGGTATACCAAAGTCATAAGTAGGGGGGTTGGTTTTAGGTTGGTATTCACCTCTGGCATATCGCAAAATAGCCAATTGTTGAACTCTTCTCACACCACATTCTCCTAAACCTCTCAATTGAATCCAGTATGCACCCACGGGTTGATTGGCACTTATAATAAAATCGTATCTTTCTCCTGAAATGAAAAATGAGAATACAGAATGTTCCTAAATGTCATGGACATATGGAAGGGGGCAATTTTTTTACTTGATTCACGATTAAAATTTGAGTCAGAGTTTGTATTTTAATTTTTGTTGAAAAAGTGGAACTGATAACGTATTTTTTCGGAGCGTGTGTAGGATTGTGATCTTCTAAGCTCCAAATTTGTTGGTGTTTTAAGTACTCGTACTACTCCGTTCTACTCCGGCAAAACCTTCGAACTTGTTCGAAGTTTCGCATTTACTCTCCTTGGAGTCTTTGATTTTCCTGACAAGTGGCGCTGCGACTGACTTTACTGAAATAATTAGATAAACAAAGATTATAATTTATAGGGCAGGGACAAGACAACTCTAAAGTTGTCGGACCTACCCTTGCACTGATGAGAGGCAAGAACCTCCAAACATGTCTGCAGGTGGTCATCCCCAGCCGAATGAAGGATAATCTTTTGTTTATTTACAATAAGCACTTGCAATTGCGCCTTCTTGAAAGAACGTTGCACAAATATCTGTCGGAAGTAGTTCAATATCCGTCGTGGCATTAGTCACGGAAGTAGTTGTTACTGTCAGATTTTTGCCTCATATTTTCCACTAGGTGGAAATATTTGGAGAGAAAGGTACTTTGACTTTGTCGATTTTATTCATGTCATTCAAGTAACGTTTATGAAACATTGAATAAATAACTTACCAGAAAATGAAATGACTGTATTGACTTTCACAGGATGTACAGGTTCTCCGTCTGTAGCAATGAGTGTCAAGTCATGTCCTTGGATCGTCAACTGAGCAGGGCAAACGGAAGCGAAAGAGTTAATCATCCTGAACCTGTATCTCCTTCCTGGTGTAATAGTGAATACTTCCAAGGGGGTGTTGGTCATGAAACCAGTATTGGGGTCTCGGAACTGACCTTTTCCGTTGATGAGCAGACTTTCTGGATCTTGACCAGTGTTCACCTGAAAAAATAATTGTTACGATAGTGTTAGGAACCTGTCGTTTGATAGAAACATCGTGAAATATTCTAGAAACAGCGTGCAACATTTAGGGCCAGTCTTTTCAGTTCCAGTTAAACTCCAGATTAATCAACTTGCCAGATAACACAGGATATCCTATGGATATCCAATTTATGTCCAATTCTGGTTGGGATATCATTGGATCTGAAATGGATATTCATGGGATATCCATCGAAGGATTTGAAATGGATATCCTTCAGCAAATATCCTATGGATATCCATAAAATATCCACAGTTATTATGGATGTGATTGAATTGCAAGACTGATTTTGATATTATCAATTTCTGAGTTTCTTCCATGCTCGTACACGAATAGAAGCATTTCAAGAATACTCTTATCTTTCGTTTTCCGACTGGATTTGAAATGGATATCCATAAGATATCCGTAGAGATTATCCATAAGATATATTGTGGATATCCTTGAAGGATATCTTATGGATGTACAGGTTGGTACCCCCTGAACATCCATTGGACGTCCATAGTATATCCTTTGGATATTTCCTGACGTCCATAGTACATCCAGCATATCCATAACAGATATCCAGTGGATATCCATTGGATGTCCATGTGTTATCTGGGTAATGGTTAAAATGGTTTAAAGAATGTTAGTTATCTGGAGTTTAACTGGAACTGAAAAGACTGGCCCTAAGTAATCTTTGTTGAATTCCATGGAAACGTCTAGAAACACATTTTTGTACTAGATCATAACGTCGAAAATGCAGCATATGGCAAAAAATATTTTCAGAGATACAAAAAATAACTAAATTTGTAAAGATAGCAGAAAAAGTTATTTTAAAAAGTTTTAATAATTCAATTTTAGGCGCTCATGCAAAACTTGAAATATCTATCTGAAAAACTTGAAGATTTGAATAACTTTTGGGGATCATTATAAACTTCTGTAATCAATAAAATGGAACTTTTTAGGTTTGTTCTCAAATGGCAGAGCAAAATTCCAAAAACTAATTTTTACTATGACTGTTGCTGTTGAAGTGGTTTACTTATTCCAACTTATTCGTTCGATTTTTTTATAACTTTTTAAATATGAACTTTTGAAATTCGACATACAGGGTGTCCGGTGAACCTTGTACAATATTGAAACTGGTGATAGACCAGGTCATGACTGTTCAGAATATCGGAATTTCACCTCAGTAAAAATCTCACCGTTTTCGAGATGATGAGCATTTTTCAAATTTCTGGAAAATCACTACCTCACCTTGGATTTTTGAGTGCCATGTCTGCAAATTGAGACAAATTCAAATATCTTTGCTGCTGAAGTTTACTGATGAGTGATGCTTTTAGACGTATAGAACAGTTTTTCAGAAAGTGAAAACATTTTTCAAGAAATGAGGGTAAAATGACAGATTTGATTTTAAAGAGAAACATTCTCAATTGAAAATTGAATCAATACATAACTCCATTTTCAAATATCTTTGCTGCTGAAGATTACTGATGAGTTATGCTTTCAGATGTACAAAACAGTTTTTCAGAAAACGATACAATTTTTCAAGCAATGAGGGGAAAATGCCAGATTTGAGTTTCACCAATTTTTTTAACAACAGTTTGATATTATTGTTTGAAAAAACATAATCAAGTGGAAGTGGATATTCATTAAAAATAATGCCCATTTTGTCCAGACTCTACCATGGTATAAAATATATGATCATTATTTTTGGAAGGAGTAGAATTTCGATTATATTAGAGTGTGATGTTATTCTGAGCTAAAATCAACTCCATTAGACTTTGTCAGTAATGTTTTTTATTTTTATCCTATCAAGATGAAATGATTAAATAATTATGAGTAATAACGAATCAACTGCTTAGAAGCATTCAATGAGATGTAAAGAAGTAAATACCAATTCAACGTTTATTTGAATCAACATACACTATAAACCACAAAAACGATTATTCAACATCGCACTGAATAATATTACAAAAATGTTATTTTCCATCCACATGTATGCAGAGACGACATCTTTTCAAGAAGAACCTTTTCAAATGCACCCAAATCAGCGATTCTCTGAGCGGCATTGTGCAATTGGATATCGTTCCTCATAAAGCGCTGCTGCAGCAGTAGCACTACCTCCACATTCACCATAAATGCAGTGCATATGCGCATATTCTCGGGGAGTATAACGTATGTACGGCATGACAAAGAAATAATTACCACTGAATGAAACAAGCGAAATAATTTCACACACACAAGTTGTTCAAATAAAATGTGACAGCCACCTACTAGATTTTTTCAATTCTATTTACAGTAGATCCGTTCATTCACAATGATGTATTTTATTTTTCCATCAGGAAACTATTGCTTCTACGGACACAACACAGGAGTTAGAAAAGTTTTTAATATTCGACAAGGATTCACCTCCTAAAAAAGTTTGCACTTATTTGGTTACATCCTGTATATCTGTCGGTCTCAGAAACTTCGTTAGAATCTGGATGTTGGACAATTGCGACATTAATCACAAGAATTCGTTTTAATTAGTGCCATGTCGGTTAATCGACATTTTATTTCGATATTTTTATTAGGCATAATTACATGAAAAGTTGATTTTATTGATATACTATTTAATGCTACCAAACAGTTTATTCTTCATTATTAATAATCATTTCCACATTTTATCTTGATAAAATCGAAATAAAAATAATTTTTGTTGAGTATAAAAGTTGATGGAAGCCTAGAATAAAACCACGTCTAATTCAATGGAAATCACTTCCTCCAAAAATAATTATGATTTGTTGATACCATGGTAGAGTCTGGACTAATTGAACATTCTTTTAAAATGAATGTCCACTTCCAATTGATTGTGTCTTTCAGACAATAATGTCAAACTTTAAATAAAAAAGATGAAACTCAAATCTGTCGATTTCATTGAAAATATGAACAGGATGTTCATAAAGTCAGTTGTGACTGACAGTTGAGAATGTTTCTCTTTAAAATCAAATCTATTATTTTACCCTCATATCTTGAAATTTTTTTTCACTTTCTGAAAAACTGATCTGTACGTCTAAAAGCATCACTCATCAGTAAACTTCAGCAGCAAAGAGATTTGAATTTGTCTCAATTTGTATACATGGCACTCAAAAATCCAAGGTGAGGTAGCGATTTTCCAGAAATTCTTAAAATGCCCATTATCTCGAAAACGGTGCTATTTTTACCTAGGTGAAATTCCGATATTCTGAACAGTCATGACCTGGTCTATCACCAGTTTCGATATTGTACAAGGTTTACCGGACACCCTGTATATTACTTTTCTCTACCGCAATAAAGTTGTTCCTTTACTTCCATACAATAATTTACAATCTTGACTGAAAACCGTCTCTAACATGGTTCAGCATAATTGGAGTTATTTGACGAAACTCATTTACAATTCGTTGGCGTAGTTCGTCCAAATTTTCAGGCTGAGTCACAAAAATCTTGGACTTAAGATGTCCCCACAAGAAGAAGTTCAGAAGTTTCAGGTCAGGAGATCGGGCAGGCCACTTCATAGGACCTCTTCTTCCAATCCAACGACTGGGTATTGCAAATTGAGGTATTGGCGAACTGGTGCGGCGTAGTGAGGAGCTCCGTCTTGTTGGAAATGCAATTGTTGGTCAAGTAGTAAAGGATCGTGATCTAATTGTTCAATTATTAACGGATCAATCGCAATTTCCAACATTTCAAGATATATTTCGCCATTTAAATTCCCAGGAATGAACAGAGGTCCAATTAGGTGGTCTCCCAAAATTCCTACCCAAACGTTTAGCTTTTCCGGATGTTGAGTGTGAGCTTCTCGAAATACATGAGGATTTGTATCGCTCCAAATTCTATAATTATGCCGGTTAACCTCTCCATTAAGTGAAAAAGTGCATTCGTCAGAAAAGCAAACGTACAAGAAATTTGGGTTACTGTTGATACGCTCGGCCATAATTTCGCAAAACTCTTGCTTTCGATCCCAATCATCATCATTTAATTCATGAATTAGTTTAATTTTGTACGGATGGAACTTGTGTTTATGTAAAATTCTGAAAACGTTAGATTGGCTAATACCGGAAGCTGCAGACAGTTGTCGTACAGATTGCGTGTTTGTCATAAGTTGGACATGTCCCAATACCGCCACAGCTGCTCCTTCATCATTTACAATTCCAATGGGTGCCCTCTTCTAATCCATTACTGAACCCGTCTCCACAAATATTGATATCAATTCCATAACGTACTTATGGCGAACACTACGTTCAGTATGCTTTTGGTTAAATATCCTTGCAGCCGCTCGGGCACAATTTTGATTTTGGTAATAGAGGCTAACCAGCTCAACAAGTTCTTGCAATGTGTACACCATATTTTTTTAAATTTTAAACAAATCAGCAAAGTAGTAACTCAACAGAATGATTAAACTCATGAAATTATCGAAGAAACGTTAAAACCAGATAAACACCTTCTAAGAACAAAAAATGAAGGCAACATAAGGCAAAGTTTTGCTGTTTTTTATTTATTAGTTTGAGAGAATGTATTATTGTATGGAAGTCACTTGTGGACAATTTGCACATTTGATTTAACAACGCAGATTTGATTTTTTTGATTGTAAGCATGATAAAACAATTTTATTTTTTAAGAATTTGATTTTTTGAAGATTTTTAAGTTTGTAAAAAGGGCTTCATAAACATGGGCTTTTACATTGTAAAAATAACCAAAATATTCAAGGTGGCTCATTCGAGCTAAAAAATAAATTTTTGGAGAAAACGGTTCATCAAATTTACGTTTTACATACACCGTTGTAAAGAGGCTTCCAAGACCTTTCAAATGAAGTACCACTCAACCCCTCTCCCCTATTCAATTTTGAGGGGTTGAAGCGCCCCCTGATAGGGGGTTGCTTGTTTAAGCCTCTAATAAACGTCAACAGATGTCCCCCAAACAATATCATTCGACGTGTTTCGGGAAATTTTTCCACTCACTATGGGTTAAGACATATACGGGGTGGCTCGTCTGAGATGGAACACCCTGTAAATAATATCTATACACAACTCACCGCCAATCGTCCAGGGAATCTTTCTGCTGCATCTTCGTGCAACCAGTCACTCAAAAGTATGACGTGGGTGGTGAGATCGAAGTCGTAGAGATTGCTATTGGGATCTTTTGAAGGGGGTTGACGAATAACAATGCTTCCATAAATACCGTCCATTTTCTGAAGACCAGTGTGGGCATGCCAGAAGTGGGTACCTGCGTTACCTGCTAACCACTGATACCTAGAAGAGAAAAACCGATAAAAATCGATGGGTATTTTTTTTAGTGAAATGCTAATTTTATTTGTACATTTTATGAATATAGATTTTTTCTGTAGATTTTCTAAAATATTTAGACGAAATGATATGAGCATCGAAGGAACTGCTGCTATTTTAAATAATATGCTGTTATCAAATATTAATGCGGCTTTTAATACACCCCCCCCCCCTGTTAACTTTTGAACGGTTCGACGTAGAAACATGAAAAAAAACCATTTCGAGGGTTTCACCAATATTACTTGGAATAAAAAAATAGTGATTGCACGATAGGGGGCGCAGGGGGGCCCATCAACTCAAAAATTTTAAATGGCATGTGGGGTCAAGTGTCACATCGTTGAAAAGATAATTCAATTCTCTTTACAGTAATCTAAATATTTTTGAATTTCGGTAATATTTTTTTGTAATTCAAAATCGAAATATCAGATATAAATGCGGATCTGAATACTACTCATACCTCGATAAATTTGAACGGTTGGATGAACCAAACATTGTTTGAAGGGTATTACCGAGAGAAGAAACATTGCAATTACTCGACAGATGGTGCTGGGGGCACATTAATTTAAAAATTTCGAAAGGTTTAAAAATCCAAATTAAATTGGGAAAAAAATTATAAACAAAATTAAAAAATATTTAGATGGTTGTAAAGAGAATTGAATTCTAGTTTCAACGATGTGACACTTGACCTCCCATGCCATTTAAAAATTTTGAGTTGTTGGGCTCCCCCGCGCCCCCTATCGAGCAATCACCATATTTTTTATTTCAAAAAGTAATATTGGTGAAACCCTCGAAACGTTTTTTTTTTCATGTTTCTACGGCGAACCGTTCAAAAGTTAACAGGGGGGGTAAATTACCAGGAAAAGTTATGAGGAATTCTATAAGGATTCTAAAAACGTTATATATAGCTACTACTTTCTGATACAAGCGGAAACACTGTATTGATGAAAATATTTTGGACGGATAGAGCATTGATTATCAACGCCTACAAATATTGGAAGTGATCTGTTTGACTGTTCTCCAGATACTTCTGATGATCCATTCACTGTCAAACTACCGGTAATGTTAATTTTTGTTTAGAAAATTTAAATTTTCCAGATAGTATTCCAAAAAAACCTGAAAAATTTGAGATCAATCATCATCTTACCTATGCTAGAAAAAATTATGAATGTGTGAAGTAATTTCAAGAATGCCGTTCCACTAATTACTAGTTTGAATGATAAACTGCAATTATACAGTGCGGCTTTCAATAGTCCAAAGCCGCACAATCTTTGAAAAAATGGGATTTTTATTTGATGTTCTACCGCTGAATTGCAAAAGCTTGGAGTGGATTCAAATGCACCCTGATTGATAATTTTAAAATCTCTATAGGAGCCAAATAGTGGTTTAGAGTTATTGCCAATGGACCAGTTTAGTTTGAAAATAGTATATTTGACGGGATGAAATTAAAATATAGATCAGAACTAGTAAATCACTGTTTTTTTATCCATCAATAAATGACTGAGATGTAGATTATTTAAATTTACGTATTTTAGCGCGGAACGTCTTTGGTCTCCGAGTTGTCTGTGACGTCACGCCACATGTCTGAGATCGCTACACCACAAATACTTACGTATCGGATCATTAGCCGTGCCAAGGCACACATATGTAGTACTTTTAGGTCCAATTAAGTCATGCCACACTTCCTCCGATTATTCATGTCATTTGGTACATGAAAATACAATTTATTGGGGTTTCTAATTGTCGTGCTTTTACACATAGGCACAATACAATATTTGTAGGATATTTTTTTACTTTCAGCCATCGTGTAATGATCAATACACGACACGAATGGCGCAAGTGATTGTACACCGATAAATGTGTAAGCACTCTGCGAATGTGCGAATAGCAGTCGCCTCGTTCATGTGGCGTGACGTCACACACAAGAGCGCTGCGTACTATGAATTCATTCTTCCAAGCGCAACTTCAAAGTACCATAACTTTTTCATTTCTAGAGATATTTCAATGATTCTTTCACAATTTTGTTTCATTTTACTTAAATTTTTAGAATTAACCCATAATAAAAAAAATGAAAACTAGTCCATTATACTGGGAGATGGTGACAGATTTCAGGTAATGATTTTTTCGTTTATGCCTCTGAGACCAGTGAAAAATATGAAAATTCTGACAAGAATGATGAAAAATTTGAGCGTCGCCGCGTGGCTTTCATATAAAAAATTCGATTTTCATTAAAAAAATATATGTGTTTTGGGACGATTTTATCGCCGCTGCTATGTACACCAACGGCATGTTAAGTTAGACAATAGCAGCGAAAAAATTACAGGCATAAGAGTTGCACGTGGCCAAAGGGTCTTACCAATGATGGCGTAAACTTGTGTTTTTTTTTTAAATTACACGATTTTCTCGTAGCTGCCAACTGAAATAGTGGAAGTTTCCATCATGAATGTCCCATAAAAAAGTGGCATAAGGATTGCGGATGTCGAAGTGAGGTTAAGTGTTGGAATTGAATTTTTTATATGAAAAGCATAAACGAGAAAATCGTCACCTGAAATCTGTCACCATCTCCCAGTCTAAATTTTGAGCTTTATTTTACAGCTGACAAAACTGTGATCAGATACATTCATAACGTAACATGTTTAACAATCTAGGTATATGTTCTGAGCTTGGAAATAGATCTATAGCAGTTGAACTGTTTGCACCTACCCTAGTAGGTTCGTTCACATTTTGACAGAAACCAAAATTTTCAATTATGGAGTAACTTCTACAAAAAACATTATCAAACCCGAGTTTCTTCCAGTGATACAAGAAATTCCGATACGGGAAAATTAGTTTTTTTATTTGAAATTTGGTCAAAAAATGCCATTTCTGCATTTTTTTTTGACAGGAAACGAATTATAATGACAAATGTTCATATTATTTTTGGTCTAATTCGGAGCAAAAACAAATGCCAAAGTTCAATTTTATATAAGTCAATTGAATATGTTGCCGAATGATGTCGGTAAGGTAACTGTACATAAATCAGACACCGACCCAAAATTCGACATATTTTTATAAAACGTTACAAAATAAGAATCCCGTCTCTGTAAGATTGATGAAATCTGAAAATATCATTGGTCTAAACCTTTGTCGGGTTTATTTGAAAATCCCCTAAATAATTGTGACAGATAGTAATCAGACTCAGGAACCGAAAAAATCGTTAGTGCTGCCCGAACAGTGATTGCGACTACAGTGCAACGTTTCCTCTAGGGTAAGAGACGATGAACCATATTCCAAACTTGCAAATAACATGCTTGCGTTAGTCAAATAAATGTTCCAATTGTTGTACAGTACAAATTTAATATTAAATTAATTATTTCATTATATTTTTTCGATATTTGATTTCTCTAAATGAAAAAAAATTAATGTCAAATTTAGGAACAAACGGACAACCTATGGTTTTAATTTCGACATGTGTCGAAAATAGGTACATAGTGTTCGTTTCATTTATTTTGTGCCATCTCATTTTTTTTTTATTTTTATACTCATGTGCCAACCTAAATTCGAAAATTTATACATAATGTACATATTTTCGTCTTATGGAAAAATAATGTCAAATAATAATTACTTACTCAAGTGTTTCTTACTTTCTGAAGTAAGCAATACTAACTATTACAACAAACTATTATTTTTAGATGTCAAATAAAAAATTTGGTAAAAACCTACAGCAAAGAAAATTTGAAAGCTGCTTTGAATGCTATCAAGAGTGGGACACCAACCGCAAATGCGGCTTCAAATTTTGGTGTTCCAAGAACCACCCTTATTGGAAAAATTAGTGGAAAAGGACGCCGCAAACTCCTTTTGGAATTTGGGTCCCAGTGTGATGTAGTCCATGTAATTCTCAACCAATGTTACCATTGCGCCAACCCAAAAAAATCAACAGTTTTGCTGTTAGGGGGCGTTGAAATCACCCCTTGCGCAGATTAGACTATTTATTTTTGAATAACAATATATTCACTTGTTTCAGTGTTACTAATGTTGCACAATATTGCGATGTTTGATAAAAAAAATTCTTACCACCCCCTTTTTCCCGCCAACTTCTAATACGAAAAGCAAAAAAAATATTTCTCGAGTGCTTTTAAATGTATCGTCGAATGTTTAAATATTCATGAATAAGGGAAATAGCAGTTTTTTATGATTATCCCCACCCCCCGAAGAGCACAAAACTAAAAAAATTCGGTAGAATTTTCTGAATTTTTATGAGATGCTGGTCAAGTTATTTTGAATGGAAATTAATTGGGTGAAAAACCCCAAAAATTATTAGTTTTGATGATAATAGTGGGCGTTGAAATCATACCTTGCTCAGAATAGACCAGGCAATTTTATAAGTACAATGACGTCAAGCGGTATAAATAAATGGAAATGGCCCCAAGAGGTTGATGAAATTCGGTACGATTATGATGAAATTGTTAAGAAAATTGAGGTGCCCTTAGGAGTCAACAATAAAGATATCTTCAAAGTTCCGGAAATAAACAAATTCCAGGAATATACAAAGTAATATAATTTGTTTTAAATAAAATTTTGGCATCTATTTTTCTATTTTTTTTGCTTTTCTTCAAAACATAAAATATAATATGTCGAAAATAGGTCAAATGATTATCGAATTTATGTCAGAACATGAGAATTATATGTCGAATTTAGGTTCAGATGCAGTTCTAGATAAAAACTTCACTTTTTATATTTTATCTTCAAACTTGGGGAAATCAGAAATAAATACATAATTTTCGAAGGGTCATTGAGCGTGTAAATGTTATTTAATTCAACAAAACGTTCAAAACAAATATAATACGATCCAATACTTTGGCAGAACTGCTAAAACTGTCTGATTTAGTTACATTTACCTTAGGTATTCTATTCTATTACTGCGAAATGATATCGATAATTGATGATGCCAATAGGTGAAGTTTTATCAAACCTAATGTTTATGGAAAAGTAGCTGGTAGATAAATTTTTATCACCGGATAACGAAAACTTGAGTTATTAGTGAAAATTTGTGTGCACTTTCTAAAAATTTAGTTTTATGTGTTCCTAGAATTTTTATTATCTGGTTTTGGCACTCGTAAATTCAGTTTGTTTTCAACCTGAGAATTAGTTTTGATAAAATTGATGGTGATAATGATCGAGGATGACGTTATTCAGAAAGTGCACAACAAAGTAATTCTCTGAAAAAATTATTGGAATTTCTTTTGTATTATTTTCTATTTTAATTATTTAAATTTCGAAATTTTCCACAATGTAATTGTCTTTTATGGCTTATATTTTAAAGTTACATGATTCTCAAACAATTTGCAATTGTACATTATTACTTGAATCTCTCTCTTGAAAATGCCAACGACTCGTGTTGGCATTCTGTCTTTGTCTACGGCTACGGCTACGGTGCTGAATTTAAGTGTTTCTCCATTTTTGGAGCGAACATAACAATGCGAGAGATTGTTTATTGACATTCCGATGAAAAATGGTTATTCGATAAGCGGAAGTTAATAGGTAAGACAGTAACACAACTTTTGCAATAGAGAGTAAAATTTTATGAGTGTAATAAGCTTCGTTTGGAACTGCATAACTATTTTACTACTTAATTCATGATTACATAAAAGTGATAGTATTCAATAAAGTTTCATGATATCAATAGAATGACTATTATTGAATATAGGTTGACTAGTTCGAAACTGGTATCGAACAAAAAGACCAAAGTTTGTAGGGGACTGACAAATGTAATAAACTAAGTCGACACCATTCTTTATAGGAATTCTATAAAGAATGTTATGAAGCAAACATACTTTTTTAGTCCATATCACAACGATCATTGAATAACGTTGTCACCAGCGAAATGACGCATATGCAATTACTTTCTTTTCAAATGGAGTAGTTTCGCAATTTTTCTTACACAAAGTACTTTCGATAGAAAGTTGGCCCCAAAAACCAGAATTGGGTGTATCATAACCGCCCAAAATTTGAAATAAATCTCTCATCCCATTCAAAAGTTATAGAAGTGGGCAATGACTCATTTACGCCCAGTATATGCGGAAAAGAACAAATTTTTTGGATTTATGACGTGTGTTGAAGCATCGTAAAATGGGCGGAACATCCAATTTATGACTTGATTATGGTAATTTAAAAAAAAATGTGTACACTATTTCCTAACGCTCCGGAATTTTTGTCATCTGTCATATTAATTAAGATAAGACGTTATCGAATAGTATTAATTTTTCTGTTAGTCCTGTTTGAAGAAGTTTAGCCTCAGTTTGAAATTTCACACCTTTGAAAGTCATATAGAACATACAGTGAGAAAATCCCTAAAAACCTTAGGTTTTATCCTCCGTAATACTAGTGACTTCCAGGAACAAAATCCTGGTGAGACCTATCCTGGAGTACAATACTGTTATTTGGTATACTCTTTATGATAGATATGTTAAATTATTAGAATATGTCCAACAGAGGTTGGTTCGTAATCTGAATTATAGATTTTTTCGTCATAGACACTATTTCGATTATCAAGCTAATCTCGATTTTTATAAATTGGAACCATTATTTATCAGAAGAGAATTTTATGATTCATCCTTTGTGTTCAAACTTGTTAACAATTTCATTGATTCAGACTCATGCTTGCAACAATTACCACTAAATTGTAATCCTCATAATTCACGAAATCGACTAACATTCAGTCCCCCTACTTCTTTGACGAATTATCATTATAATTCTCCCTTAGTAGATGCATGAACTCTCATAATATTGTTTGTGACTCTGATGTTGATATCTTTGACGACAACTTCACGAATTTTAAAAGAAAATTGAGACAAAAATGTGACAAAAATTGATTTCATTCTATGGTATTGTTGTCGAATGAGGAATTTATTCTTACACATTAATTGTATGTTCTATAATCTTATAGAATTTTTGGAGTAAGAGCTTGTTTCTGAATGCGTAACATTTCTATATAATATTCCAAATTTTTTTATTACCATGTAAGTACTATGATTATATGTTATGTTCTCTAACGACCAGCACAATATGAATTGTAATGTTTGAAATTTTTTTCACAACGTTTCAATTGCTTGAATCCGCAATCGTCTTCTGGTGAATAGTGACAAAATCAGATTCTACACGACCTTTTATAGGTCTATAATTAAAGTGTAATTACGCGCGGTCTTGTGGCGCGCGTGGTTTCGCGCTTTTTCTCCCTCCAAAACGGTCCATGAGCGGTTAAAAACGTATGGTTTAATTTCCACGCTTGGTTGACTGAAGGCACCATTGGCTTCTATGTAGGTGGTTTCCATAAATTTCCGTTTGAACCAATGTTTTTCTCTATGAAGAACGCTAGCTTCGTCCCAGAGAATTCGGTGGTGTTTTGTCCAGGCGTGGTCAGCAATTACCGATTTGGATGTTTCCCCTCGTTGAGTCCACTTTTTGTGTTCAGCTATTCTTACTGATAATGGCCTCTTGGTCTCTCCGATATAGGAATCTCCACATTCACATGGGACTTTGTAAATACAGTTTTTACTGGATTCTGTTTTGTTCTCTGGTTTCGTCTTGGTGAGGAAGCTTCGTAAGGTACTGCCGGATTGAAAGCAACTCGTGAGGTTGTATTTATTTCCGATCCTTCTGATCTTCTCGGAGATACCCCTGTTATAGGGAAGAATGAGAACGGGGTTTTGTGGTCTTTCTTCGGTTGTCTTGGTCTTTTCGAGTTGTTTCCGAACTTCTCCTATGAGTTTCTCGGAGTATCCGTTTCGGCGTAGGTCCTTTTTGATGTGGTTAATTTCCGCCGCCAGGAGTCACTAGAGGCGGAAATTAACCACATCAAAAAGGACCTACGATTTGGAAAAAACGTATGGAAACCGCTCATGGACCGTTTTGGAGGGAGAAAAAGCGCGAAACTACGCGCGCCACAAGACCGCGCGTAATTATACTTTAATTATAGACCTATAAAAGGTCGCGTTGAATCTGATTTTGTCACTATTCACCAGAAGACGATTGCGGATTCAAGCAAATGAAACGTTGTGAGAAAAATTTGAAAGAGATAGAAATCTTTCAACCATTAAGAAGATGGACGTTCGAAATATAAGTAATCATGAATTGTAATAATACATTATTTCACTTTGTAACACCCTGTAATAGCATGTGCTCCTGGTGAATCAGTTGGGTGACCTCTTTAATTAAATAAATGAACAAAATATAATCGATTATGTTCTCTCTGTTCCTCCTAAGCTTACGGTGGGACCTGATGGGATACCGTTATTTTGTATGCACAAATGTCTGTATACTTTAGCAATTCCATTGCGAAATATTTTTAATCAGATTATTTCTTTAGGTACCTTTCCGAATTATTGGAAACACAGCTTCTTGAAACCAGTACATAAATCAGGGGACAACAAAAAATATTGAGAATTATAGAGCACTGTGCAATCAGTCAGAGATGGCTCAGTGCTTACAAATAATCTTTCCTGGGATTGTAAATAATTATTCAATCCCAGCAACATGGTTTTTCAGTAGGTAAATCCACTTGTACTAACCTTGCTCTATATACAAACTTCATTACTGAAAATCTTGACAGGTCGACTCTGTCTATACAGACTTTTCAAAAGCCTTCGATAGAGTCAACCATAGCCTACTTATAGCTAAAATGCAAGCGCTTGGTATAGATGGAAATATTTTACAAGTAATCAACAGCTTCTTGACTGGCAGAACTCTATCTGTAAAATATGGAGATACGACATCTATGCCCATTTAGGTTTCATCAGGGATGCCTCAGGAATCCCATATGGGCCCATTGCTCTTTAACTTATTTATTTCTGATATAGAGTTTATTTGCAAATATTCAGAATTTCTTATGTTTGCGAACGATCTGAAACTTTATCGAGAAATGTGTTGCCATAAATATGCCGAATTAGTACAAAAAGATCTTGAAGCTTTTTCCATCTGGTGTAGAAATAATTTATTAGAAGTCAACATAGGTAAGTGTCAAATAATGACGTTCGCTAAAATTAGAACTTCAATCTTTTTTTAATATAAACTGAATAATACTGCTTTCAAAAGAGAAAAATATGTTCGTGATCTGGGAGTTAAATTTGATAGCGAAATGAGCTTTAATATTCATGTATCAGAAATTGTGGTAATAAGTCTAAGTTTTGTATCAAGAAAATCCACCGACTTTTCAATTAGAACAAAACAGATTTTGTATTGTGCTTTCGAATACTGTTCGGTGATATGGGACCCATATTATAATCTATAAATATCGATTTGATTGAGAACGTACAAAAGAAATTCTTGAGGAACTGTGCTTTTCACCTAGGTCTTCAACGAAATGAGTATGAGTATAGTGAAATTTTCACCAGGCTAAATCATTAGAAGATAGGAGAATTCATATGAACTTTTCTTTTTAAAGTAATAAATAATATAATCAACTGCCCAGAACTACTTCATCTAATACCTTTTAATATTAAACAAAAAATACTAGAAATTCTGATATTTTTCATATACAATATTTTCATACCAATTATGCCTTGAACAGTCCGATTCCTCGTATTCTGAAGATAGGGAACCAATATCATAATACCTTAAGTTTACTTAATGTTTCGTTACAGGTCTTCAAAAATCAATTGAATGACTATAGTAATTCCGAAATGTTTCTATACAATTTCTTTTTTAGTGTTGTACCAATTTTTTACACCTTTCAGTAATGTACACACTAGATTTAAGCATTCATTTTGTATTTCACACTTTTAAAACATGTTTTGTGAATTGGCTCTGCCGTTAATAAATAAAGAAATAAATCTTATGTTGCTTACCTGAACGTATTACCCTGTTGAATGGGACATTGAGTTACGAAGGGCACACCATCATAGTACTGAGTACCCCTTTGCCATAGTCCATGCCAGTGAATGGTAACTTCCATTCCCTCCATATGATTTTCTACATCTATTACTACCTTGTCGCCTTCACATACTTGAATACTAGGACCCGGTACCATTCGGTTTACTGACAGGATTCCACGCTCCACACCGTCAGCTAACACACACTGGCAGCTGGACCACACTGCATTCGTAGCGTTTGGCGTACATACTTGACAGGCTCTGTAACAATGAAAGGAACGCTTTAAATTGAAGTTGATGCATAGGAGATTTACCGAATATCGAGAAACTTGACTTAATTTTCCTTCGCTTATCCTACGATATGATAATGCAGTTTTTCATTTCGATCCCTCAAGGCACTTCTTTTAAAGCTGAACAATCTCATGAGTTTCTGATAACACTCGTATGAGTGATACGTAGTCAGCCTACTCATTACTATTTCGTACCTCGATAATACGCTTTATAGTCTGAAGGAATACCTTATTCAAAAAGCTTTGTCAATAATATAAACATAAGTATACATAGATGGATAGATAGATAGATCTTTATTGGTCATATTTCACAATAGTGCTTTAACAAGTCAGTAATAAAATAAAACTAAAAAAATTAAAGAATAATATAAAATAACAAAAGATAAACAATCTTTGTTGTTAAAAACACTTGCACAATAAAACTTCACAAACAGCAATACGTATACGATACATTAATCAATGTACAGGGTGTTTCTCAAGTACGTGCAGAAAATTTAGGAGCGTATTGCTGACATCAAAATAAGAAGAAAAGTTCCTATAAAGATAAGTCCACAAGTTATTCTTTTCTGAGATACAGAGTGTCAAAGTTGAATTCTTATTTTTATTTTGTTGTGAATAATTTCAAAATAATTTTGATATTTGGGTAAAATTTGGTATCGGGGAATATTTATTATTCTTTGTATAAAAAATAAATTCTTGATAGAGGTCACTGCAAGCAACTGTTTTCGAATTATTGAGATTTGAAATAATCGATGCAAGTGATTTTGAATGACAAGATTAATTAATACAAAATAAATTCAATTAGAAATTAGTTTTTTCACAATTAACACAAAATTGAAAAATCATCCCAGATACCAAACTTTACTCGAATATCACTAATATTTTGGAATTTATTCACAAAAAACAAATATAATAATTAAACTTTGACACTCTGTATCTTAGAAACGAACATCTTGCGGATATGTGTTTATGGGAACTTTTTTTCTTATTTCGACGTCAGCAACATGCTCTCGAAGTTTCTACACGTACTTAAGAAACACCCTGTATAAGTAGTTGTGAAAAATCGGTTGATAGGAACTCATCAAAATCATAAAACGCATTATCAGCCAGGAACCGCTTGATAACAGATTTGAATTGAACACACTCGAGAACTTGGACATCGTGTGGTAGAACATTGAAGAACTTGATTGTATAATAGCTAGTCCCATTTCTCGTTTACGAAAGTCTCAGATAGTGTTGATGTATCATATATTTGTTTCGCGTTGTGTATGAATGTGAACTTTCATTTGTCCTTTAGGTTTTCAAGTTTGCTTTCATATGCATAAGACATTGCTGTATGGAAGTACATGGCAGGGTTAGTATCTTAAAATGTTTGAAAGCACCCCTACAATTATCTCTATAAGGCAATCCAGAAATGATTCTGACCGCCTTCCTTTGCATGGAGAAGACTGCTGAAGCGTGTGCTGAGTGGCCCCCTACTAATAGGGCATAAGAATTTGTGGACTTTATCAGTACGTGGTAAGCTGTTAACAGTGCTGAGTGTGACAAGCAATTTCGCAGGTTACGTATTAGAAAGATTTTCCGTGACATATTCTTGCAAACAAAAGTCGTATGTTTTTTCCAAGTGAGTTTACCGTCCAAGAGGACACCTAAAAACGCAATGAGAGTTATTTAGGTCTGTGTGCTGATTTAAGCTAAAAATCAGTGTCTCAGACTTTTCTTTGTTTAGGACTAACTTATTGTTATGTAGCCAAGATTGTATCAAGGACAGACTATTATTGGCCTCAGTTACCAGCATATTGATATCTATATTTGAATGGGCTAATGAGGTGTCGTCAGCAAAAGAGTAAACTTTGCTGAAGGAGCCCTATTGAGCAGGTCGTTGACATAAATAAGAAATATGACCGGATCTAGGATAGAGCCTTGCGGTACCCCATATTTAATGTTGATTGAGAGCTGATGTTCTTGGAATTAACGAATTGAGTTCTGTCCGTCAAATGGGACCTAATCATTTTAATAAGTGTCTTCACAAAAATACATACATGCTCGCAGAATCAAATATGTTGCCAATCTCAAAGTACATCACAAAAGATAATAACTCAAAATAAAATACATCACAGACATGAAATACATCATGATTTAATACCACAATAGATATATTAAAAATTATTCTCATAGAATTCTTCCAGACTAGGACTAGGAGAATAGGTTTTATCATTGTTTATATAGAAGATAGTCAGCCTTATGGGATTATGATTGTGGATCAAAATGGATACGACATGAAGATGGCGATAGTGAGCTCGCATCCAAGTCATGTCGTAACTTCAGTGATCTGGCCTCCAAGTCATGTCGTAACTTGATTGAAACAATGGGACAGCATAATCAGGGTTTTTTAAAGGAACCTGCATTAAAATGACGTCAAATATTCATGTTTGTAACTAATCACGCTAGATGACACTGGCTTTTGCATTCAACACCAATTACACAGGCATTGACTAACTATCTTACCTCTATATAAACAATGGTTTTATCATTGTTTAAATAGAACATAGTTAGTCAATGCCTGTGGAAAAGGTATTGGACACAAACGCGAGTGTCATCTAGCGTGATTAGTTACAAACATGAATATTTGACGTCATTTTAATGCAGGTTTCTTCACAAAACCCTGATTTTAATGCTTTTCCATTGTTTTAATCAAGTTACGACATGACTTGGAGGCCAGATCACTGAAGTTACGACATGACTTGGATGCGAGCTCACTATCGCCATCTACATGTCGCATCCATTTTGATCCAATTACAATCCCATAAGGTTGACTATCTTCTATATAAACAATGGTTTTATCAATAAGAATGTCTTGCAATATTTTTCTAAAATTTGGATAATCACTCGATATTATAATGTGACTAGGTAGGTGATATATATTTTACAGCAATTGTTTGACAAGGGTGAAGGTGGGGATGGGCAATCCAAGTTTATTAGACTGACAAGTTGAATGTATTGAGAGTTTTATGAATTTATGTTTATATTTATTGATTAGACAATCAGTTTCCAGAATAAAGATCGAAATTAAAGTGGGTAATCTGTGTTCTGCAAATAGCGCACTGTAAAATTGTAGCTGATTTGATTTACATAGGTTTCGAATAGCAGTCTTTTTCAGAAAAAACTGTCTTAAGTTGGGTTTTACTACAAACTCCCTAGAATGGAATTCTATATCGTAAAGTTTGATTCTACTAACGAGTGGTACGCTGTTTTGGCAGCACTCCAGTTCTTTTGATGTGACCCTCACTGTATAACAGCCAATCGATCATTTCAAATTGCGAATTTTTATGAGATCCTATAATTTTGTGGTGTCATCCGCGAATAAGGTAAATTGTCATCTAATGTCTATAGGTGCTAAGTCATTTATATAAAGAAGATAAAGTATTTGGTCAAGAACCTATCCACGTGGTACTCCGCAGTTATTGCTGGCTATAGATGAAGAAGTTGTCGTTTTGACAATTTGTTTTCTTTCAGTTAGGTGAGATTGAAGCCATTAAAGTGCAGTTCCATTTATTTCGAGACGGGCATGTCTTATACATTGTGTATATACGTTTTTATTCGTGCAGGTTCCCTTGTTAACCATTTAGAGAAATTGAAGGAAATCACTCATGACAAATTGGGTGAGTGGTATAAAATGACTATTTATTAGGAAACCTTTCCAACTTATAGAATTGATAATGAACAGCTGATACATAATTATAACTAAGTATAAATATATAAATATCAGTATTTGTCATATTACTTTTTGTTTAAAAATCAAAACGGAAATTTCAAATTCATATTTAATTTGAAATTAGATGCTTAAAAGTACCAAACTTAAAAATGGAAGATCTTAGAAAAGTTTTGAGAAAATGCCTGCTGCTGGTTGATGAGCCACATACAAAATATTAGAGATTCAGGTTTAAGAATAAATATTGGAAATTCAATTGTTGTCTTTCAGGTTGAATGCAGCTTCTTATATTTTTTCAAAACTTTTACTAATTGTATACGTCATTAATAGTTTCCTATTTAAATTGAAAGACCCAAATAGATCTGAATTTTTAGATGACTATTCTACTTATCATTGAAAAATGAAGTAATTTTCAATTGTTTCCATTTGGGAAAATTCTCCATCCAGTGGTAAAAGGAACCTTTTCGACGAGAGTTCCTAAAAGAAAGGGGGTCAACCATCCGTATATGTTTGCTTTACGAGTATTCCACTCTCAGTTTCTAGCGTGAATTAGTTGTTAAAATTGAATTAAACGTACTTAATTATTAGTTCAGGTCTGAGATAAAAGAGGTGTTAATTATTTAACGAAATGATTCTCAACCAGACGGTTAGTGGTTTTTATTCATCAACTAAGAGAACATTAATCACCTAAAATAATTGTAATTATATAGTGGAAGTTTTCTACATGAGGAAACACTTTCAATTATTGTTAGGTGGAGTTAATGAATCAATTAATTATATTTGACTAAGGATTAAGTGAAAGAAATTGTTTGTAAAGTAAAATACATTTCTTGTGGGCTAGTGATTGAAAGTTGGTCGACTTTGATGAAGTCATCTTCAGGGCACTACAAACATAAAACTAAAAACTAAGAAAAAAGTGTGATTTCAAAGTAAAAGTTGAATTGAAATAATATCAGTAATAAATAAACCATCAAACCGTAATACTATAATAGGTATTCGCTGATTGGTAACTTCTTTCAAATGAATAAAACTCATGAGTTGTTACCTGATAATTAGGTAGGTAATTGATTCTTCAAAAAAATAAGTCATGTGTAATAATGGTATTGATTTCCTGTTTCATATTTCTTTTAATCAATATTCAGTCCATTTGAATTGAATAATTTTTTGTGAATTCGCTACGCTGCTCCATTCTTTTACCTACATCGGTCACTCGTGCGTGAGTCAGTGTCACAAGGTCAAAGCGAAGGCCGCACTTTCGCGTTCTGGTAACAGATATCAACGACCATAATCACAAAAATCGCAAATCATATTGGAGCCACCATCTCAAATTCTCAATTTTTGATGGAAAATATGATCATCGACCTCAAAACCCTTACGTACCAATTTTGAATGGGATCGAATCATAATCACAAAATTCGTCCGTCATTTTCGAAGCTTCTTGAATTTTTGCTTCTTGAAGTTTTGTCAAAAAAATCATAATCTCCTATCCCATAAACCCCTATAAACTATTTTTTAGAATCAATCGGTCCATTCATCACAAAACTCATGCGCCATTTTGCAGCAGCCATCTTGAATTTCTAAGTTTTGATGAAAAAATCATGACGTCCGTTCCCAAAAACTCCTATAAACTATTTTTTAGAATAGATTGGACTATACATCACAAAACTAATACGCCATTTTGTTGCCGCCATCTTGAATTCCCAAGTTTTGACAAAAAAATCATGAACTCCGATCCCAAAAACCCCTAAAAACATTTTTTAAAATCAAACTCATTCTATTTTCTTTCTTAATCAATTGGTCCATACATCACAAAACTCATCCGCCATTTTTGAGCAACCATATTGAATTCCTAAGTTTTGATAAAAAAATTCTGACCTCCAATCCCAAAAACCCCTAAAACGTATTTTTTTACAATCAATCGGTCCATACATCACAAAACTCATACCCCATTTTATAGCAGCAATCTTGACTTTCTGAGTTTTGAAAAAAAAATCATGATCTCTGATCCCAAAAACCCCTTTGCACCAATTGTTTTAGAATAAATTGGTCCATACATCACAAAACTCATCCGTCATTTTGGAGCCGCCATCTTGAATTCCTGAGTTTTGATAAAAAAATCATGACCTCCGATCCCAAAAACCCCCAAAAACATTTTTTTAAAATCAAACTCATACGCTATTTTGGAGCAGCCATCTTGACTTTCTGAGTTTTGACAACAAAAAAATCACGATCTCCGATCGCATAAACCCTTAATACCTTAATTTTGGATAAACTCAATCGGTCCATAAATGACAAAACTCATCCGCCATTTTGGAAACGTCATTTTGGAGCCGCCAATTTGTGAGATATAGTCAGACGTCTAAGTAGGTATTTCGAGATAGAAGGATGTTATTGCGTTTTTTCCATCGTGATGTATGAAATGGGGAAGTGAGAGATTTCCTGAGGGAAAATAATATGGGGGTATCAGAGAGTTTTTTCGAAAGTAAGTTGGTTGTCAATTAATTAATTAAGGTACTTTCATTCGGATTTTGAATGCCTGTCTGATTTAATATATCAAATGTTTCCAAGGTTTTCTATTTGAGTCTAAGTATTTCATTTTCTTTGATTCAATATTTGACTTGTTTCGATTCAGTATTTCATTTGTTTTGATTCTGTATTTCCTTTGTTTAGAATCGGTACTTAACTTCTAACAATTATCAAGAAATAATTTTTATCAATTCACAATCAGCAAGTATAAAGTAGAATTCACAAAACTTTTTGCGTTTTGCTTATTACGTTTCGCATTCTAATTGGTGAAGAAGACTCTAAAATTGAATTTCAGACTGGAAATGTTTCCTCAACTCAAATAAATATTATTTTCATTTGAATGACTGACATTCTACAATGGAATATTTCAAATTTTTGAAACAATTTTATCAATTATGAATTCACCCAATCATTCATTTGGTCCCAAAGAGCGATTTTCATTCAATACAATATATTCTCAGGTGAAATAAATAAAAAACAACAAACATGCATTTCATGATAATTTGTAAGCATTGTGATGAAAACCCAGTAGTTCATTGTCGATTCATCGCCGTTCGTTGAACAATTTTTTATGGATGCGACGCTCTTGGTTTCATTTTTAATTGAAGACAACATTTGCACTCGGATATATTTCCATTTGTAATAGTGTTTCCTCAGACTCTTCCTGTAGCAAAAGGGTAAAGTCATCTGCATGCATGAAAACATCAGCAGTATCGATAAATGTTGGTAAATCGTTTATGTAAATGACGAACAATAGAGGCCCTAACTCTGAGCCCTGAGGAAATCCAAGTTTGACTTCCACAATTTTTCACATCTTACCATTGAGTAATACATACTGCTCTCTGTCTTTTGGGTACGATTCGGTGAGATCTAATGTTGTTCCGCGTATTCCATACTTGTGGAGTTTTTTCAACAGAATGTCATGAGAAACACCGTCAAACGCATTTGAGAGGTCTCATAAGATCGCTCGTATACGTATGCCTATTTCTTGATTTTTGACTATTGAGTCAACTATTTAATGCATTATTGTTTACATTGTAGTTAAACTTTACAACTTTCTACCGCAAGTGTTCAATACTCTCAATTTCTGCTATGTTTCTAGATGATAGTGATTCTACTTCCGAGTCCCATTCATTCCACTTGAGCAGTGTCCTGAATGGTTTTTCGTATGACTATTGGGGTGGCATGTTGTCTGATATCATTTCCAGTTCGGTAATATTGACTTCAAGGATGATTTAAGTGTGCCCAGTTTGTGGTTGGGTTCTCCAATTACCAATTTGTATGAGTATGTATGCACTCTTCCTCGCCTCCTCCATGACTGTGACGTCTGAAGGTGCGAGGTTTAGAGTAATTTTCATAGAACAACAATGCAACAATACAAAATGCCAAAAGAAGGAGACATCATGATCACAAAACGAAACCTCGCTACTCTTCATTTTCCCAAGTCATTCTGTTTATTTCCAATGCTACAATGTGATTTTTTGGAGAGTACCAGTTTTGCATAAACATTTTCTCGTGAAACGAAATTTCTCCTTCAAATTATGCTAATATTTGAACAACCGTTTCATGACTCCCAAAATTACCAAATTATGATCTGTTATAGCAGATAGTATTCCTTACTTAACTAATGAATGTAAATTGAGTCATCGAGATGAGGATAATAAGATAGGACTAAAAAATACATAATGTATGAAGCACGATTCAGTTTTTCATCTTGCTTCGAAGAAAGGTAGCGATATTCTGAAACATATGTCACATTAGATGGAATTTTAAAAAGTTGATCGCCTACTGCAAGGTAATTGGAAAGAATGTTAATAGCAGGTGCGTTGACTGGAAGTTGCGGCACTTTATCGTTTCTGTTTTATATTAAAATACATACAGTGACACCCAGAAAGCAGGCATTAACCGGCTGCTCACACTACCAATTTGGTTTTCGTGTTATGCGAGGATGATGTTTTGGGTTAGTATGATCTTGGTGGAAACAATCAAGAAAGCAATCCGAGTGAGACTTGACTGACAATTAACAAAAGAGAAGGTTTTTTGTGAGGTTAATACAAAAGAGTTACTTATGTATCAAGGGCGTAAAGTAGGCGTTTATGTCGTTTATGGCCTGCGCCGATGGCCTTAAACGCATTTTACGCACGTGATACATACAAAATTTTATGCACTAGCGGTTTCACAGCTCGAATCACATATACTGACTTGAATTGCAATGGTCTACACGTTTCATACGTTATGCATACAATAATTAAGGGTAACATAATATGAGGAATGTGAAACTATAGCAGCTGAGTGCTATATTGGAGAATCTATTTCAAATAAATAGATCATCACCGAAAAAATTGCCAACGATTATGAACAAATGTTAGAAAGAGTATTGCTCTATTGAACTGAAATGATTCTAATTCGTGTTAGGAATTGCATGAAATGATGTGTGAGTATAGACAATTTGAGAATTTTGTCTACTTTACTACCCGCCGGGTCATAATGCGCCCACGGGCGGTAAAGTGCCACTTTACGCCCGGCGAACCGGTCGGTAAAGTGTACTTTACCGCCCGCTAGTGCATAAAAGGAATTATAATTGAAAAACATCACTGTAATGTGAGTGAAAATAGATAGCATAAACAAAAATATCAGAAATGAAGGGTATATCATTTTTAGATATGACAATCACCAATAATGTGTCTTCAGTTGATGATGTAGAAAATATTTTTGTAGTCATAGATTTATCAATTACTTCTCTTATCATCCCCATGAAATGAAATTTAACATGAGAGAAGTGTGTTTAAAAGAATTGAGAGATTTTTTTATTGAAATATTTATTGAATAAATAATTTTTCAGTGTGAGGACTATTTCACGACAAGATATGAAGTTTCTCCAAATAATGAAAATTCAATAGTTAAGTATCGATTTTTTCCTCATATAAGAGAATAACACCCAAATCGATCAGTATTTTGAAAGGAACCAATATTAAAATTCCTTCTTTAGATTCTAATGAAGTATATATCGGACAGACTTCCAGACTTTTGAAGGGTAGAATAATTTCACATAGGAATGCTTGTAGATGGAATGTAAATTCTTATGCTTCGGCACAACATGTGAACCATTTATACCACAGGATTAATTACAATAATGTTAGTGTCGTGGAAATTGAAAATAATTTATTCAAGGGAGCATTCTTGGACATTTTAAAAATTAACGAGGAGTGTAATATGGCTTCGATAAGAATACTGATTTTAATAACATAAGCTAGATTCGGATTCACGCGAAATAATAAACCAGTTTAGTAAAAATCTCGTTATTCTCAAACTTTATCATCCCGTCGATAAAGAACTGTCCACTTTTCAATATTAAAGACGTCAAACACTTTCATACAAACCGAATTTCTATACTAAAAGCGTATGGTATTTTTTGGAACAAATTGAGATGCGAATCGACATCCTGTTCAATAATGAAAACCTCAATTTACGTTGAACGATTTTCTCTTTCGAATGGAGTCTGCAGATTTCAAATACAAGAAATAGTTGCCTAGTTCTAATTATTGTAATGAATCTAGGTATATCATATACTTACTACAAACTGTAATGTCTAATTATCATTAATTGAAATATTTCGCTAAATATGTTTTCAATTATTGTTGCTCAAGTACTGTTATTATGTGACTTGAAACTTTGTACAGCTGATAGAAAGTCGAAAAATATCATTTCAATATCATTGATATTGGTATGCTAGGAAACGACACATTTTGATTATGTCGAAAATAAGAAAAATAGACATAGACTACGTTTATCTGGATGATCTATATCCGCTTCAAATTCAATAGCATTGAGTCGAGTGAAACCACCCTTCAGTTTATATCGCAATCTTTAAGTGGATCGAAGAATCCTATTCTTCAATCCGATTGAAAAAAGCTAACTTCACAGCAAAATGTCGAAAATCGTAACCTTAAATTTCTTGTGTTCTGCGAATTAAATCACGAATCGTTGTTCTGTGGATCTGTTCTCTCCTTTGGACCATACGTTTCTTTTCTTAATTATTATTTTGCTCTCCAATTTGAGAAAGACAATTGTCAATATAAACACTAATCTGAATTTGGCTACTTTTACCTGTCATTTGTCAATTTCAAACTCGTTTATCTCATAATTTCACTTCTCTTCAAGGCGATCGGTTGGGTCCAATCCTATATTTTATGGAATTGACTTGAGTGATTCAATCCAATCCGAACACTGTATATATCGATTAGGTGTATCGGATCCAGTCAAGTCAAACCCATTTTGAGCGGATCCAAAGTTGTGAGATAAATGTAGTCATAGATATTTATTGTCCTACTTATTTGTTAAAATAGTCCATCGCATAAAGAATGCTTTTGTTGCCATCTTCAGTCAAATGAAATGGTCCAACTGCAACGAACGAATGACATAGCACAAAACTGACCACGAAAAATCTGATTAATCAAAGCAACTGGGTGATACCACCTCTATTTACCACATCTATTTACCCTTTTAGTTTCAATTGTATATTTTGAGTTATGGTAGATGAATTATAATTATTACTAATTCGACAAAATTTATTCTTGGAAATATCAAGTCAAGTGTAGGAACAAATCGGTGGATGAGTATAGTTGTATTCGTTATATCTATATGTATGTATGGAGAACGATTCAAAATAAACTTGATATTTTGTGGTAGTGGGTTTTAAAAAATGGCCTTCTCAACTAAAATATTTTCAACTTCCGGTCTCTTTCCGTTATACCGGAAGTTGAGGGCAACTTCCGTATTTCAAATGGAACACCCTGTATTTTATTACATTTTTGAATTTCTCAGCACATTTGTTAGTTTTCGAGATATTGATTTTTTTCTGAAAAATTTGACAGTTACAGCACCACTCCGAAAAAATCGTAACTCATAGACAGAAAATGTGAAATTTCACAGAATCACACCTTAAGCATCAAGTCATAAACAGGTCCATCGAATTTTCGAAAATAATTTACAGGGTGGTCGAAATTTCCACCTAAAACATAACATCGAGAAAACTGACGAAACAACGATTTTTTCAAAAGGAAACCATACACTATTCTATTATTTTTTGATACTACGAAAAAAAGATATCAAGTTCATGAAGAATGTCCTATACCTAAAATACACCCCTGGCAAGATATATCCGATTTTGAGAAATATTTGAAATGTAAATCATTCGAAGTAATACCAAACCAAGCAAGCTTTGAAAACAAATCGACGAATATTAACTCTGTCGTTGTTTATTGAAATCGAATACAGTAATTTTATTTTGTTTATATTTTTTAAGGTTAAATTATTTTAATTTTAGAATTTAACTTAATTTCTTTAAATTTTGTAAAACCCACTACCACAAAATTTCAAGTTTTTATTTTGAATCGTTCTCCATATATTCCTAACGAACGCTCGTCGTGAAAGACCCTGTACATATAAAAATTTACTTACGCTCCTAACACTGTATACAATTCCAACGTGAAATGGTAATAGCATGTTCTGGGGGGTTCCCCTTGTCTGCATGCTCTTGCGCATTCATCGGGAGAGGATAACGAGGGATTTTTTCTTAATTCGGCGGTGGCCGAACTTCTATAATCTAAGTGCTTGAATGATGATTGGGCTCCCAAACTATTTTTCTTTGCTAATGGTCCTTTTCGTAGCTCTGGGTGTGTCTGAAATAGTCCTTGAGACGAGCTGAAGTATTCATCCGGAGCAGATACGTCGCTTTGCCAGAAACTAGCTGATGTGTCTTGGTCAGCAACTGCAAAAAAAAAAGAATTGTTAGTTGGTTCAATAGATCAAAAAAAGCATTATACAGGAGCTACATGAAAACTAGGCTCATGTATCAAGCGCTGGATATTTTTATGAGATTAAATATTAACAAAGCTGGCCATGCAGGGTTTAAGCCTCGGAGTAATCAGTAACAACGATTGAAATCACTCTTAACATTTTGCACAGAATGACATAAAATCAGGTTAGTGCAAAACCAAAAAAGAATACACAACAGTGGCACAAGGTTGACCAGGATTATATAATAATAATAATTTATTTGCCAAAATACACAATAAAACAGTACAAATGGGCCGTGGTGGTCGGCTGGTAGTGCGTTCGCCTCGCATGCGTGGGGTCGTGGGTTCGATCCACCAATTCACCGGTCTCGTGCATGGCATCACACGTTAAAAGGTAAGGGCTGCGTCTTCCCTAGCTCACACAAGTCTCTCGAAGACTTCTGAGGGTTGCGCGTTGGGGTGTAATCGGTTGACGGAATTAACAATTTTAACAACAACAATTTTAATAACAATCTACAAATCAGAATGTGACAATGACAATGACAAATAATGTGTTAGTAGGTGTAGGCTATTATTCATTAAAGTTCAGTATTTGCCTAATACATACATGGATGTAAGTTATAATTATAAAATAGGAGACATAAGAGTAAAAATATATACATACACATACTTGCTTAAACTAGTTAGTTCAATTGAATAATCTAATTGTGAAATCAGATTAGAAACATAAAATACAATAACGAAAATGGACTTTATTACGTGAGTTTGGTTTTTGTTTTCAAGAATTTTAAATACCTTTTTGAAGGCTCAATCAGCTGAACAGGTATAAATTTCCAGATATTTTTTTATCAAACCTTTCTTTGGAATATTTGGCGAATTTGTGTCCCGGATATTTGAAGAAGCCATATTTTTAGTTTTTTTTAAAGCTATATGCGGATACACATAACCAGAAGGGGCCTCATTCCCTTAGGAATGCCTGTGAAATTTCTATTCAGTTTCAACATTCGTCCAAAAAAACCAAAAAACATACAACGTTTCATGTACATTGCAAAAAATTACACTCAAGGGAAATGGCCGAATGGCCTTGACCTTGAAATTTATAAAGTATTAAAAACGAATCTAACCCAACCCACGTGCGACACGAAGTATCTGGAAGGAATAAATCTTCTATGCGAGTCGATAAATAACATAACCTCAAAAATGAAAATATTTGTCTTCAACTTGGGCTCATGTTGAAACCTACTTAGCCTCTCAGATAATATACTGACAGATTTTCAGTATCTTAAACATCAGATCAAAATCTCAAAATTACGAAGGAGTAGACCAAAAAATATATTTTTCGCAAAATAAGTAATATTTTGAAGAACATTTTCTAGCGGATATTTGTTGGAGTTCATTTAACAATATCGAGCCGAAAAAAAATAGAATAATTTTTTCGAATTCTATGTTTAATGTTAGTTTGATTGTCATGTAATCAGAATTTTACATTTTTTGTCGTCTATGACTATTAATTTTTGTCATTAGGGATTTTCATATTATAAACTATGAAATAAGAAAAGGAAGAAAAAATATAACTTTTGTCCAGTTTCCACTAACACTTTACTACTTTATTACGACCGGTTTCGGCTTTTACACCATTTTCAAGTAACTACAGATTTCATCAAGTTCGTGAATATTTATACATAAGAAAGTAATTAAAGAGAGGTTGGGTTTAAATTACCTAACTGATGTTTCAAAACAAGTTGGGAAATACCTAGAATCTACCTGATGAGTCAATTTAATTTATCTAATAGGGGTTCATACAATCGGTGGGTCCAACTTTGTTATCAAAAGTCACAAATTCAGAAGTGGAGAGCTACATAATTCTAACTGGTCATTAAGGGTATCAAAATTGGGGTTTTTATTCAATTTGTTTATTTCCAAGGCTTCCAACAAGTTCATTTCTCTTCCTTTATTGCACGCATGAAGGATGTTCATGTTATTTTTATTTATTGTATGATTCGTTTCTTGTAAATGTCTATATATAGCTGATTTTTTATCTGATAACACATGTTCACGGTACCTTATTTCAAAATTTCTTCCCGTTTGTCCTGAATAAGCTGCTGTACAATCACCACATTCCAGTCTATATATACCTGATTTTTTCATTTATCCTTTTTAGGTTTTGCATTGAATAGTATATTCCCTAAATTACTCCTACTAGTGAATGAAGTTATTATATTAAATTTTGAAAAATAGTTCTTAATATTTTCTGAGAGTTTTCCCGAGTAGCTTATACTAGCATATTTTTTATCTCCTTTGGGTCCTATTTGATTTGGATATAATTCATTCCTGATCATTGTCTGCTGTTTATTGGAGATGATCTTATCAATTAAGTAGACTGGAATTTGGTTATTTATTGCAATCTGTTTTATGATTTTTATTTCTTCCTGCAAAGCCTTATCCGATGAAGGAATCATAAATGCCCTATGTATCATTGATCTGAATGCTGATAATTTGTGTGATAATGGACTGAAGGAATCTAAAGGTATTGTACAATCCGTAAAAGTATCTTTTCTGTATATGTTGAAGTGAAAATTATTATTAATGTTTGTAATAGTAAGATCTAGAAAATTAATTTTATTGTTTTGTTCTATTTCGGCCGTGAATTTTATCTTATCATGAAGGGTGTTAAGGAAATTCAAAAATTGATTTATCTGTCTCGTTGAGCCATTAAAACCTACGAGAATATCATTTCATCATGAACTTCCACAAAATAAATAGATCATCAATCAAACAAATTATAAACTATCTTATTTTCATAATTTATTTTGGTATAATGTTACTTATGCCAGTTGTGCCACCGGGTAAGCATGCCTTTCAGGTTTCATATGTTGACTGCTCCACGCATGAGCAATTTTTGGAAAGACATATACTAGACGAATCTAGACAATTGAATATTAAATATTCGATTTTCAATAACAATTGAATATTAAATATTCGATTTTCATTTAAGTAAGACGCACTCGAAAAACTTTTATTAAAAGCTTTTATTTAACTTGCTCTCTGTGTGTGTGTGTTTGTTAGATGGGTACAAATCTTGCAACCTGAATTAGAACCACTACTTCTTATCCTATGGAATTGAAATTTTACTTGTTCGTGCAGTTCCGATGACAATATATTACTGTCGAAGAAACTGTCTCCCCTGCCCCCCGAAAGCGTAGGCTTTCGGAAGTTTTCTTGACGGACTTGGACGTCAACAATTACAGCGGAAAAAATTGAAAAACTCGCGAAATTAGAATCGGAAAAATCCGTAAAAATATTGAAAAATATCTGGCCGTCGAATATTAGGGTTTAAATAAATTTCCCCCATCTGTCACCCCTCAAAAGCTAGGTAGTGAACGCAAAGGAATTCGAAAAATGTTTCAACAGTTTCGGACATGGAAAATAATGTTGAAAATAATCTATCGGGCGGCTCACCCCCCTTTCCTGTCACGAAAAATATAACGAGATTTTGCTTATTTTGAAAAATGTGTTTTTTCGAGAAACTGAAAATCACTCATTGTACCTGATAGGAGTTTTCGAGCAGAATGGTGCAATTCCCTACTATACGACTAATGTACGGGAATACCTTGATATCTTTTTCCGTAAAAGATGAATTGTCTGAAGGGTACCATTGTATGGCCAGCAATATCACCCAGCCTAACCCCATTAGACTTTTATGTGAGTGGTTACTTTGAAAGCAAAGTGAATACTGAACAAGTTAGATACATTGAAGAACTAAATAATAGGACCCAGACTAGATGTTTCAATAATAGGACTAAATAGGTTTTTAGTAGTAGGATAGTCTAACGAAGTTTTGCAAATAGCAACTCATCATCACATTTTTATAAGCCAATTGGGGGGAATTACCCCTATTTGGGATTCAAGATGCCAAAGATGTATTAAATAACTTCATACAATTAACTTTTGGTCAAAGTTAAGTCGCACAACTAAGATTTGTACCAATGGAGTAAATATGGGAGTAATTAACCTATCTAAGAATAATTATAAAACAGTATTTTTATTATTATTAAATTTAATAATTAACATGTGCAAGTCCAACAAACCTGAATGATTTACCCCTCCCAAGAAAAAAAATTAGGGACGCCCTTGATCTGTACCTCTACTTTTCTGTACTGATTCACAAATCACAATCCATTCGTAGACCAAAGATATTACAGCGTTAGTCGTAAAGAGATGAAACAAATTCTCGCTGCTCCACAAAAGGTTAATTTGTTATTCCGGTATATCCATTATTCATCCATTATATCAACAAATTCCAATTAGCCTAAATATTTCACTAGATCGGAATAGATAAGTAAATCATCGAGGCTTTCACGAGAAAGTGATGTCATTCTTTTTGATTTTATTTCAAAATAATCTTGGATTCATTTGGTAGTAATTAATTCATCAACTTTCCTATCTAGAAATATGAAACACCCATTTCACTTTCTTCGCGGTAATGATTGATTTACCACTAAATACTCGAGGACAATGCTGATAATCCACCATCTATTCTATTCCCACGATTAATATTGTTATTGATTCATTCTCTCAATCACTCATTTATTTTACTACATTGTACAGGGTGATTTACCACCACCACGTACACCAAAATAAATGAGGAACTGTTCTATAATGTGCGAATTTTTTGGTACGTCAAGTGCAATGGATACTTCACAGCATCATTGTATTTTAGGAACCCTCTAAGCGAAAACATAATCGTGCTTCTATGAAAGATGTCATGAGAATTGAAGCATTGAAGTGTTGCAATGTTACTATTTCCGAGTGAAAAATCGTTGTTTACTCCCAAGTAGCAAGAGTTTCATAAACTGCTGTACAACAAATCTAATAAAACTACAAATATCCTATAACGCTCTTTACAGCATTAATATAGTACTTATATAATCAAAAAAGGCCCATATTATAAAATATTTTGGTTCTTTAACATAAATCTTATAACTAATTATACCCTCTTAATAAAATGTCACTATGAGATAGTTAAAAACTATTTTATAAGTATGTCTATCAGATTATTCATACAGCCTATCCAAATCTGCGGTTCACAACCATTTTATTTATATTTTTCAGGGATCCTATAAAGCGGTTCAAAACTTTTAAAGAATAGCTATAAGAACATAAAAAACTTGTTTTATGAGAATGATACTCGTATAACGCTGTCTGGTCAGCGTCCTATAGATGAACAAAATTGAAATTTTATACCATACTTTATTTCTTTAGAGACGCAATTTACAATGATTATATCGAATAACGTTGACATAACGTGAGGAGATAAAAAGTTCACCAAAATGGTTGTCATAGTTCGAAAAGATGAAAGTAAAACAGTCGCCATCATGAAAAACGTGTATATATGCGATATCATTAGGTATAAAACTCCTGAAATTTGTCCAGCACCAAGAATTTCCCTACGCAGCGAAATTTTCTGATTGAATATATAATATATATACATATATATATATATATATATATATATATATATACAGGGCAATTCAAATTCGACCCCCACCATTGGGATCTCCTAAACTACAGGAGATACGTCGAAGCTTAAATTGGGGCAAAGTTGCGTATTCTGGTGCTTAACAAAATACTGTTTTGAAACTTGGAAAATTCCGAGTATTTCCGGAAATATCGGGAAAAACTGAAAATCGGAATTTTCGTTATTATTTTTTTCTATCGTTTTTTGACAACATAGCTCAAAACCAAAAGTACATTTTCATTGATACTTTTTTTCAGCTACACGTTTTCATATTCATATTTACTATCGGACGTTTCGTCTTCTGGCATTCATCATCAACTTTTTTTTCTGTAATGGGCGCCATATTGTTTTTTTATAAAGAAAAATAGTGATTCTCATTCTGATTTCATTGATGTATAATTTGTTAATATTATAAATATTACAATATTACAATATTATAAATGCTTGCCCATATCTAATTGAGTAATAAATTGTGAAACTAATAATTTTAACGTAAAAATAATGGATCCATTTATTAAAGATTATAGCTATTCAGAATTTCCTTCCAAACTACTGAAAGATGCCTCCGAATATAATGAAATCATAAAAGAGACTAATTGTAAGTTTAAATTGATTCATCAAAATATCAGAAGCATTTCAAAAAATCTAGATAACTTTGAGATTACGCTAAGTCCGTTTGATGATTCTTTTGAATGCCTAATTCTAACCGAAACTCGAAATTATTTTGATATAGACTTCATGCAGAGACAAGGGTATGACTTGTTATATAATTTTGGTAACATCAACAAATGTGATGGAACTATTGTTTACCTAAAAAGTAATATTAACTATACATTCAAAATTGTAACAATATCAGAGTTTAAAGCAATTGAGGTCACCTGTAAAAAAGAACAAAAAACCATCAAAATAACAGCATTATATGGATCACCAGCAACCAATGATAGAGAGTTTTATATACATTTTAGTGGACTCAGGTGGTGAAAAATACCGTTTAAGTATATAATAAACAGTAACGGCCCAAGAATAGATCCATGGGGCACAACATAACTAACTATGTCTTCTTCGAAAACTGTCTGTTTTTTGTTGAATAGGAAAGACTCGAAAAATTGCAATGCAACACCGCGTATATAAAAAATATCTGCTTTGATTTTTTTTCAATGAACGTTGCAAATTGAAAGGACTGAATGTCATTTATGATAAACGTGACCTTATTCTTAACCACAAATCGGCGCCTGGTACCCATTGCTCCCACTTCAGTGTGTTACTGTGTATGCATATCGACAACTTACTATATAATCTTATAACCCCTTCACCGCGTCCTTGATGAATCGTGATACCTTGTTCGACATATTATGTTCATATAAATTTTTCATTCTAATAGTCGTTAATTTGATCCATTTTGTATACTGTTTTATTGTTGCGTTGATTTATGGTTTCAACGTGGATTCGCGCGAAATAACATACTTAACCATTCTCCCACTATTAATTAATTTTCAGTCACGAAATAATAGAAATTACTACACAATACAATACAATAATGTGAGAATGTCATCAGCTAGATAAATACGATAATGTATCCACCTACAGTTGTAGGCCACTATAATAATAATTATAAGGTCTTTATTTTTTTTGGCCGAGTTTTTGGCTTTCCCTTTTCTTCTACTCAACCAAAATACATTCGTATATATCAAATGAATAGCAAATATGTATACTTTATATATTTTCCTCAAAACTAATTTGAATCTATAAAAGATAGGTTCCTTATGAGATAGTATGACATATTTGACATAATGTGAGGCCAGATGTGATCATTGTTTACTTTACACAGCAGGATAGCTTATGATTTATGTTTGAAAGCTTATAACGAAAGAGCTTTCAAGGAATAGTGAGAAGATCTATGTGTCGAAGGTTCCTAGCGTGAAAATAATGACGTTGTTTCATTTTTGAACATAGGTATTCAGGGCATTGGTTTCTCAATAGTTTATTTGTGAAACACACTAGGTGATGTTTACAGCGCTTTATCAATTTGAGTGATTTTAATACAGTTATATAGTTAGATATATGATCTGTATATTTCAAAAAAAATATGAAACGTTTACAGGCATTTTGAACCTTCTCAATTCTAGTGGTAGTGACTAGGTCAAGACAAGGGTCGCAGTAATCAAACAGAGACAGAATAAGTGTGTCACAAAGATGCATTTTTAGATTTTGCACAATGTAATGTTTTTGCTGGTTCAGATCTGGATATTTAAGAGTTAACATGATTGGAGAATCTTAGATTATGATCTATCGTTGAATCAAGGCATTTTATTTTTCCACAAAATTCCAATTTTATATCATTCACGAAGATCGATAAATTATTAATAGCTTCGAGACAATCTTTGCTATTTTGGAATATCATAACTGTTGATTTATTTGGTTTTTTGTTCAATCAGCGGTTTTCTGATATTTTCAAAATTTCTTCGAAGATTCCAAACAGATCGTTTATAAATCATATATAAAAACAGTGTACCCAGGTTTGATCCTTGTGGCACTCCAGAGTGCCTCGATATCCAATGTCAAGTACCTCACACTCTAATTTCAATTGAAGTGTCATGGGGTCGACTCCCATCTCCATCAGACGTTGCCGGTATTGTTTATATTCAAATGACGGTCCAATAACAAATCAAATATTGTTCGAAGGTTCAACGAACCGCGAATTAACATTTTCGGAATGGGTTAAAAAACTTCATTTGAATATTCATTGTCAGCGAAAATCGGTCAATGATCACAGCTGATATGTTAATCATTCATGAGATTCTTTGTATTTTTATAACGGGAGATTCGAAAACAATGCCTCACAATTTTGTTCACTTACAGATTGAATCCAATTAACATATGATCCTTTTCTGACAGCTACAGTAGGTATCTACAGGGTGGGGCACGGTCTCTGGACGCCAGACGAATTGCTTTTTCGGAAATCTGTCTGCTCTAATATGTGTATATCGATAAGAGCTACGAGAAGAAATTATTTTGGATTATACAAGGTGGGTCAAAAAAGAGTGGTATTTTTTAATGGAACACTCTGTATTTTGTTTTTGTGAGAATGCAGGGTTCATTTGGAAACTAATCAACATCGAAATCGATAAACATATTCTTTCGAAATTTGAGCAGGCATCAAAGAGATTCTGGATTCAATGCAATCCATTTCTCAACAATATACAGTGTGTTCAAAAATCAATGTGACTTTTTTATAATTTCCAACAAAGATAGCTTTGTTATTTCACACGGAACATCCAATATATTTTGGTCTCAGGAATAGAAAATTCAATTATTTCATATAGCAGATAGCTAGGGAATTAGCAAGAAATTTCATCCTCATAAAATGACAATCTTCTATGAACTCACCGAAGATGATCTGGATAGAAGACTCCAGTTTTGCTTATGGATCTACTAGACAGACAATAATATAAACAGAAAATTTGTAGGACCAATTTTCTTCCCAGGAAATCTCAATGGAGCTGGATATTTAGTATTCGTGAAGGAAAACCCACTTCCGACTTTGGCCACTATGTTTCCTGATCAGGACGATGCCGATGTCCCATTAACATCTGGTTTCAACAAGACGGTGTGCCTCCCCATTTTGCAAGACCTGTCCGTGTGTATCTGGATGATGTATTTCCAGGCAGATGGTTTGGTAGAAGAGGACCTCTAGAATGGCCTCCTAGGTCTCGGATTTAACACCTATGAACTATTTCTTATAGGGGTATTTGGGAAGCAGAGTATTTTAGAAAAAACCGGGAAACATTCAGCAATTACAAGAACGCATTAGACAGGAGTGTTGGCTAATTTCCACCAAAGTAATTAGTAATGTTCAAAACGAGTTTCAGTTCCGTTTAGGATATTGTCAGTTAATGAACAATATTTTGAGCATTTATTGTAGAAATATATTTGAGTTGATATCAGATAGATCCGTCGATCAGATTTCTTAATTTTTGAGTTAGTTGATGTTTGGTATCTTTAAAACGACAAGGAATGGAAATTTGATATTTGGTTAACTTTTGTAACTTGATATATCCCTCAAGAATAGTCATAAGAAATGTTAGGATTGCCATTAAAAAAAATAGCCGATGACGTCATATCTCATATGTATAACATTTTCTTACATCAAAGAGAGCGCCATTTAAAATACTGATCGACCTGTCCGAGCATATTTCTATCAAAAAAACTGACTTTGATTTACCGAATTCATTCCAAGTTTGCCTATACATTCCGAAGTAGCTAAATAGAGTGGAATGATGGAAGAAACAATTGAGTAAGAAAAACAATCATATGTGTAACAAACGTGAGTTTCAGGGCTATTATGATAAATTATTTTTATATCTAACAATCAAGTTCACTGTGGAGTAACTGGTGAAACAGATTAGAGTCGGTGGTGACGCGTACCTTACTATAATAGTATATTATGCAACGACGAATGCGCGGGACATGAGCCGTAGGCATACACTATTTTTTCTAGGACCAGTCAAAATGAAATAAGAAAATGCACTTTATTTCTGAAATTGCTCAATTACAATTTAGGAAATTCGAGTATTATGAAAACTATACTTGGGAAATTTTATGGAAACTGTCACAAACAGAACACAGAAATGTCAGAAAATAACTAATTGTGCAATAGTGCAATAGTTGGTGTAACCAATTTATATATAATGGATATCATAGATTTCAAAATTGAATAATGTGTCCTTTAACTTGTACATTTGAATTTCATATATAACTCATTGAAATAAACAACACGTTTTCTGAAAATCTGCTGGTTTAATTTTCGTTACTGCAATCTATGAACTGTGCGTCAAAATTGATACATTATAGATCTGTCAGGTGTACAAGGCAATAGTTCTATTGGTTATAAACTTGTATAATAATAACAACGAAAATCTTTGATTCGACTTCCGGTAGCGGAAGAGGTCAGACACCTCGTGTTGGAAGTCAGGTTAATGTGATGTTATGTCTGCCGTTTAAAAACGTGCAACGACCCAAAAGTTTAGTGTTTGTGAAGTCCGCCGTAAAACCATAACGTATAGTTTGTGGTTAAAACGTGCCAGCAAATATTAAAAAGTGTACATGATATGGGTTGCAGTATTGCCTAGAGCAAGACAACTGCATCCCTCCGATACAGCCTCGCTGTCTACGCCGGTTAAAGGCTGGATGGGAACGGATTTCTCGCAACGGGTCATGTCCATATAGCGCCAACTGGAAGCTGACGGACAAGAAATGAAGAGAGAGAGAACGAAAATATTTAAAGTACAGGTAGGGAAGGTCTAATCAAATAAAGTATGAGAGTATATAGCCTATAATAAAAACAATCATTGAATATGGCTGTTGGGGTTAGTTAGCCTTAAAGAAAAACCAGCATTTTTCAACAGGCCTGTTGAAAAATATTGGTATGAAGCCACACAACTGTAGCGCACATTTCCATGCTGACAACACACAATTGTATAATTCATTTTCTACTGAAAAGCTGCTGGTTTAATTTTCGTTACTGCAATCTCTGAACTGTGAGCCAAAATTGATACATTATAGATCTGTCAGGAGTACAAGGCAATAGTCCTATTGGTTATAAACTTGTATAATAATAACGAAAATCTTTGATTCGACTTCCGGCAGCAGAAGAGGTCAGACACCTCGTGTTGGAAGTCAGGTTAATGTGATGTAATGTCTGCCGTTTAAAAACGTGCAACGACCCAAAAGTTAGAACGGTTAACAGCGGAGGAAGCTATCAACAATGATTTGAAACAGTTAATTTATTTAGTCAATATAATTTCTCAAAAAATTCGACTGACGCTTCCATCGAACCACAGAAGCTAATTGTTTTTTTATTCGCTGGTCTTCACCATATTAGTTTCACGACTCATAAAAAGTGAAATTATGAGGACAAGTCTCAACACTCGCTATAAAAAACTTGATTGAAATGAAATTGGAACAACCTATCGCCACCAAAATAAAAAAAGCGGTTTGAAGGAATAAGAGAACTAACTTACAAAACTTTCATGAAGCAATAACGTCTTGTCATAGGAGATGATCAAAAGTTCAAGAGTTCATCAAGTTGAGAACACCTCAAAACATGTTATAATAAATGCAAGTTACGAAGTAATTTTTTATGTTAAGTTATTGAGTGGTTGAGTTTTTGCATGCCAATTTATTCAGAAAAAGCGGTTCCTCATAGAATGATTAGCATTCTGTTAAGTAGGTGTTATAATCAGTAACGACCCTAAGGTAATAAAAAATCAGATTTATCGGTTGAGCAGTAGAAAGTTGATGATTTGATGAGTTGAAGTAGTCTCGATGATGGATGTTAGGAAATATGTCAATCATTTGATAAAGAGGATAGACGGATAAACATTTTGCTTTACTTCAGCCATCTATAGAAATGTCTTGAAAATAGATTTGATATGTGTTTCTTAGTCTTTTTATTTCAATTAATGCATCATTGTTGCACAGTCGGTTGCCTGTTAATTTACCGTTGGAAATTTTCCCGAATTTCTACGCGTTCTCTATCTAGCTTCCGAGGGGGAAAAAGGGGTAGATTTTTTTTGAAACCGTATTAATTAATGGTCAGATAATTTTCACTATCAGAACTCATAAATATATGCCCTGTACACTTGTGTTATAATATAGTATTACATTGCCTGACGTTGGCTTAGTTCGTCAATCAATAATGAACAAACTGATGAATGATTCAATGTTTAATTATGATTTATCACTGTATCGTTTTGGCATTTAATATCGTAATAACATTGCTGAGCATTTCATTTGCTAATATATGGTCATGAAATTGTCTACGGAAACCAAAACATCCTCGAGGCAGAATACTATTACTGATAATTATAAAATGAAACGAGCGAGTACGTCAGATCACTTTCAAGGCCTATGACACACAGACAAGATCATTGGTTTCAATTGGAGGGAAAGTGTGAATAATAAGAGAAACAAACTAAATTGAGTGCAGCTACATGGATTTCATCTCTTATCAAGCATGAAATTGTCTGTTCAATTTTCGTTTATCCGCGTTTCAAGAAACTCTCAGTGGGTAATTTCGGTGTTAGGCGACAAGGTGATTTTTCTATGAATCATACCACAGCAGCAAGTTTTACGCCAAGGTTATGATATGTCAAGTTTTTTTGTAAATATGGGATAAACTTTATAAATGTGGGTAGTCTGAAATTATAAAATTGTTCAACAATATGAATCATGGTATCACCGATATTAGTTTTATTTCACTTTCATTAAATAGATATTTATGTAACCATCCGTAATGAGAAGCTTCATTTTGTATAAAAAGTGGATGTTTGTAGGATGAGCGAAGCAAGTTCCCGCAAAATTACACGAGTTACACAAAATGTTATTTCGTAAAATGTTACATACAAGATTTTTCTAATTTTGAATATTTGAAAAGCCTTGGATATATATGAAATATAAATACAATTTTTTTTTTTTAAATCTGGAAAACCAAGTGGAAATCTGTATAAATATGTTTCTGTTTACTGATGATCCTAACAAATAACTTCAATGTCAAAATTGACAAACGTTTGTAACGTAATTTTTTCTTCTGCACAGGATATTAGTAATTCACAAACACTTGCAATGCCTTATTTAAATAAGACCCATGTCCTGCTATTAAAAAGTTGTTTCTTCGATAGGTGTCTCAGGTGGTCATCTATGTAACTATTTCCCAAATGAAAACAAATATTTCACTTACCTACTCCACTGTTATTTTACGGATATACTATATCTATGCGCATTTTGATAAAATTATAAAATAAATTCTGTAGAAAACAACATTATACTCACATGAACGCTAGGTTTCTTGTCTCATTGAAATGTATGGTTAAAAGGACATTTGCAAATAAAAATTTGAATTCCTCTTCGAAATAAAATAATTGAGAATTTTCGTATTTGTGATTACCAAAGAGTTTGTTACAATAATAATAACAAATCAGGCACGCCTATGATCACAAAAAACTTTTTAATGAATAGTTGAAAGAAATCACGAACCATTCAAAAAATAACTTTTTGTACAACTGTCAAAAAACCTGACATTTTGGCATCTTTTCTGAAGCGAAAACGTTTCCTTTTTTTCACCGTGAAACAAAGTCTTTTATTCACTTATAAAATCCAACAAAAAAATATAAATAAAAAACTACTTTTTGAAAAAGATATCACTTTATTTTATGTCATGAATTTCCTCCTCAAAATTGAAATATTTGAATCTAAATTTGATACAAAGAGAGTTCTTTCAAGATTTGAAAATGGAGACTGATTTAGTCTCCGAAACGTCAACGTCGCGTCGTTTAGAAAAGTGAAGTATCATTTAGTTATTTTGAATTTGCATTTTTCAGACAGGCATATTATAGATTACGATCTTATTGACAAAATTAAATGATAATTTCAAGGCAACAGTCGTTTGAAAAAATATGTTGAGTTGTATAGATAGAACGTATTTATTTATAACACATAAAAATTCACATATAACAGTTTTGGAAACAAAATTTGTTTGTTATGCACTTAAATATTTTATTGCGATCGCCAAATATTTCAGTTCGATCGCCAAATATTTCAACTGTACCACTCAGAAGTCAGAACATTATGTACTTTCCTGGATAATCTGTCTTAAGTGCGGTTCATTTCATACGCATGTTTTAGACACATTTCTGTACTGATTTTCTATACCATGCATGTAAAAGTGGTAGACTTTCTTAGTACAAATCTCAAAACCTAAAAACAAGAAAGATTTCAAACTTTTGAAGAATTGAAAAATTATATTTCATTCATGTCATACCTCGATTTCAAACTTTTCTCTCAGAAGAGTACTACCTTAACACAAAACTAACTATTTCCAATCCTCACTCGGCATCTTCATTCAGTACCTTACAAACTCTCCCTCTGGTAAAGACAAATATAAAAATTTTCAATTATGTTATTTTGAAGAGGAATTCAAATTTAATTTATATATCAAATGTCCCTTTTACCATACATTTTAACACGACAAGAAATCTATCGTTCATATTGTTTTATTTAATAATTTTATACATCTAAATATTTAATACAAATTTTTTATATTTTCACAGTCTGAATGTGTATGCAATTTACTAATTCATTTAACTTTTAATCCTTTGATTCTTAATTCACTGCGATGTATTTTCTAATATTAGATATTTAATGATATTTAGAAATATTATACAAATATGATAAATGACTGATAAATAGGGAGGAAATAAATACTTCTAATAATTTTCACTTGAAAAAATATATTTTTTTTGTATGTAAATATATATGCTGACAATATTGTTTCGACACAGTGTCATCTTCTGAGCGAGTCTGTGTGTCTGTGTGTCGAAACAATATTGTAAGCATATATATTTACATATATTTTTTCAAGTGTAAATTATTGGAAGTATTTATTTCCTTCCTATTTATCAGTCATGATGAATCTACACATATTAGATGCCAACACCATAGAACAACAAATATGATAAACTTTCCTCCTGCTCGTAGAAAAGGACATATGCCCCTCAGCTTAAGAATAATTTTGAATTAATGGCTAACACACCAGAGTCAGAGAATATTAGTCAAAACTTCGTTGTTTTAGTTATCTTGACTACTTTTTTCACTTGTGACATCAATAGCAAATACTTGCTTTAATTATAAAAAGAACTCAAAGTTCTTCTGGATAAGTTTGAGATATTCGAGAAAACAACTATAGAATATATCAAAAGTTATACTCACTTTCGGCTTTTTTAGAGCATAAGCTAGCCTGCAGCAAATCCTTTCTGAATAAATTCCATAATTACTTTCTTTCGAATTAACATGATTTGTACTGCTCTAATGGATCCTATTAGATCAGACAGGACAGGTCATTTGCATCTTGAGGACCATTAAAAGGTGTGAATATTATAAATCTCCGAATGATATGGATTAGTAAACGACCGACATTAATATCTTCTGTAATAATAATAGCCCATGAAAAGCTCGAACAGGTCGATTTTTAATATCGCTAACTACCGCTCTCACTCTATTCACGAAAATAATAATAGCCATACTCTCATCTAAGCTGTGACGTCATCGGCATTGGCATTTTTTCCTATTTGTCGGGTCATATCGTTTATTTCACTTGTTTATTTTTCTGATGAGAAAGTACTTGAATAATGAAATAGACAAAATCAACGTTTGACACATTTTGTTATTTGTTTGTATTCAGTTATTTGAATGAATATACCAGGGAACATTCTATTATTTTATTGGGTAGGTTTTGATAAATCCATCATCAGTGCATCAGAACTGTAAATAATAAAAGGCACAATACCCCAAAGATTGAAACATTTACAGTGAATTAAAATATTAAAAAATGGGAAGACATTCCGAATTTTCAATTAAATTGAAATCAAAATATAAAGGCATACTAGAAACAACGAAAAATAAGTCTAGTATGAGTGTGTATGTTTTGATTTGCAAATTGTGGATTCGAACAAAGTTCGAAAATTTTGCAGTAGAATATCAACTAAATGATTTAAATGAAATCGACAAAGTCCAAATATTTACACCTAGTGTAAAAGATGATGCAAACATCTGACAGAAAACAACTACTTCCCTGGCTAATACCACGACGGGCATTAAACTACATCTGACACATATTTGTGCAATGTTCTTCCAAAAGCAACTGAATTGCAAGTGCTTATTGAAATTAAACAGAACATTTTCCTCCATTCGGCTGGGAAATTATTATCATCAGTTTTATTCTAAGAGAAAACGGACTTGGCAGAACGGTGCATCATCTAAAATTTTCTGAATAGACTTTGTTTTCCATTAGGTACTTCGTTTCAGACAATTATGTGTATACGTCTTGATCGACAAATGAAGAACTTCCACTAAATACCAGATTTTTTGTGCAATTTTTGAGGCAAAAAGTCTTGGTGGGTCATCTTTCATTTGTAGATATAAAACAAATATGTATAACATAAGTGGTATCAATTTTCTGGATATTTTACCCGAATAAAATATATTCATTTCCATTCTATTATTTCAAAACTGGTAATATTTTCCATTTTAATTTCAAGGTATTTTCAACGCAATCACTCACTGAAAGTGAAAACGATAATAATTCAAAGTGTATTTTAATTTCAAACTTGACCTTGCTGTTTGAACATCAAGCATAACGGTATGTAGGAATATCGGCAAAATAGGTAATACCTACCCAATTAAAGCAGGATTAAATGGAAATAACAAATAATATGGCAATACCTTGCTTGACTGGATTGTTTCAGCAACAGTAACTATTTTCAATGAAAGGAATGGGGAAAATAATTGGGTAGTGACTTTGAAGGAATTAGAGGTAAAGGTCCAAAGCAAGGATGGTATAGAATAGTTATTTTTCTGTGACAGTGCGTAAACTGAGATTTTTTTTATCCTCATATCGATTATTGTGTATTTGCCTAAAAACATTCGTATAGAAGTTTTGGGTAGTGGGTTCGAATCCGTCATGATCTTTTTTTTAATCCTCATGAGTTGATTATTCTGCACTTGCCTGAAAAAAGTTCAATCAGAAGATGTAGGACGTGGGTTCGAATCTCTCATAAGCCCATCCATTTTTACAAGCTTTTTTTATTATTATGACTCGACTATTCTGTACTTGCCTAAAACATTCAATCAGAATTGTTGGGTCGTGGGTTCGAATCAGTATAAGCACTTCTTTTTTTTCTCATTTAAGTTGTCTTAACGATAGATGTATTGCAATATTTTATGTGTTTGAACGGCACAGTAAAATTAGAGTTTATCATCCATTTCCTCAGATTGATTAACTCATTCATTATAATTAGTGTAATTTATACAGTCAGCCATCCAATCAACAGATGAATTAGGAATATAAATGAGTATAAACCATATTTGCCAACTGTGTTTTCATCGAATAACATCATTCAGTACCTTGTCTTCAAGATCATTTCTATGTTTTCTTTTTTATGTCATTACGTTTTAATGTCTTTTACTCAGATAGATATTCATTTTGAAGAGAATTTCTTTCACTGATAATTACGTAGTTGTTCGTTGACCATATGCCATACCCTACTTCAAGGAATTTGAAAACAAAACCATTATTTTACAGCTATATTCGAGAAACTTGAATTTTATGGTTCTCACTTTGTCTTGGGCAGATGGTCCAAATTCGTTTCAAAAACTGTACGTTCATTACATGGGCGTTGCTTTGGAACATAAAAATACTTTAACAATCAAATTACACCTCCACTACACTCATTGACTGTGATTAAATGGGTCATAAAACACAACGAAACCCATCAAATTTTTTTTGCATTGGTTCTTGGAATTATTGAATGAGACCAACATCATACCAGGAATTCAGACATATCGAATATCTTTTCCATTTGGGAAAGGTGATAATTCTTTAGAAGATACAATTAAACCAAAATAATAATGAATCGTCTTTATTCATCTGTTTTACGTTTGGAATCAATCTTCTACATATCTTTGAAACGTTGAAAAGCAGTCATGAACGATGTCCACTTCCTAACAAAGACTGCTTTCTATTACGGAACTCAGTGAATCTAGAATTGATCATTTCCTGTCATAAAAGAAGAACCAATACCATACTTGTACTATAGTGACTCAATATCTGTTTTAATGATTTTTCAGTTTCTAAAGTTATGATGAAATATGATGTTCTGAGTACAAAAGAATACGAAGAATGCATTTATGTTGAGAAAAAAATTCTGTAACTGTTTTAACCTAATCTGAGCAAATTCTTATCGTAAAATTTTAGTTCTAGTTCTGGTGGTAGCGCCGGTGTTAGAGACCGAGAAGTGTGAAAGATATTCTTTAAAAAACTGAAATAAACTTCAACAAAAGGTGCAAAGGATAACCTAGTCAAATACTATAAGAAATTCTTATATTTACTTTATTTTCTCAGACCATTGACATTTTTATTAAATCTCATTTTTGAAACGGGGAAATTTTTGATGACCCTTAAAAAGGAAAAGTTATTCCAATAATCAATAGTCTCTCGTAAGTGTTTGAATATGGATATTTGGATGGGCTGAGGAATTTTCTTGATGAACATAAAATTTGGACCAAATTGTTTATTGACGTGGTAAATCTACAACGAGTGCAATCTATGATTTCTGTAACAATCTGATATACTGTATAGATCAAGAAGAGATCCCAATGGGCATTTTCTGAGATCTTAACCGGTTCTTCGACTGTGTGCAAGAACCACGAGATTTCGATATCAAAGCTAAATTACTATGAAAAATGTTTTGGGTGATTAGAATCGTTTCTCAAATGTCGTTCTCAGTATGTGACTATGAAACATAATGTAATGAGGAATGGTGCATCTGTCAATACCGATATCAATATAGGTGCCCCCAAGGCCCTGTCTTAGGCAGGCCCAGTTCTGTTGGACAAGTTGGATCTGAACCTTTTAAATAATCAGGAAAAGACGGGATATGGAGGAGATCTTGATGAACAACATAAAGCTGAGTTCCGAGAGGATATTTTGGCAATTGGTTAATGCTTTCTACCTAGGATAAATTCAACCAATGCATTCCTTATACATACAACATACACACATGTAGCACGTAGTAATTTTTAGGGTTCCTTTATTTGTTCTCAAGTAGCCGTTGCAGTATTGGACTCTTCTCTCATGATCATTTTCGTAAAGGCGCGTATGTATCTGATATTTATAGGGCATAAACCAATGTTTTTTAAGGATTTTTCGAGTTGATTCTTGTCCAACTGGTAATTCTTGTTCGATTTGTCGAAGAGAGATAGTGGAATCAGCATCCACGACAGCCAAAACATTGGTTTCCGTCTTTCTTCAATAATAAAACTGTGTGGCTTATGAGCATTGACATCTGGTTCCATCCTGAATTGTCTTTCCAAATATGCAAAATAGTTTCTACTTGGTTGGCGTTGTATAAGAAGGCGTTCTCTGTATATAATACAGGCAGCAGTTGCATTTTTCCACACTCACCATAAATTAGCAGTAAATGTTTTTGAAGAAGTTACAATTCTGTTGTTTTGAATAAGTATAACAAACTGTCACTTTGTTGATGAAATATGATTTTTTGTTCACAGTCGTCTGCGTTACATTAAATTTTGAGAAAACTTTTAATGAAACCTGATTGTAGTTTCGGTTCCTTTCGAAATTCTCGAAAACTTTTGATGCAAGTAATCTGGTAATTTATCATTTTCCAACATGACAAAGTGGAAAGAGCGTGGTGCTATTTCAGAAATAATAGTTCTGAGCGTTTCTTCAAGGGCATCTTTCGGTTTGAGGAAATTTTTGATAATTTTTGTGAAATACGAGAAATGCCGGATATATTTTAAAAAGAATAAAAAAGAGAAGAAAGAAAATTAGTTTCAGTATGCAAGGGTAGTAAGCTGACTTGAGATATATAGTAGAATCATTTTACAAGATAATATTCAATATTTCACGTATCCAGCAAATTCAACATTTTCTTTAGAAATAATCTCTAGATGAGAGTAGGATATCCTAGTTACGTGATTTTTAAATATTGATTTATCATTGAAATCAGATAAATCATAATATGCAAAGTATCTATTACAGTAATATTTAACATGTAATTATAATATAAATGTAACTATTACTGTGTTCAATTATAACCCTACTCTACCGCCTCTACATATGCCCTGCTCTACTTGAAGTAATGAAATATAAAAACTGAATGACTGGAACATAGCTCAGATAATTTTGCATAATCTCTGACAGTGGTGATTATTACAAATTAATGATCTGTATTTAATTATCGTGCAAGACTCCAAGAAAAATTATCGTTTTTTCTTCGCTTCACGCATTTTCAATTTCATTTTTGCTACTATTATCGTCGGCTAGAAATACAAAATAAATTCAAAAATAAAATACTCGGTGGAGTATATCCAAGAGCAAAGCTGAGATAGGCTCCGCCCGATGGTGGCTTTGCTTCGCCATTGGGCGAAGTAAATGTGCACTCTGGCTATAAATTAGGCTCAAGTTGGCTGAGAATTCATTCATTCGGGACCCATCGAAGTGCTCGGATGTTGTTATAGATATAGTGGATAAAAAGGAGCAAGTATTTGAAATACCAGTTATCCACGAATACTTTACGCGATATTGGTTCCTTTTGAAATCATAAATACTCGCAATAATCTAATGATGCGTATAAAAAATACTATGACAGTTCATCAAATGGATGGAAAAGATAACCAGATATAAATGATCCAGTTGTGCTGTCTTGCATTTTGTTAGTAATATTTTATTTGAGGTACTCTTGTCAGATCAATAATAAAAAAATTGTCATTTAGACTTCGTGTTTCTCGAGTTGTTGATGTTGCCATGGTAACTTTAAAAAACGCGCGTTTTTGAAAGTTCTATTTAAACACGCCCAGTCGTGCTTGAAATTGGTAAAATGAGACACCAATAAAAAAAATATAATAACATCACATCAATTTTAAATAGCTGTGTACGCTTTTATACAAATTTTGGTATAGATTCAATCGATAAGTTTTGAATTTTTTAGTCTTAAATTTAAAATATAAAAAAATAAAGAGTTGCAAGCATAAAAGATGGAAAATAAAATTAAATAGTTGTGAATATGAAAAATAAAAGTGTAGGATCGAATACATATATGTGATCACACAAAGGGAGAGAAAAGACAGTGTAGGATAATATATAAATTTGCAAATGATATCCAGACAACTATTGTACATATAAAAGATGAAAGTGTAGCTGTGTACTGGAATATAATAATTTTGGTACAGAATGATTTAAAAATAAATTCAAGATAAAAGGGATAATAAAAAAAAATGGTTCATAAGGAAGTGGCAAATATATAATAAGTTCGAGACCACAGCGAAGTGGTCGTTGTGTTAGAGCGTTTGGCTTCCACCCAGGCGGTCCGGGTTCGATCCCCGGTCGCGTGTCACTGAGATGAAGTGGTTCGGATCCCTCTTTTATTTAAACTGTAGGTTCCGGATCTCCCTTGCTCGCACAAGCTCTGCTTTTGAGGGTTTTTTTCTGAAAACCTGAGAGTTTCGTAAAAAAAAACAAAATCATCACATACATTTACTATTAATAGAGGAGTGGGATAATATGAACAATTGTACAGAAATCACTACAAAAGTCGACAAAACCGACTTCACTACTATTCTTTTTTCTACAAATGTCTTTGAAGACAAATATAAGATGATCCAAGTTTTTTTTCGAATCTATTCGACTGATAACTTCAGTGGAACCTAGCAAATATAAAGAAACTGTAAACCTCTTCCGAAATTTTTCACAGAGTTTTTGAAACGACGAATTGTTGGTTAATTTTTGACATTTTCAGTGATGTTATTGAACGCTTTTGGTCCCAGGTATTGGTAGCTGCATTGTCCTATACTTATGAGAATGAGTGATGAGTTTCATTGGATGTGAATGCTGTATTGTTGCCAAGTTGATGAAGTACCATTCTCTCAAATCGAAAACGTTCGCTAAACCGATAATCTATGGAAGTTATTAGAGTTAACGTTTCATTATAAAATTTATTTTGGATTTTCATCAAGAATCGGCTACGTCAGTTCCACATTTGCTTCCAAGTATTTGATATGAAAATAATAACTTTCCAGTCTTCAAAATTGGACGTGAATATATATTAATGCTTATAATCATCAATACTCGATTGCCAAAAATTCACGGTTCGATTATAGAAACGGTACCCGGAAAAAGCGTAATTTTATACGGAACGCTACGTTTTTTATTCGAATTTAACAGTAATCTGCGATTTAACAATTCCAGTAGGAAATTTGTTCAATTCGATTGACAAATAATGTTAGTAGTTAACCCACTTTTAGATCCATAATTAGTTGATGGCTATAACTGCAGTTGCTGACGAGGAACCGACCAAATTAGAACTATCGAAATCATGTAAAATGTACATAGAAATCGAAGTTATATAATCCATCACGAACAACAACCCGTACCAGTAATTAATATACACTTTTATAATTGCTATTATCCTACCAGTAACGCTTTTGGCCAAGACAAGATCTTGCCTCTGAAGGTCTAGTTACTACACATAACTACACATCCAGAGAAAAAAAAAATTAATAAACTTATAAACTTATAAACTTAAAACATTAAACAAATAATAAAAATCGATTGAGCAATCCAGACTTCTGCATTTGACCAACACAATAGGTATAATCGTCGGCAAGTCTCCAACAGAAAACAATTACTGCCTCGCACGACCATTGAATTATATCTGTTAGATTATTAAGTATTCTGCAAGAACTACTTTGCAATGTTCTCCCAATCTCAACGCCAAAACATGCTCAACCCGTATAGGGGAACATCTACGGGCCGGTTTCATGGTTTTGACAATCATCAGCGCAGGGCAGCTCACCCAACGCAATCAAAAAACATTCTGTATTTCTCGGGAATTAACAACTTTTATCGAGTAAATTTTTATTTCTTCGATTAACTTGATATTCACATTATATACCAATTGTACCCTTCTAAACCGATTGGCGTTCGCAGAATTGCTCTATCTTAAATCAAATCAATCTTTATTCATTCAAAGACCCATCCGGGTGTAGAACTCATCAAGAATACAGTTTTATATATAGTGATAAATGTGTATAAATAAAATACAAGATATAGCCGATTACGATGGCACAACAAAACCAAATACAATAATATGCAGAACATGTTAAACTTATTTTAATAAGTCATCAATACTATAAAAGAGATTTCTCTACGATCATCACAGAATTTGCCAATTCTGAAATCAAATTTGATTACAGAATGCTGGAATTCTCTCTCTTGAGATTGAAGAAATATTCTGCAACACCTGTGCCTCCATGCAATTTAAATGTATTTTATCCACAATCACCTTATAATTGAAGTTTTATCCACACTTATGAACCGTATAAAGTACCACTTTATCCACTAGTGGAATAATGAAATTACTTTATTCCACTAGTGGAATAATGAAAAATACAATCTTGAATATCAATCACATTTTACTTATTTCCACCAACCATTCAACACCTCCCGATATTTTTGTATGTTATTTCAATGACTTTTGAGGGGGTGACAGCCGCTGTCAGAGCAAAACGTCAAATCATTTTGGGATGAAAAATTTCCGCCAATCTGATTCTAAATGAATGTGGTTGTGAATAAAACGTTGTATTGCATGCGTGTTTTAGATACATTTTATTTGCTTAAGAAATGTTAACGCTCGATCTTCGCTCTCGCGTTTAAACATTCTTGCGCAAATAAAATGATATTTAAAACACTTATATAATAAATAACTTTACATTCTCTCTCTTGTGATAGAATAATATTCTCACACTGGTTAGCAATAATAACATCAGCCTTGACGCAAAATTTTCCGGTTTTTCTCCGTTACTAATGATCCTATCGTATTTCAATTCTCTACAATTTTTTCCATTGAAGCAACTAGATTGCTTTATTAGTTTTCATTTTATAAGCGAAACACAAAAAACACATTTTTGTATTTAAATGTTTGTAACAAATTTATAAATGACAGTTGCGAGTTCAAAACAGAATTCAAATACGGATTGTCTTTTATGTGATGGAACAGTGTTTCATACCAGCATTTCTGTTACGGAAAAATCCTAAATTGATTGGCCTAATACTTCTTTAAAATTATCCAACAAGTTACCAGCAAGAATTAAGTCTTTCTCTTCTTTGAATGTCTTAGAGCCAGAAAGAAAAAATGAATATTTAGAGACACAACTAGAATAATTTTATATTTTTCTGTACATTCACAATTTTGTAAATATTTATATCTGTTTTTTGTGATGGGTTAGTTACAGTGTGTTGACGCCCGTTTGTTTTAAATACCCTTCACAGGTTTATCATGTTTGAATTTGGTTGATTCTTCAAATAAAGATTATTATTATTATAACAAATCAATACATGACAGCTGCGAATTTACAGTAGCGGAGGCCTATAAATGCATGCATGTATAACATCAAAAAATTCCGATTGATTGGGTTTCATATTCAACGTGCGAACATGAAACAAGCCAATTGACTGTAAGTATAGCCTTTCAAGAACCTACTATAAAACCCTATCTGGGATTTTATCAAATTACATATTAGAAAGTGTGTTATTATTCATAATAATGCCAATTCAGATGTGAATTGACTAACGTGGTATAATTATACCTTTATAATGTGTCATAATGATGCGGTTATCGGCTTCCCTACGCCGCAATCAGGCGGAAAATTTAGTTGAACGCATACAGATAAGAGGAAAAATGTATATAGGCCTGGTTAAAACGCAGTGACTTTCTCTTATTGGAGTTAGTTTCAAGTTTCAGACTTTATTATCAAGCGAGGAATGTACAACATAATGGGAAACCTAATACGTGAAGAAGTTATGAAAAGATAAAAATGGAAAAGTGCTCATAGCAAAATAAAAAGGAATGGAGAAATGGAGAAAATATTTCCAAATTGCACAGCGATATCTATGTATATCTAAGTATATCTAAACTTGCAAAACTAATATACTCTATAACCTAGCACTGTTGGAATCCAGTAACAGGGCAATTAATCACGTAGGCTACAATTTAAAGCTTATTCTGTCGGGTTGTAGGTTGGGGTCTCTTCTACCAGAATACATGATTCAACAAGTTCTGGTAGGTACGATGAAGCGCTTATAATTGGCCCCAGACTGCGGCAGATTCGTATAACTCTTACGGTCTCTCGGGCGCCAGCTTTAGATGATGTGCTTCATGTACCTGGATGGCAACAGATGGAGATACTGTCGGAATCCAGGAGTCAGTTATTTGACCAAAACTTGATATCTCAAGTTGATACAGGCTTCAATTTCATCTACTGTACACTGTTAGCTGTGAACCCTTCACACCAATCTATTACACTTCCTGAAATATTGAAGATATTTGGAGTAATAGACATGAAATAAACTGCATAATCATTTATGTATTCAACTGCGATAGACTCGGGGTATTTTCCTCTCCAAATCAGTAAATAATTTATTTTCCTTCTGTGTCACTCTCCCTTGATAATCTTACCAAATGAATTATCAATATTCAATATTTTCTTTACAATTTGAATATTGGTTTCTCGTCACCGTCCAAAGTTTCCTCCATGATGAAAGAGTCCAAACATTGTGAAAGACTAAATTGGCTAGTTCTCTTCAGAATCAGAAGTGAGAGACCCCATGAAGGTTCAAAGGTGACTGAGCGATGTCCACAATAGGTAGGTACCTTTCATTGTTGATTTAAAATGACCAAAGAAATTATCTATCATTATTGAGTTGTCGATTCTTATATACCTAGACATTGATTCATTGGGTGTTTCGGCATCATCTTACTCTCTAAGGATAATACGATTGTATCTGAATATCTAGACATAATGAGTATGTTTAACTTTATCTCAACTGTCAATAGCAATACCAGAATCCAAGGAGACTCTAAAAGCTGCTTGGATCATATTTTTGTACGAATAAAAAAAGGTGAAGTCAGCGACTACTTTTCAAGCTTTATTTTAGATTCACTTGTAACAGATCATTCAACAACGATATTGAATACAAACATTTTTGAGGATACCGAGTCTAACTATAGGGAACTTGTTATAAAAAATATACATTTCACAAAATTAAAAAAGGATCTGAATAATATCAACTGGGATTCATTGTATAACATTAAAGACGCACAAAAAGCTACAACCTACTTTATAACCAAAATTGAGCAAAGTATTGAGAAGAATACCAAAACTTATAAAGAAAAACGAAAATACATAAAAAAGAAAGATTGGATTACGATAGGGCTAATAAAGTCTATAAAAAAGCGCGACAAACTATATAAGGAATGGCAAAAAGATAAGGAAAATATAAGGCTAAAAGAGAACTATATCAAATACAGAAACCATTTAAATAAACTCATCGATGTTACCAAACTCAACCATCATAAAAATCAAATTGAACAAAATAAAAATAATTCGCGAAAACTCTGGAAAACTATAAAAAATATTACGAACACCAACAATAAACCTACCATAATAAAACAGCTCAAATCAAAAAATGGCAAGTACTTAGACTCCAATATAGAAATCGCCAATACATTTAATGATTTCTTCTCCAACGTAGGGCAAGAACTGGCACAAAACATAGAAAGGCCCCCTGTTTCACCCTCACCCAGAGTGGTAAATCCCTGCTCATTCTTTCTCAAACCTACGGACGAAAAAGAAATTAGCGAAATTATCTTATCCTTAAAAAATAATAAGACACCTGGTATAGACGATATTAAAGCAGAAACATTGAAAGCAATTAATAAGGAAATAGCAAAATCCCTATGTTATATTATCAATAATATGATGGAAAATGGAATCTGCCCTACTGAATTTAAAATCGCGGTAATAAAACCTTTGCACAAAAAAGGCGACAAAACCTTACCGTCAAATTTTAGACCAATATCTCTGGTAACTAACTATGCTAAAATCTTCGAGAAAGTTATTAAAATTAGACTCCAGCTGTTTCTGGAGAAACATAAAATAATTGCTGAAAATCAGTTCGGATTTCAAAGCGGAAAATCTACAGAAGGAGCCATTGCGTCACTAACTCAGAAACTATATGATGCAATCGATAACAGCCAACCTGCCATCGGCGTGTTTCTGGATCTTGCAAAGGCGTTCGACACTGTCGACCACGAACAGTTGTTGGAATCCTTGGAAGATATAGGAATACGAGGACTGGCTCATGATTCATTCAGATCATATCTGTACGAAAGGAAACAATCTGTCAAAATTAACGATACATATAGTAGATTTAAATTGGTTAAATGCGGAGTGCCGCAGGGGACGGTCCTCGGACCAATTCTTTTCATCATATACATAAATAATTTACTCACCATTAGAACCTCTGGACACATTATAAGCTTTGCCGATGATACCGTTATATTGTATACATCAAAAAGTTGGAATGACCTAAAGCATAAAATTGAATCAGAAATGAATAATATTATTGATTGGTTTAATTATAAATTACTTACCATAAATTTTGACAAAACAATGTTCCTCCCAATAACAAGCTACAAAAACAAACTACCTCACTACAACACTCTAGAGATAAATAATCACAATAAAACAATAACAATAAAACTTACTGAGAATGTAAAATATCTAGGCATTATTATAGATTGTCATCTTCGTTGGAATAATCACGTTAATAACGTTGTTAATACAATCAGAACCTTTTTGGGACGATTCAAATACCTCACAAAAATCTTACCTTTACACCTACTCAAAATGCTTTATTTTACTCTTGTAGACTCCCGTATAGCATATGGAATTATCGGATGGGGTGGCATCACGAATGTATATCTAGAAAAATTGAACACACTACAGAAATATTTCTTGAAAATCATATTAAAAAAAGAAAGAACCTACCCATCAGATAACCTATACAAGGAAGCTAGGACACTAGATATTCGACAGATATTCTTTCTTAAATCAGTGTGTTTTTTACACAAAAATAGGAAACATATTGACTTTCTTTCGCATAATTACCCAACAAGGGCTAAATATTCGAAAAAGGTTAAAACTACATCAGCGATAAAAACAGTGGGTACAATGGATCCGCATCTACATTTGTGACTAACAGATTGATGTACCCAAACGGAGAACAACTGCAATTCTGAAAGATTAATCATCTAATAAAGTACCCAAGAAAGCTGCTGGTAGAGCATCAAGTCAAGCACCCGATTCTTTTGAACTAACTGCCTTGAGACTAGTCAAAGAGTTATTCGTATGCTGAATTGATCATTGGAATATCCCAGGTTGAATCACATTACAATTGTATCCCAGGTTTTACGAGTTCATGTTCATATTTTGGCAAAAGAGCCCCTAGAGCGAAGTTTATGGTCATTTGATTGGTCAAACAGACGATTTTCATTGGACTTTGAGTTAGGCAAAAAAAAATCATGAAAATGAAAACGGAGCCTCAAAAATATGCTTCGTTACAACAGGAGGCTCCCATTAAATACTTTCCATTCATTCCATCATGTTAAAAAAAGGCGTATCAGGTGTCTAATCACTTTACAATTGTGTGAATGGTTTTAAGTTCGTGCAGACTACAATTATTTGCCACTGACGACAATAAGGGGATAATATGACATATTTCTGTGTAAAGTGAATTCCATAACAATTGATAGATAGATCGATAGAATTTTATTTCCCAAAAATACATCTTTACAATATTTCTGTAGGTAGCAAATGCCCATTCAGTTAGCTATAATCAATAATTAATTACCTTATATCTATTATATACATCTATGTATTTCAGTCGCATAGAGCTTAGGGAAAATGGCTATAACCAATTCACATAATGTAAATGATTACATCAATTGATTAAAATATATATATATATATATATATATATATATATATATATATATATATATATATATATATATATATATATATGTATTACAATACAATGCATTTGTCATCGGTATGATGCAGTGTGAAACTATTATAGATCAAGCAATTGAAAAGTTGTGAAAAAATTTTAAAGAGATAGAAATCTTTCAAACATTGAGATGATGGACGTCCGAAATATATGTAATCATATTATAGATCAGTATTGAAAATTTCATTCAAATTATAGAAAACATGTTGGTGTAATAATTTTTTTAATTCGGCTTTGAATTTCGTCATGGAGAGAGCTTTCAAAACTTGAGGAAGCTGATTATACAGGATGTCAATTTGAAAACTTCCCACCCTTAATATCTTCCTTCCAGTAAACAATATGAGTAATCGAAAAAACAGGTCAATTTTATTGTCAAGGGGGACACTTTCACGGACTATTTGCAGCCCTCGTGGTTCAACCCCCTAGGAGGGGTAGATGTTACCCTTAGAATTTTAAATGGGAAGGGGGGTCAAGTGGCACATCATTTTGATGGGCGTTCAATTCTTGTTCCAATGGTACCGTGACTTATTATTTTGTGATGAGCATTTTCCGAAAAATTGCGTTCTAAACTAACAGAAGTAATTATTAGAACGCCTATACTGAGATGCATTATTGTATGGACTCCCTTTAATAAAAATGGTTAGAAGAGTAGGTGGCACCGCTCCAACCCTTGAATGACAGGAATAAATTTATTACGCATGGGATTTTTTATTTGGTGGTTATTTTCCTTCTACACAATAAAATTTAATTTGCGAGAAAGACATTTCCAACATAAAATCTACTTACGCTTATCTTATTAGCTGTTCGAAATGTTGTCCATTTTGCTCTAAACAGTAATACAGTCTGTTTTCGAACTCCCCTCTAACATTACTGAAAACTTCACTAGGAATTGACTGGCATGCTGCTGTAATTCGTCTTTTAAGTTCGTCAATATCAGAAGGTTGTGTTTTATAAACAACGGATTTAGGATGCCCCCAAAGAAAGAAATCTAAGGGTGTTAAATCCGGTGATCTCGGAGGCCATTCAACTGTTCCCCTTCTGCCAATCCATCTACCCGGAAATCTCTCGTTTAACCACTGTCGGACGGGAAGAAAATAATGAGGTGGAGCACCGTCCTGCTGGTAATGTAACAGATCCTCCTGCAAAAGTTCATTACCTTCTGCATCAATTTGAGTTTCTAGCTCGTGAGTTATAAGAGGATCGATAGTCTCTTCAAGCATATCAAGGTACAGATTGCCAGTCAAGTTTTCTTCCAGAAATAATGGACCAAGAATGGCATTTCCAAGAATACCAGCCCAAACATTAACTTTTTGTGGGTGTTGTGTATGCCCTTCCCGAAAAATATGTGGGTTTTCGTCACTCCAATAGCGACAATTTTGTCTATTAACATTGCCATTCAGAAAAAATGAACACTCATCGCTGAAACAGATGTTTAACAGAAGATTAGGGATGGTATTGACTCGATGAGACATGATTTCACAAAAGAATCTGCATTTTATATGGATGAAATTTATGCATTTTCAATGCTTTTCTTATAGTCTCGCGTGACATTCCCGTCTGTTCTGATACTGATCGTAAGGAGCTCGTGGGCTCTGCAGCAAATGTTCCCAAAACTTCAATTTGAGCTGCTTCATTTAGTACTCTGGGGTTATTTCTTTTTTTAATTGTCACTGAACCAGTTTCATAAAACTTATTTACCAAATCAAGCACATACCGGTGACTTACATTACAATTTGGATGTCTTTCGTTAAAAAGACATGCCGCCCTTCGTGCGCACTTTCCAAATTCTCCATAAATTACAATCATTTCAATTCTGTCTCGAAGAATGTAAACCATTTTTACACTTTTATACACTTATTAAAGTAATTCCTAAACAGCCCAACAGGTACAACGGTATTCACAATACTACCACATAGTTCAAATTTTCTAACCAATTTTTTGCCGGAAAACAGAAACTTTTTACAGCAGAAGTAGCAAAAAAGGAAGGTACAAGGAAGGTACAATTTCTGCGATGACACTTAAAAATTCAGCATTTAATAAACACAACTTTACTACCATCTACGTTTTACTATTAGACTACTTTTTTATGTAAAGTGTTTGGAGCTAATGGCTAATGTTACCCCTAATACAGGGTTGGAACGGTACCACCTAATATTCTAACCAGTTCTGGCCAAACCATGCATCTCAGTATAGGCGTTCTAATAATTACTTCTGTTAGTTTAGAACGCAATTTTTCGGAAAATGCTCATCACAAAATAATAAGTCAGGGTACCATTGGAACAAGAATTGAACGCCCATCAAAATGATGTGCCACTTGACCCCCCTTCCCATTTAAAATTCGAAGGGTAACATCTACCCCTCCTAGGGGGTTGAACCACGAGGGCTACAAATAGTCCTTGAAAGTGTCCCCCTTGACAATAAAATTGACCTGTTTTTTCGATTACTCATATTGTTTACTGGAAGGAAGATATTAAGGGTGGGAAGTTTTCAAATTGACACCTTGTATATGTTAATCTCTGAATACAGGGGTCCCCTACGAGTTCTGTTGAGTCGGTAATTTGGTAGGATTATAGATTGGTTTCTCGTTAGATAGGAATGTATATCTGTAGGGCGAAACAGGGAACCTCTATTTTTGAGGATGAGTAGTGAATGTTTGTAAATATAGAAGGTGGTTAATGTGAATATTTTATGTTCTGTGAAATAATCCCTGCATGAATCCCTGTAACTCAGATTGAAAACTGTTCGCATCGCACGTTTTTGTATAACAAAAGTAGATGATGATTCAACAAAATTCTATACCAAATTGCAGAAGGCTATGGAAATAGGCATAGTAAACGGTTTTAGCGACTTCATTACTTGTGTTCATTCTGACAGTTCGAATGGCGAATATCTTTGCTCAATCTCGTGTTCAATTGTTTTATGTGCTCAGACCAGTTTAAGTTACTATCAATGGTGAGTCCTAAGAATTTGGTGGAGTGTGATGGATTTATTGTATCATTGTCCAAAATTATCTGAAAATTATCAATATTTCTATAGGGATTGAATAAAATATTATGAGTTTTACTTAGGTTGAGACATAGTTTATTCGCCACGAACCAGTCCAGTATACCATTCATAGTCCTTTGTGAGAGACCAAGTAATGTCTGTATCTCTGAGTCATTGAAAATAATGCTAGTGTCATCGGCAAAAAGGGTGAAGGTGATAGTTTCAGCATTCATTTTTCGAGTCAAAAATGCTACAAAATAAGTAGGAAAGTCCATTGCTATGGACATAAATTTCTAAGCCATAGAATATTTCTCACTTGGAAATGAATTTGCTGTTTTGATAATCATCAGTATAGGTAGGTAGAATATTCTTCTACACGACAAGAATCTGTCACGATTGACCTTACTAATTAATGAAGCCATTTTTTACTTCATCTTATGCAATTTGTTTGCGAAATCATGGTGATAACAATCGACAAGATTCTTTTATGAATACGAATATCACGACGAAAAATTGTAACCCGAAAGTGTCGTGACTGTATTCATTCTTTAATAATTGCATTGTGAGCTCCAAGTAAGCTTGCGTAAAATTGGGTTGTGTCAATAACAGTAATTATTACATTATTCTCAGTTTTATGATACACACTCGATGTTACACACACTTTATTTACTTAGGTGAACCCAGTAATTTGCAGATGTAGGTCGCGATTTTGGAAGTTATATTGCACTATGAAACAGGTGAGGTGTTTTTGGTAAATATTTATAAAAATCAGTCGATGTCTCAATGATTATAATATTTATATTTCAAACAGATATTTGTGCACCAAAATCAACGTTATAACTGGAGTTGAATCAAGAAATTCAAATCTCATACAGTGTGGTCAATGTTTGCAACAAATGGGACACATTTTATTATCACAGAGATGTAAACAAACTTTCTCCACGATCATCACAGAATTTGCTAATTCTGAAATCAAATTTGATTACAGAAAGCTGGAATTCTCTCTCTTGAGATTGAAGAAATATTCTGCAACACCTCTGCCCCCATGCAATTTAAATGTATTTTTCTACAACCACACTCCAAAACATGCTTTTCTGCATAGTTTTACGTTCGCAAACATGATTATTTCTCACAATAATTGAAATTTGACATTAGTGTGCCGCAAAGTGACATTTCTGTGCCAAAATTTTTCAGCACCTAATTTCTAAGCAATACAGTTTTCGTGACAGCATGATTAAGGTATATTTTGAAAATTCTGCATTTCGAAGGGATATTCGATCAGGCAACTTCAAGAATGAATAGACAAAGTCTATTGGTTTATATAATAAGAGGGAAATTGTCGTATATATATATAAATTCATAATATTCTGAACAAAAATCATAGACATCACTACTGCTGTCTCAAATACCCACATACACACTATCCATTGCTAGGCAACGGAGCAACATCTATCGAATCATTTGAATGTCAACAAACGTCAAGCATAAAATATTCGTAAAATATTCTTGTCCCGTCATTTTTTAATGAGATTGAACTAAAATGGATAGCGACAGTTCTGAAATTGAAAATACTCCGCCAGAACTAAGAGAACAAGTTAATTCATTGTCATTGAATTTACTACCTTCAACTTCAAGAGGAAAATATAAGAATGAGTCACTGACATTTCATTCCGTCTTATAGTATAGTATTATTTTTAGCAAAAAGGGTGTTGTAGAAAAAGTATAGTGTGTAACACGAGCAGAAATGCAATTTCTCACTCGTTTGAATTGCAGCACTCGCTTGCGCTAGTGCCGCAACTTTTTCAAACTCGTGAGAAATTAGCACTTTTCTGAACTTGTTGCACAATATACTATTACATTCTCTCTCTTGTGATAGAATAATATTCTCACACTGGTTAGCAATAATAACATTAGCCTTGACGCAGTTGATTGTCATCGTAGTGACAAAAGTTGAGTAAGTGTCAAAATTATTGCTGTCAGGTTTCCTATCTTGGATCGTGGAGAAAATATAGTCTGCTACTCGGTTAGAATGAAAGTTCGTGATGCTCGTGGTTCCTCACGCTCGCCTTCGGCTCGCACTCGGAACTTTCCACTCGCATCGAATTTTCATTCTAACCTTGTTACAGAATATACTATTCTCATATAGGAAATAACCTAAAAGTCGATTTTGACATATGTCACGTGACTACTAACATGGCGTCATTTTTTTAAAATTCATTAATAATGGGCAAAAAGTGGAGTTAGTTTTGAAGATAGCAAAAAACTTATTTGAAAAAGTTGTTCAGAATTAAATTTCAGGCCCATGTTATTATGAAATAATCTGAATTAAGTGAAAATTGCATTTTTTTGCAAATTCTCGTGGTGTTTCTAATCAACACAGTTTTCGTGATAGTGAGGTGAAAGTATTTTTCCAAAAATTCTGCATTTTGTCGGAATATTACAACAGAAAAATATTTGGAATCAGGCCATTAAAAACCACTAGAACAATGAATACGTTTTCATTATACCCATCTGGAAACACTATATTTACTTGCTTATTTAGCATACTGAAAAAGGATTTTTTACGTGCGCCTGCACGCAAAAATTTTCCTTGCGCTGGTGTCATTATAGCTGCCTATATACATGTCAAAATTAAATAATATGTTGTTGACAGTTCTCTAGAAATCGCAAATTGTTTAAATATTTCCTTACCAACAGGATAAATAACGCTTGTTTTAGGGCAATTTCTGGATATTTTGGTACCATGTCGAGCACGCAGGGAAAAAGCCTATTTTCTGAACTAGTAATGAAATATACTATTACATCTCCTGGTGTAGTTTTGTTTTTTGAGTGGTTTTCTATATTTTTTTCGCATATGATTGTTCCTGAAATAATAATGCTAGATGCCGAGAAATAGGCCATTCTAGAATTAGGACATGCCTGGGTTTCGATCGCGTTGTGTTCCATAATAATAATAATAATAATTTATTTGCAGTTCAAATAATAATACAATAAATCTGGGAGTACAAAAGAAAAAAAAGGAAAAAAAATCATTATTGAACTACAAAAAAGATAACTAACAACATAGCTCTAGAGCCTGCTGATCTTAGTAGTTACCTCAGAAAATCATAATGATAATAATAATAAAGAAAAAATAAAAAGGTGAAAAAATCAGTTTTTTTCCTTTTTCCAAGATGTATAGTTAACTTTCCACAAAAATTTAAAACTAATAATCAATTATTCAACTAAGGTTCAATCATTTAAAACAAAATAAAAATTTTAATATACCATTGTATATCTACAAAATAAATGAATAACTCAAGTATGTTCTAGGAGGTGTTGTTTATATTCAGATTTTAATGTGCCTTTATTCAACTGTTTGAAAGAGCACGGGACGTTATTGTAGAGAGAGTAGACGTTATAAGTAAATGACATTCGGAAAAACGCTGTTTTATGTTTCGGGGGTGAGATAAGACCTTTACGTCTCAAGTTAAGGGAGTGTCCAGGAATTTTCGATGTGGCAATAATGATTTTAGATTAAAAAATGCTTTTTGTATACTTTTATTCACATGCTTTCGGAATCTCAAGTCGACATCAATTTCAACGCCTATGTTTTTTGTAGACTTAGAACAGGGAAGAGCGCTGTTATTGATGCTAATAGATATATTGCTTTCAACATTATCCCGATCTCTGCCAAATACCATGATTGATGATTTAGAGGAGTTTATGTTCGAAGGTCATGGATCTGTGAGGCTTTTACAAGTTTATCAAGTTCATTGTTTATGGTTATATTGGCTGACTTTACTGTATTTGGGTCAAAGGAAAATGTTAGTTGAGCGTCATCTGCACATTGATAAATCTTACTATTACCCAATTCGTTATTGATATGGCAGACATATATACAAAATAGTAAAGGGTCCAAAATTGAGCCTTGTGGGACCCCTCTTTTCACTTCGAACATCCTTGATTTGCCAACAACTGTTTCAACATATTGTTTTCTATCGGACAGATAATCTCTTATAAGATTACTTGCACTGACCGAGAAGCCAATGAAATATAAGATCGACAAGAGAATTTCATGGTTGATTGTATCAAACGCTTTTGAATAATCAATTGATGCCATTAATGTTGCTTTTCCGTTATCTGTTTCTCTAATAATATCGTCAGTCACTTCAAGTAATATAGTAGTAGTACTATATCCAGAACGAAACCCTGACTGATGTGAGGGAAGAATATTGTATTTCTCTAAATGTTGCTTAATTTGATAATTGACGATTTTTTTGAATATTTTTGATGAGGCATTCAAAATGCTAATTGGACGTAAATCATCAAATGATGAAGCGTCAGACTTTTTTGGTAAAGGAATAACCTTAGAGATCTTCCAAGCATCAGGAACTACATTATTAATAAGACAAGTATTGATTATATGTGTCAAATATACTTACTAGTCTTTTTGGGCAGCATAATAAGAGCAGGTCAATACTCAATTCATCTGATCCAGTGGCTTTAGACTTTATTTCTAGTGAATACTTATAGACTTCGTTTTCGGATACTAATAGACTATAGATATAACGATTTTGGGGGGTCATTTTATACAGCATGAAACATATTCAGAACGATGCTGCTATATGAAAAAATAACTTTAGGCACTATGCCGTCAATTCTTGGTGGGACAAATGACTGTAATAATAATAATAGTAATTTTTCACCTGAAGATGTGCTCTACCGACAAAATATTCTTGTAGGGCATTCCTCACGTTGGTGGATTATGAAATAATAATCTCATAGAACCTACTGCCGTACAAAAATAATGAAACCAAAATCCAGGATTTTTTTTTTATTTTTCGGAAATTGAAAAATTTTCCTAGCTTTCGGTTCCATTATTTTTGTACGGCAGTAGGTTCTATGAGATTATTATTTCATAATCCACCAACGTGAGGAATGCCCTACAAGAATATTTTGTCGGAAGAGCACATCTTCCGATGAAAAATTACTATTATTAATATTACAGTCATTTGTCCCACCAAGAATTGACGGCATAGTGCCTGAAGTTATTTTTTCATATAGCAGCATCGTTCTGAATATGTTTCATGCTGTATAAAATGACCCCCCAAAATCGTAATATGGGCTTGTGGTCTATAAATTGAAGATGAAAGGATCATCAAAGTTTCTCAAGATATTATATCCATAAAAGAAGACGAGATCCACATTGCTATCGAAAATTAATAAAAACTGGCCACTGCAGATTATCTAATCTAAGTCAGTCGCCCAAATGTAAGTACCTACCGAAAGGACATAATATAGATGTTATATAGACCGTGACGAATTCGAGGAAATGTAGTAATTAAATTGTGTTAATGATCGTACTTTCATTATCAATCAACGAAAGTTGTTTAATATGCGAAAAAAAGTATAATCGCGTAAATAAGAGAAAGCGAGCAAATTTCAAGGTTTGAGAATATGTTCCGATGTCGTTTTTCGAAACAATGTCAGATCAAACAGAATGGAAAGACATTTATTTCCATTTGTAACAATCGATTATTCACGCACAATTTAATTTTGTGTTGGTTCGCAGTCAAGAATAGACCAAGCTAAACTTTCAAATTCGATCCTCAACATTGGGATCTCGGAAACTATGAGAGATACGAAGATGGTTTTATTGGGACAAAGTTGAGCATTTATCTGACTAACAATATGCCGTTGAGAAAGTTCTGAAATTACGAGTATATCCGGAGATAACCAGAAAAACAGAAATTTCGGAAAATGGTTTTTATTTTTTCTGGCTTTATTTTTCGATGGATTAGAAATTAAATTGCACTTCCATATTGCCACTTTTTCCCTGCTACATAATGGTGTTTTCAGATTTGCTATCCGACGTTTCGTCTTCCGGCCACCACCATCAACTTTATTTTTTCTTATGGGCGCTACATTGGATTCTTTCTGTTTTGAATAGAACCAGATTTTACCTTTTCAATGGTGTATAAAAAGTTATCATTATTTTTCGAAAAATTGGAGATATTGATATATGATAATGAATTCTTATCATAATAGGCTTTAACTTTGATGTTTCTAAATTTGACTTTCAATTTGTTACACTCAGGGCCAGTTTTACAGGTCCCAGTTAAGCCCCAGCTAACTAATTAATAGTTTAGATGGTGAATGACATTCTTCAAATGGAGTTGAAAGGTTCACATTCTAACCATTAGTTAATTAATCTGAAGCTCAACTGGAACCTGTGAAACTGGCCTTCAATGACATTGTGTTATTATACAAGTCATTGAATTTTTGGCGAAAAATGGCTTTCACGAATGAAAAAAAAATAGATTTTGTGATTTAATACAAATACAATAGAAACAGTGTTAGGGCATCGGAAATGTATTTAAACTTGCATCCCGAAAGACGACAACTACATTGAACTTATCTTCAAGTTATTAGATCAATTGAGCCGAGTTTGGTTCATTTGAAAAGCCAATGAAAAAATACGGAGACAGAATCAACAATCAAAATTTGATAAATGTGGTGTGTTTGAGGTAAATTAGACATTGTGTCGGGCAATTGTCCGGAAACCCTTTTCAATGAATATAGAACTTTGAACAAATAACAATAATTAACTAAAATTTAAAGAAAAAAGTAAATCACAGCAAATGCTCAAAATGCTGGTCTTGTTTATGATAACAAAACTGTGTCCTTCTTCGAATATTATTCACTGCACGATTACTTTCCCTCCTACTCAATCTTCCGAACTCTCTAACATGTTGTGTTGAAGGTCCTCAATATTTTGATATTCCCTCTGACCATAAACTCTATTTTTCAGTGTACTCCAAAAGAATGTATGAATAACATTTAAGTCTGGAGACCTTGTGCTGGCTACCTCACCTGCCCATTATTCCCTATCCATTTATCACAAAACCTTTCAATCAGGTGATTAGATACTCGTCTGGTAGTGTGCGGTGGAGCACCATCATGTTGAAACCAGATGTTATAGTTAGCCAAAGGTAGATCATCCTAATAGTCTTTGAAAATCGACATTAAAAACTGATGATAGGTTTCTCCATTCAGAATTCCGTCAAATAAATGAGGACCCAAAATTCTATCTTTGTAAATTCCTGCACACACGTTAACACTTAATTGCACTTTAGGTCGAATTTCTCGGAACTACCTGGGGTTGTTTATGCTCCAAATGTGTTCGTTATTTTGGTTGAATATCCCACAATTCGTAAAAGTGCTTTCATCTGTCCAAATTACATTTTCCAGGAAAACACGGAAATTAGGTCTTCTTATTAGCCAATTACAAAATTCTAATCGCCTTTCGGGATCACCTGCATGCAATTTTTGAGATATGTGTTTTTTGTAACATTTTAAACCGCTTTTTTGAGATGTCTCCAAGCACTTGTATGACAAATATTCATATCGGAGAAAATTTGACGTGTAGATTTTCCGGGTTCATGTTCATCTGCATATTATTAATTTTTATTGAAGAGGACACAATGTCTAATTTACCTCATACATACCTCATTTATCGAATTTTCTTTAGTTTCCTGGTCCATTCTGTCTCCGTATTTTTTCCTCGGCCTTTCAAATGAACCAAACTCGGTTGATCCAATAACTTGAACATAGTTCGATGTGGTTGTCGTCTTTCGGGATATAAGTTCAAATACATTTCCGATATCCAACACTGTTTCTATCGTATTTGCAATAAAGGACCCCGCAACAAACCTTATGGAAAATGGCTCTCGCTGAAATTCGCTGAAACTTTGGGATATTGTAGATATCGATGTCCTGATTAAATGTCTCAATAGGCACAATGTCAAAAAATGAAAAGTTTTTGAAATAATCAAGGTCAAAGGCTGTCAAATTGATGTGTTAAGCTATCAGTGGTAATTACGTAAGCCATGAACATATTGCTTGTTCCAACGACTTTGTAGTCCCGATACTTGATACAAACTGGTACCAATAGGTTTTCAAAATTCAAAATTCAAATTTGAAAAACTCATTTCAATGGTCCAAAAATGGCACCCCAAAAAACGTAATTTTTTTTTAAATTCTCATAACTTGACGAAAACTTGGCTCAATGAGGTTCTCAGAGTCACTGATAACGAATCTGGCGTCAGAATTGGAAGATTCAAGTCAGTGGTATCAATATGGCCCTCCAAAAAAGGTAATTTTTCTCGGAATTCTTGTATTTAATAAAAACTTGTCCCAGGGGTTTTCAGGGTCGGTTATTACCCGAAAACCCTATCAATAATATAGTTGGTGCAGCCATCGACAATAGTTTGAACAAATCTTGTTTCTGGTTCTTGAAAAGACTGATTTTGTGAATCACTTATATGATAATCGAATGAAAATATATTATTAAAATTATTATTCCACAATTGCGGGTTCTCGCTCCATGTCCTAATTAGCATAGTTTATATGGTTCAATAAACCTGTATCAGGATGTATTTAATGTTCGTTAGATGTCAAACGTAACCTAGGTAGTCTCAACCCCTATTAAAATATTCACCACGCAACACGTGACCCAGGATATTTTGGGTACCTGGGGTAAGAATTAGAAAATGCATGTCATTGAGTCTAGCACTCGAGCAAAAATAAACTTGGCCCTTCAATTTCATTATAATCTTTCTTTATTAATTACTATTCATGTGGTCAATTTGAAAATAATCAAGACGATTTTTATTAATAATATTATTATATACCCGCCCTCAAAAATAACCTAATTTTTGATATTACCGAAACTTGATGAAATCTCGACCCAGTGGGTATACGGGGAGGCTGAAGATGTAAGTATCTTAAGACAACTTTTGAAAATCGTTATCAGCGATCCTGAAAACCACTTTGTTCAAGTTTTCATCGAGATTCAAGGAAATCCAAAAATGGGCCAAAATTGAGACCATTGACGTGAATTTTCCAAATATGACTCCAGATTTGTGATCAGTCACCCTGAATACCACCTAGTCCAAGTTTTCATCAAGTTTCGGGAATATCGAGTACACACATAAAAACATTTTCTTCATTGGAGATGATACATTTGATCAATTCTGAATTCTTGAAGGCTTTCTTCTTGTAAAATAATATATTTGATACAAAATTATTGCATATCTCTAATGTAGAAAATCATATATTTGAAATATTTATTTGGTGTTACCAAATATTCGTTATTCAAGTAATTAAGAGTATTCAGGAAAGAAAACTGCAAGTCTTGAAAAATATAACATAATATTGCTTGTTCCAAGAAAATATATCAAGTATTTCTTCATTAAAGAAATCTTCTTCATTGGATATAGGTAATACATTTTCAATTATTAATTCTCAAATTGAGAAAACGCGTACCTACTTTATCTTCTAAAGTAAAGTATTTCATACAGTGTTATTCAAAATCTCTAATGTAAAAAATTATCTTATTGAAATATTTATTCACTTTTACTAAATATTTTTCAATCAAGTAAGTAATTACAACAGAATTCAGGAAACAAAATTACAATTATTGACAGATATTGGTAACTCAATATCTCTTGTTCCCAGACACCAAATAAAGTATTTCTTCATTGAAGAAAAGTGCCAAAAATTTGTATCATGAGAAGTAAATTTCGAATGCAATTTTCTTGAATTAACAATTATGCATTCTTGAATATCATTTCTTTCTCTCCTCAAAGGTATTGTTGCCAAAAGTATGATTACGTACCACCAATTACGTAATACCAATCATAGAAATGGAGGAGATCATTAGTAAGGACACTCCTGACATCATTACGTTGGCCACTGCGAAATTGGCCTTTCTAGAGAAAAGACATGCTTGGGTTTTATTCCCATTGAATTCTACCAATTTATTGGATCCCCATCCTAGAATTTTTGCTAAGTACATATCAAAATCGCCTAAGTGCAAGCGCTTGATGATTTTTTAGTGTTGCTCTCCGCGAACGTGTAGGCAAAATATCAAAAATAAAAAATAAAAAATTCCTACCGAAATCTTCATTATTTTATCCACTGCTTTCATGCCCCTTTCAATTCACCATGAAACGAAATTACAACGAATGAAAATATTTTAATAACGTAAAAATAATTATAGATTGCAAGTTCCACAATAATTGAATCTCTCTCGATGAAAAAATGTCAAAGGGAAAAGTTCACATACGGATAGGTAGTTGATATATAACCATCAGAAAATGAAAATGAAATTATAAAACGCATCACCTCGCGCTCACCTGTCAATGAGCATAAGGCTTGCCGGTTGCAGAGCCATACCGAGATAACCCAATTATTTCTGTTAACCAACTGACACCGTTGAATCCATAAAATGAACATCATTATAATGAGAGCTCGGTTTCCTTCCTCCGTGCTAATAGTCCTCGGACATGGACATAAGAAACGGCATGGAAACATAAAAGTTGAGACCCCGTTTATTGTTTTTTTCTGTTGAGTCGGAGTTGAGTATTTTTTCGCAAATAATACAGTTGTCCGACCATAGAAATATATATTATATACTTATTCTAGAATACTAATCTCATATGTCAAAAGTGTTGTAAAAAGTTCGGATTAGTCCGCAATGCGCATGTGCGTCATTAGTGTTTTTTGTAACAGGCCCGGTTTTAGTAAAATATTATGGTACTGGTGAAGACTAACAAACGTTGTTAATTCTGAATCGCGGGGAATAAGATATTGGAAAACTCAATGTACCTACTTATACCTGCTATTTAGCCGATTTGAATAAATATTTTCACATATTTATGATCCCAAATATTCAGCAAATGCCATCAGAAAGTAGAGTACTGTTATCATTATTATTTATGAATCTGGAGCGACTCATCGATTTTTGGTGTCGCAATCACTTTTCAGCCGTAGATAAACTCAACAAAAAACTACGGAACCACCCCAAGTAGTCGGTGCGAATTTCAAGCAGGCACTATAGATTGGAAAAAAATTGAAAGTACAAGAAACCATGAAAACTGATTTCAGCTAATATTATGAATAATTTAAACTCAAATTTGTATTCATGAAATCGGATGCGTCCATATTATAAGAAGCTCAAGGTTTTCTTTTTATAGAACGATTCATGTCAAAATATGTAACTGCTTAATTTTAATTAATAGTATAGTTTGAACTATTGATACGTATCTACTCCTAATAGCTGAAAACGTCAATTTGATAGCCTTTGACCTTGATTACCTCAAAAACCGTCCATTTTTGGACCTTGCGCTCATGGAGACATTTAATCAGGACACTGATATATATATATATATAATATTCTAAAGTTTCAGTCAATTTCACCGAGAGCCATTTTCCATAAGGTTTGTTGCGTGGTCCTTTGCATCATATCTCTCTTTTATTCATTCGTGAACGCCATTTGTCGCCAAAAATTCAATGACTTGTACAATAACAAAATTTCATTGACTGTAGAGTTTGTCAGAAATATCAATAACAAATTTGTTTCTCATATTTAACCAATTTTATAGCGGATACTGCAGATATCAAGGTTGAGTTTAGGAACAACACTACTCCTATTCACTATAAATTTTTCTCACGCAATTTTTATTTATCTTTCATCTGTGTATTAGTGTGTGATATTTTATTCGTTTTCATATTTAGTGGTTGTTCAGGTTCCATGGAGTTCAGCACATAATTTCAATTTAATTTAAAAAAAATAAAAATTTCCAACTCGAGTAAAATACGGAATTCGAATATTCGGAAAGTAGTTTGTTAGTACCTTCTTCACTATTTCCTAGACATGCATATGCTAATTACGCGTTTATGTAATATTCAGGTTACAATTTATTACATTTCTAGCTAATAATATCGCTTATTAAAAGAGTTCAGCTTTATTGATTTGAGTTACTTTCTACCGAGGAATTCTTTTCAGTGTTTAACTGTATACCTTTCATTAGTTTCATTAATGCAGAATTGCTACGCAGGAAATCTGATTAAATGTTACGATCACGGGCGTTCCGTAACGTTCAAATGGAACTTATATACAATTTGTCGACGGCATTTCTCTCAAGAATAAATCTCTCACATCGAGATAAATTTCAATATCCAATGCCTACTAATTGAACATTAGTTGCTATAACATGTCCATTGTAGAAGCATACTCCAGTCACAAGTGAAAGTAGGCATTTTTACAGAATTTTAAATGAAATAACTTGTTGAGTTTTAGAATACGCCTTATGTTCAATATAAATACTGCTTTGTATATGATACTACTTCGACTTCAGCCTGTGGGATCATAAATGAACGATAAAGGAATGGAACTACGAGGATGTATTGGTATCTAGTTAGCCTAGACCAGTTCCCTGCATAAACAAAAAAATATTGCGTTACCATAGCGACGAACAATAACTTAGTAGAAGTGACAATGTAAAGTTTGACGTCAAAAAAGTAAACCAGAGTTACGCAATAAATTAAAAGAAAAAATGTGTCCACCGAAATTGTGAAAATCGAAAAATTGGGGTATCGAGCCATCATCAAGTACCTGTATTTGAAAGGGTTAAGAGGTAAGCAGATTTACGAAGATATGCTTAATACCTTTGGTGATCAATGTCCTTCGTATGCGACTGTGAAAAATTGGACTGCAAGCTTCAAAAGAGGTAAATTTCCCATTGAAGATAATGAGCGATCGGGAAGGCCAGTTTTTGTGTCAGTCCCGAAAATATCGATGCAGTTCATTACATGATTTTAACAGACCGTCGAATTGGGCTAAAACGGATATCTGAAGCACTGAATATTTCATACGAATAATAGCTATTTATGAACCAAGTACGTTATATAGATACTAATGCCCGGAGGGTAACATTCATCCGAGGGCCTTTGGCCCGAGGTATGAATGTTGCCCGAGGGATGAATGTTGCCCGATAGGCGTCAGGATCTAGTAACGCTCGTCGTGCATACAAAATTTAATTTTTCACGAAAAAATTATCTTAAACGACGTTGTTTACTTCATAAATTTCTTCTCATAGTATTTACTGCGTTCTGGTCGGCACTGAGCACAAGTGAGTTTCTATGCAATTGCCATGGAAACATTGAAGAGGTTGCTAAGGATTGTTTATTTAATAAAATGACGCTGCATTTTTGTAAGAATTGACAAGCTTGTTAGTGGAGGAAACTAAAAACGGTTGTGTTCATAATAATTATGGAGATCCCACAGAATGTGACGCTCAAAGCTGAAAAATCCAAATACTTATACGAGAAGGAGTATGACTATTTTTTGAAATGGAAAGATGAAAACAAAGTGAATACCGTAAATGAAACTGTCTTAATGGCATACTTCCAGGAACTGGTGAGTTTATCTCATCTCATTTGAAAATTGTAATTTATATTTAGAGAAAACAATTAGTTTTATGTACATTTATAAATGAAACTTTTCTGAGTAATTAATTTATTGAACTACAGAAAATAGTTATTTATTGTAAAAGTGTTTTAGATATCATTTTATTTGCGCAAGAATGTTTAAACGCGAGAGCGAAGCTCGAGCGTTTAAATTTCTTAAGCAAATAAAATGTATCTAAAACACGCATGCAATACAACGTTTTATTCACAATCACATTCATTTAGAATCAGAATCGCGGAAATTTTTCATCCCAAAATGATTTGACGTTTTGCTCTGACAGCGGCTGTCACCTCCTCAAAAATCATTGAAATAACATACAAAAATATCGGGAGGTGTTGAATGGTTGCTATGTATTTTCGATTGTTTATCGACTCCATTTGTAAAAATTTGTGAAGTTGGTGAAAATAAGTAAAATGTGATTGATATTCAAGATTGTATTTTTCATTATTCCACTAGTGGATAAAGTGGTACTTTATACGGTTCATAAGTGTGGATAAAACTTCAATTATAAAGTGAGTGTGGATAAAAACATTTTATGATTCATAATGCCCTCCATAACGCCACGTTGACTGCCATGTCGGTCAATGAGACCGAGGAAAAATTATTCTGGTGAGCCACCTCGGTCTCATAGACCGAGGTTGAGGTTGATACACTAGGCCAACTCGGTCTATGGGACCGAGCCAATTGAACTGTTTTTGAAGCCATCGGTCTAAATTATTGTCGATAATATCGCGAAAACAGACCGAGACGGCTTCAGTAACAAGTTTGCGTTGCAAATTGTTCTCATTCGATACACAGACCGAGTCGGCGTGGCAGACAAATCAGTAAAAACAACGAATTTTTGGAAGATGAATACTGAACTCAGAGTCTCAATTTCCGAAAAATTCAACGATATACTATCTTCTGTAGGCTGTACCTACATAGAGTCCATAATGGTTTCTGGGACAAAATTTTCGATTTTGCTTCGGCTCTGACACCAAAAATGAAAAAATGAGCACGGCAGTCAACGTGTTAATAGCAACCGTTGCCAAGGTATTATAAAGCAGTAATGGACAAGTGAAAAATAAAATTCAATGCATACATGAGCTTCAACAACCCGCGGCTATTAGCTGCACGAGCTAGCGAAGCGAAGCGAGGTCAGCTGAGGACTGCTGAAGCGTTTTCTGCAAGTGTGACACACAACTGTTTTTCGCCTACCAAAAAAAACACATTATTCAACAATTCGTTGTTTCAAAATGTCAATACTGTCAATACTGTAAGGCGTAAACTCCAAATTTCAAGTACCCATACGGAAAAAAAATCTAATGGTGTGAGGTCCGGTGACCGAGGTGGCCATTCTATCAAACCTTGTCATTCAATCCATCTACCACGATATTCCTCATCTAGGCAACGTCTTACTGCACCATAATAGTGCAGGAGCACCATCTTGTTAGAACGTCATTCCTAAGTAACCGAGTTAATCTGGATTATCTTTCAGAATTTCGAGAATTAACGGGTCAATTGTGATTTGTAACATCTTCAGGTTCAATTCAAAAAAATATATATATGACCTCAACAAATTGGCGGACAAGAAGGTTTAACAAAATATTACAATAAAAATGAAAATATGGGTGCACACATAGATTATCTCTATAATTTGAGTAAGTATTGTACAATATCAAGCCTGGTCAAATATGATTACTGCTTATCAGGTAGATTTTTCCTCAATTCATACTTCAACTAATTTATATTATATATTTTGAATTCACCAGGCAAAATTTTGTATGTTTGAATGACATTGAAAACAAAACACCTTTCATGCAGTTTTGTGCTGAGTCACGGTCAGGGTAGACATGTGGCTGATATTTTTGAGTGTATTTTAAATCGAGGAATGAGTTTACTCACTAGTACTGGAGGGTAAGGGTTTATGAACCTCCGTACGTGTTCCTCCAATTGAATCGATAAAAAATAATTTCAACTATGGTAATTAAAGAGCACTGCAAAGTGGTTCTTGTAGAAAACTGTGCCATGTATCTAACATATATAATTCAACGGTCGTAGGGGACGGTAGTTGTTCTCTGTTAGAAATTTGCCGAGGAATACACCTATGGTATAGGTTATAGAGAAAGAGTAGATTATGTAATCTATTATTAATTATTTAAAATGAAATACGTTCTGAATAAAACTGATATTCCATTAAAACCAACAAATGGTAAAAGGATTTTTCAGTAAAAAACTCAATTATGTTTGAGGTATATAGTTTTTCAGAATTCTGCTATTTGTGAATAGCTGAAAGCAGTCAACCAAATGATTGATCTGAATATTCAATGAAAGTATAAACAAATTTTGCAATAGATTGTGGCAACTTTTCAATTCAATGATATTATTCAATGATGTAAGGAAATCGTTATGTTCACATTATTTTGAGCAAAATTCATTTTGCTACGAGTTCAATTTTCTCAGACTAGACTGATTATGGTTGAATAATAAAATAGAAGTACATCGATTCAGCATTATACTAAAAATGTTTCTTCAGAGAAACAAAAACTATACAAATTATAATACACTGTAAAATAATATACTTTGGTATGAATTATACTTCGACTGGCCACATCCGAATAGATCACATTGTAGTATTACCACAGACCTCTTTTACTGACTATGCGCAACTTGAAAGAATGAATCACCCTGGTCTCCCCACATCCATCCCGCTCGCTGCTCGAATATGCTCCAATATACTTCTTCCGCTGAACGTGCGAGGTTGTCAGACGACAGGTGCGTGAACTAATTAAATATACACATTACCTACGTATTGTACGAAAAGGGAAGTAGTTTTTTCTGTCAGATTTTTGCCTCATATTTTCCAGTTTGTGGAAATACATGTGGGGAGAAGGGTAGTTCAACTTTGTTGATTTTATTCATATCATTTATTTGTACTCTCCGGCAAAACATTCGAACTTGTTCGAATTTTCGTAGGAAATTATTAGATAAACAGTAGGTTGTAATTCATATGGCAGGGACAAGACAATTCAAAGTTGTCAGACCTCAAAACATGTCTTCAGGGGTCATCCCCAGCCGAATTAAGGATAATCTTTTGTTTGTCTACAATAAGCACTTGCAATTGAGTCTTCTTTGAAGAACATTGCACAAATATCTGTCAGATGTAGTTCAATATCCGTCGTGGCATTAGCCAGGGAATTTGTTGTTTTCTGTCAAATTATTGCCTCATATTTTCCACTTTGTTGAAATATATGTGTAGAGAAGGGTAGGTACTTCGACTTTGTCGATTTTATTCTTATCATTTATTTATACTGTCCTGCAAAACTTTCGAACTTGTTCGAATTTTTGTAGATATTATGATAACTTTGCTAAGCAAAAGCACGACGAAATAACATAATTCGACATTTTCTAAGTGGTGGAGTTTTTACTAAGGTCCATCAAAAGGAGAAAAATATATTACAATAAATATATACCTACCTGCATTTAAACGGATTTTCTACGAGAGGAAATTTGAACAAATGAAAAGCTCAATGAAGGGTATTTTGAAAATACGATAAAAAAATTTCGGTATAACAAAATATGAGAATCCCACGATGTTTTTGTCCATTTGGAGAAACTCCATTGCTTAGAAAATGTCAGCTCCGAAACGGAGTTCATAACGCTTATTATTTTGTTGACCTTGTGCTTTACACAAATGGTTCAAACACTGTCAAAAAGAAGATTAATTGACATCAGTATTAGAGGTGAAGGAATGACTATAAACAGGTTCATATCCAGGTCCAAGAGACCACTACCATTACGAGCTTGTGTAGCGAAAAAAATCTTATGTGTAGCCTCCACAGACGTTCTCTTCACAACACACATACCTGGCAATCAGGATAGAAAATGATTATCATCATCATGTTTCCAGTTCTGAGGAATATCAAGGGGCATAAGTATGGACACATTAGGAACAAATACAGGTTGGCCTGCAAAATTATTTTGTAAATTCTATAATAAAACTCTTGTTAGGCAACAAATACAAATTCATTACAAGTGAATAATTACTATATTAACATGCATACACCATACACTGACTGTGTATACCTTACTAATCACATACGAGAAATGCCAAAATGATCATTACAAAAATAAGAAACCATGAATATAAATTTCAGGTGGGACAACATTTGAATGAACTTCTTTGTTGATTTTTAGGATCAGTCGAAGTATAATTAGGGATTAAACGACTTACCTTAAGGAAGTTCAATCCAAATTATACGAGACTGGTCACATCCGAATAGAGAATCACCCTCGTAAGGATACACTTATTTATGTGTGTATATGCATATAAGAGTATATAGTTTTGTATACGTAGACAAGTATCCATTTTTGTTAACCCTACCCCAAAGGCGATCAAGTAACCATCATCGCAAAGTATATTGAAGCATATTCGAGCAGCGAGCGGGATGGATGTGGGGAGACCAGGGTGATTCATTCTTTCAAGTTGCGCATAGTCAGTAAAAGAGGTAATACGACAATGTGATCTATTCGGATGTGACCAGTCTCGTATAATTTGGATTGAACTTCCTTAAGGTAAGTCGTTTAATCCCTAACTGATATGATATCTATGAGAAGAATATTGTGATTGCAAAATATGTAGATAATACTGTTTTGCTGATTTTGTTCAACCAGTATTACACGGGACAATCTACATTCAGAATGGGTTGAGCCAATATTCCACCTATATCGTTAATATAATATTGTTTTTCCAAAATTCACACATATTGTGTCAAAATTGTTTTCCCAATATAAAATGGAAGGTGCAAACTTGGTGCCTGTGTAGGTATTGTCCAAATAATCAAGAAGATTAAGTATGAATATCACATATTATTGTACTTCCCGTCGTTTTGGCTTATTTAGATTATTTGAAATTCTACGAAAAACGCAAACGATTCATGTTATAGTTGTATACTGTTGCGGTAAATTTATTATAAGTAAATCATTTCGTGAAATAATGTCTGTGGCACCTATTATTACTACAGATTTGCCATGGATCAACAACAAATACAAATCTGTCCTGAATTTGTAGAGCCCGCAAAAAATAACTGGAACATGAATCAGAACTAAACTGACGAGACTTGTATTGTTAATGCTTCTGTTTGAGATCTGTTACTTTCTTCTGTAAAAACAAGTGGAGCGCTGCTAGTCGTTGGACAGGATCATAAAATGAGTGATTGTCATTGTTCATATGCATTGAAATCTTAATATCTCTTGTGTGCCTTGAATATAAAAAACAGCCAATTTTACTGTCAGACTTTGACTGATCGTCGAACAATAAACATCGAAAGATTGACACATTTCTAAATGAATCACGAACTAAATATGCACGATGTGAAGGTATCGCTTTAAAACATTATTTTTAATTCACGAACCGGTTCGATGGTGTCTGAATGAAATGTGGCTGAATCATTAGGGATCACCTTCAGAAACATTGTAGAAGACGGTAAGTAGACATGCGGAATTTCGGTTAACACACAAAATGCCGAATATTTAGGTTACAAAATATGAAAAAAAATTTAACAAAATTTCAAATAGCATTGGGGGTCAAGTGAAACATCGTTGAAAGGAGAATTCAATTATCTTTTCAACCATCCAATTTTTTTTGATTTTCGTAAATACTTATTTCACAATTTCGAACTCTGCCTCTTGAAATTTTCAAGTTGAATTGCCCCCAGCGCCATTTGTCGAGTAATTGCTATGTATTTATCTCAAAAATAACTATCTATTAGAAGATGGGTCCATGATATGGAACCCCATATATTTTCAATACACATTTGCTATAAATTTCAAAGTTCCTTAAGTTTCAGCATCAATGGGTTTTATCCTCCAAGAGGTTGTACTTATCTTGATTCATTACATAGATTTGACTTTGTATCATCAGATAGTACAGAAATATTCGTCACTAAACTGAAAGATCATAGAAACGTGTACAGAAATGTCAAAAATAAGAAGACAGGATATGAAAAGGAAGTACTAGATTAGTGATGGTTTGCTGAATTCTACCAGAAAAAAAATTAAATAAACCAGCAATGAGAGAAAACCCAACAGTTGATAATTTAGGCAATTTAAAAGCTTACACTGATTTATTCGAGAATTCTTGACAATCAGAAATTGAATGGTCTTGATTTCCGCAGAAAACACACTCGGAAGGAATCTGGCTGGACTTTTTCGAAATCATCACTGATTCCTTCTTTATGTAGTTTCTGGGGGTGTTTTTACCGAACGGGTTACTGATGGCGCCCATTGAATTTATTTCCTCTTCATACCAATCAGCAAAATGTTCTAATGATGTTGGTTTGCCCTGCATTTCTCTCTGGTACTTGATCTTTCCCCAATTATACTTCTGAATAGGGGAAAGTTTCTCAACCAAATTTTACAATAATTCTGGATTAAATAAGTACATGGGCGAATCAAGATTCTTAATAGTGACCATATTGTTGATATCGTTTAAGAAAAATATGCAAGAGAAGAACTTATCTTCTTTCACATAAGATATTCTATTCACTTTCTCCATCAAAGACACTATTATCCACTCTGATCGACCAAAATTTAAATGCAACATCTTGATTATTTTGTTCACATTACTGGGATAAGTAAGTAAAGCTCTTACTGCATCTCTGGCTTTGCCTTTCAATGCTCTATCCAAACGAATTAAGTTGTCTTCATCACTGAGTCCATATTTTTCTGTCGACCGTCTAAATTCACTGATAAAAATAGGCCACTCTGTTAGCTCTCCACAAAAATTAGGCAAATCTCTTATTTTTAGACGCAACAAGATTTTGTTGGTGTCTGATGAATTTTTTATGCATTGTTTCGCAATATCTAATAACATATCATCGGAAGACGAATGAAAATCGTTACATTTATTGGAATTAATGATGAATGTCTCTTTATCATCAACACAATTTTGTGAAGCTTCAATCCATTCGTGGAGTTTTCATATAAGCCTTCAGAATTATTCTCGCCATCCTCTTCATTCTGTTCTAGTATCTTTTTTTGAATTTCCATCTCTTTTTTGAAATTTTATCGTTTTTTTTTCGATTATTTGAAGTCTTTCCATCGCCTCATTGAATACATTTTGTTTTTTTAACACGAGTAACTCAAAATTAAGTTTTGATACATTAGACATTCTGGAACTCACAGATTCGTTCTTCTTCGATGCACTTTTTGGATTTGAATGGCATATGATTTCAGATTATGCTCGGCGTTTTTCATAATCACCAAACTCTCTGGCAGAATTTTTCAAGGAATAGTTTCCTGATTTGTTTCGGGTACTTATTGAGTCCACAACATCATTAAGAGTAGGTTCAACGACACAGTCTACTCCTAATCTCCTTGGAGGAACTCCCTGGTTACACCTGCTGCTGCAGAAATTTCACTTCTGTTCTCCATGGCGTATTCTTTGTTACTCGATGGACCAATGTAACTTTTATAATGTATAATAAACGGGTTTTCAATAACTGAACGACAGTGTCTCAAATTTCTCTTTCAACTGACAACAACTTTTTTTTCTATGCAAATATGATAAAATAAAATAAACAAAATGGTGTTTCAGTCCATCTCATATACAGGGTACTAATTCAGCTGCAACACAACTCACTGCTGAAAGAATAAAAAATCAGTTACTACCAAAACCGAATAAACACAAATCAAAACGATGGAAAATATGGAAGGAGTTGTGCGAAAGAAATTACTAACGGCAAACAAACCAAAGATGTTCCAAAAGAAATAGAATACACAAGAAACAATATTTAAAAAAATTAAAAAGAAATTACAAACGAATTCATGTAGCATAATCTAATACTTCAAAATATTTTCACATTGTTCCATATCAAACTGTTCAAATTTATCGATGTAAGGGTACAATCAGATCCGCACTTAATTATACCTGATATTTCGAGTGCATTGTGGAAAAAAATATGAACGAAAAAAAAAATTAAATGGTTTTCAATGATGTATCACTTGACCACCCATGCTACAATTCCTGCTTTTCCATCATGGTCACCGGGTTATGCAAAGAAGGGGATCCACAAACACTCCTATAACTGATGACTCAAAATTTCAATCGGGGATATTCCAGCGATATCGGTTGAACTAGGTTTACCAATTCTGTTTTTCAACAAATGAGGTTCATGCGATAAACCTAGTCTAATAGTGGTTCAAACAAATCTCAGGAATTCGGTGATTTAAAGACATAATTGACCGATTCTAACTTATAAATTCAATGACATTTTGTTGGACAAACAGTTTTTGTAGAACTTTTTGATATGTAAATATCATTACTTCTATATTATTCACAGAGAATCATGCAAGAATTTCTTTAAATCTGAAAATATAATGACAGTGCTAAGCATATACATATTCACGTGCCTGATATACGTCCGTCTAAATAGAGATCGATATATTATGAACTCAGAAAGCCACTCCTATTCTACAAGATTTGGAAACGTCCTCAGAATCCCACTTCATCGGTTGGAAAAGTCACAACAATGAATTGACTATCGTGGACCGAAACTGTGTAATAAAATACCTCCAATATTGAGAAATAAAACAGAAAAAAGTGTCAGTGCATGGGTGAAATCACACTTACTGAATCTGTGCTGCTACTCCATTGATGAATTCTTAAATAGTTGATGAATATATACAAATAGTTTTATGGACATGAATTGATTAGGTGTAAGTTTTAAAGTGTTTCATGTTCGTTATTGGTTGTCAATGTCTTGAACAACCAATTTTTTTTTAATATTTTATTTTATTTTCAGTTAGTCCTAATATCTTGACGTTTCTTGTAATAATATCATTTACAATGAACAAACTTATCTATCTATCTATCTATCTATATAAATTATGGGAGGAATCATTGACGATGAAGATTTTTTGGAAATGATCAATATTATTGCCTCCAGTATAAAGAGACCAGTTGTTTCAGTCTTACCTGAAATATCGATTACTTTCAATTATATTCCGGTTCGAAAGGCGAAAATAAAAATAAAAAAGCAAAGTAAAAAAAACAAAATTTAACTGAATCACTATTAATTCAATAAGCTTTTAGAGTAAAGTACATTGTACTCCTTACTTATGATCTCCTATGTTTTCAATTTTTCTGCATTGGTTACTGCATCAGTTTCATATGTATTTTTCACAAATTGAAGAAGAATTCATCCTTCACCTTCGTTGAAATTATCAGTTCTTTTTTCTGCAGAGAGCGGAACAGTAATAAGGAACCAACGGATTCACTAATCCATGATCAGTTTCCATTTGAAACTACAATTGAAAAACCAACCCTTGGGATGCAAGCTCATATGAAGAAGCTTCATTTTGCGAGTTTCTACTTTGAGTTGACGCAGCTCTTCCTGAATCAATTTCACTATTCCGGAGGAATGTAGTAGAAATGGAACGGCAATCATATTAGTTGCAGCAACTTTGTTCTTCTCGACAGTACTGATGACAGATTGGTCTCAGTTTGTACTGATACTTGCTGCGAAGAAAGTAATGTTTGATGCTTTCCTCCGTGAGTTAAATAACCTCTCCGTATTCCTCACATCGTCCTCTCTTGAACCGGTAGCACATTATCATTATTATATGTTTTATTTATATTGAAGCATATATACATATATCATTTTACAAAAAATGGGCTACATTTATCTCTTGATTATTCATTACATGGCTTCAATACAATTTTCTCATTGTTATTCAGCGTAATCTTATCTAAGGACGATTATTATTACTATCTGGCCTTTGTGGTTGTGTCCATTTAGTAGGTATTATACGAGCGATTAGGTGTAAAAAATGCCTAATGAACTACTGTCAATGTATGATAAACAAGACACTTTTTAGAACAGGAAAATAACCTTAATACTTAATATTTTCACATACGTAACATGGTCCGTGGAAAATGATTGGTTCTATTCCGCAATAAAATTAGCGATGAAATGAGTAAGAAAATATCTTCCAATTAACATAACTGTTGGTAGGTTTTGAACAAAAATTTAGATATTGAAATAAAAATGGTTTGAAAAAATTTTTCCAGCTGATTGAATTGGGATTAGTAAATCGTTCAATAAAAATTTGACGTGATCCGAAATCAAAAGACTAACAATTTTGGAAATATACAGGGTGTTTCCTAAGTACGTGCAGAAAATTTAGGGACATATTGCTGAAGTCATAATGAGAAGAAAAGTTCGTATAAACATATGTCCGCATGTTATTCATTGCCGTGTGTCAAAGTTCAATTCTTTAATTTTGTTTTTTGTGAATCAATTCTAATATGAATGAAATATCAAATTTGATGTTAGTTTATCCCTTTTATGGGGGTGGAGCCACCTACAGTCTTTTTAGTCATTCGAAATGTCATAACCTTTTTGTACGTAGCATTAGCAGATTTTCTTTCATTCAATGGTCTTCTACAATCAACACTTAAATGTAGTCAAAATATGATTCCTGTTAACTGTTTTATTATTGAATTGGTCTCAAGTACTGTTCAAATTGTATTGATACCCGATTTCTATTTTAAAATGAAATTGAAGAATTAAAATATGCTTAACTACTTAAATTAATTTTGAATTTAAACATTTTGTCATTCAAAATCACTTGCATAGATTATTTCAAATACCAATAACTCTAAAACAGTTGCTCGCAGTGACCTCTACCAGGAATATATTTTTAACACTAAAATGTTCGAAAAATCGATTTTTTTCGGCAACCATCCGGGAAGTGTTCATTTCCCGGACACTTTTTCTTTGGGAAAGTAGCACTTCCCGGCCTAGTGCTCGAATTTTAATACAAATAATAATATAAATAAGAATTAGAATGTTTCTGTTGGTACCTATCTTCTGTTCGAATTTCAATATATAATACAAATAAGAACTGAAATGTTCGAAATATTCAAATTTGGAATCGTTTCATCCGGTTAACAAATGGGTGAAAGTCCAACTCTCTTCGACTCTTAGACTAAATGCGACTCATTGATTTGTTATTCTACATGATTGCCGAAAAAATAGTGTACGCAACACGTCCGAAAACAGTTTTTTTTTGACTCGTAGACTTCCAGGACTCGCTAACGCTCGTCCTAGAATTTGGTCTACTCGTCCAAAAAAACAGTATTTTCCGGACTTGTTATGTAAATTACTATTTCCACTAAATAAACGGGATAAAGGTACGCCGAGATACCAAAATTTACTCAAATATCAAAATTATTTTGGAATTCATTCGCAAAATATAAACATGATAATTCAAATTCGACACTCTGTATCTTGGAAATGAATGACTTGCGGACATGTGTCTATAGAAACTTTTCTTCTAATTTTGAAGTCAGCAACATGCTCCTGCATTTTCTACACGTACTCGACGTTATTCATCAATTCATCAAATAAATATTGTAATCTACCAAAAATATGTTTTATACTTCACCACAAACTGGAAACTCTGGATTGACTGTATGTTTTTACCTGAAAAACAAAAGAAACAAATCAATATAAATCGTTGAATATGAGTTATCAATATATTGTTAAGATATCGAATAGAAATTATCAACTTATTGTAAGATATTCTCGTGACAAATGAGTATATTTGGATACCAAAAGTTGAGTCTTCTGTCTGTTTTTTCCACATTTTTGAAAGGTAAATTATGTACACCCAGAAAAATCAACCAAAGCACTATCAATATTCAATATATTCCATAATTGTACAGGACAGTACGATATTGTTATTCAAAGAACTGATAGGTGCCTGATATTTCAATTCCAGATAAAAATTCAATAATCAAATATAATGGAACAAAAAATATATTGTGCATGTATATGATAGAATCAGTGTCAAGAAATAGAATAATTTCACTATGTTTTCAACCCAGGTATATTCTATATCTGTAAAACTCATTGGAAATATAGTCACTCTAAGATAACCACTTAATTTCAATTGATAGACGTTTCGACTGTGTATTCAGTCAACTTCAGGACCAAGTCGATATAATATAGTGTATAAATAAAATATTTTACATGGTCAAAACACACATAAAATGATTGGTTTTCCACTTTTTCAAAATAACATAAATACAAACCCACTCAAGAAGGCAATTGAAAGGGTACTGCGAAGCGATCGATAGTAATAATGTTAGAAACGTTTTTTTGTGTTATTGTTTTGTTGATAATATTCAAATAGGCGCTGTTGAGATTTTCTGTGTACTTTCTGAAATTAACAGAATCTCATCTGACTAGTTAGATATTTTTTTGAAAATATCATCTTTTCTGAATACGTTGTGACCCGATAGTTTTTGTATTTGTGACATCAAATTTGTGTTGCTCAAATTTAGTATGTTGTACTGAAGAAGTTGGAATTGTCGATGGTTTCCTGCTCTTGACATCTCTTTCGTGTTCTTTGCTACGCGTTATTATTTCTTTATTGAGTACATCATTCTACAGCCAGGGCCTTTTACGGAATGAGGCAAAAAAATGTTGAGGGCATTTCGCCATATTAAACAATAAAAGAAAAGTAGAAAATCATATAGTACAAAATATAACACATGCAGAAATTCCGTGTGTGAACTGAAAAAAACTCAGTGAGAAAAAAGTTCACACACGGCACTACAGCAGTGATTGAAAGAACTTGATATATATATATATATATATAAAAAAAAGAAAAATAATAATAATAATAATAATAATAATAATAATAATAAATTTATTTCTTTGTTCAACATACACAGAGTATAAGGACATTACACAATGGAAATGTAACAAAGAAAACGTCATCATAAAGTATAGATAAAAAAAAACAGAAATGCACAATACTCTACTTTCCAAAAAAGATAATCCTGAAACGTACACGAAGGAAAATACAAAAAATACAGTAATTTCCAATAAAAATAAAATACATTCAACATGTATAATATGGAGAATTGATAAGAAATAAGAGATTGAATTACTTTTCTTTACTGACGTTTTTTATTACTACTTGTCAACATTAAAATTTTCGTAACAACTTCAAATAAAATAAAAATTGAATTTATGTAAAAATACAGCGTGTCTGGAAACAACAGCAACTCCGCTACGACACCGCTGATCTCCAACATTCTCCCACCTTTTGCAATAATTCCATATTGCAAAACATTTAAATTCCGTATCGATCAGGAACCTTGATCAATCTTCCAGACCTCGTAGATACTGGAATCTTCTTCTCCATCTCCTCTTCTTTCTGTCCTCCAGACCTCGTAAATACTGGAATCCTCTTCTCTATCTCCTCTTCTTTCTGTGGCGATTGTGCTTCTCTATTCTCCTCAGTCTGCTTTTCTTCTTTCGGGATGTCTTGCCTTAGGGTTTCGGTATCGTTTGAAATGTATCTGTCGCCTGTGAGTTTGCCTTGTAAAATATCTGCTTCATCATCTAATCTCGAAATTTCAAGTGGATATATTCTTTGAAACGGACGTACTATTTCACCTGAAGATAGTTTGATCCGTGCTACTCTCGCAACTTTGTCTTTTCCGGGGTAAATCTGAAGTATCTTTCCCATTGGCCAACTTATTCTTTTTGTGTTATCCGATCCAACTAGAACTACATCACCTATACTTAGTTGATCGCTTCTTCTTTGTCCTAAATGAACCAAATTTGCCAAGTATTCATTTCTAAATCTTTTTCTAAGATTTTCTCTTATTTTCTGTAAGTATCTGAATCTTTTCTTGATATTTGTTCTGCTCATTTCGTCCAAATCTGGCACTTCTGAGCTGTGGATGCTCTGTAAAAATGATGATGGTGTTATTGGAACTAATTCTCCCGAATCATCTGACACATATGTTAGTGGTCGTGAATTTATAATTGACTCACAGTCACATAGCAGAGTCATTAGTTCCTCATAATCAACTGTTCTTTTTCCTAGATTGCGCCTCAAAAGTTCTTTGATCATTCTCACTATACGCTCCCACCATCCTCCCCACCACGGTGCTGCTGGGACGTTGAATTTCCAGGTGATGCGGTGGACTGAAGAGTATTTCAAAATTTCGTTCCAATTTAAATCCTTGAGTTGATTACTTGCACCAACATAATTGGTTCCGTTATCGGAATAAATGACTGACACCCTTCCTCTCCTTGCAATAAATCTCCTCAGAGCTTGAAGGAAAGCTTCAGTGGATAATGATTTAACCAACTCGAAATGACAAGCTCTATATACAGCACAAGTAAAAATAACTATCCATGCCTTTTCTTTGTTTTTCAAATACAGAGGCCCGGCAAAATCTGTACCAGTTATTTCAAATGTAGCTGAGTTTCTTAATCTATCATTGGGAAGTGGAGCAAACGGTGTTTCTAATGCTTTCATTCTGAACCTTTTGCATACCACACAATTTGAAACTATTTCTTTAACCATTCTTCTAGCTTTGATTATCCAAAATCTCTCACGTATTATTTCCAGAAGAACTTGCACTCCAGCATGACATGAAATATAATGTTGTTCTTCAACTAATTTCCTCACAATAGTATGTTTATAGGGCAAAATGATAGGAAACTTAAAATAGTGAACATCTTCTGCAAAAACAAGCTTGGTTCTGACTCTGAGCAAACCACTGTCATCCTTGAAAATATTCATACTAGAAATGTTATCTGAAGATGTTCCACCAAATGCTTCATTCTGAATGATTTTCATTAGACAAGTTTCTGCCCTACTCACTTCTTCATACATCAACTCAGTCTCATATATTTTCTTCCCCCGACACGTCTCTGAAAAACGGATCATCCATGCAATCATCCTGATTATTTTTGAGTATTTAGAAAAATAATTAAATCTATCAGAAGTCATATCCCCTTGTTTCACTAAATTTGAAATTATATTTTTTCTAGATTCCTCATATGCTTCTTTCTCTGAAAATTCCTCACATAACGAAGGCCAAAACTGAACACTTTTGTTGAGCCAATCAGGACCCTCCCACCATTTAGACTCCAATAAACGCTTACAACTACATCCTCTTGATGGAAGGTCAGCAGCATTCATATCACCCGGTACATGATTCCAATTAGCAATATTTGTGACAGTTCGAATTTCATTCACTCGATTCATTACGAATGTTGTCCAATTTGACTTGGTTTTGATCCAAGTAAGTACAATTTTGGAATCACTCCAAAAGTAAGTTTTCAAAGTTCGAAAGAGATCAACCTGTAGTATGAACTTATATAGTCTACATCCAATCACCGCCGCTAATAGTTCTAATCGTGGCAAAGTTACACTTTTTATTGGACTTATTCTTGATTTGGCTTGTAATAAATGACTAAATACGCATTCATCCTCTTCAATTCTAATAAAAATGCAAGAAGAATAAGCCAACTTACTTGCATCGCTAAATACATGCAAAGTAGCGTTTCTATGGGGATGATTGATTTTGAATAGTGGTCGTGATATACTACAGAATTGTAATAAATAAATTTGTTTCAGCCACTTTTCAAACCTGTCAATAATTTTTTCCGGTAACTTAGTATCCCAATTTATTTTCAATTTCCATGTCTCTTGTAATAATAACTTCGGGATTAAAGTAACAGGGCAAGTAAAACCGATCGGATCAAAAATACGTTGTGCTGCTGATAACAAACCCCTTTTTGTAATAGGAATTTTTACTAATTCTTTCAATACATGAATATCGCAACACAATGTATCCTGATGAATATTCCATTGTAATCCCAGTACTGAAGTAATATTTCCACTCGTTGGTAATTCTTCCAACTTTTCGCTAAATATTTTTGGTCCATTATAAACCCAACCCCTCAGATCAAATTCTGCAGATGACATCAAAATTCTAGATTCATTGATGAATTTGGTTAACTCCTCCGTATTATTTACACTAGTGACACAATTGTCAACATAGAAAGAGTTCATCAATTTTGAGGCAGTTTCTTTAAAATTTTCAGGTGATCGATTCAAATGATAAGATAGTGTAGCTGCTAATAAAAATGGACTCGAAGATACTCCGAAGACTACTCTAGTGTGTCTATATATTTTAATTGTTTTTGTTGAAAAATCATCCCACCAGAGAAACCTCAAAATATCCCTATCTTCTTCAGCTACACTTATTTGCAGAAATGCCTTTTTTATATCCGAAATAACTCCAATCATACCAATCCTAAACTTGAGAATAATTATGGGTATGAGTTCAATCATATTGGGTCCCTTCATCAAACAAGAATTCAGTGAATTTCCATTTTTATCAGTGGCTGATGCATCAAAAACAGGTCTGATTTTTGTTGTGAAACTACTATCTTTTATTACTGCATGATGAGGAATGTAATGTTCTTTATTATTTGTTACAGTAGAAGTGATTTGTTCTATGATTCCTAATTTTTCCCACTCATTGAATACTTCGTTATAAACTTGATATTTTCCTAAGCTGACTAATTTCTTTGTGGTGGATAATAGCCTACTTTCTGCTATTTCTTTATTATCTAATAATTTAGGATGATTCTCAACCCATGGCAATTTAATTTCATATCTGTTGACTTCATTTCGTTTTATCGAATTATTAAAATGTTCAATTGCCTCTGCTTCTAAAATGTCCCTTTTCTTAATGGAAACTGGATCCCTTATCCCCAAAATTTCTAGACTCCACAAATCAGAAATTGTAATGTCATTGAAGCAACAAAGGGTTTGAAACTTATTCTTCTGATGAAATGACCCCATTATTGTCCACCCAAAATGAGTCTCAACTGCTACTAAGTCATCAAAGTTTTCTATTCTTCCTGTTAAAAGTTTACCGTAAATATCTGCCCCTAAAAGTAAACTGATTTCTTCTATTCGTATTCCAACATCAGACACCATTATATTTTTCTCTTTCAATAAATCAATCATGTGACAATTTTCTAACCTAGGAACGAAACTGCATATTTTACTTTGTTCCAAAGCTAATAGTTCTAATTGAAACGAGTTTTTCAAATCCTCAATAGTGAGTTTATATAATGCATGGGATTCAGGAATTGATTGTTTACCGCCAAAAACACTTTGTATAATGATTTCATCTCTAACTTTTTTCAATTTCATATTATTGGCACAATCAGAAAGAATGTAGGAGCGTTGGGATGCAGAATCGAGTAGTGCCCTTACAACTTTGCTACCAGAATCACTAACAAGTTTGACAGCAATGGTTTGTAGGAGAGTACCAGTGGTATTGTTACTGATCATGATATTTTCTGTATTACTAGTTTCTTGGGACTTGCAAATATCTAAAGTTTTGGTTTCTTTAGATTGTACAATTGATAAGTCCCCACACAGAATTGGAAAATGCCTTCTGCTACAGATAATGCACTTGACGAACGCTTTGCATTTTTTAATACTGTGGTTGGGTTTCAAACAACCAAAGCAAGCATTCTTTTTTGAAACAATGTCCTTTCTTTCTGGTATTGAAAGTGATCTCGCCTTGATGCAATCTTGGCTAAGATGTGATTTACCATCACAGAAAATACAAATTTGAACTTTCTTACCATATTTATCTGCAGAAAAAATCGTGGCAGCTGTGTATAAATCGGGTTCACCTGCGATACGTTTATTTTTCTCAGAAAATGGCTTACTCCTGATACAGTTCTGTGGCTCCTTATCAGCAGCAAAACTCGTCCTAGCCAGGCTAATGCGTTCTTCACTTTCGACTTCAGAGCGGAGAAAAGCTAATAAAACATTGAGACGATTAATAGATTTATCTGCGCAAGTATTATTCAAATCTTTACTGTCTTTGTTGCTACGATGTCTCTCCCAAGCTCTCAAAATATCTTCAGGAAGAGCTGACTCTACTAAAGGATACAACATAGCAGCATATTTGTCAGTAGTAACACCTAATGATTCTAAAGCTCTCAATTGTGTTTCTAACTTGTCAAATAAAGAAGCTAAAGACATACCTTTTCTGTTGTTATTGGTCTGTTTAATTACTAGAACCAATAGTTCTCTAACATAAACTTCGATTAAGAACTCATCCCTGGCGAATCTGGCTTTCAGTTGTTCTACGGCTTTCTCGTAATTATTCGCAGATGGTGGAAAACTATCGACTAGAGCTTTCGCTGCACTACCTGGTTCCATGGATTGTAATAAATATTGGAATTTGTCCTCCTTATCAAGTTCAGTGTCTTCGTGTATTTTCCGAAATTGGCCCCAAAATCCTATCCAGTTTCGAACATCCCCGTCAAATTTCTTCAGTTCAAATTTTGGCAGATTGAAGTGTCTCCTGGCGTTTGACGTTCCTATTCTCGAACCTGATGCACTGGTATATGCTTCATCTGGATTCCTTTCATTTACCAAGGCAAACTCACATTTAGACCTATACATTATCAAATTTTCCCGAAACTTTTCTGTTATTTCATACTCTTCTTCAAATTCGTCGTCAGCTTGCATCGTCATATGGATCTGCTCATCATAGATGAATAATCTGGACCCTTTATCTTCTAGTTGTGCTAATCTGGCAACGATATTATCTCTCTTCTGCGGCTTGGCGTTCAATTCCAGTTCCAGCTCATTGCAGGTTTTGCTGAACATTTTTCTCAACATGTCTCGTTCTTTCTTAACCTTTGATAGATTCTCCATAGCTTGTCCTGTCACGGTCGCCATTTAATGTATAATATGGAGAATTGATAAGAAATAAGAGATTGAATTACTTTTCTTTACTGACGTTTTTTATTACTACTTGTCAACATTAAAATTTTCGTAACAACTTCAAATAAAATAAAAATTGAATTTATGTAAAAATACAGCGTGTCTGGAAACAACAGCAACTCCGCTACGACACCGCTGATCTCCAACACAACATATAGAATATTATATAAAAAACTCATCAGGAGTGTAAAACGTTTTATCAATAAGGTGTTTCTTCAACCGAGACTTGAAAATGTCAGAATAGCCCGCTTAATTTCGATTGGCTTACAATGAAAAATTTCCACATTACTCTGAATTGACAAGTGGTCTCGACATATAGTATACAGAGGCGAGAAATGAAGTACATTCGTTAGTGGAGCGGGAAAGTAAAATGTAGAAATATTACGTACAGGTAGCCGAGGCACATGTAAATTTATTTTTGAGAGCAATTCGTGATACAAGGATTTTATGCAAAAATATTATTCCCAAATATTCACGACGTTTATATAGAGAGTTGACTTGATATCTTGAGAGCAGTTGATCGTGTGGAACGCCACGATTTGGATAAACTCCATCACATCTGAAACTCATGTACTTCAAAAATCGCCTCTGAATATTTTCTATGTTATTTATATAAGTGCTGTATCCAGGATTCCATACAACGCTGCCATATTCAAGTTTCGATCTCACAAGTGCATCGAAGAGGAGTAAGTGAGTTTCAGTTTCAATAAACCATTTGGAATTTCTAATAATGAAACCAAGTATTTTTAAACCGTTTTTAGCAATGGTACTTACGTGATGTGAAAATGTTAACTTTGCATCGAAGACTATTCCTAGATCTTTGAACTCTGCCACTTTCTGCAGCTGATGGCCATTTACGGTGTAGGTGGAATCAATTGGTGTTTTTTTACGAGTATACGTGACGACATTACACTTTGTTATATTCAGAGGTAATGAATTGACTTCGCACCATTCATTCAATATATTTATGTCGTTTATACTACTTTTGGTCTGACCGATGTAACAGTTGGCATAACTTTGTTGATCAAAATGTGTTTTTGTTTTCAACCGGAACAAGAAATGTTTTCGATGGTATTGTCATTTTTGAATGCAACCAGTAAGTTTTGCTTATTATTGATAACATAAGCCAACCTCTCGAAAAGTCCTTTAAAAAAACAAAATTTTTGAAGTATTTGTGGATTTCTGATGTTTTGTTATATGTTCCTTTCGAAAAGTCCTTCAATATACGTAATTTTCAAGTTTTTTCTGGTGTCTGAAGTTTTGTTGACGAGATTACGATGGTAGAAAAGAATAATGTTAATTAGACCTGATGGATGGTTGTTAATTTGAAAATATTTCTTGAGATATTATATCGAATTACTTGTACCTATTCAATATTCTTCTGAAAATTTGTGGAAATTTTGGTAGGTTAATTTGATTTTTGTTAGCTAAATGAGAGTACACCATCAGCTCAGATACAAAATTCTGCAGCTTAATGAATGTTCAGCTGATAAGTAACAAGGAAAGAATTGCTGTCAAATATTATTATAATTCTCACCTCCCATACATTATTGAATAATAAACATTTCAAAAGATGCAAGTCACCAAACAGTACAGCAACAATTTATCATTTCTCACGCACTACTTTGATACTGAAACATATTTAAACTAATTGCTCGCCGTTCAGCTTAGCTAATTAATAGCAAACTCGATTTCAATAGACTTTCGTTATAATTATATTTATAATTCATGGTGATATTGTGACACTACTTATGGTGACACTAGTTATAATATTCATTAGGGATTGATGATAATAAATAAATAGGTCTTGTGAAAAAAAAAACCTATAATTACAATACATACATATGCATTGGATGTAAAAGTGATTGGTATCGATTTGCAAATAGTTCAATTATTGAAGGCCATTGTCGTCTTTCAGGTCCTTGCATTTGATAGTGGTTCGTTCATATAAAATTTGCCACTTTTGGTTTCACTTCTTTAGCATGGTTGGTTGGTTGGTTAAAGGCTGACGAGCGAGATACCTCTCCTCCTCGTCACCACAGAGTCTACAGTCCACGGTTTCTCTATTTATTCCCATGGTGTAAAGGTGTTTCCTAAGGCCGCAGTGTCCGGTTAGTAAGCCGGTGATCGTGCGTATCTTAGATCTGTTAAGGTTGAGTGTGTTTGGCACAGGTTTGGCACAGGTGCCTCACCATTGCTGTGCTGTGTCGATGCTCTTCGATTTGGTACCAATACGTTTGGTGTTTTGATTTCTTCCACTCATTGATTAGGTTTCCGCTTCGGGTTTTGCTAATTCCAAACGCTGGTTCTGTGAATAGTGATTGAGATGCTTTCTTTGCAAGTTGGTCTGCTTTTTCATTGCCTTCAATTCCCCTATGTCCGGGCACCCACACAAGTGTAAACTTGTTGCGTTTCGACAGTTCTTTGAGTCTTTGAAGACATTCCCAGACTTGCTTAGACTTTATCTGTATTGAGTTCAGAGCTTTTATAGTGCTCTGACTGTCTGTCTGGGTTCTTTCATACCCACGGTCTGGATTCATCTGTATGCATGTCCTTATGGCATGTGTCTCTGCTTGGAATACTGTGGTGTTGTTACCAAGTGGAACTATTACGTTCCTTTTTGGCCTCACGTATATTCCTGCTCCTGTTCCTTCATCTGTTTTGAACCAGCTGTGTACCAGATAATGTTTCCATATGATAGCGATTCTACTCCCGAGTCCCATTCGTTCCACTTGAGCTGCGTTTTGAATGGTTTTTCGTACGAGTATTGTGGTAGCTGTAGTCTGATATCATTTCCAGTTCGGTAATGTTGACTTCATGGATGATTTTGGTGTGCCCAGTTTGTGGTTGGGTTATCCAATTACCTGTTCGTTTAAGTCTGTATGCACTCATCCTCGCCTCCCCCATGACTGTGATGTCTAAAGTTGGGAGGTTTAGGATAATTTCCATAGCAGCGGCTGGAGTGCTATTCATACCTACCACACGTGATACACAGACAGGCGAGCCTCTGTATTTTACCAAGGTTGGTTTTCGACTGTCTCTGTTTCATCTTGGGCCACCACAAAAGTGAACCATATGTAATTCTGGGTCTTATGATCGCGGTGCAAAGCCAGTGCATGACTTTCGGTTTCAGTCCCCATGTTTTTCCAAAAACTCTTCTGCACATCATGAACGATGCTTTGCTTTTGTTGACTACATGTTGTAGATGCATGTTCCAGGTTAGTTTCTTGTCCAAGAACAGCCCTAAATGTTTGACATGATCAGCAACTTGTAGTGTTGCGCCAAAGAATTTGGGGATTTAGCATAATATGATAAATGAAAAAAGTATGTACTGTAATTAATAGAGCTCAACATTTTTTCGACACATTGTCATCCTCGGAGCAAGTTATGAATTAGGTCCCCTCTGAAATATCATCTTGAATAGGTTCTCGATAATTATAAGAGCATGTATAAAATAGTACTAATGACATGTTAATAAATTGAATTAATTGTGTGGATTATAATCGTCAAGGAGAAAATGGGTTGCTACTAATTATTGAAAAATTATACAGGTATACCTGGTCATTCTGAACAAAATTGTTATTGTTTCATTGTAACGTTGGTATTTCTTGATGTTATAGATTCTTATATATTCAATTTCAGACCTTTAGGCTGAATATGCAAAATTTTAGAATTCTGTGTGAAGTTTAGCTTATTATCAATCTTTGATTGAAACTGCAGCCTGTCTGACCCATATACAGTGAGGCCATTTAGGTAAGTATTAATTGCATAACCAAGATACATATATTACTAAAAGTTGATGCATGTTCGATAATCATAGTAGGTGTACTTAGAATGATTGCAAATCAAACAGCATTCAGGGTATGTCAAAAATATAAAAATTGTACAAGAGTAAAGTACCCTCATTTCAGAAAATTCAGCAAAATGTTAGAAGGAAAAGTTGTTTACAATTGAAAATTATGCCTAAATACCAAAACATGGCCTACTAAGAAATGTTTTTTTTCAACATCAATAATTTCCAATTTTTTTTATATTCACCTATCACTTTTATAAATCAATAACCATCAAATCAATTGCGGATAATTTTGTTCAAATTGAAGCATATGAGGGTTAAAAGTAAACATCTAAACGCACCCAAATCTCAGAAGCAATAAAACGTATTCTAATGTAGTGCAGATGGTTGTGCAAAACAACAACAAAAATGGAGCATTGTTTCCTAACAAAAATACCAGTAGAAAACCGACTGTGCCATCACATGAAAGACAGTCCGAAGTTATACTCTGTTATGTTTTCGACTCGCAACAGTCATTTATTAATTTGCTATAAACATTTAAATGACAAAAAACGTGTTTTTTAAATTGTTTTGATCATAAAATGCAAACTAATGGAGCAATATGGTTACTCCAATGAAAATAATTGTAGGTAATTGAAATACAAACAAAATAGAATGTTTAACGAGCCGATCGTATTATTAGTTACGGAGGAAAACTGGAAAAACCAAAAAAATTTACGATTTTTAAAAAAATCTATAAATCCGTAATTTTTTAAGAGATAGGATTGACCCTTTTCATGAAATCATGGCTCTGGCGGATAATTAGTTTTGGCACAATTGCAATTTGAATCTTGCAGCGTGCCTGAAATGCTCTAGTGATAGTCCGATTTCAATATCCAAAACAGATTTTGAAAGTAAAAGTACAGTACCACAAAACGTATATCATCATTTTGCGCTAAAATGCTGTAAAATGGGTGAAAAATGCTTGCAAACATGATGAAAACGGCCGAGCTGGTGGAAGCGGTCGAGTGGTAGGAGAGAGCAAGAGATGAGGGGAGCAAATTGATAAATGACAGTTGCGAATCGAAAACATATCAGAATATAACTGAGGAATATCTTTCATGTGATGGAATAGTCGGTTTTATACTAGTATTTCTGTTAAAAACTCATTTTATGCTCTATTGCTTGGTGTATAAACAAAATTATGGGCGCGTTTCTGTGTGCCTACCTTCTCGTTCATAATTTCAATTTAAATAATTTATTGGCCTGTAATTTTTTATATCTGATGTGTTTCCAGACTTGTGGATGGAAGTTATTATTGCTTCCTTCCACACTTTTGGGAAAACTGATGCTTTTACGGATAAATTAATTATATAGCATGATGCTTTCGGTACATCCGTTGATGATATAGGATGGAATTCTATCAAAGCCAGTAGATTTTTCGATAATACTCTCCTACTGCTATCTCATTAACAAGGGAATTGTTCCATTTACTGCTTCTTGTTTAATTTTGTTTGTTGCCTTCTCCTCTTTCAATAGAGAATTTTAAGTTATAAGCGAAGTTACAATTCTCCTTTTACTCGTTTTTGAATGGCCAGAAGTTTCGAGTGTCTGTTTTATTGATTTCTACACGTTTTTTATGTAGTCATTACGAGATGTATGGATCATTTTACTCCTCCTTTTATCTTCTCGAAACTATGAACCAATCAATATTTATTCGTAAGGTACAGTAAGTTTGAAATGGAAATGAAAAACCAAAAACATTCCAATAATCCTCATATGATTGGCTTGAAAATTAAATTCACTCACAGTTTTGAGGAAACTTATTGGTAAAAGAAATACCCTCCTCTTTCAATAATCCTGCCAGGTATGTAACTTGTTGAAAAAAAAGCAGTTTTAAAAGGCGATATCACTCGTATTCTACGAGGTCTGTGTATTCTACACGAATATTCGTACCACGTACAGTAAAGTTGTAACCGGAGCTGTCACGATTCATATACGGGATGGAGTGAAAGATGTTTCAATTAGTATGGCAATCCGTTTGGTACAAATACGTCTTGCCTGCGGCTTATATCAATGAGATAGTGCTTATTTGTTCATGGGCAGTCGGATGTCCAAATGTTAGGTTAAATCACTTGCAACGAGTTTAAGGACTGGCCGCGAATCGATGAGAATATTCTAAAAAGCTTGAGATCGCCAATTTGTTCAAACGGATGCTAGGGATTTTCTTGATTCAGCTATTTCAGCAAAAGAAATGTCTCGTATCAAAGAAGTTACTTCCCTACTTCCCACCTGTCCTGTGCTTGGCTCAAAGCATCACCTGTCTCTTCACTTGGGTTTCTTCTACAGTGTGTTTCACGTTAGGTGGTCACAATTCATCATTTTCGGAAACTTTCTTTTAGAAATATATACATCCTGTTATAAATACGATAACAAATAAGACCCCAAAAATGAAAGCATATTAGGACTAAAACCCATGTTTCAATATCGTAACTTATACCGATTGCTCACAACTTGAGTGCAAAAACATTCCAAATTTAACTTTTTGAGAGTGCCCTGTGCAAACGCTACTGATTGTATGGCAAATTTCAGATTGCCAATAGATCAAGAGTCACCTAGTGTATCAATTCAGACAATATCATCCTCATGTCTTATATAGAGAGTTCATATGCTTAGCCAATATGCCTGAAGAAGCCATTGTATTGGCGAAACATATCGCGATTTTGTAAACCAAAATTTTGTGAAAATCTAAATTTTCATGGTTAACGTTAACATGGATGTTCATCAAGTTCTTACCGGCTACATCGATTCAAAAACTGCATTAGTTGTTTCCTCGGTTATGAAGTTTTCGACCCCTTTGACGGCCCCCGTCTCTGATTCATATTTTCATTATGTTTTCCAATGAGAGTTTGATTTTTCAACGGGATATGAAAGTGATATTCCGTTCTCGTCTTCGAATTATTTTTATTTTCTTATGACGATTTTGATCCTTCCTACGGCCCGTCACTGGTTCGTCTCTTCACTGTCTGTTTTTCAATGAAAGTTTGATTTGTCCAGATGACTTTTTGGCTATTTGTTACGATCTGTCACTGGTTCACCTCTTCTCTTTGTGTTTTTTAATGATAATTTGATTTTTCTAGAGGTCCGTTTCTTCAATTTTCTTTTCCATTTTTTTAAATTTTACAGTAGTATTTTTGACAATTCCGAGAATTAGCCAGTGACGGTGGCTAATCTTTTCATTGTGTGTTCTCCAATCAAAGTTTGATTTTTCTGCTGGAATATAAAATTGACATTCCATTTTATTTCTCACAAGATTTTTGACCCCTTCAACACCTGGTCACTGGCTCATCTTTTCATTGTATGTTTTCCAATAGGTGTTCTATTTTTCTAGTGGAATTTAGATGTGAGTTTTTCGTCTAGTTTCAATTTTGAATTCATTCCATCTTGAAATATCATCCAACACTGGTTTGTTAAGTAGGTAACTGTGTGTCGGTGAGCTACTTTTAAAATTGTGTCACCGAAGTTTAATCACAAACTTAAACTAATCGACTGCTATGGTCATTAGCCATGTGTTCTGTGTAGGCATTGTTACTAACTCCATGCGCCACCTTAGGAGCAGCACTGTTAATTGGAACGCAACAGTGAATCATGCAGGACTCACCCCAGTCCAGCCACGAGAATTGAATAATTTAATCGGTCAAATTAAATCAAAAAATCCCAGCCGTAACTGGGGCTCGAACTCCGGACCTGTCGACCCAAAGTCGGACGCTCTAACCACTGCGCCACGCCCCGACATAAAAAACTAATTTATTATAAATATAGAAGCAATGGTAATAATGATAGAATTGCAATAAGTAGAGACAGAAAATAAGTTTCTTCCTACATATAAATTTATCAAAATTAATTTGAAATTAAAGTTGACAGTTCGTAGATATAGTGACAACCGAAATACAATAACTCAATCAATCAATAATCGGTAAACTTCCAACCTTCACAACGCTTCCTCGTTACATGATTCCAATCAGAGTTGCATTAAATCACGATTTTTTTAGTAAAATAAAAAATCTGTCACAATTAAATTGTGATATTTTTGATTTATTTTTTCCTCAAAATATATGGAAATAATGAACTTTGAAATCACCTGTATTTTTTTCTATTCGCCCAAAAATATTTGTTGTCTAAAGTTACACTTAGAAAATCTCCTCGGCGACATATAAAAATTTTTTTCTGTCGGAACAAGAAAACTCGTTTGTCTTTATAATGTGAGGTTGACGCGAGACGGATCATTTCTTAACTCATAGTCTGCCCATACGTTCATAATTAAATCGCGTGTTGCCTGTTCCTATCCTTTTTTGCTTAAATCGTAGTGTAGTGAGTTCTCAAGAGATGGCTGAAATGTCTCGAAGCGGTGGTAGAAAAAAATATTGTCAGGTGATGAAAAATCAGTTGATTTAAATCATTTGATTTAAATTGTCACAACACTGATTCTAATACCATTTATTTAAGGAATATTAACTAAGTGAATAATTGAGGTTATCAGTAGTAGGTACGATATTGTAATATATTCATATCGTAAATTCATTGAAAATCACTTCTCTACACTCTTGTAGCGAGATCAATGTATTTTTCTTTTTCCGTTTTGTCCATTGATTAGCTGAATAAACTCTATTATTAATATTATATTACGGTAATCGATAATCATATCTTAATATGAATCTTTACGATACCCATATCGTATATTTCTATTAATCCACTAAATTAGAAAATTTGCAGATACTACTAAAAATTACAGACATTTAAGACCCAATAAGAATAACCTATACGACTTGGAGTGTAAACAGAGTGATTGGTTTATCAATTTGAAGAAAAAGACTTGAGCTGAAAAATATGTCTTCTCTGCATAACAAGGCAAAATAATATAAAAGCCAATAAAAATCATCCAGGAAATATAGTTGAAGCTCCGTCTTCCTTTGAAAGTTTTCTAGTATCTACAGATCGACTTGTAAATTAAAAATAATTGCATCATTGATTATTTATGATTTTACGAGCTGATGGCTCATAAAGTTGATTGCAACAATGATAGTGGGTTCAATGACCACATCATTGCAGCGAGACGATTCGCACATTTTTTTTATTCTGGTTTAATAGTTTTTTTTTTGTGGTCATTGAGATATGGTATAACTATCCAAAAGTCGGCATACCGTGTATACAAACTGCTCGTTACTTTGTACATTGCTAAAAATTAGAATTTGTAGCTCTTTGGTGAAATTTTCATTGTCGTTGGAACGAATTGTAGATGTTCCGATGGCCTGAATTTCAACTTCATAAATTTGGATTTTGGAATTCCTACTTTGACCCCCTCATTTCTCTTGCATTCGGCAACTTTTACAAAAGCTCCTATTTTTTCCAGGAACTGTATTCCAGAGCTGAATCTAATTGTTCAATTCTTTGCCGTAGTGATGATTACTTTTTGTGGTAAAAAGGATCCTGGTACTTCTTGTAACTCTGTTCCGTTTTTCCAGAAATATTGAGTTCACTGCATCTTTCTAAGACCTATAATTCTCCTTGAGGACCATTTTTGGTTTATTTCCATGTGTGTCTGAGAAGATTTGCCATTGTAGCTACCGGCGGAGTTGAGTCAACTTCCTTGGTTTATTGGGAAGTTTCTTCCGCAGTTCAATTTTTTTTTAATCGATTACTTTAATATTTGGCGAAGGAAGAGGTATTATTCAAATTTAGTGTTAGTCCATGTAAGAGATGTTTACTAGATTTTTCGTACGATCCGTCAAATTAACGTATTTACTCGTCCTATTAAAATAGGTGTTTCATAGACCAAGCTATTACTTTTGCTTTTTCTTTTACCTTTTATTTAACTTCAAGCGATGAGATCGACCATTCATTCATCAATCTGAAAGATGAAGTGAAGTGACGCATGCGCTCATTGATAAATTTGAGGTGTTTCGATTCAAAACATTTTTGTTTTTTCTTCGTTATTATATTTTTATAATGTTTATTCTTTGCTATGTTGTCGCATTGACTCATTTTACTTCAATAATTCTTTGAGGCAAAACTTGAAGTCTACGAACTTTTGTTGGGGTAAAAGTATCGTTTTTCTGGTGGCACACTTTTTGTTCGTAAAATTTTTACTTTTATACACTTTTCGAGCTTCGGTCCATGTGTTTTGGCTGTTAAACAAGTCAGGACAGACTTTTCATTTTGCTTACGACTTGCTACGGAGGCCACGGCTACCCTATAAAAATGAAAGACATATTTTCAAAGGCTCCTTTTATGATTGCCGTTGAAAGTGATATTAACTTCGTACATTTATTCAGAAAATTTGAAGTTTGTGGAAGATTGAAATCTCAAAAACACCATTTCAAGAAACTAATTTTCCCCACAAAATCAAACCTTCAATCGATACTACAATGTTCCAAAATATTGAGAAGGAATCTGCCATAGTTTCCATTTAACTAACAGTCAGTTTTGATGTAACATGCCGTCATATTTTGTTGGGTGAATATCTCGTTGTATTATACCCAACTAGATCTTCCAAACGAGCTTTCACTAGACCCCTCTTTCCACTGGAAAAAATAAATAAAATAGCGTTTTTGGTAATCATCTTGATAGCTGTAACGATAATTTCGAAATCAGTATTTTTTCATTGGCTTTTCAAATGAGCCAAACTAGGTGAGATTTTGATCTAATAAGTTGAACATAGTTCGATGTGGTTGTCGTCTTTCGAGATACACGTTTACATTTCCGATGTTTCTATCGTATTTGTAATAAATTTGTATCATATCTTTTTTTTTCTTCATTCGTGAAAGCCATTTTTCGCCAAAAATTCAATGACTTGTATGGTAACAAAATGTCATTGAGTGTAACAAATTGAAAGTCAAATTTAGAAACATCAAAGTCAAAGCCTATTAAGTATGATAAGAATAATTTTATTTCAATATCTCCAATTTTTCGAAAAAGAATGATAACTTATGATACATCATTGAAAAGGTAAAATCTGGTTCTATTCAAAACAGAAAGAATCCAATGTAGCGCACATGAGAAAAAATAAAGTTGATGATGGTGGCCGGAAGACGAAACTTCGGATAGCAAATCTGAAAACACCATTATTAAGTAAAAAACGTTTTTTGGACATTCTTGTTGATACTTAGACTAAAAGTTCACTCAAGCAAATGCTCATGTTATTCTCGAGACTATTCTACAAAGTTTCAATATTTCATGTTTACCATTTAGATTGGTCAGGAAAGTATTACGATAAAGGAGTTTTTTTCTGGCGTCGTGAGAATAAATTAGCAGTATGTTAGAATCAGATGTTAGTCAAGTGGTTGCTTATTTCTTCCACAGGAAGGTTAGTAACATCAGATTTGTGGGCAGAATATTTTGATTTAAAGATATAAAAAATGTCTTTCTACCCTGTTATTTATCAATTATTTTTTTGCTTTTCTACTGTTTTTATAACAACCAATATAATGATATTTTTGATTGCCAAGATTGTTTCACGTTTTGTTTACAATAACGGTTCCAATCGATTCAGTGATCTAATTGATATCGTACGGCCTTCGCTAAATGAAGTATTACTACCAGTTAACAGTTATAACCCTTTCAAAATCCATATTTGCGATTGTGGTTCAACCAAGTGGAATGCAATAATGACATCTTGATTTGCCGTTTTCTGAACTAACTGTTTCTTGAATGTATCAAGAAAGCATATTTATAATAATTTTCCACTTAATTATCGATTCATCATTCCATTATGTGAGATATGTCACACCCACATTTTCTACGAAGATAAATACATAGATACATAAAGTGCAATTGAACGTAAGAGGTACAAGGTTCCGCATCTGTAACGAACTGTTTAGAACTATTGGTCCTATATGGTCGTACTTGATGCTTTCGTCCAAATTTTCGATATGTTCATATCATAAACTATATTTTTTATGAGTTAGAGTTTACTTATTTATTTCAATTCATCTTCAACAATATACCTAACGAAAACAGTTGATTTCTATTTATTTGTGAATTTTATGTAGAGAACAATCCACTTTAAATTTTATATTTGGATTCTGGATAAATGTTAATAACAGGAAATGACTCTTGTCTTAAACAAAAAGTCTTTATCTCGCCTAGTTGATTTCTCACCTTTACAGTCATTGGTCAGAAATAGTTTTCTATTTTTAAAAACATAAACGGGCATTTCCAAAATGAATGGACCAACCAGGGGCAGATTCTTTTACTTAACAAATGAAGGTTTACAGGAAATGCGTTGAAAGACACCAGCGATCATTCTCACAAGGTTTATTTTGTGCAGTGAATACATTAGCTGCTAAAGACAAATTTCTCCAAAATTGAAAGCCATATCTCAATCGCTATTCGACTTGAGCATAGTGGAATATACCTAGTTGATTACAAGTTAACAACAGTTTAAAATTTTGAAATAATAAACAAAATGAATTTAATTTCCGTATAAGAGACTTGCAATAAGCTCTTCAGTTCAGTGTGTTATCCAAAACAGTTCCTATGAACCTCACATTCATAAAGATTTTAACAAGTAAGGCCAGATTTTTGTAGATAGAATTCAAAGTCAGCACAAGACAAAATAAAAAAAATCTGCAGTCTAAAAGCTACAGTGCGATGGCTGCAATGCCTTATATATAGGCCAGACCGGATGCAGTTTCAACCAGAGATTCAAGGACCATTTGAGAAGTTACAGATCCAATAAACATTAGCTGCTAAAGACAAATTTCTCCAAAATTGAGAGCCATATCTCAATCGCTATTCGACTTGTCCATAGTGGAATATACCTAGTTGATTACAAGTTAACAACAGTTTCAAATTTTGAAATAATAAACAAAATGAACTTAATTTCCGTATAAGATACTTGCAATAAGCTCTTCAGTTCAGTGTGTTATCCAAAACAGTTTCCATGAACCTCACATTCATAAAGATTTTAACAAGTAAGGCAAGATTTTTGTAGATAGAATTCAAAGTCAGCACAAGACAAAATAAAAAAATCTTCGGTCTAAAAGCTACAGTGCGATGGCTGCAATGCCTTATGTATAGGCCAGACCGGATGCAGTTTCAACCAGAGATTCAAGGACCATTTGAGAAGTTACAGATCCAATAAACAAGATTCAAACTATGCCAATCAGCTCATAGAAAATATTCACAATTTCACAAAAAATCCGGAAATTCTACACATTCAACCAAAAGGTCTGAAATTAAATATATTAGAATCTATAGAAACTGAAAAACATCTGGCTACTAAATTCACTAATTCACCAATTATTAATAATTTTATTGGTTATTTTCCAAATGCCCCTTGACATCTTTCTACGTACCTATGTAACTTCCAGTATATAAGGAGATGACATTCTGTACCTTGGTTAGTTTATCAGAACATGACACGGTGTGCCAAAACAATTGTTAGCAATAAATGTTAGTGTTGTGTAAATTGTGAAGTATTGTTTTCACTCGACCATTAATTTAAAATGAATTCACACATATTAAAATCCGAAACTGTAGAATGTTTATCGAGTTTTTCCTCAGTCTATAACTTGAGTAAGATGTCTAAAAACCATGGTGTGTCGACTCATTCCTGCAAAACTGTGGGATAAAACGGGAGACAATTCGCCAGCTTGATTAAGAGAAAACAAATGAAATCGTGGTCTGTTTCCCAAATATTCCGCATTTGCGTGTACCGCCACGGTCGGTTTTCCTGTTAGGGTAAATTTACAAGCACAGAAGTTTTCAAGTATTGTCGACGGATGAACTGAACAAAGAAATCTAACTATTGAATTTTTCTGAATCACTGTCACCAATCAGTTTTATTTGTTACATTTTCGACTTATTTTTATAATTTTTTACTGAAATGCAATTAACTACAATAATAACCACGTATTTCATTTGGAAGTATCGAAATTAAGCTTCATGAAAATTCACCATTATAACCTGTCAATCTTGTGCTAATATAATCAGGAATTGCGAGATTCCGTGAGATATATTCGTGCCATTATTTTCATTAAAATGTTTTCTAATAATACAAGATACTATGTGATAATCTTCATAATATGGTGGTACTCACTTTCGGTACTGGATATAAATGAATTATTTTGTTCGTCTCTCTGGATTACCCACAAATGATACGAAAACGGAACAGGATCAAATTATTATTGAATAGACTACACAGAAAACGATTAGATATTCACAAATTTTATTCAATGTTTCGCCAAAACAGCAGCTTCTTCACTGTCTGATTGAATAAAGTTTGTAAAGATCGAATCGTTTTCTGTTCGTTTATACAATTCCTCTGGTTCTTCATCAAGTAACGGCCGAGTCAATCAGACAAATTGAATTATCATTGAATGAATGATGAATTTCTAAGAAAATATGCAGAAAATGGACCAACACATTAATAATAGTCATCAATGCAGGGAAATTGCACTATGAAATTTAGATTCCGTCACAACTATTCATTTTTGAACAGTATCTGAAGTTTGTTCAAATTCCATAAAATTGACAACAGTCGTCAATCACCATTTCCCTGGAATATTGACATGACAAAAATTCTATAAAGGCGCCATCTCTGGGACCGACTGAAGAAGCAGACCATCATTTCATTTGTTTATTTGTCTTCTGAAAAATCAAAACAAAATCGAATCACTCGACACACCAGGGTTTTTATACATCTTAAACTAGCATGCTTCTTAGCAAACATGCAAGGTTTAGTTGATAAGTGATGCTCATTAATATAAATCATAGTGCTCTCTCAAATTCATTCACTAATTTTTTCCTTATATTGATAGTAACATAACAATTAAATATTTTTAAATTTTTTCAAACCAACTACATTCATGTATAAACTCATTAATCACAACGTTACTTGAAATGTAAATTTTGTGATCAACTATAACGAATTCTAATAAATAAATCACTCGAGAATGCTTCGCCTGAATTGAAATGAGTGTGCAAATCAGGTCTCTCAACATTCCTCTAAAAACCATTATTGAAATTTCTCTCTAAAAATTCAATCCGATTTCTATCCGACCAAATTTCAAGTTGTTACACAAAATCTTGATATTCTTGTAATGTTCTCGGATTTTGTTGTTGATTTTCGACTTTCTCCACCATTAGGTATTAAACTTAAAACAAGTGAAGCGTTTGACTCTTATCTGAATGACTTTCACAATATGTTTCAAGGTAATTGGTTTCTACAACTTCCTCACTATCAGCCATTGTGCAGGAAACTAGGGTCAAACACTCAATACAATACAGGTTCGGACATTTTTCATATTGCTTCTAGTTTGGTGTATTTGTTGATCAAACATGCTTCAGTTGAACTTCTCAGGTTTTCCCTCAGTTCCTCCCGATATCTCAGCCAGTTTTCTCTGATCAAGAATCAATATTTAATTTCTCCAGAATACTGTAAAATTCAGAATTTTATGACTTGTGTCCTTGCAATAAATAACTTTCAAATGATACAGAGGAATGATGAAAGGAGCATTCCTTCTCCTTGTCATACTATAAATATGGATTCGTGAATTATGAACTTGCACTCCTTTGAATTTAAAATTTTCCGGAAGTTTTGGTATTTATGGTAATGAGTATATCTGAAAGATTGCAAAGACCTCAGTCAACTCTTCATTAGTGGTTGAAACTGAATTATACCTATACAATTACCTGTAAGTAGCACCACTTTAGGAATGTGTCAATACCAGCAATTTTCTTAATGTTTAATTGGAAATGTTGCATAATTAATCATACCTGTTTATTGAAAAATTAGTTATGCATAAAAAACTAATATATGAGTCTACATTTACGCAATTAATATATATTTTCTTTCTTTCTATAACGGGGTTTTCTCAATTTTTTATTGATTATCAAGAACGTAGTGGCAGTTCTGTTAACCCATAAAAGCCCTGCATTACATATATGTAACAGGCGCAGTAGTGAACTGCACTTTCGGATAGGTGAGAAAGAAAACATATCGTTATTAATTGCAGAGGACGTTTACCGGAATTTTGTTGTTTATGAGTGTTCTAAGAGCAGACAAGTATCTGATTAAAACGTTAATAGAAAATGAAATCTAATTTCGTGTAAGCATTGTAACTTATTACAAAATACATTATTTTAGTAATATTTCAGTAACATTTTAGTAATATATGAAGTGAATCATGTAATAAGTGTTTGAAGAGTTGAGTTGAGTTGAGGAGACAGTTAGTGGTTTTACTCAAAGACAATAATTCACCTCCACTATGCTGGAAACTTGGACGCATAACCGAAGTGTTTTCCGGAAATGACGAAATAGTTCGGGTTGTGAACGTTAAAACCGCAAATGGCGTACTGAAACGCCCAGTGTCAAAAGTGTGTATCCTCCCAACAGACTGTTCATAATTTTAAATTACTGTTAAAAACTCAAGTGATAGTGACTCAATTTAATTCTCAGTATTTCTATTTTGAAAGCTGATCCTTTCAAGGGGGCGCCATGTACTGATTTCTACTATTTTCGTATAATTTTTTAATCTGGCAACACCGTCAAAAGGATCACTCGATACGAAAGAGTTGTCAGATTTGACAGTAGCATCAAAAAAAGTCACAAAGTTGTATCTTTCGTTCATGAATAAAAAATCATTCTCAATCATTGAATTCATTCAACTTCAGTCCGAAACAACGAAGATTGTAAAGTGAAAAAGCTCACGATACAATACAGTTAGAATTTGGGAAACAATTTTGGTTTTTGCTACGAATTTCCCAAAAGTTGTGTGTTACAGATATGTAACGCTAGGACTTCTGATTACTATGTGTTTAGAGCTTTGAATATAGTATGTACACGAGCCAATTTTTGATAAATGAGGTATTTCAGAATGTTTGTTACAATCATTATCACAGTCCTAAAATATTTTCGTATTTAGTATTAAGAATATTCAACAGGATTTATTATTCATTTATGTATTTTCTGCTTACAATAACGCCTCAGATGTAGAACATTGCTTCTACACCAAGTCTTCAGATGTTAACGTCCTAACTGAGGAGGCTGGAGACGAACATGTCGAGGAATTGTCGATGAATTGAACCGTTTACAACTCAAACAAATGATAGCTAGTGCTAAAGTATTGCTAAGAAAAATACAAGAATTGACCAGTGGGATGAACCATGTGCAACGTCCCAACTGATGAGGAGGCTGGAAACGAACACGTCGAGGAATTGTCGAGGAATTGAACCGTTTACAACCCAACCAAATGATAGCTGGTGCTGAAGTATAGCTAAGAAAAATACAAGAATTGACCAGTAAAATGAACCATGTGCAACCCCAAGTGCTGATTAGATGTTAAAGTTTCATGAAGACAATCCTTGTGGTATGCCTCAGACTGTCAACAAGGGAGAAAGTCCAACATTAATGGATCAGGAGTTGTTTTCAAAACTTTGAGACGAATTTTTTCAATTCTGATTTTTCAAAATATAGTAAACATTCTCTAGTAGAATTATTTCAGTTGTTTTTCACTGATGATCTGCTCGAATCGAAATGCAGCAATGGGTGGAGCTGACTTGATTGAAAAACCAAAGGAAGTTATCGCATAGAGATTCACTCCAAAGAATCGTGGGGCTATACAGTGCGGCTTTTTTTAGTCCCCTCCCCTGTTAACTTTTGAACAGTTCAACGTACAGATTTGAAAAAAAAACCGTTTGGAGGGTTTCACCGATACCACTTTATGATATAAAAAAATTGAATATTGCTCGACAGGGGGCCCGGGGGGGCACATCAACTAAAAAAAATTTAAATGGCATGGGGGGTCAAGTGTCACATCGTTGAAAAGAGAATTCAGTTCTCTTCACAACCATTAATTTTTTTTTTAATTCGTTGATATTTTTTTGCAATTAAAATTCGAAATATCAAATATAAAAGCGGATCTGACAACTACTAATACCTCGATATATTTGAACGGTTTGTTGTGGAATAATGAAACCAAAAACATTTCGAAGGGTATTACCGATACTACTCTTTAAGAGAAGAAACATTGCAATTACTAGACAGATGGAGCTGGGGGCACATCAATTCGAAAATTTCGAAAGTCATAAAAATTGAAATTGGAAAAAAATTCCTCAACAAAATTCGAAAATATTTAGATGGTTGTGAAGAGTATTGAATTAATTAAAGCCAGTTTTATCAACTCTAATTTAGTGCAAGAATCAAGCGTTTCCCTATTATTGAAATGGTGTTGTACAGGTGTGCTTGTTTTGGATTTCTCTATTCTTTGATTCATCACGAATTCACAAAACAACTATTCCATCGACCCCAATGAGATTATTATAAAAAAAGTTGGGAAATTTATAGATTGTGAAAGATATTCCAAGATACAAATTAAATTAAATTAAAATCATAGGTAGAATTAAACACCAATCAAAGAAATAAATTTAGCAATTGACATAATAATGAAAATGTGCTATAGAACAAATCAAACAAGTTATCGTCTCGATGCTCAGGATCATCACAAACTTTTGATTTGATTTGAAGATTTGCAACAAACTCAAACCAGAAAAAGAAAAAAAAATGTTAGAATATCCATATGAACTTGATTCAATTGAAATAAAAACGCATTTTCATATTTTTCACGTTAAGCTGATGATTTGAATCATTTGAAAAACGAATATTGATTGAAAGTTTGATTTTATGAGGGAAATTCGTGATGGTGTTCTGGGTGTCATAACCTTCCACAGTCTGAAAATGGAAAAATTCAAATTCAAGGAAAATCTGACATAATTTTACAATTTTATTTAAGATAAGCGCAGTAACTTTTCGGTGCAAATTGATCAGTTGTCCTTCTACACTTGTATACATTTTCCTTGAATTTACATTTTTATATTTTCAGACTATGAAGGATAAAATACCCTTATCAATAATTGAAAAACGAAATTTTCAAGCAAAAATTAAATTTTTGGTTTTAATTGCACAAGTGCATAAAATTACCGATAAGTTTGCAAGAAAGCGTTTTATCTAAAAAATTTACGAGTTCATTCTCATATTTTGGCGAAAGAGCCAGAGACCGATTGCAATTTTTATAATTATATTATAATAAATTTGAATGTAAAATTATCTGGTAATTTTTATGAACGAGTGTAACTCTTTGGAATAGCTTAAGAATGAAGAATTATTGATTTGTTTTCTTAGAAATATCATAGTACTGACAAAAACTATAAATAACATTGTGCTAGACACGCGACAACATGTTTACATTTTTTGAAATTTATATGACATTTTTATTGTGAATATACTCGAGTATTATTAAAATTTTATACAGTTTTTTGTGATAAATATCTTGTGCAGCATATAATCTTTCAGTGAACGTAGAGGTGTGCACAAATTTCAATTTAAAAGGGTAAAAATAGTGCACAATTAAAGATATTGTCTAGAAATTCATAGATGCTAAAGTCGAAATTCGCTTGAACACAAATATAGTTTTTCGTCCAAGAAAGCTAAAGACCTATACCACCAATGGTTATCTTATTAAATCAGTAAAGTAGAGAAATATGAAGATGGATGAAGCAACTTTTTACAAACTCATTCAAGAAGCCAATTTCGTACCAAATTTCCCAGTTTGGACATATACTGGATATACCTCGACATACTCTATCATTAAATGCATTCAAACATAAAATAAAAAACTATTATTCGAGCAATAATAACTTTAATTTTTTTATTTTTCTTTTTTCTCTTTTTTTTCCCTGTGTTAATACATAGTCCTACATAATTTATATGTATCTATTACTTACATTAGCACATAATATAATATGGTCTTCTGTATATCTGAGTATTTCTATTTGTAATTTTAGATGAAGGAAATCTCTCATTTAATTTCTATTCCGGACAGTGTGGCAGAATCGGCCACAGGCCTAACACTGTACCATTTATTTACCTCATTATCACAGATGTTGTATCACATTGTTATATTTTTATTTTGTAAAAGGTAAATAATAAATGATATTATTAATAATATTATTTTTCAGTATTGTTTGTGGTGTCATAGCGATGGGATGTTTTCGCAGTATAATTATCGCTCCGCAGTGCAATTTTTCGATAATTATTCCCCTTATGAGAAATTTTATATATGAGGGAAATAGTCGAGGAAATTAAGTATGTAAAAAAGATTGACATTACCTTATCTTTTTTGAACTGTCGTATGTTGTTATAGCGTATTAGTGAAACAAGTCATTTCATGTAAATGTATACGTATCAGCTCTCAATTGACTGGTGATAATACAACTCTGTTGAATACTGAGGACTATTTTTGGATAGAGATACTTTCTAAAGAAATTGTTACGAATGTGAGAAAATATGTGATTGTAATACGTGCAAATACTTCAATCATCAAGAGAAGTCATTAAGCTGGAATTGTTGAATAACTATAAGAAACTATTTCCTTGGTTAGTCCAAGGAAATAGTTCGACAGTTTATTATATATGGTAGCAATAAAATTAAATTTCATTATGATTTTCCTCATCTTATATAAACTCCGGTTTTGGCTAACTAAGCAGTTAATTTGTCGTAGATTTGATGTTGGAAGTTTTATCTGATTTTGGGTTGTTTTCATACCAAAGATTTCAATGTACTGTTACGATTTCGGGTTCATACAACTGCCTTTTTTTGCTCAACTCAACTTGAGAATACGCACGACACTGACACTTCAATGTTTTAATTAATCATTAAATTGCTCAACTACTGTCAAATCTCACAAATGCATGGCTTATCACTCTCAGAGAGGAATAAGCGACAGAAAGTACGAATTCAGTAAGAGTCGATTCACGTCGCCTTAAGTTTGGAGTCCCCCAAGGTTCTATTTGGGGACCATTACTCACATATTGAGGTGTTTGAAACATTGTAAAATGTATTCAAATGCTGATGACACCTAGCTTTATTACTCTTTTCCATATGCAGGGATAGATGATGCATGTGCCAAGATTTATGAAGATCTAAGATCAATTGTTGACATGGCAAGGGATCATTGTCTCATTATGAATGCAAGCAAGTGTAATATAATTGTCTTTGGCCCCAAAAAACACCAACCTACTTTGAAAAATTAAATTAATATTTTCATGGAAAATACTCCAATGGTTATATCTGACGAAGCAAAGAGTCTCGGTGTCATTATCGACGGTAAGTTTAGATTTGGTAGATTTATCTACAAACTTGTGCAAAGAGCATACTCTACAAACTTATTTATAGTAATAGACATTTGTTATAATGGGTAAAATTGAAAATGAAAATATATGATGGCATGATTTTGTCTCTTTTCATCTAAGCTGATTGCCTGCATAGACCAAATTTGACGAGTCTATTAAAACAAATAACAGGGAAAGAATAAAACTCTTGTCTGCATTTCATATATGGTATAAGAAAACAAGATAACGAATCTGGCTGGCAAAATATGGAAAATGGAAGGATACTGCAATCATCATGTCTCAGGCCAAGCAATAGAGGACTTTTTTGTAACAAAAATACTAATAGAAAACCGACTCTGTCATCACATGAAAGACAATCCGTAGTTAAATTCTGTTATGAATTGGACTCAAAAATGTTATTTATTAATTTGTTACAAATATTTGAATACAAAAAATGGCTATTTATGATACAAGTTCGTAAAGTAGGACTTTTTTGTATGGGCGTGAAGTAACACGCGAGTAAGCAAAGTAACTAATAATGAAACTATGATAAGCTAATTTACTGTCTTGTTATATAAACGTGATCCATTGGTGCGCTGGATGTGTACAGAACTGAAAACCTACACAAATTTCATGCACAGAGAGTGTGACAAACGCGGAGGAAATTGCTGACTACGATCATCGAGGTCGTTTATGAACATTCCTAATCATTTCCAGTAATGCAAGAATTATTCATGAAGTAAGTACATAACCATCATATTGTTTCTTCTCGGAATGTATGAAACTTGCAGATAGAAAATGACAGCTTCACAATATAATACTTCCGATAAGGACCCATAATGATTTTTTCTATGAGTAAAAATAAATATCGAAATTTTGAGGAAAAAGTAGAGTCTTTTGCCGAATAAAATAATTATATGGTTGAAAAGAGAATTGAATTTTCTTTTCAACGATGTGTCACTGTTTAAGTTTGTTATGACGTGGCACATTGTTTTTTTGTGGAAGAATTTGTTAAAACGAAAGCAAGATAAGCATCATTCGGGTTTTGAGCCAAATTGCTAATTTTCGGGTGAAAATTATTTTTGTAGGGGTACAAACCTTATATTAGTATATTATTTTTCATAGTTCTGTATAGTGAAAATAATTCGACAGATTTTTCGAAAACTTGTTGCCAGGCAATAGACACGAGAGCCCGAAGGGCTCGAGTGGCTATTGCCAAATGGCAACAAGTTTGAGAAAAAATGTGGAGGATTATTTTCTACTTTATCGAACTCTCGTGTGGTATTCGATAGATTAATTTTTGATGCCCCAATCATAGACACATTCTCTATATAACATTTTTATTCATTACGGTTATCTAAATTCATTTGTCAATTTGCATGCAAACTGATGACAGACGTCAAATCAAAAGTATCAGTTGTTGTCACACAATAAAAACAAAATACCACGAATATTTCCGAGGCAATAATCTAAGTAGAAAATTCCCACTATAATAATGTTGTGATTGGTTTGAAAGTACATCATAGCTTTAAATTGATGGTTTTTATTGGTTGCAAGATATGTCGAAAAATAATCCTGTGTAGTTGTGTTTTCTTATTTAACCTGTATAAATTTAATTGACTATTTGACTAATTCTCAATAGATGATTTGCATTTGGAACCTAAGTTTTATGTCTCTTTAGCTGAAACAAACGAATCATCGGGAATGAAGGGGTGAATATAATTATGAGGGGCAACAATGGGAGCCAAAATATTTCTCGCCTAGGGAAGTCAAATACCTAGAGTAACCAACTAACTCCGGAAGCACTGCAGTCAAAAAAATTTCATCGTGTTTTTTTTTGGTAAATGTACCTAGTATTTAGTCGTTACAGTTTCTTTGGGATTTGTTTGGTTTAAGTCATGTACTTGATTTCTGGTTCAATATTTGCGTTGTAGGTAATATGAGAGGTCGATAACTCTTCGTAAAGTGATCTATTTTTTGAATTACTCAGTAATAGAAACAATAACACTCTCACTTCCAATAAACATGGCGGAAATATTGAATACGTACAAAAAAAACAATTGTTACACGTTTCCACTCTCTCATTCAATTTCATTGTTCGAATTTTGAGATTGAATATGCGGAGAAAAGCCTTGTGACGTTTCCGCTTGAGTTTATTTAAGTATATCTGTTTATGTGGCCGAAATGAAAGGTGCCGTAGAGTGTATAAACTAATGTGGGATTAAATTGCAACACGGTATTTTATTGCTCTAGGTACTTATTTCGAATCAGGTTGAATAGTGGTGATTAGCATTGGTGTCACGTAATGGCGTAGAGTGTTTTGATTCTTGCATTTCTCACGGATAACTAGTTGAAGAGAGTTGGAATTTGAATCGGACTTTTTTAGAATTTCTATCTTTACTACGAGGACATTCCATTCAGAATAATGTTGTTATTGTAAATCTGGAATCAGTGTTCTTCTTCAAGTTTAATTATTCGTATTAGAAAAATCCAAAAAACGCAACAAAATAGTAATTAATTTTTTTATTTTGACTGGCTCGGAATACATAATAGTTATTTATGTATCAAGAGCGTAAAGTAGGCGTTTATGGCCTGCGGCGTGGATGATGGCCCGATGGCGTTAGCCGAGGGCCATCACACGCCGAAGGCCTTAAACGCATTTTACGCACGTGATGCATACAAAATTTTATGCACTAGCGGTTTTATAGCGCGAATCACAAATACTGACTTAAATTGCAATGATCTACAAGTTTCATACGTTATGCATACAATAATTAAGGGTAACATAATATGAGGAATGTGAAACTATAGTAGCTGAGTGCTATTTTGGAGAATCTATTTCAAATAGATAGATCATCACCGAAAAAATTGCCAACGATTATGAACAAATGTTAGAAAGGGTATTGCTCTATTGAACTGAAATGATTCTAATTCGTGTTAGGAATTGAATGAAATGATGTGTGAGTATAGACAATTTGAGAATTTTGTCTACTTTACGGCCCGCCGGGCCATAATGCGCCCACGGGCGGTGAGTGCCACTTTACGCCCGTTGAACCGGGCGGTAAAGTGCACTTTACCGCCCGCTAGTGCATAAAATAAGTAAACTATAGTACAATCTTGATTAATATTAGATTAAGGAGTCTGGACAAATGAACCAGTTACACCTTGCACAACTTGCATTGACAATTAACATTCGACTTATTTATTGACAATGGCATGTTCCATGAAAAAAAGGTGACATATGACAGGTTGAACACAATGTTACACTGGGAATAGAAATTTCATTGTTTATTTTTCAAATGGTACTGAACAGTGCATGTCTTCATCTCCATTTTCCTTGATAATTTATTAATATATCGCAAGGTCCAAAGTCATAACAGTTGTAGACCCCCAATGACTTTTGAAAAAAAATTTGGAAGACTGAACAGACAGCCTGCAACATGGAATGGACTGTGCGTTATCATTGGCTTGCCGAAGAACCAAAACAATGTGAGTGAATACCATGGACTTATATATTTATTTATAAGTCCATGGTGAATACCCCCAAGGCAATCAATTCTAAAGCTTTTCCATTCGATATTACTGTTTCTATTTCCTGATAATTGAAACACTTGCTATAGAAAGATTCAGTTGATTAACTAACCGACTGCCGTAAGAATGTAGGAGCACATGTTATATAAAAGGTAACAAAATTCACTTTCAATAGTCGGTTAGGCTGTTAGGAGCAATGAATGTAAACGTACCTATTTGCCTCGCTTTAGCTCGTGATCTTATTCCGAAAAGCGGGTTACGGAGTTATACAACGGTTTTTTACAAGCGACTACTGCTCTACTAACAGAAATAGTAGAGCTATTACTTCGATCGACTCATTGCGGCTTTGCTGCAGGCACATATTATGGTGGATTTATGCAGCTGTTTCAAGTCATAAGTTTTTAGTCACAACGAAGAATATTCGTCAGTGATGGATTGAACCGTTTACTTTATTATTTATATTATAATATTACTATTTTTCACAATTTTTTCTCTGTCAGAACTAACACTGTTCAATAGTACTTTTTGATTTCGATCAGTAAGGTGTCTAGAGATGTGCCGCGAAATTCGTAATGTAAGAGCTTCTTTAAGAGTACTCCATGACTTACACAGTCAAAGGCCTTAGAAAGATCAAGAAATATTGCTGTAGCCGACTCTTTCTCGTTTAGGCTCATATATATATATATATATATATATATATATATATATATCAAGAAAATCAAAGATTACATCATTCACACTCCTTTTGTTTTGGAAACCGAACTGTTCAGCCGCCAATATATTATGTCTCTGCAAGAAACCAATATCCGACGTTTTACTAGTTTCTTAATAATTTTGGACAGTGTTGATAGTAGTGAGATCGGCCTGAAGTTGTTCGGATTATCAGTGGCACTATATTTGTGCTGTGGTCTTTAGGCTGGAGGGAAATATACCTGTGGCAAAAGACTTGCTAATGGCCACCGCTAGGGCACTTAGGGCTTCATCAGGTAATCGTGACAATAGTTTGGCTGATAAGTGGTCTTCACCTGAGGAATTTTTATTTCGCTAATTACTGATTTAAGCTCAGCCAAGTCCGTCTCGTTTAAGAACAGAGAGTGCATCGGAGATGCCATACTTTCTATGTAATCGAGAAGATCAACTGTCGGAGAAATGTTCTGAGTTATGATCTGAGAATAAAGACATTTTTTGTAATATCTAACAGAAAAAACTACTTCTCCTGCTAAAGCCGCGCTGGACATTGAACTACATCTGTTAGAAACTTGCTGATATTCTTCCGTCTCACAAATACCTACTATTGTGCTAAACTCAATTGTTACATGAGCATTCAATTTTGTGAATGAAATTATAGTTCCAAATGTTAATTTAATTTCCTAAATTCTTTATTTTGCAATTCCCAAGACATCAGCCCTGATCATCAAGAAAGTCTCTGCACGTTCATTTTCAAGCGATTGTATTTATTGTACCTGAAGCGTATCTGTAGTTCCCTTTTTGGGTAATAATTGTTGGAATTGAGAAATCTAATAAGCGTCATGGGGTCATTATAAATCTATTAGTTAACGTGAAGTAGTAGGTAAATTACTCAATTCGAGTACTCGTGACACAGTTGACATAATCAGCACCGAAACTTATCAGCAGTACTTTTGAAATATTTTGCGATTCGAAGAAAAAGGCAACGTTTTCTTTTTCCATCATCGAAAATTACGTAATGAAAGAATGTTCAGACAACTTGAAGTTTGACATTTTCTATTTCAAATTTTACATGCTTTTGTGACAAGGCAAATGTATGGAATGAATTCATTTTTAGAGTTATTATGTACTTGTTTAAAAAACCTGAAACACGATTTCTATTCTCAATTTGACAATACGAAAATGCACCCCTCGATCACGACAAAGAACATTTATTTTGAAAATATAGAATTTTGATGGAGGATGAGTGTAATAATGTAATATAAAGTTAGGATAATGGAAGAAATCAACCCTTTGGTCCTACAAAATGTTGTACTAAAATTCCAAGATCGCCTTGCTAATTGCAAATAAGTGAATGGTGGTCATTTTGAACATTTAATTCAAAAGAGAAATACATTGACCAATACTTCCTAAACATTAGGTTACATTGAAGAAAACAGAATTCTTTGGGAGATCGTTTAGTAACGAACAGTCGTTGCCGACCGATGATGAACCCTTTTTATTTTTGAACCCTTTTTATTAGGTTTTTATTAGGTTACATTATTTCCTTCATTCTATGTGAAGTATCAAGATTTTACAATTTCAAAATGAACTTTCTCGGTTATGATTGCACCAAATTTGAAAAACCTAATATTACTGAACAAAGAATGAAAATCCCTTTCGAACAAGGAAACATACGACCCCCAATCATTTAAAAATGTTAAGGGGGTGCTCATAATTCAGAAGGGGGTAATATTTTCATACTGTAAATCTTCAAATTGAGAATACAAATCTATTTGTTTCAGATAATTTTTGAACAAATACATTATAACGCTAAAAATTAATTTACTCCATAATTATACTATACTATATTACATTATTATACTATACTATATAAATAAGGTAAATTAAATATTTCAGACGTCACTATTGGAAGTAGCAGAAAATGTACAACTATATGTTATGAAAAATGCTAGCTCAGAGAAGATGAAGACAGTTAAATAGACAATACATTCAAAGAGCAGTAAAAATAATGGAGCACTTCATTTTGAAGGATAACAGTTTTTGAGTGAAATCAAATATAATATAATAAAATAGATAGATGATGAGGCGTGATATTGATGTGGTGTAGAAAGATATGACGGGACAACCGGTGTTTCCAAATATTCCTCCACTGAGTGAAAGCAGTGGCTTAATAAGTACTTTTTAATAGTTGGCTTGAATATGTATGGCTTGAGGAAGGATATTATAAAGTCTTATGTCCAAAGAGTTCTTTATTGACTTTGTCAAACGAAGTCTAGGTATTCTTAAGAGGTTCGCAGATCTTGTCGAATGGCTGTGAAGATCAGATTGTAGCGACTAATTTGCTATATTTTCATGTACCTATTTATAGTAGGGTACTGATTATGGATAGGCAGGGAAAGGACTGGATTGGACTGGATTGGACGACAGTGTACCATAGCTCACATTTACTATGATCTCTTACCATCTTTGTTTGTTTTCTGAAAATCAGATTAATTGCACCATATTGTTATTTCATATCTAATTTGAAAATGAAAGAGTGAGAAGCAATCATTCGTCAGAGTCTCGATTCTGGTTACGTGTTTCATTTGACGAATGATCAAGTGAGTATGACGATGCCAGGACAGTTTATTATCGATAATTTCACTCGCCCTATGAAACCACCCTTTCCTGCAATATTAGGACCAATAAGGGACGTATGCCTCGATAATTGATAAGACAAATCTGGATTATCAATCTTACGCGAGAAACATTCCATCTCCTAGTAATTCGTTTTTTTAACACCCTTATACTGAATCCGAACTGTATGAATTACTGAATAGCAAACTTAAAAATAAAAGTTCTTCAGGTCATGATGAAATCCCAATGTTTCTTCTGAAAACGAGTCTTCATGTTTTGATTAAACCTCTACTTCATTTGGTGAATCTGTCATTCAGCGAAGGTTAATATGATGAAAATAGGTAAAATCATACTGGTGTATAAAAAGAATAATCCAAACTTATTGGAAAATTATAGGCCAGTAACAATTTCTTCAAGTATGTCGAAAATATTCGAATATGCTTTTTTGAAATGACTTTTATCATTTTCTGATGATCATAATATCTTTACAAAAAACCAACATGGATTTCTGACCAAAAAATCAACTAGTACAGCTATACAATCATATCATAGAGAGATTGTGAACTATATTGAAGCAGGCGAGTGCCCTGTTGGGATATTCTGCGATCTAAGCAGGGCATTCGACTGTGTTGATCATAACATTCTCTTAAATAAACTATTCCGTTATGGCATAAGGGGCATACCGTTGGTATGGATAACAGACTATCTCTCTTAAAGAAAACAATATGTCGCTATTAACTATGCAACTTCCAGCATGGCCTTCTCTGAATTAGGAGTTCCTCAAGGGTCGATATTGGGACCCATATTGTTTGTTTTATATATTAATGATTTGGAATACTCGGCACCAGGACCATTCATTACAATGTACGCAGATTACACGTCAATTATAATCTCTAACAGATCAGAGTTAGTTTTGAAACAAAAATGTACCACAGTTTTTGAAAATATCAATAAATGGTTTTCTGCGAACAATTTGTTTTTGAATGCAAAAGAAACAGATTCAATGAGATTTCATCATCATCAACGGAAGTGTGATATTATTAGTTTCAGAGCCAATGATAATTCTGACAATATAACAACAGAATGTGAGAGCTTGAAATTTTTGGGTCTCTACATTGATGAACATTTGAATTGGCAGAATCACTGCGATTTTCTAATAAAAAAAATTAATTCTATTTCATATCAGTTCAGAAATATAAGGCAGGTTTTGAATGTTGATCAGCTGCTGAAGCTGTACTATGCGCAGGTGGATTCTAGACTGAGATATGGAGTGTGTTTTTGGGGTTTTTCCTCCAACTGCTCTGATGTCTTTATAGCACAAAAAAAACTAATGGCATGAGTCCCCGTGACTCTTGCAGAAATGCTTTTAAAAATTTCAGAATTTTAACTGTTCCTAGTCTTTTAATTTTAGACTTGTGCTTATCTGTTTTTGAAAATACAAATGAATTGTTTGTATTGAATGTATGTAAGCATAATATTGACACAAGACAAAAAAACTATGTTTTTGTACCATTTGTTAAAACTAAATTAGCTTTTAATTCTCCTGATCAGATGGCCCCACGTGTTTATAATTTGATACCAGATGTAATAAAAAAATCCAAAACCGTTTATATCTTCAAACGAAAACTTAAAGATTTTCTTATTGAAAAGTGTTGTTATAGTTTTGAAGAATTTATGTGTACAAGTAGGTAGTTTTATTCCATTTTTCAGGGATTATTTTTATCTGCTTTTTCTTTTTCTTAGACGATTCCTATACAAATTTTATAACTTTGGCAAACAAGGAAAATAAAGATATTATTATTATATTATTATTATTATTATAATACGCAGTTCCTAGCTTTCGAGCCGGTAATACCACTTCGGCATGGCAACCACGTATCCAAACAACAACGGAGAACTTAATATCATCTTGCTACCAAGATACATATACATCTTGCTTGCTACTAATATGATTCAGTCTGACAGATTTCATGTCTATCAGGCATTATCTATAAGTATTGCAGAATTCACGACAATGGAACTTTTTTAACTTTGTTGGTCCGTGAAATTATCTCAATAAATACTACTCGTGCTCACAATACTATCGAGAATTCTGTCAGAAATCTTAAAACTCGATCAAATTGCTTTGAGGTAACACCACTCGTCCTAAAGGAGGGGTCATCGGCAAATAGTAGGAATAATATAAAGTAGCGGTTCCAGTATGGAGCCCTGGGGGCATTCCATGTCCAATTGGTATGTTTTACTGGTCGAATGCAATATTTTGGTGGCCGAGAGCATCGAGACCACCAACTTCACGTGGTTTTCAAAAGAAATAATATCACTAGTAATAATGCTGAATTTATTCCTAAAAAAAACACTTTGCGTATCATTGCGCTCAAAATGTGGTGGAATGCATTCGAATATTTTTTATGTTATATTTTGCCAGGTTCATGTTTTCTCAATAAACTCAACTGATCTTTAATTGGGTTGATACTATATAACCTATTGATCGCTAATGCTTATTGAATCATCCCCAAGCGTATTTTTCGGAATTATTTTGAATTACTTGGACATTGCAGAGTTGCAGGTGCACATTTTTATTAGCAAATGAATGCTTCATTTGAATATCTGACTATTTGATAAATTAACTGTGAATCTTGTAAAAACTTACAGAATATACAATTTTTTCACCATTCACCATTTACATAAATAAGTCATTTACCTACTACTCTTTTACTGTGTCAGCATGATTTAGTATTTCCATTAGGTTTGAATGCGTCCTCAAAATGTATCAATTGAAAGTTAACGGTTATGCAAATGTAGAGAAACATTTCCAAGAATATTTTTTTATAAATGAATTAAATATATCCATGGAAAATAATTCAGAACCGACCAGAAAGTTGATGAAGGAACAACAATTTTTTCGGTGAAATGAAGTATAGGTGATCGTGGAGACAAGTAGTACTAGGAGAGTTACAATAATCGATAGAGGGGATTAGACTTCATAACATATAGAAAATACAGAAAAATATTTCATTGTTCAATTTGGATTTCTGATCAAGATACAATTTGAAATTAATTCTCTTGTACTATTTTATACGCATTCCTATCAATTATATGGTAGTGTAAACAGACCTATTGATAAGATGGTGGTCAAAATGTCAAAAATACATCACATATTTCAGAAAATCAACCAGTTGAAAGAAAATTTCATTTTGTTCCGGTTTGAACAGAAACCCCTTGAAATGAAAATACTTTATAAAAACTTTCGAAATGAACAAACATTTGAAAGAAAACAGTATATTCACTCATTTGAGTAACAACGATCGCAGATAACACGACAAACATTGCATTGTTTCATTAAAAAATATCACGTGGATCAGTTGTTCAATAACTATTTCAAAGTAAGGGAAATTGTAGGGAACTTTCATTGCTATATTATCAGAAAATATTGTTTGAATTTGCATATTTTCTCTGAATTATATTCGAAAACAAACTATTTGAAATATCTTTAAAGAATTATATTTTCGCGTTGATGACTCTTTTTTGGACATGGGTAACATACAAATGATTTAAAAAATGGAAAATCAGTACGACTGACAACACAAGAGACTTCCATTTTATCGAAAACCTACGAAGCCATGTATAATCTACAGCCCTATAGATTGTCTTCTGTTTTGGAATTTCGTGACTTCTATGCAATCAAAACGGACTACTGCAAACCTGAATTTTTCATTAAAAAAAATCGGTCAAATGTTTTTCAACTTTCCCTTGGTATGTTTTCTTATTTCAGTACTTTATTGATCACCTATACCAATACAGTAACATTAAAAAAGTAGGTTCGCAACAAATGGAAAAAATATATTTATTGTTATTTTCCAAAAAAAGAAAAATGTCATCAAATTAGGCTCGTCTTAAAACCTACCTAAACCCTATCAGATATACTGAGTTATTTTCAGTTTGTTGAAAAAACGCATTTTTCAAAATTTGCAAAATCTCAAGTGTTATTTTTATCGGAAATACCTATGTAACATTTGGATGAAATTTTTCAAGGATATCTCTGTTTGAGCTCACTGAATAATGGTAAGGTGACAAAACTGCGAATTTTTCGTGATATTCTACAATAATCAATTTTTTATTTTTTAAAATTAATTTCAAATTTTGTATATCATAAATTTATTTAAAAACCATGTTTGTGGTTTTGTCAATCGGTACATCGCCGAGGTCATCCTAAAAAACATACTGAGTTTTTGAATGAATTCTTGGTATACGAAATTTGTGATTATTTAAAACAATTATAAAAAACAGTTATTGTAGAATTTCACAAAAAATTCAAATTTTTCTTACCTTCACATTGTTTAATGCGCTCCAACAGAGAGATCATTGAAAAATGTTATTCAAATGTTAGTTTATTTTCCCAAAAATATAACTTTTTGAGATTTTGCTAATTTAGAAGAATGAGTTTTTTCGAAAAACTGAAAATCACTCGGTTTAACTGATGTTGATTACAATTTTTATTATTTAAATAACACAAATAAAGATTTTTTCCATTTGTTGCGTTCTTTTCGAATGTCACTGTATATAACGAAAAAAAATACTTTGGAAATGAACAATTTTGTTTTGTTCTTTTGATAAATTATTGAATCTGCTGCTTCGTGATATACTTAAATATGATAAATAATTGAAATATCCATCACGTAATTATTCATTGTCTTAAAGAAGGAAATTCATTATAGGTAATTATTATTCCTGACGCATTGTTGAATTAATCGTGTTTTGAACCAAATGACATTAATGCACCGTCGCATTCCTCACAAAAACGCTCAACCCTTACGAAAAAAGGACAATCCACTGGAATAATCCAAGTATGTCGGGCCCACCACTGAATCACTGTTCACCACGGAATTATCCTGATTTAGATCCACTCGAGAAACACAACTCACCTTTATGGTTCGCTCCGACCCTCACGGCTTCGTCCCGGTCCACTAACAGAAGAAGAAGAACAACATAAATTAGTTTAGAGTCCATGTTAACAACACAAGTCACTCAGCAGGTGACTTCTTCGCGCCAAACGGTCCTCAACACTGGCCTATATTTTTGCGGCGCGGTACTACTCTTTCTTCACGTTCACCGGCTTTATAAAACCTTGCAGTCCTCCACTTCGGCGGAAGAGAGCGCCTTCTAGCGGTCGAGGCGTCAAGCAGCGCGCTGAAAGCGCCAAGGTCGCCGGGTGGTTCCGGAACGGTTTTTTCGGCGGGTGAGTGTTAGTGATCTCCGGGGCATCGTCAGGTGGGCAAGGACGGATTTTTTATGTGGAGTAACCAGGATGACGAAGATTGCGGCGATTTTTCCGGGTGCGAGGGAAGGCGGTAATTACGGATGAAAAAAGTCATTAATAATGGTTCTATGATGTCCGTGCACGATAAACCCAACCGAGTTTTATGAACTCATATAGGTACCAGGAGCGATAAAAATCCCGAATTGCTTAGAATGAGGATTTTATGAATTGTAAAAAAAATCCACAGAATCGGTAATATTTAGGATGGATACAGAATTTTGCTTTCATGATGGAAATATGGAAAACCGCGTATTTGATTCCTATACCGGGTGACACAGCAGATATGTAGCAGCCTGTAGTGTTTTTATTTGAATAGATAAAAATTTGAAATTTGCAGAAGTTACGTAATCAATGATAGCGCTTCATTTGAATCTAACGACAACTTTTTTCAACTACCTGTTTGATGGACAGTAACTCCAACTCCTTTTTTTTAATGACACCCTGTATATTTATCTAGCCTATCTAATTTGTCTTGAAATTATCTATTCAACCGTGTATCACAAAGTGGCATTCGTTTCTCAATTCGCAGATGAATTGCATTTTATTGAAAAACATCAAGTTGGCTGTTACCAGAATTCGATAATCTTTCGATGCTTGGTAGGCTTGGAAATCCAAAGAGTATCAGTTAAACGATATAATTTCAGTTTTTTCCATACCAGATCACTTCCTAAAGATTGTCAATAATTTCTTTAATAAAAACAAAAAACATCTGAAAATAACTCACGATATTGCGAAAACTGAGATAGGAACATATTTTTTTCAATTTGGCTACTTGTGAAGAAACTATCTGCCTTTCTCTTTAGCCATGTAGCCATATCATGATCTTTCCATTTGGAAACATAAAATTAAAATTGTTTCCCTGATTCACCAATTCACAAGTCTAGATATTTGCAAAAATATTTTGCGTAGTAGGCGGTGTACACAAAATGTTTTGTGTTTGACAGATAAACATGATTTGATTGCAATGGTTATCTCCGTCAGTTTTATGCTGATTGAAATTGCATCGTATAATTAGATACTAAATATGTATTCAAAGAACGAAAAGGTCGATGTGTTGTTGATATTCGGAGGGTGCAAGAGAAATTGTAGACAGGCTGAACAATTGTATGTCGAAAGATTTCCGGAAAGACGCCACCCACCTGATAATTATTTCGCTAGAGTAAAAGAGCAGTTCAGAGCAGTTCTATTCAAAACTCTTCTAGCGGTCTCTCGATTTACGCCAATTTCGTCCTCAATTTGTCTCAGTGATATCATCGGATCTGCATGTACTATGGCCAAAACGTTTACTTCCATTTCCTCGTCGACAATGTATTGGAGATTGTTTTGATTTTCCGGTTCTCTTCTGAACTGCTCTCTACTCTAGCGAAATAATTATTAGGCGGATGGCGTCTATCCGGAAATCTTTCGACATACATTTGTTCAGCCTGTCTACAATTTCTCTTGCACTCTCCGAATATCAACAACATATCGACCTTTTCATTCTTTGAATACATATTTATTATCTAATTAAACGATGCAATTTTAATCAGCATAAAACTAACGGAGATAATCAGTACAATCAAATGATGTTTACCTGTCAAACACAAAACATTCTGTGTACACCGCCTACTTGGCAAAATATTATATATTATAATAATATAATAGACTTGTGAATTGATGGATCAGGGGAACAATTTTAATTTTATGTTTCCAAATGGAAAGATCATGATATGGCTACATAGCCAAAGAGAAAGACAGATAGTTCCTTCACAAGTAGCCAAATTGAAAAAAACATGTGCCTATCTCAGTTTTCGGAATATCGTCAGTTATTTTCAGATATTTTTTCTTTTTATTAAAGAAATTATTGACAATCTGTAGGAAGTGATCAGGTATGAAAAAAACTGAAATTATATCGTTAAACTGATACTCTTTGGATTTCCAAGCCTACCAATCATCAAAAGATTATCAAATTCGGATAACAGCCAACTTGATGTTTTTTAATAAAATGCAATTCATTTGCGAATTGAGAAACGAATGCCACTTTGTGATACACGGTTGAATAGAGAATTTCAAGACAAATAAGATAGGACGGATAAATATACAGGGTGTCATTCAAAAAATAGAACTTGGAGTTACTGCCGATTAAACAGGTAGTTGAAAAAAGTTGTCGTTAGATTGAATTGATTACGTAACTTCTGCAAATTTCAAATCTTCATCTCTTCAAATAAAAAAACTACAGGCTGCTACATGTCTGCTGTGTCACCCGGTATATAAAAATTCATGAGCGAAAAACTCAGTCACCAGCTATAGGGGCATTAGTAAATTATGTATATTTAGTAAACTTCTAGAAAGCCTGATTTATGATCAAATATTCAATGGCGTAAATGGTTTGATTATCCAGGAGCAACACGGGTTTTTTGCCAAAAGAGCAATCGAAACGATTCTATTGATATATTGTCAGTACATTGCGGATTCAATGGTGATCTTCTGCGCTAGTTATCCTCCTACGTCTTCAATAGATCGCAGATTGTAACAATAAATGGTTCCCACCTGGGTCCTCTATTATTTTTGATCTTTATAAATGACGTAAAAAGATGCTTCAAATTTTCGCTAACGACCTGAAGATATTTTCAAAGATAAAGTCAAACGCAGACTGTTTAAACGTCCAATCTGACCTTTATCGATTCTCTCAATATTGCTTGCAACTGTAACAGATTTTTCCTCAACTTGAAGAAATGCTCGACAATTTCATTTACAAAAAATCAGTATTTAATTGAATTCGATTACAATTTACTTGGGAAAAATCTGGACAAGGTTGACCACATTACGGATGTAGGAGTCATCTTTGACAATAGGCTGAGTTTCAATTTACATTGCGAATATAACGTAAACAAATGCAGCAGGATGTTAGGATTTATAAGTAGGATTTGCAAAACTTTCAACAATCAAAGGGCCATCAAATCATTATATTTTGCTTATGTACATAGTAGACTGAGTTTTGCCAGCGTTATCTGGAGTCCTCGCTATAACTTCTACAAAGTTAGACTCGAGAGAATCCAAAATTTATTCATAAGATTTTTAAACTTCTGAGTAAATGGTGTTTACAACGTTGAAAATTTACATTCAGCAAGATTAACATTCAACATTTTACTATTAGAAAAATGAAGAATTATCTCAGACTTGGTTGTTATGTTTAAAATCCTTAGGAATTATTATGATGCTTCCGAACTACTCTCCTTAGTATCTATCCACGTACCATCCAGAAACACAAGAAATATGCAATTTTTCAATGTAAGTTTTAAACACACCAACCTGGGTCAAAACGCCCATATTCCTAGGCTTAGCAATAGTTTCAATAAATACTGCTCGGAGATTGATATTTTCTGTATATCTTTATCTTGGTTTAAAACACGAACCAAACAAATTTTTCATAATATGTAATCTATATCTGTAATGTATTTTTAAGAATATCTACAATTTTTGGTTTTGTAAACTGTGAGATAAGTGTATGTATCTATGTATCAGTGGATACTGTTTTGGGTTTATACCTGTTTGTATCCCAAATCTGAATAAATGAATAAAAATAAATAAATAAGTGATAAATGAATATTAGGTATACATAATACAGTACAATTAGTAGACAACAATACCAGGCCTATTTTGGAGGAGTCATGTGACCCAGCATGAATTAGGGTGATTGCGCCAGTAGTCGGCCACTTCTCCCAGCGTTGGAAAGTTTTTTTTACTCTTGTACTCACCTGCACCGCAAGTTGCTACAAGCAAGCTTTATCTGCTCTACAATTTTCAGAGATCAGAAAAATCACAGCAAAGCGATCAGAAAGTAAGACAGCGGCACCAACTGGATAGATAGATAGATATCATTTATTTTGCCAAAAATTACTTTGTTGCAATATAGCAATAGTCAATTAAATAAATAAAGAAACAAACAAACTACTTCCAGTTGTCGGCCGTTTTTGTAATTTTTATGGAATAATAAGAAAAATAATAACTCCTCATATTCGAAAATCTCGCCAAACTTTCGGCCACAGTTTTCCTGCCATCTTCCATTAGTTTTACCTGTGATACCAATACATTTATTCATACCATGTCAGTTTAGTTAATGGTGGTCGACATGACCGTTGCTCAATAAAAAAAAATAGTGTTGCACAACTTTTTCAACGGTAAATTTTGCTAGATATACTGGAAATCTTTGATGTAGGGTGAATGCGCCAGTAGTCGGCCACTTAAGAGTACATCATAGGTTTGACACGACTCCATAGGTGTGTGTATATTCACATATAAATAAAATTGAAAAAATACGAAGAATAGAATAAGTCTTTAGAATTATAAATAACCATGTTAGAGATTCATTGGGCTTCCACATTTTTATTAAAAAAAATATTAACAAAAAATTACACTTTTGCTAGTTCTCAGCCACGAGATCCGACTTCTCAGCCTATCCAGTAAACAACCCAAACAAAGCACTTATGAGTTTAATTAAACTTTTAATAGAAAAAACCAAATAAAAATTAAATAAAAAAACGTCAAAAATAGGTTTATCCTTGGAAAATTAAAAACTGTATTACAGAAAATAAAGAACTAGTTACTAAACAATTTTGGAGCCCAGAGTTATTGTGCTTGTGATCATATACAATTTTCGCAGATATTAGCTTTTTTGCCGCTTCAAAATAAGGTAAATTAGCAAGATTAGCAACGTTTAATTATGGAACAAATTCATTATTTCTGAATATAAAGATATTTCGGAAAAATCCTCGGACAGGTCGATTTTCTTTTCCGATGTGCCAATTTTTGAACCACACCCAAAATATATAGGGATATTCGCAATTGAGTAAAAATGACTTTGATGATATTTTTAAATTGGACACCCATTATATTTTTCCATATTTGGTTAGGGATAACAAGTGATACCAAGTTTGATGGGATAATGTCAAACGGCTGCGGAGATATGGCCAAAAACTTCCTCGTATGTCTAATGAGTATGACTTCGATACTCCACACGATTCAGAATGTTAAAAGTGTCTGTCGCACTCATTGGGTATACGGAGAAGTTTTTTGGTCATATATCCGCAGCCGTTTGACATAATCCCATCAAACTTGGTATCACTGGATTTGTAATGACGATCCATAACCAAATATGGACAAATGTACTGGGTGTCCCATTCAAAAATATCACCAAAGTCGCTTTTCCTCAAATGCGGATAACCCTATATATTTTGGGTGGGGTTCAAAAATTGGCCCATCGGAAAATAAAATCGACCTGTCCGAGGATTTTTCCGATATATCTTTATATTCAGAAATAATGAATTTGTTCCATAATTTAGCGTCGCACTGTATATTATAATTTCTCTCCAACAGCTAGATGAATATTACTGGACGGGAACAGGCATTTTTGAAGCTAGTTGTTCTATAGTTGTTATATGTGCTGGCCGACAACTGGCTCACATTGAACCTATTCTCGGACATGAAATGCAAGCTACATTGTGGTGGCCGGAAACTGACTATAGTATTACTTATATAGCATCTTCAATAAGGACAGAACGATAAGTGTCCACAGCATTCGACATTGGAATTGAAGGATCACGAATAGAAAGCTTATTATTACAAATGGAAACTCGTTGTTTTCAAACTCCAGAGCACCGGCCACTGCTGAATAAAAAGAATATAATCACTAATTTTCGGTTTCCTTGCATTAAAATATAAGTTCAACATATACAAAAATTTACCGTTGAAAAGGATGTGCCTCACTATTTTTCTTCAACTGGGCAACGCTCGAGCAATATGTTCACTTCGACCACCGTGAACTGAACTAACATGATATGAATAAATGTATTGGTATCACAGGTGGAACTAATGGAAGATGGCAGGAAAACTGTGGCCGAAAGTTTGGCGAGATTTTCGAATATGAGGAGTTATTATTTTCCTTATTATTCTATAAAAATTACGAAAACGGCCGACAACTGGAAGTGGCCGGCAAACTGGCGCTATCTACCTATATTCAGAATGCTCAGCATGCCCAAAAGATCACGCAATTGTGACATAACTGATTTGGTATTTATGATCTAATAATTTATCTATTGCTTGAAAGAGCAAAACATAACCTTATATTTCATAGTTGGCGCCGCTGTCTTACTTCCAGAACAAACGAACAACCAAAATTATATAGTACCATACGAAACAACTCCTTTACGCACTGTGGCGTCAGTTGTGAGCGGTTCAGGTGAGTACAAAAGCAAAAGAAACTTTCCATCGAGGGGAGAGATTTTTCAACAGAAGATTCTTGTGCGGTATTTCTCAAGATAATAGATCATTGAAAAATAATCAAGCAGGACCTACTGCCATACAAAAACAACAGTACTGGAAAGCCTGTGATTTATCACTGTACGACAACTACGTAGATTATTTTTTTAGCAACGCCATACGTATTTGCCGGTATTTGTACTGATGTACAAAAGGAACTGTATTGAAAGCCAGAAGAAAAGTTATTGACAAAATGGTTGAAGCTTTCGCGGTCGAAGTTTTCGGTGTCACTATTTTCACTCGGGTTTGAAGGCCGTCGTTTTTTGGAACTTCTTTCTGACGTTTCGCAAGGGCGAGTGGCTGGCTTCTTCAGTGGATAATCTCGGATGACTGAAAATTACGTCTCCGGAGATTGTTTTCATTCTGACTTAGATAGTTCCGTATGCTCATTGCCGTATCTGGATTAGGTACATTTTTATTAACCTTAGTTGATTCCCTTTTACCTGTTGTCATAATGTCGTTATTCTTGAATTTTTAAGAATAGGATTTATTCGGTTGAGGCTTACAGCTTCTTTTCTGTTGAAATTCTCCGTATGCTTGTGGATGTCAATTGCCTCTCGTACAAGTCGACTATGGTATCCCTGGTTGGGGGCAAGAAGTTTTACGTACTTCATTGAGCGCGTGTTCTGCCATTGTCGATTTGTCCGTTTGGCATAATCCGCAGTTTCTCTGGAGCTCCTTCAATCTTGTAACCATGGATCTTTGTGTGGTTCCGATGTACACCTTTCCGCAAGTGCATGGTATGTGATATACCCCCGCTGCTGATAGTGGGTCTCTTTTGTCCTTAGCTGACCTCAGGCTTTGCTGTATCTTCTAAGTGGGTTTGGAGACCGTTTCGATGTTGTGTTATCTCAAGAGTATTCCAATTATGCCAGTGACCCTAGGGATAAACGGTAGATACGAACAAACAACTATCTGAGCCTCCTACCCATCTTGACTCATGGAAGTCCTTTTGTAGATGTTCTGATGGTTTACATATCTTCCGAGCACGTTCCGTTAGTGTGGAGATAACTCCTCGCTTCTGGCTAGGATGGTGGTTCGATAGTGTATGCAGGTACCTATCCGTGTGCGTAGGTTTTCTAGTCGGCATCATAGCCTCATACCTTTCAGAAAGGGAAATCATTTTGGAAGCAGAGGGCAAATCTAAGGAAGTAACGATAACCAGTGGTGTCCCACAGGGATCAGTTCTGGTGCCGACCCTATGGAATATCATGTACGATGAACTACTGCGGATAGAACTACCGAGAGGGACTACGCTGATTGGCTTTGATGATGACGTGATGTTAGTAGAGACAGCCAAAAATGAGGAAACGCTAATGAATACAGCGAACACAGTTCTTCAACGGGTATCAAATTGGATGGAAAAAAGGCAACTTGAATTAGCTCCGCATAAAACTGAGGCTGCGCTCCTCACCACAAAGAGAAAAATAGGCCCGATACAGTTCAACATTCAAGGTCAAGTTGTTGAACTGTGCAAAGCTGTGAAATATCTCGGGGTGTGGCTTGACACCAAGCTCACTTTCGCTGAACACGTCAGCAAAACTATAGAGAAAGCTGAGAAGACAGTAACGGCTCTCTGCTGTATCATGCCAAACATGGGAGGACCTAGGGCCTCAAAGAGGCACATGCTCGCCAGAGTGGTTCACTCCCAGTTGCTATATGCTGATCCAACGACTGAATAGAGTTCAGAGGCAGATGAACATTCGGGTCTGTTGTGCATACAGAACCGTTTCGACAGAGGGCGTGGGTGTTCTTGCTGGAATTCCTCCAGTAGAGCTCCTGATTCAAGAAAGATTGGAAAAATACAACGGAGTACCGAGAGCGACAGCCAAAATCAACCTCATGACCCAATGGCAGGAGAAGTGGAACCAAGGAAAGTATGGGCGCTGGACATGGAGCCTCATTCCGGACATTCAAAGATGGATAAATGAGCCCTACGAAGAATAAGGTTATTCTGGACTTTCATTGTTTAAAAAAGAACAAAGAAAAATTCAATTATCTGCAATTTTTAATCATGTTGAAATCTACAGTCGTTATCAAGTGTTTAATGCGACAATCTCAAGGATACTTCTTATATATGCTGTGGATAATTTTGTGTCATTAGCCTAGGGGTAATTTGGCGGTATTCAGGTAAGCTTGTTAATTACTGTGCCAGGTCCCTCCGGTACAGCATTGTTAATTCTTATCGCAATTTCAATTGATCCATGCCACTAATTAAGGGTTTCCACACATTACGGATTTCTATGCTGGCCTGACTAAAGACTTTGTTGTTCATAATATATGCACTCTCTTTAAACTTCCTTCTATACCAGCCCTCTTCTTTATGGATGACTTCGGCTTCAGTCCATTTTATGTTGTGTTGGGTCGTCCAGACATGATTCGCTTTATTCTATATAAAGCGAATTGGGTCGAAATACAAAATACGGACATGTTTCAAGGCAGGTAACACTATTCGCAGCCATCTCACAAAGACAAGACCACGTAACGCTGACATTGACTCCAAAAACTGCATCTACCGCATCCCTTGTGAATGCGGCGAAGCTTATCTTGGAGAAACTAAGAGACCACTTAGCGTTAGACTCGCTGAACACAAGAGAAACACTCAACGAGGAGAAACATCAAAGTTAGGAATAGCGGATCATGTCTGGACGACCCAACACAACATAAAATGGACTGAAGCCGAAGTCATCCATAAAGAAGAGGGCTGGTATAGAAGGAAGTTTAAAGAGAGTGCATATATTATGAACAACAAAGTCTTTAGTCAGGCCAGCATAGAAATCCGTAATGTGTGGAAACCCTTAATTAGTGGCATGGATCAATTGAAATTGCGATAAGAATTAACAATGCTGTACCGGAGGGACCTGGCACAGTAATTAACAAGCTTACCTGAATACCGCCAAATTACCCCTAGGCTAATGACACAAAATTATCCACAGCATATATAAGAAGTATCCTTGAGATTGTCGCATTATACACTTGATAACGACTGTAGATTTCAACAGTTGAAACGTCGTGATTAAAAATTGCAGAGAATTGAATTTTTCTTTGTTCTTTTTTAGACAATGAAAGTCCAGAATAACCTTACTCAAAGTGAAACATTGTCAACCACTTTCAAACCCTACGAAGAAGTTGATTATTTTCTCACCCAAGCACTATCTGGTCATGGGTGTTTCAGAAAATATCTTTTTGAAGAGTAGAAACAAACGAATGTAACTACTGCCCAGGAACCGAGGATGATGTGGCTCATACCCTATTCATGTGTTCCAGATGGGGAGAAACGCGAGAGCAGTACGAAAGAACCACCAACACGACATTTAATGCCTTCAATATGATGGAAAGTCTCATAAAATCTGAAGAAACCTGGAAACAAGCCTACACTGTTATAAGATACGTGATAGAAACTAAGGAAAGAGAAAGCAGACGTCAGTAATTGACAGACAGCCTTCACGCTGAAGTAATGCGACAGCGGATGCCAACGTGAAGAGCTAAGATGAACGAAGGGGAAGTTTTTTAGTCGGTAGGCGGCCGTAAGGACCTAATCCGATAGGGTCACGGACATAATTGGAAGACTTTTGAGACAACACAACATTGAAACGGTTTTCAAACCCACTAAGAAGATACAGCAAAGCCTGAGGTCAGCTAGGGACAAAAGAGACCCACTATCAGCAGCGGGGGTGTATCGCATACCTTGCACTTGCGGAAAGATGTACATCGGAACCACAAAAATATCCACGGGTACAAGCCTGAAGGGGCACCAGAGAAACCGCAGATTAGGCTAAACGGACAAGTCGGCAGTGACAGAACACGCGCTCAGTGAAGGAAACCACAGGATCCTATTTGAGGACGAGAAACTTTTTGCCCCCAACCAGGGATACCATAGTCGACTTGTACGAGAGACAATTGAGATCCACAAACAAACTGAGAATGTCAACAGAAAAGAAGAAGCTGTAAGCCTCAATCGAATATAGAATCCTATTCTCAAAAATTCAAGAATAACGAAGGAAGACAACGACATTAGGACAACAGGTAAAAGGGAATCAACTAAGGTTAATGACTATGTACCTAATCCAGATACAGTAATGAGCACACGGAACTACCTGTGAGTCAGAATAAATACAATCTCCGGAGACGAAATCTTTAGTCATCCGAGATTTCCACGATGTATCAGCCTCTGAGGAAGCCACCCACTCGCGACGGCTTTCAAACCCGAATGAAAATAGACAAAAAAATATTTTCAGCAAATTTTTGCGCCAATCAGGTGATTTATTGTATGGCATTTGTATAATTGAATTTTTATAACCACGTAGATTAACCTTTTAACAACGCCGTACTTATTCTGCCAGTACCTACAGGGGTGATGAGCCTCGCACGCAAACTAGTATCATTTGAAACAATACTAATTTCAATGATCTGAATACTATTTTATGAAACGACGTAATTTTTTGTTATGCCGTACATTTTTCATGGAACATGTCCATCCATCTTCAAACTCATCCGAACAAGCACAGCTCTTAATTAAAAAAAAGTGAGTACTTAAGTCCATTTCCAACCTGTTTTCGAACATTCGTAGATTAAGACCAACATATTTTGTCGTGATGAACCGTCTATTTAGAATAGGTGAAGCAATATTTATCGAAACAATAACAATTCAGTACAGCAAATATTACCGACAGCAAAGCTTATAATGTTATCTACAATAATCACAGTATAATCCATTTTGTGAACATACTGTAAAATAATAATCCATCTCAAAACACGACAGCCTTGTGTAATTGCGATACAAACCTTTATTGAATTTTTCTGTACACAACGGAAATAAATTAAGGTAATAACATACCTAACAAACCAAGTTATTCGATTTCATCGAAGTATATGTCGATTACGTTCAATGCAATGCATTGCAAATATGTTGATTTTGCAGCACACTCCTTTGAAATATACCAATTTGGAAGATTTTTGTAGAACAAATTTAATAAAATTCTAACATTACTTTCATAAATAATATTAGATTTGAAATTTTCTAAAATCACAGGCGACTGTAACTATTTCTATGGAACTATCCAGGCTTATTGGATCTTCATCGATTGATCATTCACTCAATTGCTTTCTTTATCAAACGATTATTTCATGCATGAAATCTGCATGAGCGTGTTCATTCATCGTCATCTCGTGTGTAACATTTCCTTATTTCAATAAAAAACTTTCCAGTTCAATATCGAATAGAAAAAAAATGTTAATTGATTGTTGCCACGCAATAGGAGATTGACTCCTAGTTTAGCAGGTCTCACTCTCAAAGTAATGGAAATATTCAATATACTGAAGACTGCGAAGGATTTGCCAGAAATTAATATTAGTTAAAGTAATTATCACTTATCGTTGATGGAAAAACAAGCTGACGACTGCAACAATTATTCTGATTGCCCGAAAATGTGCTAGAAATCGCACGTGAAAAGGTAAGACCTCGTTAATCCTTGGTTCGTACAAGTTTTGACTTCTGAAGGCTGCCGTTCGTAAGGGGACGACAGCTGGTTAACGGAAAAAACAATTTAAACAATTTTAACATTTTTTTAACAATTTTAACAATTTTAACAATTTTAACAATTTTAACAATTTTAACAATTTTAACAATTTTAAACATTTTAAATATGCATGGAGCTGATGAGAGTTTTTGGATACATAAAGTCTCATACCTTCCAAATAGTTACACTTGGAGCAGAGGTGGTCGGAAATAAAATTGTTGAACAATATGTTATCCACAAAATAGTTCTTAGCAGCAGGGCTGGATGATCCATTAGTCAGTGTAGGCAACTGCATATGAGCCCCGCAACGGGTAGGGGCAGCGCGTCCCAAACATTTTTTTGGAAATGTTTTTTCGAGACGTGTGGAATTATTCCACTAGAATACAATATTTCATATTGTATCTTGAATTGGCTAGTCGAATTGGCTCTCACTACTCAACAACTGGCGATGAGACTCCATCACAAGTGATTCACGAGGTCAAATGTCTATTGAAGGATTTGAAAAATATGGTAAATGAATGCCGTAATGGCAGAATATTCTGGGCTGTCATACTGAATCGAATCAATGGTGTCAGTATATTTCTACAAAAAAGAAAATCGGAGTGCAATCGATCTTTTAAAATCGCTTTTAGATTTTATTTTCACAGCGAGAATTATCTGACGAGTAGGTATAGGAGATGAAGGAAAATGAGAAAACTGACACCCAATACAGTGATGAAAATCAGCGTGTGCGAAAAAGAAAAATGCATCACGATGACGGATCTGCAGAAGAAGTTGTTAGAAATTGAAACATATTTGCCTGTAAAGTTAATTTCACTTGGTTGCTGGTTTCTATATGACTTATCTTTGGCAGGATATTTGTCTTAATCAATGAGAAAAGCATAAAAACTGTTTTGCTGACATTCATGATCAAATAATTCTTAAGACACCAGGATTTGAACTGCTTGATTACCATATCTGCTTTGGTCTCTAGTTCTATTTTATTGTTTGCGTGAATAATTACTGACGTTTGATAATGATAATAATGATAATGATAATTTTATTCTCCAAAAAGACAATAGAACTATTGTATAGGAGTAGTCGTTAATCTACAGTGAAAATAAACAGTATTTAATAACATTTAGTTATTTGTAAAATATATATATATATATATATATATATATATATATATACAGGGTGGGTCACGGTCGATGGTACCTTAGACGTTTACGGAGAACGAGACATAGGAACATTCTGAAAATTTGGTTTCTCAAGTAATTGCTCTTGGTCTATCGTTCTAAAATATTTTCAGCTATGCAGCGTTGCCGCTTATACCAAAAAGTAGCAGCATCTTTGTTATTTCAAATGGGTCACCCTGTATATTACCGCATTTTTGAACTTGTCATTCCTTTCTGATTATTTCTGCCTCATACTTTCCTATACCTATCTCTAACGGTTTTTGAGATATTGGGTATTTTCCATATTTTTTATCCAAAACATAGCTCGAATTGAATGTTTCTGCGGTATTTGGATTCTTAGGAAGTTGCAATTTTGTGTTTAGTTCACGGAGATCATATACAATGATTCTGTATAGAGAAGTTTGTTCTGCGTTATACAGGGTCGTTCAAAATTCATGATTCATGATCTTACTGCTAGATACGAAAAGGGTAGAAAGTGCGTTATTTTAAATGGAACATCCTGTATATTATGAAATATCCTGAAAGATTACTAAATTCCCTTCGAATTGATATATCATGTTCCTATACCTAAATAGCCAGAATTCCGAGATAATAGCAATTATCACTTGTAATCTCCCAAGTGCTTGAATTATTGCCAGAAATTTTTCGAGTACATGATTTTCTTTGAAAATTCATGTACGAGATAAATTTACGGCAATTAATTCAAGCACGTGGGGGATTCGGTAAGAAAATTTCACACCGAGAAATTAAAATCATCCAACAATTCATAAGAAATAACTAACGATGGTTTCACCTGAACTATTTATAACTACTGAAATAAATATGTAAAATACTATTTTCATCAATAAATGTGTTTAAATTTGGAACAAAAAAAAAAGTTATGATCTTATCGTGGATTGAACGACCTGACTCATATGCCGCAACACTACCGCTGAGCTACGGGACTTGTGATAAAAACTTGTGACAAATGGTGTATTGAACTTATTCTGAAATATGATTTCAGAATTGACCATTTCTGCAATAATCGTGGAGAAAATGTTTTCAGACACATTCCAAATATCTAGTATATACATAATTATCTCCTTTCATATGAAAACTAGACCTCCATTTGTACATTAAAGCAAAATATCAACTTGTCACATATGTCAAATGTTTGATAGAAAAATTTCCACTTATTAATTTCGCCCAGGGTACTCCGGAGGATAAAAATTTCCGGAAATTTTTAGGGTTGCCATGGTATCTAAACCAGAACGAATTTTTTGATTAGCTACAAAAGTGAGGTGTGAAATTGTGAAAAAAATCGATTTATTTTTCTCATATTCATCTAAGGTGGCTATTAAATGTCATGATGGTACATGATATTATGAAAAGTTGACAATTAGTGCACTACTAATAATACCGTTGTGTGTTTCTTAACGAAAGTGGCTCAAAAATAATTGAAATCGAGGGAAATAACTATTCAAACGAAGTTCTGATGAAATTGTTTATTCTTCATGGAAAATGTGAGGGAATTATAGCAAGAATGTGCAGAAAATTCAATGAAACGTACCCTGATTTACAACCAATGAACAAAAGGAAGTTTATACAATTACAACATAATTTCATTACTCAATTATAGATCAAAATTGAAAACGGACCGACATTTACCGAAACCTATAACTTCAGATGAAGACAACATAATAAATGTTTTGGCCTATTTCCATGGTAATCCACAAGCTTCCACTAGAAGTGCCGAATATGATTTAGGCTTGGATCGTGCTTCTGTTCGAAGAATCCTTCATAATCATAACATGCACCCATATAAGTTTAAAAAAGTTCAAGCTCTAAAACCAGAAGATCATCGAAGTAGGGTACAATTTTGCGAAACAATCCTTATTCGCTCCCAAGAAAATCCTACTTCTCAAAACAAATTATTTGGACAGACGAATCAAAATTTTCCAGAGAAGGAATTTTTAATAGAAGGAACGAGCATTTTCAAAAAATTCATGTACTCGAAAAATTTCCGGCAATAATTCAATCACTTGGGAGATTACAAGTGAAAATTGCTATTATCTCGGAATTCTGGCTATTTAGGTATAGGAACATGATATATCAATTCAAAGGGAATTTAGTCATCTTTCAGGATATTCCATAATATACAGGATGTTCCATTTAAAAAAACTCACTTTCAACCCTTTTCGTATCTAGCAGTAAGATCATGAATTTTGAACGACCCTGTATAACGCAGAACAAACTTCTCTATACAGAATCAATGTACATGATCTTGATGAACTAAACAGAAAATTGCAACTTCCTAAGAATCCAAATACCGCAGAAATAAACATTCAATTCGAGCTATGTTTTGGATAAAAAATATGGAAAATAACCAATATCTCAAAAACCGTTAGAGATAGGTATAGGGGAGTATGAGGCAGAAATAATCAGAAAGGAATGACAAGTTTAAAAATGCGGTAATATACAGGGTGACCCATTTGAAATAACAAAGATGCTGCTACTTTCTGGTATAAGCGGTAACGCTGCATTGATGAAAATATTTTAGATCGATAGACCAAGAGCAACTACTTGAGAAACCAAATTTTCAGAACGATCCTATGTCCCGTTCTCCGTAAACGTCTAAGGTACCATCGACCGTGACCCACCCTGTATATTTCCTGAAGTAACAGTGCCAAAAGCAGCAGTTAAGTCAAAAAATAAACCAAAAAATAACAGCACGTACAAATAATAACGAAGTACCTCAAAATAGTTGTTGATATGCTTCACTTATTATATCTACGACGATTTTCTAAAATATTGTGATCGATAGTTTCATTGCTGGTGGCATTACTCATGGACCACTTTTACTTCGATTCATGGTTTTTAGAACTCATTACTTTTTACTTATTCAGTTCAAACTAACAGACTACCTAATAGAAATTCTTCATCGTTTGCGATACGAACATACCGAAGTGAAGAACACCAGGGAAGATTAACGAGCAATACTCATTCTTCGTCCATCCGTCTTTACATATTCTGAAACTCTACACGCATCTGTTTTACAAAATCAGTGCATACTTCGATAGTTTCACTGTATTCCGTGGTTTAAGAGATACATTACACAAGTTCATTTTTATCAATTTCTTCGGTAAATTCTAGCCGAGAATGGAAATCGTGACTAATTTCTTTTACGTGACAAGAATGAGCGAAATTACATGTCATATTTACATGTTATCCGTTAATCTCTGTCAGAATCACTGGTTTCTACCAAGTTATATAGCAAATTAACCAGTTTTGAGCGTGTTATATGAAAAATTGCGGTGAATACTGTGGAAATAAAAATGATTTTATCACTTTATGTCAAAATTCCGCTTAGAAAAACACATATGTAAGAGCTTGTTTTGAGGTGACAGAATTCTTTTTATTATGAAATGAAAGTGTCTAGTTTATGAAAATGTTTCTCTTTGATTACTGAGAAAAAACTCCAATCTATGAATCGAGTGTTAGGTAAATTTTGAGGTCATCCATATATCTTTGTGAATGCATGACCTGACTGACACTGAAGTCGATTCTTGATCGTGCTTGATGGGATCGCACACTGACATGTAAGAACTCTCTTCCTTTGCTCGCGCACGATGACTTCTTGGTCTCGGTTGAAAAGAGAGAGAGATATACTTTATTGTCCAAAGAAGTTGTTCTCGTTAACAAAGCTTGTTTCTTAAAAATAACCTTAATTATAAAAGATAAAAAATATACATTGGTAACACTAACAGGTAAGTCTACAAGAAACGTCATCAGTTTAAAAAAGAAATAATAATAGCAGTACCTACCAACAGGCAGCTCTAGAAATATCCAACAACATGCAATCCAATAAGTTATTAAAATCTACATAAAAGGTAATCAGGAATAAGCCTATACACACATATCCTCTAATGCTCGTCATTAAAACTTTAAAAATATACGTTAATATCAGTTGAAAATTAATAAATAAAGGTGTACCAACAAGTAGTTCTAGTGCCCATCAACAAATTACAACAAATAGTTAAAATTTTCTTAAAAATAGTCAGGAATAAGCCTATACATATATAAATCTGCTAATGCTCGTCATTAAAAAACTCAGTAACACTATAATAGGGGCAATCCAATAGTAGACGATTTATGCCCTTTCGGAAGTTATCAAGCAAACTGATTTTCCTAATTTCTATTGGGAGGTGGTTGTACATTTTGCAACCATTGTAAATCAGAGAATCTTTGATGAGATTTGTTGCCGGACGTGGAAGCTTGATGACGTTGATTTGGCGAGTGGCATAGTGGGAAGGATTTGTGTCAAAGTTATTAATATGTTTCTTGACTATACATACTGTTTCTAGAATGAAGATAGCGACTACAGTTAGAATTTTGTGTTTACGAAAGAGGGGTTTACATGGTTCACGGTATTTGGATTTAGTCATACATCTAATGGCACGCTTTTGTAATATCAGAATAGACTGCAAATGGTTATGATTTACTCCCCAAAAGGCAATAACATATCTTAGGTGTGACTCTATCAGTGAGTGATATACCATCTTGGCCGTGGACATACCTAATTCGTTTGAAATTATGCGGACGGCGTAACAACCCGATGCTAACTTGCTCTTTTAAAAATGACTTTTTCGGAATGTTAATATAATACATGATAATAATTTTATTCCCATATGAAAATTAAATTGAATGAAATAGACAGTAAGTATACACTCCATAAAGTACCCCCCTGTTAACTTTTGAACGTATTGGAATTTTTTAAAGTATTTTTTTGTTCAAATGGTAATTCATAAACTGATTTTTGAGAACGTGTATCTTTTAAAATCATTCGAAAAATCTTTCAATTCTCTATGCGACAGAAAAACTTCATAGAAAATATATATCCAAAACAAAATGACGGTACATAATATCAGAACTCTTATAAAGTAACCCCACCCCTGTTAACTTTTAAAAGGGTTGGAATTTGTTTCCATTTTTTTTGTCAAATGGTAGTATACAAACTACTTTTTGACAATAACAAAAGTATTTCTTCCAAAATAGCGCCGGATCGCAATTTTGAATGATTTTTTGAATTGGCATTGGGGTTCGAGTAATATCTCATTTGAATCGTCTTTCAGTTGTCCATAAATCAAAATTTCAAACAAAAATATTCATCCAAAACAAAATCACGGTAAATAATGTTAGAGCTGCATATGGTGTTTCGGATAAAGTTATATTGAAATTCATCGTAGATCTTATAAATGCAATAAAAATAGGTTGATTCATTATTAAAGAAGCGAAGTTGGTTCCACTTCCACTTCAACTGAAACGAGCTCTTCGGAAAACTCCCGTATTTAAATTTTCAGAAAAATACTCCCAGTATTTTCCCATATACCTACATTGAAATTATTCAAATCATATTCAGAGGACAGACAACAATATGTCTACATCTGAAATGAAAAAGATTCTTCACGGTGCTCCCCAAGGATCTGTCTTGGGGCCACTGCTTTTTATAATATACATAAATGACCTATGCTTCCATATGTTGACAAAGTGTGAGATTGTCCTCTTTGCGGATGATACGTCTTTCATTACTTCTAATACCAATATTTCTCTTCTTCTTGAACAGGCAGAAACAATAATATTTGAAGCAGAAACTTGGTTTTCTGTAAATAATCTTCACATAAACAGGAGAAAATCCCAATACCTAGTTATTTCCAGTAATAACCAAATAACCAACAAGGTAACAACAACAAGGTAACCACTTGCTTGGGGTTGTAGTAGATGATGTCTGAATTGGTCACACCAAATAGACATACTTAGTACTAGGCTGTCCAGTATTTTGTTTTTACTTAGGCAACTCAGTCGATGTTTGAACCCGAATATGTTGAAAAGCAAATACTTCGATATTTTTCACTCTTTGATCAGCTATGCTACGGTTTTATGGGGTAACTCAGTTAACTCTGTAAAAATATTTAAACAACAGAAACGAGCAATAAGAATATTAACCGGAGTTAGATATGATGAACATTGTCAACCACTCTCCAAGAGGTTATTGATTTTACCACATCCTTGTATCTACATTCTACAAAATTTTACAGAAATTCATTCCAAGAGACTGAGCATCCCGAAAATGTCTATCCTTCATCATCATAACACAAGTTCCGTTACTTCTGATGATTTACTAGTGCCACGCTACAGATTAGTGAAATCAGAAAGAAACTCTTTAAATTTCAAACTTTATAAAAAATTACCTTGCCAAATTAAATCCATAAATGATAAATGTTTCAAAATAAAATTATCTATCTATCTATGGACTTAGCGCATCGTGGTGTACCCTGTACAGAAAATATACGAACGTACAGAACTGAAAATCATGTGACAACATAAATGTATACGAGACACAGCAGAAACATTTTACAATGAAACATTCGCTAATAAGTAGTGAAATATATTTTTGTTGAATAAAAACATTATTACACATTTCTTGAGTTTTCGTTTGAAACTAAGCAGTGAAAAACAATCCTTGAGTTCCTGTGGTAGCTCGTTGAAAGCTTGTTATTTTTACCCTTAAATTCTTTCACAACCCGCCAAGATTCTCTGATAGTATTATTACTTTTAGATATTCTGTTGTGGAAATCATTCTAACACCTCTATATATTCTTCTACATTTGATGTAATGGTTATGGAATGCAGTATCATTAGAATATTTTCTAATATAATGAAGGCTTTGCAGATTTCTTGCAGATGTTCGGATTCCTTTGGATAACCAGACTTTTTTGTTTTCATTTTTGTTTCCTGTTTTCTGAATAGGAAAGGGGGATCCAAAACGGTAAAAAAGTTGAATATAAAAATAAATAAATTAAATGAAATGAAAAAGTGATGTGATACTTTTAATATTTATTGGAAGGTGATTAAACATCCATTATAAAATATCGAGTTTTTGTTAAGTGTACTTTTTGGAATTAGAAGTTTTAAATCATTACTCTGTATGGTATCACGATCAGAAGAACTGTTTGCAATGGAGAACTTTGTTTTATGTTTGTGTATCAAACAAACAGTTTCAAGTATAGAAATAGCAATAACTGTAGGAATTTTATGTTTACGAAAGAGAGGTCGGCACGAATCCTATATTTTCTTTGCATAAATACAGCAGAGCACGCTTTTGCAAAATTAGGACAGTCTATAAACGATGACTACAGCAAACTCCCCAAAATGCAATACCATAATATCTTAGATACGATTCAATAAGAGAATGATAAACTGGTTTTGAAACTGAAAATCCTAATTCATTCGAGACAACTCTCAATGCGTAGCAACCCGAAGAGAGCTTTTATTTCAATCAAAGGTTCAAAGTCAAACCCTAGCGACTGCAGGAATTTTTCTGATGGCCCGAGAAAGTTCTAGGAATCGCACGTAAAAAAGTAAGACCTCGTTAATCCTTACCTCGCACAAGTTTCGACTCCTGAGGGCTGCCATTCGTAAGAGGACGACAGCTGGTAAACGGAAAAAACAGAAACAAACAAATCAAACAAAACAACAATTACATTTATTTTATACCGGACATGTCTGAAACATTTGCGGAAAAGTACTGCTAATTGCATTTTTCAGCACCATAATAAGTTCCGTATTTGTTATTGGATTATAATAATTTATAGATTAACTCAATAACAATAACATTTCGCTTTCTTCTTGAATAAATCAACCGATTGGAATGTGTGGTCTCTTATTATACTGAACGCTGAAGAATAAAAAGAATAATTGTTGAATTGTTTGTTATACAATATTCATTATTTATTGAGTCAAGTCTGCTGAGTTCTGCACGAATAATGAATTATGCATATATAGAGTTGTTATATGTACGAGTACATCCATGAAATTGAGAAAGAAAGTGAATCATTAAAAAATGGGAAATCACGAATTACAACAAGGTGAAGGGTACCCACTGATTTTTTAATATCACTGAACTCTCTATTCAATGGATATGAAATATTTTGTACCACAATTTTCGGGAGTAATTACACAAGTGCTTCAAAATTACCGATAATTTTCCATGAAGCATGTTGTCTAAAAACTGCATGAGTTTATTTTCATATTTTGTCGAAAGAGCCCGACTCCGAAGGAGGAGGGCTTTTTTAGCAAAATATGAAAATAACCGAATGCAGTTTTTTTACTGACTACATGCTTGAATGGAAAATTATCAGGTTTATTTTGATGTACGACTGTAATTCGGTAGAATATTTCCGGAGTTAAAACAAAAATGTAGGTGCTGAGTTTGAAATTTTATTTAAACGTGACATTTCAACGACGTTTAAAATTCAGTATTTATGCCTGTCAAGATGACAAATGTACATTTTAACAATCGTCACTATAGATACACGGACCGAGCGGGTAATTTTCGATACCAACCGGGTAATTTTCAGCCTGAAAATGTCCCGTCGGAAATTTTTCGCTGTAATTGATCGAAAATGTCTCGCTTCATATGGGATTTTTAACATACGATGGACATATTCAAAATAATTTCATTCATTTTTTGAATCCAATTATGGTCATTGGTGTAGATTATTGTTGATATGGCTGAAAGCTGTCAGATGAAGTGACATTTCAAAATAATGACAGAAAGTCAAAATTCAGAGAAGATTCTGCTTGAAAATGAGACCTGTTATCAAACCGATATACAGGGAGATTCGAAACGTCACTTACTGGACAGAAAAACACCTGTAGTAGCAGCAGTTCAAAATTGAGAAATTAAAAATTTTACCCTAAGACTGCTTTCCTCAATTGAGTTTTGGAGGAAGTGATTTACATGCATCAACCACACAGGTATGAGGTTCACAATCTTTCTCTGGTTTGCAAGGCAAATAAAAGTCTGCATGGCCTGAAACAATCTCCATAGTGTTGGAATAATGTGTATGTTCAATCAAAATATTATACCCATGCATAGGGATTTATCCATTTCTGGGTTACCTGTATTATTAATATAACTTTCATTAATTCCCTTTCTGCCTACGAATAAGCAGGTAAAAGTGTTTTTGACATGAAATACCTATTCGTTGATGATGGATGAGCAGAACTTTCAGTACTATTGATGAATTTCTGAAAGAGTTCAATGATCATTTTGAATGCACTTTATATGGGATTGAAAATAATCAGGAATAGGAACCTTGAAGACTTGTTCATTCATCAGTGAGAATATATTTCCCGTATTCTGAACAAATTCAGCATGGAAAATTGCAATACTGTAAAAGTTCCATTAGAGTCAAATACAAATTTATGGAAACAAAAATCATCAGATGGTGGAAATCATGATATAAGTGATGTTCCATATCGTTACGCTCAGGACACTTGAGCTTATAAACTCTAGATTTTTACTTTTTGTCTATCTTTGGCATTGAAAAGGAAATTAGATAATCTGGCATACGGCATAAATGCTACTTCATCCTTGTTCTTTCTAAAGAATCCCGAAATGATTTGTTCTTCTCCCAAAGTAAGTTGAGGTTACATACATAGTTTCTGATTGTTTGACCTTAGAGTAGACGTTTTCTGACTAACTTCTGAATTGTGGCTGCGTTGAAATCATTATTTTGTCCTACCTGTGCGATTGTCTTAATTTCTCTCTCTCTCTATATATATATATATATATATATATATATATATATATATATATATATTGGCCAGACTTCTAGATACCTGAAAAGTAGAATTTCCTCACATAAAAGAGATTGTAGACTTCATCCTGAAAGATGTGCTCTTGCTGATCATGTTAACAAATTTGACCATCGAATAAATTATAATTCAACTAAAATATTAGCTAAAGAGACTCATTTGACTAAGAGAACTTTTTTGGAAATGGCCTTCATATCTCAAGATAAAAAATGTATGAATAAAAGAACTGATATAAATCATTTGAGTGAGATTTATTCCTTCTTACTGTCGTTAGACCACACTCTCCCTATGAATAATAATATCTCCATAACTACTCAATTGGAAATGTAATTTTTTCCTAACTTACAAAACAACAGTCGTATATTTCAATTTTCAACAGTTGGTACAAGATCACAGTTGGTAACATTGACTTGAAAATTACAGATTTCTTTTCTATTGACAGTTGACACCTGATGTATATCCCTTAGATACAATCAACAAGTCTTTTGTTTTTCGACTGAAATTTTAAAATTTTCTGTCTATTTATATTCGTAAAGTCTTTTTTCAAATTATTTACAATTTTAAACTGTAATGTCACTATTCAAAGCATAAGAACATGTCAAACAACCTCACTATAGTTTTAAGTAAAATTTAATAACATCAACATGTAAAATTGACATTATAATTCTTTGTAGTTCCCTGAAGATGTAAATAAAATTTACGTAAGCTTGGAATAAACTCAAAAGAGTACACTTTTGACTTAGCTGCAATCCCCAATATTAACTGGTTTTATTCTTAACTAGTCAGCAACGACTACCCTTTCTATATATATATATATATATATATATATATATATATATATATATGTTCCAGTGACTGTAAAACAGTCGAAAACAATCCTTTAGGAACTCACTATACCTTTGTATATATTGTATGGCATATGTCCGACAGAAAACAACTACTTCTCTGGCTAATACCTCGACAGATATTGAATTATATCAGTCAGATATATGTGCAAAGATCCTTACTTTGAAGGAACAACTTTGCAAGAGCTCTCACTGTTTTACAGTCACTGGAACATTTATTGCTCCTTGAAACAAGTATTCAGCATATATATATATATATATATATATAGAAGAAAATTACTTATGACATCTACAGTCACTAGTTGAAACTTAATTTGACACGAACCAAGGAATCCAAAGTTAGATGTTTATCTACTCATTGACAGGCAGCCAACAATTTGTTGTTCTGACCAACCCGAGGTTCAATCAAGTTTCTCGTACGTTAAGAGGAACGCAAGCAGAATCTAAGTGAAAATAGAGTATTTTTCGTTTTAATTCCGAGAGTTCTAACCTTTGACAGCTGTTTCATGCTAACGCACTCATCAGAAAGGATTTACGGAGCTCTCGAAATCAAAACGAATCCACTCAAGAATTAATACCGTGAAGGCAAGACAGATATAACAGAAAATTACTTATGACATCTACAGTCACTAGTTGAAACTTAATTTGACACGAACCAAGGAATCCAAAGTTAGATGTTTATCTACTCATTGACAGGCAGCCAACAATTTGTTGTTCTGACCAACCCGAGGTTCAATCAAGTTTCTCGTACGTTAAGAGGAACGCAAGCAGAATCTAAGTGAAAATAGAGTATTTTTCGTTTTAATTCCGAGAGTTCTAACCTTTGACAGCTGTTTCATGCTAACGCACTCATCAGAAAGGATTTACGGAGCTCTCGAAATCAAAACGAATCCACTCAAGAATTAATACTTAGATTCTGCTTGCGTTCCTCTTAACGTACGAGAAACTTGATTGAACCTCGGGTTGGTCAGAACAACAAATTGTTGGCTGCCTGTCAATGAGTTGATAAACATCTAACTTTGGATTCCTTGGTTCGTGTCAAATTAAGTTTCAACTAGTGACTGTAGATGTCATAAGTAATTTTCTGTTATATCTGTCTTGCCTTCACGGTATTAATTCTTGAGTGGATTCGTTTTGATTTCGAGAGCTCCGTAAATCCTTTCTGATGAGTGCGTTAGCATGAAACAGCTGTCAAAGGTTAGAACTCTCGGAATTAAAACGAAAAATACTCTATTTTCACTTATATATATATATATATATATATATATATATATATATATATATTATTAGCACACAAAGTTAACGAGAACACTCTGTGTAACATTGCATTGTATGCTACTGATTTTTGACTATCGGGATGGAAATAATCATTTGGGATTGTAATGTAGTGTAGCTCGGTTTTCAGAATACAACTCAAATTTATTATGTCTATGTGCGATAGTCAGGTCTAAGAAGTTAATATATCTCTCTATATCTGTCTCGAGTGCGAACTGTATGTTTCTATTGAGATTTTTCATAAATGTGAAAAAATGGTTTAGCTGCGGTACCTCTGCCTGTTTCAAACATTTAAAAATAATTTCGAAAGAAACATACACCTCACACCCAATTTTTGACTGTGGAATCTTAAAATATCCAAAAAGCCACGTTAGGAAAAACACCTTTCACTACTTACTATTAATAAAAAGTATACTTCCATCTCGATATATCTATTAATTATTATTCATGAATTCATTATTCATAAATAATGAACTTTTGCATGTCATTTATGTTTTCCTTTTCTTTCAAACTGACAATGAATTGCATGTGAAGAAGCCAAGAAAATATAAGCGTGCGATCATTGTGTTAAAAAAAACAATATTGGGAATCCTCAAGTAAGTATCTTTTTGTGCCAAATTTTCACCAAAAGGGACCGTGAGATAAGGTTAACCTTCAATTTCATTTAATTATAATAAATGTAAATAAACACTAATTGCTAATTATCTGCTATGAACAAAGAGTAACATGAAAAAATTCATCGAATGTGATATATAAGGTAGAATATAATGTAGTAAATTCATGAATAGAAAAATGTAGGTAAGCTGTGGGAACTAGGTGTTGATTTTTAATTTCTCATGCGAGTTCGATATATCAGGACATAACTAAATTGTAAGTGCTCAGTTGATAAATATCTTAATATTAATCAATTCGTTTCGGGTAATCATAGATCTGAAAACAGTAAATATAAATTCAATGCTGATAATAAAGCTTTGACTATTGGAGTACTCAAGGATCAGAGTTGGGGCCGCTGTTTTTCATATTATATTGCAATGACGTTGAGACTACGGTTGCTGATATTACAAGCATCATGTATGGAGATGGCACATCGCTTTCTGGGTGTGGCGCTTACTCAGTTCATTTCAACTCTCATAAAACGTTCATCAGTAAGGTTTCACCAGATACGAAATATTAATCACATTCAAATAAATATAAAAAAATCAACTTTCAAAAGTCAAAATTTCAGAATGTGAATCGAGCATAGTTACAGCCGTATGCATAGTCAATTCCAGCGACTCGCCAGAGTTTCGCCGCTCGCTACACAAGAACTATAATGCACAGTCGAGCTCCAAAAAAGTGGTACATCGCCAGCGTTTTGCCAAAATGTGACTTATCGCGTAGTTGTCACTTTCTTGGAGCTCGACTGTGTATTATAATCCTTGTGTAGCGAACGGCGAAACTCTGGCGAGTCGCTGGCGATTGACTATGCATACGTCCAACCGGGAGGTACGACAGATTTTGTCTACGATATGTAGATGGAAAGTGTGCGGTTCAGTATATTGGGATTAACATCTTGTGAAGAATGTCTGCGCCACTTTTTATCTTAAATTGACCAAATTTTGCAATGTTCACAGGTCATAGCATGCGAATGATCATAAGACACAAACAGAAACATCATATCTTTATAAAATGCTATTAGTGGATAAAGAACATTTTTTGGTATATTTGTTCACAGTTGTTATTGTGCAGCTTTCACTTGGGAATTTTATTGGTCTGTTATCGTTCTGTTATTTCGCCAGATGGGAACCGCAGACTTTACAATGAAATTTTCCTATTTATAATTTATCTCATTACTGAAAATGTCACAATAATAACATTCATTCAAATTAGTTATTCGAAGCATAATAATATTGACAGAACTGAAACAAATTACGAAATGTTTGATGCAAATAAATGAAATGTATAACTTTTAGTGGAATGGGATTAGTACAACCTTACATAAAGCTGAAACAAATAAGCAACTAAATCTGTATTTGGTGTGTTATTCGTTTCTCAACCCTACAATTTTCTTTCCAAGTGTTTATCAATTAACTTTTCCTTAATGCTACACAATGAAGGAACTGCATATTATCTTGCACAATGGCCAAAGAAAATGTTGGGTAACTGAAGAACCTGAACATCATTTATTCAAGAAATAAAGAAATATCTTTGTGTCTTAAATAATTAAGACACTAGCTGTTTGATTGAGAACAATCTGTAGAGTTCTCTCTTCACAACCCTTTGTCGTCACTTTGGATACTTGCAGAACATCTCCTTTTCATGGCTCATTGTTTCAACGTTTCCAGGGAGATATTCTCAGCGTTCAGTTTTCTGAAAACCAGTTTTTGGGTTTTATTGTTGTTTAATTTGAGGTTAGCACGGAACCAGCTCGGTGACCAATTCAAAGAATCTCCATGGTGTTTGAAATACTATCTGCATGAGTAGAAGTGTCTATTAATGTTGTTTCATCAGTGTATGCAACGCATTTATTAGATGACATGGAGTGAAAGAGATCGTTCATGTAGATAATGAAGAGTGACGGGCAAAGAACGGATCCCTGAGGTTCCCCATGTGGAATAGTTGGAAAGTCAGAAGATGCCTCATTTAAAAATACTGCTTGTATTCTATTGCGTAGGTAGGACTGCACCAATTCGAGAGCTACACCTAGGACGCCATAAAAACACAGTTTATCCACTATAGAGAGGAGTGAGAAATATAGTCGAAAGCTCTTGATAGATCACATAGAGTAAGCTTTTCCCAAGGCTTTTAACAAAATTGCTTTGCTTGTAAGTCCCATTATAGGTGTCTATCAATAATTATTCCCAGGTACTTCATCGACTTCTCTTCAGGTATTATGGTTTCACGATCAACAATTTCTTAGGTTTGGTAAGTTATTTGCGTATGAGGTTAACGGGGGATATTTTATTTGATTTTTTTGAGATCAACTTCAACTTTGTATTTGAGGGGCTTCCAGATCGATAAAATATTGCGGTTTCATCAGCCAAGCAGAGGACACCTCCTCTACCTCCATTGATAACATGCTATTAATATAAAGAGTGAGCACTAGTGGCCCAAGAACAGTTCCTTATGGACCATCAAATATGGTATTTCTTATTTCACTAATGGCACCGAAAAATTCCTCCTGAAGGCCAAATGCGCAGGAATTTTGAAAACATTCCGACGGATTGGGACGCCGAAAATTGTGAAAACTCGCGAAAATAAAATCAGAAAAATCGGTCAAAATACTGAAAAACATCGTACCGTCGAATAATTTAATTTCAAAATGATTTCTTCCTAAAGGCTAGATAGAGAAATTTCAAACGGTATCGGACGTAAATAATTACCCAACAAAATTCTCGATAGGAGGGGCCCACCTTTTCCTCGAAAAAACTTGCGCACTCTCGCGAAAATAAAAAAAAAATCCATAAAAATATTGATAAATCGAACAGTCGAATATTTCAACTTGAAAAAATCTTATCCCTGTCCCCTTGAACGCTAGATAAAAAATGCAAAGAATTCCATGAAAATGTCGGTCGAAAGTGCTTGGCTTCTCGAAAAAGGTTGTGAAAATATTTACGACGGTTTCGGACGCCAAAATATCAGTAGAGGAAGGCTATGGGGCAGAAGAAGTTGTAAAATCTCGCGAAAATAAAATCGGAAAAATAAGTGAAAATAATAAAAAATATGTAATTTTTTATTTATTCAAATGAAATCATCCCCTCTCCTTCTGGATGCTAGAAATAGAACTCGTAGGAATTCGGAAAAATTTCCCACGGCTTCGGACATGAAAAATTAAGACGCAAAAAAATGTTGGTTGCGAGGCTTGGAACTCTCTTCTAGAAAAAAGTTGCGGAAACTTGCGAAAATAAAATCTGAAAATCCATGAAGTAAAAAAAAATATGAGACCGTTGAAAAATTTAATGTAGAATGGTTTTCACCCCCCTTCCCCGCTGAAGGCTAAATGGAGAATGCGTAGAGATACGAAAATATATCAGACGTGGAAAATTACATCAAAAAGAAATTTGGTCGGGCCGGCTCTTCTAAAAAAAAGTTGCGAAAATTCGCGAAATAATTTCGAATAATTTTACCCTTCTTTCCTGACACCTGAAGGCTAGATAGACAACGCGTGGAAAAAGTATAAAATAAATTTAAAAAAAGTTTCATTTATAAACTATTGATCTAAAATTAGAAAAATAATACTAAATGTGTGAAAAACAGATTTTTTTTATATTTTTTCAAAAGCTTGATGCGGGAAACCTCATTCATCCTGAAATAAAGCCTCAAGTATTTAAGAAAATATTTAAATTTTCAATTGTTCTGTGTTTTTCATGAACTAAACATTGTTTTTTACATTTTAGTCACATTTACTCTTTCAATATCAGGTCAATAAATTTGAATTATTCTTCTGCCCACTGATGTAATATTTTTCTAGCACATCCTTGACGTATGCTTCCGGTGGGACCATGGGGCATTCTATTATTTTAGGCGATATTTTCCCAGCTTCTATGTGACAATCCTTCATTTATATACATATATACACTGGATGTGAGTTTATTATTTGAATAATCACTTCAAGTATTTCACTATTGATCATAAACCTTAATTAATAACTTCCTTTATGATCTCGATTTGAATAACACATTAAATTCATATGTGTGTATTTCTCAAAGCTATTATGATTTAGAAATGAGCACGTTACAGCAATAGTGAAACTGAAATGACAATTAGACAACTTTGATTCTGAAATGCACATATTCAGATATTAAATTGGTACCTATACGTATTTGCTAGGTATTTATCAAACAGAGGAAAATAGTTATTTATTGTATAAGTGTTTTAGACATCATTTTATTTGCGCAAGAATGTTTAAGCTCGAGCGTTTAAATTTCTTAAGCAAATAAAATGTATCTAAAACACGCATGCAACACAACGTTTTATTCACAATCACATTCATTTAGAATCAGAATCGCGGAAATTTTTCATCACAAAACGATTTGACGTTTTGCTCTGACAGCGGCTGTCACCTCCTCAAAAATCATTGAAATAACATACAAAAATATCGGGAGGTGTTGAATGGTTGCTATATACTTTCGATTGTTTATCGACTCCATTTGTAAAAATTTGTGAAGTTGGTGAAAATAAGTAAAGGTACGGTTCCTTCCGTGCGGCCGTCGTGCACGGTGGCCGCAGTGCGGCAGCCGCAACCCACTGCTACACGTGTTTTTGAATGTACATGTTTCCTTGCAAGCGGCGGCCGCACACGTCAGCCGTGAACGACTGCGATCGTTGCGACGGTACTGCTCCAGAAGCAGTGTAGTCGTAGCCGTGAGAGAGTTTTCGTTTTTCTCTAGGATTATTAGGTACCAAACTCGGTTGTATGACTCAGATTTCACATAATCCTTTATTGAGTTGAAGATCTACTCAAACTGCGTCTTGTTCAATCTGAAATATTCCCTAAATCAAGCAGATGTAGATTAATTAATTTTACCTCTCTTCATGCCTTTTGTTAATATTGAATTTATATTCGCCTTGCTCTTTTCCAAGTCGATTAACTGCAGGATTACCTCATCGTCATTGTCTTCAAATGATAAATGAAGTCGGATAGATCATCCATCTTCACTTCTACTAGTGGGAACTAGCACTAGCGGCGAAGAACCGGCTACGTCCGCCGTACGCGACATCCGCATGGAAGAAACCATGAGATCGACCGGCTGACGCATCCGGCCGACGCACTGCGGCCGCCGTGCACGACGGTCGCATGGAAGGAACCGTACCTTAAAATGTGATTGATATTCAAGATTGTATTTTTCATTATTCCACTAGGTGAATAAAGAAATTTCATTATTCCACTAGTGGATAAAGTGGTACTTTATACGGTTATAAGTGTGGATAAAACTTCAATTATAAGGTGATTGTGGATAAACAGAATTTATTGCATTCATTTTTGAGAGGTTATGATGTAAATTAACCCATTACTGCGGTAGGTTATGTTCTTAAAGATCGGATATATTTCATAATTTGGCCATCATACCATCATGTCTTTTATATTTCCAGGAGAGTCACCATTTGGAACAGCCAGCCAGCCTCACAGAGGCTGTTGTAAGTGTTAATTGTAATCGAACATTCAATATTATCGTTTGTAACGTCAGATGTAATTCGGTGCACTCAAAGGGTTTCTGAGAGATGTTTCCTCATATTTTCCATTTCCACTTTGTGGGAATGTGTGTAGAGAAGGGTATTTCTCAAATACTCGTTCATGTCACAAAAACAAAGATAATACCATTTTCCTCATATGACACCAACTTACCAACATATTCTATTGTTTTTGATGGACAAAACGTTGAAACGGCTCGTAGTGTCCGTTATCTTGGAATATTCATCGACTCCTGTTTAAAATGGGACGTCCACACAGAAAACCTCAAAAAGAAAATCCGTTCCCTATTGTATAAGTTCTACCAATGTCGATATATACTTCCACTTCAAAAACTGAAAGAGATATATTTTGCAATCGGAGAGTCGTTATTGAGTTATGGTATAATCGGGTGGGGAGGGGCACGAAAGACTCTGATGGAACCCCTGCTGGTACTCCAGAAGAGAATTCTCAAAATAATATCTTTCAAACCATACCGATACCCATCCGACAAACTTTATAACGAACTCGAAATATTGGATATCAGACAAATATATGTGAAATCAGTTCTGATATTTATATTCTCAAATAAGTCATCTTATCTGAATAAACCTGACCATTCTTATGATACACGGAGCACGAGAATAAAAAATGCATATCCACCGAGAGCCAACAAAGCGTTAGGGCAACGATCTCTAACGTATAATGCACCAAAACTATATAATACCCTCCCGGAAAATATAAGATGTATAGAATCAAAACTGTTCTTCAAAAAAACTTTAAAAAAATGGATTTTGCAATGTGGAAGAGCATACTTTCATTCGATTATTGATTGAGTCATGAACAAAATTATCTCAAATTCTCATATGGCTAAATTCTTTCATTCTACTTATTATACCTATCACTTATATCTTGTAGACTAAGTTTACTTGTTTATTTTTTAATTTATTTATTGTTATGCTATTTTAATTTAAAAAAATTGTAACATTTTAATAAGGTACCTACTAATGAGCTATGAAACTAAATCAGGCCTTTTTAATAAATAAATTCATGAAAGCAAATAAACATAAACCACTCCATAGACAGTCCTTTCAAGGACTACATGGCGTATTTGTTTATTTACTCGGTATTTATAAATGTATATTGTTTTGTAAAAATTTTTTTTCATCTGTTACCTTGTGAATAAACATATTCTATTCTATTCTATTCTATGTAGTTGATAAGTTTCGAACTTTGTTCAAATTAATAAATCACTAGGAATGCTTTAATTGACATAGCCAACAAATTCTTCAAAAGATGTGACTTAACTCGACATTTGGTTATTAAAATAATTATTCCTAAAAAAATTAATAACTGTTTGGTAATGGATACCACACTTGTAATTAGTGAAACTGAGCAATTAAAATATTTCGTACTCAAGTAGTCAAGGGAAAGATTAAATGCTTTGCAGACGACACTGCTATACGAGGATATGTTGAAAAATTCTTAACCTACTATAGAACCAAACAAAATTTTAATGTCAAAATATTTTATTACTCAACATATTCTCCTCTTCATTGGATACATTTATTACAGCGAACCTGCAACGTCTCTAGACCTTTCAAAAAAATGTTTCTTCTTGCTCTGCAAACCAGACCTCCACAGCTTTTATTACCTCGTCGTTGGAAGAAAATTTACGACCTTTTAAACTTTTTTTCAGTTGAGGAAAGAGATAATAGTCGGACGGAGCCAAATCTGGTGATAAGGGGGGTGTTCTAGTAAATCACGAATTTTTTGCATGGCAACATGATATTTGTGTGCAGGGGCGTTGTCCTTCAAAAATAAAACAGCTTTGGATAGCTTTCCGCGTCTTTTCTCTTTAATTTTTTTCCGTAGAGTGGTCAGTTATGTCAAATAGTAGTCTCCATTTATACGAGGCTTGTTTGGTAAGTCCGTGACTTTTTAAATTTCCCGCGCAGTAACTTTAAATGCAACACTGCTGCTGTCAACCACCATCTTTCAATAGACTACTGTCAAATTTTGAGCAAGCTGCGACATTTGGTTTGTGTTTGACAGCAATTAGAAGCAGACAACCTCGTGAATTTTAACAAAAATGGAAAAAAGTGAATTTCGTGTGTTGATTAAGCATTATTTTTTGCGTAAAAAAACCATAACTGAAACCAAGGAAAGACTTGATAAATACTATGGGAACTCTGCACCATCAATTTCAATGGTTAAGAAGTGGTTTACTGAGTTCCGTTGTGGTCGTACCAGCACAAGTGACGCCGTACGTTCAGATCGCCCAAAAGAGGTCATCACGCCAGAAATCGTCGATAAAATCCATGGAATGATATTGGACGATCGGAGAATAAAAGTACGTGAGGTAGCTGAGGCTGTAGGCATCTCAACTGAGCGAGTACATCACATTTTACATGAATATTTGGACATGAAGAAGCTATCCGCGAGATGGGTGCCGCGATTGCTCACACTCGACCACAAGCGCAACCGTGTGACCACTTCAAAGGAGTGTTTGGCAAAGTTCAATCGCAATCCGGGCGAGTTTTTACGCCGTTATATAACCGTAGACGAAACATGGATCCATCACAATACCCCAGAGACCAAGGAACAATCAAAACAGTGGGTGTCAACTGGTGAACGTGCACCAAAGAAGGCTAAGGTGCGTCTGTCAGCCAACAAGGTTATGGCCACAGTTTTTTGGGATGCACGCGGTGTCATTCATATAGATTACTTAGAGAAGGGTAGAACGATCATCGGCGAATATTATTCAGAGCTTTTAGACAGATTCGATATTGATTTGAGGCAAAAACGACCACATTTAGCGAAAAAAAAAGTGCTGCTTCATCAAGACAATGCACGAGTGCACACGTGTGTAGTCACTATGGCAAAAATTCATAAATTGGGCTACGAACTACTACCCCATCCAGCATATTCTCCAGATTTAGCCCCTTGCGACTATTTTCTTTTCCCAAACCTGAAGAAATGGCTGGGTGGTAAGAGATTTGGGTCGAATGAAGAGGTTATAACCGAAACAAACGCCTATTTTGAGGGCCTTGAGAAAACCTATTATTTGGAAGGAATAAAAAAACTGGAAAAACGCTGGACTAAATGTATTGATCTAAAAGGAGATTATGTTGAAAAATAAAACGCTTATTTGCCAATTTTTTTTTCTTTATTCAAATAGTCACGGAGTTACCAAACAGCCCTCGTATTTCTACTCTTATCCAAAAAATCAATCATGATGGCAATCCCAAAAAACTGAAGCAAGAACTTTTCCAGTAGATTTTTGGACACGAAACTTCTTAGGTCTTGGAGAACCGGAGTGTCGCCATTCCATCGATTGTTGCTTTGGTTCTGGATCGTAGAAATGTACCCAAGTCTCATCCATAGTCACAATTCGGTTTACAAAGTCTACATCGTTTTCAAATCGAGCACAGATCGAACGCGATGCTACTACCCTTGCACGCTTTTGGTCGACACTCAAACATTTGGGGATCCATTTTGCAGCAATTTTTCTCATGTCCAAATTGACGTGAACGCGTTCGTATGGAATATTTATTGCTTCAGATATCCGTTTTAGCCCAATTCGACGGTCTGTTAAAATCATGTCATGAACTGCATCGATATTTTCGGGGACTGACACAGAAACTGGCCTTCCCGATCGGTCATCATCTTCAATGGAAAATTTACCTCTTTTGAAGCTTGCAGTCCAATTTTTCACGGTCGCATACGAAGGACATTGATCACCAAGGGTATTAAGCATATCTTCGTAAATCTGCTTACCTCTTTACCCTTTTAAATACAGGTACTTGATGATGCCTCGATACTCCAATTTTTCGATTTTCACAATTTCGGTGGACATATTTTTTCTTTTAATTTATTGCGTATTTCTGGTTTCCTTTTTTGACGTCAAACTTTACACTGACACTTCTAATAAGTTATTGTTCGTTGCTATGGTAACGCAATATTTTGTTTATGCAGGGAACTGGTCTAGGCTAACTAGATATCAATACATCCTCGTAATTTATGAATCTAATACTTGGGTGAATTTAAAAACAGAAGCCGAAAATGATTTTAATAAAATAAGCAATTGGTGTAGGTATAAGAAGTTAACACTCAATTTAAATAAAACAAAGTACTTATCATTCACTTCGTACACTAATCACTCCCCAAATATGGGATAACTACGTTTCGGGAAAAATTTTGAAATTCCAGAAGTGAACTCCATAAAATACTTAGGCATTGTGATAGATAGACACCTACGGTGGGATCTCCAAATTTAAAATATAGTAGGAAAACTGAGAGGTCTATCATTCAAATTCAAATACTTGAATGACTTTATGGAAAAAAACCATCCGAAAATCTTATATTATGCTCTAGTGCAGTCACAAATATTTTACGGTATAATAGGGGAGATGTGAATGACTGTCATTTGGAAACGCTGAATGTTACCCAGAAATGGATACTGAAAATCATCTTTGAAAAAAAAGCTACACATACCAGTGACAAATTATTCATAGAGGCCACTGTAGTCGACGTAAGACAGGCTTGGTAACAAACAGTCGTTGCCGACTGATGATGAACCCTTTACTCCCATATACACCTACGTAGGCTTATTATGGCAAGTACCTGTCAGAAAACAACTACTCTCCTGGCTTAGACCACGACGGGGATTGAATTAAATCTAACAGATACTTGTGCAAAGTTCCTCAAAGCATCAGAGGACGCAATCGCAAGTGCCCTCTGTGACCAATCAATATAAAAAAAGATAAAATACAACTTGAATCTATCGATCATGAGTATAGTACAAGGAACAAACCAAACAAAGTACCTAGATCGGAAAAAAGCAGTTGGACAACGATGTACCTCGCTTACACAACACACTACTAGAGTTTATAAAAAAAATATTAAAAAATCTCGACCATTGTTCTTGTGCTTTTTCATTCTCATATAAATTCTCGTCGATCTCTGCCGAGATGGGCATAGACTTCTTAGTTATTTCCATCCAACAAGTATCGTGAGAACTCCTGAGTCTTTTGCAGGGCGTTATCGATAAAACGAGGTGCGAAATTTTGAATCTGAATTTTGAAAGGAGCTGGGTTCATTACACGATTTGACGAGTCATCTGACAATATATCTTTGATCTCCTCTGCAAAAGCTTTGATCAGAGTCCCTTTCATACTAGAGGAACTCGTTTTTATATTCCTCATGTCTTTTTTCAAAGACTCTAACAAACATCATGTGTTGGAGAAACACTGGATAGCACTGTTCATAAAGCAATTATTACCAATATTTTTCAACCTATCAAGACCGAGAGTTTTGAAGTTGCTTTGTACAACAGTCCCAGGCTAAAGGAATTCCGTTGCTCCAAGGAGTTATAGATATCCCATTCGGTCTCTTACCGACATCACTAAACATTCCTTAATCCTTAATCAAGTCATTTACAGATGAGTGTCGCGAGTGACGGGAACTGCGAATCTACAACTCAATCCATGAATTCCTTTTTCGGTGACTGTGGAACCATATCTTTATTCATGAGTCACACAAATAGAGTAACCCAAACGTTAACCCACAGAAATCCTGGAAAATTCATCATCCAGTAAAGTTCCAAGAAAAGTTACAGGAAGAGCATTGAGCCAAGCTCCAGATTCCTTCGTACTTACTGCCTTAGACGTGCCATTTGAAATGTAGAGTCTACAATCGCATCAAGGAGTTATTTAGATGATTATTTTTCGACATATCTTGCAACCAATAAAAACCATCAATTTAAAGCTATGATGTACTTTCAAACCAATCACAACATTATTATAGTGGGAATTTTCTACTTAGATCATTGCCTCGGGAATATTCGTGGTATTTTGTTTTTATTGTGTGACAACAACTGATCCTTTTGATTTGACGTCTGTCATCAGTTTGCATGCAAATTGACAAATGAATTTAGATAACCGTAATGAATAAAAATGTTATATAGAGAATGTGTCTATGATTGGGACATCGAAAAATAATCTATCGAATACCACACGAGAGTTCGATAAAGAAGAAAATAATTCTCCACATTTTTTCTCAAACTTGTTGCCATTTGGCAATAGCCACTCGATCCCTTCGGGCTCTCGTGTCTATTGCCTGGCAACAAGTTTTCGAAAAATCTGTCGAATTATTTTCACTTTATTCTCACCCTCTTGTGGCATTCTTGTGGTATTACAACTGAGAATTCAATTAGAGAATATCTCAGGATCTCTCCGAAAATGTTTTTTCAGGTGTAGAAGAACCAGTTATAGATCACCAAATAGATTCACATTCCACATAGTGACCATAAATATCAGGTGCATTAGAGAAATAACCAGGCTGTTGTAGGATGAAAGGAATTCTGGTAAAGCGACAGAAGATGCGTAACAGATTCACAGACCACCTTCACTCACAGGAATTGTTGCTTGGAGCCATGTGGTCGAGCTGAAATTATTTTTGGTAAGCTGCTTCAAAATCACACGAAGTGTTGAATCGAAGAGATCAAGTTCCTTTTGGCAGCGCCATGTGAGACAGCAACTCACTGTATGAGTTAATTTAGGTATTGCTAGACAGTTATTCAAGACAAAATAACCACTTTGGGGACATACAACTCAACTGTACACGTGACATGGGCTAGCTCCTATACTATTTTCGCACCATTACTAAATATTTTATGCAAATAACAGGTCTTTCTGAGCTAGTTTTCATTAACGAAACAACAATTTTCAAGTACCTACCGAACATATAATTTTCTATCTATTCTATTACATTTCATGTAATGATATACCAACTAATAATTTGTTAATTTTTGTTTATATTGGCGTGAAATTATAACGTTATATAGTTACATAACTGATTGTGATGTAAGCTACGTGGTGCATTTTTTGGTACTTTCCTGTACGCTGTCATGCCATTGAGAACAGTTTAATAGTTTCGCGTATGTTTGCTCTTTGTATTACACGGCCAAGACGATTACAAGCTATGTTCGGTATGTATTATACTTTCTTTTTTACCCATGATTGAACAACGACCATTTTTGTTGAAGGAATAGTTAGTGGTAGTCGGTTTGCTTCCGTTTAAAGTTTATGTGGAATATATTACTTTCCTTTGAGAGATCGTGGACCGTGATTTGTTTTTTCTTTTGATGGCATGGTACAAACTGAATGGTGTTTTATTTGCGCATGTAGGATGTCAGATCATAGAAAATCAGCATGGATTCATTGAGAGTCGACCAACCACAAGTAATTTAACATGCTTCATTCAATTCATAGCAAACAACTTAATTTTTCCTCAACTCTTATCTGATCGAAAGACGTTTGAAGGTTTAGTACCATGGTTTCAGGCCTGTACAGATAAAGTCGTCCTATGGTGTCCCTCAAGGACCTGTACTTCGTCCATTATTATTCATAATTTCTATAAATGCCTGGCATTGACTAGGAAATCCTTCTATATACAGATGAGTGTGAGCTGTTTGGTCAGATTACCCCTCTGGGTGATTGTTGATGTCTTCAATACATGAACATATTGAATGAATGGTGCAAAGTCAATGTATTACCTCTGAATATAGCAAAGTGGAATGCCGTCACATATACTCGTAAAAAATCACCAATCGAATCCACCTTTACCGTAAACAGAAAGTGGCAGAGTTCAAATATCTAGTCATTATATCTTCGAAGCAAAGTTCACATTTTCACATCACGTTAGTACGTAGCATGTGTAACAAAGAAGAAAAACTTATGACTGATTTGGATTAATGGAGGAATTGGTGAGAAGACGGTGTGAGAGGTGTTCTAAATAATTGATGATATTACTAAGGGGCATTCGCTAGTCTTCATAGACGAAAGAGGTGCTGAGACAAAAACCAGTCGAGTTAAAACTTGATGATTTGTGGTACAAGTCAGCTTGATGAAGTAATTTTCACAATATTTCCATCACTACAGAATCATCAAGACGTTTCACTTGTCATTTTTCATTTCATTTTGTCAGGTCTATTTCTCAAGAACACACACTATTGTTTTCTAATCTGGGACGAAGTATGAACATAATAGTATGTCGTATGAGTTTCTCGAAGCTGTATAGTGAGGAAAGAAATAATATGTTCAAGATCAAATTACCGTTATTTTCATTCAGAAAGTGTTGTCGAAATGTTATAAGCTCTTGAAAAACTGTAAATGATATCGAATTTTAATCGTTTTGGGTAAATGTGTTTTGATAATTTTTCTACACTCCATGTATATAAAAATAAAAAGGGCATTTCACTAGCTGAATAGCTTTTGCTCATTTGTTTTTCTCTTCTAACTCATTCTGTTTTGTGCTACAAATGTTTTGTATAATAAACACTTTTTGAAAACCCATTGTTTTATTTCAATTCACAATGCAATGTGGTTTTACATTCTAGCAAAGTTCATTATTATCATGTTTTTCAATCTACGTACTGTATTGGAGAAGCATGCGCTTCTGAATGTATACCATGCTCAAATTGAATCTAGACTAAAATACGGTATTTGCTTCTGGGACAATTCCACACTTGCTCATGATGTTTTCATAGTTCAGAAACAAATTTTGAGGTGTATTTTCCGAATACCACGTATGGGTACTTGTAAAAATATTTTCAAGTCATTTCATATTTTGAAAGTCCCGAATATATATATTTGAGTTATGCCTATTTTCCAAAACAAAAGTGAATTCTTTTTGAATATGGATATTCACAAACATAATACGAGACAAAAACGACATCCATGTAGACAAAACAAAATTGAAAATTTCTTCATTAGCACCTAATTTTATTGGACCAAAATTTTTTAACAATCTTCCAAAGGAAATAAAATCTTGTGATCCACTGTTCATTTAAAAAAAAAGAGAATTGAGACTCAAATTGTTTTTAGTTGACAATTTTTTTTATAATGTCAGTGAGTTTTGTGATATAAAATCGCAGTTTTAATTGTATTGTATGCATCTTTTATTGGACCAAATTTTTTTAAAACAATTTTCCAAAGGAAATAAAATCTTTTTTATAATCTCTGTGAGTTTTGTGATATAAAATCGCATTTTCAAATTGTATTGTATGAATATTTTATTGTATTTTACCTACCTGTTTCGTAAATTATTTTCTATGTAAATTATTTTGACAATTCCTATACATGTATAAGTCGAAAGGATAATAAAGTTATTGATTGATTGATTGAAAGTGGTTTTACATGATAAAAGTGTAAAACTAAAGGGTAATTTCACATACTGATATTACAATCATTGTTTATATAGAAGTAAGATAGTTAGTCAATGTCTGTGTAATTGGTGTTGGACGCAAACGCGAGTGTCATCTAGCGTGATTAGTTACAAACATGAATATTTGACGTCATTTTAATGCAGGTTCCTTCAAAAAACCCTGATTTTAATGCTGTCAATCAAGTTACGACATGACTTGAAGGCCAGATCACTGAAGTTACGACATGACTTGGATGCGAGCTCACTATCGCCATCTACATGTCGCATCCATTTTGATCCAATTATAATCCCATAAGGTTAACTAACTATCTTCTATATAAACAATGTTACAATATATGATTACAGATATGTCGAATGTACACTGTAATTGTCTTAAATATTCTAATTATCCGTTGTGAACATAAGCTACATAAGAATACGAAATAGATTTTAGGGGGTAAATGCCCTATTTGTTACGGAATTTTTCATAATATTCAGCAGAAAAAACATCACCATTAGTGGAACATTTACACTATTGATTACTTTGTTTCCGTACCTTTACATGATGGATAATTTAAAAAAAAATCATTGAAAAAATAATGCTATAACAGTACCGATGGTGTGACAAAATTACGATAAAGGTATGTTGTGGTAATAAATTGCCAACAATCAATTGTGTAAACATTTTTAGCAATGTACTCCTCCTGGGTGTAACACTGAACTATACCTAGAAGCAATGTTTGGTCGCTAGGCGACCAGTCTGAATGTTGTACCTGAAGGGGTTTATGTAATACGATACACCTGTCAACAAAACTATAGATCCATTAATTCACCCAGTGTCTAAGTAACCCGAGCAATTTTGAATGAACGACCTTGTTAACGAAAATAAAAACAAATCATGCGTCCTTCCTTCAAATTAGGTTATGAAGTGATAGTTAAGACTCTTTAGATAGAAACCAAACGATTGGAATTTCACGGTATCTTTAATCTATTTGTAATTACGTATTAATAAGAGATATAAATATTGATAAATTAAATTGAAATTACTCAAAACAATAATTATTATTACTTTAGAAATTGGAAATGTATATGTGCGTGGAGATATATCGACAGCCATACAAAATATTGAAAGTAGTTTGCAGCAGCAATAGCGAATTTGAATGGATGGTGGTGAAATACGACTATTCGAGGCATTTTTCAGCGTCGTGGAATGTGTACAGTTCTACCATTGTTTAAATAGAAGTAAGATAGTGTGGATTTATGCAGCACCAATTAACATTTATCAATTATAAGTTGAACTCCTTGTTTTGAAATGACTGCATTTATGCAGACTTTTAATAATTATCATTTGTCAATTAACAATTACGAAGTTTCACAACTTTTAACTTTCTTAGATTAAGGGCCAGTTTCACCGGTTCTAGTTAAACTCCAGATAACTTACTAAAAGTTTAGACTGTGAATGACCGTCCTTAAATTGTGTTGAAAGTGTCACATTCTAACCATCAGTTAATTAATCTGAAGCTTAACTGGAACCTGTGGAACTAGCCCTCCATGTACCAAATTTTCTTCAAGTGCACAACTAATATACGCAGATAACTGCGGATTGGTCCGTCCGATAATAAAGTTAACATGTGACTCCTTTCAATTTTAAAAAAAGGGGCTGCTGTGTTTGGTTATGTTCATTTCATATTTATTTTTTTAAAAGTGATATAGTATGGATATGGATGATGCCATTCTGGTTGATCTTGTTCGACAGTTTCCCATTATACAGTGCGACGCTAAATTATGGAACAAATTCATTATTTCTGAATATAAAGATATTTTGAAAAAATCCTCGGACAGTTCGATTTTCTTTTCCGATGGGCCAATTTTTGAACCCCACCCAAAATATATAGGGTTATGCACAATTGAGTAAAAATGACTTTGGTGATATTTTTAAACTGGACACTCAGTATATTTTTCCATATTTGGTCAGGGATCGTCATTATGAATCCAGTGATACCAAGTTTGATGGGATTATGTCAAACGGCTGCGGAGATATGGCCAAAAAACTTCCTCGTATGTCTAATGAGTATGACTGCGAGACTCCTCACGATTCAGAAGGTTAAAAGTCTCTGTCGCACTCATTGGGTATATGGAGAAGTATTTTGGCCATATCTCCGCAGCCGTTTGACATAATCCCATCAAACTTGTTATCACTGGATTTGTAATGACGATCCCTAACCAAATATAGACAAATATACTAGGTGTCCCTTTTAAAAATATCACCAAAATCGCTTTTTCTCAAATGCGGATAACCCTATATATTTTAAAATCGACCTGTCTGAGGATTTTTCCGATATATCTTTATATTCAGAAATAATGAATTTGTTTCATAATTTAGCGACGCACTAATATATGATAGCCCATATATGACAGCCCATCTCCTTTTCCTCCGTTTTTTCAATATGAAGAAACTTTATCAATAAAAGAAAAAAAAATAAAAGAAAAAAGATTCATCTTCTTCAATGTTACTGTACATTTTAAAAATTGTATATTTCCATTTTCCAGTTCACAAATAGAGTAAATAGACATATGAAAAATGTAAGATTATTTTTAAATGACCGAGATCTCGTACACTTGTGCGCATGCTTATTATTTTCTCCTAATTTAAAATTGTGCCTGCATAAATGATGGCATTTTTTGTAATTGTTAATTGATAAATGTTAACTGATAAATGTTAATTGATAAATGTTAATTGGTGCTGCATAAATTCACACTTTTTATTAGTCAATGACTGTGGAACAAGTATTGGATCCAAACGCGAGTGTCATCTAGCGTGATTAGTTACAAACCTGAATATTTGACGTCATTTTAATGCAGGTTTCTTCAAAAACCCCTGATTTTAATGCTGTCTCATTGTTTCAATCAAGTTACGACAAGACTTGGAGGCCAGATCACTGAAGTTACGACATGACTTGGATGCGAGATCACTGTCGCCATCTAGATGTTGCATCCATTTGAATTCAATATAATTCTCATAAGGTTGGCTAACTATCTTACTTCTATATAAACAATGGTTCTACTATATCTTCAAGTTCACGTGACAAGATTTTCTATATTGAGAAATAGTGGATAGAGAAAGTCATAAGAGTTTGTATCATTTTTGAGTGAGTCCAGAAAAATGTCTTGGGCCATAAGCATTGCTGATATAAGTTTTAAAAGAAATTTATTTATTCCATGAAGGGTTTTGAATAAATGTTTTGTGAAATGTAGGAATACGGAAATCTCTTCTAGAACTCGTTGCATAGTGGTGATATTCAAAATTATAGTTTACTTTATCTGTCAAATAATCTGGTACACTTCCATTACTTATATTAAATACAAAAATTAGTGCCGGATACAATAAAAATTCTATAACTGAGAACCACTCTGGTCTGCTCATCATTTTTGTAATAGGAGTATCAGTATCTAGGTCTATTGCAAACATTTTATTGTTAATTCTAAAAAAAACAAACCAGTAACAATCAACGTCTGAAAAAAAAACACCAGAAAAAAACATTGAATATAAGACACGTCAGTTTTATTAAATTGATTTGAAAAAAAGGTATGCATTCGGCATACCCTTCAAATGACCTTGTTTTCGGCCATGGACCGAATTTCTCAACAAGAAAAAAACCTAGCTATCCAAGTCGCTAGTAATTCGCTGACTAATTAGTTTAAAAACGTGAAAACTGAGCAGAAGCTTGCTGCGCTCGCATTTTATGAATTACCAGAAGAAAGAGACACGCCTCCGGCTCACCAAATTTCTTAACGTAAAAAAGGGACTCAACCTAACCTAACCTCACCAACCAGCAACTTGGAAGTTGCTGGTAATTGTATCACTAATTGGTATTAAAAGGTGAAATCAAAAAAATCTATTACCAGTTCTATCAAACATCAGCGAAATAATTATTAAAGATAAATATAAATTTACAAGAGATGGCCAAGAATTTCTACTGTCTGATTCTGGCTCAGTTAGTAATGACAGGATGTTAATTTTTAGAACTAATAATAATCTAAAGATATCAGAATCATCACCCTGGTATATGGATGGTTATGGATGATTTATGGATGGCCCATGTTCTGTTGGTAAATGGACGAACAATTCAGGACAATTACCGCTTGTACAAAACTCCCCCGAACATATACCGGGGAATTTTTGAAACCGGGGTTATTTTATACGAGGGGGTTAAAGTACAGGAGGTTATTGTCATTGTTGGGGGGTTTAGGTCATGGGGATTTTTGTCCAGGGGATAATTGTCCTGATACACCTACCAAGATATTTGATTTTTTTTACCATAACGTTTTCCATATTGTTTATGAGAAAGTTAATATAATTTCTTTCATCAGCAGTGAGCTGGGTCCGATGTAAAAAAAATAAATTTTACAGTTTCCTGCTGCTTCAACAATGTATATTAGGAACAATGAAGGTCCAAGATCACTACCCTGTGGAACCCCAAAACCATATTCTATTACCTCAAAGAGTTCCTCATTAAACCTTAGTTTCTGTTTTCTGTTATCCAGATAATTAGCTATCCATTCCAACCCTCGATACCAACATATCTTAATTTTTCAATCAATCTATCTTGATCCACAGTTTCGAAAGTCCTTTGAAGGTCAAGGAATACCTCATCTGTCATTTGATTTTCACCTAAACTAATTTTCTAGTCATCCCGAACACATTCGAAGGCTGTTTCACAGCTATAATAATAATAATAATAATAATCGTCTTTATTATTTTCAAATAAATATACAAAAATAATGATAAGTAGCCTAAATGTTATTGAAAATAAAGGGCGAAGTTTATTTTTGATGAGTGTTAGACACCATCAAAAATATTCTTCCACTTAACCCAAAAACAGAGATGTGTTCTAATTTGATATACATTTTATTAACTTATTGCGAATGCAATCCTCAGTGAAAATTATCTAGTCCATAATTGAATTGTATAAAAGTAAAGGAAAAAAAAGGAAAGAAAAAAAAAAAAAAAGAAATATGAGAAAAAAAAATTAACTATTGCTATACACACAGCATAATTATGATTTACGATTAATCCTATTTAGACTACAAGCCCATATAACACCATGGATACCCTATAGATTACAAGCCCATATAACACCCTGAAAACCCTATAGATATGTTTACGCACCTATGTACGCCCAAAACACGAGCATCGACAGTTCCGAAAGTAAATGAAACTTGAAAATTCAACTGGATCAATAGAGTATATCTTCCATCAAAATCTTAATACTTCATAAGTTGCTTTATGTGAAATTTCAGAAGTAAAGTATTTATTTCTGACAATGCAATAGATGATCTTTGAATGTTTTAACACTATGGCTTTTAAGTTCTGAAGAAATTCCGTTGTAAAGGCTATATACTTGGTAACTGAACGAGCGTCTGAAAATTTCTGTAGCAGGAAGGAACACTCAATAGTCCTCTATTTCTAATATTTATGTTGTGTATATCAGTGCGATAAATGATTTTACGATGAAGATACGCAGGTTTTTTATTGACAATAACGCTATGACATAGATTAGCAAAATGTAGCTTCCTCCTGTTCTCCATATTCAGCCATCTAATTTCCCCTAGTTTATGCGAAATTCTTTGCCGTCTGCGCACTCCAAAAATTAAACGTAGGCATGAATTCTGAACTTTCTGAATTTTGTTTTTGTATTGTACAGTTAAATTAGGTCCATACAGAGCATCCGCGTAATTAAATAACGACAAAACTAGTGTTTCACAGAGTATCTTTTTTATGTTTATAGGAAAAAGATGCCGGTTTCCATAGATCAACTTGATGTTAGAATAAGCACGCTGTATCAACAATTTGATATGCTTTTCGAACCTCAAGTCAGAATCCATTACTACGCCCAGATTTTTTGTTTCATCAACTAACGCTATTTGCTCATTGTTTATATTAATATTTATATCCTTAGGTAACGTTTGCCTATGATATTTACCTCCAAACAACATGACTTTAGATTTTGTTGAATTAATGAGCAGGCAGTGATCAGTGGCATAATTAATAAAATTCCTTAAATCCTCATTTATAGCTGCACATGCATTTTCTAGTTCTTGAGGCTTGAAACTGTAGTATAGCTGAGTATCATCAGCGTAGAGATGCACATTGCAGTTTTGGATTTTGGTAAGAATATGGGAAGAGTATATGGAGAACAATAATGGACCAAGTATGGATCCTTGCGGGACCCCAGATCTCAGCGACATATAATCCGAGCAAACACCATTCATACATACCTGCTGTTGTCGATTTTTAATATATCATTTTCTATCAATTTACAAGCATTGTTGGAAAAACCCATGTATTTTAACATGCCAACCAGTAAATCATAGTTAATGGTGTCGAAAGCTCGACTAAAATCTAATAGCACCAGCATTGTTACCTGTCCTTTATCTGTAGCTTTTATTATATCATCAGTAATGTGAAGTAAGGCAGTGGTGCAGCTGTAAAACTTACGAAAACCTGATTGAATTGGAGGAATTAGAGACTGGTTACATAGGTAATCCTTGATTTGGGTTTCTAGAGCCCTTTCCAAAATTTTTGACAGCGCCGGCAAAATACTTATTGCACGCAGGTCTTTGAATCCAGTGGGTGCCTTTTTTTTGGTAAAACCCTTACAATCGCCTTTCTCCATGCGTTTGGAAATACATTTTCGGTTATACAAAAATTTATTATTTGCGTTATGTAGGGAATAATATGTGGACAACATAATTTGACCATATCAATACCCAATCCATCAAAACCCTTAGCCTTAGTCTTTATACCACAAATTGCTTCATAGATAAATAAATCATTGATTTCATGAAAAGTAAACACAGAGTCAGTAAGCATGTTAGATTTATAAAAATTTATTATTTCATCAGATGGTTTGGTTTGGGGAATAGACTCGATAAAAAATTTATTAATATCATTTGGATCGCTTATCATATCAGGTATGTCAACATTTTTCTGAGGTAGGAATTTATTATATCGTAAAGTTTTCCACATATCATTTGGAGTGCCAGTATTACTAAATTGTGAAATATGCTTTTTTCTCTCTTTTAATTGATTGAAATGTGTAATTACGTAAATCTTTATATGATTGAAAGTGAACAGCTAATTTTGTTCTCTCATATCTATTTAGTGCTTTGTCTCTCTCAGCCATCATCATTTTTATGGGAAACGTTAGCCAGGGTGCTTTAGGTTTTGTAACTCTTGAAGTTACAATCGGAGCGTGCCTATCGAACAAATTATTAAACGAGTTTACTAGGTAGGAAACTTTATCATCTATAGATTCTTGATCATATATTCTAAAAAATGATGTGCTGAGAAGGTCATGACGAAAACTATCTTCGTCAAAATTTTTAAAGTTCCTGTAAGTTATAAATTTTGGCCCTGCCTGTATATTAAAATCAGTTTGGAATTTGCAAAAAACCATAGAGTGATCCGAGATCACCGGTTGCATGATACCTTTTTCGCATTGATATGTTGCCGTGATTCTCGTAGGTTCATCAACCAATTGACGCAAATTCAGCGATTCTAAAACTGAGTTGAACTTATTGACATTTGAATTTTCAATTACTATACTTCGGAAACTTCGGATACTTCGGAAACCTTAGAGGACATTGTTGAGAATTTTATTTTCCTCTACAAAAGTTTACTATTTGTTTCTAAACTGTATTTTCGAGAATTTTTTCAAAGCAGCTTAGCATGTTGGCTAGACTCAAATTTTTTGTATTGGGATGATAGTTGAAATTTTCAGGTCATTGTGAAATGTGTAATGTCAGCGTTGCTTCCCTTGTTGGGCATTGAAAATTTTATGATTTTTTAAATTCTTGATAAGTAATGATGAGTCTGAAATTTTGGGAAAAAAATGTTTATTCTGGGTGTGATGGGATAATTAGACGAGTTGATATTTGAAAATTTATCCTTAATGCTATCAATATAAAAGTTGTTATGAGCATTTGGTAATTCACAAATGTCTCTTTCTGGTTACATTCACTGAGATTATAAATTCATTTAAATATCCACCTTTTCCATTTTATGAGATGTGTTCCTCATTTCATTTAGATTACTTTTATTTTGCATAATGTTTTGTTCAAATTAGAGTTCTTTTTCCCGTTTTATCGTTTTTACTGCTTTATTTCGATTTCGTTTACATTCTTCCCAATTTTCTGTGTTTCTATCTGTTAAATATTTCATCCACAACTACGTAAGAAGAATGAGAGCACTCACAACAGTATTTTTAATGTTAGACCCTACCTCGATTTCAGTGATCGGGCGACAATTATGTCATAATATAATAAAACTGTCTACTTTAGGATCTAATTTGTGGATTTATTCTGAATACATGACAATTTAATATCCTCAATGTTTTCCATCTTCCTCTATTTCTTAGTCAACCGCCAATTTATTTTTTAATTAGTAAATGAAACGGACACGATACGTCCAATCACAACTAATTATTCAGAGAAGCCATATTAAATCATTGCCATCGGTTTAATTTCTCCTGGAATATTTCAGAACATCTTGAGGATGTGCGTCAACATAATTGTAATCTGTTTGGGTATCTATTTGAAGGATGTGATGATAGGAATAAAGCATCAGAAAATATGTGACTATTTCACTTTTCACCATAAATAAATCTCACATTTCACGACGTATTTATAAAATGGAGTTTGATGTTTATCGGATAGCAAAGTAACATGTGAATTTGCAGATGGATCCAGATGACATCAATCGAGAAGGTGAAACTTATGATATTTTTCTATCGCTTTCTAAAAGGAGATTTATTTCTTTCAGAATTTGATTCAGATTATTATAGACCGAGAGCCAGGCTAAAAAAAAAACTTTTTTCTACAAACGTCAAAAAATGACAAGGTTCGCGCATTGATAAATTTTTACCACCATTGATTAAAAAATTGTTATAAACATATACATTGTTTATGAGTAAATCGATTTTTTTTGTTATACAGGGTGTCCGGTAAACCTTGTACAATATTGTAACTGGTGATAGACCAGATCATGACTGTTCAGAATATCGGAATTTTACCTTAGTAAAAATCTCACTGTTTTCGAGATAATGAGCATTTTTTAATTTCTGGAAAATCACTACCTCACCTTGGATTTTTTAATGCCATGTATACAAATTGGGACAAATTTGAATATCTTTGCTGCTGAAGATTACTGATGAGTGATGCTTTCAGACGTACGAAACAGTTTTTCAGAAAACAATACAATTTTTCAAGAAATGAGGGTAAAATGACAGATTTGAGTTGCACCAATTTTTTTAACAACAGTTTATCATTATTGTTTGAAAAAACATAACCAAGTGGAACTGGATATTCATTACAAAAGAATGCACATTTTGTCCAGACTTTACTATGGTATAAAACATACGATCATTATTTTTGGAAGGAGTAGAATTTCGATAATATTAGAGTGTGATGTAATTCTGAGCTAAAATCAACTCCATTAGAGTTTGTCAGTAATGTCTTTTATTTTTATCCTATCAAGATGGAATGATTAAATAATTATGAGTAATAACGAATCGACTGCTTAGAAGTATTCAATGAGATGTAATGAACTAAATACTAATTCAACGTTTTTTTTAATCAACATACACTTTAAACCACAATAACGATTATTCAACATCGCACTGAATAATATTACAACTCGTACGCAGAGACGACATATTTTCAAGAAGAACCTTTTCAAATGCGTTATAGGTTATAGCCCCCAAATCAGCGATTCTATGAGCGGCATTGTGCAATCGGATATAGTCCTGCATAAAGCGCTGCTGCAGCAGTAGCACTACCTCCACATTCACCATAAATGTTGTGCATATGCGCATATTCTCGGGGAGTATAAAGTATGTACGGCATGACAATGAAATAAATACCACTGAATGAAACAAGCAGAATAATTTAAAAAAAACAACGATAGAAGTCACAAGTTGTTCAAACAAAAGTTTTTAATTTTCAACAAGGATTTATCTCTTAAAAAAGTTTGCACTTATTTGGTTACACCCTGTTTATATTTCGGTCTCTGAAACTTCGTTGGAATCTGGATGTTGGACAATTGCGACATTTATCACAAGAATTCGTATTAATCGGTGCCATGTCGAATAATCGACATTTCATTTCGATAATTTTATTAGGCCTAATTACATGAAAATTTAATTTTATTGACATACTATTTAATGCTACCAAGTAGTCCATTCTTTATTATTAATGATTATTTCCACATTTTATCTTGATAAAATCTAAATAAAATAATTTTTGGGCGTAAGTATAAAAGTTGATCAAATAAATGAATATTTTGGAACCTTTGGTGTAAATACAATTCAAGAAAAAATAAAATACCCAAACACCAAAACTACGTCACAATCCTAAAATCTTGAAAGCTTACTTTTAGCTCCTGAAGATGTTAACTTTGTTGGCGAAACGCGCGTCGAGTGTGATTGTGACGTAGTTTTGGTGTTGGGTAGTTTCCTTTTTTTCTTGAATAAAAGTTGATAGAAGCCTAGATTAAAACCACGCCTAATTCAATGGAAACCACTTCTTCCAAAAATAATTATAGTTTGTTTTATACCATGGTAGAGTCTGGACAAAATAAGCATTCTTTTGAAATAAATGTCCACTTCCAATTGGTTTCTTTCAGATAATAATGTCAAACCTTTAAAAAAAAATTGATGAAACTCAAATCTGTCATTTTACCCTAATTTCTTGAAAAATGTTTTCACTTTCTGAAAAACTGTTCTGTACGTCTAGAAGCATCACTCATCAGTAATCTTCAACAGCAAAGATATTTGGATTCGTCCCAATTTGTATACATGGCACTCAAAAACCCAAGGTTAGGTAGCAATTTTCCAGAAATTCTTAAAATGCCCATTATCTCGAAAACGGTGATATTTTTACAGAGGTGAAATTCCGATATTCTGAACAGTCATGACCTGGTCTATCACCAGTTTCAATATTGTACAAGGTTTACCGGACACCCTGTATACTTATTGATGAAAATTATGATTTTTAAATAAAAAACGAATCCCTAAAAAAATTAATTTGTTGCTGAAAAATTTTCATTTACTTTGGATTTTGGATTTTTTTATTTTGAATTGTGAATGAAAAAGCGGAAAATCAAAATTTTACAATTTATGCAACAATTATATGTTTGTAATCTTATTATAACTTCACGAAGTAAAAAAAAATCCTAGGGTTTTAGTTCAATAATTACCGGGGTTTTTATGTTAACATTCATTTTAGAAAAAAAATTTAATTAACTAATGCATAATTTATGGAAAAATTGAGATAAAAATTTTTTAACCGCAGATTATTGTTAATTGATGGATTCCTATAGTACATTGAATTTTTTATTCCTTAATATTCATATTAAATACGTAAATTTTTATTTGTTAAAAAAATAAGCAACAAAACCATTTGATTTTGGCAAAAACATCTTAGTGGTACTAGAGTTCAAGTAAAACAACTGATGAGTGTTCCAAAAATTGTGTTTACAACATACCTTGTTCGTGTGGCAAAAGTTATATAGGTGAAACATCAAGACCTTTGACTGTGCGTAAGGAAGAACACAAAAGTTAGGAATCGGAAAATAACTGATTCGAAAATATCCGAACATATTCTGACATCGGATGGCGATCATATGATGAAATGGAATGACACCAAAATCTTAATGAGTGAATCAAATCAAGAAAAGAGAAAGTTGAAGGAAACTGCCTGTATTTTATTATCGACCAACTCAGTAGAAATGGATAGCACATGGTTACCTCTCCTCAGAGAAGATTTGAGAAATAACAGATTGATTGATTGATATCAGACACCCTATATGTATCCAGATAGCAAATGTCACCATAAAAAATATTTGGCAGATTTCATTTGACTTTGTCAAAACAAATCCTTTCATATTCAAGCTGATAAAAATAGAACTTTTAGCATCCTTCTAGTTTTGATAACGGAGACAGATTTAGTTAAACAAAATATTATTCCGATACTCTTCAACTAACCATTTAAATTGTCGTCATAAAAGTGAGGCATCACCACTACGGCATTGTCTGTCACAGCGCAGTAAACATTGAAATTTCAACGGTCTTGAAATTGACGATCTCGAACTGAATGTGGATTTGCATAGCTTCATCAGTAGTGTTGTTGAAAATCTCCTTTTTTGTTAATTTCGATTCGTCGCTCCTCATAATATTTTTCAAAAATTGGTCGTTTTCTTGATTCTTTATAATGATGAACTCCGCAAAGTTCATCTTTCTCTCATAATTGGATAGCTTCAGGCCATGGAATAAATAAAGTATTAGATTACAGCTGTGTTTTGATAATATTCTCTGGAACATTTCATTGAATCCCAAATCTCGTGCCGCATCTTTCAAAGATGCTTCTGGACAAGCTGTGAAGTACCCCAGCACTGTAATTGCATTATCTGCATTGACACCACCGTTTTATTTTCAATAATTTTCCGACTTTACTTCTTTTGTCACCAACATTTAGGAAGAATATATCTTTAAAATTATAACTAGGACACATTTTCATGAGAGAATTGAACCTTGAAAACAAAAAAGGAAGTTCCTATTTGAATGATTCATAACCATCTTCTGATATTTTTTTACGGTGTTTGGAGATATTTCACAATATGTGGCTACCGTTTTCGATGCTTTTTGCTTCTTCCTGGACTTTCTTCCTTGTTACACCAGTCATTTGAAACTCCTTAGAGTGGAAATTTGTAAAAACAAATGGAAAATTTATTTGTAAGTTTTAAGTTCGGGATTGTCACTAAATTTCCATTCATTTCTTTTGTCACCAAACATTTAGGCAGAATTGAGTAATATGTCTTCAAAATTATGACTAGGACACATTTTCATGAGAGAATTGAACCTTGAAAACAAAAAAGGAAGTTCCCATTTGAATGATTCATGACCATCTTCTGATATTTTTTTACGGTGTTTGGAGATCTTCACAATATGTGGCTACCGTTTTCGATACTTTTTGCTTCTTCCTGGACTTTCTTCCTTGTTACACCAATCATTTGAAACTCCCAAAAGTGGAAATTTGTAAAAACAAATGGAAAATTTATTTGTAACTTTACGTTCGGGATTGTCACTAAATTTCCGTTCCGCTCCATGGCAATAATGCCCAGCTTCAGCATAAATTAAAATTGTTTTTATCTCGTAAAGGTCAAAGTTCAGCTATCGTGAATATGAACAGACAGTAATTCTGATAACTGAAAAAATATTTGTAAACTGAAGCCAAAAGTAGACTGAAATTTAAATTATTTTCACTTTCTCACTAAAACTACTTTCTTACCTCAAGCGTTTCACAAACAAAATAGAATTTGGTAAAACATATTTTTAAAGACAAGCTCTTATTCAAATGCACTGATGAGTAAAAAAAAATAATTTTTTTATATGTGTGACGTAGGTTATTCTTCGAGTGACAGATTCAAAGGCTCACCACGCACAGTTTTCAGTTTGAATACAATAGCAACAAGCTTTTTTGAATAATGTGATTCATGTTAAAAAAATAGTAAATAATTAATAATTCTATTTCTTAACATTGATTCTATCATATGCATGCACAATATATTTTTTGGTCCATTATCTTCAATTATCGAATTTTTGTATGGAATTCAAATACTAGGCACATACTAGTTCTATAAATAAATAACAATGTCGTACCCTTTACAATTATTGAAAATATAGATAGTGCTTCTGTTGATTTTTCTGGGTGAAGGTTTTTACCTTTGATGAATGTGAAAAAAAATTGATTCATCAAACACAGTAACGAAGAGCCCAGTTTCATTTGATAAAATAATTTGATTATTTGGATATTGATAATGAAACGCAATCAATAAAAATACACCACCGGCAAAAAAACCGGCCACTTAAAAATGGCCCCAAATTTAAAGTTGGCTTCCTCGCGAACCGCTCATTTGATTTGATGTTTTTTTTTTTAATTGAAGGTTAATTCCTCAGTAACGATTTTATGTCAGAAATTTTTGTTCAGATTTGAATTTGAGCATATACGGGGTGCAAAAATGAGACAAATTTCTTTTCCGAAATTTTAAACACCCTGTGGAGTGCAACAGCTATAACAGCTGCTGTCAACTAAAATCACATTAAACTCTGATAATTTCTGAACATTTTAATTTTTTTAATCACGACTTTATCTCTGTTTTTACCGGAGATACACTTTTTGAAAGCGAACGGCTCGGAAAAAGTGTTCGCAGGCAGAAATTTCTACGTGTTAATAATCAAGGCGGCATACGCGGAAACATTAACAATAAGAGCTTATATTAACGGTTTTGAAATCAAAATCTGTGACGGATGTTGCTCGTATTGTGGCCTTAATTGAGGATGGCCGAAGTCAACGTTATGTGTCCGATACCCTTGGTATACCTCGAACAACAGTCCAGGATGCCTGTAATCGGTATATGGTATCGAAGATATTCTCCTAAACGCTGTTGTGCCCTACTCTTATTTTGCCGAAGACGGCTTCGTATTAATGCAAGATAATGCGCGACCGCACGTGGCACGAGTAGTTAACGAATATTTGGACTAAGTGGGTATTGAACAAATAGTTTGGCCATCTTGCAGTCCTGATCTCAATCCAATTGAGCATCTCTGGGACCAACTTCAAAGGAGCATTCGTCACCGACCTGCTTTACCAGACACCCTTCATAATCTGCGAATTGCACTTCAGGAAGAATTTGATGCCATTCCACAAGAATTTCTTACAAACCTTATTGATTCGATGCATGAATGAATGAAGTCATTTTGGCGCGGAGAGGCCACACTAGATATTATCCCCTTGAAAAGTGTTGATTGTTTTTTAAATGTTTATGTTCTTGTTAGTTTTATAATTAAACTTACGTTTCGATTATTATTTGCTGTGTTTTCACTGGATCGTCCGAGGTGTTCGCTTCAAAACAGTGTATCTCCAGTAAAAACAGAGATAATGTCGTGATTAAAAAAACTTAATATTCAGAAAAGATCCGGCTTCAATGAGATTTCAGTTGACAACAGTTGCTATCGTTGTTGCACTCCACAGGGTGTTTCAAATTTTGGAAAAGAAACTTCGTCTCATTGATGCACCTCGTATATGATCTAATTCAAATCTGAATAAAAATTTCTGACATAAAAATCAAAGAAGCGGTTCGAGAGAAAGCCAACTTTGAATTTGGGGCCAGTTTTTAGTGGCCGTTTTTTTTGCCAGTGAGTGTACAAAGTCGATTTTGCGTGGAATTGGAAACCGAATAACTATTTGGTAGGTACATTTGCGATATTTCTTCAATAAACAACCTCGCTATATTTCTAATCCATTCCAGAATTGTTCGACTTTAAAATTCGGATCAAATCAAATTCTTGTAGGATTTTCAAATCAGAAAAACCAGCTGATGAACTTTTCTTCAAAACATTTTTATTTTATTTCAATATCTACCTTTTTTTCCTAAACATACCAACAGTTTTCTGTCGAATATATGTTCATTGGAAGAAATTTTTTCACTCATTTTCTCCAAGTTATTTCATGACTAATTTTACTGTAGAATAAAATCAATCAACTTGCATATCATTACCTTGATAGGAGTATTTTTCGCATGTTTCACACCTAATCATACACGAATGATACCTACTAAACACACTTCCACGAAGGCCAGATAGTAATAATAATCGTCTTTAGATAAGATTGGACTGAATAGCAATGAGAAAATCGGGATAACCCAAAAATTATTATTTAAAACAAGTTGTTCCAATTGCAGTATTGAAGCCATGTAATGAATAATCAGCAGATAAAGGTGTCCCAAATTTTATATGCACATATATTTCAAAATGAATAAAACCTATAATAATGATAATAAGAATAATACGAAAAGGTCGTTCAACTCGTGGAAGGAAGCATCACCTGCCAGAGAGACGTATACTTACCTATAGGTAGATCAACGCTACTCCAAAGATATAACCAAACTCAGAAACTCTCTGCGCAGTATCAGTACAAACTCAATCTGGTTAGCAGTACTGTCGGAAAGAAAATAGTTGCTGCAACCAATATGCTTGCCGTTCCAAAGCTACTATAATATTCCATCGGAGTAGTAATATTGATTCAAGAAGAGATGCACAGTTCAACGTAAAAACTCGCAAAATTAAGCTTTTTGGTATAACTTCGATTGAACTCTGAAGAATAAATGTCGAACAGGTGATTTTATGTTGTGTTCAAGTAAATACTTCCCACACTAAAATGAAAAACTTCACGACCGGAGTTCCATTAGATAAAAAAAATGGATTACTCATTCATTGCTTATATTAATATGTTATAAATGTCACATTCATCATTTGCCTTTGCTCCTGTATAATTATATTTGCATATCAAGAAAATGAACGTGAGCCATGGAATTCTCTTTTATTTTTCAGTTGCTGATTCAAATGGTTTTGTTGTGGACATTCTCGAAAATACGATAGTTTAAAGATTAACAGTAATCAACTTGATGTTACGGTTTGAAATCTCCAGTTTGCGTGGCTCAGGTAACGCAACGATAATAGTGCAGGACTCAGTCCTCAAATTACCCTTCAGATTAAATAATATGCATCTGCTATGCGGCTTCTGCAGTCTAGCTTCAGCTTAAAGTGAAAAATGAAACAGTATCAAGTTTAGTGCATCAACTATCAACTGATGGTCGAATCTAGTAAGTGGTCTATTCAGATATTCCCCATTTTCGGTGCTTAGAGCCCTACAAAACATCATAAATCATCTTCACATTATCATGAATGTGAAGCTATTCTTACATTTAATCAGGTTAGGAAACAGCTAAGTACGTAATATGAGCAACTTCCATGATGAGAATAAGCAAATCAACCTTTTATTCATTATTTATTCGGTTTAATCATTCTAACCTAAATGTCAACATTAATGTAAACAATGAAAGTCAACATAGAACAATTCAAATTACAATTGAACTACTTGATCATGATTTGAACTAATCTAAAATCACTGATCCAAGTAATATCATGAGCAAAAGAACCTCAACAGGACAAGTGACAAGTTGTCAGAACCCTACATAGGAAAACCCTTTTTGTGGTAATCCTTTTCAACCTTGGAGAGGCACATGGCCAGAGGAAGCTCTTGAAAGACAGAATTTCTCTCACCTTTGGAGGATTTGGCCATTTCAATTAGTAGTAACTGAATAAGATCTCCTGTAATCGAGAAGATTAGGAGAAACACTTAGGTGGATCTGTATTATTCCGTTCTCTAAGACGTGCTTCACTCCGAGACATCACTTTAGGCCACCCACCACCACAGGTATGTCTATCTTACTGTCCTAAAAGGTATTCTTTTGATTATTGTTGTTGAAAGCATCGCTCATTACCTTTTGCTTACTCTAGAGGTTCTCGTGGAACTTGCTCATATAACCGAAACGCTTTTTCAGGCATGTTAGTTCCGGTTCCCTCTTATAACTGGACAATTGAAGACCAAGCTTTATCAGCCCATTCAAGCCTACTGTATTTCTGGAAGGCTTGTTGATTACTCGCTATCTCCTCGAGGTCTCCTCAACGGATGCCAAGTCTTGCAAGAGACGAGCGAACAAGAAGACATCTATAGCTATCATTCAGGCGAGCTCTTTCCATTTATTTGCTTATCCGCTATACCATTGACAATTATTGCTACCTAGCTTCTCAAAATATATTGCTCACTGCTTTATTAACGGCTTAGCTAACAAGTATTGCTTACAGCTATTCTTTTAATATCCCTGCTTTGGTGCTAGTTTAAGGTGACGGGTTGGTGCTGGAAAAGATACCACGATTGCTTATTTTGCTATTAACCAGAATTTGTAGTGCTTACAGTAGTTAAGTAGAAGTTGTGCACTCCTATGTATATATACATTCGGGTAAAGTAAGTACCTGCTATTAGGTGTATCAAACAATAGTTAAGCTTGCACTTATCTTGTTTCCTGAGCAAAGCATCTTACCAGTATTACCAGTCCTGAACTATAATTCTGAATAATTCGCCCTCTCCTCCCAGACTCTGGCTTCGGTTTATACCCCGAATCATATTGTGGAAATGTGCTGAAAACAATTACATACCCAGCGTTAGATTATTATTGAGTATTATTCCACTCCCAATCTACCACTGAACTAACCGGACATTTTTCCCGTTCCACCTATGTGTTGCCCCAATTTAGCTCTCCCTGTAGCAGGGCTAAACGAAGGTAACATTGAATATACGAAATAAAAGTGTAGTAGGATAGTCGGGTAGTGTCGATTTAAAGCCATCCTTTTCTTGCTGTGAGCCACACTGATTTAGCTCATCCAGTCGCTTGTTAGAACAGCATCCAACACTATAGCATAATTACCGCAGGATGTCTGGAGTCTGTCCATTATTAACTCATCTTGCAACATATACGGACTTGCCCACTAAGACCGTGGGGGCCGTTTCAAGATTTTCCCACCAGTGACCCACTTTTTTAATTGTCGGCATTGGTTCTCTAGAGAAAATTTGAAGCAATGCCTATTTTTGAAATATAACGAGAGAAATATTACTCTTGATATTGACAGATGAAATTCCTAGTACCAAATGCAGGAGAATTTGAAAATTCTGCTAGGAATTTAGTTTTCAAGTTAAAGAAACTCGAAGATTTTTCTATGTGTTGATGAAATTATTATTATTCAGGTAGGTATAGGTATGAATATTGTACAAGGGATGGTTTTGAACAATTCGGAGGCTGCAATGGCAAAAGCATGACACAATTTTTTGCGAGACCAAAATTCGTTCCACAATTCAAGTGAACGACCATTTGTGAAACACTTTAGATTTAGGAAGGACACATTTCAGAAGTTATTGTTAGAAATCGATGATAAGCTGCAACCTCTCTGTCGAGTTTTTGCAAAGGGAAAATAAACTAAACTTTTAATAGCATTGGATATCCCATGCAGATGCGGAATTATAGACCACTGTGTTTTTTTCAATTTATTATTCATTCATTACCAGTGTTAATGTTTTTGATGGCCCTCCGCCGGTTCATTTTGTTATTATTTTTTGCATGCCTATTCTTTTTATTCGCATGATTCTTCAGATCTTGCCAACTCTACGATAGGAAAATTTTGCTTCACTTTATGTCTTATGTATGATTCCACCAACATTCCTTTTTCCAGCAAACCCCAGTTTATGTTCCCCAGGACTGGTGACGGTTCATGGCTCAGAATACAACTGGCTATCCTGATTCTCATCCTCCCAAGATGGTACCGAGAAGAATGGAAAAAAAATGCTATGGACATATTTTTAGATGAATGAATGGTTACCCACAGCTAAATGAAATAAAATTGTTTTGAATTTGAATTTGAAATTTATTCGTTAATCCTGTTTCTCAGTAGCAAGTTTTTTATCAAAGCAAGAAAACTTTCACAGCTGAATATACCGGGTGGCTACGGAAGTATTGCCTACGGAATATCTCAGTTATTGTATGAAGTAGGTTTGTGAAATTTGGAGCGTCGATATAATGACATAAGAGCTAGAATTTGAGCATATTGACATGTCGAAGTTAACTTCCGGTCTGACAGGAAGTAACATCAACTTTCTTATTACAAATGGAAACCCTATTTTTTTTACTTTTCGCTTTATTTAGCATTCAATTCCCTTTCTAACCAGAAACTAGATCAGAAAAAAATTATTATTGAAATTCACCGAGTAGGCCGTGGAAGCAAAATGAAAGCCAAAAATTGAAAAGTTGGCTATGGAAACCATACGTCACTTGATAACAGTTGCTACTACTGTGATATTTTATTTTCATTCGTCGGCGTTATAAAAAACCGCCAAAAAAAATATTGGAAAAATTGGGAAAAAAACAATACTCTGTAGGTCCATAACTTAAATAGGAACATACAACTTTTTCTTGCCTGTACTATTCAGCATAACCATTCCTTTCTAATAATATAATAGAAAATAATTTTTTGAACTGAGATACCGAAAAATCCAATTATTATTCTTCAAATAACAAAACAGATTATCGCCATACGCAAAAATAAAATTAAAAATAATGTGGAATGATAAATTATATCCTGTAGGTTCTAGGTTAAATAGGAACATAAACGTACTTGGTCTGTGCCATCGTCCATAGATATTCTAATATCTACCTATGGACGATGTTTGTGCTATTCAGAACAATCATTCCATTGCAATAATCATTCGAACCAAAATATTAACAAGTAGGCTGATTAAGATGTATTTTGGAATGAAACAAAAAAGAAATGAGAGCTGTCACGAACGCTGCTATCCATATTATTTTGACGTTCGAAGTAGTGTTTTTGATTCTGCCATTTTAAAATGGTTTGGAAATCGAAATCAGTTAGTGGAATATTCAAAAAATGCCCCGTTATTCACGAACCGAACAAATTGACATGATTCTCATTTATGGTGAATGTTTAAAACATTCCTTTGCCGCTGAACGATTGTATTTAGAGCGATATCCAGGGAGGCAGCAACCGTCAAGAAGGTATTTCCAGTGGCTTGAAGAAAAATTAAGAACTGAGCCTGATGTTCACGAAGACCAAGAAGCATTTGTTATTAATGAGGAAACTGAAATTAATGTATTAGCTTTAGTACAATATGATAGCACAATTTCCTCAAGGCAGATTGGCGCCGAATTAGCTATAAGTAAGGACTCTGCTAGGAAAATTTTGAAAAAACATCGATTGAAATCCTTCAAGTATCAGTTGCATCAACATTTGTATGAAAATGACGGTGAAAGGCGCCTGGAATATTGTAATTGGTTTCTTCGACAAAATGCTGAGAATCACCTATTTAACTATTATATCTTGTTTACGGACGAGTCAAGATTTAACAACTGTACTTTATTTGGATTATTGTCGATAGTCGAAGTGTAAAGTGCTAAAAGTGTGAACGGTCCTTTGTTCCAGGTACTGGGCGATAGCAAACGAGCACCGGTTTCGACAAGGCGGCTTCCAGGAGAGATTTGGTGTGAATGTTTGGGCAGGAATAGTTGGAACTCATATTGTTGGCCACATTCTTTTTCAAGGCCAACTAACCGGAGAGAGATACTTTAATTTTTTAACGAATGAAATTTCGGAATTCATTAACAACCTACCAGCGGAAATAACTGAGAGAATGTACTTCCAGCAAGATGGCGCCCCTCCGCATAATTCAAGAATAGCGAGAAATTATCTTCAAAATCGCTTTCAAGAGAGACTTATAACAACCCATGGTCCAGTCAGGTGGCCACCAAGGTCACCTGATCTTACTCCGTGCGACTTTTTTCTATGGGGGCATCTTAAAAATAGGGTGTATTCCACACAGCCTACAACTCTTCATGAGCTAGAAGTAAAAATTCGTAGAGCTTTCCAAGATATCACGCCCCAAATGTTGAGAAACGTTTTACATGAAAATATCACCAGAGTCAATAAATGTATTGACGCTGAGGGAATGCATGTCGAACATTTGTTTTGAATTTATTTTATCTTTAATCCTATCAATTTGAATTTTTTTTTTTCGATAAATCTGTTTTTTCGTTATTTGAAGAATAATAATTGGATTTTTTGGTATTTCATTTCAAAAATTACTTTCTATTATATCATTAGAAAGGAATGGTTATGCTGAATAGTACAGGCAAGAAAAAGTTGTATGTTCCTATTTAAGTTATGGACCTACAGAGTATTGTTTTTTCCCAATTTTTCCAATATTTTTTTTGGCGGTTTTTTATAACGCCGACGAATGAAAATAAAATATCACAGTAGTAGCAACTGTTATCAAGTGACGTATGGTTTCCATAGCCAACTTTTCAATTTTTGGCTTTCATTTTGCTTCCACGGCCTACTCGGTGAATTTCAATAATAATTTTTTTCTGATCTAGTTTCTGGTTAGATACCAACTTGTGATATGTCATTAGAAAGGGAATTGAATGCTGAATAAAGCGAAAAGAAAAAAATAGGGTTTCCATTTAAAATAAGAAAGTTGATGTTACTTCCGGTCAGACCGGAAGTTAACTTTGACATGTCAATATGCTCAAATTCTAGCTCTTATGTCATTATATCGACGCTCCAAATTTCACAAACCTACTTCATACAATAACTGAGATATTCCGTAGGCAATACTTCCGTAGCCACCCGGTATTTCAATTTTGTAGATTTTGCTACATCATCTCTTGGCGATAGAGCAATGTAGATAGCAAGCCTTCTAGAGAATTGAAACATAATTTGTTGTCAAAGATTTCTTGTTACAAAATTTGCTACCTACTGAGAAACAGAACCTATCCGATTACCAGTAATAATATCCCGACAAAATGCAGAATTTTATAAAAATACTTTCACGAAAACTGTGTTGCTTAGAAACACCACGAGAGCTTGACATTTGATTGGTTCAAATGATATAAAAATCTGCGTACACTACTAGGGATTGATTACTGAAATTATTTTCCACTACTTATTATCCTTGTTATTATTGGAACTATCAAAAAGTATATTTTTTATTCATTTGTTCTCACATAATCGATATCCTTTTGGTATGAGTTCATTAATATATTCAATGCATTATTTATTTATTTAATCTCATGGCCATTTATCTAAGAAGAATAAGTGATGATGTTCATCCGGTGGTATTGACAGTGGCCCCAATTCTGAAGCACTTCTATTTATGCAATGCACAACAAATAAATAATTGGCGTCATCATTATATCTGAACTAACATCGATTATGAAATTGAGACTGTTTTTTTGTTTATAGCAATACTTCAGGTAATGAGATGTTTCAGTTATTATCTGTTGTCTTTGATGAATCCATATCCCGTTGCTCTGTGTTTTGGTTTTATAATTATTATCTTTATTGACTCCAAGAAACATAAATGTTTATAATAGGGACCTAAATCTATAACAAATAGGCACATTAAACAACAAAGTTTCAAGTTGTAATTGATTGCATCAGTTTAAAGAAAAGCATCATTGTAAGAAGTATTCCCTTAAATATAATTTAAAACGATAGTTTTGCATGATATTTTTAAAATTATTGGGTATATTATTAAATTTCACGATTCCATTACATAAAATTGATTTTTTTTCCGAAGTTTGTCTTTATTCTATGCGTGACGAGACTATTTGATCTAGTTAGGTGATTGTGAATAGTATCGAATTAATGACATTCCAGTAACCAATGTTTCCTTTTATTTATATCGTACACACATAAAAAGAATTTCTTCCTCTAATGCAATAAACTTTGCTTCAAGAGTATGGCTTGTTTATATATACTGGAATAAACGATTTCTCGATCTGAGCATTTTAAATTTCCAATTCAGTACTCTCTGATCAAGCGTATAGATTGCTTGGATGATAAAAAATATATATTCTTTGTGTGAGTAAACCAACTTTACTCTAAATAAGAAACTCATGTTACATAGGTCAAGACAATCATAATCTTCATTGAGAAATTACTTCTCTTGAATTAAATTGCACAAATTCTTAACATTAGCTATGCTCATTTCATACCAAAAACTGCTATGTTTGGATGAATGAAACCATATTATTGAATTGAGATACAGCTCTTCATTTGAGGACTTCACTGTGTTGGGGTGTTGAAATATTTGCTTCATTTGAAACTACCATATTGCTGACTAAGAAGACTATGAGTTGCTTGATTTGAGATATCAGAATTACTTGAATTCAAAAAAATTTAATCGAAAATGAAATACTGGCACATGGTTCAAATTCAAAGTGGTATTTAGACATCTCAAAGTATTTTAGTATTTGGATTTGGATATGGAAGAAAAACTGAGGGGTTGGTGAATCTCTGAAGAGATTATTGATAATTTCAAAGGTAAGTGTAGGACATAATATCAAGATATGGTTAGGTCAGGTTGCTATATAGTATATTGTACGCTCGTACTACAAAATTTCATATACCTACTCGTGGGAAATGTATGTCATTTCATGCTCATTGTACAATATATTATATAGAAACCTGACCTAACCTTATCTTGATATTATGTCCTACACTTACCTTTGAAATTATCAATAATCTCTTCAGAGATTCCCCAACCCCTCAGTTTTTCTTCCATATCCAATCCCAAATACTAAAATACTTTGAGATGTCTAAATACCACTTTGAAGTTTAACCATGTGCCTGTATTTCATTTTCGATTAATAATAGCTTCGACTATGAACAGAAAACAGCCGGCAAACAGGGGTGCGACTACGAATAGTGCGTAGTGGCCGGTGTGGAACTCAGATCAGAAGTGCGATCAACAATCAACAGGTGCAACTTGGACGACTTGGGAAACACTGATGCCGATTTTCGTAGTTGAAATTGCAGATTGCAGGTCGTGATCTCACGTCCTCACGGACTTGAGAATTAGTATAATAATTATGTATTAATGCTTTGAGCTATCAAATATAGTGTCTCTTTTGCACTTTTTTTCCGGACCAAACGTACACCTAGTGGTATTGATGTTGGTTGCTACTCATATGTATAATAGGCACTTTAGTTCTTTGGAAACAGGTAGATTTACCTACCTACAACTGATGAATGTTGCTACAGCAGGTGTTTGTGTGATAGCTTCCTAGGTAACTATAGAAAGGAATGAGACCAACATTTGGTTGAAGCGATAGTTACCTCACCTATGCTAAATAATCATGAATAGGTACGTAATCATACTTTTGGCAACAATACCTTTGAGAGGAGAAAGAAATTATATTCAAGAATGGATAATTGCAAATTGCAATTGCAAATTTTTGACACATTTCTTCAATGAAGAAATACTTTATATGGTGTCTTGGAACAAGAGATATTGAGTTACCAATATCTGTCAATAATTGTAATTTCGTTTCCTGAATTCTGTTATAATTACTTACTTGATTGAAAAATATTTAGTAAAAGTGAATAAATATTTCAATTAGATAATTTTTTACATTAGAGATTTTGAATAACACTGTATGAAATACTTTATTTTAGAAGATAAAGTAGGTACGCGTTTTCTCAATATGAGAATTTAGAAATGAAAATGTATTACCTATATCCAATGAAGAAGATTTCTTTAATGAAGAAATACTTGATATATTTTCTTGGAACAAGAAATATTGTGTTATATTTTTCAAGACTTGCAGTTTTCTTTCCTGAATACTCTTAATTACTTGAATAACGAATATTTGGTAACACCAAATAAATATTTCAAATATATGATTTTCTACATTAGAGATATGCAATAATTTTGTATCAAATATATTATTTTACAAAAAGAAGGCGTTTTATCAGTTCAAGAATTCAGAATTGAACAAATGTATCATCTCCAATGAAGAAAATGTTTTTATGTGTGTATGAATATACAAATTTTTAATTTGCATGAAGAAATGACAACCAAAATATTGTTTTGAGCATATAAATGTAGATTCAAGAAATGGTAATGAAAATACATTTAATACTTTTGTTTTGCTGAAATTTAAGTGGACGCAAGATAGTAGAATTCCCGGTAAACATTCAACTTTACAATTATAATTCATATAATGGTTTCCATAAGATGTCTCAAGTATTATGTTGAATGACACGTACTTCAAGAATCGGTCATACTCATGACTATGAGATAGGTATATCAAAATTAACACATTTCACATCAAACGTTCGCCATGACACATTTCAATTATGTTGAATTTTTGATCAAATTGAACTATGAAAACTGCAAAATCATGAATATATCAATTGAAAGATGACCTTTTAAGATTGCATATACACATATTTTTCATATACTTCAATATACATCTACATCAAGATGAATAAGAAAATTTCAATTTTTTTAAAATATAATCGAGAATACTTCTTCGTTAATATAATCAATATCATGACCTAATAACCACGTATTTTTGCATATTTTTTCAGATTCAAGTTATACATACCAAGAAATATATAAAATCATTGTTCGAAGCTATCAATAAAAATAATATTACCATTAATATAACATCTCTTGAGTGACGATAATTTTGAAAATCGAATATAAACATTATTTTTATGTGTTTCCAAGTATATTCTCTCCAAAGTTTTCCTGGCATTAGGCACGATATGAATATTTTACGTATCTCGTTATATAGTAATGAAAATTACTTATATTCAATTCGATCCATTTTGCAATCAAATACCTATATATTTTTTGCATACTTTGCCTGACGTAAAGAAATATGTTCATTTATTGGTCAAAATAATCAATATAAACTATTCTAACGTGAATATATCTCCTGGGTGAGGACAATTTTGAAAGTCAAGTATATATATATATATTATTTATATATGTTTCCAAACATTGTCTCACCAAAGTTTTCCCGGTATCAGACAAAATATGAATATTCTTCGTTTTCCATAATATAGTAATAAAAATAATATTTTATATATAAACTATTATACAAAATAATTAAATATAAAAATATAAAACAACAACAAAAATTAATAGGTGCTCCGGGGCGACTTGATTGATTCCAGTGGCGCATTTGCTTTTTCAGCTGCAGGAAAACCTGGAAAAACCTGCAGCACCACATCATCTGAAGGTCTGGATCTGCCAATGTCCTCTCTCTCATAAAATATAATGTAGGGTGTCTCCAGAGGCTCCAATAAACCCAAGATATCGTCAGAGCATTTAGAAACAAAACTATCGTCAAACTTAAATCAGCCAATGCGTAATAATGGCCACATTCAACGCCACAGTGAACAATGACTGCATGAAGATTATAATTGTGGTTTGATAGATTGAGGTGTTCATCTATTTTCAATCTTCGTATAAGTTTGGTGCCTCCGCCAGAGGTTGAGTCATGTTTGAAGAGCATCAGTGTTGTTATCAGATTGACTGGAGCCTCAGTTATATTCGTTGTCTTATAATTATCAGTCAATTTGGCGCATATTGGGCAATACAGTTGATCATCACCAGTTAAAAGTTCTATTTTCATATGATGAAACAGCAAGCTCCGCACGGACTGGCTATCAGACATATCAGGAAATGCTAGTTGAAGCTCCAGAAAGTCACATACGTTTTTACTGTCTCTCAAACTGTACCACAACATAAACTAGTGAGGATTTTTCCAGCGAAAGATCTAGAAACATAAGACGAGATAAGCAATTGATCCAGAACGGTCGAGACTACTGATTTTGTCATTTTCCTGCTCACGAAGAGTATTCAATAAGAATCCCAAGAATTCGGAACAATCCTCTTGTTTCTTGTTGTCCTAACGAGTATCTAGAAGACTTCAAAGACTCCAGGAAATCGATTGGTGGGAAAGATGATAAATTCTTACGAAACTGCAATTGCATAAACAGGGATGTGAGATTGGTGAATAAGCAGGAAACGTTCTCGTTCATTGTTAAAATCTCGTTCTTGAAATTCTTCGTCATGAATAATACTTTTAAAATGCTATTCATGTAGCAAGTGTTTCCTAAATTATCTAATACAATCTTATTAACAAGATCCTCAGGACAACTCTCCACTGATTCGTAGGGAAGCTGGTCAGACTCTGCATCGCATCCATTTCGTAAGCTACAATCAATCCGTCCAAGTGAAGAAGGGTTTCGATGAAGCTCCTCCGCTGAAAGGGAACCAGAACCTCGAGGAATGCAATTCATATATGGGGTGCAGGAATGACTCATGTCCATTGACCGCACTGAAAAAGAAGAAGGTGGATCAATTTCTGATTAATAAATTTTATGACCAATTAACCATGTATTTTTGCATTCTTTTCCTAACGTAGGTTGAATACCTGAAAAAGTATTTTCACTTATATCAAAATAATCAATAAAAACCATTCTATAACGAATATATCTGCTGGGTGATGATAAGTTTGAAAATCGAATTCAAACTTATTATTTATGTATATATATATATATATATATATATATATATATATATATATATATATATGCTGAATACTTGTTTCAAGGAGCAATAAATGTTCCAGTGACTGTAAAACAGTCGAAAACAATCCTTTAGGAACTCACTATACCTTTGTATAGATTGTATGGCATATGTCCGACAGAAAACAACTACTTCTCTGGCTAATACCTCGACAGATATTGAATTATATCTGTCAGACATATGTGCAAAGATCCTTACTTTGAAGGAACAACTTTGCAAGAGCTCTCAGAGACAGACAGCAGGACACCGCCTGATCCAAACAAGGAACCAACTGCAGACCGGTTTCGGGATGAAGTCCCTCATCAGTGCAGTCCTGGTTATCACGGTTGTATACACGCGGGGGCCCGGTGCCCGTCATCGTTCGCCGGGATGAACACTGCAATCGCTTACAGTATCCACCACGGCAACAGATTAGAGAGCGCTCCAGAAGGACATTTCGGATGCGAAATGGTATATGGTATATGCTGACAGATATAATTCAATATCTGTCGAGGTATTAGCCAGAGAAGTAGTTGTTTTCTGTCGGACATATGCCATACAATCTATACAAAGGTATAGTGAGTTCCTAAAGGATTGTTTTCGACTGTTTTACAGTCACTGGAACATTTATTGCTCCTTGAAACAAGTATTCAGCATATACCATTTCGCATCCGAAATGTCCTTCTGGAGCGCTCTCTAATCTGTTGCCGTGGTGGATACTATAAGCGATTGCAGTGTTCATCCCGGCGAACGATGACGGGCACCGGGTCCCCGCGTGTATACAACCGTGATAACCAGGACTGCACTGATGAGGGACTTCATCCCGAAACCGGTCTGCAGTTGGTTCCTTGTTTGGATCAGGCGGTGTCCTGCTGTCTGTCTCTGAGAGCTCTCGCAAAGTTGCTCCTTCAAAGTAAGGATCTTTGCACATATGTCTGACAGATATAATTCAATATCTGTCGAGGTATTAACCAGAGAAGTAGTTGTTTTCTGTCGGACATATGCCATACAATCTATACAAAGGTATAGTGAGTTCCTAAAGGATTGTTTTCGACTGTTTTACAGTCACTGGAACATATATATATATATATATATATATATATATATATATATATATATATATATATATATATATATACGATGGACAGACCACATCAACTTTGTCCTAAAGAAATTACGTTTTGTCCTATATAAATTCCGACAATTAAACGATATCCTTGAGCAAAAACAAAAAAAGGCACTCTATCACAGCCTCGTTGAAAGCCATCTAACGTACGGTCTACTGGGATGGGGACGAGCATCTAAATATCATCTTCGCCCACTTGAGGTTATCCAAAGACGCTTTCTCAAACTGATGCATTCAAAAAATTCAAGATATCCAAGTGATCGTTTGTATGCTGAATCAGATGTGTTAGACTTGAGACAGCTATATTATAAAAATAGCAACATCAGACAACACAAATACAAAAATGATCTTGAAAGGCTCACTCACTCCTACCACACTAGGAGGCACATTCCATTTCAGTGTCCTTGGACGCACAAATCTATTGGACAGAAAAGCTACCATTATTTAGGTCCAAAGATATATAACACTCTACCACTGAATACCAATTTTTATATTCAGGAATCACCTGAAATGTTATATAAAGAATTTGACCACGGAGTTCATTCACAATTTGTTCAAGTAAACACTTTTTAAAAAAGTAAAAGTAACACTATTAAAAAAAAATTCTACAGTATTTCGAGCTATAAGCTTAATAATCACTTCAAACTGTCGCTTCTCTCCCGATTTTTATACAAAATTTTTATCACTTTTATGATTATTTCAAAATGCCTACAACAAAATTCTACAAAAATATAGTTACTAAGTTTTAACTTGCGATTATTCAAGGCTTAATGAGTTCAAATTTTATTTTTGTAGTATCTAGTTTTAACTACACTTTGGTTTGTAATGTTAGGAATAAGTGTATATTTTAATTTGTTGTTCATGTCTTACTGTATTCAAAGATTTATAATTCTTTTATTGTTTTTACATGTACCCCATATTCTCTCTGTATATATATATATATATATATATATATGTGTATATATATGTATATATATATATATGTGTATATATGTATATATGTGTGTATTAAACGTTTATGTTAAGTATATTTTTCCTGGCTCACGTACGTGACCATCTCACAAACAAGTGAAAACTTCTGTGAGATATATTTGTGTTTATATTGCTGAAAGCGAGGATTTGACCCTCGACCCTTCGCTTAAGAGGTGAACGCTGTGACAGCACGGTCACCACGGCACTCATCTATCAAAATAATCAATGAAAACCATTCTATCACGAATACATCTGCTGGGTGATGAACATTTTTAAAATCGAATTCAGACCTATTATTCAAATATGTGTACAAACATTCTCTCCAAAGTTTTCTTCGCATTAGGCCAAATATGAATATTTTACATATATCTCGTAATATAGTCATGAAAGTATCGAATTTTGAATAAAAAAAACCAATTATAGGAGATATATTTTTTCGAAGATTTTCAATACGGCTTTTCCAAGAAAATTGTTCATCTATGTGTAATGCCAAAAATTTTGTTCTTTCTGAATATTTTATATCTTTCCTGATGAAAACTAATGAATTTCTGATTTGTCTATATTTTCTTTTTGATAAAAACATAAAGGAAGATTTATCAATATTAAAAGTTATCTTATGGTTGTTTAACCAAAGCGAAATTATTTTTGAATCAGCTTCAATATTTTTGATTACTTCATTGTCATTATTCCTAAAATGAATTAATGTTTTGCCATCTGCAAATAATTTGAGCTCACCATGCAAGTTAAGATTCGATATTGAATCGAAATATAATCAATAATAAAAGAAATAATATAGGTCGAAGAATTGAACCTTGTGGTGCACCACATATTATTTTCACCATACAAACACATTGTTTTCTCCCAGATAAATAATTTTGGAACCATTTATGTACAGGACCTCTAATCTTGATATTTAATAATTGATTATCCTGCTCTTAATAGATCCAGTGATACTCAGTAACATTGGAAGCAAGATACATAGAAACTCTGGTGTGATCTCTTATAGCTGTGAAACCGACATACAAAAGTGTTAAGGTACGGCCTACTTGATTCGTGATATTTTTACTGCGTTGATACCGTTTCAACTCTTTAGCACACAGATGGCGGCAAAATTACAGATTCATGATGACGCTTGGACAAGTGTCATGTTATATAATTTTCAACATTGAATTTTATTTGTTGTGATATTCATTAACCATAATTTGTAAACATTAAAATTTCAATCAAATAATTATGACTCAGTACTTCGGAATGTTGGAAACTCCGCTATTTTCGACTTATACGCCATCCATCGACGAATTAAGCCAACGGTATTAGTGCAATTACAGTCTCAACAACTTTGTTGAAACAAAAGCGAATCAGTGATATCACCATGGTTTCTATACATCTTGATTGGAAGCTTTCATCTAGGTATAGTTGCATTTTTGTGATAAAATCCAATACGGCAGACTCAGTGTCACTGGATCTTCGGAAACCATAATGTCCATTATACAAATTTTTTTATCTATTACAGGTAATTTATATTTTTTGATGCATTGAAAATCATTCATTCATCTTTTGTCTGCCTGGAAAGAAATTACCTACATAAAAAACTAAACACACATGTGAGATCTAAACATTGATTCGCCATCATATTTATTACAAACTTTTTTCTAACTTTCTTTATTTCTTTATCTATTCATCCTCTAATTTCGGTATCAGTTGATTAATGTACTCTATACTTTTTTTTCAATCTCATGGCCATTCATCTCAGAATAATGAGTGGTATTGGGTATTGACAGTGGCCCCAATTCTGAAGCACTTCTATTTATGCAATGTACAACAAATAGATAATTGGCATCATCATTATATCTGAACCAACATCGTTTATAAAATTGAGATTGCCTTTTTTTGTTCGTAGCAATACTTTATGTTATGACATGTTTCAGTAATTATCAATTGTCTTTGGGGTTTTCATAACGCGTTGCTTTATATTTTAGCACAGCTGGCTTATTTCTCTGAGCCATGGAGGAGAAATTCGACCTTTATTTTTGTTGTTAAAGTAAGTTAGATAGATGTTCCAGGGTGAATTTTTCGTGTTTTGATTAAAGAATTTACTCAAGATTGACGTAAAATGGTTTATGAAATGTTGATTAAAATCTAGTGTCTGATTTATTATTGAAAGTATGTTCGTGAGTCCGTCAAAAATAGTCTTAACTCAAATGTGATTGTGTCTTGTATTCAAATGTATTACTTTTCAGTGCATTTAACAGGGTATACCTAATGAAAAAACCTGAAAACCATATTGATAAAAATATCTGGATAATTGTAAATGAATTCACACATTAAAAAAACAACCTGGAATTTTGAAAAAAAATCATAATGAATGAGAAAAGTATGGTCAAAAACATAGATCCATCGAAAGCATTTCTAGATTAATGTGGAGGATGAACCTGCAAACAAAATGAAAAAATACAAATTATGAACCTGCCAGAAATATTGAAAATCACACTCTTTTCTTGACACAAACAGATGCTAAAGAGATACATAAACTTAGCATGGATTTGAAAAATAATAAATCTCCTGAGGTTGATAGAATAACATCTAACAGAAAGATGACAATTAGTACAAAAAGATCTTGTAGGTTTTTCCGTTTGGTGCAGAAATAATTTATTAGAAGTCTACATTGATAAGTGACAAATCATTACGTTCGCTAAAATTAGAACTTTTTTTTTTACGTTAAAATGAGTAATATAGCTCTCAAAAAAGAGAAATATGTTCGTGATATAGGAGCTAACTTTGAAAGCGAAATGAGCTTCAATCTTCATGTATCGGAAATTGTGGCGTAGTCTCAAAATGCTAGGTTTTGTACCAAGAATCTCCACCGATTTTTCAATTAGAACAAAAAAGATTCTGTATTGTGCTTTCGTAAGACCTATTTTAGAATACTATTTGGTTATATGGGACCCTTGCTATGATTTAGATATTGATTCGATTGAGAACTCACAAAAGAAATTCTTGAGGAATTGTGCTTTTCACTTATTTCTTATTCAAAGGAATGAATATGAGTATAGTCAAATTTTGAAATCGTTATGCTCACTTTTTGAAATAATTTATAATATAACCAATTGTCGAGAATTAGTTCGTCTCTAATATCTTTCATATAGATTTCATTGAAAATATGAACAGGATGTTCATAAAGTCAGTTGTGGAATCATCTGCGACTGAAAGTTGGAATTTAGTCGCTGTTTTCCATCGTACAAGATAACCTCTCTTGGAAGGGATTCATATTTTAAAGAGAAACATTCTCAATTGAAAATTGAATCAATACATGACTACTCTGGAAATGGAAAAACCCTACGATACAATTGAAGTTACTTATATTCAATTCGATCCATTTTGCGATATGTATTTTTTGCATACTTTGCCTGACGTAAAGAAATATGTTCATTTATTGATCAAAATAATCAATATAAACTATTAATGAGCGATTTTCTATGATACTTCTGAATAACATTCTCCCTTATCTCATTCATAGATAAGAATCTCCAATGGAAACTGGACATTTAATAAATAATCAACTATCTGAATGAAAATACAAATTTTCACTTTCAGATTTTTTGTCTCAAGTTATATAGGGTCTTTCTCAATATCTATCAGATGTAGTTCAATGTCCAGCGTGGCTTTTGCCGGGGAAGTAGTTGTTTTCTGTTATATATTACAAAAAGTAACCTTGAATCATTTTTGACTCTCACAAGAGCCTGGTGACACAGGAGGAACATATTTGAGTATATGTCACCGAATCTTCAAAGAGCCTCAGAAAAATATTGAAAATGCATTTTAAAAAAATGGAAAAACCAACACCAATATTAAAATTTTAGGGGATTTTGAAAAAAAAAAACATTTTGTAGATAGACTCATTCATCTCTACACTGAAAGCAATAATATTGTAAGTGATAACACAACGACTCGGTTAACAATTTTCTTGTTAGGGTAGCAATAATTTCCAATGAAATATACCAAACTACTGATTGTTGCATTGCTACAGGAACAATATGGAAATTGTTATCGGAAGATTGTTAGTGTGACAATACATTCCAGTTGAAAGAACAATATTCCATTGTTACAAGAACAATATGTTATAAAAATATTGTTATTTTGATAATACAATTCAATTGACTGAACAATGTTATTCAATAGTTTCGACAAAACAAAAATTCCACTGAATACTGAAATTTATTTCAGCAATAATTGTTTTGTTATCACTATCCAAAACACTTTACTTTCAACACTAGTGTTAAAAGTAAAATGACAGATGAGATGACGGATACTCAGTGATAAAATAGAAACACTTTAATCAGATAATATAATAATCAGAACTCCTACTTAGAAAGAATTATTCATAAAAGTTCATATGTATTTGGCAGTTTGTGCAATTGGAAATATTAATTCCCTGTCAAGTTACTGACAAAGTAGTATTCAATCCAACTGTAGGTCCTTCATTACTGACCAATAGTAAAATTATAAATAAGGTGATTTGGCGTGTGCAATTGGAGCATTTGCCGGCAGCGTTGTAATCCAAAGTTCGTGTGTTCGAATCCAGTGGATCTTATCATTCTTTTTTGTTTTTTGCATACTAGCAGTAACTCATTATTTTCACAGTATTTTATTGTTGAAGTAACACTACTTATATATGGCTGTTTTGATCATCTTTTGTTTCGTTACTTCAGCCATATTCACTCAACAATTTTAAGATGGTTAGTGTAATTATAAGTCTGGTTGTGCCTATACTGACAGAAGTATATGATTACCGTAATATTTTTTTGTTACCCTAACCAAAAATTTGTTCAGTGAGTGGAAGGACGAGGGACAACATACCTATCGAAATCCGCCATTTCCGCGCATTGAAGTACTTTATTCGGTTAGGAGTTTGTCCTTGTCCGAGTGAATGCCATCTTGGAGAACGGACACCGTGTAGCTGGTGATTTACCACAAGAAATAACACGCCTTTCACTATGTAACTCAAGAACGATTCTAATGTGATTGGTTCATTTCACCTATTTTGGCACTGGTGTTGTCTATGAGTATGTGATCGGAATAAAATTGACTTTCGAAGGTGGTACCAGGAGATACGTGAACGAATGCATGAGAAAAAATATAGTATCGAGGTTTATGTTATTGTCATTACGAATATTTTTTGGGAACGGTGTCTCACGATGGCTTTATTTAATCATACTTATATGAGTAATGAGAGCTTCGAAAAAATTGGGTAATTGTTTCGATTTCGCACCAAAAGAAATAGCGAACGCGAATTCTAATTATCCAAATCAATTTCTGTTCGGAATCGGAATAAAAAAATTATATTAACTGTCGATCTATTATTGATATAACAGAAGAAATTGAAATCTTACTACAAAAGCATGATCCTGAAATATAATATGTTTTTTGGAACCGTGGTGTACAAATCTAAATGTTAATAGGGAATTACACTAGCCATTTTTTTCCAAAGATTTACAAGTCAAACTGGGTAAAAAACGACGAATTTTTTTTTCGAATTAGTTTTGATCCAGAAAAAAAAAGATTGGAGTAGAATTCAAATAAGAGACCAGCGCTGATGGACTACAAAAAATATAAAAGCGGGAAAAATTATTAACAGCATGAGACCTACTGAAAGAGGAACAAAATATTGTTCGAATAACGGAATAAATTAATTGGAGCCGGGAGAAGGGTGGAATGGGGAAAACTTGTAGGGGTTGAAAGCTATATTTAACGTTTTTTCGCGATTGACAACGAAAGTTGACCCCCTCTCAAAAAAAGTTGAATTACAGAGTTGTTCAAAATAAAAAGATCTACAACTTTTGTCTCAACATTTTCCAAATTACCTCAAATTTTCCGGGAAAATCGGAAAAACCAATTTTTCTGTTTTTAATTATTTTATCGCGCCAAAATCATTTTTTTTCACGAATTTTGTTGGAAATATAAATTAACATGTTTCAAGTGAGCTGTAATTTTTTTGTAGCAGAATACAGATTTTTCCTTTTTTTTCAACAAATTCCGAAGAAACGACCTCTTTTTCAACTGAAAAGTTTCACCGATAAAGTTTGTCTTTTCAAGCTAGCCAGCTGCCAGATTTTTCGTTGAAGCTTCTACCTTCAGATAATTTGATAAAAGATTAGCATTACTGTGGACATTTTTTCCAGAACGCAAAAAATTGAAAAAACAGATTTTCAAAAATCTATTTTTTTAATTTTTGTTCTAAACTCATATTAATTTATTAAAATTATTGAAATTAATAGTTGAATCCTTTCTGGAATAAAACTTTCAATAACAATTTCATGTTATTTCAATAGGTACAAAAAATAAACATAAATAAGGATTTGATGATGATAGAATGACGAAAGGAGGTGAACTTTTTGGGTAAAAATGGTATCGCAGCGAAAATTAACTTCCTGCAAAAAAAATTAATGAAAAAGTTGTTGAAAATAAAAAGATCTACAACTTTTGTATCCAAGATTTTTCCACATAACCTCAAATTTTCCGGAAAAATCAGAAAGTCCGTTTTAATTTGGTTTGCATTTTTTTTTGTATGAAAATTGTATGTTCGTCGCAAAATCTAGTGGAAATATACCTTTTTCCTACGACCACATAGAAAAATAACGTATATCGCACCGTACAGTCCCGCGGAAAGTGGCTCATATCCACAAGCGTGCGAAATACTTTCCGCAAGCGTGCGGAAAGTTACTTTCCGCACGCATGCGGAAAGTATTTCGCACACTTGCGGATAAGTTGTCAAATGCATAATTTCTATTAAGATTTACCGAAGTCAAGTTGTCAAATATATAATTTCAATTTAGATTTACTCATTTAATATGTGAATTTGAAGAAATCTATTTGAAAAGATTTTTTTTTCATTCAGAAGGCCGAAACTCTACCAACTATCTAAAAATCAGTATATATACTATCTAAAATCCTACCAACAAAATCTTGAAGCAATCTATTTTTTTTTTTTTCATCTTCTTAAAAAAAAAGTTTCCGCGGACGATGATCGAACCCGGGTACTCTTCGTCAGAAGTCACGTCGAGTCCCGCTGCTTACCAACTGAGGTATTGGACATATATGACAAAAAAATATATTGTATTAGAGTGTATCTCGATTAGTAATTACTATCAAAAATAAAAGTCGTCTAATTATGATTTTGATCTCGTCGGTATTATATCATAAAGAAAATATTTTACTATGTCGTCTTTAATTATAATATTTTTATACATTATTTGGTAAATATATTATGTGGTCGTAGGAAAAATAGTGTACATTACTCGTGCGAAAGTAATTTTTCACACTCGTGTGATTGCCGCACTTGGATTACGCCTCGTGCTACAATATTTCCCACTCGTATGAAAAATGTCACTTTCCGCACTAGTAATGTAATATACTATTTATGATCTGAATTTTTTTTGCAGCGAAATATTTATTTTTCTCGAACCTCTTTGAAGTACCTGAAAAATGGGGCGGCTCCTAGTTAACAAAACGAATTTTAAACGACTAAAATAAAAAATAAAGTAACAGGCAAGGACCGTGGTTAGAACGTTCGACTTTGGGTCGAAAGGTCCGGAGTTCGAGCCCCAGTTGCGCCTGGGATTTTTTAAATTTAATTTGACCGAATAAATCATTCAAATCTCGTGGCTGGACTGGGGTGAGTCCTGCACGACTCACTGTTGCGTTCCAATTAAGAGTGCTGCTCCTAAGGTGGCGCATGGAGTTAGTTACAAGGCCTATCCAGAACACGTGGCTAATGACCATAGCAGTCGATGCCAAGACACCAAAAGAAAAAAAACAGGCAAGTACCAGGTGGAGAATGTTGAAGAGGTTCCAATATCGACGAAAAAATAAATATTTAAACACAAAAACACTCAAAATGATGAAATGGGGATGCAGTTTAGGGGTTGAAAAAGTTCTTTTGCGATTTGCGGCGAAACGTGACTTCCAAGCGGAAAATATTCGATGAAATGTTCTATGGTGTTGGCATCTAATATGTGTAAATTCATCATGACTGATAAATAGGGAAGAAATAAATACTTCGAATAATTTCCCCTTAAAAAAATATATGTAAATATATATGCTGACAATATTGTTTCGACACACAGTGTCATCTTCTGAGCGAGTTATAAACTGTTCTTCGACACTTCCTCTTCTTAAATATGAATTCAGGTACAAATATTGTTGATGTCGAATAATTAAAATCAGGGAACAATAGGGTTGTTAGAAATAAGGTAGTTAATTATTGGGGAGCTGTACAGATTTACTTAGTCGTTAAGTACTAAATTATTATTGTTATGCAGGTGCTTCTTAATTTCTAAGGATTCCAATATGTTTAATTTCAGACCTTTAGGTTGAATATGCAAAATTTCAGGGTTCTGTGTGAAGTTATGTTTAAGGTGCATTTAGTCAACATCATTTTAAAATTGTGCTTAAATATATGTTAAAAACGAAAGTTGAATCTGTTAAATCAAATGGCACCATTTATACAACAATATTGTTTATGCTAAATGTCACTTTGAAAACCCCAACTTTATAAGAATCTTACTTTTGCGATAAAAATATTGTCCATAATTCACGTGTACCTAAAGTTTCATGTCATAAAATGTACCTATCATTCTTAAATGTATGCCTAAATCTAAAACTCGTATAATATTAGATATCATACAAAATTATTTTCCATGTCATGTTTATGTCAGTGCTTATGCTAAAGTTACGTTTATGTTGACTAAATGCACCTTTACTTTCAATGAGATGTTTGGCGTAGTTTGAATCCTGCTCATTCAATCTGTAGCTCCTCTAATGTTCACCGAGCCTTTGATCAAAACTACGGCCAGTCTGGCCTATATATGTTGCATTACAGTCCTCACACTCAAGTTTGTAAACTCCTGATTTCTTGAATTTATCCCGTACAGATTTTGCGTTATTGATGAATAAATATAGATTGTTGTTAGTTCTGAAAACAACATTTATATTACGATTCTGAAGGTGTTTGTGTTTTAAAGGACTGTAACACTTTGATAAATGAAAAATATGTATTTTGAATAGCTTTTAGATACAAATTGACAAATTGAAAATAGAATGACAATTCGAACAGAATAACAACTTTTTTTGTTTTTGATAGTCCTTTTTTTTGTTCTGTCAGGTATGACATTTCAAGTTAGTCATAGTCCGGGAGCCACTTTCAAAGTCATGAAAGTACATCACCAACAGAAGGAAACAAGAAATATTATTCGTATGGTGACCGAGATATGTTAGACATGCAAAACGTTGATCGGATTTTTCTCTGATGTGGGGGTATATTAAATTTAACGTTTTCCTATTTTGTTTTTGTTTGACCATTCTATCTATGATCGATGTTTTATACCCATTATTCACGGCGATCTGTTCAATTCTATTCAATTCACACCTGAAATCAGAATCGTTTTGTGGTATATTCACCAGTCTGTGAACCATAGACTGATATGCTGCAAGTTTGTGTGATTGTGGGCCCTATATATCATTCGATGAAATAGTTGTGGATAATAAATAAATCGAAAATTTTTGTATCAAACACTTTTCGACATAACCTCAAATTGACCGTCAAAATGGCAAAAGACCGATTTTTGAGAATTTGAGGTTATGTGGAAAAATCTTGAATACAAAACTTGTAGATCTTTTCATTGCCAACAACTTTTTTCTTCAACTTTTTTTTGTTGCAACCGATCTCAAAAAACTGTCAGTCTCCCGGTTCCAAAAAGAACTGAAAAATATTTTATTGAATACCTGAAAATGTAACCACTTATGACATTTACTTAAATGTTGTGCCGTAATCATTTATTGTAATCAAACAAATCATACTGTACATTGACATAAATAGATATTGAAACATATACACATCATGCTGAATCTACTACTACGTATAGGGTTAAGTGGCAGAACAGCGTGTAAACCCCGGTCTGCACAGCTGAACTTCGCCCTTTCAATGTAAAATTGTGAATGTTAGAAAGACTTCTACAAAAATGAACAAAGAGTATTATAATAATAATTATTATTATTTGTTACAAATTAAACGTAATTTTTATTATATCTATTCTAGTGTAATTCAAAAAGAATATCACTGCTAGTTATTTTGTTAGGAAAAATCATGAAGATTTCTTTTCGACTTGTTTAACGAGACCTCAGATTTGGCGAGAATTAAAAAAAAAGATGGCTATGGTGCCAAAAAATTAGTCAGATTATCAAGATATCGAAAAAGTGAAATAAATTGTGAGAAGTCAAGAACTTATGGAAATAATCCTTGGTGTTAAGTGTAGCGGATCGGTGGATCAATGGTAACTCAGTCTAATTGAATTGTACGTACAAAGGTGTACGTCATTCAGCATTAAACATTTTCAAAAACATAAAAAATGTTGAATTTTTCCGACATTCCAAGAATTGAAACTATTTCATGAAATTTATTACTTTTTTATAGAAAATTGCATTCAAGAAGTGGTTAATTTATGTATTGATATCAGTTGCAACGTAAGCAAGAAAAGCGATAACTGATATTGACTAAAATGTTTTTTTGAAAAAAAGATAACACAATCGAAAACGGTAGCCAACCAAATTGGTATCTGAAAAATAATATGGAAATGGAGGTATATCTACTCAAGGTGAACAATATTTTCGTTAATTTGAATTTTTTGCATTATCTGTGCTTCCCCATTATTTTAAATGCCACTTCGTGGTATTTTTTTGTTTGATTGCCTATTATAATGATATCCAAAATAATATGGAAATGTAGGTATACCTATCTACTTCAATGTCGAAAATATTTTCGTTAATTTGAATTTTCTGCATTATCTGTTCGGGTTTCGCGATTATTTTAATTGCTACCACGTTTTATTTTAAAATTATGCTGCAAACTCAAGCTCACTTGAGGTTAACCCAGGCTTAAACATTTGTATGGAAAGATCCTTAAGCGTAGCCACGATTGAGTCGATTGCCAGAACGAATTGCCATGGTGAAGTAGGGCTGTAATCAATGAGCCCTTTTTCACCAAAGGGAAAGAAAAAAGAAATGATTCCATCGTAGACCCTTACAAAAACTCAATCTTCAAAACTCTACTCAATACCTCAGTAGATTCAGGGGAATTACAATAGACCGTTGACCGTTGCCTACGAAGGTATGCCCTTCAAGGGATATGAAGTAAGTTGGATTATTTGGGAAAGTGGTTTATTGCATCGATATCTGGTCGCACCCCTCCTTGTTCAATCAACTTCCGGTTGAAACCAATGTTGAAAATGTTATTACAGAAGCAGCTGTTGTTCCTTCTCCCAGAAATCCTCTCAAAATGAGACAAAAATAATTTCGAGCTGGACTATATCCAGCTCGAAAAGTCCAATAGGCCCCGCCCACCGGCGCTCTGGAGCACCATTGGCCGGGACAAATTCGCCTCTCGGCTATTTAATAACGCTGATTTGGCCACAAAAGTCAGTTGTCCGGTAGGTGCCTGACAAGCAACGTCTGGGAAAAGTCTTCCCAGACAGTCGGCCCTCCGGGCGACTCAGCAGCTAGTTGCATTTTTCCAATTTTCTTTTATACCTCGAGTATTTCTGTGGTATTGAAATCTACGGCCTGGCATGGTGATGGGAAGTCGTTGGGAACACCACGACTTTTCAAAAAGAATTCGTATAACGATTTAAAGAAAGAATTCGCAAACAAACAGTCTTTTTCAAGACTATTGCTGCTGCTGTTCCGAAAGAAGATGAGTTCCGGAGTTGCTGGATCTGCGACAATGCTGTACTGGGAAGGAAACCTAGCCGGACGGGGCAAATACTTCGTTATTTCCCGATATCCCAGTGCACGCATCTGTTGTCAATCTGTTGTCACTGTACAAATGTATTGAAATGGTTGGCTCTAGCTAAATTAACCGGGCTCTAGCCGATTTGCATACTTCTAGGTCGGTCCCCAAGGGCGTCATACGGAGTGGAAGTTACCCATTACTGACAGTTATCTCAGATTATTAACGAAGGAACGCCCTTTGGTTAAACCCTTCAATTTGACAATTTGGGTGGGCGAATTTAGCCGTATTCGAAGGACATGTGACGTCATTGACGTAAGGGAGGAGGGCGACAGGATACCAATCAAACAAACCACTTTTTTGCTGATAATCCAACTTAATCTTCGTGTCCCTTGAAGGGCATACCTTCGTAGATAATCGACCCCCTTAGTGTCATGGGCTAGCGGTCTATATATTGCAAAATGGTCTTGATAAAGTTTGCATAAAGTCGTTTCCGGTTCATCGGTATGCATAATTATTGTTTTCCATTTTTCTTCCTTCAGTAGATTCGAAGGTTTCGAAGATGTAAGTTCAGGAGTCTATTTTATTAAAATATTTTTGTTTCTGAACTTTCCAAAATTGCGGTAAATTCTCCGAGCAATAAAAGGTGCCATTTCTATATGCACAACACACATTGCTATGAAAGCTGCATATCACTATCCATTGTGATAGTTTCTGGGTGAGGAGTAACCTCCGAGTTCGGAGGGGGAGATTTGTTATTATTATGATATCCGGTTGCTAATACATTTGTTTCATGTTATATTTTTATCTATAGACGACCACATGCTTGGTTGAAAAGCACGTGTGTTGTCAAGATGTCAATCAAAAATACTTTATTGTGCGAAGAATTAGATTCTTGCTGACAAAGCATATGAGATGAGATGAGATGAGATGCATAACAGCCTAAGTCACTAAATGTATGTTTGGAGATAATGAGGTTTAAAGTAAAGTTGATTTTGAAAATTCCTATCAATTACTTGATGATTCGTAATGTACTTTAGTAAATTGTAATGGATACAGAATTCTACGTTTAAAAATATAATTTGAAAATTTTTATTTCTGATTTTTTTTTTACCAAAAACCTAATTGGGCTATTTTGCTTTTGAGCAATTTGAGATTCTTTGGTACAAATATGACGTAGGTGAAGATATCAAAATAAAAAAATCCATTATTGGTTAGTACAGAACGTTGAATAATGACAAAAAAAAGAGAATATATACTTTATTCATAATCAGAGATTAATTCTACGAAGTCCTAATCAAAATCAAGAGCTGGGGTTTCAGTGGACTGTGTTGATTCTTTCTTTTCCTTCGTGCGGCAAATTCTTGAAAAAATCTTGATATACCGGAGGACTGAATTCAACCAGTTGTTGCAAGTTTTCATATTTCTCATATTTGACTTCAGACCTTGAGGATGTAGCGACGCCGAAGTAATGTTATTAGATGGACGGCCAATATTTTTTGAACACTTTTCCGACTCATAAAATGGAAAATCCTCCTGTAAGGTAGTTTTAAAGCTGAACTGGTATGTCTTATGGTGGATTTATGCAGCAGTCATAAGTCATAAGTTTTAAGTCATAAGGAAGAATATTCGTCAATGATTGGTTGGTCCGTTTATTCCAATCAATCACTGATGAATATTCTTCCATTGAGAACCTAATTCAGACATATTCTGTTGTGTTTTTTTCAATCTCTAACAAGGCATTATAATAATGTCGTTAGCACACGCAAGAAAAAGGCACTCGGCACAAACAGTAGACATCGACTGATTCTTGAACCTCGACTAAATGGCGAAAGATACCCAAGTATTTGTTTACATACATAAAGTCAGACAAATGTTGAGAAGTAAAACAACCTAAGTGATACTTGAGCCATTTTGTTTCCCACTATTACAGTATTTTCGTTCAACAACTTTTTACCCTCTCCGAGAGATGGCACTTCCTGACACAATTTGGCTTGGGTAATTTTAGCACTCGATAGAATGATACTTTGGGAGGTTAAAACAACGCTTGGATCGATTTGCCAAAAAAGTGCACTTAGGCTGTTATGCTTCTTACCCCTTCATATAATAAGATCATAAATACTGAAAAAATAAAGGAAAGTGCTGAAGTAAGAAAGGCAAAATATTCAAATTGTTGAATCACATCAGTAAACTATACTATACACTATATATATGCTACACATGCATTATAATACACATAAGAATTTACACAAACTGTAATACTCATAAAAGTGTTTACAATCAAATTTATGTTGAAATACTCATCCAAAGTGTAGTAAAAGCATTAGTAGCTCTTTAACTCTTATTCCGATGTTTTTTCTGAGGCAGACGAATAAAAGTTTTTTTAGATGTCGAAAAGTAATGTTTTAACTTGTGTAGAGTTAGGCTCAGGAAGCGATCGATATTACAAGTCTGTCTAGTACTTACAATTATACTTCTGTTTCTTAAACATCAAACAGTCTCTAGTATAAATATTGAGGTGAGAATCATTAAAGTTTATGAGTTAAATAGGGGCCGACATGTATCTCTGAAGGCTTCTCTGCAGGCATATCAAACAACAGCTCTATTTTGGAGTGGTCAGTAATGTCGAATAGTAATCTCCAGTTATTGTTCTACCCTTATCCAAAAAATGAATCATGATTACTCCATGGCAATCCCAAACAACTGAAGCAAGAACTTTTCCGGCATATTTTTGGACACGAAACTTCTTAGGTCTTGGAGAACCGGAGTGTCGCCATTTCATCGATTGTTGCTTTGTTTCTGGATCGTAGAAATGTACCCAAGTCTCATCCATAGTAACAATACGGTTTAAGAAGTCTACATCGTTTTCAAATTGAGCACAGATCGAACGCGATGCTACTACCCTTTCACGCTTTTGTTCAACATTCAAACATTTGGGGATCCATTTTGCAGCAATTTTTCTCATGTCCATATTGACGTGAACTATATGATGAACGCGTTCGTATGAAATATTCAGTGCTTCAGATATCCGTTTTAGCCCAATTCGACGGTCTGTTAAACTGCATCGATATTTTCGGGGACTGACACAGAAACTGGCCTTCCCGATCGGTCATCATCTTCAATGGAAAATTTACCTCTTTTGAAGCTTGCAGTCCAATTTTACACGATCACATACGAAAGACATTGATCACCAAGGGTATTAAGCATATCTTCGTAAATCTGCTTACCTCTTAACCCTTTTAAATACAGGTACTTGATGATGGCTCGAATCTCCAATTTTTCGAATTTCACAATTTCGGTGGACATATTTTTTCATTTAATTTATTGCGTAACTCTGGTTTACTTTTTTGACGTCAAACTTTACACTGACACTTCTAATAAGTTATGCTATGGTTATGCTATGGTAACGCAATATTTTGTTTATGCAGGGAACTGGTCTAGGCTAACTAGATATCAATACATTCTCGTATTTGTAATATTTCTTGTTTACAAAATTTTATTCAATTGGGAACATCGAAAACTTTTGATGAACCGATTACCTACGTGATAATCCCTGGTATATAAACATTCCAGTGCCCATCAGATTGAGTCTATAATAGCTAGTGGCTCATGGTTTGAATTTGGTTATGGATAGTTGAGCTTGCTTACTTACTTACTTTTTAGTGTACCTACACTGCAACAAGTTTTTCCTAATAATTGACAGGTAATCGTTTCAAAGGTTGACTACATTAACAAAGTCTTTCACAGCTATTTCATAAAATAGTGTATTTTTTACTCAAAATCGGGATAAAAATGAGCAGATTTCATCAAAAATCAACTTATTCAATACCACTAATAATGTCGATACGGAATGCCAATCAAATATAGTATCTGCCATGATTACCTTGCTGCGACGCCCATGGTTTGATTTGACAAGACAATAAATAAGTCGGTCGTAAACGGATGTAAACAAACATGATCGCCAAGTTAAGAGTGAATATCATACGGAATTATAACCTGATTAACTAGTACAAAACGAAAATATCTGACAATGCCCTTTTTAACATGTTTCGGGCATTGATGTTTGTAAACAACGTCGGGTATGTTGCTTTCAAGAAAGAGACAGAGAAGACCTCTCTATATCTTTCATTGCTTGGAGGCTAAATCAGGCTTGGTGAGGTTACGTCTCAAGTTGGGCTTTAATATTTTTAGCTTTTTTATTTAGTTTCATCGAGTTATAACCCGAAATTAGCCTAATGTCAAGTTGTAACATTCAATATTAACACTAATTTCGAGTTATGACACGAAATAAAGAAAAAATCTCATTTGTAATTTTCAGTCATAGTTAACAAATAAAATTCACCTTCCTCTTGGCAATGTAAAAGGCATTTTCAGCAATATACCAAATCATTGCGCAGCTATCTAATCAATATCGTGAACTGTAAGGAATTCGAATGGGTGTTACCACCCACGCGGTGGTAAAAAAGTCAATGTCAAATTTTGAATTGGAAACATTTTTCATTATCGGCTATTGCTTGGTCAAAGTGTTCTGTCACGACTTTGCTTTTAATAATAGTCCGTGTATCACATTATTGTTACATATGATTTGATGCGGATTTTCAATACTTCGTGTTTGACCTTATTAAGTAGCTGACCATTTCGAAATATTTCTGATTGACCTCTAACTGACTTGTTACAATGCGTTAATAAACAACAGCTTAAAGGTGATCAATTTTGTTGGTCATTCGGTGATGAAAGATCCGAAGGAATTGATCACTGTAAACTACTTCAATAAATTTTAAATGCGAGCACTGTCATAGAAACATTGAAAATGGGCCAATGAATCAAACAACTTAACCTCCTATACACAAAACTTTCATTGAAAATCTGAAGCAATCTCTCATGAACACATTCAATATGGTTGAAATTTTAACCAACGAAAGTTTTGAAAGTAAAGATACAAACATTTATGAATACAGGGCTCATAGTCCGGCTCATATCTGACCAGAATGTCACAATATGACCTTAGTAAAATATTGATAGTTTTGGAGACATTGGCAGTTTTATGAATTTCGTGAAAATCGAAACCTTCGATCAGTATTTCGAGTGCCACAGGCACAAAACTTCATAGTTTTAGTTTCAAATTTTTGTTATGCAACCTTCAATAACCTTTCTATTGATCAAAATATTCATGCAATACCTTTGGAAAAAAACATATTTCTCCGATTTCCGAGTTAATTTATTTTATTAGTTTACTTAGACTGTACTGTAAACAAAATCACCAGGCGAACCTGGCAAGTTTTATAAGATAAGTTGGGTATTCGTGGCTGCCTTAATGACTGGTTTCTATCGTTCCTCGAAAGCCGTAAGATTATAGTGAAAATTGATGATGTTTTTTCAAATTATTTCAATATTGATCTTGGTACCCCTCAGGACAGTGTCCTTGGTCCATTAATTTTTCTTATATTCATTAACGATCTTCCTAAATATCTAACTGAGGCAAAAGTTCCTATGTATGCAGACGACACATGCACAATAATATCAGATCACTCAAAACTTGCACTTTCAGATAAACTTACCAAAACAATAAACCAATTCAAAAATTGGTGCTATTGTTACAGATTAATGTTGAATGTCTCGAAAACGGTTTGCATTGAATACCATGTAGCTCAAAAATCACCATCAAATTTCTCACTATTATTAAATAACACTTTAATCAGTACATCGAAGTCTGCAAAATTTCTTGAAACCATATTCGACTGTAATCTATCTTGGGAGGAACAAATCTGTAAAAAAATTAACCAGTGTTTCTGTCTATTGACTGTTTTGAAATCCATGCTAGGTAGGGATACTTTATTGAATGTTTATTATTCATATGCTTACTCTGCGATTTCCTATAGTATCATAGCATTTCATATTCAAAGGGTATTTGTATTACAAAAAAGAATATTGCGATTTATTTTTGACCTACCTTTTCAGACCTCATGTCGAGATGAATACAAAAACCAAAAAAATCTTACTGTTACTTCTATTTACGTATATAAATTATTGAGCCATATTTACCAAAACCGAAAAAAACTGTCAAAAAATTCTGATATCCACAATTATAACACAAGACATAGAAACGAGTTGTTGCATAAAAAAGCGAACCACACATTCCACAAAAAATCACCTCTGATGGCTGGAGCGTCTTACTTTAACAGGCTCCCTGATAATATAAAAAATAGTAATACGTACGAAATGTTCATAGGTAGGTTAAAGAAAATCTTAATATATCATTGTTTTTATAGCTTGGGGGAGTTTGATGACTTCCTCTCTAGCAGTGTTAACTGAGTTCATAGTGTTTAAGATGTATTATATATTTGTCTTTGTATGCCATTAAGTGATATTAGCGTTCCATCCATATATATATATATATATATATATATATATATATATATATATATATATATATATATATACAGGCCGTTTCTTTTATCATGTGGTAACATTGCTATATTCTAAACCGTAACAGATACGAAGACGATTAAATGGGAGAAAAGGTAACTATTGTGGAGAACAGTACAATCGTCAAAGAAAATTTATAGGGAGTCTCGCCCTTCCCGAGTTATACAGGGAAAACTAAAAATGCTGTTATTTGTTTTTTACGAATAGAATTGTTATTTCTGAAAATATAAAAAAATGGAAAAAGAAAGTTTTAATGTATTCTAAATGTACTATAAAAATGTAGCAATGAATCTTTGATTAAACGTATCGTGTCAACACGGACACCATCAACATTTCTTTTCAAATACGGACCTGTCTGTTTTAGTACAAATATTGATAAGGCGATAAAATCACAATTCAGTGGTACATCACACTTGATATTTTTATAACGTTTCATTTAAAATAACTAACATCATCAGTGACAACAATTTTCAATTACGGTCCTGTCGTTAGGTCGTTTATGGATTCCACAAAACCTAACTCTCCGATATAAAAATTATCAGTGACGCTTTGAATAAATGTATCTATTAAAATTATGTTACACAATAATAAAAGATATCTGTAGTTTCAGAGACGAACGATAGCAATTTACCTCGGAAATAAACTTACTTAAGAGTAGAAGAAATCAAACAAACAGAAAACAATTTATTTCATACTGAATTTTTGAGTGAAAATTAAACCAATACAGAAAATGAATTCTTCATGATAACCTACATTAAATGCTCGAATTGCCGACCTCTTTGTTGAATGCACATAAGTTGTCTGTCCATACAATTTCTGTGGCAATTTTCTAGCATGATGGGTGTAATGCTATTACATGCATCTCTTATTTTTTGTTTGAGATGGTCGATATCTGTACTAGTTGTCGAAAAAACTTTATCCTTTATGTATCCCCAGTCAAAAAAATCTAAAGGAGTCAGGTCTGGGGATCGAGCTGGCCAGGCAATTGGTCCATTGTTTCCAATCCATTTTCTTGGGAATATTGCATCTAAATGTTCCCTTACTATTGCTGCATTATGGGGAGGGGCACCGTCTTGTTGAAAATATTGTATTTTACGGCGGATGTTCAGTGGCAATTCATCTAAGTAGCCATCAAACTCATTGGATAAAAAATGTAAGTACATTCCACCATTCAAATGCTCGTCGTAAAAGAAAGGACATAGTATGTTTGTTCCCAAAATTCCCAACCAAACATTTATGTTTGTTCCCAAAATTCCCAACCAAACATTTATTCCGAACCTTTCCTGGAAATTGGTTTCTCTATGTAAATGTTCATTTGTATTATTCCACCTATAATGGATGTTTCTGTTAAACCAACCATTGTTGGTGAATTTTGATTCGTCCGTCCATATTATTTTATTACAAATATTTCCAACTTCCCTATTTCTACGTCTCAACCACATCGCAAATCGTACTCTCCTTCCGTAATCCCTTTCATTGAGGTGATGAACTTTGCGTATCCTGTAGCATTTGTATTTGTTCTTTTTCAAAATATTTCTGGTAGATTTTACAGAAATCCCTAGTTCGTGGGCAATTTCTCGTAAAGAACAATCTTGATTAGAAATATTTTTGTAACTGACCAATCCTAAATTGAAAAAAAATATATTTTCGTCACTTTGTTAATCTTTATGAAGTAATATTTGCTTACCTAAAACATTTATTTGGTTCCGCATACTTCCAGTAACAACACATTTTCTAGTTTTATTTCTATCAAATGCACCACAGTCTCTAAAATTTCTTTCTAATCGTCTAAACATTTGAATGTTTGGAATACGACGATTTGGGTATAGCTCACCATACATATTTTTTGCCAAAAGAGGATTTCTATTTGATTTTGCATAAGCAAATAGCATATCAGTCCTTTCGTCATTTGAATACATCTTTGATATGACTGAGTGTATAAACGACTGACAGTTCTTAACACGTATCAACAACTCATTTATTTGTCCTGCCATAGAAACCAAGCAAAGCCTACTTGTTTAAAAATGGTAAATGAAGTGAGATGCTATTTAATTGTACCATATCACACAATAGTCCTATTTTGACCAAAAACTAATATTTTCGTTACTTCCAGGATTGAGAATTATAGAAATATTCAGTATGATAATTGATTCAGAAGAAATCAGCCTTGAAACAAGGATTTCTGTAATACAAAAATGCCCAAGAAGGAAAAATACGAATGTTCGTTGTGTTGGGGTATCTTCTTATCGAAATTATTGGGTGAAGTCTGAAGTATGCCAATAGTTGAATAGGTTTTGAAGAAATCAAAATAATTTACAAAAGAACTAACGACAGGACCGTAATTAAAAATTGTTGTCACTGAGGATGCTAGTTATTTTAAATGAAACGTTATAAAAATATCAAGTGTGATATACCACTGCATTGTGATTTTATCGCTTTATCAATATTTGTACTAAAATAGACAGGTCCGTATTTGAAAAAAAAAATGTTGATGGTGGCCGTGTTGACACGAAACGTTTAATCAAAGATTCATTGTTACATTTTTATAGTACATTTTAAATACATTAAAACTTTCCTTTTAAATTATTTTATATTTTCAGAAATAACAGTTCTATTCGTAAAAAACAAATAACAGCATTTTTGGTTTTCCCTGTATAACTCGGGAAGGGCGAGACTCCCTGTAAATTTTCTTTAACCATTGTACTGTTCTCCACAATAGTTACCTTTTCTCCCATTTAATCGTCTTCGTATCTGTTACGGTTTAGAATATAGCAATGTTACCACATGATAAAAGAAACGGCCTGTATATACTCTATTTTGTCTGTGTACATGATATTTTAACCTGTAAATTAGTACTCCAGAAGTAATTTTCTGTATAGTAATTGTGTGAGTTTTACCTCACCAGACACGTCCAATCCATTGTATAATAGGAAAACGGATCTAATAAAATTTGATTTGATTTGTTATTTAAAATAATTGCTAATTCGGTGTATTTTTTTACTATCTTCCACTTGGGAAAAAAGATATTCCTAGTTAACTGCAATAGGAGCTCATGTGAAATTATTTTAATAATCAGGAATTCCAATGAAAATGGAAGTGACAGGTATATATTGACAACTAAACAAAAAACAAAGAAAAATTAAAGATTGTGTACAAATTGCCTGCCACCACGTCGAATACAAGCGTGTCATCTTTTTAAAAACGATCTTTTCATTCGTCGTGTACTTCCTTCGGCACTTATTTGGACAGCTGCTTCATTAATACGACGTATCAATTAATGTTCATCATTTACTGGATGTGGATCTAGCTGGTTTGAATCTGGAGATCGGGGCGGCCACAAACTGTGACCAAGACGGCCGATTCATCTATGTGGATAAGTTTGATCCAAATAATTTCTTATTGGTCGTGCGTAATGAGCTGGACAGCTGTCATTTTGGAACCACATTTCCCTGCGTATGGCCGAAGATACATCTTCCAAAAGAGTAGACTGTTCGTTTTTTTAAAAATCGCGATAAATTTCCCCGTTTAGAATGTCAGGTAATTAAAAAGGGCCAATTATTATACCGTTCCATATGCCGGTCAAGAAAATTGCATAATCTACAATTTTCTGACCTATTTTTGTGATAACCCTTATTACATAGTAGAAAAAAGCAAAAATTCGGTATTTTCGACATTTGACCTTATTATATCAAATGACAAGTTGATTAAGTAGGAGAGGTTCAGAAATAATTTAGTTTTCTTCATTTCAACAATTATTTTATCATCTCCTGTATTTTTTTATTTTTAAGATTGGAAAAAATAAAAACTATTTCTTGGATACTAACATCTCGAAAATGAATGCTCTGTCCGATATTTGTTATTGTTACAATACATTCTGCAGGTTTATTTTTGCCAAATATTTCGTCTAATTTCTTTCGAGAGTTTTGAGAAAAATAGGAAACAATGTATACTGCTACTTCTTTTGGTTTAGTTACTCAGACATCCCCAATATTCAGATTGATATACTATGTTAATAATTTCATTTCCTCATTTATATTCCATACCGTTTACTAATGTTTGTTTTCACTTTGTCTTATAATATCTGAGTTGAAAGATTTGTTTTCTTGTAGTACTAGATTGTTGAAATATTGTTTAATTTTTTTATAACGCTCCCAGTTTACAGGACTATTTTAATTTTTTTTTCGGCTCAACGTTGTTTTTAAGTTGCTACTTTCTGTTTTAATTTTCTCTGTTACCCATTCTTTTTCAGTGCGGTAATTTTTGCTTTTCTTGTTAAGCGGACAGTTTGCTTCGATTGCAGAATTAATATTCAGTGGTAATACCCCGACAAAATGCTGAATTTTCAAAAAATACATTCACCTTGATGTCACGAAAACTGTGTTGCTTAGAAACACCACGAGAGCTTGCTCGAGTGGTGTTTTGTACAGCAACACAGTTTGAGCGACTGGCAAGGTGAAAGTATTTTGAAAATTCTGCATTTTGAAGGGATATTCGACCAGACAATTTTACGAATACATTAAATTATTATGGACTAAATGCGTATTGCAGGAACGGTTCAGCATGTGTCATTAATGTCAGTTGAACCGTCAAACTGACGTTTCTCTATTCACAGAAATTGTTGTAACTATGGAAACGTATAAATAAGGAAGAAGCGAAACACCGAATTGAAAATACCACGGGCTGGAGACAGTGTTTTCGAAAAGTCCTTTTCTCATTGGTTTGAATTCAAAAAATGATGGCATTAGATTGGTTTATATAATATAAGGGAAATTGTCGACATAAATTCATTGAATGCTTGGTTTGCGTCGAAGCCTACATCATAAATATTTCTGAAACCAACTAGTTATATAGACAAATGTTGCTTGGCCATATGAAAAAGATCAGATGTATTTCTCGTGTTATCATTTCAAATATTTTCATTTTCCTCAGAGAATGTTATCACTGGCTTCAAAGTAGTTATGATAGCCAGGTGGTCTCCTATGTTTGGATTCAATTTCAATTCAATTTTAAATATTTAATCGATTTTTGTTTTAGAATTTTTTTTCTTTGAAAGTGTAATTCTAGTGGGTTCGTTTGGAGCGAAGACATTCAAATTCAGGCATGTAAGAATAGTAATTTACGTATCAAGTCCGGAAAATACTGTTTTTTTGGACGAGTAGACCAAATTCTAGGAAGAGCGTTAGCGAGTCCTGGAAGTCTGCGAGTCCAAAAAAACTGTTTTCGGACGTGTTGCGTACACTATTTTTTCGGCAACCATGTAGAATAACAAATCAATGAGACGCATTTAGTCTAAGAGACGAAGAGAGGTCGACCTTCACTCATCTGTTAACCGGATGAAACATACTTTTTATGAAGTTACTAAAATAGGCAAATATGCCTAATTTGGGTTGCCTATCAAAAGGTGGTCATGACTATATACAGTGAGTTTCAAAAATTTGCACCATATGGAAACTTTTTATTATCGATTTGTCAGAAAATTTTATTCTTCATAAAAATTGGTGCATCACGGAGTACTAGTATTCGAGTTATCAAAATTCTGAATTTCCAAACGGTGTACAGGGGGGAATAAAAAATAGAATTATGATCAAGAGTAAACTACCCTGGCTGTGATTCCAAATTTGAATATTTCGAACATTTTAGTTCTTATTTGTATTATATATTGAAATTCGAACAGAAGATAGGTACTAATATTTATATTGAAATTCGAGCACTTCCCAAAGAAAAAGTGTCCGGGAAGTGAACACTTCCCGGATGGTTGCCGAAAAATGATTTTTTTTCCAGTGGTGTTCGTTAAGTGATCTACATAAATATATAGTTTCAAATGTAAGAGACAATTTGATAAGTCATACCCTTCATACCCTTTCTCCAAAAACATATTATTTAGTGGCTTCAGATAGCGACACTACCCTATGTATCCCCAATATTAAACCCATATTAAACTGTTTGGTCGACAAGCCTAAGGATGCCTTCGAGAATTGGTTGCGCAGTAGACACAACCCTGGAGTGGGGCAGGAGCTCAGTCGCTCTGCATTATTCAAGCAGTTCACGTCGTGAGTGTACAGTCAGTGGAATAAAATTATTATGGCGTTATTCTGATTGTGTGTTGAATTTGAAATCCTTGTGTTGTGGTTGTGTTGTGTATAGTTTTGAAATATTATTAGATAGGTTATAGTGTAGTTTGTTGTGTTTGAAAATGCCTTCAAAGAGTAAAGTGAGAAATAAGATTCTGAGTGGACAAAGTAGAGAAATTGTCAGTAATGTTATCAAACTTAGCAGGCAGAAGCAATGATAGGTGAAACCAGTATTTCTCTAGTGAAGGTTCAAGAATGAGTTGCTGCCGCAACGGGAGTTTGCGTTAGAAGCATTAGGAAAATTAATTCAGAAATGAATAAAATTGAATAAGGTGAAATGGAACAATTCTCAACTCCAAATAAAAAGAGAAACAAAAAATCAAAAGTTACCATGGACAATGCTGATTTGGCAGTGGTCAGAGGTCATGTGATATTGTTAGTCTACTTCTGTAAGTATTTTCCTCGTGTTCTTTATTATATTTATTTACCTATTTCTGATATTGTGTGGCGATGCATTCTTTTTCTAGTCGTACTTTATTTACACTTATGGCTTCGGGAAAATTATGCAATTTTCATAAACGGTCCAGTGATCACAGACAATTATATTATTCGAACAGTTCATTAGGAATTAATGAAAATTCAGATAAGAACCTACGTAATTTCTCTCCCGATTGTACATTCCGATGATAACCAGCCGTAAACAGTTGTCGATCTTTGTCGCACATCTACTCACGCTTTCTATCGTTTGCGCATCTCAGAGGCATCCTTACGCTTGTCGACCTGTACTGATGAGTTGAACTACTGAACATGAATAATATTCATTGTGTTGACGTCTAAGAGAAAAAAGGTTGAAATTCTGAACGAATTATGTTTCACAACTGTTGTAGGTATAACTACTTTTACTAAATGTTCCGGTCATTTGTTCGTTAGTCGCAAAAACAAAAATCATTCCAAGAAAGGTGTTTACTTGCGACATTATTACACACTCGTGTATATCGATTATAATAAACCACACATGCTAAAATACCTCTTATTAATATTTTGCCTTTCTAATAGCCTAGTAATTATATACAGTAAATGAGTTGAGAATGGGTTGATTATTTATTTGTTGTTGGCATGAGAAGTCTGCTATCTGAGAAACAATCGATAATCATTTTTCTATACATATGACAGTCGGGTTAACTTTCATACAGGATATTCGTTACAATGAAAGATTGTTCTATTAACATATTGCGATAACATGAGGAATATGAAGATGTATACCAACGTGGTTTGAAGTAGATTTCATGAGAGCGAAGAAAACAGACATGAAAACCTTCCTTCAACTTACCTTACTCCTTCACCTTACTCGATGTCTAACTATAGTCTGCATTTCGAGAATATGCATCGGACTATTCAAATGGGAGGATGTATTCGTCCTAATCAGTACCTAATCCTAGCAAACAATTTTAGTCGGCATGATACTGGCCCAAAATATGTTGGCCAGATTAGCGTTGGTACTGGCCCTCTTAGTCCAAGAAACGAGGAAGCGGCCCAATATTAAATGTGCAAAAATTAATATCCGAAAAATAAAAATATGAACGTATAGGAAATTAAAATTCAGGATGAGTTTCTATTTTATGCGACTCGATCCTGATTACCGAACATAACCTAAAAAATTGGCAAAGTTGCGAAAAGCGGTTTTTTGTTGATAATTAAAAAACTAGCGCTCCGATCAAAAAAAGTTTAATCAAGAAATTGTAGGTATTAAAAAGATCTATCAATTGAATAACAGATAATTTTTTGATATCATTGATACTTATCGAGTTATAAGTATCGGAAAAACCGTAAAAAATCGGGTTTTCTATAACTCGTTTATTGTAAGGTATTGAACATTGTTATTTACAGTTTTGTGTAGCCTATGGCAAGCCAAAAAAGTCTTTTTAAAAAAAAATTGAAGAATATTGATTATTTTTCAATATATATGAAGTTTTCTCAAAAAAAATGATCTCTCAATATAGCTATTCTTGCTCGGGGAATGATGCTACAGTGACGATTCAGGGCTTCTTTTTTTCTGTAAGAGTTGTACTTTCATATTATTGAATAAGTATTTTGATTTTATTTATTTTAAGTGTCAAAAAATTACTTACAAAAATTGCACAATTTATTTACATGTTTTTTCTAAATAAATTTCTTAATTTTGTTTTTATAGAAATGACTTTTATGAAATAGATTTCTAGCATGACTTCAAGCATTAAAAAAAATTGAATTCATACGATCACTGGGAGCCGAGATAATTTTTTTATTTCAAAAAAATCTGGAAGGCGCAATAATCATCGTACAGCAGTCACCTTCATGGATATTGAGGTTGAATACCTATATTTTTGATAATAAAATACTAGGATATATCTATAGTTCATTTCGAGTATTAATAATTGATGAACAAAGTGAGGCGTGCAGGCGCGGAGTGATGCAATTTTAGCGGGTGGCGCAGTGGGGATTAAAATACTGTTGACATTAAAGACACTTTCGTCCTGACAGTGTTATTGAAAAAGAAAAGAAAAGTTATTGGTTCAATTTCAAGTACTAGTGTACATTGCAAAAGAAAACGTACGTGAACAACAAGCCGAAATACTCAATATTTTTCAAGCACAAGCCACTTTGAACGCACGAAATAAGTTTTCAGTGCTATCCCCACTCCGCCACCCGCTACAGCTATCGCGATCCGTGCCTGCACGCCTCACTTTAATCATCAATTAATAATAGTGCAACTAGACATATCCTAGTATTTTTCTATTGAAAATATAGGTATTCAACCTTAATATCCATGAAGGTGACTGCTGTACGATAATTATTGCGTCTTCTAGATTCTTTTGAAATAAAAAAATTATCTCGGCTCCTAAAGATCGTAGGAATTCGATTTTTTTTTCTGAATGCTTGAAATCATGCTAGGAACCCATTTTCAGGAAAGTAATAATAATAATAATAACATTGAATTGGAATAGTCAGTAAATATATATACATATGTACGGAACAGAAAATCACATGACAACATGAATTTTTATGAGACAAACAAACATTTAACAGTAAAATATTCACTAATTAGTAAAATAATCTTTTGTTGAATAAAAACATATCACAATTAAGAATTCCTTAAGTTTTCTTTTGAAAGTGGTCAGTGAAGAACACTCCTTGAGTTCCTGTGGTAGCTTGTTGAAAGCCCTCAAGCCATTGTTATCTGGAGAATTGAATTCAACAACATTTTTACTGTATGGTACATAAAATAGTCCTCGATTACGAGTGTTCATTTGATGAACCTCAGAGTTCTTAATAAATGTTTCTTTATTCCTAAATATATGGAGAAATAGTTCATATAAATATAAAGAAGGAAGTGTCAATATTTTGTGACTAATAAATAGGTCTTTACAGCTGGTGGTACTAGACACACTAGCAATGCATCCCATTATTTTCTTCTGTGCTATAAACACATCATCAGTCATAGTGGACCAACCCCAGAAACAATAAAAACAAAATTGAGCAATGTATTTAAAAAAACATGTAAAAAAATTGTGCAATTTTTTTAAAGTCATTTTTTGACAATTAAAATTTAAAAAATCAATATACTCATTCGATAATATGAAAGTACAACTCTTACAGAAAAAATAAGCCATGAATCGTTACTGTACCATCATTCCCCGAGCAAGAGTAGTCATATTGAGAGAGCATCTTTTTTGAGAATACTTCATATTTTTTGAAAAATAATCAATATTCATCAATTTTTCAAAGAAAGGGTTTTTGGCTTGTCGTAGGCTACACATAACGGTAAGTAACAAGTTTGAATACGGTTTTTCCGATATAACTCGAAAAGTATCGATGATATCGGAAAATTATTGGTGATCCAATTGATAGATCTTTTTGATACCTACAATTTCCTAGTTTGACTTTTTTTGATTGGAGCTGTAGTTTTTTAGTTATCAACAAAAAACCGCTTTTCGCAACTTTGCCAATTTTTTAGGTTATGTTCGGTAATCACGATCGAGTCGCATGAAATAGAAACTCATGCTGAATTTCAATTTCCTATACGCTCATATTTTTTGTTTTCAGATATTAATTTTTTCACGCACTTTTCCCAATTGCTTGGAATATCTATGAATTTTATGTAGTGGATGATGAAAGTGAAGTTTTTTAAAATGTACAAAAAAATGCCAAATTGATCTAATTAGTAACAAAATAAACTTCAATTCAAAGAAATGTTGCATAAAATGTAATAGAGAGGCAATTCAAATTGAAATATTACATACTTTAATGAAATATATGTATAAAACAAAACATGAAAACAATTCTTTGGTTTGAAAATAGGAAAATGGTCTCTCAAACATTTTTTAAATATTTTATAGAGGCATCTTCCATTTCCTCCGCTGCCTTTGCTCTTCTTTTATTTCTTCCCCCTTCTTGTCGGTCAGGTGCGGTTCTTAACCAGATTTCAATCACACAAGCAACTTCGGCTTCTGTGGCATTCCTCTTCAGTGGGTTTTTTCAAAGCAATATATTCATAAAATAATGAACAGAATATTTTTGAGATCCCTTTCAAATGGTACTCCATACGACCAACTCAATAATTTTTTCGGTGACAAAAGTAAATATGGGATGGGCTCGGTGGCAGAAGTAGATGGGGTGGGCTTGGGGGAAGAAGTTGATGAGGATACACACATAACTCTGATTGTGCACTAGAAATAGATGTGAGCGAGTTTGAACGCCGACTTCTGTACATACTGTGTTGTCACCGTTCCATCATTTCCACCCCATTTAACACATTGTTCTAGATTTTTCTTCATAATCGTATACTCAACTTTTGCAATACTTCTTGAACATTGTCATAACTTTCGGATCAAAATTTTGGCTGTAAGCAGTGTATATAACCTCAAAAACATAACCGAGGCGAGAACCAATTCGAGATACTGATTATTTTCACAGTATTTTATTGTTGAAGTATAACACTACTTATATATGGCTGTTTTGATCATCTTTGTTTTTTTTTTACTTCAACCATATTCACCTAACAATTTTGAGATGATTAATGTAAATATATATCTGGTTGTGCCTATACTGACAGAAGTATATAGTTACCGTAATATTTTTTTACGGCAACCATCCGGGAAGTGTTCACTTTCCCGACACTTTTTCTTTGGGAAAGTAGCACTTCCCGGCCTAGTCCGGGAAGTACGTACTTTCTGGACTAGGCCGGGAAGTTCTCGAATTTTAATACAAATACTAATATAAATAAGAATTAGAATGTTTCTGTTGGTACCTATCTTCTGTTCGAATTTCAATATATAATACAAATAAGAACTGAAATGTTCGAAATATTCAAATTTGGAATCGTTTTATCCGGTTAACAAATGGGTGAAAGTCGACCTGTCTTCGTCTCTTAGACTAAATGCGTCTCTTTGATTTGTTATTCTACATGATTGCCGAAAAAATAGTGTACGCAACACGTCCGAAAACAGTTTTTTTGAACTCGTAGACTTCCAGGACTCGCTAACGCTTGTCCTAGAATTTGGTCTACTCGTCCAATAAAACAGTATATTCCGGACTTGTTACGTCAATTACTATTTTATTACCCTAACCAATTTTTTTTTTTCAGTGGTATTGATCCATGACATAACACAGAACCTTAGCAATTGTACTCGTAATTACGCCACTTGGCTCTACATGAAATTTGGACTAGACTAGCTAGCAGATATAATCAAAAGTAGATTACCAGACGAAAATATGACTAATGCAAAAAATCTTCGATAAAAAATGTTTACGTTTACTGCACGAATCACTCCAGAATGAGTAATTAGGGCACTCCACTTTAGAGCAGTATGGAATACGGACACAAAAAATGACCCTGAAATGATTTTCATAATTCCTTTCACGAAAACTTATGCTTCCGTATAAATGTGTGCAGCGAGATTTAATTATATATTTCCAAATCCTTTATGAAATTAGTTTCAGTGTGATTTATATTTTTGGGTGTTCCAATTCGTGACTTCTATGACTATAACCGATTACAACAAAACAATGAGTAAATTTGTATGTATATGAATTTACGTGTTCAATCAGCTACAGAGGGAGGATATATTTAAGAAGTTTTCATTTAGCCCAGTTGGTGGAGTGAATTTTACACTAAAAGCACAAGTAATGAGCAATCTTGTTGAATTTTTTTTTAAATAATTTGTTTGGTTCAGTTTATTGATTGATATAAGAAAAAGTTCAATGGTCAATCGATTTCCTAAATTCAAAACAGACAGACAGACAGCCAGTTTTATTGATCATTAAATATCCAATTTTCATCGGATTGACAAGTCATAAAAATAGAAATTACTGTTGAGAAGTGTTACATATCTACAAGAATAAAATTTCACATATAGTATAGAGGTATATAAGTCAATATCACATCATATTTAAAATAAGTAATAGTGGTTTATAATACTAGAGTTTTTACAGAATAACACAAATTTATTAGCACATTTTTAGTTCATTTGACAGTGAGATATAAATTCCTGAATATTATAAAATGAATTCGTAATCAAAAACGACTTTAGTCTGTTTTTGAATCTGACCCGGCTTGTTGAATTTTTCAAATTGTTAGATAAAATGTTAAAGTACTGCACACCAGCGTAGTTTGGCGATATTTTATAGCTTGAGTATCTCACATTTTGTAATCTGAATTGACTTTTTGTCTTGTTGGGTAGTTATGGATATCACTATTGAGCTTGAAGTTGTTTTTATTTTTGAAAATATATGGCAACAGTTTATATAAATAAATACCCGTGAAAGTTAATATTTGCATTTTTCTGAACACATCTCGGCAGGACTCGCGATAGTCTAGTCTGAACATGGAACGGATTATTCTTTTTTTGTGCCAAAAAAACTCTGCTACTGGAAGATGCCAGTCCATGCACTAATATATTGTAACTGATTACTGAGTAGACGAGGGAATAGTAGACGGTGATTAACCCATCTTCGTTCAAGCAGCTTCTCAGGTTGTTTATTGCAAAGTACTGTTTATTGAATTTCGAGCAAATACTGTTGATGCATTCGTCCCAATTGAGAGTTTCGTCTAGTACTGTGCCCAAAAAATTGCCTTCAGTACTGAATAGCACAATATGTCCTTTAAATATTAAATTTAGGATATTTACTAATTCTACAGAAGGCCTATGGAATCTGAGTAACGTAGTCATTGAGTGATTGATCATCAGGCGATTTTTGTGACACCATTCATCAAACTCGTAGAGGACATTTTTTGTTTTTGATATTACTTCATCTTCGTCTATGCTGGATACAATTATGGAGGTGTCGTCTGCATACATGAAGACTTCACCGTCGCTTATGTGGTCAGGTAAATCATTAATGAACAATAAAAAAATCAAGGGGCCGAGTACACTTCCTTGAGGTATTCCCGAGTTTACAAGAAATTCGTCTGAAATGTCGTTATTCACCTTGACAATGAGTTTTCGCCCTTGTAGGAATGATTGAATCCAATCAAGTATATTGCCTCGCAATCCTATTGTTGATAGTTCTGACAGTATGAAATCAAAGTTGAGGCTGTCGAAGGCACGCGAGAGGTCAAAGAACAGACCAACAATAAATTTCTTTTTAGCCATCTTGTCATTAATAAGTTGTACAAAGGAGGTGGTTGCCGTTTCAGTTGAGTATTTCTTTCTGAACCCATGCTGGTTTTCATTTAGTGTGTCATATTTTATAAGAAAATTATCAATTCTTTTACAAATACCCTTCTCTAATATTTTAGAAAATGTACTGAGTAAGACGATGGGTCTGTAGTTAAGTCACAGATTAGAACTTAATCTGTGGTTAAGTACTGAAAGCCGATCGTCTTTTTTATGTATAGCTGAAACAACAGAAAGTTTCAGTCTAGATGGAAATTGACCTAACTCGAGTGAGACATTTAGTATCTGAGCTAACGAGGGTGCAATATCTGCGGAGCACTTTTTTAGGAGGGATACGGGTACCTCATCTATTCCGGTTGATTTTTTATTTTTCATTTCAGCTATAATCTCTTCTATTTCGGTTGAGCAGAATGGTTGGAAAACAAATGAGTTGATTACCTGGCGCTTAGAAATTGTACACGTTTCAGATAAATTGTTTCCAAAATGAGATTGTAACTGATCATTCACAACACCAACAGTTGAACAACTTGAGCATGGTGGTCAGAAATACATGGATCGAATATTTCAAATGTAATTGTTTTTGACATATTTGTTATAATATAGTCTATTGCAGTCGCGCTTATATTTCCACCTCTAATTGTTGCAATACGTGTGGGTTGCCTTATGAGTGAATCTAGTTCATGACTTTCTAATATGTTACATAGAATTTTTTTTTTGAAATACTGTTTTCCAGGAAGTTAATATTTATATCACCACATATTAGGATGTTTCTGAAGTTGATGTTAAAATTCTAGATTAATTTGGGCTGGGATGAATATAATGAAAAATAAAAAATACCATCTTGTACGGAGAGTCTTTCTCTACCAAAAAGATTCTCCTGCACTTATTTATTCATGGCATGCCTGGTCAGCAGCGTGAGGACCTATTGAAAATTGTTATTTAGGTGACATAATTCACGAATAAAATTTTCCAGTCATTTATTTTGTCTCGTTATGAAATATGGGTATTGTGATGATTTTGAAATTTTTCCACTATAATATACATTCTATTCTTTGAGTATTCATCTGTTTAGTATAACAGTATCGAAATTTATTTTCAACAATACGAAGAGATAACAATTAGAACAAAAAAAATGCCATTTTCTTGTTACACACAAAAAATTATTATAATTGAAAAATTTTCAGCACTGAATGAATTTATGCTTAAAGATTCTTGACATTTACGTTTTAATCTACTTTTAAAAAAAGTTTTATCCAAATAGGTTTATTCTTAATAATTTTGCAGAGGCCTATATATTTATATCGCTATGATCTCTAGATTCCTAAAAATTTCAAAATCATCACAATAGCCATATTTCATAACAAGATGAAATTAATGACTGGAAAATTTTATTCGTGAATTAGGTCACCTAAATAACAAGTTTCCGAAATTAATTTTTTTTTCTGAATTTCAATTATGATTGAGAAAATTTATAATCTGAACGCTCGATATGCGATTTTAATATACAGGGCAATTCAAATTCGACCCCCACCATTGGGATCTCCTAAACTACAGGAGATACGTCGAAGCTTAAATTGGGGCAAAGTTGCGTATTCTGGTGCTTAACAAAATACTGTTTTGAAACTTGGAAACTTCCGAGTATTTCCGGAAATATCGGGAAAAAACTGAAAATCGGAATTTTCGTTTTTATATTTTTCTATCGTTATTTGACAACTTAGCTCAAAACCAAAAGTACATTTTCATTGATCCTTTTTTTCAGCTACACGTTTTCATGTTCAGATTTACTATCCGACGTTTCGTCTTCTGGCATTCATCATCAACTTTTTTTTTCTGTTATGGGCGCCATATTGTTGTTTTATACAGAAAAATAGTGATTCTCATTCTGATTTCATTGATGTATAATTTGTTATGATTTGCACTTCTGAAACCACAGATATTAAAAAAAACAACTTAATCTGAGATGGTCATGACTCCATCGAAAAATTTTGTTTAATAAACACTAGTTGTTAGAACATCATAAGTTTGCACAAATACTTCAGTCGAAATGGTCTCATTCTCAAATGAAGAAAAACGAGATATGTTGAAACTTTATTATAAATTTGATAGGAATAGTACGAAAACAGCACAAATGTATTTTGAATTATATCCGGAAAGACAACAGCCGGATAGAACATTATTCGGAATTTTGGACAAACACTTGGCTGAGTACGGTGCGTTTCAAAAACCAAGAATGAAATATGGAAGCAGAATGGAACAAAATATTAGACGTAACTTATTAGCCGAGGTAAAATAATAGTTCATTCCATATTCGAAGAAGTATAATTATTTTTGGTACTTTTTTAGATAAATGCAGATCCTTCCAAATCAACACATCAAGTCTCGGCAGAAATGGATGTGCCACAGACGAGCGTTTGGAGGGAATTCAAAAAAAGTGGTTTGAAATGTTATAAGATACATATTTCACAAAAATTACATCCAGGTGATCCTGAGAGAAGGATGGAATTTTGTAGCTGGCTCTTGAATAGGGTAGACCCTACAAACTTCTTGAAAAACATTATTTGGACCGACGAAAGTACTTTTTCGAACTGTGGTGTTTTTAATAGAAATAATGAGCACATTTGGAGTGAAAATAATCCACGACACTTCAGAGAAATCAGACCAGAAGTTCGGTTTCGTTTGAATGTGTGGAATGGAATTTATGACGACCGAATACTTGGACCTCATTTCTTCTCTAATACTTTGAACGGGGAAACCTATCTTCGTTTCTTAAAAAACGAATTCGAAGAATATATGGATACGTTTCCTCTTGTTAATTATAACAGCTGCTGGTTTCAGCATGACAGGGCTCCTCCACAAGATAAAAGAGCAGTTTCCAAAGATTTCCTAATAGGTGGTTAGGAAATTCTGGACCAGTGAGGTGGCCGGCAAGGTCACCTGACCTTACAGTTTTGGATACTTTTTTGTGGGACACTTTAAAGAACAGAATCTATGGAGAGGAAGAATATGACACTTAGAGACAATATCATCACGCAATTCAGGTCTATCAGAAGAAGGGATATTGTTAGGGGTGTTCTTAATTTGAGACGACGAGCTCGGTTATGTATTCAAGAGGAAGGCCATCATTTCGAACACTTGTTGTAATACTTTTTGTGCATTTTTTACAAGCTCATGATTTCATTCTTATTTTTTGAAATGCACCGTACTCAGCCAAGTGTTTGCCCAAAATTCCGAACAATGTTCTATCCGGCTGTTGTCTTTCCGGATATAATTCAAAATAAATTTGAGATGTTTTCGTACTATTCCTATCAAATTTATAATAAAGTTTCAACATATCTCGTTTTTCTTCATTTGAGAATGAGGACATTTCGACTGAAGTATTTGTGCAAACTTATGATGTTTAATGAGTTCTGACAACTAGTGTTTATTAAACAAAATTTTTCGATGGAGTCATGACCATCTCAGATGAAGTTGTTTTTTTTTTAATATCTGTGGTTTCAGAAGTGCAAATCATAACAAATTATACATCAATGAAATGAAATGAGAATCACTATTTTTCTGTATAAAAAAACAATATGGCGCCCATAACAGAAAAAAAAGTTGATGATGAATGCCAAAAGACGTCGGATAGTAAATCTGAACATGAAAACGTGTAGCTGAAAAAAAGTATCAATGAAAATGTGCTTTTGGTTTTGAGCTAAGTTGTCAAATAACGATAGAAAAAATTAAAAACGAAAATTCCGATTTTCAGTTTTTTCCCGATATTTCTGAAAATACTCGGAATTTTCCAAGTTTCAAAACAGTATTTTGTTAAGCACCAGAATACGCAACTTTGCCCCAATTTAAGCTTCGACGTATCTCCTGTAGTTTTGGAGATCCCAATGGTGGGGGTCGAATTTGAATTGCCCTGTATACATAAACGCGTTTTTTTCAATACAATGTTTTATCAAAAACGAAAAATAAACTACACCAATAGAAAGTTCAGATTTCCTACTTGCAAATAGAGTATATGAAATTCCAATTTAATATCTAGCAAGTACTTATCAGATTTTAACGAAATACGCCCGGTTCTAAAAAATAGATCCTCACTCCTCACGCGGCTGACAAGGCATCCCGTGCGTAGTATACATAAGTTCCTAATTGATTTTTTTGCGGACAAACTATAGATCTGACAAAAAAAGTGCAAGATATGTTTTTGTAGAAAAAAAAGTATGCTACAAGGTGAAATAATTTATTGTTTAATTTTATCCATCGCAGCCCAAAATATTGTAGTATTTTTAAAAATAAAAATATTTTTCGATTTTTTTTTGACTTTAGGAAATCGATTGAACAATGAACTCTTTCTTATATCAACCAATATACTCTAAACTGATTATTTAAAAAAAATCAGCAAGATTGCTAATTACTTGTTCTCGTGACCTCCACCAATTGGACCAATATGTATTCAAGCTTTATCAACAACTAATTGTTTCTTCAGACAATAAAGGATATCTTGATCGATTGTTTGAACCACTTTTTCAGGACAACAAGAGTACTCCGAATTTTTGGGATACCTGCAGAGTATACTTTGCGAGCAGGAAAATAATTCAATGGAAATTCGAGAATGCCCTGATAATGTTGCCAAGCCTATTAACTTCTTCAGTACAATCATATTTTCACAGTTTTAGATAGATAGATAGCAGAAACTTCAGTACTTAACTGTTTTGAGGTCGCGTTTCCAGAAACAACTCAACCACTCATTTAACGAAGTATTATTATAAGTTTTTATCGTCGACTGCAATTAAGCAAAAATAATTGGTTGCTAAGGCTACTTATCAGGCTGCCAACGGTGCCCAATTTGAATATTTTAATTAGAAACTTTCGAAAAATATAATGATCTCTATCACAAATGAACTAATGTTCCAAAATTTATCGAAAAAATACCAAATTAAAAATAAAAATTATTAATTGAAAGACATGCAGTTAACCCTCTATTGCATAAGAATCCATAAATGGATTGAATAATTTAACATTTTTTTCCTCTGATCCCAGTTCGGGCACATAAATTTACATATTCAACACGTGAAATTCTTCAGTAGACCCTAACATATTTTTTTCTACAACCGTGCGTTTTTACTCACTTTCCCGTACGCATTTTAATTTTGAAAGTGTCACGTTCCCGTACTTTCCCGCGGGAAAGTAAAATATGTCAATTTAACGTTATTATAAGAACATTTCATTGATTTTACCTGTATATTACTATTCCAGTTTACTAGTCTCGAACTGATATCAATCTTGATATAATATAAACTGAAAAATAAGCATTCATCTGGGCATGATGAAATTTTACTTTTTATTATAAAGGCTTGTTTAGTTAGAAAATATTATTGAACCTCTGACTCACTTGTCACAATTTGTCCTTTCTAAATGGCGAGGGTTCCCAATGTCTGAAAGTTGAAAAAATTATTCCCATCTTTATAAAGGCGTGTACAACTACTATGACTAATTATCGTCCAATTACTGTAACATCAAGTTTCTCTGAAGTATTTGAGTATTCATTTCTCAACCGACTTATGATATTTTTATATAGATTTAATATCTTCACGGAAAATCAACATGGATTTTTAGCCAACCGTTCCACTAATTCAGCCATTAATGCTTTTTTTGAAAAGGTCATACATTTTATGGAGGCAGGCGAGTGCCCTGCTGGAATTTTTTGTGATCCTAGCAAGACATTCGACTGTGTCAATCATAATAGCATAAAATTTAAACTATACTCGTATAATTATGGAATACAAGGTCATTAGAATGGATTTCCTCATTTTTGGAACACCGTCATCAGTACGTATGTGTACCAAATATCCAGTCTCAGAGTGTTGCTTACATCAATTCGAAGAGTAAACCCGTTAATGTTGGTACACTACAAGGTTCTGCTCTGGGGCCTATTCTTTTCTTACTTTATTCTAACGACCTGGATACATTTTTGCAAGGTATTCACGTAATAATGTATGCAGGCGACACTTCATTGATTATATCACACAAAAACGAAATTCGTATGCATCAGGAAACAGGAGGACTCCGTAGAACAGAAGAAAACCATCTCGAATAAAATTCTTTCATGTGTGCATGAAACATGAGACGGCATCTGTTGCAAGTTGTCAGTATACTGAGTCAAAAATTTCAGAGAAGCTTTAACAATAAAATTGTAAAAATCCGAGGAATGCGTTTAATTTGTCCACTTCCTTGTGATAATGAACAACATATCTTTGGACATAAATCTCCATGCAATAAACATAATTTGAGAACAGTCTTGGTTTCCATATGGGCCAAGAAATGCCAAAAGAATAAGTTTTGTAGTATATTATCAAAGTCCTTGAAATGTCATTTTGACTGATATAGTATTTATAGACTGGGAGATGGAGACAGATTTTACATGACAGGTGTCTCTGAGACCAGTGGAAGATATGAAAAATCTGATAAGAATTATGAAAAATTTGAGAGGGTGTCGCGTGGCTTTCATATAAAAAAATCGATTTTCATCAAAAATCCGGTGAACCTTGTACAATATTGAAACTGGTGATAGACCAGGTCATGACTGTTCAGAATATCGGAATTTCTCCTCAGTAAAAATATCACCGTTTTCGAGATAATGAGCATTTTAAGAATTTCTGGAAAATCGCTACCTAACCTTGGATTTTTGAGTGCCATGTATACAAATTGGGACGAATCCAAATATCTTTGCTGCTGAAGATTACTGATGAGTGATGCTTCTAGATGTAAAGAACAGTTTTTCAGAAAGTGAAAACATTTTTCAAGAAATGAGGGTAAAATGACAGATTTGAGTTTCATCAATTTTTTTTTTTTAAAGTTTGACATTATTATCTGAAAGAAACATAACCAATTGGAAGTGGACATTCATTTCAAAAGAATGCTCATTTTTTCCAGACTCTACCATGGTATAAAACAAACTTTAATTATTTTTAGAAGAAGTGGTTTCCATTGAATTAGGCGTGGTTTTAATCTAGGCTTCTATCAACTTTTATTCAAGAAAAAAAAGAAACTACCCGACACCAAAACTACGTCACTATCACACTCGACGCGCGTTTCGCCAACAAAGTTAGCATCTTCAGGAGCTAAAAGTAAGCCTTTAAGATTTTAAGATTGTGACGTAGTTTTAGTGTTTGGGTAGGTATTTTATTTTTTTCTTGAATTGAATTCACACCAAAGGTTCCAAAATAATTCATTTATTTGATAAACTTTTATACTTACGCCCAAAAATTATTTTATTTAGATTTTATCAAGATAAAAAGTGGAAATAATTATTAATAATAAAGAATGCTTGGTAGCATTAAATAGTATGTTTAGTATGATTAATACGAATTCTTATGATAAATGTCGCAATTGTCCAACATCCAGATTCCAACGAAGTTTCAGAGATCGACAGATATACAGGGTGTAACCAAATAAGTGCAAACTTTTTTAAGAGATGAATCCTTGTCGAAAATTAAAAACTTTTGTTTGAACAACTTGTGACTTCTATCTAGTTTTTTGAAATTATTCCGCTTGTTTCATTCAGTGGTATTTATTTCGTTGTCATGCCGTACATACGTCATACTCCCCGAGAATATGCGCAAATGCATAACATTTATGGTGAATGTGGAGGTAGTGCTACTGCTGCAGCAGCGCTTTATGCAGAACTATATCCGATTGCACAATGCCCCTCATAGAATCGCTGATTTGGGGGCTATAACCTATAACGCATTTGAAAAGGTTCTTCTTCAAAATATGTCGTCTCTGCGTACGATTGGATGGAAAATAACATTTTTGTAATATTATTCAGTGCGATGTTGAATAATCGCTATTGTGGTTTATAGTGTATGTTGATTAAAAAAAAAACGTTAAATTAGTATTTACTTCATTACATCTCATTGAATGCTTCCAAGCAGTTGATTCGTTATTACTCATAATTATTCAATCATTTCATCATGATACGATAAAAATAAAAGACATTACTGACAAAGTCTAATGGAGTTGATTTTAGCTCAGAATAACATCACACTCTAATATTATCGAAATTCTACTCCTTCCAAAAATAATGATCTTATGTTTTATACCATAGTGAAGCCTGGACAAAATGGGCATTCTATTGTAATGAATATCCAGTTCCACTTGGTTATGTTTCTTCAAACAATAATGTCAAACTGTTGTTAAAAAAATTGGTGTAACTAAAATCTGTCATTTTACCCTCATTTCTTGAAAAATTGTTTTGTTTTCCGAAAAACTGTTTCGTACGTCTGAAAGTATCACTCATCAGTAATCTTCAGCAGCAAAGAAATTTAAATTCATTCCAATTTGTATACATGGCATTAAAAAATCCAAGGTGAGGTTGTGATTTTCCAGAAATTAAAAAAATGCTCATTATCTCGAAAACAGTGAGATTTTTACTAAGGTAAAATGCCGATATTTTGAAAGGTCATGATCTGGTCTATCACCAGTTTCAATATTGTACAAGGTTTACCAGACACCCTGTATGTTTGTGGACGATTTTATCGCCACTGCCATGAACACCAACGGCATGTTAAGATAGACAATAGTAACGAAGAAAGTATAGGCATAAGGGTTGCACGTGGCCAAAGGGTACCAATGAAGGCATAAACTTGTGAAAAAAAATTTAGACGTTTTTCTCTTTGTTGCCAATTGAAATAATAGAAGTTTCCATCATGAATATCCCAGAAAAAAAGTGGCATAAGTTTTGCGGATGTCAAAGTGAGGTTGGGTGCCGGAATTAAATTTTTTATATGAAGGCCACGCGGCGACCGCTCAAATTTTTCATCACTTTGGTCAGAATTTTCATATCTTCCACTGGTCTCAAAGGCATAAACGTGAAAATCGCCACCTGAAATCTGTCACCATCTCCCAGTCTATTATGGCTAAGATGCACACGCTACAGTTCTGTGTAACGAAAGCATTCAATGCCAAACAATACATCTGGAGATAATTGTGAATCCCTAGGAGATTTCAAAGCTCTTGCCAAAGACGAACGTGCTAACTTGCTGGACAAGGTTCAGCAACTCCATTTCTAGGTTAACAGCTCACTATGCTGAAGTATGAAGTCAAGAGGTCAATAAAGGACATCAGTACGAAGGCACAGGAAACCAATAATTTTAAAAACGTTCGAAAGAATTACTCTACATATATGTGTTCCATCTCCATGTCATACTGCTTTGTTAGTTAGTCCTTTGTGGCAGAAAGTTACTCTTAAACTAGTGTCCAACTTTCAAAATTAGGTAGGTATGTTCCTATTCAATAGGTTCAAATTTGATCTTAGGATAAGAAACATAATCGCTCAAGTATTGAAAATCTGATTTGAATAAACGAAAGCTCGACGAATTCAGTTTAATATATTCCCTATGAATTAATTTACATTCAGAATGAAACGTCTTTAGATTCATACACCTTGTTTTACTACTTTGAAGGAACTGCCGGTCGAAGAAGATTGAACAAATACAGTTTCTCATAATTTCTATGCTTCAATACCTTGCCCCAGTTTCCGCGGAATTCAGCAACAGCGAAGGACATTTGTGAACGACGAAAGTTCTGTCATAATTAATGAGCGACCATTTTCTGGTATCGCCGATTTCTAGTGTAAATATCGAACGTTCATTAACGTCTGATCTGAATAATCCGCTTCAAGAATCATAGTGGATGACGGCTGAGTTTTTTCAGTTGACAGAAAAAACTGACAAATTATAGGTCGTGAACATCAAAAGTTGAACGAGTATATCATCAAACGCGTTTATTTTATCATTATGACTTTGAATTCGATAGTTGTAACCGTTTCAGTGATGATAATGTAAGTCTCGGGGACTATAATCATTGAGATACCTAAAACCCGTTGCTGAGTTGAAGTCCATCATTCGAAGATAATAATAAAAGGTAAATAACAATAGAAATTTACATTGAGAAAAAGCTGAAGATCAGTGTGGTGACAATGATCCCTGTAACCAGCACCAGCGATAAATCTTATCGCTCTTTTTTGCATTTTCAAGACTTCACATGAGTGAACAGAGTTCCTTCTTAACAGTATGCCGAAATTTATGTGTGTGTGTGTGGAAGAAAAAGAAATAACTCGACAGTGTTGTCGTAGAGTTGAATTTTCACGTTGCATAATAGAAATACTGGATAGTTTATCACATAACTGCTCTTGATGAGATAACCATGATACTATCCTATAGCTTGACAATCTTCTAACTGCCCGCAATTCCATTAGTAAAAACCAGTTTTTGAGTTTTATTGTTGTTTAATTTGAGGTTGTTAGAACTAAACTAGTTAGTGTCTTTTTCAAAGAATCAGCCATGGTGTTTAAAAGACTACGGCTTTTGATTATCTCGACCATGATATTCTTCTGGGAAAACTTCAATGCTTTGGCAATAGAGGTATACCTTTGCAGTTGTTAAAATCCTTCTTGACAGGAAGAACTCAATATGTTGGTTTGAGGTTTGAAGTCAATGGCAGAATTCAGGCATTCAATTCCTCCACTAGAAATATCAGCACTGGTGTTCCTCAGGGATCCATCCTGGGACCCCTATTGTTCATTATGTATGTGAACGACCTACCTGACTGCCTATCAACTCCAGCTGTCTTCCAATATGCCGATGACACCTCATGTTTATTAAGGGACAAAAATCTCGAAAACCTCGCAAAAAAGGCAACACATGAAATGTTGACCTGGTGTATCAATAATAAGCTATACCTAAACATAAAAAAACAGTGTCGGTGCAGTTTAGTAACCGCTTCAAACCAAACAGAAGTGTTTTAATAAAACTCAATAACAAATCAGTTCCTGTACATTCTGATACTAAGTTCCTTGGTGTGGAAATTGATTGTAACGTGTCATTTGGTAATCATATCTCCCAAACTGTGAAGAACCTGTGTTATGCCATACGTAAACTAAACGACTCCGTGGACTTTGCTGTGTTGAAAACCTACTACTTTGCTCATGCTCAATCAATCTTAACCTATGGCTTGATTTTTTGGGGAGGATCACAATTGGCTGATAGAGTTTTCTTGGCACAAAAGCGTGTAATACGGTGTATACTGAAAACACACTTTTTAGAACCGTGCAGACCACTTTTCAAAAAACTCTTACATATATAGGCTACTTATTTTTGTTAAAAGTAACCCAAATCTATTCATGACAAATGTAAATGGGACGTACTAATAGTGAAGAGTGCTACGTTATTCCGACAGTCTGAGAATTCCAGCACACAGCACAGCTCTATTCGAAAGGGTGGCAGAGTATAGGGGACTAAAAATTTTCAATTCCTTACCTGTCAACCTCCAATCAATTAAGGGTATAAATTTATTTAAACATAAAATTAGGGAATATTTACTTGAACATTGCTTCTACACTGTTGAAGAGTACTTTAGTTACACCTAACTTTTAACATGTTATTGTAAATAACGTTTGTGCTATGTTTGTTGTTTGATATTGAAAGTTTTTTCATTTAATTTACTCAAATTGTTTTTAATAGATACTGACCATGTCAATGTCCAAATTGGATCCAATGACAACAATAAATATTATTATTATTATTATCTGCAGGAGTAGAAATGTTCATTAAGGTCGTGTCGTCGGCGTATGCAACGCATTTTTATCGGGAGACAAAGAGTGAAAGAGATCGTTCATGTAGGTAACAAAGAGTGACGGGACAAAAATGGATTCCTGAGGTACTCCATGTGAAATAGTTCGGAAGTCTCACTTATATATCCTGCTTATTTTCTATTGCTCAGGTAGTACTGTACCAAATCGAAAGCTACATTTCTGACGACATGAAAACGTAGTATCTTCACTAGCGTGGAGTGAGAGACACAGTCGAAGGCTCCTGATAGATCACATGAGGTAATAGAAATATTCATTCCTTCCTCCAAGCCTATCTGCCAAGATTTTCAAATCAGCATGTATGGTGCTGCATTTATTCCTAAAACCAAATCGAAATTCATAATTGTCTGCTTCAACATAACCTCAAAAACCTTGGAGAGCAAGGAAACATATTGGGCGGTAGTTTGATATTTATATGTATCATCCCCTTTTCTAAATTGAAGTATTATTTTTGCAACCTTTCGAACAGCATCAATGATTTCGTGTCATGTCGCCGGCTCTAGAAAAAGGGATGAAAACGGTAAGCCTTTTATAAAATCGTATGGATCAACGTTATCATCGTTGATTGTTTCGATCAGGTTTTTTGAGTTGACACAAAAAAAATCATTGAAAGTATTTGCTGGTATAGCGAGATCAGAATTCTCCAACTGTCACAAACCTAGTTTGATTCGCAGATGAAGTTATCGTATTCTAGTTTTTTATAATGTGTTCATTTTGATTGAGAATGACAATGATGCATAAATTGGCCCTAAGTTTCACACAATATCGCTTGCTCAGCACTGAATCACAACCGCGATACTACCGTCTCAGATTTATTTTACGATTCGAGGTGGTCGTGATGGTGGATAAAGGAAGCACGAGGATTTATGGCTCTGAGTAACCAGATTGACAGGTCAGAATCTGTGCGGAACTTGGGGGTGCAGCTGGACAAAGGATAAACACTTGAGAAACTTGTCAGCTTGGCAATCCAAAGAGCTGCGGGAGCAATAAGGACATATCCGTTGATAGCCAGGGGTTCCAAGCTGTCTATGGAAAACAAGGTGTTAATCTACAAGCAGGTCATCAGGCCAATGATAACATATGCTTGTCCAGTATTCTGCAGCATCGCCAAGACTCACTTGCTGGGTGGAGACGATGCAGAATAAAGTGCTCCGTGTATCGTCACGGATAGTGATAGATACATTCGGCTAGACGCATTGAGGGATCTAGCCGATATTCCATCCATCATAGAATTTATCGAACAACAATCTGATAAATTCTACAGACACTCTATCCTTGGAAGTACTGACTAGAGATATAACAGCAGTCAGAGCCCACCATAACAGGCCAAAAAAAGCATGGGGGGCTCATTTACCAAGAATTGGATATTTTCCAGGAAAACCTAAAAAAGCAGTGAACCAACACTCATGAACCAATTAATGTTAAAACACGGTTTATTCGTTTGTTTTACCGGGTGTTGATGGAAAACTCGATGAAAGTTGCTGTCCTGGTAGCCTGATGCCTTACATATAAGCACGTAACAACCCCTACATAACTTGGAGGAGGTAGAGAGAATCAAACACACGTAGACTTGCGCAGCATCTAAGGCCTACACAACATCGTAGGGTCCGCTCTAGGGCGGATGTGTGATGGTTTTGCCCGCCCGCTGGCTTCCCAGAAGGGCAGGACGAAAAACCATGAAATGCAATATCATTTCTTCCTAGCACCTCTGTGGCATAGTGATAGTTTTATTGTTATTTTATATATTTAGATGTTGAATGTTTCATATTATATTATTGTAAATTTAATTAATAAATATTTTTGGATTTGGATTTGGTCGTGATGGTGGCTTCTCAACCATAGGCGTGGCTTCAAATCCGAGCAAGCTCTCTCGAACTTCTAAAACGTTGCTGTGAGTATGCAGTCGGTTGACGAAAAGAAAAAATTTTGAACTAAAAAAGAACAAATTTTGAACAAATAATTGCTATTATACTAGCAAGTTTGAAACTTTGTTCAGTGGAATTTTCATTAGTGCTTTGACTGGGCTTTCAAACCCTTACATTTCTGAAATAACAAAATCACAAGCATATCATCAAATTTAATCGCAATACTGATTTATTTGCCTCAAAAACTATTATTAGAATGTCGTATTTAATGGACCGTTTCCAATTTCATCGAACGAACTTTTTTTTCAAATATCAACATTTTGAGTAACTATAATCTAATTTACAACACTTTCATTTAACTTTTCGATTGCAATGAAAATAAGAAATAAATGCATTCTCGGGAATAATGCTGGTTTTATAAGAATTACCTTTATGTTTAGCTCATTTTTAATTTCACTCCGGAACTTTCATATATTGTTAATGAACCGTGCATTATTTAAATAAACTCAATGTATTCATGCGTGACGTCACCAGTATCTAACGTTAGCAAATGCATTCAGCACAGTCGTGCAAAATGTGGTCCAATTAACCCGAGCATTATAATAATAAATCCCAATTATTGTAGTAGGCTTACAAATAACACATAAAAAAAAGTATAACATAACGACTGAGTAATGTTTGTAATATCTGCATACCAAAAAGCAGTCTGCGCCATCATTTGAAACAATTTTCGGTTTTGTAAACTCGGGACGGAAGCGGAAAATAGTATATTATGATACAAGTTTCGTAAGACACCATTTTGTCTTACGTGTTGTTTGAGAACAAGCGTGACAATGTGTCTTATAAAACGTTTTTCATATACTATTTTTTCTATTTGGCATTTTTCTGTAATTTTTTATTGGAAAAAATGGATTTAATATTAAAAATAATATCAGAAATTTCGGGTTGGTAACATTTATAAAATATTTAAAATATGAAGGATGCTGTCAGGTAAGTCATTTGTTGACATAAATTATTTAAATTTTGAATGCAAATATCGGTAAATCACCTTTTTTTAAATGACTGATGAAGAAAACTCAAGTTGCACCCCTCCTGAATTGAGAGTAATTACTCAAACGGCTGTGAATGATTTGTTGCCCAAACTATCTCGTTTAGTTTACGAAAAGGAATTTCACACTTTCGAAGTATCCGATGCATCACCACACTCCCACTGCAGTCAAAATAACTTTTAAACAATCAGTCCACTGAGCATAATTTTGTAAACCCAGTCCAAACCACACCAGCTAATTTGATTATAAATGCCCGAGAAACCAGTAATGTAACAATTAAAGTTTATAATAACTGCATCATCCAAGGCAACAAATAACACCACAACATTCAAAGGTTACTTTTCTTCTTTGTTTAATATTTAAAAATCCCATCCCTCTTGTCTGACGTTCATCTGACAGTTGATGTTACCATTGTTACCAATCTCGAAATTTTTTTAAATGTGTATCGAAATAGAAGCCATTCCAAGGCAACAAATAACACCACAACATTCAAAGGTTACTCTTCTTCTTTGTTTAATGTCTGAAAATCCCATCCCTCTTGTCTGACGTTCATCTTACAGTTGATGTTACCATTGTTACCATTGTTACCAATCTCGAAAAACAGTTTTTCCGTTCCATTTCTAATTCTTCTGGAATCAGAATTTTATAAACCGATTTTTACTCTCGTCGTGATATCGAGCAATGCCATTTGAATTGTTTTGGTGCACTGATCTATTGTTTCTTGTTATTAATTGATTAGGTCATGACCGCAGGTCATTATCAAGTGCGAGTTTGATGACTAGCAAATTGTACGACCGTGACTGTGCACACCACATAAAAACAAAACATATTTCCTTATATAAATACAGAAGGAATAGATTGATGAGATAGTTAGGAATAGACTCCCATATAGGAGAGGGCCCTGGCGCTCAGATAGCCTTATAGGCTAGGCCCTTTTGGCCTTAGCTCTACGTATTGTATAGTGATGGTTTTAGGTAAGAGTTTTATTTGTCCCATATTATATTAATGAATGTCCCTTATTTCACAATGTATCTATAACTTTCCCCATTACCCCTGTTGTTGTATAATAAATGTTTATATTCCTTTGCTACCCCTTGAGTTTCAATAGCTACCGTCTGTAGCTACACCCCAAGTCGCATTTAGTATAAGGGAAACAACCCCTTATACGACTCAGGATGCTACCCTGGTAGCCCTAGTCGCGACACTATCCTATTGGAGACCTGTGATTATATAGAAATGAAAATAAGAAATATGTTCAGAAACCAAGTTGTGAAGAAAGTGCAGACTTTTTAATCCCACTTGACTTTAAAAACGTATCGTATGTAATATTTTGTTACTCATCTAATGGGCTAAAATTCCTTTTTTCAATTGACCTGATGACCTGACCCGAACAGGTCCCAATTCAGACTTCCAGGAACGAGAGCAGAAATTAGACTGGACCATACTGAATACGAAAAGGGACAATTTTGTTCTGGGGTCCTATTCTCGAGTTTATACGTATACGAATTTGATTTCCTGTTTCACACTAATACACATGAAATATGTATATTTGTCTCTTTTATTCGTATACGAATTGGAAGTCGAATGATTCGAGAATAGCACCTCTGGTGGATATAAGAAATTGAGCGTTTTTCACGTAAGAAACGTGTGCTAGAAAGTGCCAGTTATCATTCAAAAATAGGTCCACATCTCCGGAATTACTTGAGACCGCCAACATTTTCATTTAGACCCCAAGAAATTTTGTTTTCATAGCTTGTAGTGCCCGATAAAATGAATTTCACCCAAATCTCGAATATTAGTCGTTTTTCATCATTTTCTGCTTCCTTGTGGACCTTTGAAACATCTGCTTTGCATTTTCTGAAAGAGCGCGCATTTTACACATCCTCAAAATTTTCAGCTAACTTCATTACTAATTTTCGAGTTATAATGACATGTTTTTATGGACCGTGGTGGAAGACTGAAGAGCATTTGCCTCTCAAACTTAGGGTAGTGAGTTCGATTCCCAGCGTGGTCACCGGTCTTGTGCATGGTATCACACGTTAAAAGATAATGGCTGCGTCTTTCCTAGCTAGCACAAGTCTCTCGAAGGCTTCTGAGGGTTGCGCGTAGGGGTGCAACAGGTTGACGGAAATAACAATAACAATTAACGAAACTGATTGAGCATTTTGTGCTGACAACGACTTTCATGAAATCGGTGCTGGTAAATTCGTTACTATAATTGCACACATTATATACCGGACCATTCAACTGAAATTAGAATGGTCTTAATTATACGGAATTGAGAACTTTGGCCTCCATCTGGAACTCTGAATACTTCGTTCCGTATTGGAATTCTCATGCCATATCAATCATAATAATCGATTGTCTATTCGTTAAACTGCATTGAAAAAACCTAGAGAGACATGGCCTAATGAACAGGTGGTTTTCTATGATATTTGGCACTCCACCAATAAGGCAAGAGAAAAATAATTATTTCAAAACTGTTGAACTCAGTTTCGATTGAATTAGTATTTTTTGAACTGTATGAAACTTGGTAATATGCAATAAATGCAAATAAATTAAGCAATATTTGAAACTGGGATGTTCATTACTATTTGCATAGGAGTGCCATATATTTGTCGCTGAAATGCATGTGGTGTGATTATGAAATCCTGTACTGGGCATAAGTAACAGTTTTTTTTCGATGTCACAAGACTTATGGGTATTATGTAAAAGAATACGTTCAAAATCAAATGTTATTTTGTCCCGTTTGACGAAAGGTCATATATTCACAATAAATTTTGGATTTATTTTACGTTCACGTCCTTACAAATTGATTAAATATAAGTAGGTAATTACAAAAACGGATAATTTTTTCAAAATGTTGAGAGAATAGTTAATGTTGAATTCTCCAGACAATTTGTCTATAGCATTCTTGAAGTTATTTAGACAAGTTGCAACTTCTTCCATAAAGCTATTAGAAACTCATGTTGCAAATGCAAATATTATTTAAGCTTCTTTTATTCTTCTTATTTTTTTACATGAATTTTTTTTTCTACATTGATGCAAAAAGCAAAACTTTATTGAACTTTATACAGTGGAAAAAGAAGTTCTTTATTGCACTAGTGCAATAAAGTTTTTATTGCACTCATCTGTCATTCTACTTCAACGTGCTGTCATCATGACAAACATAAACGTTTAAACCTACTACATATTTAGCAGATATTCTGTGAGATTGGCAATAGGTACTTCACTACGAAATAATCATATTGAAAATTGCACCAATTGTTCATTCACTTTCAACATTGAGGGTAAAAATAAAGTTCGAGTTAAATTGTTCGTAACGTATTAGTTCCTGTTTCAATGCAAATCGATATTAATAATAAAGTATTCAAGTTGCGCTTTTCATTTTCCTACACCTAGTGCCGCACCTCAATAAATCATTTTTTGCTTTTTGCATGAACGTAGAAAAAATATTGTATGCAACTCGTGCAAAAATTGTTTATTGCACTCGACGTGTTGTCCAACTCGGCCTAACGGCCTCGTCGGACAATTTCACGTCGAGTGCAATAAACATTCACTTTTTGCACTTGTTGCATAAATAACTATTTTTGACATTTTCGCTGAGTAAAATTTTTCTTATTTCAGATGAATAACAAAAAATCTAATTTATCGACCTACAAGGATATGAGTCGTCTTTTAAAGTACTGAAGGTGACTTTCTCTTTATATTCTTTCCTCGGCTTGAAATATTCTTCGAAACTTCAGGGTACATTCGAACTGTTTCAGAAAATGAATGAGAAAATCCATACCAATGCAGGTCTCAAGAATAAAGAAAAAGTAAATATGACGATGGAAAAGTGAACTGTTTTGTGCTATGAATGCTCTGTAAATTGAACACTTTCTGAAAACCCATTGTATTATTTTATTTCACAATTCAAGGTGATTTTACATTGTAGTAATGTAGTTTCACATGGTAAAAGTGTGAATCTAAAGAGAATTTTACATCCTGATTTCACACTGTTATCACATGGGAATACGGATAGGTTGATATCCAAATCTTGTGATTGTCTTCACAATGTTTACTAATTATCCGTTGTGGATCATATGTATGTATGTGAATACGGAGTAGTTAATGTTATGAAAATTTCCACAATAGTCTGCATAAAAAAACATCATTAGCCCGTGGAATACTTTTGTTTACGTAATTTTACATGGTGAATAATGTAAAACATCACATGAAACATATGATACCATATCAAAGTACCAATGGTGTGACAAAATTACAATATTTATTGTAGTAATAAATTGCCAACGATAAATTGTGTAAAAATTTAACAGTGAAGGAAATGTGCCCGTAGAGCTCATGCGATTGAAAACGTAGCACAGAGGAAAAGTTTTCACGTCAAATCTAATGTTTAGAAATTTCCCATGGATTCATAGAAATGTCTCAGATGTTTGTACGAGCAAAGAATATCCGGGACCCACAGCTCACGTTATAGCAGAATTTATAGTAGATAAAATATCTTCAATTGAGGAATTTGAATGGAAAAATACTAAGAGATCTGAAACAAAATTTACCAATTCTTCAAACTTGCAGACATCCGAAGTATCATGAATTTTGTAGATTTTGTACCACCTTGTATCCTTATTATTCAATTCTTACTGGCAATACAGCAGCCACAGATCATCAATTTTTTGTATATGTTTTGTGGATGTAGAGTAGAGTACGATAATTTTATCAATAATCACTAGATTCAAACAAAATGCACTCAAACAATAGTCACACTCTCATGAATTTTAACGGAAATAATAATTATTAGACCCCTAAAAATCACAAAAATTGCAAAATCTTCATAACCACTAGAAAATTCTTACTATATACAAAAAATTTCACGCTGATTCCGGAAATAGACGATTTGTAATGTTCAGTTGTGACATTTAGCTGGAAAGAGGAATAAAATATCGAAAATTTGAAATTGCAGAGGTTCCATGAAAAGCATACAAAATCTTTAACTGTATCGAAAACGATTTGAAATCAGATATGCATATACAAAAATTATTAAGTTTTATGAAATCAAGTTCAAAAATAAAAATAAAATGAACTTTTGGCAAAAATAAAACTTTCAACTCGATTTGGACCATTCAAATCGAGAACGGTAGAGATAGAGCAATTCTGTGGGCGTCAATCGATTTAGAAAGGTCAAATTGGTATATTGAAGTCGATCGGAGAAAAAATAATTTTTTGCCCCTAAAAATCACAAAAATTGCAAGATCTTCATAACCACTTGAAAGTTTGCACTATATACATAAAATTACGAAAATTCAAGATTTGTAATGTTCAGATATGATATTTATCTGGAAAAGGGAATGAAATGTCGAACATTTGAAACTGCAGAGGTTCCATAAAAAGCATACGAAATCTTGTTACAATTATAGATTATGGTATAGATAATTATTCGATATCCATGGTACAAGTGACATCACTTTGACTAGCGGACCATGAGGCCAACGGCTGCTATAGCGCACACTCTGTAGTGCGCGCACTTTGGTAAAGTTTTTTATTATCTTTTTAAACATTGTGTAATTTTTTTGTCGGACACCTATTTTTTAATACACATATTTTATTTGAAAGTAAAAAGTTATTGTTCTAAAAAAACGAGGCTAAAAATATGTCGGGCAAGTTATCTTTTTCTGACAATTATGAACAATTTTAGTTAAAGATTGGGTCTTGTGCAATAAGAAAACGTTATCGCTCTATAGTGACATGTTGCGGGTGTTGAACTCGACAAGCTTCCCTCTTTTTTTTGGGACAAAAACACTTTCTTTTGTTTTGACTCATGATCCTTCAATTGGAATCAAACATTTGAGTTTTGTAATAAAAAATCTTAACCGTGTCAGATCGACAGGTGCAGGAAAGCGCCTATCGTGCACTCTGAAAATTTTACAGTGTGGTAGACTCGTTAAAATGAAACCGCTAAGAGCATTTTTATTACTATTGTAATAATTATCGAAAAAGGACGCTGTAATGAGGAATATAGCTTCATGGTGTAGCCAACCTTGATAGGAAATGTACGATTACCAATATAGTTATATTTTCTGGTAATAAACGTGACTGAAAAGACCTCATTTCCATTAATTTATCGATGTGCACTCTTTTTTTATGTTACGAATGGTGCATTTGCAAGTTCAAATGGCAAACGAGCAATTGGAAAGTGCAAGTGTAGGTGTGGAGTGAACAATTTAATTTTTACTAGAGAATGTTAACAGCCCTGCAATTCATTCATTAAAGTGTAACATTAGCGTGGCACTATAATAATTATAAATTAGAGTCCTGCACGAAATTTGAAATTGTTTGTTGGTGATCAGAGAACTGTATTTTGCATTCCAAATTTTATGTGTCATGTGACAAGGACCTTAGTCCTTAAAAAATAACGGCAATAATATGTATCTGCAGTTATTCGAAAATGATAAGTAGTGACAAAACAACAAAACAATATCTCAAAGCTACAACAACCAACAAAATCTTGAATCTGTCCGTAGTACTAGCCTCTTGTCGAATTCCTTCTGTAATATTTTCCAACTGACCTCTCGGTGCTGGGTTTTATACTTCAGTTCACCAACAACTGTACAAATGATAAGAAGTAAAATATTGTCCCATATTCTGATATAGAAAATTATAGGCAAATCTCTTTGCTCTGCTCATTGTCTAAATTATTTGAAAAAATTGTCTCAAACAGGATTACCAACTATTTGGAGGACAATAATATACTCTGCAATGACCAACATGGATTCAGAAAAAGCAAATCAACTGAAACTGCAACAAATCACTTACTAAATCATATTTATAGAGAGGTGGATTCGAATAACTTTGTAAAGTCTTTATTTTTTGACTTATCTGAACTTCTGATTGCAAAATTATCCCAACTTAGTTTTCCAAATAATTAAATGGATTAAATCTTACTTTGACTGAAAATTTTAGATGGAGTTGCAAGGTCGTTGAGCTCGGAGTGCCACAGGGATCACTGCTTGGACCACTGCTTTTTCTGTTATATACAAATGACTTGACTGAATATCTGGAAGATTGCTACCGTACTACGTTTGCGGAAGACACCACTATCACAGTTACAGGGAGAAATATTGATGTACTGCTTGATAAGGTAAAATGCATTATCGACGGATTTAGCTCCTGGTGTCAACGGAACAGATTAATAACAAACTAAATCCACAAGGCCACAAAAACGGTAGTAGTAATTTTCTATGATAGAAAAAATAAAGTTATTGACGAATTCAAAGGTAGTAGTGAAGTTACATTTTTAGGGATTTACTTGGATGAAAACTTATTATGGAATCTGCAAATAAAATATGTCTGAAACAAATTGAATAAGACACCATTTGCTTTAAGGCAAATGAAATCATGTGGGAATAAAACAGGTCTACTACACATTTACTTTGCTATGGCATATTCACATATATCGCTTAATATCATAGATTCATAGCATGTGGTTGCAGTAATGAATTCAACAGAGTATTCGTAGCACAAAAGCGCATTATCAGACTAATTTTTAGCATGGAACACCGAGACAGCTGTAAATCAGTATTCATTAGGGACAAATTATTATCAGCTCCCTGCATTTATATTCTCAAATGTATAGAATTTGCTACATCGAACATTCAGGAACATAAAACAAATGCAACTGTGCACAGCTACAATACAGACCATGCTGATCTTTTGCGTATTCCAAGTCACATTTATACAATGACATACTATTCAATTTCATCCCACCGTTCACGCAATATCAACCATTTCCGATTTGACTAGATTCATTCGTGCAATAAAAAAAATCTCGCTGAAAGCAGAACACTTTTCCTTTCACCAATCCCAAATTTATTGATACTAGAGTAGGTAAACAGAAAACTAGCTGTTACTTATGTAAATCCTAATGATGTTGATGTTGTTCTGTCAGTTCGCTAGAAACATAAAGTTGCAATGTCAACGACTTCTTCAAATGACGCCGTTCTCCGACCAAAAACTTCATCCTGAATCAACGAGCTCATATATTTGTTGAAATTGTTCAGAGCCTGGTCATAGATTCAGATCTGTTCTTGACAAAGTCAAGAATAATATCTTTATTTATATATTTTCTCCAAACCTCAGCCTCTTTGAGCAGGAAGGCACTTAATCGCTCCTTTTATATCATACTTAGTATTATTTTATGTTTCATTTGTATTTTTATTGTTATTAAATATATGTTTTCAGCAAGTTATGATAATGGAGGCAAATATATTCTCCGCTAAAAGATTTGCAAAAGAGAAATAGTTTTTAGGTAATTTGAAATAAATTTTCATATATGCAATGTCAAAAACGAATGTCCTCCACAATACAAAACTTTCAGACAATAGTTACTCATATCACTAAAAAAAACTAATGAATTGCACAATGTTGCAGTATTTATTACTTATCTGTCCCTGTTCTGTGTCTCTTTCAGAGTTCTTTATAGTACGTGTTTTTTCGTTGTTAATGTAGTATATTTCAAGGAAAAACCTTGTTTTGTGAATCATGAATTTGTCTTAGATTATGACGTTGGTGGAGTAATCAAATTGGTGGATGGTTTTTCCGAAGGGGTCAGCTGCTGCACACCAGTTATTTTCAAAGCAGACATCACTCTTATGCAGAGCTATTCTCTGTTAAGGCCGTTTTGACGTATGTCCGCCGTAACATTCATGATATCTTTCACTTTGAAGTTCATATATAATGTTGCTGTTTAGTGGACAGGAGATATGTCTCAACATTTCAAAAAAAGATTTTCAATTTTTGTGTTGTATCTGTTTATTTTCATCAGAGCAAAGATTTTAAAAATACTGGTCATTTGGTAGGACAATTTGTCCACAAAGGAAAAGGACCTGTTTGAATGTATGTTACAATCATAAGTTGGTTTTCTAATTTCAAGTTTCTTCTCAATAATCCAGTTTGTCACTCAGAATGGCAGATGGGTGCCATATTAGAAAAAATTCAAATAAGTAGATAATTAGTGTAATACCTCGTTTTATTGCAAATCTCAGAAATCATGTCCCATATATGATTCTGAGGGACAGAGAACATTTGTAGATATCAAAAAATATTTTTTCATTTCAATTGAGCTCGTTTAAGGCCATTTATTCAAAGAAGTCGCGTATAAAAGTTCTAACTTAATGTGCCGCCATTTTGTTTTGGATGAATATTTTTGTCTGTGGTCGTTTGTAGTCGTATAGAAAATCAAAAGACAATTCGAATGAGGTATCACTCGACCCACCATTCCATTTAAAAAAAAATTCAAAATGGCGCCTGGCCGCCATTTTGAAGGACAGACAATTTTTATTACTGTCAAAAAGTAGCTTATAACATACAATTTCACCAAAAAAAATTCAAAAAAAAATTCCACCCCGTTCAAAAGTTAACAGGTGGGGGGGTTACTTTATGGACACACTGTATAGGTATTTTATTAGGTACTGATGACAAACTTTGTATATTTGCTTCAATGGCATCTGAAGTGCAGTGATGAATACGGGCAATTACTTTCGCTAACTGATGAAGTGAATTAAAAGCAAATAATGTTTGAAAAAAATATCGACAATCAATTTCTCATCCAGATATTACCGAAACTAATTTTGTAAAAATTCTTTGTGTTTAACATTTCTTCTACTTTTGTGAAGAGAAAAGACCCAATGCAAATTCCATTTTTCAAAATAGAATGAAATTATCCAAAATATAACTGCCTCAAGATTGTTAAACTGCACGATTTGGATGTTATTTTCAGTGCATGACACGTTCTAGCTAATCCTACCACATGCATGTCACCTCAATATGTTTGGACCAGTTGAGACTAGAAACTAACGTTAAATCTAACATTTCAGTATTTGTGGAAAAACTTATCTTCATTTTGTTTTATTCACAACTGTTTGTTTTGTGTGATTCGTTGCCAGTTGCCAGAGTCTACGATTTTTTCTTAGTGTTTTTTTCCTTGGGCTTGAAATTGATATTCTTTCTTTATTTAGCACATAAAGCTAATTTCACATTGACAACATAAAGAGTATTAAAATTAATTTATAATACAAATCAATTACAGTCACAAATATATCAGAACAAAAATGTAAAAATAAACTATACAATAAAACAATGGTAGAAACATTGTAATTCATACACATTAAAACATATAAACTGAGTAGGTAGGCAACAGTAATAGTGACAATCGTGGATGACAATCATGTATGACACTCGCGTAACAGACATATTTTCAATTCTTTTTTGAAAGTTGTAATCGTGTCGCGGGTTTTCAGAAAATCTTCTAACTCATTGTAACGCACTATACCTTTATGGAAAATAGATTTTTCCGAGCTTTTTTTGTATTTTGTTGCGACTCGTACATCTGCCCTTCTTCGTGTGTTGTAGTTGTTGCAAACTGTTGTTGAATATTAATTCAGTAGAAAGATACGATGGGGTTAATGACATTTTCTTTCTATGGATTAAAGTCATTGTATCTAAGTAATGTTGTATCTAGAGCCAATTCAATGTACGCAACATGGACTTGATGGACGCGTGTCTCTTGGAACATTCAATTTAATTCTCATGGCTTTATTTTGCAATTTCTGCATCCGTCCCATCTCATTTTTATTTGCCAGGTACAGTATAGACGAAGCAAAAGTGAAATGGGGCAACATTATCGTATTATATACTGTTTTTCTAGAACAAGGTGTTAAAGATGGTGCCACTCTGAATAAGAAGTTTATATTTCTTGTTATTTTATTGGAAATGTATGAAATGTGATCTTTGAACGTTAAACTTCTATCGCTAATAATGCCCAAGTATTTAATCTTTTCACAATTTTCACCTCCTCCTTACCAATTGTAATCATATGATTATTATCCTTGAATTAATTTTTTTTGCATTAAGCTTCAACAAATTAGCATTACACCATTGTAAAATATTTTTCAGCTCCGCGTTGAGTGTATCTGTTAGGGATTTTATATCTTCAAAACAGAAATTCAATAACGAGTCATCGGCAAACAAATGAATTTAACAGTTTTCAACCAAGTGAACAATATCGTTGATATACAGCAGGAATAGCAATGGTCCCAATGTCCCAAGGTACGCCGTTTTTATTTATGACTTCATTTGATATAGTGTCGTTAATTTTAGTTACTTACCTGTTTTCTGTTTTGTAAGTAATCAGTGAGCCAATCGAGTGCTTTTCCAGTTATACCATACTTTTCTAGTACATGGTAGGTAGTGATTTATTGTAGCTCAATTTTTTCTTTCAAATATAAGAAAATACCTTGTTTATTTGCGACAAGGTCCAGGTAAAAGTCATAATGACCGTTAGTCATTAAGACAGGCCTCGGGTAGAATTAAGGGTATTTAAGGAGTGTTATTTATTATTTCAGATTATTGTATTGTTTGATAATGTCCATATAGGACGAAACTGAAGTAACTTTGGTTACAAATAGAAGTGGTATAAAAACATAGAAAGTTTTATTTCTCTTTTTTCGTGATGATTTCCTACCACATAGTAACGGCTGCATCCATCAATTTATTCAATATTTCTTTATTCGTGAAATATTTCAATGAATTGCACTCGTTCATGAAAATAACAGGATAATTTTACATTTGCATATAAAATAATATACTGTAAACAAATTAAGAACCATATTATACAAATTCAGGAAACTCAAATAAATACTACCAAAGAAGCAACTTAAAACATTGTATACTCTCTAGTTGAAAGTCACATTCGTTATGGAATAGCAGTGCGGGGAGGAACTTTGAATACTCACAGCCACCTTATTGAAGTAATGCAAAGACTTTTTTTTTAAATTGATATTTTCTAAAAACAGTAGATATTCTTCTGATGCTCTGTACTCTTACTTTTCTCCCAAACTTTATAATAGTATACCCTAAACAATAAAAGCAATAAAAAAATATCAATCGCTTCAAAAAAGAACTAAAAAAACATATACTTCGAAATAAGAGAATTGAACTACATAGAATATTCGAGTAGATATATGGGACTCGACATTATACAAAAAAAAAAAATAATAAAAAAGTTACGTACCTTTGCTTGGTATTTTGAAATGATCTTGTTTTCATAAATTTTATTCCTTATATCAAACTTTACTTACTTTTTAAATTTTTTTATAACATGTGTTTGTACTTTTTATATAGTAGTATGTGTGTATATGTGTATGTATATATGCGTGAAAGCGTCTATATGTGTATATATGTATATATAAAAATACTCTAGTTCGCTTATATGTATATATATGTTTGTTTTTATGCGTCAATATGATGACAATAATTTTACGTTTTATATTTAGATTAAATTTAGAAATTTTTATATATTCACATTTTGTCATGTAATGGACCTTTCCAAGAGATATGAGGTAACACTGAAATTGGAAAGTAAATACGCTAATATCACTCGGGATTATTTATTTATTTTTTCTGATCGCTAGTTTATCTATAATCAGAAGAAAAGTGGTTTCGTGACGTCACGTTCATCAAAACTAAACTTGGCAACGTTGTTAAAGTTGTGCACCAAATTCTCATTCAAATATAGTGTCGTATGACAGTTGTCATTTGATACCAGAAGGGTTCTTTCGTCTGTTTCACGGTGCGATCAATAAGAATAGTTTGTCTCGGTCTAACTCATTTGCCTACCCATTTGATACAAGTGAAGCAGTTCCATCAGATCTAAACTTCAACGAACACCACCTTGATTTATTTTTTGAGGTTAATGCAGTTTTGAGAGCTTTTGTTGTTTGTTTTTAAAATTTGTTATTAAATCCTGTATCTCCAGTACCTGTATCCCTGCAATAACTGAACATGTCGAAAAGGTGCTTTGTACCTCGGTAAATTATCCGAACTTCCTTTCACGAAGCCTTGTTCCATATTTTTAATACACAATTACACAAATAAATTCACACCAAATCGTTTATGATAACACGTCACTACATTATTATCGAATTTATCAGTTGAATGTTGATTTTTGTTTGAAAGTGGTTGACAATGTTTTACTTTGAGTAAGGTTATTCTGGACTTTCATTGTCTAAAAAAGAACAAAGAAAAATTCAATTCTCTGCAATTTTTAATCACGACGCGACGTTTCAACTGTTAAAATCTACAGTCGTTATCAAGTGTTGATTGTTGAATGTAAATAAAATAAACATTAACCTCACATCTCCATATAACTTTTGACAGTTGAGAACTGTTATTACGATTTGCTGTGTTGTTAATGCTCGTTCTTCATCAAAAGGATGGTCTGTTCAGAAAATTTGAAAGTTACAAATACAATAAAAAATAGTTAATATGTGGATTTTTATCTACGAGTTGATCAAGTGACAATGTATTGATTATTTCTCAAAGGCTTATATCATGCTGGAAGTTATATTTTTAAGGAGAACGGTATTGCCTGTTTCGGAACGTGGATTATGGTGGGAGATATTTCCGATGAACGTGACGTCAGCGGCATACTTTCAAATGTGATATTTTTTGAAATGAAAGAGAAATAATGGAACTTTTTGTTAAATGGACTTTTCAGACTAACAACTAGCGATTTAAAAGAGTTCTGTAATTTATTTTCCGTAAATGTAAAGGTCCATTGTTTATTATGTTTTCTTCTCGAAACAAGTGTTTCACACTTATCGAGTACATATTTATTCACAGCTAATCATTAACTATTAATTTTATTGTACCATGCTGGTATGTGAATAAATATTATTATTATTATATAAAAATTTCACTCTGCTATTTTCATATTTCGTAAAAGAGCCCTTCTCTTTCAGACTTTTGTCAAAATATGGAATTAACCTGGTGCAGTTTTTAGATAACACGTTTTCTTGCAAAATTATCGGTAATTTTCATGTACTTGTGGAATAATAATCGATTTATGCAACATATTCGGAAACAAAAAAGGATGGTAGGTACAGAAGCAATGTGCAACATGTGAAATACATAGTACATTACTGGTAGGTACAATGCTGATTCGACTAATAATTTTATTATTGAACAAATTTAAAAAATACAAGTTAACAAGTATTAGTAGAAACCAGTTTTACGCGTCCATTCAATATTCATTTACTGAAACGTCTCGCAAGACTTGAGAAAATGTTTCCTATTCCCTGTTTGTTGTCAAAAGTACTTAATGATTAGGCAGTATGAAGTGAAAATAAGTAATTAAAAATATGCATTCCGCATTGGACGTATTCTTGCAGAATAATTGGGTATCAATTATCAAGTAAAAGTATACAAGTAGACGACAGTACAGTGGGAACAAAATATCTAGCTATCATGCAGGAGTTTGAACTTTTGTTGACTTTTATTATATACACGATTAACTTAGCTTAGGTCATATGTTTCTGAAACTTATTTCATCAACAACAATAAAAGCCAGCGTAGCCAACCTTTACACAACACTTCTACAAATTAGATATGGAATTAATGCAATTGCACAAACAAATTCTTTACCCATAACAAAGAAATTATAACCAACTAACAGAGGGACTACAGAATATCTACTGGAATGATGTTCGTGAAACAGAAGATGCAAAAGCTGCAATAAATATTTCCATGAATACTGTGACAGTAAATTGTAAAATTTGTCATTTAGAAAAATTAAAGAAATGCAAACATGGATTACCAACACAGTTATAGAGCCCATCATCAGACGAAATATAATGCAGCTCCTCGGTGAACCTGAAAATATACAGGGTGAACTAATACTAATTATGAAAAATTATAATTTATTTATATTTATATTTAACGGTTTTTTATATTTGAAATAGGTAATAAGCTGGACTGTAGCAACTACATGCCCATATCATTGATTCCAAATATCGGAAAAATTCTTGAATCTACAGAGATATTCAAAAAGGACGCAACAAATGCAAAAAAATCTTTATTTGCGATTTTCAAAAAAATTATTGTAATTGTACAATCATACCGTTACGTTGCTAATAATCCTGCGTGGTTGACGCAACATTAATTTGAAATTAAAAAAATAATAATAAACATGTCATCAACTTAGGCTCGTTTCGAAACCTACTTGGCCCCTATCAAATATACTGAGTGATTTTCAGATTCTTGAAAAAACACAATTTTCATAATTAACAAAATCTCAAAAGTTATATTTTGTCGGAAAATAAGGATGAAATTTTTCAATTAAATCATCAAAACAACACATGATATGAAATCTGAAAATAAATTAAATAAATAATGAATCATATGAACAGTAATAAACAAAATAAAATCTCAACGTGTCCTCCGTTCCTTTCCATGCACAGGATGGTTCGTCCATACATTTCCCTTGAAACATTCCTCATCATAACTGGCGGAAGTTGGGCAGCACATTCTCTTATCGTATTTTCAAGGTACGCTTGATCTCTGAAAGGTCTGTAATTATAAACCTCTGCTTTTAAATATACCCATAGAAAGAAATTGCTTGGGGTTAGATCGGGAGATCTAGGAAGCCATGAATTCACTGAATATCGTCCAATCCATCTACGAGGAAATAGATTACCAAGAAAATCACTAACTTCAATTGTAGAGTGTACTGGAGCACTATCCTGTTGGAAATACATTCTTCAGCGCAGGTTTATTGGCATATTCTCCAATAAATCAAGCAGATGAGTTTGAAGTAGAAGCAGTATTCAGGTTTACTCTTAAGAATATTGGACCAATGACGTTCAATATACCACACCCGCACACCGGAAAAAGTAAAGAAAACGGTAACCTCTCAGATTTTGATGAAATTTTTACTAAGGATTCAAGGTACAAATAAAACGATAGAAAAACAAAAAAAATGCAGAAATGTCTGGAAGACATTTATTTTCTCAATAAATGCTGAATGGTGGTACGTAAAAGTGCACTTTAATCAAACTTTTTACCTACATTTTAATCTGAAACACATATTGGAAGATTTTTAAGTAATACAAAACCCAAAAAATATACATATATATTGGTGATTTTACTCAAAAAATCATTAAAGTGTGACTAAAATAAAATTGCCAAATGTCAAAAATTGACAAGAAAGTATAAAATGCGATGATAAAATTTTCTTAAATTCCTGTAAATCAAGTGCCAATTACTGTTTTGTCGAAAATAATAGAAAATTCCTTTTCTATGAGTTTAGACGCTTTTATAGTTGATAACTGTAATGCAGAAAACCAAAATGAGAACCTAAATGAGACTACCAAAAATGTGAATTATATGAAGTAAATCTATTCGAATTCTTTGGAAAAAGTGATAGCTCTGAAAAGGGGCGTTTTTGTGAAATGGAAAAATTACATTTCAGTTTCCAAATCAGAGTAATCTTCTTCATCGGTAACATGTAAGCTATTTGAATTATCAAGGGAATTTTTTATACAGTTAACATGCCAATCTAAAAATTCTTCGGTTCTCTTGATGTTTTGATGAGCATATCATTTTTTTTATTCATAATTGAACAGAATTCACTCTTGATTGATTTCTATGAATTGTAAAGGAAAAATTCATAGTTTTCAATTGTTTTTCCAATCATTACATCGCTGAAGCAATCCTAAAAAACAAACGGAGTTTTTAAATCAATTCCTGGTATACCAAATTTGTAATTAATTGAAAAAACTAAAAAAAAGATTATTGTAGAATTTCACGAAAAATTTTTATGACCTCCAAGAAAAATTGAAAAATTTCATCCAAATGTTACTTTTTTTCGAAAAATCTAACTTTTGAGATTTTGCTAATTTTTGAAAATGCATTTTTTCAAGAAACAGAAAATCAACTAAAATCATCTAAACAGCTGTACGTGAAGGTCTACAAGAATGTACCGAAAAGCGCAAGGTTAGTCTCATGCAGGCTCTATCTTCGAACGACATATACAGCTCATGGCCAATGCATTTTCTCATGGTTACATTAGTAATTATGTTCAAATAATAATAAATTGATTTTTTTGTGATTCGTTCCTTGTTTCTTTACTCATGAAATTGATAGTCATCCGAATTTTATTCGTGTCAAAACTTTGGGCAAAATTTTTAAATTGATATCAATTTAACTCGTGACATTGAACAAAAATAACTCGACTGGACAGCTCGTAATTTTTTTAACAATTTTTTAACAATGTCAACAAACACAAACAATGAGAAAATCATCATACTCACCCTATATACGAACACGAGAATCCTCTATTCTTCATTTTCAAAACCAACCCTTCCTAGTTTTCAACAGTTCCTAATCTTTACATTGGCATTCAGTGTCAAAAGAATTTAACCTTTTGACTAAGTAACTGTATCAGACCATGGCGGATAATTGCATAACTTAATTTTTTGTTATCAACTCCAAAGGTTACCAGCACTGCAAGCAGTCATTGAGGTGATCGAAACAAATGTCCCTTTTCTTGGAGGTATTTGGTTTCCATCAAGCTCTAGTTACTTTCACGTTAACGTCTACAAGGTGACCTATCTCTATAGCGCTAAGTCTCATAACTACACAGTTTAATTGCAAATATGAAGGCAGAGTTCAGTTATACAAGGTATACCAAGATGAGCCGAGTCGGCATGTATATGGTAAACTACGGGGAGCATTTTCTGAAAATTTGTGCACAGGAGTTTGCCGAGGAGACCATTTCAGTTGAAATATTTTCCGGAAGAGAACAGCAACTTTTTTTTTTAATGGAACACCTGTTTTATTGCATTTTTAGAATATTTCAATACTTATAACTTTTTTCGAAACGTCAATGTCTGAAGGGCTCCAGCTCTCTGTTATTTCAAGTTTTTTGAAAATTTTAACAGATGCAGCCCTTCACAAAAAAAAATTTTGGAAACAAGGTTAGGTCAAAAATTGACAGACTTTGCCGAATAAGACTAAAGCTTCCTAAATCTTTGGAAACTTCTCAAAAAAATTATACAGATATTGCGAAAATTGTGTCATTTTTCCCAACCCCATTTTTTCTCAAAGCCAGTGGATTCTACGCTAAACAATAGGGAGAGTTTATGCTCACAACCCTACATATCTAAATTAAACGGTTTTAGTAGAAATAGTGAAAAATATCTGACCGTCGAATGTTATGGTTGAATCCTTTATAGGTTTGTGGTCGGTGTGTTTGCCACTTATATATTTCTCATTTTCAATCACGTAGAGCCCTCTATTAGTCGGTAGATGCACGCAGTATATATGCCAAGCGCATAGTTCAATCTCAACCTACAGGCAAAAATGTGCAAACACCATTGGCCGATATTAAAAGTGGTCTCTATATTAGCCACTATGCGTTGAAGTAACTGCCGGGGGAATCACATGTTTTTTTATATAATGAAAGATCATTGTGGGTTTAGTACTATTTTTATCTTTAAATTGGCGCCCCACGTTGGGCGCCAATTGAAAGATTATTGTGGGTTTTGTACTATTTTTAGCTGGTTGAAATTGTAAATGAAATGAAAAGTTTTGTGAATTAATATTTTTGGTTTTTCAATTTATAGATTGTACATTTTTCTAGATTACCCTGCTAGATACTTACTTTTCATTTCTGTTTATCCTACTTACTCTTTCTTTCCAGCTGCCTTGCTCAGTTGGTCCTGGAGACATGAAGAAAAACAAACTCTCTATCCTCTAGCAGAGTTCCAGGAATCGGGGTGCAATTATTGTTCAAAATATGTGACTTGTTTGTCAATAAATATTAAGAATTTCATTGAAAAAAAAAAACTTGAACTTCAAAACAAATAGGGTTTTTTTCATACCAATAATAGAAAAACACTTTCAATTGGAAAGCTTCAAAAGTCATTTATCCTACTCATATACTACCTATCTGCATCTAACTAACTTAAAATTTAAATTTTATTCGCTAACATTTACTCTGAAACGCAGTCCAGCTGTGATCTTATCAGCGGATCAATAGTCACTGCCTATGACATGAAGTTAGTAGTGAAATATGAAATAATATTCTGCAAGTGCGTAGACATAACCTTGCTTATTGAGGTAAATAACTCTTTCAGAACGAAAGTCTTTCAGATAGATAATTGTTCTTATAACTAATAACTAATGTTAAATAAAAGTTTCTTTATGGTTACTAATAGTCTTGTGCGCTTGTGCAGGTTTAAAAAAATGTTTAGTTCCAACGCGGAATTTCACGAAAACTGTTATTATTGTCTTGGGAAAAACGTTTTTGAATAGACACAAAAGAATTATTGGAGAAAGTTCTGATTTACAAGGAAAAATGGTACCTTATTCTGGAAAACTCCATGCTAGCAGCTACCGGCTTCTCGTTTCTGGACGATTTCTTGGAATTCTGAAGTCTGGTTAAGCTGATTTTTGCTCATTTAATACCTTGACACTTTGTCTATATTTTGATAAAGTTTCTTTTTGGTTTGATTTTGTACTTTTGTAAAAATTCCACCAGCTTCTCAAAAACGAAACAGCCCCAACTCTTGATGTTTTTTTTTTCCACTCCTCTTTTTTTATTCTATTCTCATTGTTGCTAGGTACGTCATTTTCACGCGAAATTCATGGCACATTAGGATCACTTTTTATTTTAGTATCACTTTTAATAATTAATTTCTTAAAACTACTTAACCTATTAACAATTCTGTTTCTATGAAACTTACTTAAAATTAAACTATTTTATAATGATGAAGTTTTCATATTTTTTTGTATTGAAGTATTTTTTTTCTCATTTGTATTTTGACACTATTTTGACGTATTTTGCTACCTTGTCATTCTGCTTGAAAACTGCCTGTGATTGGCTGACATTAGAGTTTAATGTACTGGGTGATTTTAAGTTAACTTTGAATTTCTACTCTTGAGTTAAAAAAAAATAATTTTTGAATTAATTTTTGTGTCTTTTTTGGGACTGTAATGTGCTAATTAACAAACTGACTAAGTTATGTTTTTATATTTTGGAATTTGTATGTTTCTTGGAAGCGCTTTACTTCGTGCTGTCCGAAGGTTGGAATAGTAAAGTAAGATTTCTTTGTTAATTTTTAATTTTTAAATGCTTGTGCATGGTTTCAGTTTTGAAAATGGTCTTTCTAAAGAAATGTAAGCTATTTTGTATGAAAATTAAATGTCTATTCGGGCTCTCTGATGGAAATTTTGTTTATTTTGTGACTTATTATGTGGTTAATTCTTTTCTACGTTTCATTCATAACAATAAATATGGGTGAGTGCCACCTATTAATTATTGTAATTATGCATCTACTCCAGTTTCACCAGTGAAATTGAGTGTTAATATCATTTGGCTGAGATGTTATTCCATATGAAAAGACAAATATCAATGAATAGCCTAGTTTTAGCACCTACATATAAAGCTTGTGGTCCTATACCTACAAATGAAATATTTTTTAGGCGTACTACCAAAATGGTTATACAGTGTGTACATAAAGTAAGGAATACATTCATTATTTCTGAATGTAAAGATATTTCGGAAAAATCCTCGGACAGGTCGATTTTCTTTTCCGATGGTCCAATTTTTGAACCCCACCCAAAATATATAGGGTTATCCGCAATTGAGTAAAAATTACTTTGGTGGTATTTTTAAATTGGACACCCAGTATATTTTTCCATATTTGGTTATGGATCGTCATTACGAATCCAGTGATACCAAGTTTGATGGGATTATGGAACGAAACAGTAAAAAAATTGATTTGAATTTTGAAGAGGTATTCTGTGACCAAAGCATGTATCTAGATCACACAGATGAGAGGGAAGTTTTAGAGGTAATTACTGAAATCAATATAAACTCAGCAGCAGGTAGCGATGGAATAAACATTAATAATATAACTTCGGCAAAAAATATAATCATACCAATTCTTGTGTTACTAATTAATAATGTCTTCGATAGTGGTGTATATCCAGACATCCTCAAAGTATCTAGAGTCGTACCAATTCATAAGTCGGGTCCACAAAATAAAACAGAAAATCATAGGCCAATCTCTGTCATAAGCGTCATATCAAAAATAATTGAAAAAATCATTAAAAGAAGAATAACATGCTTTATTGAAAAATACGTGAAACCAGACAAATATCAATATGGATTCCAACCCAAAAGCAATACACAAAGTGCTTCAATAGACCTTGTCAATCACATAACCACAGAACTTGATAGTAAAAAATGTGTTATCACTGTATTTGTGGATCTCCAAAAGGCGTTTGATGTAGTGGACCACAAGGTACTCCTAAATAAGCTTGAATCCATGGGGCTGAGGGGAAGAATTTATAACCTATTACGCAGCTACTTATGGAATAGGAAACAATATGTTAATATTGGATCAGAATCTAGTGAACTGGTTGTAAATAACTGCGGAGTACCCCAAGGTTCCGTTTTAGGGCCTCTATTATATGCACTACATGTATTGAGCTTACGGCTGACAAAACTGCGTGGACGCTACTACACATTTGCCGATGATACAGTGTTAGTATATAGTGGCATAGATAAAAAAAACATTACAGGAAACAACAAACGAGGACTTGAAAACGTATTCATTTTGGCTGCTAGAAAACAAACTCAAAATTAATGTTAAAAAAACAAAGTATATGACATTCCATCAAAAAAATTCACAAATTGGGGAGACAACGATTAAAATTGACGGCGGCGACATTGACAAAGTCGAAAATATCAAATATCTGGGACTTGTCATTGATGATAAACTTAACTGGCAGAAACATATTGACCATTTGATTTCCAAAACAGTACATATGATTGGTGCACTCTATAGATGTAGAGAATATTTGGATACAAAGAACCGCTACTTAATATATAATGCGTATTTTCTCTCAAATCTACGGTATTTGGTCACAAATTGGAGAATATGTGGCAAAACAAATTTTAAACATATTCAAGTACTACAAAACAAAATAATAAAAATATTATTCAATTATCAGTACCGGACACAAACAGAAACAATTTATCGATAAACAAATATAGTACCAATAAATAGAATTTTGAAAATAGAACAATGTAAGTTCATATACAAAGTTATAACAAATCAACAAAAATGTAACACCCCTCTCAACTGTGTAAATAATATACACTCGCATGAAACAAGACAACTGAGTAGTAACAACCTCTATTTACCAAATGTCAGAACAAGTCTAGCCTTAAATAACCCAATAAATAGATGTATGGAAGCATTTAATACAATCTTGATCAATATAAGAAATATAAATAGTTACAGGCAATTTAATATAGAACTTAAAGCACACATAACAAATGAAATATAATTTTAATTAACTAAAAAACGATCCTAATAATCACATCAACCACATAGATAAACATACTCCGATACCAGCGTCTTTGCTGATTAGGAGTCTTAGTACAAAATCTCATGAGTAAATTTATCATAGCAATTATATGTAATTTTATTTTTTAAATGTATGTAGAATTATAAACTAAACTATTTGTGTAACCTGAAATATGTTTATATCATGTAATGTACCTATACTGATGAATGAATAAATTGTGATGCTGTTTAAAATGTCAAACGGCTGCGGAGATATGGCAAAAAACTTTTCCATATACCCAATGAGTGCGACAGAGACTTTTAACCTTCTGAATCGTGTGGAGTCTCGCAGTCATACTCATTAGACATACGAGGAAGTTTTTTGGCCATATCTCCGCAGCCGTTTAACATAATCCCATCAAACTTGGTATCACTGGATTCGTAATGACGATCCCTAACCAAATATGGAAAAATATACTGGGTGTCCAATTTAAAAATATCACCAAAGTCATTTTTACTCAATTGCGGATAACCCTATATATTTTAGGTGGGGTTCAAAAATTGGCCCATCGGAAAAGAAAATCGACCTGTCCGAGGATTTTTCTGAAATATCTTTACATTCAGAAATAATGAATTTATTCCTTACTTTATGTACACACTGTATACCTACTCATACTGACAGAAAATCTATATAGGTACTGGGAACTCTTTCCTCTATATTGTAGATAAAATAGAAAAAGCTAAAAAAAATCTGAACGTATCAGACTTTGCAGATATTAATCCTGAAGAACCAAGGGCTAAATGTAGGATCTCACTTACCCCATAAAGGCACTTACAGAACATGTGCGTTATGTAGCACCAAACAGTGTGTGCAAGTATCCAATATAATTTGTGGGGAATGCGACGTTGCATTATGTTTACAGTGTTTCACGTAAAATGAAAATTAACCGTTTTTTATATTTAGACTGTAGAAAATGTTTGCATTCTTTTTTCTTTCCATACGACATATCAAGCTCACAATAAAGCTTTTTACAACGAGATTATTATGAATAATATCTGTTTATATTCACATTTGATAGTGGCATATACAGTGCGGCTTTTTTTAGTCCCCCCCCTGTTAACTTTTGAACGGCTCGACGTAGAAACATGAATGAAAAACTGTGTGGAGGGTTTCACCGATACTACTTTTTGAGACAAAAATATGTTTGATTGCTCGAAAGGGGGCGCGGGGGGGCACATCAACTCAAAATTTTGAAATGGCATGGGGGGTCAAGTGTCACATCGTTGAAAAGAAAATTCAATTCTCTTCACAACCATCTAAATATTTTTGAATTTTGTAGAGAAATTTTTTCTCAAAATCGATTTATATGCCTTTCGAAATTTTCAAGTTGATCTGTCCCTAGCGCCATCTGTCGAGTAATTTCAATGTTTCTTCTCTCAAAAAGTAGTATCGGTAATACCCTTCAAAATATTTTTGGTTTCATAATTCCACAACAAACCGTTCAAATTTATCGAGGTATGAGTAGTTTTCAGATCCGCATTTATTTTTGATATTTCGAATTTGGATTGTGAAAAAAATTTCAACTAAATTAAACAAAAAATAGATGGTTCTGAAGAGAATTGAATTCTCTTTTCAACGATGTGACACTTGACCCCCTATGCCATTTAAAAATTTTGAGTTGATGTGCCCCCCCGCGACCCCTTTCGAGCAATCACCATATTTTTTGTCTCAAAAAGTAGTATTCGTGAAACCCTCCAAATGGTTTTTTATTCATGTTTCTACTTCGAACCGTTCGAAAGTTAACATGGGGGGGGGGACTAAAAAAAGCCGCACTGTATACTGATCACTAACCATAAGCAATATTTATGATTCCTAGATAAACTGTGGCATCTATAGTGACCACCTATTTGCGTATTTCCAAATAACATATTTGACTCAATTTTGACAAAAAAAATCTGACGAAAATCTATAACCTATAAAGGGTTAAGAAATGTCACGTCCCCTGTCTCCCATCAAAAGCTAGATAGAGAATGCAAAGGAATTAGGAAAATGTTTCAACAGTTTCAGACATGGAAAATAATGATGAAAAAAAAATCGATCGGGGCTCGCCCCCCTTTCCTGTCACGCAAAAAATTAGGAAAACTCGCGAAATAGAAATCGAAAATATCCGTAAAAATAGTGAAAATTATCTGACCATTGAATAATACGGTTTTAAAAAAAAGTACCCCTCTTCTCCCTTCGAAAACTAGATAGCAAACGCGTAGAAATTCTGAAAAATATCCAACGGTAACTTAACATGCAAACGACCATGCATTAATTAAAATGAATAGACTAAGAAAACTAAAAAGAAATCAAACAATGAACTTAAAGAAAAGTTTTTAAAGAGGAGTTCTCATTATATGCACTAAAAAGAAGAAAATAAATTTTAAAGTGAATTGAACCCGTCATTTTGTTACATTATACAGTTTTAATTGATATGAAAGCTTGTCGCGAGAATAAATTTTGAGTTAATTTCAAATTTAATTTGCAATAAGAAATACATAGATACTTCTTGCGACAAGCTTTTATATCATTTAAAATTTTATAATGTAACTAAATGATAGGTGTAATTCACTTTAAAATTTATTTCCTTTTCTCTAAAAAGTTTACTTGAGTTTATCTATTATCTCAATGTCTCTTTTATGCGTTTTAGACAGAATTTGTGTGTCAATTGAACAGCATCTCCATAGAATACGATTAATCGAAAATTCTATCTTCGATTACTGCGAAACGTTGTCAGTTGTCAACGTTATATGTATATGTATTCGACAATGTTAATCATGTACTGCTGATCTTCAAACTATCTAGATATGGTATTCTTGGGTTACCTCTGAAACTTTTTGAATCCTTCTTGAAAGGTCGTGAACAATGCGTTCGTATTGGTGAGATTAAAAGTGAAAAATATCTCGTAGCAAGGGGTGTACTACAGGGATCCATTCTGGGCCCTGCACTCTCCATAATCTATATCAACGAACTTCTTACTCGTCTCACTAATACCTCTTCCTGTGTGAAAATAATTTCATATGCTGCCGATACCAATGTTCTAGTTAGAGGCAATGACAATCACTCATTAGTGAGTCTGACTCAAGACTTATACTCTTTTATTGTGGTCAGAGAAGAATCAACTGAGCCTAAATATTGATAAGACTGTATTGATGAAATTTAGTATTATACCGAGCAATGAAAACTTCATACTGTTCTCAGTGATATTGATAAGATAATTTCCTCCATTGACTGTGTGAAGATGTTAGGCATTATTATTGTTTACATGCTAATTTGGGAAGCCAATATTAATGAACTCTGTAATAAGCTTTCTAAGAATTGTTATGCCCTGAAATTTACTTCTAGCCATTGCAGTGCAAATATACTTCTAATCTTGTATTATGCAACTTTCAACTGTCATATTCGATACGGTATGCTATGCTGGGGAACAAGTCATCATGCAAAACGAATTTTCTCCAGAAAAATGCGATTAGAATTATAAAAAATATGAAATGGTCTGATTCCTGTATACTAGCGTTCAAAGACTTGAAAATATTAACATTAGTAAGCCTATATATTTATGAAATTTCGATATACGTCTATAAAAACAAGCAATATTTCTTAAATAATAAAACAGCTCATATCTATTTGACTCGGTCTAAACACTTACTAATTACAGCCCAACATCAAACTTATTTTTATCAAAAAAATCTCTATTATATGGGTTGCAAGGTGTTTAATAAATTAAGCTTTGAATTGCAATATGCTCCTAATGTTGGGATTTTCAAAGCCAAACTGAAACAGTATTTGCTTGAAAAAACATATTAAACTCTCGAGGAGTTTTTCAGTTGAGATTTTTAGCCATTTGACTTTCTCTATGTTAATGTATTGTATGCATTTTAATTGTGGAAATAATTTATTATTATTATTATTATGTACCTCGTAACTAAGACATATCAATTGTGAAATTACTAATTAATATCATTGAATATATTTGCAGAATTGAGCTTTTGAGGATCCTATATATAATCCATTAAATATCCTTTCTATTCGTCAATCAGATCCAATACATTATAACTGTTTCCTTTTATCATTCCGACGTGTATTTGGTAACATTCTTCATAAAAAATTGGAGCAACTATAGAATTTACGATTTGATTTCTATTACCTGTATCAATACCACGTCGCAATTGAATTGTTCCAGTCACCCAGAATATTTTTTCAAGCTCTTGCCAATACAATAAACTTGAAAGTAGAACTGCGAATTTCACAAGAATATTTCCTTATTTGATTTCGATTAGCTGATAATTCTATGTTTGTTCAGATATAGATTATCCCTTCACTCATTAAAAAAATCGAATGGACTGTAATTCATGTTTTATTGGAACTTAATGATTGATTATTCGATAATGATTCAATAATCCGGTATGGTACTTTATTCATTTGGTTGTAGATTATTCAGTTTAATTAGGTTTATTAGTAGGAAATTGTTTGGGTTTGAAACACAATTCAGAGATATCATCTGTACATTACATGTTTTATCTTTTTTCTACTGACGTAACTGAAATGGCATTCAGCGTACGGATATGCACCGCACTAGATAATAGAGCACTGTCAGCTGACGTCACAACATGGCTGTCAACAGCTGATTGTGATTGTGACTGTGATTTTTACAGATACTTAATCATTATCATTGCTCAGCGGAGCTGGCTATCAGCCGAAGTTCAGGAGACTCGATTTAACCAATAGCCCTCTCCTGAACCTATTACCCAATTCCCAAAACCTGCATTTATCATATTATTTGTTATGTTCATTTATCATTAGTATTGATTCTAACAATCGATATACTGCTACTAATTGAGATATATCCTAGGTTAGGCATTGTAGGGATAAATACTCAAATTTGGATGTAATCTGCCAAGTTCCAAAATTGTAGATATTGACTCAGCGTCAGTTTACGTGCATTCCGCACTCTGAAACCACGTAAACTGACCATGAGTCACTATCTACAATTTTGGAACCAAAGTATAGTCAGTTTTGAAAATGGTGTAATGACCGAAACTAGTCAACAAATATAAAATTATCGTGGAAAATAGACAAAATAGCTATTTACGATACAAGTTCTTGAAGTAGGACTTTTTTGTATGAGTGAAGTTTGTTGAATGAGGTGCAGCCGAGTTCAACAAACACGCGAGTACAAAAAAGCCCTTTACGAAAGTGTTTCATACAAAGTTTTTTTTTCGACAGTTATTATATTGCCAAATTGTAGCAATTATATCATTAATTTTAATGTTTCATGATATGAAATGTCGTCGTATTATCAAATAAAGACTTCGAGTTATATTTGACGCAAAATACTGTATTTTTCAAAAATGCATAAATGTATGAACAGTGTGTAAAAAATTACTTTACGCACAGATGATGATGTTACGCACAGGTGATTTTTTACGCACTTGTGCGAAAAAGTATTACTTTACGCACTGTCGGCAGTGCGTAAAAGCTTAGTTTACGCACTGTCGTAGAAAAAGTGTTTTATTGTGTATCCTAAGATAGCATTTTTTGCTAAAAAAATTACTAGTAGATAACCGACTGAGCCATCACAAGGAAGACATCTTGTTGTTATATTCTGTTATGTTTTCGACTCGCAACTGTCATTTATTAATTTGTTAAAAACATTTAAATAACAGAAAACTTGTTTTTTTTTTTTTGTTTCGCTTATAAAATGAAAACTATTAGAGCAATCTGGTCGCTCCAATGGAAAGAATTGTAGATAATTGAAATACGAACAAAATGGAATGTTTTACGATCCGATCGGATCATTAGTAACGGAGGAAAACAGGCATATTTTGTGATTTAAAAAAAAATCATAACTCCGCCATATTTTAAGAAATAGCGTTGGCTCCTCTCATGAAAGTATTGAATCATGTGTACTTTATGTGTGTACAAAACAGGCTCTGGCGGATCATTAGTTAAGGCACAATTGCAATTTATTAATTTTTTTTCACTATCTTGCAGTGTGACTGGATGCTCTAGTTATAGTCCGATTTCAATTCCTGAAACAGATTTTGAAGTAAAGCACCACAAAATGTATATTCTCATTTTGCGCTAAAATGCTGCGAAATGGGTAAAAAATGCTTGCAAACATGACTGAAAACGGTAGAGCTGGTGGAAGCGGTCGACTGGTAGGAGAGAGCGGAAGATGAGGGGAAGCGTATTATCACGTAACCCTCATCCATTAGGAGAGTTCCCCTCATCTCCCGGACTCTCCTGCTACTCGGCATCTAACGCTGGTTCGGCCGTTTGCATGCATTTTTCACCCATTTCACCCACTTCGCACCATTGTAGCGCAAAATGAAAATATACACTTTGTAGTTCTATATTTCTTCTTTCATATTCTGTTTGAGAAATGGAAATCAGGCTATCACTAGAGCATAAAGGCACGCTGTAACATGGTGCAAAAAAATTAAATTGCAATTGTGCCAAAACTAACGATCCGACAGCACCTGTCTTGTGCACACATGATTCAATATTTTCATGAGAAAGGCCAATCCTACTTGAAAAATGGTGGAGCTATGAATTAAAGAAAAAGAAACGCAAATTTTACCAGTTTTTCCAGGTTTTCTCCGCAAGAAAGTAGTAGGCCGTTATCCTTTGTTCACTATCTGCTCAGAGCACATGACTCTTGAACCCAATCGTCACTAACCCTACAGACGAGGGTCTGTACGAAAACTAGACTTTACAGAAGTTATTATCTCTTGGGTGTATAAATAATCCGCCATTAGATCTTTCCAAATCAGTTCCTTATCAAACATTACACAGATATGTGGTAAAACATAAAATGTCTGTACAACCAATTTCTATGATAAAAATTATGCTGTGCGAGTGTTCACTAAACAACAAAAAGAGGATATTTCTTGATATCTGGAAAAATAGTTATATAATAGCCATATTCAAATCTGGTGAAAAAGAAAACATTATAAACTATAGCGAGATATCCAATCAGTCCGCAATACCTAAGTTGTTTGACCAAATCAGTGTTTGACCAAATCAGTTTCTCATGTAATGAGAGCATAAATGACAATCAGCTTTGTTTTATGTCCAAAAGATTTACAGAAACGAATCTGTTAAGTTACAACAATGATAGTATATCAACTTTGGAACAGAAAATGCAATTAGACTCAATTTATACAGATTTCAGCAAGGCATTTGATAGGGTATACCACAATTTATTATTATTTAAATTAAAAAATATTGGTTTTAACGAAACATTAGTGAAGAGGATAAGGAGTATTTTAGCAGGTCGCAAACAGAAAGTTAAAGTGGGGTCTTATCTATCAAATGATATTGTTGTGTCATCCGGTGTTCCGCAGGGTTCACACTGTTCTCCATTACTACTCAACCTCTTCATTAATAATATCAGCGGTAGTAAATGGTGGTAATAAATATCTACTATTTGCAGATGCTCTAAAACTGTATGGACCCGTGAACTCACAGGAGGATGAAAAAAGTTTACAAGAAGACTTAAATAGGTTAGTTGATGTGCTAAAAAAATAAATTACATCTAAATATTGAAAAATGTTCTTCTATAAAATAAAAAATAAATCTGATTCATCTCATCACATTAATGATAAAGAATTAGTATCTTTGTCATCAGTAAGGGACTTAAGCGTGGTTTTTGATCAAAATATGAGTTTTGAGGAACACATTAACAATGAAGCCTTAAAGTCATCAAAGATTCTGGGGTGCATCTTTAGAAACTGTAACACTCTCTCAGTCCATACAATTAAGTTGTTGTACATGTCGCGAGTAATTTCTCACTTAGATTCTATTGTTTGGTTACAATTTTATCAAGTCCATAATTATACATTAGAACATACTCAGAACAAATTCTTAGGATTTTGTGCATATAAACTTAATATTACCATAGAGAACTATGATTATTCTTTTATACTTGATAAACTGAAAATGCAGACTTTGAAAAATCGTAGAATAACTAACGACTTATGTTTCATTTTCAAATTAATCAATGGATTTATTGTGTGCCCGAGTTTACTAGGGTTAATTAATTTTAATGTGCCAAGCAGAACTCTGAAAAAAAAAACAAACCTCTTTCGAATAACACACCATTCTACAAATTATGGAAGACATTCACCTATTGAAAGATCACTGAAAGTAATTGATGAAATGGATTGAGACGTTTTTCATGGTTCACTATACATTTTTTGAACACTTGTCAGATCTTTGTTTGAATAGTTTTTTTTCTTTTTTTTATGAAAATTCTTGCACATACATTGAATTTTTGTTAATAGTTTAAAGCACATTCACTATGAATAACATGTATCCATATGTATTATTTTGTAATGGGGTTTTCCGTAAATAAATAAATAAAAAAATAAGATGTATTGGCAAACTACATAGTTCTTTGTGCAAAAATGTTGCATGGTCTTCCCATCATATAATGCAGGCAGGTTTCCTATGAAATGGCTAGTACAAACAATAATTAAGAAGCTGGAGAAATAGAAAAGTAACAGGAAAAAAATTAAAGTAGATTGTTTTTCTTTGAATGTTTCCCGAATAATGAACGCTCTGCTGCTGGAAACAGGGTTTTCAATCTTGGTGAAGCTGCACTAAATCAGAACGAAACTCTCTCTCGCCAGAAATATCCAGAGGTTTCCCGAAGAAAGATGGAAATAAGATACGGAAACACACAAATGAAGGAAAGTGTATGATTGCCACTGATACACCAGAAAAAAACAGAAATCGAAGACAAGAAAAGTTGCAAAAACAAAAACAAAGAACATTTCGAAACATTTGTGAAATTATCCAAGAAAATAACAAAAAAAAGAACCCCACTACGAGAGTTCAGGAGGAGAATCTAGTAATGAAATAGATGTATCAAGTGACGATTCACCTACTTCTAAAGAATCGGAACTGTGAAGACTTAGTTCTGAATATGTTAGAAAATTAAATCAAATGGTTCATATATTTATTATTTGGGTGAAGTTATGATCTAGAAAAAATATCGTTATGGCTCATCTGTCGTTAATTGACGAAAATCCCCAGTCATGTTCATTACAAAAAAATTGTCAAACGATAATTTGAAAGATCCCATCCGTACTATACAAAAATCCTTAGGACTCTTCATAGAATTTATCATGGACAAGACATATAGAGAACTTAGGGAGGCAGATTTCACCATTAGTTGGAATTATTTTTAAAATTCGAAGTATGCTTCCTCTCAAATATCTAAAATCCATATATTTTTCGTTGGCATACTCTTAATTTCAATATTTGATTTCAGTTTGGGGCACTGCTTCGACCTACTTGCTTAAACCTTTGAAATCATTACAAAACAAAATTATTAAATTTATTTTTAAACTTGATTACCAAGAACCTTCTGTAAACTTATACAAACAAAGAAAGCTACTGGATTTACATTCCCTAAACAAATTGAAAATTTGCACATTAATTCATCTTGTTAAGAATAACATGAAATATTCCACTTTAATTTTCGAAATTAATAAAGATCAACACAATCACCTGACCCTACAAGCCCAAAATTTATATGTCAACAAAATTAAAACAAATATTGTAAAGAGACCAATTTATTTTGATGGTGTGAAATTTCACAATAAACTTCCAAATTGTTTGAAATAGTATGGTGAATTGCGATTTAAAAATAATCTAAAGAAGTACATACTCAATTGAATCCATTCTAATTCTGATATCATGATTTTATTTATTAATTGATTCTTAATGTTGTATTTACCTTAATGTTATTTGCATTATTAGATTTTTTCGTCTTATAAATTGTTTGTTTCTTGGAAAAATAAATTGAATTGAAGTGTGAAACGGAAATAAGATTTCTTCGTGAATTGTTGACACAAGAAAAATTCATATATCCACAGATACTACAGATACCTAAACCCACTCATTTTGGACAAACAAAACAACAACAGTCCTGTATCACATTCAACGTAAATTTTGGGTACTTGGATGTTCGTTAGGTCGATGCATCTGATCAGAGTCATTACCATTTCAAATTTATTTGTTATAAAGCTTTATGGGAGGTAACTCAATGATTTATCTTCATTTAAGTGTATAATAATCCCCATCAAGAACAGGATATGACACATTTAGTGCTCCAGTGCCCAATAGTTTCATAATCTCGAAACATTCTTCGGGCTGCAAGTCTGGGTGTGCCTCCCTTTGAATTTTTTGATCTGTTTCAGTGACAGCAGGAGCACAAAGCTTATGCCTGGTAATAAGCCACATTCAACGCAATCTCGCCGAGAAATCACAATCGCGTTGTATAATAAAATGTATCATGACTGTATTTATCATTATTGTTCGGTGTAGGTATTACAATTGAACGATTACTCATGTAACGTTGCACCTTTCATTATATCCTGAATATGTTTACAAGGTGAGTGGTAGCCCTGTTGGAGAAGAAGGACTGTTTCATAATCGAAGGTATTACAACAAGTGTATCGGTGATTATCGAAAAACAAATTCCTTCGATTTTGAGGAAACATATAATGTTGCTTGGCTTCGCTCGTGTGCCCAAAGCAACATATACGTCAACAATAGACGTCAATTTGTATACCTCCTTTCGACTTCATATTGGAGACGTTGATTTCCGAATAATTGATCGACTAAAAATTAACGTCGAAAAGACGTTACAAAAGTGACTGAATCGTGACAGGGTATACAGGGTCTTTCACGACGAGCGTTCGTTAGGAATATATGGAGAACGATTCAAAATAAGAACTTGATATTTTGTGGTAGTGGGTTTTAAAAAATGGCCTTCTAAACTAAAATATTTTCAACTTCCGGTCTCTTTCCGTTATACCTGAAGTTGAGGGCAACTTCCTTATTTCAAATGGAACACCCTGTATTTTATTACATTTTTGAATTTCTCAGCACATTTTAGGCCCACTTTATATAACAATGCCTATACCATATATATATATATATATATATATATATATATATATATATATATGGTACCCAAATTTGTTAGTTTTCGAGAAATTGATTTTTTTCTGAAAAATTTGACAGTTGCAGCACCACTCCGAAAAAATCATAACTCATAGACAGTAATACTTGAAAATGTGAAATTTCACAGAATCACACCTTAAGCATCAAGTCATGAACAGGTCCATCGAATTTTCGAAAATATACTATTCCATTATTTTTGGATACTACGAAAAAAAAGATATCAAATTCATGAAGACTGTCCTATACCTAAAATACACCCCTTGCAAGATATATCCGATTTTGGGAAATATTTGAAATGTAAATCATTCGAAGCAATACCAAACCAAGAAAGGTTTGAAAACAAATGAACTAATATTAACTCTGTCGTTGGTAAAAGGTAACTCAACATGAAAATGGATGGATTGAAATAAAATACTATCAGAGAGATGAATTATATCTTTGTTTATTGATATCGAATACAGTAATTTTATTTTGTTTATAGTTTTAAGGATAGATTTTATTTAAATTTTAGAATTTAACTTAATTTCTTTAAATTCAAATAATATTGTGGATCATTTCAACAGATGCTCAAAGACATTGCCGTTTTGTTCTAAACAAGAATATATTATTTTTTGCGTACCACTAATTGTAGCTTTCTGTATGGAGTCAGGAATCAAATTATTGAAAGCTCTCAGAACCCTTCGTTTCATATTTTCTTTATCACTCACAGGATCCGCATAAACATTTTCTTTGATATATCCTCAGATGAAGAAGTCCAGTGGCGTCAGGTCTGGAGAGCGAGGAAGAAATATAAATGGCCTACTGATCTTCGAACATCCCATACAACAACCCAGCAACGGTAGCAGTACTATGTACAGAGGCTTCATCCATCTTATACCATAACTTGGAAAGGTATTGTTCAGAAACATGCCTTATGGATTCACCAACCACATTCCTAATTATATGCCAATATCTATTGCTATTCAAATTCTCATCATAAAGATATAAACATAAAATTCGGTCTTCCTTTATAATGCAAAAAACATTAAAACTCCATGAATCCTGGAAGTTGCGCTGGTGAACGAGATCTGGATTTTCTGCTGCCGAAAAATTACTATTATGGCGGTTGTACATACCATTCTTGGCAAATTTGGCTTCATCTGTCCATATAATGTTCTTCATGAACTCAGGGTCCTCCTGTATCTTGATAAGAAACCATTCGCAGAATTCCACTCGTGTAGGTAAGTCGTGAGGTTTCAGATTTTGATCCTGAAGATATTTAAAGGGACGCCACTTATGTTTGATTAAAATCCGGTTTATTGACGAACATGAAATTCTAAGTGACTTTTCTGCGTCTTTCAACGAATTTTCTGGATAGGCTGTGAAGTAAGCCAAAACTACAATTTCGATGTCCTCATTGTTTACGAGTGTTTTTTTTTTGTTGATGACAGACAAAAAAGATCCGAAATCACGGCATTTTCTTAGAAGTCTTCTCAGAATATTTTTATTGGGTCTGTGTAGATTTTGAAATCTTTCTGCAAAAACACGACAAGTTCTGTCCATTATCTTATTGCATTCGCCATAAATGATTATTAAATTCAGGAAATCTACATTAGAATACCCCAAACGAGACATTTTGCACACAAATAGAAAACTACGAAATACACGTCAATTATATCTCATCAAATTTTGACATATTTGTTGTAACTTCATTTGTTTTCAAAGCTTGCTTGGTTTGGTATTGCTTCTAATGATTTACATTTCAAATATTTCCCAAAATCAGATATATCTTGCCAGGGGTGTATTTTAGGTACAGGACATTCTTCATGAACTCGATATATTTTTTTTCGTAGTATCCAAAAATAATAGAATAGTATATGGTTTCCATTTGAAAAAATCGTGTTTCATCAGTTTTCTCGATGTTATGTTTTAGGTGGAAATTTCTACCACCCTGTAAATTATTTTCGAAAATTCGATGGACCTGTTCATGACTTGATGCTTAAAGTGTCATTCTGTGAAATTTCACATTTTCAACTATTACTGTCTATGAGTTATGATTTTTTCGGAGTGGTGCTGTAACTGTCAAATTTTTCAGAAAAAAATCAATATCTCGAAAACTAACAAATTTGGGTATAGACATTGTTATACAAAGTGGGCCTAAAATGTAATAAAATACAGGGTGTTCCATTTGAAATACGGAAGTTGCCCTCAACTTCCGGTATAACGGAAAGAGACCGGAAGTTGAAAATATTTTAGTTGAGGTTATTTTGTAAACCCACTACCACCAAATTTCAAGTTTTTATTTTGAATCGTTCTCCATATATTCCTAACGAACGCTTGTCGTGAAAGACCCTGTATATGAAATATAAAATGATCTGTTTACGTCAATACAAAGCAAAACTATTTTGATCAATGGACCTGTAAAGATGGGTGTTAGTAGTTTGGTTCCCGTCATGTAGTTAATTAGACATTTATGTGAGATGCTTGATAATAATATGTAATTTAGTTCCCAATCCCAATTTTTGGCTTGTCGTTTCGGACACTGACATTTCCACGCACTCAAAAGTCTACGTAAGGTTAGTTAGATCATAAACGTATTTTCACAAAGAAAAATGGTGCAAAATCTACCTACTTCATCTATATCCACGAACTCAAATGTCTACGTAAGGTTAGTGAATAAAAAAATGTTATATAAACTCCGGGAACCCAATCACATATTAAAATTTGTTTAACCTAAAATATCGGAATCCGAATTACACATTTTTTTCTGACCCTTCTTAATTTGGGAACCAAATTACATATATCCATGAAGTTAGAACTTACCTAAACTTACCTAAAATAGGTGTTTATAAGTAATCCGCTAGAAGGATTAGCGGATTGTCTTTGGCTTTTTTATTTTGAAATTATACGGTTTTGCGTTTTTTTTCCTTTCTTTTTCTTTATTTATGCTTTGTTTATACTTTTCAATATTCAACTATTTTTTTTCTTCAGTAAGATTCAATACCAAAAATCAATATACAATATGATACATCAAATCTGAACAGTACTAGTAATAAAAAATGTTTTATTGTTTGAGTCGAATAAGAAAGATGTGTATATACTTTTCCTAATAAATATGTAGTATGATATTTAACACAATAACACTTTCTAAAATCCACAAATATTTTATTTGCAAGAGTTTCGCTAATCGATCTTCAAAAAAGTTTTCATTCAATAAATTCAGAATTAGCTCGAGACATTCTTCTTTTGGCTGTCATTTTGGCTGTCCAGAATATCGAGTTCAGTTCTTTAATCAATCACAAATTAGTACCTTGGTCACCTAAGCGAATACTATATTTTGTGATTGGTTGAAAAAATGCTAAGCAGAAGAGTCTGTGTATTTTGATATTTTTTATTGACTATTGACATAATTAGTCAAGCAAAATGGCCTTAACAATTTTAATTCCTGTTCATCTTCCTCAACCTAACCTCAACTAAACGGTGATGAGGAGAATTATTTTGAATATTTCTTCAAATGAATTCTTGTTCATTTGATATTCGAGGTAAGTGCAATTGTTAGAAAGGAAATATAACCTAAATTCACGTTTTTTCTTAGATACTTCAAAGTGGAACCAGGTGAGATTTGTGGTTTTACTTCGGCTTTTCGGCTAGTGTTAATTTTTTATTAAAATTGTATGTATATGCTCAGGACTGTGAATTCACATATTGTGGATCAGAAACAGAAAAAGTGCTTGCATATCCTATATTTTTTGTCATACACTGAACTTAATTTGTGTTATAGATGCGGTAAAAAACGAGCCAACTTTGCAACTCAGGAAGTTGAGAACACATGCTCCAAATCGTAATAAGAAAAATGAGTTACCAATTTACCTACCATATCTGAGAGATCAGATAAATATTCTTTGTTTTGTATTTATATATGAATGATAACATTAAATTGAGGTTTTCCAGGGTCATTTTGATTGCTTTATTTATTTATTTTTGGAAGTTTCATAATTCCATATAGATGACCTTTCTGTTTTTTCTCATTTAACCAAAACAGTATTTCGTATCGTTTCAGATTTCCCCATTTCCCCTTGGTGGACATTCTTATCCTGGACTCACTTTATATCTCGAGACATTATAACCATATCGCCGTAATGTTGTAGACACAATATACCATGGTCCAGTCGTATTTATATTAATTAATTATATACTACGAATTAATAAATATTAATACGTAACGATGATCAACTACCTGTTGATAATTGGTAATTATCCCATTCTCGGTATCAGCTCGGATAATTTAGAATGTAATTGACCATTATAATTTAGGCAGTTTTTGTAAATGTAACACTTTCGAAACAATTGTATTTCCTGTACTAGTTTTTCAGATTATAAATTTTGAATGTGGAGTTTACGAGAGTTTCTAATAAATGGTACACAACATTCCATATTTGTTTTCTTGCTTGGCCCAATGTTCGCGGAAACGTATATTTGTAGATCTCTTCGTTTGTTAAATACATCTTGAATATCATATTTGTGAAATATTACAAAATTTTAGACAAGTATTGAATTTTGATATAAGATAAGAAATCTAAAAATTCAGTTTTTCAAAAATAATTTTAAATCTAAAATGATTTTTGAAACTTGCTCATGGTCTTACTGAAGGTCCTTCTGACACAAAACTTTTTTTTCCATTTAACCAAGACCGTATTTATTAATGTTTTAGAAATCCCCGTGGTGGACAACTTCATATATGACTCCCTGTATATTAATTCATCCACATGAATCTATACTGATACAGTAATGACCGCTTATAGCGAACCTCAAGGGACCAACAAAAATTGGTTTGCTATAGGCGAAGTTCGTTATGAAAGATAAATGTTAAAACATATCAAGAATTAATTGTTTTTATTAAGGCATATTTCAAGCATATACATACATACATTAACAATTAGTTTCAAAATTTTTTAAATAAAATTGTTTTATATTTATTATAATTTTTTTGTTATTTTCTATTCTTTGAATGCTTGAATAATTCCGAGCATACATATTTTATTGCCGTGAAGTTGGACTGTGACTTTGTCCAACGAATTTTAAAAATGTTTTTGTATATTAGGATGCCTATTTATAAAGATTATTATTATTATTATTATTATTATTATTGTGAAATAAGTATCCTTAATATGTAATTCCACTTCGGCTAGTCGATCGAGTAAATATTGTGCAGCGTTTTAGGTCGGGAGGAAATAGCGAACGCTGTCGATATGTCGAAGTGCGTCTGATATGGTTGGAACTGGTATCAATTCCGTACTCTCACCCTCTTCATCTTTATCTTCCTCCTCCTCATCATCATCAACAGTATAAACTGAACAGAAGCGACAATGGCATCATCATCCAAGTATTCGGCAGTTATAAGTTGGTCATCAATATGGACAAATTCATTGAAATCATTTTCATTATGAGGAAGATCATCTTGAATGTCGTTATCATTATAAACTTCTAGTTGAATTTTCTTCAGCCATTCGACTAATGGCAGGTCATCATCTGAATCAAAATTTTTATCAGCCCTAAAAGGAAACCACCGTGTAATAAGAAATTGTTTGTTTTGATAGTTTTTGCCTTGCCATATGAATCAAGTGTATCGCATCCAAAAGATTAATAGAAACATTTTTCCCGCCACTATCAATAAAATTTATCATATTCGAGAGAAGAAGTCGACGATACTTGCTTATTAAACTATGGATAACACCTTGATCCATAGGCTGTAGTTTCCAACTGGTATTTGGAGGCATGAACACCAACTTGATCCAGACCAGATTCTGAACATCTGGATGAGCTAGACAGTTGTCTACTAACAATATGATTCTTCGTTTTGCACGGCGTAATTCATCATCCCATTTCCGTAATTCACTCTAAAAATATCTGAAGTTATCCATGCTTTTTTATTGGATTTGTAATTTACTGGTAACTGCACAAGATTCTTGAAACATCTGGGGTTTTTTGATTTTCCAATTACCGGTAACTTTCTTTTTTCTGTTCCAGTAAAATTTGCTACCACAGAGAGAGAGAGAGAGAGAGAGAGAGCTTCCTACCTTCACATTTCTCCCCTTTGAATCTCAATGTCCTGTTGAGTGTAAGCTTATAGAACAACCCGGTTTAATCTCCATTGAATATGTCCTCATGTTTGAAGTTTGCTCTAATTATTGGCCACTTATTTTGAAGCCAGTCTTCAACATAGTCCATATCAACTGATTTACATTCTCAACAATTTTTCCACTGGTTAAATTATGTCTTTTTTTGAACCTTTCTATCCAGCTTCTACTAACTTTAGGTTCTTAATCTTTTAACAACTTTCTTCCAAGTTCTTCAGCCTTCGAATGCAATATAGCACCACTAATGTTAAATTTTTATTTCTTTGCTGAGAAAACCATTTCAAAAGTCTCTGATCAACTTCAGAATTCATGGGATTTTAAAATTTGTTATGTCATACTAGTTCATTATTGTGTTTTTATTGCTTAGTTACCAACTATCTAATGTCGTACTTTATGCCCGTGCGGGCATAAAGTTCACTTTATGGCCCGCGCGGGCATAAAGAGAAATAATTTTTTGTTTAACTTATTTAATAACCTTTATTAATGAAATATCCGAAGTATCCAAGCAACACAGTTTCATTAACATTATTTACGTAGTTTTCTTGCATCCAATTTAACAATTTTTCGTATTCTATGTCGTAAGCTTCTTTAGACTTTTTTGGCAACCGATTTTCAGTTGCTTTCTTTGCTTCTTCAATAATTTCGTCAGGAATTCCAAAATCTTCGTTCATTTTGACTTCTAACTTTGACACATATAAAAATTATTGTGATTTTATGACATTTACGTTTGTCAACATTCACCTAGCAACGATAGTGTCTACTATGATAAAATGGCAATGTTATTAATTCAAACCGGATTTTTTAAAATACCGATTGCAATAACGAACTAGTATTACATAAAATTATGTATGTACCGCGGGCATAAACAGGCGACTTACAAACCCTCAGGCCAGAGACCCTCGGGTTCGTAAAACGTCGCCCTCAGGACATAAACATCTATTTATACCCTTGGTAGATAAATAACTATTACATCCAGGTTTTGGCTCTTTTCCAACGTTTCTATTATTTTTTGTTTATTTTTCCAAATTGTAGTCACTAGCAATAAAAATTTTGAATGGTAATTTACTCGTTGCTATTTTGGGTGCTACACATGTTGATTTACTCAATACCATTTTCGAACAAACTTGGTTTTGCTTCACACCCTGTTGCAATTGTTTGACGATGTCATACTTACTACTCAAAGTAAGAGCTTTACGTTTTCTTTTTTGAAATTACGTCACTCATGATAGTACGTCTTCATTCTTCAACACATTGAAACACTGGATTGGTAACTAGCAGCACGCGCCTGGCGATCGCCTAAAAGATTTCGGGGAATCCCCTGCTTTCTCCGTAAAATTGTTATAACCGAATTTTTTTCCGAATATACCTTAAATTAGAGTTCGTTTCATCCGAAAGTTCGTTATAAACGAGTTCATTATTGGCGAAAAAATTAACACATGTTTGATATACTTAAGTTCGTACCCTACAGATTGGTTCGTTTTAAACGGAAGTTCGCAATAAGCGGGTTCGTTATAAGCGGACATTACTGTAGTTAGATTTGAGAATATGATTTTGGTTCTTATGATGTTTTCAAAAGTGATAAATAGAGAGGAAATGAAAACAATTTGAAACAATTGTTAGCAGATTTGTTACCAGTATATATTTTCTGTGTAAATAAGTTTTTAGTTCCTCTCTATTTGTCAGTTAAGATGAATTTACACGTAATAAATGCCAACACTATAGAAAGTTTTCAAAACTAATCGTAAATATAAAACATTATGACACGACCATATAACAGATTTTTAGACCGTCCTTCTACTAACTAGCTAGAGTAGAATCAAATATTACGAAAATCAGACCATATCGTTAGGTCCAATTATTTTTCAATCGCATAAAAAGCAGCTCGCTAAATGGTAGGTGAACATTGCATAATTTTTTAAGGTGATATCACGTCGAATAATAGTTTTCGTGAACATGCAAGGCAAGAAGGTGGAGCCCACGCCTCTAGGGCATACGCCCGTGACAAGGTCGTAAAAAGTGAAAATTATACCACGAATTATTTCGAACTAGATCATAGGAAATGCTTGAAATACTTCGTGTAGACGTTATTATTACAAAAGTGTTAATAGGCCTAATTAAGAAGGTATATGTAACTGTTTCACTTTCGAAGTGTTACTGGTGACATTGGCTTGTAAATTAATATATAGGTTATTAATCACGTTTATTACGTATATGACGAGCGGTGAACTCATCAGCGCGTTTCCAAATGTGAATTCACGCATATTTGCTAATTTTGCCAATACATCCGACCGTTTGGTCAAAATTGCCTCATTCAGTATCGAATTAGTTGTATGTATAGGGATCAATGTTGGTCTCACTATATCCATATTGCTGAACTTTGGTTTACTGGAAATCTGATATGGAAAAAACAATTCAACGTCGCGATTGTGGACCCCCAGCCAATTGTTATAGTACCATCAGTGTTGCCAATCGGTGAGTAATTACACGAAAAGTGAGTAATTTGACATGTCGTGTGTCCTAAAGTGAGATTTTGGAAAAAGTGAGTAAAAGGTGAGTAATTCAAACCTTTATTGTTGAAGGTTGTAGAATAAAAAGCTTTATATATCCACGATTTTTCACGAAGAGAGCGACATCTAGATAAAATAAGGGGAAAAAAGTGTCCGTCATACCTAGTTTAGTAGTTAGCTGTTCTGTGGTATGGTTTATGATTCGTGGCGATGAAAATCAGCAAGAAGACTAAAAACAAGGAGTGTTTGATTCCCATAAGACAATGGGGACACTAGTAGAAAGAGATGAAAGAACATTTGTGACGAAATGTGACGTAGTTATACATGTCATGGCCGCCGTTCTCTATAGACAGTGACGGACTAGCTCTTGGTATATGAGAGTTACTGCTGACAGTTTTGTTGCTTGATTCGAGTTCGACTCTGTACTCATACCCAAGTACGTCACTATGACGCGTTGATGATACAAGTTTCTGATTGGCTAGAGCTTATTAAACCCTCCTTGTTTTTAGTCTTCTTGGAAAATCAGGAAGTATAAATGTCATATCAACAAGGATGGAAAAATTAAGAAATTTTATCTCTCTTTATTAGGGTGTCCAAAGCCATTACAAATCTCTTGCAATTTATTTGCTATTCGACTCATACGGCGAGAAATTGCGGTGAATGATGAATCATCATGTAATTTTTCGGTAATGTAGTGATATCTAACTCCAATTTCTGAAAAATTACATGGTATGATTCATCATTCACTGCAATTTTTTCACCATATGAGTCGAATCGCAAAAAAATTGCGAATATTCGCAAGGGCATGAACGAGCCTTTAGTTACCCAGCAATATCAATGACAAAAGTTGAATATCAAATCAAAGGTGAGTAATGGTGAGTAATTTGCCTTTGACGAGTGTGTAATTTAACAAAACCGGATTGGCAACACTGAGTACCATTTTTGTTTTGCGGAAATGCCCTGTTGCCAAGTTGACCTCTTCAGATTACTGGAAATCTTATAAGAAAAAAACAGTTGAACGTCTCGATTATGGACCCTGAACCTATTCTAATGGTACTATTTTTGTTTTGCGGAAATGCGACGTTGCCACGTTTTCGTCACCTCTGGGATTACTGGAAATCTGATATGGAAAAAACAATTGAACGCAACGATTGTGGGCCCTCAGCCAATTGTAATAGTACCATTTTTGTTTTGCGGAAATGCCCTGTTGCCAAGTTGGTCACTTCGGGGTACTGGAAATACAATTGAACTTCTCGATTATGGACCCTCAACCTATTCTAATGATACTATGTTCGTTTTGCGGAAATGCGCAGTTGCCAAGTTTTGGTCTCTTTGGATAACTGGAAATCTGATATGAGGATAGTTCTGAGTGGATACCATACTGTTAGTTAGATGATTGTGCAATGAAAATTGAACCTTGCAGAAATGCGCCAATGTTGCCAAGTCGTGGGCGCTGAAAATCATTAAAAAAATATTTAAGGAAACTTGGCTCAAAGAATATCATTATAAATATTCATCCATATCAATTTTTATGACAATTTTTTTGAAAATACTTTTGGAAATGTGATGACACATGATCTAAAAAACCATTTTTATTTCATTTAGGTTATCTCACTTTAAGTTTAAATGATATACTTTAGAAATTCTTGAAATGATTAAATGATGCGAAACAACGTTGAAATTCTCAAGTTCTGGATTCTCAGTCACAATGTCACAAATTATCATACAACCCACAGCTCACCGACTATAAAAATGATCATTGACATCAACTTCATTTCCATGGAAATAAAAGTTACAGCGTGTCTCTTTCTGCTGGTAGTTTATAAAATGCGAGCGAAGCAAGCATCTGCTGTGATTTCACCTTTTCATACTAATCAGTGATCAAATCACCAGCAACTTGGATAGCTAGGTTAGTTCGGTTAGGTAAGGTTGTGTCCCTTTTTTACGCTTAGAAATTCGGTCCATAGCCGAAAACGTGGGCAGTCGGAAGAAAGAGACATGTCGAAGGCGTGTCTTTTCTTTCTTACTAATCAGAGATCGAATAACCAGCAACTTGACTTGATTATTATTTTTGATGAAGTATAGTTTTTTTTATTAGCCAATGTAAAATGGAAACTTTTTTGTTGCTTTCATTAAATTTTATGATTTCATCAATTCAAATATATTTCAACATGCCCCATTATAATTATCTACTCAATACAGTGTATTTACTTTCAGGTATTCAATTATTTGATGTTTTTATAAAAAAAGAACATGTTCGTGTGACATTAATCACCTGGGTAATTGAACGTGCCCAGTTCAGCGCGCCTGACGATCATTAGACGTGTCTGACAAAGCTTTGAGGGTGTTTTACATTAGCCAGATGGTCTTTATTATAATATAGGCCATCACATGATAAATTTTAATGACTGCAAAAATACGGGAACATTTTTTGATGAACATTTTATAGTTTTTCACCTGCCGGGCATATTATCCATACTTAAAGATTAGCCATACTATTTTTTTAGTCAACACCAGAATACCTCATACTACTAGTACTATTTTTATCACTGGAAAAAAAGGGCGGTGTATTCGTATGCTCTGACGCATTTTCTGCCTCAACCCTTCGGAACCCCCCTCCCTAAATATATATGAATTTTGCGCAGAATTACTGGGAAAATAAGTACAAACAAAATTCACTGCCATTTTGTCGGTTAATTTGAGGTTAAGTCAAAAAGTGTTATATATACAAGGTTTTGTTATTTTTATTGTCTACAACTTTTCTATTGAATGTTTTTTGCTAGGAAGTCACGTTTTGCCGAAAAAAACATTTTCAACCCCTAAACTGCATCCCCATTTCACCATTTTGAGTGTTTTCAAGTTTAAATTTTGTTTCCCTCAAAGTTGGAACCTCAAAAACATTCCTATTTTTAGCGTTTTGGCACCATTCTATATGTATTTTAATTATATCTATGCATATTTCTGTGATGTAATTTTTAAAGTGTTTTAACACAATCAGTCAGAGATTGCAAAGAGATTTAAATAATGTTTTGGAATGGAGCGTTCGGTGTAAATTAGATTTCAATATAAATAAATGTAATGTTGTTATGACAATAACTCGCTAAAAAGATCCAATTCTCTTCGACTACCGCATGAACACCGAATCTCTACAAAGAGTTCACGAGTTTAAGGATTTGGGTACAACCTATGACTATGAATTATCATTCAGAAAACTTATTCTGCACATTGATCTCTTGGGTTCACAATACGACAGACAAATCTCTGCACTAACACAAATTCTATAAACCTATTCTATTTCACTCTGGTGAGATCTAGCGAATGTCAAACAATCTTGCAGGAATTAGAAAAGATACAAAATACATTTTTAAGATACTTATCTCTATTTGAAAAAAAATTTCATGTACCCAGATTATAACACTATCAGAACAACACAATTGAGAAATGAATTTAAAATATCCTCTCTAGAATGCAGGCGGAAAATATTTTCTTTACTTTTTCTATATAAAGTTATTAATAACGACATAAATTCTGCACAGTTATTGTCGCTTGTACCATTCAATGTACCACCCAGACCCATGCGTTCTTTTTCTATGTTCAATGTTCCCCACGCAAGAATCACTTTTTTCTCTCCTGTCTTGACCATGTTCCGATGGGCAAATGACATTAGTTGTCTACAAGATCTAGATTGGAATGTGTCTCTTTCAAAATTCAGAACCCTCACCAATAGACAAATCGTGAATTTGTCTGTGTAGATATTCGTGTCTCACATAGATATATATTTTATTTTATTCAATTTTTTGTCCCCACCAAATTTATCTCTTTGTATGTTCGTGAATGCAAATGTTTTTCTTTTGTCTTATCTATCCTTGTAATTAGGCCAGTAGGCTTGTTATGATGGAACGAATAAATAAATATAAACAATGTCGACTGTTTTATACTGACCCTTCCATTTTAAGCGGTTTCTGTGAATTTTTATTTTCCCGTTTTCTTAAAAATTAAAATGAATAAATTCGTCCTATTGTTAATTGCTTACATACACATTTCGAGTTACATGCATGGAAACGGTTTTTAAATTGTTTCTCAAAAATAAAACGAGATACAACAAAAATTAAACAGACAAAAAATTATATGTTTAATTGCCCAATCTTGAAAAAATTTAACATATAAAATTACAGTGGAGTACAATAATCTGTCCTTATATCAATTATATTACCCTTTGGGATGCCACTTTAGTTAATAATTTTGTCTTGGGTAAATACATTGTAAGAAGGCCCTTATAACCGCAAAGAACAATGCCAGGTTTTATTGGAATAAGCGAAATGTTTTCAATTAATTGATAAAAATTTATTTTTTCTAAAAACGTCGAAAACACATTCTTGTAGAAAAAAGTTTCCTTCCTGCCTAAAAAACCAGAACATAAACGTTTGGCGATTCAACCCTGGTTCACCCTGTATATTGAAGTCATCAAACATAGCGTCCACTGTTCGCATGGAATGACTATGTATTACTTCCTTCAAGTTTAATTCTCAATGCTGGTAGAAAGAGAAAAGAACTGGAAAGCGCTGCATTCCAAAATGTAAAATTCGTCAAGAAATGCAAGTAATGGTAAAAAGTAGCCTAATTTGTCTATTAGGTAGAAAAAATTATATAATATGATTCACTTTTTACTTTTACCGAAATTTGCTAAGTTTACGGTGAAAGTTTCACGCTCCCAGTAACTTGTCTTTTTCACGGTTTTTACTGAACAAACAATTTGTTTTGGTTAGTTGCAATACTCCAGACAAACTATTTTATAATAGCGATTAATTATATGCTAAACCGTTTGTTGCATTACCTTGAATGTGATTTGCGGAATAAAAATACTTTTAAATTGCCTTGTAATTGACTCCGGTGCGCCAACTTGAAAAATCAATATCGGCAATAGGCGAGAAAAAGTAGAAGGAAATACATTACTTAAACGTAAAAATCAAGGACCTTGCTATTCCAAATAAAATATCGAGGACATCACATAAATATAATTTTAATAGTTTCAATTGATATTTTATCTTCTCTGGTACCTTTATTGTTTCGATTTTGATTAGGGCCACTTCTATTCAATATACAGGGTGTCCCAAATTCGAGCCTCATCATTGGGATCTGGGAAACCAGAAGAGATACGAGGTCGGTTAAATGGAGGCAAAGTTGCGCAATTTGGTGCTCATTTAAACGCCGCTTTCATATTTGAAAAATTCCGAATACTTCCGAAGATTTTTGGAAAAAAACGATTATTCGCGATTTCATTTTTATTTTTTTGTGACTCTATTTGAATAGATATAACAAAACAAATTTTACATTCCCATTGCTACTTTTTCTGTTCTACAAGATGGTGTTATCAGATTTTCAAACCCCGAGGTCTTACTTCTTGATTCTGCCTTGGGTTTTCTATTGACCAATAGTATTCGTTATGTCTGTTGAATAGTCCATCTGTTGAAAAACTGCATTCATCTGTCCATATAGTTTTATTTAAAAAAAAAATTAAAATTTGTTTTTACGAAACTCCCAGGTTTTCGGAGAAAACCCCTCAAAAGCAGAGCTTGTGCGAGCAAGGGAGATCCGGGACCTACAGTTTAAATAAAAGTGGAATCCGAACCACTTCAGCTCAGTGACACACGACCGGGGATCGAACCCGGACCGTCTGGGTGGAAGCCAAACGCTCTAACACCTCGGCCACTTCGCTAGGAAGTCATCATTTTCATTAATTTTATTTTGTAACTAGTTACAAAATTCTAATCGTCTCTCAGCATCGCCACGTAGTGTTTGACTAATATGGATTTTGTAAGGTTTATATCCACGCTTATTTAAAGTTCTCCAAACTCTCATTCGCGGTAATCCTACTTCTTCTGAGAAAACTCTAACTGAAGCTCGAGGATTATTATTGGCCTTAAAAAATTATTTAAAATTATTCATTTTACTTTCTACTTTGTAACAGTTTTCAAACTTACAGTGTTCAAGATAATTCGTTCCTCTTCTGGATCGATTCGTGTTCCATATTCAGCCCTTGGCTTAACAAAACTTTCATACTGAACTGAATTATTATCATAATTAGCAAAATAACTATAATGCGGCTGCCGTCTTTCTGGATATTCCATCAACAAATAGCGCTCACAAGTCGTTTTTGAATTTCCTCTTCCTCGTATCTCTTCTGGTTTCCGAGATCCCAATGATGAGGCTCGAATTTAGGACACCCTGTACAGTTTGTCTAAGTTGGAACCATATTGAAAACTTTTTTATTATTCATTCTAGGAAAAAAAGTCATTTTTCATAAAAAGTTCTAAAATTTAAATTACAATCATCAGATATCAAATCAAATCAAATCAAAAAAGTATACGCGATGTGACAAAAAATATGAATTTTACTCAGGAGTAAAGTACGTTTATATTTGAAAATATCGAAAATTCTTATAAAAAAAAGTTGTTCAAAATTGAAAATTTTGTTCAATTATGCAATTACGTCCATAGACATTGAAAAATTTGGTTATGTTACTTTTTACTTTTTTTTATTATTTTGAATGAACATTTATCTCTTTTGATTATGTAACAGATGATCACCTTTCCGTTCCACAATGTTTTCTAACAATTTTGCAATTTGAACACATAATGACTGCATATGCATATCTTGTACAAATACGAAAATACATACAAATGATTTTTACATGTAAGTGGATGCAATTGCATATCTAAACGTAATTTTTAGTTCTGAACAACTTTTTTTCAAAAGAATTTTCGATATTTTTATCGCACCGCGTATACGACTGAAAAAATTTGATATCTGCTGATAGTATTTTAGATTCTAGAACATGCAAAACTTTTTATGGAGAATAACTTTTTTCCTAAAATGAATAATAAAAAAGTTTTCCATATGGTTCCAACTTAGTGAGACAAACTGTATATTATATGAATGATCTTTTTGATTTGAAGACTATCGGAGACATTCAAAATTATGCTGATGATACCCTTATAACCTACCAGGCAGAAAATTGGAAACTACTCAAATTATTTGTTGAAGACGAATTTCAATTTAAAAAAATGGTTTTTGATGCTAGTTTATTAACGATAAACTTTGAAAAAACGAAATACATCTCTTTTACTTCTCAAACATGTTCAAATTCGAATTGAGCACCAATCAAAATTAATAATTTGAACGAAACTCAACAAACAAATGATATTAAATATCTAGGTATAATAATTGACAGGAATCTCAAATGGAATAGGGAATATGCAAGTGATTTAAATTTACTTGATTTTTTTACCTCCGATACTTTGTCTTGACATTTCACCTAAACCATTAGTTTATCATTTAGTTTGTATTCAACGCCATAAAACTTTAATAATAAGCGCGCGGAATTCAAATTTGCGAAACGCATCACCATTGGTCGAAACGATTAATGACGTCTTATGGCACGTTATGAAATTTATCTGTGTTGATATTCATACTGTGCTAGTCGTCTTTCATAGATTATAGACAATTGTAAATTATCAAGAGCAATGACTGAAAGTGGTTTTGTCAAAGCACAATCCGACAATACCTGAACTGATAAGTGGTAATAGTTTATCAAATGATAGTTTTCCTTGTGTAATTTAGGTGAGGAAGGTATAAACAGAGTTATCTCCCGCTTGATATACAAAACATTTAGGCATACAAAACTTACTTCTGATCAATTCACATCATGTTAACTATCGAAATACAATATACTCACATTGAAACTATCTTCACAACATTAAATGTGATATTGGAGATACTTCGGCCCTTCTCATAACATTACACCATTGTTTACGTATTTTCCCATCTCTTGGAACAGAAAAAAATACTTTATTTGGTGTACATATAATTGTGTTTTGGCATTCTGGTACTAGACAATACCTATAAAATGGTTTTTTAGCATTTTCCATTATCGTAATAGCGATTAAAACTGCAAAACCCTAACCTAATTAATAACTGTCAATAGTCAAGGAGACTAAAATTTAACAAGGAGGGTTTAATAAGCTCTAGCCAATCAGAAACTTGTAGCATCAACGCGTCATAGTGACGTACTTGGATATGAGTACAGAGTCGAACTCGAACCAAGCAACAAAACTGTCAGCAGTAACTCTCATATACCAAGAGCTAGTCCGTCAATGTCTATAGAGAACGGCGGCCATGACACGTCCTACTACGTCACATTTCGTCACAAATGTTCTTTCATCTCTTTCTACTAGTGTCCCCATTGTCTTATGGGAATCAAACACTCCTTGTTAAATTTTAGTCTCCTTGGTCAAAAGTGTCAATGGCCATAACTATAGAAAGGCTTGTTCATTGAAGACTGCTCTGGTTGATCGAGATCACTTTCACATATGTTCATCTCTCTTCTAACACTTGTACTGCATTTGTCTTACTTTTTTATAAAATATCAACTTCAAGCAAGTAGAGCAATGAGAGAACGTCTCAACGAACGACACTGAAGAAAAACAACACTGATCGCGCCATGTGACGTCATCCACAGCGCGCGAAAATGGAGGCGTTCATAGGTCAAATTCAATCAGTATTTTAAATATTATTTTAAAGATTAATTCCAAGACTTTCAACAGTATTTATATTATTTACTATGTTGTAACGAAATAAAAAATTGATTAAACAAATAAAAAAAAATTATGCATATTCCCTATTTTCAAATAAATTCCACAACGAGAAAATTGAGTAGTCTGTTATCAAAATTCAAGTTTCTTGGATGGGGGGGTGTGAATGAAAATAATTTAGGCCTTTAGAAATTCTTCAGAAATGGTTTATTAAAATTATTTATAAAAAAGATATAAGATATTCATCTGATCTTTCATTCAGAGAAAACAAAAAAATGGACATTAGACAATTATACTGTTATAATATATTGATCTACCTTTTCAAAAACAAAAATAAAATAAAATACAAATATCACATTTAGAAACACCAGATTTAAAAACGAAATAACAGCTAAAATCATAATTAATAAAACAATTGGCCAAAAAAATTATACAATTATTGCTCCATATGTTTATGGTAGGTATAGTACCTGGCAAAATAAAATCCATTTTATCGATTTTCTCATATAAAAAGAATCTGAAAATTTGGAAATTGTAGAGTCCAAGGATAATGTTTCATAAATATATGTTTCATTTTTTTATTGCAAGCCAAAATAATTTTATCAATATTTCATTATTACATCGAATTTTCAGACATTACTAAAATGTTTTTATTTTTCACTCTGTACATATTGATATAATCTGCACCATCTGAATGATATTTAGTAATATGAAGGTACGTTGATGATATGAGCGAAAACAAATGCAGTTAACACTTCCAAATCCCGAGAAAATTATTAAATAAAAATTACTGATTTTTAACTTAAATCTATCCATCAACGAACTTTGCGATTCTGCACGTTCAATGAGTACATCGAATACTACAATATACTTAAAATTCAGACAATTTCACCGAGAACCAATTTACCTGTAAAAAGTGCGGGGTCCTTTATAATAGTTTTATTTCTAGTCTAATTGATTACTTTGATGTTTTTTTATATTATTATTTCTTACGATAACATCAGAAAACTGCATCTCAATGGGTTGACGCTTACTCTTTGATTGATTATTAAATTATGGAAATCAACGACAATGTGTGCTGAAGATGGAGAAATCCAATCCGTCTTCAATTTTCGTATGCCACTCCTTGTAGTAATCGGAAGATATAATAGCTCACACTTGTGGTGCTAATATACCGTTACTAATTATGATCGGTTTGTTGTCACAACGAAATGATAGTGCTCGTCCGATATAAATCATATTCATTAGATATTTAACACCAAGTTCCGTTTCGTTGGATACTGAACTTGCACTTTTTTAAAAAATTACCCTTGGGGCAATGGCATGAAATAGCTCAAAATCTAGTTTCTCTACTTTCTAATACTTTGTTTCAGTTATGTAAAAATGATATATTATGAAATTGTTCTTGATTAATTTCATTTCTTCAGTAGCATTTTTACTAGTTTCAAAGGCGTGATATTCGCGTAGGAAGAATTTCATATTTCAGAAAGTGTAGCAAACCAAACCGGTATTACTTTTTTATAAAACCTTCTTTTTATGTGTATCTTCTCATTACATATCAGTTGTATCATTTGTTAATTAAACTTCTTCATCCAGTATTATTTTCTATACCTACTGAATAAGAAATGTTTTTGACTGTTTGAAACATCAATTATTTTTTCCTCCTGGCTGACATCACAACAGACATGGACATTTTCGCAGTCTGCGTAGAGTTTTGTTTTGGAGTTTTGGATATAACACTAGATATAAGAATGATTTTTTACTAAATATAGTTAATCACACCTTTGGTCAAAAGTCTCCAGTTAGGGCTGGCATTTGTTTTTCAACAAACCACTGTGTCTCAAGGAAAGTACATCTAGTGACATGTTCAGAAAGAGGTTAAGAGCAATACTCATAGATAAATGTTTTTTTCCGCAAACGTCAAAAAAAGTAGACATTATTAACGTCAATTCATGATGTTGAAGTATGATTTCACAGACGCCACTTTTTTGTACGGCCGTGAGCGGACAAAAAAGTACTTTTTTGTACGTTGACGGCCGTACAAAAAAGTAGAATTTTCAACAGGGAAAATAATTATTAGTTGAACTTTTAAACTTTATTAACGATAATATACAACAAACGAAATTTTGATGCTCAAGTACTTACCAAAAATGCACAGTCCAATTGTTGCTTTAAATCACTTACAATATTTCTGACATTATAAAATATTATTGAACTGTCAAATTTGTTTTTGACTTGGCAATCACAAAACCAGTAACCACGGAAATGTAGTGCGCAGTTTTATAATTATTATTCTCTGAATTTATCAACTTCGTTGCAATCGTTTTGAATTTTTATTTAAATATTAATTAGTTCTATAGTCTGGATGCCGTTTGCGGTAAAAATAGCATGTTTCATTCGGAGCAAAAGCACTTTTTGTGGCTCGTCTGAAATTGTCGGCCTCACTAACGTTCGGCCATCAAACATTCAGACTCGCCACAAAAAGTTATACTTTTACTCCTAATAAAACAATATACTATTATAATCCTAACGAGTTTGAAAGGTATCTTTCAAATATTTTATAGTAACATTTTTTTCAAATTTTAATTCTCATAACTTTGATGCTGGGGCAAATAAGACATTATGTGATAATAATATCTGTTGTTACCATTGTAAATGTTTTAAACTTTTTGTATTTCTGTAATATGTATACTCGTACCTATGTGTGTACTTTTTCTGACACGTCTTATCTATTGTAACTAATAGCGAAAAATAAAGAATTGAATTGAATTTTAGTATTACTCCCAAGTGTACAAAGTCTCAAAAAAGTTCACTTGAATGCATGGCGCAGAAGTAAAAAATTCTGTTGATCTTACTGAGCATATTTGCTTAGTGCCCCAATGCATTAATCGCACAACAGAAAAAAAATTATTCGAGATTGTTTTCGAATCCTAAACAAAGAGTTATGACAGAAAAGCGTAAGTAAGAAAGTCTGATAAATTCAGGCTGAGTCAAGTCTCTCGTCTGACCGATATGGTTCGACCAGCGCGGTCATTTGGTTGACTTGACGATCTTGAAACTATTTGAAATTACAGTTATAAAAGGGTTTAAAATGTTTACTATGCTCACTGGTTAATAATTACAATAATCAAGTATTATCAAAGGATATTACCGCTATACCACAGAACTCTTTGAGTTATGTGGGCTATTCACGTTCGTGTGTAGCGTTAGTACCTCTGCTTTGATATTATTAATTATTATTTCAATTATTGGAGTGTTTGCTCATTGTAGTTTCAGTTATTCGAGATTTGGGAGTACCTATCTAATTGCAGTTCCTATAATCTTGGTGGCAATCTAATGACAATAATACTATTGTATGCACTAGAAGATGATGGATGAGTTATTATTGAGACTTGAAGGCATTACAATCGATTCCTGGTTCTACTTACACCTTTCTATATGAATTTGGTAATTTTAATAGTTTGACAGAAATAATCAAGAAACACGGGATTATTAATGATTATCGTTCCAGCCGAGAAATCGGTAAAGGTTTTTTCTAGACTGCTGAAGTTACTTTTAATGATTCTAATGGATAATGAATATACCTACTTTCAGTTCATACTGTTAACAAACCTTTCTTATCTGTTTCAATTTTATAATTACGATAAATGAACGACAAATTAATTGCCACTATTGTGCCTTTTAGTTTCACTTCGTTTAAATTTTATTGAAATAATCGTCTGCCATAACATACCTATTTCGAATTTTTTTTAGGTTATAGTTTTGAGAAACTATCATTTCTTCCTACTTTACCTGACCGTGACCACTCCGAAAACGTCGAGGGCAGGTTTGATATGTGACCAATATTTTCAATCATCTGATCGGTCCGACCGGTCCGACTCACGTCATACTTCATACTGAACGCGCGTGCCTTGTCCGACCGGTGACTTGACACCATATATCTATTAACTACGAATATTGATAACACGCCATAAGACGCAATGTAGTCAAATTGATGCCAAACATATATATCTTACCTTCTCTCAAACTGACGCTGGGAAACTATTGGGCATGCCTCGCATGCCGTATTCTGAATCACGAGAAATGTCATCCATTTTTAAGGTTATGCTTCTTTTGACATTTTCAACAATTTCAACAGTACCATATTGAAAATGGGCTAACATTTTTCTATAATGTGGACAAATGAAGAATGAGAATTATGCAAGACGGTCAATTAAATTTCGTATCCTTAAAAAAACGATTCATTGATTTATTTCTAACTCTTAATAAAATGTCTTGTTTGTTACCTGCTACCAGAGTTTCATCAGTTTATTTTCTGCCATAGTCAGATAAAAACTCATTAAACTTGAGGAAATATGGATTGAGTATGTGACGGACAGTTGTTTGAAAAAGTAAACCTCGTTCCACATTGGCCTCATAACCATTGAGAAAAATAGTTTGCTGGTGGTGATGTATTTTTGCCTCCTGAACACGCACTCTTATAATTAGCACAATCTATACACTTGCTCCCTGTAACCTTATCCAGATTATGAGGTTATGTTGGAATTTACCGAATTAGCACCACATAAGATATGCTTCCCATATCTTCGATAATTGTTGCTGCTGAACCATGCACGCTAGAAAGAGATGAAAAAACAAAATCACGTCTTTGAATAGGGATCTGCGGCGCAAGCGCATTGATTCATTTGCGTCCAATTCGAAGTCGATGCTCATTTTTTTTGGCATCACATAGGCTGTCTTTATTATCCATATTCGTAGTTAATAGATATATGCTTGACACAGCCTCATTTCAACTTCTGACATCTACAGCAATTTATTCAAACTTGAATAAGAATAATATTGAACTAGTGTCTTATGGGATTTGGCAGCTGATTACCACTTTAATCATTGTTTATATAGAAGTAAGATAGTTAGTCAATGCCTGTGTAATTGGTGTTGGACGCAAACGCGAGTGTCATCTAGCGTGATTAGTTACAAACATGAATATTTGACGTCTTTTAATGCAGGTTCCTTCAAAAAACCCTGATTTTAATGCTGTCCCTTTGATTCAATCAAGTTACGACATGACTTGTAGGCCAGATCACTGAAGTTACGACATTACTTGGATGCGAGCTCACTATCGCCATCTACATGTCGCATCCATTTTGATCCAATTATAATCCCATAAGGTTGACTAAGGCTGTGTCAAGTCACCGGTCGGACAAGGCACGCGCGTTCAGTATGAAGTATGACGATGAGTCGGACCGATCAGATGATTGAAAATATTGGTCACATACAAACAGTTCTAATTAGGTCGTCAAGTCAACCAAATGACCGCGCTGGTCTAATCATATTGGTCAGACCGAAGACTTGACTCAGCCTAACTATATTCTATATAAACAATGCTTTAAGCTGGATTTATAAACTTGCCGTTCGCCGTTGGAGTTGGCGTTCGCGCTGGCGTTCCCAATTAAAAGTACAGAAACCCGTAAGATCATTTATATCTATCGTCGGCGTTGCCGTTCGCCGTTGGGCTGACGTTCAAGTTAAATGCATTTTAAGTCGGACGCCAGCGCGAACGCCAACTCCAACGGCGAACGGCAAGTTTATAAATCCAGCTTTAATGTTTTGTGACTATATTCTGAACGCCATACAGTAGGGATAAATTTCGCGAATATCCGACAGTTCCTTGTGAGTTATAATAATAAGGGTCAGTTTCACCGGTTCCAGTTGAACTCCAGATAACTAACTAATAGTTTAGATGGTGAATGACATTCTTTAAATGGTGTTCAAATGTTCACATTCTAACCATCAGTTAATTAATCTGAAGCTTAACAGGACAATACTATTGAATACCAAAACTTAAAATGGTGTTAATTAGATAGTGGATTGAAGAATGATGATTGAAAAATGATAACAAAACATCCCATAATGAAAACAGTAAAATATCATTGTAAAAATATCTGTTCAATGTTTAATTTCAGAAACAGTTCAAATTAAGAGCTTGTAATACCAGAGCGACTTGGCAGGAATTGAGAAACATTGGTGCTGTTAATAAAACATCCGGACAAAATTACCGACTTTTATGTAATTCAAAGGAATGATCATAGGCAATTATCTGATGACATACTGGATTTCTATAATAACAATATTAAAAATAGTGTTATAAGCATGTTAACTTATGAACCGTGCTCTGATGAAGAAATCATCGAAATTTTGAAAAATATTAAAACACTGGCCTATGGTCATGACGGTCTCAATATTCAGCTGATTTTACTTTGCAGCCCTTTTATAACAGCTTACATAGCACATATCATTAATGATTGTATATCGAAATCCTACTTTCCTTTGTCGTGGAAGCGAGCACTGGTATCTCCTTTACCAAAAATATCACATCCTACAGAGATGAAACATTTACGTTGTATCAGTATTCTGCCAACTCTATCAAAGGTCTTCGAAAAAATTATTGAGAAGCAAACTTTGAGAAACATCGATGCAAATAAAATTTTACCAATACATTAGTCGGGATTCAGATGTGGTATCAGTTGCGCATCGGCTTTAGCTTGTGTTGCTGATGATATTATGTCATCCCTCGACAGGAATGAAGTTAGTGTCCTTATACTTATAGACTATTCTAGAGCATTCGACATATTAAATCACCGGATTCTAATAGCTTTATTACACTTCATGGATTAACTCACTCTGCAATCCTACTCCTGTTGTCATATTTATCTCATAGGTATCAACAAATCAGACTTTCCATACACCAGGGTGTTCCGCAGGGTAGTATTTTGGGTCCGTTACTGTATTTACTATATACTTCTAACTTTTATTCCTACCTACTCATTGCAAATATCATCTTTATGCAGATGATACCCAATTATACTACTCATTCAATATCTCGGCAGCAGCTATCAATCAAATATGAACTCATTATCAATCCTACAAAGTCATGTGCTATAATATTTGGAAACGAAAGCATCCGTGCTCAAGCAGAAAATACTTTGAAGCTGTGGGAATGAGCTCATTGAGTTTCATAGGGATTGTAAAAACTTGGGACAAAACTAAAATTCAAATAACACATCACGGAAAAGATTAGGAGAGCGTATAGTTCATTGAAACTGATGTATAATCAGAGATATTATCTGAGTAGGAATATGAAAAAAACACTGTGTGATTCTTTGGTTCTTTCTCACTTCAACCACTGTGACATCGTATATTCCCCGTGTCTTGATGATATGGACTCTCGTCGTATTAAAAAAACTCGGAATTCTTGTGTGAGACTGATATACGGTATAAGAAGGCGTGAAAGAATATCCCTATCTTCCAAATTCAAATAAATGAGCTGGTTGAATATGTTTACTAGGCGACAGTTGCAAACTCTGTTTTTTCTACAAAATTTTGAAGACACAACAACCCGAATATTTGCATAATCAAATAACTTTTAGAACCGACATACACAATTTGAATTTGAGGAAAAAAAATTCCATCTTGATTCCTCAGCATAGAAGAGGACTATTTAAAAGTCATTTCAATACCAAATTGGTCGCTATGGAAGTCTCCTGGATGTACCCAACTTGTCCCAACCAATTCAAGCCTATAAAAGAAAAATGAAACCTTTTCGAACGGCAGTAACAATCGTTCATGCACCCATTTTTTTATCCATCTCGTTATTTGATTACTTTAAATAGTATAATAATTAGTGGAGTGGTATATTTTAAGTAATATGTATGTTCTATAAATATTTACATTTATACGGTTCATTTATTATAAACAATTAATGTGGTGACAAATTTAAAATGTTATTTCAGGGAATTTTCATCGGTTGGTGTGGAAGAATCGGTCAACAGACCTAACACCAAACCATTTATTTACCAACGTTATATTATATTATCGTGTATATCTGTACATAAGTAAGTTCTGAATGTATTATTTTTTTTCTATGGTATATAATAAATTATTATTATTATTAAGTTCCTCGATGGAACCCGAGTTAATATAAATTCGACTGCTAATTCTTTCAAATTTATTTCTCTTACATATTTGTCATTGTTCTTGGAAGTTTAAAAGTTACATGATTTCGAAAAAATTATGAAGGAACATTGAAATTAATCTGGCTTAGTAGACTGGGAGAATCTACAAGATTATTCAAAGCTTTATACAAAAATCAAACAAATGCAGAATTTCTCCTGCAGTCTAAGCTGTCAATATTAACCCTTCTGCATAACTCCTAGCTGCTTGTTTTCTTTTCAGGTTATGTACCAACTATTTTGAAAGTCATCAGAAATGTCAGATCTCTTTTTTGAACGTCCTCAATTCCAGTTATATGACACTCATAAATAGGGGACCAGGCAATACTAGCATTATTCCAGTTTTGATCGTACGTTGGAAAAATACAATAGTTTCAAAGCCTCAATGTTGCAAAAATTCTTACAGTTTCTCATTATAAAACCGTGTGTTTTTAGAGCTTGTGAAGCGTTTCCTATGAAATTCTATTAAATTCAGGTCTTTGTGTTTTTCCTTGATTTTGGTACAATATTTCATTTCAAATTTCTCAACACTAAAAATGGGATTTTGTTGTTATTTTTTGATTTAACTCAGGATCTCGCATTTTTCAACGTTAAGACGTTACCTATTCATTACACCAATTTTTGAATGTAATCCAGTTTTTCCTGCCGATGTAAGCATGTAAGATGTCATCTCTTTGATGGCACACTCTTACTTTGGTGAAGGACACGAATCCTGAAACATGTCTGCTGCTGGTCCTTCTTGAAAAACATTGATAACTTTACTAGATTATTATCAAAAAATTTGGTAGATTTAATTTTTTTTAGCAAGGTCGTAACCTGCCGTCTCTTTCCCGAAACATCACCGCTCGAGAGAATATCTTAACTTTTCAAACATCTTCATGTATCACCTCTCTTCGATGTCAAATAAACGAAAAAAAACTGTTTCCTAATCAAAATAAATTGAATATGAAATCAACAGAGGATGAATGCATTCGTTCGTTCACTTATTTATTTGCTGCATCAGTAATATATTTTCATTCACATCATCAATGATTATGCTATGAGATGTGATCAAGGGTGTTACATAAGGATGCATCTGATATTATATAAATACTTTGAACTGGATTACGAATGCATCTCATTTCCTGGCATTTAATTCAAATTTTATGACTATCGTCCAGATCATCAAGATTATTTGAATAATTTTTTTTCTTGATTCAGTTGAATCATATGATTTTATATTTGAATGCATCAATCCATTTTCATTACTTTGTCAATGGACGTCATACTCTTTTTGGTTTTAATTCCACAAGTGCAGAAATTACCGATAATTTTGCGTGTTATCTAAAAATTGCACGAGTTTATTTTCATATTTTGGCGAAAAATATGAAAATAACCGAGTAACATTGTTATAAGATAAGACGTACGAATGTGAATTTATTATCCTTTTAATGCACTTGTAATTCTTTGGAATATTTCACGAATAAAAAAATATTGATTTTTCTCCCGAGAAATAACATAGTAGGTACTGACAAATGGTGCTAGACGAGCGACATTTTTTAACTTTTTGAAGTTTATCTGACATCTTTCAGTATTGTTTGTGGTGTCATTGCGACGGGATGTTTTCGCTGTGCAATTATCACCACACAGTGTAATTTTTCGATAATTGCATTCCTCTTATGAGATAAATTATATTATGAGGGAAATATTCATGTACAGTGGCGACCGGTCCAATTTTCTGAAACTTCGGCATGTTTCTACTCGACTCAGTAACCAAAAGTGTCAATGGGACCAATTCAATCTTAAGACTAGTTTCTAGATACGGGGTGTTAAAGTTGATAATTTACCAGGTTTTCAGAATTTTCATTTTTTATTTACGAGCTAGACTGAATTTCTTTTGCATTCATTCGTTTACCACTCGCTTCAGTAATACATTAGTAGAAACAAAATTGAGAATATCTACATTTACAGAGCGATTTACAAACGGATGACGGTGGATTTTTGCAAAATCTTTTTTTTTTCTACTGTGACGTAAGGGAAGCATATTTTCGTAAAAGTACTCCTTAATATAGTATCTCAATAGCACAAATTTCTTGTATAGAGTATTTCATAGAGAGAACCACAACATAAAATAATTTTTAAGGATTAAATTCAAAACCCTGTTGTAACAAATATCTTGCTACATACTCGTTAGAGTCATATACATTCTTTCTTTTCGTATTTTGGCACTGTTGAAAGCACATCCATTGTTGAAATACATTTCCATAAGTGGGAAATTGTCTAGTTTCTGAGAATTTATCTTGAAAATTCTTCAATTGAAAGGTGTGTAGACTATTCTGTATATTGACATTGACATGATTTGCATAATTTCTTTCCATACAACAAAAACAATAATGATGTTATATTGATTTTGTCATTCAAATCTCCCGTCTCAATGTTTTTAATCACATTTAAATGCTTTATTCATGATGTTTCTGCTATGTAGATAACGTTTACTAGATTCAAAAGATTTCCATGTAAATTCAACCAGCACCAAAGAATGTTTTAATTTTTGACGAGATTCGAATTTTATGATCTCTCGTTCCACATGTAAATGAAATAAAAGAAGAAGAAAACGTTGATTATATGGGTGATGATTAGTCTATATAAGACAGATTGAGTCAAAGTCCAGTCGAGGTATAATAATTCATCAACATTATTGGCTAGTCTCAAAATGGTTGTTAGTGGAGCTCTGCAGCTCTGAGTTCGACGAGAAGGTACATTAAATGGAATCAATGGTCTATTTCATTGTTGATAACCTTATACATAAACATCATTGAGAGAGAGAGAGAGAGAGAGAGAGAGAGAGAAAATATATGTTTATTGTAAATAAGAAAAACTCTTTTTGACAAACAAATGTATACAAATTTACAGTATATGGATGAACATATATAATGTTACTGTCAAAAATTTAAGAACAATTCACATGATAAAAATAATAATAAAAACTTAAATATTGAGCGTTAATTGAACACTTTTAAAATACATAAATTTAAGAATATAAACAAAAACAATAACAGTAAATGTAAACATTAACTTAAAGTGTATCATCATAAAATTATTTCAAACTATAGTAGGCCTTATCACTTAATAGATTTTCAGTTTTGTTTCTAAAAACCTGGAGATTCCTCTCTTTAAAATCGCATGGTATTTTGTTATACATTTTCACTCCATTGTAAATAAGAGAATCTTTCTCTAGATTGGATGTGGGAATAGGAAGCTTCAAGTGAATTTCGTTCTGGCGAGTATTATAGGGGGTGTTGTTGATGTCATACTCTAATCTTTCTTTATGAATTATGGAAACTGTCTCCAATACAAAAATTAAGACAAGAGTTGGGATTTTATGATCTTTATATAAAGGTTTACATGATTCTCTTAATTTTGCTTTAAAAACGTACCTAATTGCCCGTTTCTGAAGTACAAATACTGACTGAAATAGTTTATTGTTACATACCCCCCAGAAAGATATGCCATAGTGTAAATGGAAGTCTATAAGTGCATAATAAACCGATTTGGCAGCAGTAAATCCTAATTCGTTTGACACTGTTCTCATAACATAACCAGAAGCTAGTTTTTTATTCAATTGAGTTTTGTGCTCTTCGAATTTTAAATTGCTGTCCAAAAGTAATCTCAAAAATTTTGCTGAATTCTTGTTTTCTATCGGTTGACTTCCTAAATGTACATTTGATATACAACATTTGAATGCAATTACACTTGTTTTGCTACCCAGATCCTTCTCTATTCTAAAGCTAAAATCTTGAATTCACTTTTTAATTGTATTGTGCACACCAAATTATAGTTAGGCTATAAGTGATTTTTCTTTAAATATATGGATCTAAGCATGTAGTAATTCACGAAATTAGCGATGAATTATTTTCGAAGATATAAAAACTTTCAACAGTGACCATTTCCACATCAACTTCAATTTATTGCATCGTTCTTTCGTCAATCACAAAACACCTGTCGCTGGTGACTTTTTTATGGCATTGAAAAAAACTGTCGCAACACAAAGACGCTTGTGCGGTTTCGGTTTCAGGTGAAACAAGTATTTTTTTCTGCGATGAGAAAAAATGTTTAAACACTTAATTAAGATTAATGATAGCGACGCGGACCGTGTACAATCGAAATATAAATAACACCGTCAATTGTTTCCATTGTACTTTCGAAAAAAACGCAGTAAATCGTGAACGTACTTTGTCTCTCAGAACAAAATGAAGTCCTCCGGAATTTCGTTCTTGTAATAGATAACGAATAATTCCAATTATGGATAAATGAGGGTTCGTAACATTTAAAGCGATAATAGTATCTAACTAGTTACAAAATTTGATTGATTTTATCCATTATCGAAACTTGGAATGATCCAAATGAGAAAAACTATATATACAGGAAATCATCAGTGTTTGATGGATGCAATTGAAAGTTTTCAAAAAAATGCGGCATAATAAAATGAGTGCGAATAGGAAGCCTATACAGAGAATAGAAAGGAGGAACTTGAGCATATAAGGCCGCGTAATTTCGCAATAGGGTTAGAGTCTTATAATAATATCACAATATGGTTACAGAAAAAATGGGCAGTTTTTATTTATTTACTTATTACACGTAAAGAAAATAATCATTTACATTAATGTAAAACAATAAGGAAAAATGCATATATCTATCTATATCTAAAACAGTTTCATAGTCTGGACAAAAACAAAAAAAATTTAACTGAAATGAGGATTCAAAGCCAAAGAACTTGAGGGACATAGTAGCTCACTTCATTTGCTGAAGCGAGACGGAAAAAATATCTACAGTGAGGACGTAAAAAGTCCTCCCCACCCCCCTTAACTTTTGAACGGAACAAGCTATCGTGATCGGATAAAATTCAGGTAAAAAGGTACCACTTTTACTACTTTGTGGCATGAAAATGATTGTGGTCACGTGGCCTAGTGTCAAGAGCGCACCATCAACTTTTTTTTTATTGTAAAGGGGGGTCAAGTGACTCTTGGTTTTGAAGGTCTTCCGATTCTATATCCAACACTTCTTTGCTTGTGAAAATCGGCCAAGCCGTTTCAAACTGACGAGCGTTTGAAATTTGCTTCAGATATTTAACAAATAAATTATTCGAAAAGCCAATTTTTTGTGGTGAAACAGCTGCACATATTATTGGTATTTCACACTGTGGTTTTTGTTTCAGTTTTATATACCTTAATTATTTTGCTGGAAACTCCAAATAGCATTTCATTTCAATCTCAGTCTAATATTGACGTTAATCATATCAATAGTTTTGACAGTTTTCATAGATTTCCGCATTTCTTTATAATTTTCAAATGCCTCGTCCTCGTCCTTTAGAAAAAAAAAAACCGAAGCAGTTTTAATTTACGCTGAAGTTGGGCGTAATTACCATGAAGCAGAAAGAATATTTAATGAGAGCTTCCCAAATAATATAGTATCTCGTACCTACTTAAGGGAATTGGTAAGTAAATTTCAAAGAACTGATTGCGTAACGTGGGAAAAAGGATCTGGAAGAAAATCCATTTCAGAAGATCAGCAAATCGACGTTCTGGCAGCTGTTGTTAATAATCCGCAACAAACAACGAAAACGGTAGCCACGGCTTGTGACGTATCTACGACCACTGTGAAAAAATATCTTAAAAAAACACAAATTTCACCGATATAAATTAAAAATTCTGCATCAATTAACAGAAGATGACCCAGATAGAAAAATGCAGTTTTTTGAGATCATGTCTGATCGCATAACCCAAAATCCCGGTTACATTAACTCTATTTGTTTTAGTGATGAAAGTACGTTTTTTCTAAATGGAACAGTAGATAGACAAAATGTGCGTTATTGGTCAGACGTAAATCCTCACGTTTTTTGAGAGGGTCATACTCAAACTCCAGAAAAGATCAACGTATGGGCTGGTATTTTGGGTGACCATATCATCGGTCCAATATTTATGGCAGAACATTTAACTGGGCATTTGTATTTAAATATGCTTCAAAATCAGATCCATCACAGTAATCAAGAAGTAGTTGGAGCAAACCCAAATGAATTTACCATGGATATTACCCATGGATGTTACCTTTCAACAAGATGGTGCTCCCCCTCACTACTACAGACCTGTCCGAGAATGGCTAAACGAGAATTTTCCGGGACGGTGGATAGGCCGACGTGGCTCCATGAATGGCCAGCTAGGTCACCTGATATGACCCCTATGGACCTTTTTCATAAAATAAATCAAATCTAAGGTGTACATCACGCAGCTACAGTCACTCCAGGAACTTATGAACCGAATAACAGATGTGTGTTACGGTATTACCCCGGAAACATTTAATAACGATCTGAATGAATTCCACAACCGACTTCTATTCTGTCAAGAAGTGAACGGTGAACATTTTGAGCACTTGTTAAAATAATTGCAATTGTTACTTGAAATTTTGTTGAAATCAAAATTTATTTAGGTTTTTAATTTATTTGTAAAATATTTTAAGCAAATTTCAAACGCTTGTCAGTTTGAAACGGCTTGGCCGATTTTCACAAACAAAGAAGTGTTGGATTCAAAACGAGGAGCCACGTGACCCACTTTTACATTTGAAAAAAAAGTTGATGGTGCCCTCTTGACACTAGGCCACGTGACCACAATCATTTTTGTGCCACAAAGTAGTAATAGTGGTACCTTTTTACCTGAATTTTACCCGATCTCGATAGCTTGTTCCGTTCAAAAGTTAAGGGGGCAGGAGGACTTTTTACGTCCTCACTGTATATCTATTTATACCCCTGATGTGAACATTTGCCTGTCGCAGTAATCTAATCATCAATATGTTTGCACCATATAATTTGGTCGATGTGCAACCAAGGAAAATGTGCTATATTCACGCAGTGTCCTAAGAGGTACATGTATTTTTACATCTTCTTATAATTCTGGAGCATCTATCAGACCGTTCAGAATTTTATAAATAAATAAGGTGTCAAACCCTTGCCTTCTGTGGATCAGATGACTCAAATTCATTACTGACAGCATGTTGGTATAAGAGTAAGGAATGTTCAGCCTAAAAAGGGCTCCAAATAATCGGAGCATATTTAAGATGAGATCTTGCCAAAGAAATCAATAAGATTTTCTTTGTACTCATGAGAACAAAATCTCTAGAATGTCTCTTTATGGGACCCAATGTGCGAAGAAAATGAGATATTAGATTGGAAGATGACTCCAAGATCTCTGATCTGATCTGATAGTATTATCAAAAACAAAGTTGAAGGTGACCTCTTGCACTGTGCGATGGAAACTGATAACTTTATTTTCCAGAGGATTTATGACCATTTTATTCATCAAACCACCATGTAAAAAAACATTCATGCTTTTTTGGAGTATGTGACTGTCATCTGGATTCTGTATGACATGAAATATTTTGATATTTTCGGCACACATGAGGAATTTACAATCAGATATTTCTTTGAACAGTGAAGGCCCCAGGTGGGAGTCCTGTGGCACACCTGAAGTAGCAGTGTATTCATCGGAAATGCATCCGTTCAACTTGACACGTGGAGGCGATGTGATGAGTACATTTTTAAGCAGTCCAGAAGAGAACTACGAATGCCAATATTGCGATAATAGACTTTATCAAAAGCCTTAGATAAATCAGTATAAACAGGATCCACCTGACCCTTCTCAGAATCCGATACAATGCATGTCGATCGTCCATATTGAAACCCATGTTGACACACATTTATTTCGTTAGCAAACGTCGAACTGAAGAATTTATCAACCAAGCACTCAAACACCTTGGAAATAGCAGAGAGAATAGTAATAGGTCTATAATTTTCAATAAGAGCAGGATTTCCAGGTTTGACAAATGACTTTCTCCAATAGAAAAGAAAAATCAAATCTGGACTCAATTGGTTCAAATATATTGACATGACATGTGGTAGATTAGCTGGAACGTGTTATGCACTAAAAAGAGCATCCAAATCGTGCAGTTTAACAATCTTGAGGCAGTTATATTTTGGATCATTTCATTCTATTTTGAAAAATGGAATTGTGCATTGAGGGCAAGCATCTGAAGCCCAAAATATTTCTATTCTTCAAATGCATGCTATACGGTACTGGGTAAAGTAGAACCATAACTATAAGAAGATCGTAAATCAATATTAGCCGACGACCCTTATTATTACATATTGTTCGAAATATAGATGAGAGGTAAAAGTGTGTCCCTTAAAAGGTTCCCAGGTCCGGAGTGAAGTATCTCATGAAATAGTTTGGCATTTTACTAATAGTGGGCTCTGTAACCGAATATCATTATACCTAAAATTTAATGGCAGGGGCAGGTACAACTCTGTGTAGAATCGACTGCTTGACAGCCTGTTGATACATCAAGTGATTGGTGAATTACGACCTTCTTATAGTTATAGTACTACTATAACTTACAATACAAATAATCTTGCAGGGAAGCTTTCAAATCATTGAACATCTTGACTATGATATCTTTGTACATTTATGAGTTTTGCTTTTAAAAATAAAGACAGGATTCTGGAAAACCGAAATCGACATCACCATAACGTGAGATATGAAATTAAACTATCACCTTTGAAACATAACGCAAGCTTATCCAGAAAGGTCTATATTTGTCAATGCCGGCAGATGATTAAATCATTCTTCAGTGCGCATTTTTTTTTATTTTTTTTTGGGAAATTCTTCTTTATTTTGACCCACTTTTCCTTTCGATTGTCATAGTATAGTCCAGAAGGAATCGGCGCATGAGTACCGAAAATTATTCCACCTCAATTTTTGTATGCGATCCTCTTCAAATTGCCCTACTTATGATATAAATTCATGTTGCTATGGGGCAACCCCGTGCCATATTGTTTAAACCGAAATTGTTTAAACAGTTGCAAGGAATTGTTAACATGCATTTATATCATCAGTAGGGTAATTTGAAGAGGATCACATAAAAAAATTGAGGTGGAATAGTTTTCGGCACTCATGCGCCGATTCCTCCTGGACTATTAATGTTTTTATTGTTTCATTACAATCAATAAAAATGTATTTGCTTTGTTATGGCAATTCTGTTGAAATTGGTCCAATCGGGCTACTTCTTCCTTTATATTTTGAGTTGTCTCGCATCTCTGACCAATTAAACACTGATTAAAAATAATAGAATTGAAATCACCTGGCCATAACATTTTCAGCAACTATTCATAAAAATATCAAATTACTCTGTTACTGAATAAATAAGCATGTAATGAAAATAAACCATATCATATTGTTTGTAGCTTACATAAGGATCTTTTAAAATCATGATGGTTGACAGGATATTCTAGTAACAATATTTCTAGTGCACAAATCGAATCAATTATAAATGAATAAAAAAATCTAGACCTCCTACTACTTTCTGAATATGATTAGTAATGCATTTATGAGAGCAAACGTGGGATGGGCGGGTTGCTTTCTCACTGACAACAGCAGTGAAAGTAGGTATATTCGTTACATTTTTTTCTTTCATTTTTATTGATTGTTTGAATAAGTTCCATAACTGTGAGTCACTAAGATTACCTGTAGATTTTTGAAGACTTACATTTTTTGTCCATGAACTTTGATAATTTACAAAAAACTTTATCGAGTATTTCAATATACAGGGTGTTTCCATATACGTGCGAAATTTTTCAAGTGGTCATTTCTTGAAGAAAATTACAGGGGTTTTTTTACATAAACGAAACCTCTGAAAAGTTACACGTGAGAAAGAAATTAGTTTTTTTTTATTTTGCGAAATTTTTGAAGAGTTAAAGATATAGCATTCTGTAGGCGTGTTCTACCAATCAAAAGTCAACCTCTAATATTTTTTTTACGTTGTTGTGATCTTTCAAGGGGGGGAAACATATAACCCCTATTCCATTTTTACCAGAAAAAAATTAAATTTCGTTTATTTAAAAATATCGGATGAAAAGAATGACTCAGTGCAGAACTTTGTTAACTTCTGTGTTGTTTCCGTAAAAGCAACAGCTTCTTAATAAAAAAATAAAATTCAATATTGTGCATGTAGGGGAAGTACGCCTAAAATGGGATACTCTGGTAAAATGGGATACCCTCATTATTTTTTAGTACATGAAGCGCCATCTGTTGTTCAATGGACCTAATACTTAGTGTCAGCTTATAAGTAACCTCCAGCAGTTTGACCAGAATCGTGACCGGTACAACGTCGCTAGGTGAGTTTCTAAAGTTTTTAACATATTTCTTGTACAAACGTAAGCTTTTTGTCTTTATGTCCGATGAGATCAGGGCGATAATTTTTTTACTAGTTGCTAGGACATACACGATCACTTGACGAATGAAATTTTAAGGTTATATTCTTTTATGGATTTATTTTATTCTGGTGTATTGATAAAATGGGACACGGCATGTGTTTCTAAAACGGGATGTATCCCATTTTAGAAACATAATGCTCGTTTTCTGTTTTAATTTGAATACAATAATTGCGATGAATAATGTTGGTTTATTTTATTTCAGAATCAAGTACTATTAGCAAATATGGCAAATCGGAAAACAACTCGTCAGTCTTGGTCCGAGGATGGAATGGCGAAAGCAATCAGATCGGTTTCAAGTGGCAAATATGGTTATTTAAAAGCAGCAAAAGTATTTTCGGTACCAAAAAGCACCCTTGAGCGCAGAGTGAAAAACTTGAATAAAAACATTACCGGGCATGGAAAAGGCTTGGGGAGTAGACAACGAACTTTTTCGCGCCAAATGGAACAACAACTAGTTGACTACATAAAAACTATGGAGAGCATGCTTTTTGGATTAACGTCTACAGATGTGCGTAGGTTGGCATTTCAGTTAGCGGAAATGAACCATTCGATCACTATTTCAATGATAATAAAAAAATGACAGGATGGGTTTGGCTCCGATCATTTATGAAGAGAAATCACCTTTCCCTTAGGAAACCTGAAGCAACATCGGCAGCTCGCGCTAGGGGTTTTAATAGAACTGCCGTGGGAAATTTTTTTGATTTGCTGGAGCCCCTGCAAGATAGATACGCGTATGCACCATCTAGAATTTTCAATGTCGATGAGACGGGCGTAACAACTTTGCAGGGACCTCCATCTAAAGTGATTGCAATGAAAGGCAGGAAGCAAGTAGGAACATTAACCTCAGCAGAACGGGGAACACTATGCACTGCGGTTATATTATGCATGAGTGCTGCAGGGACGTATATTCCACCCATGGTCATTTATCTACGAGTTCGTGAAAAGGAAGACTTTTCGATTGGGCTACCCCCAATCCATAGTTGCCTGCCATCCTTCTGGTTGGATGCAATTAGATCTTTTCGAAAAGTGGTTCGACCATTTTTTAGAATATACCAACGCGTCGAAAAAAAATCCTTCATTGCTTATAATGGATGGCCATAAAACTCACACTCAAAACAGCTGTAATAGAGAAAGCCAGGGATCACGGTGTTACAATATTGTGCTTACCACCACATTGTAGTCATCGTATGCAACCGCTTGACGTTTATTTCATGGCACCTAGGTGGCCAGGTAGCCGAGTGGTTAAAGCGACATTGTTTTAGTCACTGGCTGCCGGTCGGCGGTGGTTCAAACCACAGCGACTGCAGAATTTTTTCTGATGGCCCGAGAAAGTGCTAGGAATCGCACGTAAAAAGGTAAGACCTCGTTAATCCTTGGCTCGCACAAGTTTCGACTTTTGAGGGCTGCCGTTCGTAAGGGGACGACAGCTGGTTAACGGAAAAAACAATTTTAACAATTTTAACAATTTTTTAACCTCTATCGACATTTTACAGTCAAGAGGTTGAAACATTTCTAAGAAACAGTCCAGGAAGAGTCGTCACAATTTACCAAATAGGCAGATTATTTGGAAAGGCTTTCTTAAGGACAGCAACACCTAATAATGCAATTCATGGTTTTGAAAAATCTGGCTTATTTCCCGTTAATCGCCACGTTTTCACTGACGATATGTTTATAGCTGCCGATCCCACTGATCAGCCGGAAAATGAATCAACTTTAACGAAAGATGGCTCACAAGAAACCGAACCACCATTTCCAATCAGGCACCAAACACCACCACCATCAACTTCATCTTTGTCCCACACACTGCAACAATCAAAACCAGTTTCTCCAATCAGATATAAAACACCACCTCCATCGACTTCATATTCGACCCACACACTACCACATCCAAAATCAATTCATGCTCATGAGTCAGATGACAGCTTCTCTAGTGATGATAATCAACCTTTGGCCCATATTCTTCAAGACTATGTTTCACCAGAAATGATTCATCCGTACCCAAAAGCAGCATCAAGGAGGCCTGCGAAAACTGCTAACAGAGGTAAAGCTGCCATCTTAACGAGCACACCTTATAAGGATGAATTGAATGCCAGTATAGCGGCGAAACGACGTAAAGTGCCATCCAGTAAATTGCCATCTTTGAAAGGAAAGGGACTATCGAACGGAAAATCAGTAAAGAAAAAATCCAAATCACTGAAAAATTGTTCGAACGAAAAGAAGACTGATGAAGCAACAAACAAGACTGGATACCAAAAATATGTGAACGGAAAAAACAAGACCAAAGAAAAAAATACCAAAAAAATAGGTATGACCAAAGAAAAGAGTGACGATGAAGGAAATCCTGTGTGCTTTTATTGTGAAGTAAACTTTCTAAGCAGCAAACTTGGTGAACAGTGGATTCGGTGCAGTTCCTGCCACAGATGGGTACAAGAAGCGTGCGGTCCATCAGACAACGAAGCAGATTATTTCCTATGTGATCTGTGCTTGAATATATTATAATCCCATTTAAGACACACTACTGATCCCGTTTTAGATATATGTGTTCCTAAAGTGGGAAATTTCTCTCGAGCAAGAAATATATTTTTATTTTTTCTATGTTTAATACTTTCATATAGTTTGTTTATTTTTTGAATAAAGTCATGTCTAGTATATGCATCATGAGGGTTGTCGGTGATTTTGTACTTGAACTCTTTCTTTAAACCATGTTCAAACCTTAAGTATCCCATTTTAGGTAAACTTCCCCTACGTATCTTCTGTGAATGAAACAAAAAAAAATCTAGTATGCTGTCACGGTTTGTTTGCACAATCGTAGTATTTTAAAATTATTCCGCATGTTTTTATCTTTTTATCTAGGCATGTTAGGAGTAGTGCCTATAATTTTTGTGAAAAAGAAAGAAGTAACAGGCAATTTAAGGACCAGTTGTAAAATATTGTTGAGGTTCCAACTATAAGAAAAAAATAATTTAAACACGAAAGCACTCAAAATGGTGAAATGGGAATGCAGTTTAGGGGTTGAAATCGGATTTTTGCGATTTGAGGCGAAACGTGACCTTTTAGCGGAAAATGTTCGAAGGAAAAGTTGTAGACGATCAGAAAATCAAAAAATTTTGTCTTCACACTTTCCGACATAACTGTCAGAATGATAAAACCCCGATTTTTCAATATTTAATTTTTTTCTCGCTTATAAATTATTTAATTTAGATCGAAATTTGTAGAAATATGTCTTTTTTGGTGTCAAATACGCATGACTTTTTCAGAAGATTACTAGTTTTCGAGTTGAGTACATTTTTCGAAAAAAATACCTTTATCTTCCACGAAAAATTGTTCTGGTATTTTTTTGTATTTCAAACAAAGGATTCATGATTTTTCATTCTCCCATTTTTTGTAGCTCATGGAATATTCTTACACTGTTCACTTTTCCCGTTGTGATAATTTCCCAGGATTTAAATTCTGCACTTTTCTTGGCTATCACAATAATCTCTTGCGTACTTCATTGGTTTTGCTATCGTTGGACCAAAAACTGAAGTAAATCCACTTATGAACAATTGTTAAATGAATTACATCAAACAAGAGTTGGTAAATGATAATCACGGGAAAAAATCACCATTTTTATTGTTATAAAATGGTGTGAAGACATAGGACCATTGTCAAGTATTCCCGTTGAGTTGCAATAGAGTAGAATATTAGAATATGTGCAATTTTTTTGAATACTCCAAACAGATTAAAGGTCGTTTAATACAATAGAACAAAATGCAATACAAACTGTAGTGAGAAAGTTGGCACATAAATAATAGACGGTTACATAAATTCTTCTTCAATATTGACATAAGCAATTGTTTGTTTCTATTGAATACCACATTGATATGAAATATAGCGAGTCGATTATTTTCTTTTGCATACCTTTGATCCAGTCAATTTATTTGTGAAAAACAGATTTTCCCTCGCTTTCGGAGGCTACATAAAATTAAGGCACAATATGTATTAGTGGAGGAAATACTTGAAGAAATTCCGTTGCTTACAAAATGATTATAGTTTTAGAGAATATTCAAATATGGAACGCAAATTGAGACAAAACGGCCCTATTTGATAGCCTAATCATTCACCAGATTGTTTCGTTACATCACGTATAAATGACTATCGAAGGCTGTTACGACGGAACTGATTAAGACAAAATGTCAGTCGCGATGGAACAACCCATTTTCAACGACGACTGGCGGGCAGTGTATATCACTTAGGCCATCACCATTGAACTGGTAGGTACATTTTCATAATTTCCTTTAGTCCTGAGAGTTTCATCATTCTACCTTGATAATTACGGAAGTTACGGGGGTGCTTCCATGAAAAGTGAGACACACACTGTATATTGAAATTTTTAGTCATTCTGCAGAAGGGATATCAAACATATTTTGATTTCTCAATTATCGTAACGGCACAGGCAAGTTTATTTTATTCAAAATATCAGGGCTATCGATTTTTTCATTTAGAATTTCATGCAGATTCATCGTTCATAATTCTACGATTTTTTAACGATAATATTTCATACTTGTTACAAATAGTGGTGAGGGATGTGGAAGGAGTGTGTGTTTTGAAAGACAAGTATTTTAGGAACTTATTCTGAACATTCTCGAGTCGTTCAACGTTCACATTATACTGACGATTCCAAATAGAAAAAGAAAAATTGAGCTTACTAATATGGAGCTAATATAGCCTGAGGGTTAAATATAAATTTGGTTTGACTCATGATATAACCTGACATCCTAAGAGAGTCTTTTATTACATTATTGATATAAATTTCTACTATAAGTTTGCTGTCACACGTGACTCCTAAGTCTCTGATCTGGCTGCATCGATTCAAGAAAATTCCATTTAAGTATATTGACCATCCAATACAATCTTGTTTCTTGTAAATGTAATGCAATGGCATTTGTTAGAATTCAAGAATGGGTTGTTTTCCTTTCAGTAAGTCCCAAACATGTTTTTATTTCTAGGAAAATTTAAAATCACCCGCTTATGCTAGATATTTGCACTACTCAAAGCTACCAGATATGTTATTAATGTAAATTAAAAACATGAGAGGGCCCAAGTGCGATCCTTCTGGTACCCCTGATTCAATGTTTGTGACTTCAGAGGTGTAGCCTTGAAGAGATACGTATTGGGTTCTTCCAGATAAATATGACACGATCCAGGTTAACAGGACTCCGACCACACCCACCTCAGCAAGTCTTCCGATTGAGATACCATGATCTATTTCATCAAAAGCCTTGCTGAAGTCGATGTAAATAGCATCCACTTGTATCTGATTGTCAGTCGCATTCAATATATAGTCAGAGTAGCATATGAGATTAGATTCGATGGATCTATTATGAATTGATATCTCAAGAAGCCCAAGGAATACACAAAGATCTCTCCAGACTTTTGGCGACACATTTAGGATGAATGTGTTTTCTATCTGGTAAATAGAATTGTAGCGGCTTTACCAACAATAAAACTCACAATCATTTTATTTATGTCTCATCGTGTATTTAACTTTAAAATGGAAAATGGACCATATTCATTTGAACATCTGGCTGACATCCATTTTGTTTATGGTCTGGCTAATGGCAACGGACTTGAAGCTCAGAGGTTGTACGCGCTAAGATTTCCTAATCGCCGTCTTCCCAACTATAGATCTTTCATAAATTCCCATCAGCACCTTCGGGAATATGGCAGATTTCAGACTCCAAGGCACGATGCTGGCAGACCGCGACAAGCACGCAACCCAGTAATAGATGAAGAGATTTTAAATGTTATCGACGAAAATCCTGGTATGAGTACTCGACAAATAGCACGGGATTTGGATGTTTCCCATTCAACTGTCTGGAGGATTTTACACGAAAACTTGCTATACCCATATCATATCCAGCGCGTCCAAGGTTTGCTTCATCGAGATTTTCCACGGCGCTTGCAGTTCTCCCGATGGATAATGCGCAACTGTACTAGGGATCCTGAATTTTTATCTCGTATCCTTTTTACCGACGAAGCTCACTTTACACGCGACGGAGTAGTGAATTACCACAACGTTCATATTTGGGCGCTAGAAAATCCACACATGATCAGACAATTTCGACACCAGGAGCAGTTCAGCGTAAACATATGGGCAGGAATAGTAGGAGATACTTTAATTGGTCCTTTTATTTTTCCGCGAATTTTAAATGGTGCCACATATTTAAACTTCCTACAGAACGACTTGCCTGCATTATTGGAGGACGTGCCTTTACAAGTTCGTCAACAAATGTGGTTTATGCACGATGGGGCCCCCCTCATTTTCGTTGTCCGCGATTATCTAGATACAGTGTTTCAAAATCGGTGGATTGGCAGAACAGGTCCAATTACTTGGCCCCCACGGTCCCCAGATTGCAACCCGCTGGACTTCTTTTTATGGGGACATGTAAAGGGTCTAGTTTATGGTTCAGAACCAGTGCCTTCCATCGAAGTTCTTACTGAACGAATTATGGATGCCTTTCACACCATAAGCAACACGTACGGCAGTCTATGAGAAGAAGAGTGGAAGGTTGTATCGCAGAAGGAGGTGGGCATTTCCAGCACCTTTTATAAAAAGTCAAGGTTCTTATTTTTTAGGTAATCTTTAAGGAAACTTGTAATTTAGATCACAAACCAAATACCTACCCTTTGTTAAAAATTTTAATTAAATGTAGCGAATTACAAAAATGGTTTTAATTTTTTTCTCGATAACGGTTGCAGATGCGTAAAAATTACAAGAGACAAAAAAATTAATGAAGAAAATAAATAATGTATTTCATATGTTAGAATCCACCAGCGGCGTACTACAAAAAAGTTTATGGGGCGAAAAGGGGCTTGACCCCTGAAAAAATATCTCCCTGTAGATTGTTACAATCACCCGGCATACTGGATGATGTAAACCCTAAAAAGTTATCTTCATTTTAAATTTGATCTTGATACGCCCCTGAAATCTTGATACTGAATTTTGAAACACCCTGTATAGGTATGGTTATGGTTACTTATTAGCTGCTGTGTCCGTTATTTCATTACGTCAATTCACCCGTCACCCTGGACTCCGACAGAATAAATACATCGGTAGAGGGGATGAGTGATATTGTTGGTGAATGTGAAGAAAAAAGCACAGCTTACTGTGAAAAAAGTATGCATTTGATATTTCTAAAGATCCGCTTGTCTACCGTTACATTCCGCCATCGATAAAATCGAGATAAGAATCTGTATACTTCGAAACCTTCACAGTGGTCATGTCATCACTCATCATAAACCACTTTCAAAACTGCAATCAAAAATTGCTGTATATCCAATTATTGTTTTGGAAATGTAGGCCACCATTATCACCTTTTTTACACAAATCGCAGTAGGTCAAGCGTTGCCCCAACAATCGAAATGAAGGCAGTACTCACGACGCGTTGAACTTGAACGAAGATGAACTAGGAATACAGGAAGCTGTAAAAATTTAAAGCGAGGTCGTCTAGTACGACTCGTCTGCCGATCCGACGATTCAGCTCGTTTGTTTATATCCACTTGTTCTATCCTCACGGAGATCATCGGCCAGCCTTGATATTTAATGCATGTGTCACCGTTTGCAAGATTATTCAAATGTGTACATACTGTTATGTTTATTTATAGCTTCTTCAACATACTGTTGTTATCATCAATATTAGAATAATGCGCGTGACTTAGAGGTGACATTTGAATTGTTTTTGGTTTGGGGGTAAAAATAATAATTATAATAATTATAAATTTTATTAAATTCTTTACGATCATAAAAAATTATATAGGATACGTCAGACAAAAAATTTACATACATACGTACAATCTACATTTATACATAAAAATGTAACATTTCTACAAAATAAATATAAATATACACAATATATAACCACATCATTGATTGAAATACTCCGTAGTACTATAAAATGATGAGATCGAGAATTTTCAAACAAACGTGTTGAATGTTTCTGCAGCCGTATCAATTCACCGTGCCTAGTAGGATATGCATGAAAGTCAGAATTTCGATTGTAATTCTGTATTTGTTTTTTGAACAACAGAATGCATTTGTAAATATAAATACTAGGGACGCACATGACTTTATTCCTTATAAAATATTGCCTACAATATTTTCTATCGTCTATTTTATAGATTAGGGTTTTTCTGGGAGACAAATATTTTGTTGAGTTTTGTGGAGAATACCCAAACTGAAATATGGGAATATACAACAGCAAAATGAACGTTTAAAAGCTGAGCTATATTGAAATAGGATCTCAATTGTCTGATTGCATAGTATCCACTGTTTACTTCCTTACGTACATGGTTTATACCTGTCTCCCAGGTCATGTTACCATCGATATATGTACCAAGAAATTTGGTGACATCTGATGATTCAATTATTTCGTCACCCACTGTTAGAGGCTCATCCAAACTTATAGTTAAGTTTATTCTATTTTACTACAATTATTATTTTTCTTTATTTTTTCTATTTTCCTTGTGAGGAAACTATCATATTTGGGGTTTTTTGAATTAGTAAATACGTGTTTAAATAAATATATGTATCGCGCTAAGTATACAGTTGAGTAGCTCTGACATGCGCGTAAGGAGTTGGCACCTGGTGAGCGAGGAGAGAACCAGAAAGGACCGGCTCGGACATATACAGATATCAAAGAAACGCAGAATTGTGGTGTCGTAGAATTAATGTAAAATTCGAATCAATTCGAATTATTGCTCGCATTAGGACAAAAAGGTGTTGTGCAACGTCAAGACGTTGGGCAAGGGCTGTAGAAGGAACAATCGCAGGTGAGTGACTCAACTGTTCGTCGCATTTCTTTATTGGGTCATTTAGTTTGAGAGCACAGCTCTCTGGTCCTTCCAATCATTAAAAAACCAGCGCCTCACGCAAAAATATACACCCACTCTAACATGAAAATCATCAATTTTTCTATTTCTACTGGAATAAGACTGCAGCAGAACAGTTTTCTCCACATTCACTACTAAAGAATTGCCACAACACCAATTTGTAAATTCTAGACTCAAATTGTTCAATTTTTCTTGAAGCTGCTTTGGGTTATCGGCGTTTGCTACGATAGTTGTATCATCTGCATACAGAACTATGTTGTATGTGCTTATATGATGTAGCATATCGTTGATGAACAGAATAAAGATGAGTGGGCCAAGATCAATGCCATATTGCTGCGACTGACAGTTGTCAAACATCAGTTTGTGCTCAGCCTGAACAAATTCAAATATCAAAACTCAACCCTCCAATATGAAACAGTAGGACCACCTACTCTTTTTGATAACAATTAACGAACAAATTTTTTGTTACGTACGTATCATGCGATGCTTAACATGAACAATAAAAAAACAATACCTAATCCTCAAATGAAAGCATCAGAAATGACAAAATACATACGCCACTGACTCAAACAAGCTGTTTGATCATCGACACTATTCGTACAGCACCGTGAACTTCCGGCGCAAAAAAATCAGAAAAAATTCAGAATATAAGGAGTGAAATTTCCAGTAGGACCGAGCAATGCATGTGCAATGCATTTCAACTTGATAAAGTAGAAATATGTTTTTAATTGACGATTTCTACTAAGATTTATTTAATTTTCAGTATCTGAAATGGTTTCCATTTTGATTAAACATTTTATACAGTATAATGCGGAATTTGATATATCTGGTAAATAATACTGTTTTTTAGGCCCGTCGTTCTGAGTAATTTTTTCCATGAAACCTTAGGGCCCCTCCAACTGGAATCTATCAGCCACCTTTTCCTGTGTTTTAGGTGAGTCTTTTTGTTCTGCTAGTATTTGTGGATAGAGATGTGTTACCATTCAGTTTTTTGTTGAATTTTTGACTGAATAGGTTAGGTTAGGTTTGAACGTGAGTGGGCCCGTATCAGGCCCTCCACTGCGGCCAATGGCCTATTGTGGCTCACCCTATGGTCATATTTCTCCCAGTATATCCAATCTCTTGACGAAATTGAGGAATACATTGGGAGAACAATTTACCAGGTTTTCTGGCCTTACTATCGTATCGCCAAATATTGAGAATCTGGTTCTGGCCGCTGCAGGGCATGTACACAGAATGTGTTTAGCCGTTTCATCATCCTCCATGCATAGCCGACACTCTGCATCTTGTGCAAGTCCGATTTTATGCATGTGATGTTTGAGTTTGCAGTGGCCAGTAAGCAAACCTACTATAACTCTGAGATGCGCTCTGCTGAGTTCTAGCAGTTTGTCAGAGTCCTGTTTTTTCCTTGTACAAGCAATAAATGCTTTGGAATGGGCTAGGCCCGGTAGACTACGCCAGTACTCGAGTCTTTTATTGCCTGCCCAAGTTGTTATGACATTCTTGGTAGTGCTATATGCAAAACCGATTACCGGTTCTGGTCCAATGAACGTTGTTTCGGCTCCCCTTTTGCTAGGGCGTCCGCTATTTCGTTTCCTTCTAGGCCTGTGTGACCTGGTATCCAGACTAGGGTAACATTGTAGCGTTGCGCCAGTCGGTTTAAGGTGTCTCTGCAGTTCCATACTGCCCTAGATTTAAAGCAGTTGGATTCAAGCGCTTTAAGTGCAGCTTGACTAACTGAAAATATTTTTATTGTTTTTCGTTTGCTCCCTGGCACACATTTCAATGGCATATACCTCTGCCTGAAATATCGTAGCTAGTTTACCCATACTGAACGAGCGTTTCACTACTGGGTTCATCCCATATATTCCGGCTCCGACGCCTTCCTGAGTTTTGGAACCGTCGGTGAACCAACGTTCATTTGCCCTACATAGGTTGGTTTCATTCCGGACCCAGTCTTCTCTTTCGGGAAAGACCACAGTGTAGGACATGTGAAAGTTGATAGTTTTAGGCATGATGTCTGGGGCATTCCTAGAATGTTGTGAGCTATTATGCCCTCCAGCATGCCGCTGCCTCTCATGACACATGCCTGCGATAGACTAATGGCCGCTTGGTAAAGTCTGTATGTTGCCCATCTTGCCTCTCTCTCCAGAACTATGTGGAGAGGAAGTAATCCAAGGAGGACTTCCATTGCTGCCGTTGGCGTGGAGCGAATGCTTCCAGTAATCGCCAGGCACGCTTGTCTCTGTAGTCCGTTAAGTTTAGCAATGGCCATTTTCCTATGACCCTTGCTCCACCAGACTATAGAGCCATACGTTATCATTGGACGTACAACCAATATACGTGTTTTGGTGACATGCCCCATATGTTTTGCCACATATTCTGCGGCATGTCCATAATGAAAGGCTAGCCTTCCGGATAGTCTTTTCCAAGTGCGAGTTCCAATTAAGTTTTTTATCCAGGGTTATTTCCAGATATTTTGCTTCACTCGCAAAAGGAATTGTTACACCACTGATGGAAGAAGGTATTAAATGTTCCAGCTTCCTTTTCCTGGTGAATGGTACTATGACCATTTTGTGGGGTTTAATGGACATTTTCTCCCTCTCACACCATTTATATATGGTATCCAATATATCCTGAAGGACGTAGGAGATCGTCTCTTCGGATTTATCGTTCATTACTAGGACCAGATCGTCAGCATATGCTTGCAGATCAACCTCCCAAAGCGAGAGAATGGCCAGCAGATCATCCACCAGCAGTGACCATAACAGTGGGGAGAGGACCCCCCCCTGGGGACAGCCCCTGGCTGGCTTGAAGCTGACACTTTCCCCCTGTATAGAGGTCGTTATAGTTCTGTTGTGAAGCATAGTTCTTATCCAGTCCCATAGTATCAGTTCAATCCCTCTAGAGACAGTGGCCTCATATAGGGAGTGAGGTAGTGCATTGTTAAATGCTCCTTCTATGTCCAAGAATGCAGCGTCTGCTATCTCCTGGCGTTCCAGGGCGTCGCTTATTCCTGAGACAAGGTTATTGAGGGCAAGTTCTGTTGATTTGCCAGCCTGGTAGGCATACTGGTGAACATTGAGGGGGTGCTTTGTTAGTGCCCCACACCTTATGTGCCCATCCAGTATTTTCTCCATGCTTTCCAACAGAAAGGATGTCAGACTAATGGGTCTGAGCGATTTTGGGTGTAGGTCATTCCGACCCACCTTAGGAATATAGATCACCCTAGTCGCGGTCCAGTTAGACGGAATATGGTTCCATGCTAAACTGGCTCTAAAGAGTCTTATAATGATAGGTAAGATATGTTCCAGTCCGATTCTTCTTGACTGAATAAGTAGTGTCTCTATTTATTATTCAGTTATTGTTAGAGATCATTTGGGCCAGTTTGTCTTCATAAACGTCTGTGTGCACGATGACTGTAGCATTACCCCTATCAGTTGCGTTAATCTTAATTTGATCATCTAATATTTCTAATATTTCTAGAATGTTAAGTCTGTGTCATCGCAACTTTGCAGTAGGATTTCAAGGGTTGTTAAAATTTGGGAAGTAACAGAGAAGTTCAATCCCTTCGATAACACACGTTTCTCATGATGTCTCTAAAATTCTAGAGGATACACTGATAAGGGTTCTCTCAGCAAAGGTTTTTTTGTTCTTTAATTGTTGATATTGTTTCTTCTTTGATAGTTTCTTGATATTTGTGTGCATTCTTTTCATTTTGGATCATGATATGTTTCTCCTTTTCTATTATTATTATTGATTTGATTATTATTCCTCAGTTTGACATTTTTTCATTTTTACATTGTGGAAGGTTAAACTCGTAAAAAACATGTCAAGACAATACTTGAAAGTGTTGGTTATTTCTACAATACTCGTTCATGATTTCAAATTTCTTTATCTTTGTAGTTCAGATGATGCCGATAATAGGTAGTTTCAAACCGAGTTTATACACCTATATTCATTCACGGTAGAGTAGCTCAGAACCAGATCAAGGTTTGAACATGATGCGTTGAATGTTATTCACAAGATATTATCAGTTAGATTGCTATCATAAATGAATCACATCCAATCAGTTCAGTATTAGAACATTACGTCATGAAGTAAATATCCATAGGTGAAAGGTATTTATGAATATCCGCAATCATTCAACTCATGCACTTGAGTCCAATCGCAATTTGAAGCTGATTGTAGGATAAATCTACGTCTGGAAGTATGTTCAATAAGTATTGGTGGAAAAGAATTCCCGGTATTCCATGGCAAGAATATTTATGACACCCAAACAACGACATGCTTGAAATCGTATTCTAACATGGAAAGATATCCTTTGTAAGGATTATTCCAAGACAGTAGAATAGTGGAAGAACAAGCATTTGCTGAGAAATCTTTCGGTACCAACTCCGTCAATTCGTAAGAACTGAAACAGATCACTCAAGAGGTATGGTTTCCGGGCTTTGAGGCCGTGGTCGGTTCACCTTTGTAGAGGCGGTTTCCTTGGACATTTCACGTGGTGAGCATCTTCAGCGTAGATGTTGTCTTCTCGAAAAGCGACGTAACACTGATGCAGTTATGTAGTCTTGAAACATCTCCACAAGAAAAAATCTAGATGGGCCAAATCAGGCGAGCGAGCTGGCCATTCAATAGGACCCCTCCTACCGATCCATCTTTCCGTAAAATGTTCATTCAAAAAGTCAGTTAATAGCCTGAAATAATTAGGAGGTGCTCCGTCTTAATGAAAATTAATTATGTTATTCCAGCCCCCTGATTTATTTCCGGAAAAATGTCTTCTGGTAGCATTCTCAAATATCGACCTCAGTTCAAATTTACTGTCAAGAAATATGGACCAATGATACGGGTGCCCATTTGATGTACTGAGTATGTGTTTGCCTGAACTCATGAGGATTTTCAGTGCTCCAATAACGGTGATTATGTCTATTGACATGTCCATTCAAGAAAAACGTGATTTAATCACTGAATCAAAAATGTTGCTCACATGAATCCTTTTTTAATGAAGTTAGATCACTGAACTGAATTCTACGATCAGGATCGTCTTCACGTGGCATATCATTTTGATCCGCCAGTTCAGTTGTGGATTGTTGGTGGTTTTTTTGAATATCCTCCAAAATATCAATTCGCTTGTTTTGCGAGACATACGGTCTTTTGATATTACATTCCGAGTTCGTTCAAATTTCCCAATGAGTTCTCTTAAATATTTTCTGTCTGAGACTGATGGTAGACCATAACAGCGAAACCTTTTTTCTCTACGGTACGCATCGCTCTCCTCAATGTCAAGAATTGGTGTAGTGCAAGATTAAAATAACAACTATGGGATATGATTGGTAAAAAATCTTATATATACATTTACACACGCACCATATCATAATGATTGATTGATTGTTCTGATTGAATGAATTCCTTACAATTAGATGATGTTGTCTTCATAAACTTCTGGTCAATTGTAAGAACTAATTGATTACCATGTTCACCTGTGTTCATTTCATTATTATTCAATTTGCTTTGTTATACGTCTGCTAAAAATAATAAGTCAATTACAGGTGCAGAGAACTTTTGTAGAAAGGTACCTTGAAGGATTTGATGATTTTAGTTGAACTCGTTTAGAAGTCAAAAGGATCCTCATAACAGAGCTCTAACATTATGTATCGCTATTCTGTTTTGGATGAATTTTTTGTTTGAAATTTTGTTATCTTATGGAGAATTGAAAGACGACTCATATGGCAAACCGACGCCATTTTGGAAGACAGACTTTTTTGGTGACAAAAAGTAGTTCATGAACTTCCAATCAGTTTAAAAGTTAACCGGAACACGGTTTCTTTACGTTCTAACATTTTGTACCATCATTTTGTTTTGGATAGATATTATTGTCTGAAATTTTGCTGTCGTATAGAGGATTGAAAGATTTTTCGAAGGAGGTATCACTCAACCCACCATGCTATTTAAAAAAAAAACATTTCAAAATAGCGGCCTGACGTCATTTTCTAGGATAGATACATTTTTTTGGTTCTCAAAAAGTGGTTTATGATGAACTATTTGACCCAAAACAAATTCCAATCTTTTCAAATGTTAAGAGGGGGGGGGGGTACGTTATGGACAGACTGTATATAGGTATATATTCATTTGTGCAACTCATCTACTCATTCATGAGTGGGAAGGTTAGCCAACTGTAGAATGCACCGCTAACAGTGTACTTGAGAATTACGAAACCACGATGTGATATAAATTACTGTTACAGCCGAGTGCAGGAGGCATTGCTTTAGTGTGTTGTATATTATCAGTTACTTGTTATTTATATTCATGACCTCAGACTTACGACAAACGTTAGGAAATTGGATATCTAAAAACTGATAGAACCAGGAAAACGGAAAAGGTTTTGCCGTAGAACGAAGTAAATTAGCCAATGTAGCACTTTTCGTTGAATCTTAATCATTCACAAAAGTGGATTTTTATGATAACAATCAGATCCCTGCCCAGCTTAACCATTTCGCACATTCAGGTGTTTATGTTTATTATTTGAATACCCACCGAACAGTATAGACTGAGAGATGGTGACAGATTTCAGGTGACGATTTTCTCGTTTATGCCTTTGAGACCAGTGGAAAATATGAAAATTCTGACCAAAATGATGAAAAATTTGAGCGGTCGCCTCGTGGCCTTCATATAAAAAATTCAAGTCCGGCACTTAACCTCACTTCGACATCCTCAAACCTTATGCCACTTTTTTATGGGACATTCATGATGGAAACTTCCTTTTCTTCAGTTGGCAGCAACGAGAGAATCGTCTAAAATAAAAAAAAAATCACAAGTCAACTTCATCATTGGTTCCATTCGGCCACGTGCAATCCTTATGCCTATAATTTGAGTAAATTTCATTTTCCTTCGATTGAATCGAAATTCACAGTATATACTAATTCGGTCATACTGAATCGATTGGAGTTCGCAGAATTTCTCAATCTCTAACCGTCCTCGAATTAAAAAATTCATATCGAGATGAAAATATTTTTTCCGCCAGATAATTTTTTTTCAGAATTTTGGACTTGGCTTCGTGAAACTGAATCTTTTGTATGTTTGCATACTGAATTTCAAATCGATTCCTGTTCAATCAGTGGATCTGACAATTTTGTATTTTTCTACCCCTTTCAACTTTTTTTGAGTAAATTTCTTTTTCCTTCGATTGAATTGAAATTCACAGTATATACTAATTCGGTCATTCTGAATCGATTGGCGTTCGCAGATATTCTTTATGTCTAAGCATTCTCGAATTTAAAAAATTCATATCGAGTTGAAAGTATTTTTTCCGCCATATATTTTTTTTTTTCAGATTTTCGGACTTAGTTTCGTGAAACTGAATCTAGTTTATGTTTGCATACTGAATTTCGAATCGATTCCTAATCAATCAGAGGATCTGACAATTTTGTATTTTTCGTGATTTCAACTTTTTTCGAGTAATTTTCTTTTTTTTTCGATTGAATTGAAATTCACAGTATATACTAATTCGGTCATTCTGAATCGATTGGCGTTCGCAGAATTTCTCTATCTCTAAGAGTTCTCGAATTAAAAAAAATCATATCGAGTTGAAAGTCTTTTTTCCGCCATATAATTTTTTTTCATATTTTCGGACTTAGTTTCGTAAAACTGAATCTTTTTGATTTTTGCATACCAAATTTCAAATCGAATTCTGGTAAATCGGAGGAACTGAATATTTTGAATTTTTCGTGATTTTTAGGGGACTACCCCTTTCCACTTTTTTCGAGTATATTTATTTTTCCTTCAATTGAAATTCACGGTATATACTAATTCGGTCATTCTGAATCGATTCGCGTTTGCAGAATTTCTATATCTCTGAGCGTTCTGGAATTAAAAATTCATATCGAGTTGAAAGTCTTTTTTCCGCCATATAATTATTTTTTCAGATTTTTGGACTTAGTTTCGTAAAACTGAATCTTTTTTATGTTTGCATACCAAATTTCAAATCGAATTCTGGTAAATCGGAGGATCTGAAGATTTTGAATTTTTCGTGATTTTTAGGGGTCTTCCCCTTTCCACTTTTTTCGAGTAAATTTATTTTTCCTTCAATTGAAATTTACAGTATATACTAATTCGGTCATTCAGAATCGATTGGCGTTTGCAGAATTTCTCTATCTCTAAGCGTTCTGGAATTAAAAAATTCATATGGAGTTGAAAGTCTTTTTTCCGCCATATATTTTTTTTCCAGATTTTCGGACTTAGTTTCGTAAAACTGAATCTTTTTTATGATTGCATACCAAATTTCAAATCGAATTCTGGTAAATCGGAGGATCTGAAGATTTTGAATTTTTCGTGATTTTTAGGGGTCTTCCCCTTTCCACGTTTTTCGAGTAAATTTATTTTTCCTTCAATTGAAATTCACGGTATATACTAATTCGGTCATTCTGAATCGATTCGCGATTGCAGAATTTCTCTATCTCTAAGCGTTCTGGAATTAAAATTTCATATCGAGTTGAAAGTCTTTTTTCCGCCATATTATTTTTTCAGATTTTTGGAGTTAGTTTTGTAAAACTGAATATTTTTTATGTTTGTATACTGAATTTCAAATCGAATCCTGTTCAATCAGAGGATCTGACAATTATGAATTTTTCGTGATTTTTAAAACTTTTTTCAAGGAAATTCCTTTTTCTTTCGATTGAATTGAAATTCACAGTATATACTAATTCGGTCATTCTGAATCGATTGTCGTTCGCAGAATTCCTCTATCTCTATGCGTTCTGGAATTATAAAATTCATATCCAGTTGAAAGTCTTTTTTACGCCGTATAATTCTTTTTCAGATTTTTGGACTCAGTTTTGTAAAACTGAATATTTTTTATGTTTTCATACAGAATTTCAAATCGATTTCTGTTCAATCAGAGGATCTGACAATTTTGAATGTTTCGTGATTTTTAGGGGTCTTCGATTGAATTGAAATTCACTGTATATACTAATTCGGTCATTCTGAATCGATTGGCATTCGCAGAAAATCTCTATGCTAAGCGTCCTCGAATTAAAAAATTCATATCGAGTTGAAAGTATTTTTTCCGCCATATATTTTTTTTCAGATTTTCGGACTTAGTTCCGTGAAACTGAATCTTTTGTATGTTTGCATACTGAATTTCAAATCGACTCCTGTTAAATCAGTGGATCTGACGATTTTGTATTTTTCGTGATTTTTAGGGGTCTCCCTTACAACTTTTCTCGAGTAAATTTCTTTTTCTTTCGATTGAATTGAAATTCACAGTATATACTAATTCGGCCATTCTAAATCGATTGGCGTTCGCAGAATTTCTCTATCTCTAAGTGTTCTCGAATTTAAAAATTCATATCGAGTTAAAAGTTTTTTTCCGCCATATAATTTTTTTTCAGATTTTTGGACTTAGTTTCGTGAGACTGAATCTTTTTTATGTTTTATGCAATTTCACATGCAGGCACGTGGTTTGAATATAATGACTCGCGTGTATCTCCAATTGCAATGGGGTCAATTGTGAGTGGAGACGCTTATGTCCTTTTTTATGAGTCTTGCTCATAGGATTGCTGAGTTTCATCGTTGATTGCTGTTTGGTTTTGTCCTGTTTTTCATTTCACACTTTTATATTATTATACTTTTATAATGTTTATATATACCTAATTTTCATTGTAATTATGTTGATATTAAAGTTAAAGAATCCTGTTGAATCAGAGGATCTGACAATTTTGTATTTTTCGTGATTTTTAGGGGTCCCACCCCTTACAACTTTATTCGAATAAATTTCTTTTTCTTTCGATTGAATTGAAATTCACAGTATATACTAATTCGGTCATTCTGAATCGATTGGCGCAGAATTTCTCTATCTCTAAGCGTCCTCGAATGAAAAAATCCATATCGAGTTGAATATCTTTTTTCCGCCAAATAATTTTTTATTTCAGATTTTTTTACTTAGTAAATTGATGGATGCAGCCGTTACTACGTGGTAGGAAATCATCACGAAAAATGAGAAATAAAACTTTCTATGTTTTTATACCACTTCTATTTGTAACTAACGTTACTGCAGTTTCGTCCTATATGGACATTATCAAACAATTTGTAGTTTGTACTTAGTTTCGTGAAACTGAATCTTTTGCATGTTTGCATACCGAATTTCAAATCGAATCCTGTTAAATCAGAGGATCTGACGATTTTGTATTTTTCGTGATTTTTTTTCAACTTTTTTTTTAACCTTTCAACTCTTTTCGAGTAAATTTCTTTTTCGTTCGATTGAATTGAAATTCGCAGTATATACTAATTTGGCCATTCTGGATCGATTGGAGTTCGCAGAATTTATCTATCTCTAAGCGTTCTCGAATAAAAAAATCCATATCGAGTTGAATTGTTTCTTTCGCCATATAATTTTTTTCAGATTTTCGGACTTAGTTTCGTGAAACTAAATCTTTTTCATGTTTGCACACCGAATTCCAAATCGATTCCTGTTCGATCTGAGGATCTAACGATTTTGTATTTTTCGTGATTTTTGGGGGTCGGCCATTCTGAATCGATTGGCGTTCGCAGAATTTCTCTATCTCAAGATTGGTTCAAGCACTGATCCTTGAGGAACTCCACTATGAATTGCCCCACTATCTGATAAATTTATTATTTATGGAAGGCAATCGTTGATGATGAAATTATAATAATAAATTCAGCATATAGAAGAATTCGTGGAAGGCATGGAAAATATCAAAAAGGGCAATAGAAAATTTAATTCTATTGGATTTGAACATTGATCTTCTTTATCCTGATCATCAATCTTAAAACTACTCGAACATTCTCAATGGCCTTATTTCTGCAATAAACACCATAACGAGGCCCTCGTATACTACATGCATAGATCATATTTTTGTCAACTCTAAAAGTGATAATTATAACACAATATTATCTTCACTACAATAGAAACTATCATAATTGATCATTTTACTATAGCTGTACAAATCGTTCTTCAAATTAGACATAGTAAAACATGAAGCCAAGAACTTCTAGACAATCAAATGAACTTAAATTTAAAATTATAATTGGTGGAACAAACTGGTCAGAAATATTCACCTGTAAAGACCTTGACCTCACAGTATGCAAATTCATGAATAGTATTCAAAATTACTTCAAAATGTCTGTGGGATATATTAAAATGAGTAATAAAAAGATCAGGGAAATGCTAGATAACGGGGTCAGTGGTTAAATCGGTAAACATCAAAATGAAATTATGTTAAAAGCTAGTAAAAGAACTAAACAAAGAAAATTAGAAAAACGACGTAATAAGTATATAGAATAGAAGTATAGTCTGTAAACTGATCAAAAGTTCAAAAGTATAATATAAAAACAAATATAAACAGAAAAAAACAATTCTAGGAGAAGATGGAAACCATAAAATGAAGTGCTCAAAAATACCAAAAATATCGGATGTGTCTCTCAGTAATATTGCACATAGAAATATAGTTTATTATATTTCTATGATATTGCACAACATTTCTATGACTTTTTCAGAAATAAAGGTAAACTCCGGCTGCGCCGTCATGCTCGAAAAATCGCGCGTTTTCGAAAGACCTTTTTATCCACTTATACTTTAATATACTATTAAATGATATAAAAGCTTGTCGCGTGAAGTATCTGTGTATTTCTTATTTTAAATCAAACTTGAAATTACCTCAAGATTTATTCTCGCGACAAGCTTTTATATCATTCAAAATTTTATAATGTACTTCCCATATAGCACACGACGTCCAGTGGACGTCCATTTTGTGTCCAAGATTGATCCAAACGTCCAGGGACTCGATATGGATGTCCAATGGACGTTCTATTCTGGATGTGCTTTGTACATTGCGTATAGTACGTCTTATGGATGTTCATTGGACGTAAAATATTGGACCAACACGAAACATCAACTGGAGAACAATTTTGGACCATTAATCGAAATATTACTTATTATACGGATATGTACGTCCATTGGACGTACAGTACTGGATCAACCTGATACGTCCATAAACTGTACGTATTTGGATGTATATCTCAAATGTTCAATATTGGACTTGATCTGTACGTTCAATATTTTACATTTTTGTACGTCCATTGGATGAATAGAACTGGATCAAATGGAAAGTTCCATAATTGTACGTTTACGGATGGACACCGAATGTAAAATACTGGACCGCATAAGTCCATTATTGTACGTACATTGGACGGACAGCACCTGGTCAACTTGAAATGTCTTTAATTGTACGTTTTCGGATGTACACGGAATGTAACCCTGAACATGATCTGTACGTTCAATAAGCTACGTTTTTGAACGTCCTTTGTATGAACAAAATTGTGTTATTTGGAAATTTACATTATTAGACGTTTACGATTGTACACTGAATGTAGAATACCGGACCATAGAAAATGTACGTTGCATGCGATCCTCTGTCATTTTGAACTTCCCGCCATAAACAGTGACAAATCACTTTGCCCATTCGCCGTTTATGGGTGTGATGATATTTGATGTTTCGTTTGTTTTGCTTCTTAGTCCGCCATTAAATATTATTATATTGTTGTTGTTACTGTTATTGTTGGTTGTTGTAACTGTTATTGTTGTTGTATTGTGAGTTTTGTGAATATTTTTGAGACTGGTTATTGTTAATAGTTTGGTGAAGATCGAAGTGTGTGAAAAGAACAGAGGTTAGGTTAGGTTCAATGAATATACCAATAAATGGTGAAATAGATATTATATTATTGTTAGAAAAAAAAAATAATGGCCACAATTAATAGCCGCGGTGAATGGACTGGTACAGGTACTTTTAAACGTAACCTAACCTGTAAGTCTGAAAAAGAAGTTTTTTTCTGAAAATGTGGCTGGAACTTCCGATACAGGTCCTGATGTTTGCTGCTGCTGTCCAGCACATAAACAAATTGTTCAGACAGGTATGCAGGATAGTTCAATTCAGTTTGGAGTGAATACTTCTGATTCAATGAACTTTTTTGATTCAAACTGAATTTTACAGGGAGTTGCAGAACAATCAAGAGTATAGTGACAACAAAAAAAGACAGAAGAATCCATCTCCAAATGGCTCAGAAGGGTAAATGAGATGAAAAGGCAATAATACTAGTCTAGCTCTTTTTGTTCATAATATTTTATATTTGGAAATGTGCATTAATAATTTGTAAATGTGCATTTTGATACGTATTTTTTTTGGTTGTTGAATGTGTGAAATGAGAGTTCGGGAGTTCTCAGTTCTTGTTCTGACTAATGGTTTGATATTTCATTTGTATTTAATTTTTTGTTGAATACAAGAGAGGATTTTTATTATAGAATATTACTCTTTTTTAAGGAAATATAGTCATATCTATTGAAAACTGTTATAAGTAATAAAATAAGTGAGTTTTTACCAGATTCTTATTGTATTGAAAAACTTTTACCTGTGAAATTTCAAGATCCATATTGTACTTCCAATGGACGTCAACTGGGTCCTATTTCCGTATATCCCATAGACGTTCTTTGTGTACGTCCATTGGACATCCTCAGCGTACGTAGATACGATGTTATATCTAGTGTATCTGGATATTTGATGAACTTATACCGGACATTTATGGACGTAACGGGACGTACAGTGGACGTCCATGAGATGTATGCTATACATCCACTGGATATCCAGTGGACGTTCTTTATGTACGTCCACTGGACATCCACGGCGTACGTACATAGGATGTTACATCCAGTGTATCTGGACATTTAATGGACTTATAAAGGACATTTATGGAGGTAACTGGACGTCTAGTGGACATCCTTGAGATCCATGTTAGACATCCACTGGACATACATTAGACGTACATGTGCTATGTGGGTTGTTGATCAGACTAATAATGATGAACGGCGTTCATCAATAATATGTACAGAATTTTTTTCAGTGTAGGAATAGTAAATATAGGTACTTTCATATCGATAGGTACCATCACCTATAAAAAATTTCCATGGAAATCCTCCCAATTATAAGTACTATAAACAAATACGAAACTGCCATTGTTGGAATTCATACGCACATTTCACATTCACCAGCTTTCGAAACTGAGTCAGGTAGATTTTTTTCGTATTCCAATGACTGCGTAAATGTAACATGATTTTCTCAACACAGCATTGCTTTTGACCTCAGGGCCGTTCAGAATGTGAACACACATTTATATGGCATATATTTGCTTCAAACTAATTTATTTCTTTTGCATTATTCATGCGACTTGCACAATGATTGTTCAGTCATTGATTTTCGAATTATTCGGTACCTGATGATAATGATGAACGTTCTTATTATAATTGGTTATTATGTTGGAGATGAAAGTTGAAGGACGCCCTTTCAATGGAAGAGGATGGAATGAAGTATGTCGGAATTCTGACTTACCAACTCGGACTTCGTATCTGGGAATTCCGGCACACTAACTTCACCACCATCAAAACTAATCTTTATGCACGACCGGGCGTAAAGTAGCACTTTATCGCCCGGATTTGCGGGGTAAAGTAGCACTTTAGCGCCCGCGGCCTAGTTTGTCGCCCGGAGGGCGATAAAATCGTTGAACAGGCGCTAGAGTGAATTTCAATCTCATATCGATAGAAATCTATATTCCGATGGATCATATTGTCGTGAATTGGGATTCACGACTAACTAGGTAGATACTGATCATTTATAGATTTAAAACACTTTAGAAAAATATAAAAACATTTATTTTACTATGTACAAAAATGCGATTAAGACGATTGAAATTAATGAAGGAAATAATTAATTAAAGAATTAATGAATTAATGAATCAATGAATCTCTCCTGAACTAGTTATTGATTGAATAAATTATTTTAAAAAGATCTCTACTTACAATACATATTGGCATTCACACTTAAGGAACATTTTCCATCTATCTAATATCGAATCTTCCAAACTCCCCCATAGCCCTCACTAGCTGCGGGCACGCCAAAACCTAAACTCGACTACCAGATCGAACTGTCAGTGGCCTTTTTGAAAACTCTTGTTTATGTTATGTTGAGGACAGGTTGTGTTTCAAAATAAAATATCTTCGCTCACGTACTGAATTGTAAAAAGGTTACCCACGTATTGAAATATAAAATATTTTAATGTACAGGATGTTCCATATATTTTTGACAATATTATGATCAAACCCAAAACTTTATTAACAATAATACAACGAAAACAACGATCACAAATTGATTTAAAAAATTAGTTATAACTTAATATTGACAATACAATTAGAACAGTTATTTATGGAAATATTTGGATTTGTTGTTTTCTGTTGTTGCAGATAGGATTTCAACTGATTCCTTATTAAAATAATAATAATAAAAACCTTTATTCATCGATAGAATACAATAGGTACTCAAATACTTAAAATATCACTAATCAATAAAATTAACAAAGTTAGTCAGCGATAAGTGCTATTTCACTTGTTTCGCAGAATTATGATAAAATTCATATTCAATAAAATGTCTTTCATAAAGAAACTGGTGCGGACATATATCAGTACCTGACAATGAAGTTGTAAAAAAAGTATGTACACATCATAAACAATACAAAACTATCAATAAGTTTATAAAATAATGATAATTAAAATTGATCCTAATTTAGGAAGTACACAGCAATCAACTAATCAGGATTTGTTTAGCTAACGTGACCATCAAATTGGTTGTTTACTAGTTGTATTGGATTCTCAAAAATAAATTTTTTCAATGCGTTTTTGAACTGAGACGGACATATTAATGTTTTCAGTCGTTCAGGTGATTTATTATAAAATTTTGGTGCCAAATAAATGAAAGAACGTTGTGTTATTGTCTTCATCATGTGGGGAATTAGATGCTGATTTCGGTTTCGTGTATAATATGAATGAGTGGGTGCTATTAATGTTTGCTTTGTTGCGTGATATTTTGAGAGTGTGAGAAGAAAGTATAGTTGTCTGATGTCCATGATTTTTGTTTCTAAATATAGTTGGTCTGAGTCGTACAGTCGATCTTTAGAAAAAATTAGCTTGAGAAAGCGTTTTTGACTTATTTCTAAAAGGTGTACATATGTTTTCGCTGCAGTGCCCCATCCTAATATCCCATAGCGAAGATGGCTCTCCACTAGTGCATAGTATAATATTTTTAAGTGGTAGGTTGGTAATATTATTTTAAGGTATTTAAATCTGTATAAAATTGTTTGTAGTTTTTTAAAGACGTGTTTAATATGAGAGTCCCTCCTCAGATGTGAGTCGATAATAATTCGCAGATATTTAATTTCACTTAACGGTGAGATAGGGTAAGGCTTCTCATTTATATTCACGGTCAAGTTGTCGAATATCGGCAATCCAGTTCTGTTTCAGCTGAAAGGGACGTAGTTTGTTTTTTCTAAATTTACTGTGAGTAGTTTACTATCTAAAAATGTTTTTATTTTACCAAAATCAATTTGTGTTTTTTCTTTAAGTTCATCCCAAGTATCAGCAGTATACAGAATTGCCGTATCATCAGCAAAACCAAGAATGAATCCATCACTTTGAAGTGAGTATAGTTCGTTCACGTAAATGTTGAATAGAATGGGTCATAAGACAGTACCTTGTGGGATTCCATATTCAATTTCTCTTGTTTCACTGACGATTTGATCAAGTTTGACTCGTTGGTGTCTATTTGAAAGATAATTTTCAAATGCTTTAGAGAGGTCTATAAATACGCAAAGACACGGTTTGCTTTCATTGAGTGCTGCTGTTATTTTGACGTTAAAGTTACTATAGCATCTTCGGTGGATTTTTTTCTCGAAAGCCAAATTGATGGTCGGAAATTATATTTTATTTATTCAGGAATGAAACTAAGCGATTTTTCAGAGCTCTTTCAAAAATTTTGGAAATATGAGAGAACTCGGGCGGTAATTTGTGATTATAGTTGGGTCTCCTTTTTTGTACAGTGGAATAATAAGTGATTCTTTATTACTAGAAGTCTGAAAAGAATGCATGTTATTATCTTATGGTGTTTCAGAGTAGTGAGCGATATTTTCAGATTGTCTGCAATGACTAGTAGATTGCTCATCATTTTCTACAATTTTCTTAGCAATCTTCAGCATACTTGCAACTGAATTTTCAATATAACCTTCCGCAACAGTCGTCGACTTCCACCCAGCATGTCTTTTAATGTTGATTATATCCTCGCCTGCTGGAACGTCTGAAGCAGTGACCAGTATATTCTTTCGCATTAGAAATACCTAGGTAAGTAGCTATTCTGAATGGTATTTGACCGAATGTATTTTTTCCGATAACCTGCCTCGTATACATTTGCCATTTTTACAACATAAAATAAAACTGCTTTTGATCATTCTGATCTCGAAAGGAATCATATTTTCTGTAAATATCTAAATAACTTGTCGATTTCTGTTCTTTATCGATTACAGTGAATACTTGATCTATCTTCGTTTTGGTTTCTTCTATAGTTATGAGTAAGAATGTCTCGAAATCTTGAATGTCGTGCACTGTGATATTTGCCAATTCTTCGCGGCGATAAGCTCAACAAATACCAAAAATCAGTGCTACCTACAATAAATTATCAGATTAACATACTGAACATTGAGAAAACATGAAATTAGAACTTTCATCATAACATACGAATCGTCTGGTGCTTCCCTCAAAAATAACTCAATTTCTTCTCTGCTTAGAATCTTCGATTTCTTTGGTTTATAACTGTCAAAGGTATTCGAATATATAATGTTGGAATTTCTGCATAACTTTCTGAATATAAATAATATTCTAACTAAGAACCAACACGGATTTCGATCGAATCATTCCACCACAACGTCAATTATTTCTTTTTATTCGAATCTTCTACAGTCAGTTGAAGAAGACGAGAATCCCACAGGGATCTCTTGTGACCTCAGTCGGGCCTTTGACTGCGTACAACATGGAAATCTTCTGGATAAACTGTATAAGATTGGAATTAGAGGTATTCTGCATGAATGGTTCGTATTATATCTTTCAAATCGTACCCAGACTGTCAAAATACAATATTCAAATGACAATTATAACGAAACTTTTTTTTTCTGATCAGTTAATTAATGACATAGGTGTTCCTCAAGGATCAGTCTTAGGGCCGATCCTATTCATTCTCTATATCAATGAGTTGCCGTCTGTATTGCAAAATTCTTTCACTTGTTTGTATGCTGATGATTCTTCACTACTATTTAAATCAAAAGATTTGATTGAACTGCAACAGAACATCAGTTCTGACGTTGATTGCCTGCAAAATTGGTTCAGTGAAAACTTATTGTTTTTAAATGTTTCTAAAACGAAAGCAGTACCTTTTCATACTGCCCAAAATACTAACATGGTAGACATTAATATTAAAATATGCGGTGGTGAGATAGAAATGTGTGACAGTATAAAGTTTCTTGGGATTTTTCTAGACAGCAATTTCAATTTCCGTCAGCACTGCGATAATCTCATTAAAGTACTCAATAAGCAGTGTTACCTGCTCAGAAACCTGAAGAGAATTCTAGACAACTCTGGTCTTCTTTTATATTACCACGGGCAGATACAATCAAGACTTAACTATGGGCTGATTGTATGGGGTAATTCTCCAGCTGCACACGGTGTTTTCATGACGCAAAAGAGAATTATCAGAACTATTGCAAACGCATCACGAACAACATCGTGTAGAACATTGTTTAAAAAATTAAATATTTTGCCCCTTTCAGGTCTCTACATTCTTTAAGTTCTGTTGTACATTCATAAAAAAAGAAGTTTTTAAACAAAACAAATCTCTTCATGATTATAACACTCGTGTCAGAAATGATTTCCATATACCCAAATCACGTTTATCTCTGTCATAAGTCGTTCGAGATTTTGGGCCTGAGACTATATAATGCACTTCCGGAGTTTTTTAAAAATATTACCAAGGAACAAGAATTCAAATATGAAATAAAACAGTTACTTTTTCAAATTAGCCCCTACACAATCTATGAGTTTTTTTCTTACCAACATTAATAAAATGTGTTGTATTTTTTGCTTTGTACTAACTCAGATTGTTTTAATGCATTTTGTTAGTTATAAATGTTTTTGTTATGTAATTTTTTAAATATGTACATTGTATGTGCGTTGCTGTTCTGTTTAGTCACTCGATTGTTTTAATACTTTTTTGTTAGTTCTGAATGTGTTTTGTTGTATGTTTATATTTGATATGTACCTGATACTGACTTGTTCAATTACTTTTGTAAGCTCGTTTTAATGGATTAATAAATACTTGACTTGACTTGGCTTACAATATTTAGATTTTTCCAGAAAATAGTAAAGAAGTACGCTCTCTGTGTAGTTCTAATTTGTTACATTTTTCCCTTTGCACCACCTCACGAATTCTTCATAATAATAATAATAATTCGTTTAATCCAGTAAGACCATTATTACACAGCACTGACATGTTTAAAAAAAGATATTATAAAATGAATACACACATCCATAATATATACATGAATATACATATAAACATTTTTAAAATATATACAATACGAAGAACTGTAAAAAGGTTCTGAAAACATATTAATGATAATAAGATATAATAATAAGATATGTATTCTTTGAATGGACCGTAATAAAAATTATATAGAAATAATACAAACATATAGGTACCTAGTGTAAGATATTAAAATAAACATATAAGACTTTTAAAACTATCACAATCATCACGACACATTACATATAACTATTTTCTACAAGAGTTTTCCAGATATTCGTTTATAGAATAAAAAGTTCCCTCCAATAAATATTTTTTTACTTTCAGTTTGAACAAAGGAAGTTCTGAAATATGTCTTATGACTGATGGTAAACACTTTGTCGTATATTTCCTTGGATTTACTTGGCAATGAACTCAATTTCGCATTACTTATTTCTGGTGGAGTATACAATTCACACTTTCTTCGTCGCTTGAATCCATTTCAAAATCAGTAATAAATTATCTGTGATCACAAAAATTGGCATCAAATATGGCTACCAGCCTATCTTATCTTATTTCGAATTGACTGAGTTGCCATGGTAAAATTCATTCCATCACTTCTTGATTTATTCTGTTTCCGATATGATATGAATATACATCCTCACGGCAACCTTGATGTATTATTATCATATTCTAGATATAAAGAGGTATCTATCTACATGACATCAAATATATCAGTCGTGCGTAAAATTTTGTATGTATTTCGGGAGTAATTTACTTTTATGGACCTAGGCGTACTTACACGCTGCGGTCCATAAAAGCCTATTTCACGCTCTTGATACATAAATAACTATTATTGGGGATACCATGTAGAAGAAGTCAAGGACATGTTTCGAAGGATCAATCCTTCATCTTCAGCAAAATAGGGGTTGGTTACTAGTTGATCCAAAGAAAAACAGAAAGGGTTACAAAAGAGTTGAAAATTACAATAAATTATGTGACCGACCATAAAATTATGGAAAACTAACATTGAAAAGGAATAAAATTATGAAATTATATGGTCCTGATTACGACTATATGGTCCGAATCTAGTGCGGGGTCCACATGTGTTAGAGACCATGGTTGGTCAACTCAAGCAACATAATACAAAATTTTTGTTTTGAAATTTAAAAGAAGTCCATGCAACAAGTGTTTACATCTGACAACTAGGAAGTAATAATAGGTTATGAATTTGCCGTAATCAAATAAAACTTCGTGATTCAAGATGGCAGAGAAGAGAATGGAAGGTCCCATGCTTCCATGGAACAAGAAAATCTTTCAAAAACTATCGTCGATTGACAGCTCTGCAGAATAATGAAACAAATTTGTGATTTCATTTTGTAAAAAGTTATTGAGAATTTGAAATAGAAATAGAATATTTGATTGCTTTATTTATTTCAAGAGTCTCTAGTAGATTGAGTATTTTGCCTTTATCACACACGTGAAACATTTTTAAGTCTGACTTGGAATCAAACGTATGTTTCTCATTTAAGATGTGATTGGAAACAACTTTGAACTGATATCTTTTTGTTCGGAGTTGGAGTATTATTCTGACGTGTTCAGCTAGTCGAGTTCTAAAATTGTGGCCTGTTTGGCCAATAGAGCAAGCTTTATAATCAAGGTTGGAACAGTTCAATTTGTAAATTCCAGACTTATATAATGTTGGGATTTTATCTTTAGAATTGACTAACAAATGTTTGAGAAAAGTTTCAAATGAAATGGAGAAATTTGAAATATTGTTGTTGTCAGTTTGTTGAGCAAGGTATTTTTAAGTCTAATGATAGGGGGCCAAAATAGAATTTAAAAAAATATTTATTTGGTAAATTTGATTCATTCAATCTATAGTTTGAGAATTTATTAACATATCTGTAATATAATCTATCGATTAAGTGGATTGGAGAATTATTCATTACAGGCAATTTGTTTAATTATACCTATGGAGTTCTGTTGAAAAGTTTGAATTTCTAACAGGTATCGTGAACAGACGGTGATAAAGTGAGTGGAGTGATGATTTTTTTTTTTTTTCATTAAATGGATGGTTGGAGTGAAAAGGTATGATATTGTTAGTGGAGGTCGGTTTTCTATATATGGAGAATTCATGGGTTTCAGATATATGAATCATGTGATCTAAAAATGGTAATTTATTTTCTGTTTCGTTTCAATTTCCATAGTAAACTGAATTTTTGGGTTGAAAGATTAAGAAAGCTTAAAATTTTTTCAAGGTCTTCTAAAGTGCCCTTGAAAAGTATTATGTCATCGACATATCGGTGCCAGAATAAAATATTTGAAAAGTTGGGGTGTTCTGAAATGGTCGATTCAAAATTTGACATGAATACTTCAGCTGAAAATGGCTAACCCTGATTTTTGAACATGTAAGGAATTGTTGAATTGAACAAAGTTTTGTTTTTGGTATTTTTGTTGTTTTTTGTTATTTTTGTTGTTTTTTGTTGTTTTTGTTGTTTTTTTCGTTAACCAGCTGTCGTCCCCTTTCGAACGGCAGCCCTCAAAAGTGGAAACTTTAAAGATCCAATCGACTAAAAAGCATAAATTCAATAGGTGAAAGGTGGATAGAATGGGTAGAATGAACCCAAAGGCCTAGCCTGTGTGGGTAAAAGACGGATATCACATTATAATTTTAGCAAAGTGTTTGAACATCTAAAACAAAGTGTACCAACAGATTAAAACAGTGAAAGCACAAACAATTTTATACCTAATTCACCTGAAAGAGATTTTTTTTAAATACATTTCAAAACCTAAAATACTGCTCTTTTTTGCTCTGTTTGTTCTTACGATTAGAGCTTATGACCGTGCTGAATCCTTGAAAAAAAAACCGTAGTTGGTCAATTTGATACTTTGCATGAGCTACACGACAACATACGAAGAACGACCCATTCCCTTTCAGTATTATGCAACACTAGATCAGAATGGTCACGATTATTCCATAAGAATGGTATCTGTTACCGCAGAAATAACTCACGTTAATATACCTACAGAGCCGCAGGCACGTGAGATAGTAAGCTGACAAATATTATTAGCAACAATTTATCCAATAATAATGTCAATATCGAAATGTGAATTACGAAAAATATAGTGACTACTCAATACATTCTTGTATTAGTTATGTGTTGCCTTATTCCAAGAAAGTATTGTGGATATTTATTGCTGAAATAATATTTCAGATCTTATTGATATATTATCCGAGAAATATTCAGTAGAAAGTGTGGCATAGTCGACGGAAGAATTTTGGGTAACTATTTCTTTGACGTGAACCTGACTGGTGCAATATATTTGGATTTTCTTCGATCCTACCTCATTCCTGCACTAATAGCTTGTATCCAGGGGTGGGATTATGTACACTCGATACGAGAGCTGTCACGATACGTAGGCTAGAACGATGTATGTTCTTGATTCGAAACGAAATCAAAACTATGAAATTTCTTTGAATAGAGACAGAATGGAATTATATCTACCATATAGACCATTGATATCGACTCAAGTTGCAATATATTTTGAATTGTATTGGTTTTCATAATTGCTAAAATCTGACATATGTCAAACTAACTACGGATCGAGTGTTCGTAATCGCACCCCAGATCTAGAGGAACCTGATCTTCCGAGAACTGATTCATTCTTTCAACAAGATAGAGCATATCCTCATTATGCAGCAGCTGTCCGCGATTATTAACCTTACTGAAACTAGAAAATATGAGACAAGAAATAAAGGATTTATTCCTTTACCCACTAGTCTAACTAGAATCATAAACGAAAGCAAAAAAATATATAATCATCTACCAGCAGCCTACAGAGATACACCATGCCTGAAAAAGTCCAAAAAATGTGAAAGAAGTACTTTTTCAGAAGGCTTACTATAACCTGCAGAATTACAGTAACGTACTCTAGCCTTTCAATTATCCCAAGTGATCTCAAATATATGATTGAAATAAATAATGGTACCCTTTTTTATTTTTATTTTATTTTTGTATTATTTTAATTTTTTATGACTACTGACAATCCGATTTCGTGTATCTGAATTTTATGTAATTTCATGTTTTCTTACTTCTCAAATTGTTGACTCTGATATTGAAATATGAAGACTGATGTGTATGTATGCCTATATAACTTCATGTACATGTGTACATATTACTCATTCATCTATTCATTTGTTTATTCATTTATTAATTTTATTGTAATTCGTGTATTTCATTATGTATTATCTTTTATTATATTATATTTTTATATTATTACAGTTTGTGATATTTTAAAGAGAAACATTCTCAACTGAAAATTGAATCAATACATGACTCCTCTGGAAATGGAAAAACCCTACGCTAAAATTGAAGTTACTTTTTTGTAATATCCAACAGAAAACATTCCCCGGCAAAAGCCACGCTGGACATTGAACTACATCTGATAGATATTGAGAAAGACCCTATATAACTTCAGAGAAAAAATCTGAAAGTGAAAATTTGCATTTTCATTCAGATAGTTGATTATTTATTAAATGTCCAGTTTCCATTGGAGATTCTTATCTATGAATGAGATAAGGGAGAATGTTATTCAGAAGTATCACTCACATCCTGTTGTTATTTTCAATGAGATCAAAGTTTGTGATACTTGTGACTATATATTTATATATACACATTATTTACTATTGCATGCTTTGATTGATTGATATTTCGATGTGGTTTTTCCGAATCGTTGGATAGGGAGGAGGGGACCGATTGAGTGGCCAGCTAGATCTCCAGATATGACGTCATTTCTCCTACACGAATCATTCTGTATTATTAAAATTTTAAAGAGTGCCCAAACGAAAATAAAATTCGAAGGCTTTCAGCGGTTTCTCTAAAAATTGTTCCTTGATTTTTTTACTAATGTATTATGTGCACTGAATTCAACGGACGCACTGTATATTCAATAATCTCTCGACTCAGCACTTTAAGCTACGCCATCCAGTTTTGATGTAATTTAATAGGTATTGAATTTAATTATGTAGAAACCATATTGGAAACCCATTTAGTTATATAAACATACATAACAAGTGACATCCCGTCATTTTTATCAAATGATATGCATCGATATTTTGACAAGAGAAAATCAATCACAGCAGCAAAAGTGGTGGTTACTTTCGAGGTTGATATATATTCATTGTGCAATAAAATCTCCTAAAACAAACTCCGAATGGTCAGCTTAATGGATAACATGCCAAAAATACTGTTACCTGATTATCATAATTAATATCTCATTTTTCACGTGTTAGACTGATTATTCGATAATTTATAGAATACAAATGAGCTTCTTGAATAACCTGAAATGGAATAGCGTCCAATTAGAACACGATTAGAATGAAAGCAGAGATTCTGAAAAAACGAACATTCACATGATTAACATAAAGGTAGGTGCTTAGAATAAATGTTTCCGTTTTCAATAATCATATTAACACGGCTATTGGTAGCCTACTTCTCTATGTCGTAACAAATTTCACGAATATGATGACTCAATATTCCTACTGTTTTTTTTGGCTTGCATTCCATTGAGATTGAGAAACTGATATCCACAACTATCGGAACTGTAAACAACATCAAGAATCTTCTCAAACACCATTCCGAAAATTTAATGATGCATTGACGTATCAATAAAGAACTTCGGATAAGGATGTAGACATGCCACCACACAACTTTTGGCTTTAAAACTACTGACACGTAAGTATTCGGCAACTTTTCTTCATGTCAGCCTCAGCAACCCCGTAATATGATTGAAATTGTTCATAAACTACCCCTCAAACACGTCCGAAAAATCATAAAATCCCGAAATTTGAAAAATCCTCGACAAGCTAAATGGAGATCAAATAAATGCATCTTTTCATTAATGTGCTCTTTGGATCCAGCTGAACAAGATCTCTATACCTGAGAGTATTTTTCTGGGTACGATTTCACCCTCAAACACGTCCGAAAAATCGTAAAATCCCGAAATTTGAAAAATCCTCGACAAGCTAAATGGAGATAAAATAAATGCATCTTTCCATTAATGTGCTCTTTGGATCCAGCTGAACAAGATCTATACCTGAGAGTATTTTTCTGGGTACGATTTCACCCTCAAACTACCCCTCAAACACGTCCGAAAAATCGTAAAATCTTGAAATTTGAAAAATCCCCGACAAGCTAAATGAAGAAAAATTAAATGATTTTTTGTATTAATGTACTCTGTAGATTCAGCTGAACAAGATCTATACCTGAGAGTATTTTGCCGGGCACGATTTCACCCTTAAACTACCCCTCAAACAAGTCCGAAAAATCGTAAAATCCCAAACACGGAAAAATCCTCAACAACCTAAATGCAGTTAGAATCATTATTGTTGTCTATCAATGGGCTCTGTGGAAACTAGTGAACGAGACCTGTACCATATATTATTTTTCCGGGCACGATTCCACCCTTTAACTACCCCTCAAACACGTCCGAAAATCGTAAAATCCCGAAATTTGAAAAATCCTCAACAAGCTAAATGCGGTCTGTGGTAGAAGTCCATTGTATCTCGAAGTGGAGTAGTATAGTTAAGCGATGCAGCAAGAAAACACAAAGTCGTCTCCACAATTTAATATTACCAACTGGGTATTGTAATGGTGTACGGCAAGTGCTATCAATCAGCTAAACCGTAGTGTTAAAAGGACATGTTTCGAACCTATATAGGCTCATCATCAGCTTATAATAATTCTACAATAAAAGGAAACCCAATATAACTTAATGTAACAAAGTATGTTATAATTACTTACATTGAGAGGAAAAATTGTTGCAATAAAAATATTATGAAGGTTAAATGTTGTGTTTCTACATGTTGCCTAATAGGCCATCATGTAAAATTTCATTATGAAATCCGAAATGCTTTCATATTCCGCACGTTTGTTTATGAGTACAATGTCATTGGCCTGGATATGTGACATGAGTTCTTGTTGATCCGAGCCAGGATTGTATAGGAGTTGTCTTCTTTCAATTTCGTTCCGAGTGGCGGGTTCTCCTGTCACTGTTCCATGTCATCAATGTTAAGTGTTTTCTGACAGTTCAAACTGCCAAAGGTCCTTTTGGCCTTCATTCTTCCTCGTTGCTTGGCTATTCTGATAAGCACGTTTCACATAAATTTTATATTCCGCCCCATGTGGCCCCATAATTTGCTTTGCTACCTTTTTTTCCTTTCGGAAGAAAAGGGCACTAAGGCTCTATAGCCGCGCTCTTCTCTGTTTGGTGAACTTTTCGGATATCACAATGAAATTTTACGACGAAATATTGAGATTTTCCATAAAATACAAAACACTATATAGGGACTAATTTTGCTTAGGAATTTTTCTTTCAAAATGGCGCTAAATTCAAAACTAGAGCTAGAGCATTATTGGTTATTGAAAGAGGTATTGTGTAGTGTAGGCAGTGCCGGATAAAGCCGCCGTGGGTCCCGTAGCAAATGTGAACAAGAGGCCCTTTATTTGCATTAAGTTATTGAAGTATAGAATATGAAATAAATCAGCACATTTACAAAAAGACTTTCCGTGATTTAATCTGGGCAAAGGACCCCGCAAACTCCTTATGGAATTTGGGTCCCGGTGGATTTTTTTGAATTTTTGGTATGATATAGTCCATGTAATTCTCCACCAATGTTACCATTGCGTCAACCCAAAAAAATTAACAGTTTTGCTGCTAGGGGGCGTTGAAATCACCTCTTGCGCAGATTAGACTATTTATTTTTTGATCCATTAACAATATTTTCACTGGTTTCATTGTTGCTAATGTTACACAATATTGTGCTGTTTTATAAAAAAAATTCTTACCCCCTCCCCTTTTTCCCCAAACTCCAATTACGAAACGAAAAACAAATATTTCTCGAGTGCCTTCAAATATATCGTCGAATGTTTAAATATGCCTAAATAAGGGAAATAACAGTTTTTATGATTATCCCCCCACCCCCCAAATGACACAAAACGAAAATATTTCGGTGGATTTTTCTGAATTTTTAATATGATGCAGTTCATGTTATTTTGAATAGAAATAAATCGGGTGACAAACCCCAAAAATGAATAGTTTTGATGCTAGGGGGCGTCGAAATCATACCTTGCTCAGAATAGATTATTCATTATTATAGGCGGAAACAATATCTCTACGTACTTTTGTTTTATTTTATGCCGAACAATTGTATAAATTTTTATAAATTGAAATTCTAAAACCTTCCCCTTACCCCCAACCCCTATTTCAAAACAGGAAAAAAAATTATTCATGCACCACTTCAAATTCAAATTGTGGATGTCTAATTTTTATTTATTTTCAAGATATTCGCCCAATTAATTGATATTAAAAAATTATGAACTACGCCCTAGTAAGAAATCAGCAAACTCCACCAATACTTTTCTGAAGGGAGGGAAAGGTGAAACGATTTCCTCAATTTGAGCTCATTAAAACATTTATTTTGATAAAGGATTTAAAAGTAGTCGGGAATTAATTTTTTTCGTGTTTTAAAATAGGGGTAGGGGGTAAGGGGGAGGTTTTAGATTTTCAATTTATAAAAAATTACACAATTGATCAGCATAATCTAAACTAAAATACGTAGAGCTATTATTTCCGCCTATAAAAGTGAATAGTCTATTCTGAGCAAGATATGATTTCAACGCCCCCTAGCATCAAAACCATTTATTTTTGGGGTTTGTCACCCAATTTATTTCTATTCAAAATAACTTGAACTGCATCATCAAAAATTCATAAAAATCCACCGAAATTTTTTCGTTTTGTGTCATTTGGGGGGTGGGGGGATAATCTCAAAAAATAGCTATTTCCCTTATTTAGGCATAGTTAAACATCCGACGATGTATTTGAAGACACTCTAGAAATATTTTTTTTGCGTTTTTTGCGGGGTCCTTTGGAGATAATACTCGTCAAATCAATATTATTTCTAAGTTAACCACTTTCTATGTTCACTATAGTGAGGTCGTTTAGACGTTATTGTCCCATTGTGCTCCTTAACACAATTTTGATCCGCTTCAACGTTGAAAAAAAAAACGTTCTCCGCTGTAGTTGGTGTTTATCATAATCAAAAAAAGCTGAGGCATTTAACAATTACTTCGTTGATATTGCTTCAAACATGGCTAAAAAAATAACAAAACCAAAAAATATACCCGATAAATTTCTAAACGATATCTCCGTAGGCCCGACATTATTTCTTGAACCAGTTACAGAAAATGAAATAATAAATATCATATCAGATCTCAAAAATAATTGTTCTCCAGGACCAGATGGAATAAAGTCAGAAATAATTAAAGATATACATCAACATATAACAGCACCATTAGTACATATTATAAACCTCACATTTAAAAATGGAATTGTACCAACCCAATGGAAAGAATCGATTGTTACGCCTATTTACAAGGCTGGAAATAAATGTGAATTGGGCAACTACCGCCCAATTTCTGTAATTGATAACTTTGTAAAAAATTTTGAACGATCTATGAAAACGAGGTTAGTTAATTTCTTCGAAAACCATCATATAATAACTGCAAGGCAATATGGGTTCATACAAAATTCTATCACTGAAAATGCAGTACTTGACTTCACAAGTGAAGTTATTGAAGCACTGGACAGATCTGAAAAATGCTTAGCAGTTTTTTTGGATCTGGCCAAAGCATTTCCTTGTGTATATCAATAGTATAAGCATGATAAATGGCTTCGCAGGTGAAACTTGGGCCAATGTATACGATAAAGCAGGTGAAAGATTAAGAGCAATACAAGTCTGGCTTGATGATAATATTTTGAGCATAAATGTCAATAAAACCAAATTTATTACATTCACCCTGACAAGCAATGATCAACCAAATTTAAATTCATTACAAATACACTCCCCTAACAGCACCAATGAAGTAACTTGTGACTGTCCAACAATTGAAAAAGTAGCTTATATTAAATATCTAGGATGTTTCCTAGACCAGCACATGAGATGGGACGAACATGCCAGCTACGTAACTAAAAGACTAAGACAACTAACATATAAATTCTATAATCTGAGAGAAATCATGTCAAGGGAAAGCTTATACACCATCTACGTCTCACTTGCAGAATCAGTCTTCAGATACTGTAATACAGCCTGGGGAGGTATGTTTGATAATGTTATATATAGCGTTCAGACCATGCAAAATATAATACTGAAAATTTTATACAAAAAAAAAATATTCTCTACTGAAAACTTATATGCAGAAACCAACCTACTTAGCATACGAAGCTTATATGCCTACCAATGCTTGGTATGGATGTACGATAATAGAATAAGATATCAAGTCTCTGAACATAAATACAATACACGTTTCACACAAAACTTATCTTTAAATCTACCATTGTATAGAAAAACACATACCCAAAGAAGTACATTTTTTTTTGGATCAAAACTGTATTACCTTCTGCCACCAGAATTGAGGAAAATCAATAAATTGAATAGGTTTAAATCTGATCTCAAAAAATTCATTCGCCAAAATCACGAAATGTTAAAAAACATTTTCTGAACCAAAAAGAAACAACAGTTGATTCAACTCCTAAGCTTCCAAAATGTCACCCAACAACTTTTTCCCCACTCTTATTTTATAAAGAAAAACACTAATAATTTAAATATTTTATGCCATCAATAAATGTGTATATATATATATATATATATATATATATATATATATATATATATATATATATATATATTATAGGTAAGTTACTTGGTTGTATGTCAATAATATAAGATGTTATTTGTTAACATACCCTGCTGAATTATAGACGTCTGACACAAGACAAGCACTTGAGTGCTTAGGTGAAGCGTCTTGATTCAGCAGAGTAATAAAAATACATTGATCCATGTATGAAATATGTACTTTAACAACAATGAATAAATTGAAATTGAAATTAAAGTAAATGCGAAACACTATTCCAACATTTGGGAAACTTGATTCCAATGAATTTTCCGTTAACAGTTTATAAACTTGAAGTCCCTGAGCCCTGTGCTTTTTCTTTTTGCTGTCAATATCAGCAGCCACATCTGTTTAGAGCAGCTTAGCAAACTGCACCAGTTCATTGCCTAGACTGTCTTCCACATAGTCTAGGAAACAACTGACGATAATTGGAGTTCTTCCTAAGATCTTTTCTGTCGAAGTATTCCAAATACACAAGTCACTTCATGGTATTAAGCTTCCGTGCGTTTAGCTAATGCAGACAATTACGACAATAAAAACTTGAATTTAAAAAAGTTGTCCAGGTTTGTTTATCCATAAAAGTTAACAAGCTCAGAATATTTTCTAGAACGATTGATCATTTGGCAACTAGGAAAAGTGAAATACGCATTTTTTTTTGACTTCAGGAAAATGATATACAGTGTGTACCACTTACCATGCTCACCATGGGTATCTTTTTAATGGTGAGAGATACGAGGTCGGTTAAATGACACCAAATGTGGAGTTTATCAAGGCCAACTATAATGTGAAAAAATATTTTGATAAAATCTATTCGTATTTGTTTTATACGCAAAAAACAGATTTTGATCATTTTCATGTCTCGTCCGTAACTTCTTTATTTATGAAAATATTTGAATAGGAATTTCACTTTCTCATTTTTAATGAGATTTCGAAAAAAATATGAAATTCATACCAACTCTTCTAGAATTTGAGATATCAGCACCAACTTTCATTTTTCAAATGTAGGTCACTATGACTTAGTTATGAATACCTTTTTTTTCTCGTACAGATGATATGTCACAGTAATAGCTTTTTGTTGATAACAACGGAGTTATCGTCATTTATACAAAAACAAGAACTATTTTGAAGTCGCCATCTTGAATTTATAAATTTTAACAGAAAAATCATGATCTCCGACCTCAAAAACCCCCACATACCAATTTTGAATGGAATTGGACCATAATCACAAATCTCGTCCGCCATATTGGTAACGCCGCCATTTTTTATTTTTTATTTCAATAAAAATTCCATAGTGCATTGTCACCGGAATTATGAACATCTGCCAAATTTCAAATTATTAGGACCGCCAGAAGTGGGTCAAAATTCACGTGTAAGAGACATGAAAATTATCAAAATCTGTTATTTGTGTATAAAATAAAAAACGAATAGATTTTATCAAAATATTTTTTCACATTATAGTTGGCCTTCATAAACTCCACATTTGGTGTCATTTAACCGACCTCGTATTTCGTACCATTAAAAAGATACCCATGGTGTTTTGAAAGAAAAATCCCTAAACAAAATTAAAGTCCTTAGTGTTTTGTATTCTATGGAAAATCTCAATATCTCTGTCGCTATAAACAATTTCAATCATATTTAAGAAAAGTTGGCGAAAAACGTGTCAGTTTTAAAACCTAAAGATGGGTGGTGGCATGGCCTTATCCGAAGTCCTCCATTGCAGTTGACGTACAAAAAAATTGGAAATCATCATGGATAGATCTCAAATTTTACAGGTGCTTTTGCACATGATAGACCAGTACCCCATTTAGACATTTGAGAATAGGGCCCATATGGACCGGATTTTTTTTGGAATGAATCGGTCTTGATGCTTTATTCAACACAAGTGCGACGTGAGTTGCATTCATAGATGCCAATCCTGGTAACGAAGGCTTAGTTTGATTGCCCTGGAGGCACCGGAAACAAATGATATAAATTAACATATTCACTCGGTGACTAATAACTCTGTAATTCAGTATCGTGATTATACCCTAAATTAACATAAAAATATTACATGCAAATTTAAACCGGAAATAAAAATAAAAGCAGAAAATATGTGAAAGTATATGGCTCACGCACAAATGCGATCGATTCGCAATCATCGCAAAGGGTGCGACATCTATAATTATTCGGTTGAACTAATAAAAGGTAAAGCAGGTCTTTCTTTTTTTTTTTTTTTTTTGGTGCATCGATTACTCAGATCATTAGCACCACAGTATATCGACTCAGATACTGGTAGATATTAAATCTTGTTAAGGAGGTCTATTGCTTTCAGGAAGTTTAGTAGATTTTCAATCGCTGAAGAGTTTCTGAAGTTTTCTGATAGGTGTTCTGGTAGGTCATAAAGCTGGCGCATATTCTGGTATTTTGGGCATAAGCAAATGATGTGCCGTATGGTTATTCGCTCGTCGCACTGGTCACAAATTGGAGGGTCTATGCCCTCTAGAAGGAATGTATGTGTTAGTTTTGTATGACCAAACCTCAACCGATGTATCCTGACCCTGTCAGCTCTTGGCATAATTGCAGGGGGTCGCCACGATTGCACAAACGGTTTCAGAGATTTCATGTTGTTATCAACCTGGTTCCATTGTTCTTGCCAGATCATCAGCAGCTCCGACTTGTATTTTATTTTGATATCATCCGCCCTTATAATTCTTGCTTCAGTAATGTCACTCCCTGCAGCGTTACGTGCTGCTGAGTCAGCCATTTCATTGCCTACTATTCCCATATGGCTGGGTGCCCATATAAATGTTATCGCCTTCTCATTATGAATATGAAGATGATTTATTAGGGATAGAATCATTTTTACCAGCGGATCTTCAGAGAATGGATTGGAAATTGCCTGGAGAGAACTGAGGGAATCAGAGACGATTATGCTTCCATGAGTGTTTCCTATAATATTGCATAGTAGTAGGGCTTGCCAGATAGCATAGAGCTCAGCTGTATATATGGATGCGTATGGGGAAAGTGACCAAGAGTGGCTTACATTATCGACAAACAAGGCACATCCAGTCCCGCTTTCAGTTTTTGATCCATCTGTGTATAGAAACGTGGAAAGAGGAAAGTCGCTCTTCATCTCTAGAAAACGCTGTTGATAAATCACCGGGGCAGTGCAATTCTTTGGTAGGGCAGTCAAATCCAGACGCATGGCAACTTTCGGAACCTGCCAAGGGGGAGATTCAAAAATGTTCACGGCTAGCACGTTCAGATGATTGCATTCAAGTGGCGGTAATAGTTCCCGTGCTCTTACTCCGACCGGCCTCGTTATAGTAGGTCTATTAACATATCCATCATGATCCCCTAGCAAAATTTGGAAATTCCGGTGGTTGGGTTGCGTTCGTATATTGGATATATAATTTGCCAGTAGCTTAAGACGGTGTATTCGCAAAGGTGGGAAACCTGTTTCACTACATATACTTACTATTGGCGTTGTATGGAAAGCTCCTATCGAATATCTCAATCCAGCATGATGAACGGGGTCGAGTAGCTGCAGAGTAGATTTCCGAGCTGAGGAGTAAGCTATTACACCATAATCTATCTTTGAGAGTATGAGGGACCGATACACATTCAAAAGAGTGTCAGCATCAGCGCCCCATCTTGTGTGAGCAAGACATTTTATAATGTTCAATCTCCGTTTACACTGCAACACCAAGTTTTCTATATGTTTGCGCCATGTCAGCTTTGTATCGAATATGAGTCCGAGAAATTTTATAGATTCTTTGCAATCAATTAAAGAATTATTTATATATAATTTTGGATCATAGTGGGGCCTTCTTAGTCTGCAGAAATGGACACATCTCGTTTTTTCTTTAGAAAACTTGTAGCCTACCTTGCAAGCATTCTGAACAATTTGGTCTATGGATTTTTGGAGCTTTCGAGTTGCGGTTCCGACGGTGGGTGCCGAAGCAACTATCGCCAGGTCGTCCACATACAAGCACAGTCCAACCGTTTCGTCTACTTTTGCAGCTATGTCGTTCACTGCCATAGCAAACAGCGTGACACTCAAAGTGGAACCTTGTGGAACTCCGTTTTCCAAAAGCTTAGGTGGAGATAACGTATTTCCCACCCTCACCCTAAATGTTCTCTCACTCAAAAAGGAAGCTATATATAAAGGTAAGTTGCCACGAAGACCCCAGTCATGAAGCTTCCTCAAAATCCCATAACGCCAGGTCATGTCGTAGGCCTTTTCGAGGTCAAAAAACACTGCAACAGTATGTTGTCGATTCCTGAAAGATTCTTGTATGATATGTTCAAGATAAACCAGTTGATCAATCGCAGAACGGTGCTTTCTGAAACCTGCTTGATGTTCCACGAGATATCCTCTTGATTCAAGCAGCCATATTAATCTATTGTTGACCATTTTTTCCAAGGTTTTGCCCATGCAGCAAGTGAGGCTAATGGGCCTGTAACTAGAAGGCAGCAGAGGGTCTTTGCCTTCTTTAAGTATGGGAACGATTATAGCTTCTTTCCACTGGGATGGATAATTATGTGAGTGCCAGATTTTATTAAACAATTCAAGTAGGGATATTTTGAATTCTGAGCTGAGATGTTTGATTATTTCATAGTTCAATGAATCTGGACCGGGTGAAGATGGCTTAGTACAGGAAATCGCATGATCGAATTCTACTTGAGTGAATGGTAAGTTATAGTCAAATTGTTCAATTGAAGAGAAGTCCAGAGGTATCTCTAATTGTGTTTTGGACTGTATAAACTCTGGTTCATAGTTTTGAGTACTGCTTGCAGCATAGTAATGACTTGCCATACATTCGGCGATTATAGGTGGGGAGTCAGAGACGATACCATTTTCTGTGCGTAAATATCTAAGGTCTTTCTTGCCTTGAGCGGTAATGTATCTATTTCAAGTGTTTTCGCGTCATTGATCGATTTGTGGCCACCAAATTGAGATTAGTGATATTCTCTAGTGTCCATAAGTTCAAAATAAGTTACCTCAAGCTTCCGGCAGAAGTTAATAATTCTATTACTAGAAGTATTTGCTCAGTGCACCATTACATTATTATAGCTACGAAGATTCTTCACATTGTATTCCAATCAAAAACATCCACAAGCTGTTTGGAGAGAATGGTTGTCATTGTCAATTTTATTAACTTAAAAAAATGTATACTCTTCGGAATTTTTTCTACGAACTTCTTTCGAATTCGCAATTACAGGTCGACAAGCGTAAGGATGCCTCTGAGATGCGCAAACGATAGAAAGCGTGAGTAGATGTGCGACAAAGATCGACAACTGTTTACGGCTGGTTATCATCGGAATGTACAATCGGGAGAGATTTTTTTCTGCAACACGTAGGAACGTGGGTTCTTATCTGAATTTTCATTAATTCCTAATGAACTGTTCGAATAATATAATTGTCTGTGATCACTGGACCGTTTATGAAAATTGCATAATTTTCCCGAAGCCATAAATGTAAATAAAGTACGACTAGAAAAAGAGTGCATCGCCACACAATATCAGAAATAGGTAAATAAATATAATAAAGAACACGAGGAACATACTTACAGAAGTTGACTAACAATATCACATGACCTCTGACCAGTGCCAAATCAGCATTGTCCATGGTAACTTTTGATTTTTTGTTTCTCTTTTTATTTGGAGTTGAGAATTGTTCCATTTCACCTTTTTCAATTTTATTCATTTCTGAATTAATTTTCCTAATGCTTCTAACGCAAACTCCCGTTGCGGCAGCAACTCGTTCTTGAACCTTCACAAGAGGAATACTGGTTTCACCTATCGTTGCTTCTGCCTGCATAAATTTGATGACATTACTGACAATTTCCCTACTTTATCCACTCAGAATCTTATTTCTCACTTTACTCTTCGAAGGTATTTTCAAACACAACAAACTACACTATAACCTATCTAATAATATTTCAAAACTATACACAACACAACCACAACACAAGGATTTCAAATTCAACACACAATCAGAATAACGCCACAATAATTTTATTCCACTGACTGTACACTCACGACGTTAGCTGCTTGAATAATGCAGAGCGATTGAGCTCCTGCCCCACTCCAGGGTTGTGTCTACTGCGCAACCAATTCTCGGAGGCATCCTTACGTTTGTCGACCAGTAGTCGTCATAGAATCGTTGCTTCCGAGCAGGAGCAGTGCTTCTTGAATTTCCCCACGAGTTGCACTGCGACTGACTCTAAGACGCTCATTTGTCAAGAATAACTGCATATATTCATTTCTTGTAATAATACACATAACTGTAAATGTCATTCTATAGAAAAGTCTAGTTGTATAAATAACTTGGAATTTCTCTAGATCAGTAATTAAAATGGACAGAACTCATCAACTACGTCACAAAATGATTACGAGTCCTTATGCATAAATTATAAATTTAATAATAATAATAATAATAGATTTTATTGACAGGAAATTACAAAGTTACGTTCATAACCCCGTCAAATGGCAGGATTCAATTTCTGGCCATACCACAAGTGTTACAGTCTGACCTTGCTCTTCCATCATTATTATCAGATTGATATCATGGAATTCTTGTATTGTCGTCAGTTCTTGATGTGTGTGCTAAATTTAGGATTATTCAGAGGATTGGAAGTGGGTAGATATTGAGTTTTAAATTTCTCATTATTATTATTATCAATAAAACATTAATTTAATAAAATTCTTATATTATCGTCGGTCCTTGGTAAGTATGCCAAATTTTAAAATTTTCGGATGATTAGAAGTGGGTGGATATTGAAAAAAAATTCACGTCATTATCCTTATTATCATTATCAATAAACTTTTATAATTAAGTCCTTGTATTGCAATCGGTTTATGTGTGCCCAATTTCAGATCATACGGACGATTGAAATCAAATTGGAAAATTCTCATCACTATTATTATTATTAGGTGCATTATTATCATAAAATTATTGTATTGTCGTTGGTTCTGGAAATTTTTGAAAATTTTTAGATAATTCGGAGGATTAATAAAGGGTGAAAGTTGAATTTGAAATTCCAATTATTATTATTATCATTATTTTTATTACATCAATAGTAGGAAATTCTTGTATTATCGTCGGTCCTTGAAATGTGGCCAGATTTCAGATTATGATAATTGGAAGTGGGTGGAAATAGAATTTAAAAATTCACATCATTATTATTATTAGTGGAATCAAGTTTCTTCAAGAAAATCGTCTGTATGGAGGAACTTATAAACTGAAACCTTATCTTATTTTATGAATTATGTGATAAAAATCACAAAAAAGTATCTTACCACACTATACACATCACTTGTAGAATCACTAATACAATAGGTATTGCATCTTTGATTAGGGACCAACATTCAAAACACTTCTCAGCTTTTATTGCAAATTGCACAAAATTAATTTTTAGAAATCTAGACTTTTTCAACAAATTATCTTTATCAAGAATTCTAAATATTAAACATTCTCCCAATCTGTGCTCATCAATGCTTAAAAAGAATTTTTCGAACACAAATTCACTCAACAACACTCAAGAGACATTCGAACAGTACCAACCTCAGTTATTTAAATTGAATTTTCTAAAAAAACTTATCGCAAAATTATTTTTTCACTCTTGACCAAAAATCTATAATACTCTCCCAAAAAATCCTAAAGAAATAATTAGTTTTGGAATTTTCAAAAAAGAAGCAAAGACGTATATATTGAGATACCCCAATAATTTTTTTCCATAATTACTGGTCGACAAGCCTAAGGATGCCTCCGAGAATTGGTTGAGCAGTAGACACAACCCTGGAGTGGGGCAGGAGCTCACTCGCTCTGCATTATTCAAGCAGTTAACGTCGTGAGTGTACAGTCAGTGGAATAAAATTATTGTGGCGTTATTCTGAATGTGTGTTGAATTTGAAATCCTTGTGTTGTGGTTGTGTTGTGTATAAATTTGAAATATTATTAGATAGGTTATAGTGTAGTTTGTTGTGTTTGAAAATGCCTTCAAAGAGTAAAGTGAGAAATAAGATTCTGAGTGGATAAAGTAGGGAAATTGTCAGTAATGTCATCAAATTTATGCAGGCAGAAGCAATGATAGGTGAAACCAGTATTCCTCTTGTGAAGGTTCAAGAACGAGTTGCTGCCGCAACGGGAGTTTGCGTTAGAAGCATTATTAAAATTAATTCAGAAATGAATAAAATTGAAAAAGGTGAAATGGAACAATTCTCAACTCCAAATAAAAAGAGAAACAAAAAATCAAAAGTTACCATGGACAATGCTGATTTGGCAGTGGTCAGAGGTCATGTGATATTGTTAGTCAACTTCTGTATGTTCCTCGTGTTCTTTATTATATTTATTTACCTATTTCTGATATTGTGTGGCGATGTATTCTTTTTCTAGTCATACTTTATTCACACTTATGGCTTCGGGAAAATTATGCAATTTTCATAAACGGTCCAGTGATCACAGACAATTATATTATTCGAATTGTTCATTAGGAATTAATGAAAATTCAGATAAGAACCTACGTTCCTACGTGTTGCAGAAAAATTTCTCTCCCGATTGTACATTCCGATGATAACCAGCCGTAAAAAGTTGTCGATCTTTGTCGCACATCTACTCACGCTTTCTATCGTTTGCGCATCTCAGAGGCATCCTTATGCTTGTCGACCTGTACAATTATATACTATACTATATAAAGAGTTAATGATCAACAACCTACAAACTTTCGTCCAATCTTCCTTCCTTACCATGAATATTATTGAACAATTTATAGCAGTAACCAACTAATAATTATTGTCTTAACAAAATATCTTACTGTGAGCATGGAGTGTCATACATAAGAAATCACAAGGTAGGCATTGAAGCCTATAGGCTGCCCATATAACATTTTGGGGGGGTCATTTCACCCAGCATGAAACATATTCAGAACGATGTTGCTATATGAAAAAATAACTTTAGGCACTATTCCGTCAATTCTTGGTGGTGCAAATGACTGTAATAATAATAATAATTTTTCATCTGAAGATGTGCTTTTCTGCCAAACTATTCTTGTACGGCATTCCTCACGTTGGTGGATTATGAAATAATAATCTCTTAGAACCTACTGCCGTACAAAAATAATGGGACCGGAAGCCAGGAAAAATTTTCAATTTCCGAAAATTAAAAAAAAAATCCTGGATTCCGGTCCCATTATTTTTATTTTTGTACGGCAGTAGGTTCTAGGAGATTATTATTTCATAGTCTACCAACGTGGTGAATGCCGCACAAGAATAGTTTGTCAGAAAAGCACATCTTTAGATGAAAAATTATTATTATTATTATTATTACAGTTATTACATAAATAAATATGTACTTGAAATTCTGAGAAATAAATTGAAAATTGAATTGGATATTACTAAACATGAGATTATCATTCGTTGTACATGGACAGGATGACTCTAATGTATTCCGATCTGCACTAGCACTGACAAGAGGTGAAGTTCTAACATTTCATTATCCTCGATAATTTTCGATGACGTTGTCCACCCTTACCCCCTTTTCTTCTTTACTTTTTCTCTCATTCAATTTCTATTTAAAATACCAAACCAATCGTTTTCTTCTTAATCTGTTCTTTTCGATCAACACGTATTCCTTTTGTTAGCTTTTGTGGGGTTCAATTACAAATTGTCCTTATTTCTAGTCCCAAATCACATATTTCTTTCCCAGGCAACAAACAAATCCTTATATTTTTTAATACCAACCTCGTGTTAGGTGTAATACTTGATTATATTTCCCACTAGCTCGGTGTATAGATTACTATACTATTGATCATGAAAAACATTAGTTTTTTAAAAGTCACACCTGATAAGTATACAAGTCTATAATAATATACGATGTTTATTTACACCTTATTACGATACCTTTAGGTGTAAAACAAGATAGCTTCAATTGATTTTACTCCTATGAAGGAAGAAGTCCATATTCAAAGTGGAGTTGCAATGTAATAAAGTTAAGTAAAAAACCAGATATCATAATTATGCTTATTTGATAAATTCAGAGTAATTTTTTAGCAAAGTCATATCGTTTCATTCTTAAAAAAAAATCTGCTGAATATTTCAATTAATACTTATTCATACAAATGTCCGATACCTCTGAGTTGTATCCGATGGTTTTAAGAATATTACCTAAACGAATAAAACGATGAGTGAGTGTAACGTCAAATTAGCACATAATCATGTCCAAAAACCATGTAATGGAGTACAATTATGTTCATTAAATCACAAACTTAGCCATAATTACCGTCATGTCAAAAATCCCAAGCTTTACTTTCGTACATTGCAATTTCTTCTTGGAAACGCATTCAAGTGTTCATGGTTTTTTTTTGGAATCTTCCACATGTGTGGTCTGAAATTGTAGTATTCCCAATAACTGATTCATTGAGTAGAAAGTTCTAGGAAATTATGGATAGAATCGTTTTAGCGATAATGAATGACTTGAAGATTCATGCGTTTTTTACGTCCTTGTAGGTTTATTATAATAAAAATATTCTGCATTAGATTTTTGAAATGTTATTGGATTGATATTGATTTTTCTTGTACTTAGAAAGTATCCCAGGTAGCACATCATATCGGCTGAATCTTGGTTCCATATTGGGCCAATAAAGATATGTTGTAAATGAAAAATCAATATTGGTCCAATAAGGGTGAATATTCAAAAAACAATATTGTATTAATAATATTGGTGGAATATTGGTTGAATAATTTCTACCAATATCGATAATACAATATTGGTTATATATTGTTTTCCACATCTAGAATAAATATTGCAATCCAAATATTCCAGTAATATCGATTATAGGGGAAAAAATCTATATTGTATTTCCAAGTTTGTTAGAATATTGGTTGAATATCATTTCCACTTTATTTGACAAATTGTAGTAACTCATATTGAGTCAATATTGGTCGAATGATATTTACCAATATCGATAAAACAATATTGTCTTCGCATCGTTTTTAACATCTAGAATAAATATTGCAATTCCAATATTCCCCTAATATCGATTCTAGGCATAAAAACTGTATTGTATCTCCAAGTGTGATTACACATTGGTTGAATATCATTTCGCCAATATTCAACAAATCTTATTAATTAATATTGGGTCGATATTGGTTCAATAATATTTATCGATATCGTTAAAACAATATTGTCTTCATATTGTTTCCCACATTGAGATTGAGATGAAATTTGAATATTGGCCGAATATTCAATGAAACATATTGAAATTATATCATGATCAAACCTGGATAAAAATCCGCTAGGTGGCTCTACATATAGAACGTCTTCTAAAACCTACGAAAGTATATTAAATACTTCCCGTAACTTGTTTTCAAGACAGCTCACGCAGTGGTTATGGCGATCAAAAGGCAGACTGTGGTGTCCCTTTATCAACTAAAAGACCTTTAGTAATTTGCCAAGGTATATTGACATCCACCAATATATCCAAATGATATTGTACCAATATCGATAAATATTGTACCAATATCGATAAATATTTTGAGGCCATTATTGCTTCAAGAATATTTCATCAAAACTATTTCTAAAATATTCAAACAATATTCGACCAATATCGCAAAATGTTCACATTTTACTTCTCGAAAATATAACTTTTGAATATTGTGCCAATATTGTCAGAATATTGTATTAGCGATATTGTAACAATATCGCCGAACATTTTGAAGCCAATATTACTTCATGAATATTTCGCCAATATTATTCAAGTAATATTGGACCAATATCGCCGAATGTTCACATTTTTTTTCTCGCCAATATTGCATTTCAAATATTTCGCCAATATGTTCACAATATTATACCAAGATAGGTGTGCTACTTGGGATGTATCTGTAAGGCAGACTGATACAAACACACACGTGTCCACTGAAAAGTTTGATCGTATATTTCCCTTATATACCGGGTAAATCTTGACGAGTTAACGCGATCCATATATAGAAAACTAAATGTAGGGCGATTCTGAAAATTGGTAGTATGGGTGAAGAACTAATGAAGAATTCAACTAAAATATTTTCGTTGATGAGAAAAGTGTGGCTAACCACTATAATTTGTACAGGGTATATCTTGACGAGATAACGCGATCTATATATAGAAAACTAAAAGTAGGGCGATTCTGAAAATTGGTAGTATGGGTGAAGAACTAAGGAAGAATTCAACTAAAATATTTTCGTTGATGAGAAAAGTGTGGCTAACCACTATAATTTATACAGGGTATATCTTGACGAGATAACGCGATCTACAGTGTCACCGTTAAAGTCAGCATCATATGGGATTTTTTTTTATTAGTCAGTTATTGCAAATTTAGAGTTCGTGAACAGTTTGTGCTTTGAAAATTATGCAAAATGACTTTTACGATGTCTTCCTATTCATCGGCTACACCTGTCAAATATGACATTTTTTCTAAAAAATTACTAAATCTCAGGTAATTTCTCAATATTTCGAGAAATATTATATGAAAAAGTTGTTTATTTTTAGATTTCCTACCCACCTACCAAATTTGAACCAGTTTGAACAACTTTGATTTTTTTCTCGTTTTCTTAACCTTACAATTTTTCAGCTAATTTAAATTTAGTCAAATCTGAAAAACCAGTTGAGATGTAATACACACATCTGCTGAAAGATTTTTTTTCTGATTAAAATGTTTCTAATTGGATATTTTCAAATAAATACAAATATGCTGAAAGAATTATGTCTAATACTTGATGCAAAGTTGCTCTAGTTTCAACATAGCAAAATTCACTATAATAATTTTTATCACATGAAGACATTTCAGATAAGTGCTATAACTCTAGAAATATCAAATCAATTTGCTGTTCAAATTCTTGCTAAATCAATTTCATACATTTATTCTCTGAACTTATACTCAAAAATTAATCATCAATCAAGGTGCTGTTGAAATGGGAAGGAAACAATAGAAGTGAATGTTATGGAAATTGATATAAAGTGTTTGACAGTTTCAAGGTTATGAAACAGTAATTTTTATCAAGTAGTAGATTCAAATTGCTGACTTTGAAGGAAAAAATAGAAATTGTACGCATTTGCGGTGAAAATACAAGTCATAGACAAGTTGCGAATATTTTCAATGGACGGCACCCTCAAAGAATTATTCACCAGTCTACTGTGAGCAGAATTATCTCAAAGTTCGAATCGACGGGTTCAGTACAAAATACTTTCAAAAGACCTCATAATCCAAGAGTTTATGATGAAGAAGCTCAATTAAGTGTATGCCTAGATGTGGTAGAGCATGGGCAAACTAGTATAACAGATATTTGTAATAGGACCGGTGCTAAAAGGGAGGCCGTGAGAAAAATATTACACAATAATAAGTTCAAGCCGTTCAAACCAAAATTTATAAACACGTTAAAAGAGCGAGATTTTGACGTACGGTTGGATTTCTCTTTTTGGTTCCAAGGACAACGAGAAGAAAATTCAAATTTTCCTTGTAAAAGTTTTAGATGAAATGCCCCTTAATGAAAGACATAACCTATGGTTTCAATGTGACGGAGCGCCAATTCATAATTCGGCAGGAGTTAAAAGATATATCTTGGAAGTATTTCGAGGGAATACAATAGGGCGGAATATGGAACAACCCTGGCCACCTAGGTCGCCAGACCTTACCCCACTAGATTTTTTCCTTTGGGGGTATTTGAAGCAGAAAGTCTACAAGCGCAGACCATTTCGAGATGTCAACCACCTGGAGACAGTAATTCGAGATTGTGTATTAACTATGTCTCCTCAGTTTTTAACAAACGCTGTCAACGAAGTTTCCAGGCGAACCATTATTTGCATTGAGCGTGATGGAAGACATACCGAAATGTTATAATTGATATCCAACCCACCCATTCTTATCATTTGAATCGCCTTATAATAATTAATAAATGTTTATTGTGAAATAATTGTTCATTTTTCTATTACTACAATTCTTTTCAGAGCATGCCAGAGCAACTTGATTCATTTGTAAGTATTACTTCGGAGAATAATTTTTGAAGATTGACTTAGCAACTTTAGGTCTATTGATTTGGAAATGGATTCGAAAATTCAGAACTAGAGCCACTTTGCATCAAGTATTAGACATAATTCTTTCAGCATATTTGTATTTATTTGAAAATATCCAATTAGAAACATTTTAATCAGAAAAAAATTCTTTCAGCAGATGTGTGTATTACATCTCAACTGGTTTTTCAGATTTGACTAAATTTAAATTAGCTGAAAAATTGTAAGGTTAAGAAAACGAGAAAAAAATCAAAGTTGTTCAAACTGGTTCAAATTTGGTAGGTGGGTAGGAAATCTAAAAATAAACAACTTTTTCATATAATATTTCTCGAAATATTGAGAAATTACCTGACATTTAGTAATTTTTTAGAAAAAATGTCATATTTGACAGGTGTAGCCGATGAATAGGAAGACATCGTAAAAGTCATTTTGCATAATTTTCAAAGCACAAACTGTTCACGAATTCTAAATTTGCAATAACTGACTAATAAAAAAAAATCCCATATGATGCTGACTTTAACGGTGACACTGTATATATAGAAAACTAAAAGTAGGGCGATTCTGAAAATTGGTAGTATGGGTGAAGAACTAAGGAAGAATTCAACTAAAATATTTTCGTTGATGTGACGTTTCCGGTTTCGCCGGAAGTGACGTCATCTTTGATATTTTCAATGGCACACCTTGTATTTCACCTCATTTATGAATTTTCCTCATGTTTTCGATTCTAACTCATGTATCATACCTTATACCCAAACTGAACCGTTTTTGAATTATTCGAGTTTTTTTGGAAAAAGTGACAGAAGCAGCCTCTCGAACATACTTCGCACACTGTAGATTTTTCAGTGGATGTGAAAATAGTGCGTGATCCGTTCATCCTTCAATAATCACGATTCACTCACTGCATATTATTTTAAATGTTAATTTACATAAAAATGACGTATGTTCGAGAGGCTGCATCTGTCACTTCTTCTATAAAAACTCGAATAACTCGAAAACGGTTCGTTTTAGGTATGGGGTGTGATACATGAATTAGAATCGAAATCATGAGAATAATTCAAAAATGAGGTGAAATACAGGACGTTTCATCAGCGATTCAAGATTATCCTTGTAGTAGTAAGTATATTGGATGATCGTGTATGTCGTAGGATACAAAAATACTGAACTACTTTGTTATTTCCAATTCCTCTCAAATAGGACGCGTAGTGGATGTCTGAATCTGGAATCTCATTTATTATTCCTTCAGCCATATTTACAAAATATTCATTAATCTCTTCGGCTAACAGAGTCTCACTGATGTTTTTTTTCTCTTCCTATTTGATTATTGACTTCTTTCCGAATGGCTTTTGGTTTGTTTGAGGCTTCTCGAATATGTTCCACTGTTATAACTTTTTTCTTGTATGAGATGTTCATGTTCATATTTTTTTTAATTTGAATAATCCTTTCAGTTCTTCAGTGTTAGGTAAATAAGGATGCCAGGATCTACAAGGTATCAAAATTTCAGAAAAATTTGTCAAAAGCCACTTTAGATAGAAAATGCGTAGCGTCCTTTATTTATTTTTGTATAACCACTATTAATAAAAACTTCATGTTCATGAAAGTAATTTTCTATAACAATCCTGATTTATGTACTTTTCGCTGTTTTCCTTAAGTGTATGTAATAATGATAAAAATCAATGTGTCTTCGGAGTTCCTTTCAAAAGATTGCTTTGATGATTCGCATTTCAATACTGTGAGACGTTGCAATGTCAAGATATTCAAATAAGAATGTATCGTTAAGTATCGCTTTTTTGGGTATAACGCACTCTTCCAAAAATGTATTATGTAAACGAATCGAATTTATGGCCCTCGTTATATTACTTGTTTTCAAGTTTCGACGACATGCAAAAAACAAGGAATCGATGCCACCGGTATATTAATAGCTTCATTAAGTAGTTCTTATAAATCCCATTAGCCTAAAAAGGAATAAATTCGCATACTACTATTTCAAGCAGAGCCGGCCTTAAGGGTGGCCAAGCGGGGCGCCGGCCCCGGGCCTCGCGCCTTTAGAGGCCTCGCGCTACCGAAGGTTTCATTAATAAAATCATACTGAATACAATTTTAAAAAAACTTTTACACGTTATAAATTTTCTGCTACTACTGAAATTCTGATAATTTTCTTTAAAAGGAAGGAACCAACCTCCTAAGTACGGAACTGTACTTTAGGCTCTACAACTCCCCCGCCAGTCCCGCCTATCTACATTTAGGATGATCACGTGTTAGAACACGACATGTCATTAGTTGCGTTCAGCCGTTCAACATCATAGTTTCGTATTTATGTTTAACAGTTCTAAATAACTGAATATTTCGTGTACCTATACTCTATAGTCTATATTGACGACATTAACGTGATCGTGTTTATGTAGTCACAGACAGATTTATTATCGTTATTCCATTCGTTATTATGGGCCGAGACCGCGATAAATTTAGAAAATTCACCAGTGGAAATAAAAAACTATTGAACAAACGATCAAAGGAGACATTCTTAAAAAAACAGTTTAGTGCGATTGATAAATTCACATCAATCACATCTTCAACAGCAATCAAGAATTAGAAAGAAAAAGAGATTGTTTGGCTATGAGGGTGACGACGACCCGATAAGTTCAAACAGAACACCTAGAGACACTTTTGAGATAGAGTATTTCTTTCCAATTTTGGACACTGCTATCGAAGCAATAAACACCCGTTTCACCCAAATGAAGGCGTTCTCGGAACATTTCGTTTTTTTATATAACATTTCAAAATTGCGACAAATTACTGATGAAGAGCTGAAAAAATGCTGTTTCGATTTGGATTTGTATCTCAGTAGTGGGGAACATCGGGATGTAGATGGAGCAGAACTATTCATCGAACTAAGAATTTTGAGAGAAGTTTTGCCACCAGAAACACTTACTGCAATTGACTTGTTGAAACGACTGAACGAAATGGGAAATCCGTTTCCCAATACTTTTATCGCATATAGGGTACTATTAACAATTCCTGTTACAGTTGCTAGTGCGGAAAGGTCATTTTCTCGTCTGAAATTAATCAAGACTTACTTACGCACATCCATGTCTCAAGATCGTTTAAGTTCATTAGCCACATTATCGATAGAGTCTGATATAAGTGCGAGGCTGGAGTTTGATACCATTATAGATGAATTTTCGAAAATGGAAGCTAGGCGGGTGATTTTTTCATAAGATCTCATGAGTCTCACATGTACGTTTCATGTTTCATTTTCACTCAGTGAAAGAATTCAAAGTATTATTTTATTATGAGTTTTGTTTTGATGTTTCGTTTGAATATTCAGAGTTTTATTTTCGTTTTCGTTATTGATAGGTATATTACGTAATATACTATATATTGTTTTGTTTAGATTTTGTTACATCTTTCATATTATTTTATCTAGTATTAGTTATTATATTATCAAAACATTCAAAAGTGTTTTTCCCGCCAAATAAATTATTGATTTAAATTATGTATTTTATATTTTGAACATATATTTAGTAGGCATGCCATTCGAGAGGTAGTAAGGGGAAGGTGAATAAATGAGAACATTGAGTAAGTAAGCATTTCTTCAAAGGATAAAAATATAAATTTATTAATAAATAAAATATATGAGGGCCTCGCAAAACAAGTTGGCCCCAGGCCTCGCGCTCACTAAGGCCGGCTCTGATTTCAAGAGACATACCACAACAATGTTCCATAAGATGTACACGAAACAATCTTTTACGAAATGCAAACATTTCCATTTTCCTTCCGAAGAATTTGGAAAGTGAAAAGTTACTGACCCAATAGCGATATAGTCCAGAGGGACTGGAGGCCGGGGTTATCTATTATTGTGTTGGAAATTTATCCTGAAAAACTAGCAGAATATGAAAATATGAGCAAACTTACGTGGAATTTAATTTCAAAAATAAACAAGCATAATCAAAATAGTAACAAAAATATCCTCATAAATCATTAAAACAATAACTTCTCTGCTCCTTTGGAAATATCTGAAATATTCAATGATTTATTTGTTCATGGTTCATATGAAATTATTTAAGAATAAACAGCCCTGATTTAATAAATGAAACACCAATTTTGGCAAATAGAACAGTTTCATATAGTATGTTCATCTGCCACAAATCTGAAGAAGAAGTCCTATAAAGAGAAACATTCTCAATTGAAAATTGAACCAATACATGACTTCTCTGGAAATGGAAAAAACCTACGATAAAATTGAAGTTACTTTTTTGAAACATCTAACAGAAAACAACTACTTTCCCGGCTAAAGCCACGCTGGACATTGAACTACATCTGATAGATATTGAGAAAGACCCTATATAACTTGAGAGAAAAATCTGAAAGTGAAATTTTGCATTTTCATTCAGATAGTTGATATCTATCAGATGTAGTTCAATGTCCAGCGTGGCTTTAGCCGGAGAAGTAGTTGTTTTCTGTTAGATGTTTCAAAAAAGTAACTTCAATTTATCATAAGTTTTTTCCATTTCCAGAGGAGTCATGTATTGGTTCAGTTTTCAATTGAGAATGTTCCTCTTCACAACATGAATCCCTTCCAAGAGAGGTTATCTTGTACGATGGAAAATAGCGACTAAATTCCAACTTTCAGTCGCAGATGATTCCACAACTGACTTTATGAATATCCTGTTCATATTTCCAATAAAATCAAGTCCTGTATACTATAAAGCATAAACTGGAATATAAATACACACTTGGTCCAGATAGAATTTCAGGCTTCCTTATCAAAAAATGGCCAATTGTATCATCAAACCACTTACATTCTAGTTCTAGTGCTAGGAATCCTACATAAAAAGGTAAGACCTCGTTAATCGTTGGCTCGAACAAGTTTCGACTTCTGAGGGCTGCCGTTCGTAAGGGGACGACAGCTGGTTAACGGAAAAAACAATTTACCAAACAAAAAACATACGTGATCAACTTATTGCTACAGGTAGGAATATTTCCGTCTAGAATGAAAACAGCTCCAGTATCTCCTATTTAAGAAAACCTAGAAAACTACCACAAACAACCATAACAATTCCATCTGTTATCTCGAAAATTTTTGAGTATTCAATCTTAGATCAATTAGTAAAGTTTTTGGATAGAAATTCTATAATTCTTAACAACCAGCATGGTTTCCGCTCTGGTCGTTCCACAGTCACCGCAATTCATGATTTCTACGAAAAAATATTAGATTCTATGGAAGTTGGAGAGAGTTCGGTTGGAATATATTGTTATTTCAGCCGGGCTTTTAACTGTGTCCAGCTGAACTCTTGATCGATATGGGATTCACGGAAATCTCTATGAATAGTTTTTCTCTTACCACGGACGGCTTCAGCAGGTCAAGATAAATCACAAAAAGGATAATGTGAGAACAGAACACATTTCTAGCCCATTTTCAAGTGGAACAGGGGTCCTCCAAGGGTCTGTGCTGGAAGCCAAATTATTTATCATTCATATAAATAAATTACTCCTAGTACTGCACGATGCGTATACTTGTATTTATGCGGACGACTCCACTCTCCCATTCACAGATAAATCTTCAGTTCAAATTCAAAATAAAATCAACACCAGTTGCGAATCACTCTGCAAGAGGTCTTACGCACACTCACTATTCCTAAATGCTTCCAAAACCAGTCATATGAACTTCCACACCAGGCAAAATAATAAAATTACAAATTTAGATATTGAAATAAATAACGAATATATTTCTTTCTTGGTTGTCAATTTGAACCAGAATTTATCATTCAATACTCACTGTGAAGCACTAGCTAAAACATTCAACTTATTGTTATAAATTTAGATCTCTAAAATTCATGGAATGTTATACTTTTCTACTTTGGTGAAATTCAATGTAGAATTACTTATGGAATAATCATTTGCAGAAACTCGTATAGCGTTCAGAATGTTTTTGTAGCCCAAAAGAGCAAATATCCCAAATGGAATATCATGTAGGGAATTGTAAAATGAACCACAAATGAATCAATAAATAACCATGATACTATAAAACAAAATTCCATATACCAAACGTCAGTCTCACATTATCCCAAAAATCACCAGATATCTTACTCCGACTTCATAATGTTCTTCCAAAAGAAATAAAAAATATCGACAGCCTGCTATTTTCAGAAATAGGATAAAAACACTTCTCCTCAACCTCTGTCCCTGCAGCCTGAAGGATTATTTCGACAATTTTATACTGTGATAGATTCTCTATATGTAGAATAAAATAGAATTGAATAGAAATTTATCAACCATTTCAGGTTCAGGTAGATATACTTCATAATATGTATTCAATAAATAATTAAGCAAATAATAAAATAAAATCAAAATTGTTAAAAACAAACGTCATAGAATATATCAACAGATACAATTAAAAATGTACAATTTTTTTTTAGGAAATTATAAAAAATAATTATTGAAAAACATTGCTAAAACCAATTATCAAGTAAGTAAGTAAGTAAGATATATAATTATGACAAGTCATAAAATAGTTGTAATAAATAAGAGAATACTAATGAAACGACTGTACAAATGACATAAACTTGTTAAAAACATACATTGATAAACAGATAAAATTACACATTTACAAACAGAAAAGCAAACTTAAAACCTATAAGACACATAATAAACCGGGGGATAGTGACAGATTTTGGGACACGATTTTACTCAGTATGCCTTTTGTATGACAGTATTGTCCGTACATCCTCATGATAATAATGCATGAATCAAAGAGTCGTCGTAGGTTCTTCATATTAAAATATTATAATAATAATTTTAATTATTATTATTATTCGGGTACGATTTTAATCAGACTGCCATGTGTTTCGTGATGAAATAATAAAACTAAAATACTCGAAAAACGATAGGCAGGCCGTTAGGTTGGGTCCGAATGGCTGGTATGGTCACGTGAAATTGTATTTGGAAAAAGGAATTCTCCGCCCATCCTGATGGTATGCCAATGGTTTTTCGAGTATTTTACGACTATTACTTTATTACAAAACACGTGGCAACCTGATTGGAATCGTACCGAAACACATAATTTTTCGAAAATAATATTATTATTTTTCAATATGAAGAACCTACATGCATTATTATCACGAGGATATACGGACAGTACTGCCCTTCAAAAGGCATACTGAGTAAAATCGTGTCCCAAAATCTGTCAATATCCCTCGGTCTATAACTGGGTTTCACCTAAATATTCCGATATACTGTGAAAACAATTATTTACAAGAAGATTTTTATTTTGATAAAATTGAATAATTGAAAACACAACTTTGTTGTAATGCCGTAAATTTGAAGTAGCTAAAGTTAATCGAATCAAAGTCAGTGGCACAGAAATTGTGGTTACGCATCATTAAAGTTCAAAAAGTCGTGTTTATGATCTTTTTTCAGATACTCCATATTTTCTTAAAACTCTATTTAATTTTATGCAAAAAGGTATCGTTAAGTTATCATAGGAATAGCTGACAACAATGAATCCATCAACGACAAAACTACTGAAAGAGTCCAGGTAGAAATAAATTCATTAGAGCAATCTATCCAATGACGATTTTTTGCTATATCTAATTGACTGTTTTATTAGACAGTAGTATTTTTTAGTACAATTCTTCTGAACTTCCATTGTTTAGAAACAAAGAAAATAAATTCTCTGCATATGTTTGAGTCACGACGTTTCAACAGTTAACATCTACAGTCGTTATCAAATGTGTGAATGCGACAAGATATCTCGGATACCTATTATATAGCATGCAACTAATGTACCTGCTATACAGGTAATTATGATCTTCGTGAGGTCTCTCTCAGGTCATCAATGTTAATTAATGTGATACAACGACCTTTTTTGGTGGGTGTTAATCTGATAAAAATATGAATCAACAGTGGAGTACGATGATTTTCAACATAAATATCAATCAGGTGACCCTTCGATACTTATAATGTGATATCTAATACCATGAAAAGAAACCTCTTGAAACAAACACACCAGGTTTTATCAAAATTGGCGAAAAGATTTTCGAATAATGGATATAAACCGAATTTTTATTGAAACTTTGACACTCCGTTACTTGAAAACGAAGCAAGTTAGAACAAATGTTTATATGAACTTTTTTTCATAAAATATGACAATGAATCACCACCTGAAATTAATGACATCATTCAAGATACACCCTATATTTACTTGCCTATAGTGCGTCTCCGACACTTTCTGTGCTGCTTTTACATTGAATAATAATTATTGTCGTCCTGTCCGCTCTATGATGTGACTCTAAACTTCTTGAAACGGTTATGCAGCTTACATAAAGCTGTCGAATGCGAAGACTTATTTAAATCTGGAAATGTTCATTACGCCCATAGCAAACGAATTAAGTGTAACGAATGAAAGTTGCCTAGGCGATGCCCGACGTGAAATTGATTTCGATGGGAATTTTGCAATGTCGAGTATTTAAATTAGTTTTTTTCCGAGATTGGAATTTGACAGTTTCAAATAAAATTTCCTCGTGTATACAACTATTGACATAGTTAGATAATCAAACGATATGTTTATGATAACATGAATTTGGAATATTCTCAATTTGAAATGGGTTTATTGACTGTTTACAAATTGAGGGCGCTGACGTATTGATTTTCCTGCAAGATCCATGGCCTATTATTAGCTAAACGGAGAATTTATAATTAACAGTTAGGAATTAACAATTAGCAATAAGGAAGGTATCTATAATGACATACAATTTTAATATAAGTCAATACATTGTCAAAGAAAGTATCTTGCAAATTTCATTAAAACATTCCGATATAACGTTCTATATTATTGCATTAGTCCGTTTTCTACAATGAACCTATATCTGAAATGATTTTCACTAAAGAGTTTTACAAAACCACAACAATTGTTTTGCTGTTCAACAGCTTTTTCAAGTGAAGAAGATAATCTAAATTACATCTCTGTAATGATTAGATTATCCAAACTTTTTTTTGTTTTTGTTCTCACGAATAAGAAAATCCTGTAATGTTCATGTGGGAACCGAGGAAAAGTAGGAAGGAATTGGTGTTCTTCTTGAATGTCTGGAGGCTGTATGTGATTAATAAACTTAGTCGAGATATATACGGCCTTGATGTCGAAGTTATCAAGTGCATACAAACTATAATTTCAATCCCTATCGAAGAAAATTTAAGATATGTGTCGGAGTTGAGGTTTCTGAGTAAAGTAGGAGCCCTTATGTTGATTTATTTCGCAGTCAGAGATCCTTTCTCAGGTAATTACTCCAAAATGATTTCACAATTAATAGTAACAATATTTCCAAGTTTAGAACTTGGCAACGAATACAGCGCCGATCAGGACGGAAATGTGCAATCACTCTGCTCGCCTACAACAACTCAACTAGACTGCTATCCAAATCTGTTCAAAACTTCAAAGAAAATTGTATTGCAAAGTTGTTCGAAATGAAATGATCTACATCTTTTGTATCAAACATTTTTCCAATTTACTTCAAATTTTCCGGGAATTTTTCAGATTTTAATTTTTTTCTCGCCCAAAAATCTATTTTCTTTCATGAAATTTGGTGAAAATATAACTCAACATATTTCGAGTAAGCTGTAATTTTTTTGTAGCGGAATACAGATTTTTTTTTCGACAAGTTCCGAAAAAAATAGCTCATTTTCAACTGAAAAGTTTCACCAATAAAGTTCGCCTTTTCAAGCTCGCCAGCTATCAGTTTTTTCGTTGAAGCGTCTACTTTCAGATTATGTAATGAAAGAGTAACACTACTGTGGATATTTTTTTACAGAAATCGACAAAACCAATTTTCATCTATTAATTTTCTCGCTTATAAATCAATTTTTTTTTCACGAAATTTGGTGGAAATATAACTTATCATGTTACAAGTAAGTTGTAATTTTTTGTAGCGGAATACAGATTTTTCCTTTTTTTGACAAATTCCGAAAAAACGACCTCATTTTCAACTGAAGAGTTTCACCGATAAAGTTCTTCTATTCAAGCTCGTCAGCCGCCAGTTTCTTCGTTGAAGCGTCTACTTTTAGATTATGTAATAAAAGAGTAGCACTACTGTGGATTTTTTTCCCAGAAAACGCGAAAAAAATAAAAGACGGATTTTCAAAAATCATTTTTTTAAACTTTTGTTCTAAACTCATTTATTTATTAAAATTATTGAAATTAATAGTTGAAACTTTCGAGAATAAACATTTCAATATCAATTTCATAGAAGGGCGGAAGGATGAGATGAACATTTGGAGATAAAAATGGTTTCTCACGATTTGCAGCGAAAATTAACTCCCTACAAAAAAAAGAAAGAGTTGTTTGGCAATAAAAAGATCTACAACTTTTGTATTCAAGATTTTTCCACACAACTTCAAATTTTCCGGAAAAATCAGAAAAACCGTTTTAATTTGGTTTTAATTTTTTTCGGATATAAATTGTATATTTGTCGCAAGATATAGTGTAAATATACCTTTTTAAGTTCTGAATTAGATGTTTTTTTTGCAGCGAAATATTTATTTTTCTCGAACCTCTTTGAAGTACTCGCAAAGGAGGCGGCTCCTAGCAAAAGGAATTTTAAACGCCTAAAATAAGAAAGAAAGTAACAGGCAAGGCCCAGGTGGAGAATGTTGTAAATGTTCCAACTTTGACGAAAAAAATATTTAAACACGAAAACAATCAAAATGGTGAAATTGGGATGCAGACACTTTTGTATTGATCACTTTTCGGCATAGCCTCAAATTGACCATCAAAATAGCGAAAAACTGATTTTGGAAAATGTGAGGTTATGTGGAAAAATCTTGAATACAAACGTTGTCGATCTTTTTATTGCCAACAACTTTTTCTCTTAACTTTTTTGAAGGAGGTTAATTTTCCCTGCAAATCGTGAGAAACCATTTTTACCCCCAAAAGTTTACCTCCTTTCCCCCTTCTATCATAATCAAATCCTTATTTATGTCCTCGTTTATTCTTTGTACCTATTGAGGTAACATGAAATTAATATTCTCGATAGGTTTCAACTGTTAATTTCAATAATTTTGATAAATAAATATTAGTATAGAACAAAAGTTTAAAAAATTGATTTTTGAAAATCTTTTTTTTATTTTTTTCGCGTTTTCTGGGAAAAAAATTCACAGTAGTGCTACTCTTTCATTACGTAATCTAAAAGTAGACGCTTCAACGAAGAAACTGGCGGCTGACGAGCTTGAATAGAACTTTATCGGTGAAACTCTTCAGTTGAAAATGAGGTCGTTTTTTCGGAATTTGTGAAAAATCTGTATTCCGCTACAAAAAATTACAACTTACTTGAAACATGATAAGTTATATTTCCACCAAATTTCGTGAAAAAAAATTGATTTATAAGCGAGAAAATTAATAGATGAAAATTGGTTTTGTAGATTTTTCCGAGAAATTTGAGGTTATGTAAAAAAATGGTGAATACACAAGTTCTAGATCTTTTTATTATCAACAACTTTTCATTCAACTTTTTCTGATAGGAGGTCAACTTTTGTTGCAATTCTCAAAAAACCGTGAAATATCGCTTTCAACCCCTAAAAGTTTACCCCGTTCCACCCTTCTCCATTTTTCGAGTCCAATTTATTTTTCCCATCATTCAAACAATATTCTGCTCCACTTCCAGTAGGTCTCATGCTGTTAATAATTTTTTTATCTCAAAAATTCATCTATTTGTAACATGATCATTTACTTCTAAAAATACATAACCATTATTGAGGAACATTTTAAAGTTTAATATAAACCACCCAATTATGGTTGGTGATTTTTTAATTACTTAATTGGTGGATAATCATTTTGGTACCAGATCAGAAGTTTTTTTTCTTTAATTTCTTACTCTCGGCTAATTCTAGGTATTCGGTTAATAGCCTAATAGATATTTTTTCACCTTGGGAAATCAATCATGTATATTTGAAATATATCATTAGTTATAAAAGCAATCCTGTTGGCAGTCTGATTTATTTTCTTGGTTCATCAGAGTATATTTTATGTGCTAGTTGTGGGCGTTTTAACTGTTGGTGTATCCTTGTTTCTCATTGCTTGTTTTTTATGCATTCAATGAGTGAATAGGATATCCTCCACTGGAGTTGGATTTGGACATGATTTATATTATAATGAGTGCAAAAAATGAAAAATTCTTCTTTTTGTGTAAACGCTACTGAATATAAGGCAAATTTCAGATTGCCAATAGATCAAAAGTCACCTAGTGTATCAATTCACACAATATCATCCGCATATCTCGTACAGAGTGTTCATAATAAATATAGAAATATATCCTTTTGCAATATATTACACAATTTGTACCAGCATCTTGAATTCTCCATAATTCCTTGGCGCCATAATGAATATTCTATTCCTAGCATTTTCTTTGCAATTTGCCAAGATGTTTTCAGTAAGATTGCCATGGAAATAATATGTATAATAATATAATGATAATAGCTCCTTTATTTCATTCAAATATTGTTAATAAAAATATCACATTGTTTACAGAAGCATCTACAATTTGCCAGTTCATACATTTTATTCGACATTTTTCCGTATAAGCCTATAAAGAAGTAAAATTAAATAAACTTCATCGAGTTATTTGAATGATTTGATTCGAATTTAGCAAGCAAGAATCAATAATCCACTCATTTTCAAAACTTCTTGTAGCATGTAGTAACAAAACCTAGGAGCAGACTTTTTTCGATATTTCTATGTTCATTATGAACACTCTTTATAAGATATGGGGATGATATCGTGTGAATTGATACACTAGAAACTCTTGATCTATTGGCAATCTAAAATTTACCTTACACTCAGTATAGCTTACACAGGGCACTCTCAAAAAGTAGATTTTTAATGTTTTGCTCTCAAGTTGTGAACACTCGGTATAAGTTACGATTTTAAAACATGGGATTTGGGGGTTCCAGATGTGTTTGAATCGAAGAAGATATTTGTTTTTTTTGTGAAAAAAATGCCCAATATGCTTTCGTCATTTCTGGGATCTAATTTGTTATCGTAGTGGACTGTGGAAAAGTGAAATATCAATACAATTTATAACATGATGTAGAGCTCTTGGAGTCTATATTTAGAAAAAAAGTTTTTGAAAATCGGCCGACCTGTATGTATGATTTATGCTCCAAACCCCTTGTAAAGAATCATCCTTACTACCATTTTTAAAACGAGTCTCCTACATCCAAGAGGGGTTTGAAATATCTTAGTAAAGCTTTCGACTGCGTTTCCAAATATATTCTTTTGAATAAATTTGAACACTATGGGCTGAGAGGAACAGCACTAGCACTATTATCGTTATATATATATATATATATATATATATATATATATATATATATATATATATATATACACAGTGAGGACCAAAAGTCCGTCGCCCCCCCTGTAACTTCTTTATTCTACATATTACAAAAAAATGTTAAATACATAAGTTGTAGGGTTTCATTCGATCTCTTTAATGGTTTAAGTTTCATTCATACAGAGTGTCTCAAAAAAGCACGGTGACTTAGAAGTTAATTTTTTTTAAATGGGACACCCTGTATTTCATTGCATTATTACATTCTACGTTGAATTATAAACAAGTTTGATAAATGGTTTTCTATCAAAAAAGTTAATAGTTTTGGACTTATGAACACTTGTAAATAATTATTTCGACTCCTTTTGCGCCAGTTCACGAATAAATTAATGAGGTAGGCTATGCACGCTAGGCGCGTTCATTTTATCCATGACAACGAAAACAAAATCTTATCTGTTTTTGCCAAATGTCATTGACATTTTGTAGGTTTTCAAAACTTTGTTTCAAACGGTTTTCAATTTCTCTTGTTGATTAATATGGCTCGTTCAGTAGCAGACAAAGTTGAAGCCGTTATCATATTTGGTGAAGCTAACCGAAATTACCACGCTGCTATTCGCATTTTCAATGAACGGTTTCCAGAACGTCCGATGTGTCGAAAATATCTGCAGAAATTGGTGGCAAAATTTAACCAAACTGGCACCGTGAAAGATGCTCCGAGATCTGGGAGGCCGAAAATAATTACGGAAGATGTTGAAATTCAAGTACTAGCCGAAATGGTAAAAAACCCACAACAATCAACTAAGCAAGTAGCTGAGACATGTGATGTTTCTAAAACATCAGTAAAGAGGGTTTTAAAACAAAATAAATTCCATCCTTACAAAATAAAAATTTTGCAGCAATTGGTTGAAGATGATCCAGACCGGCGACTTGAATTTTGCGAGACCATGGCAGAAAGAATTGTTGCAAATCGACTTTATTTGCAACACATCTGCTTTAGTGATGAAAGCACTTTTTACCTAAATGGAAATGTGAATACCCAGAATTGTAGATATTGGAGTGATGAGAATCCCCATGAATTCCGCGAGGGGCATACTCAATTTCCCCAGAAAATTAATGTTTGGGCTGGTATTTTAGGTAACCACATTGTAGGTCCCATATTCTTGGAAGAAAATTTAAATGGTCCCAGATACCTCCAAATGCTGCAAGACACAATAAGTCCCAGTATCGATGAGCTCGTTGCGCAAAACCCACATGAATTTTACTTGGATGTAACATTTCAGCAAGATGGAGTGCCACCACACTATTTTCGGGAGGTGAGAAATTACTTAGATGAAAGGTATCCAGGTAGGTGGATTGGACGTCGAGGTACAACAGAGTGGCCAGCTCGCTCACCGGACCTCTCTCCGCTTGATTTCTTTCTCTGGGGCTATGTGAAATCCGTAGTTTTTAAGATAGTTTGTGGGTCGTTAGATGAACTGCGCCGTCGAATTATTGAAGTGTGTTCAGAAATAACACCTCATACCTTGATTAATGTTAGGGAAGAGTTTACAACCCGACTATTTATGTGTCAAGAAATGCATGGTGGACATGTCGAACATCTTTTGAAATAGATAAAAACTCACCGTTTTTAGTTATAAATTAAAATATCTATTCAGTTTTTAATGCTTCTTGATCTGTATTTATGTACCTTATTTGTTAATAAAATGTTTCAACTTCATTTGTACTAGTTTTTCGTGAGATTCAACAACTCTAACAATTGTAAAATGGTACGACGAGGTAAGTTACACATGGTGCCATCAGCAGTTTGCAACATTGGATAGCTTTCAAAAAGTTAGGATAGGAAAGTGGAATACATTGTGATCCATTTGTTACGATTTTCTCATTGAACTGGCGCAAAAGTAGTCGAAATAATTATTTACAAGTGTTCATAAGTCCAAAACTATTAACTTTTTTGATAGAAAACCATTTATCAAACTTGTTCAGAATTCAACGTAGAATGTAATAATGCAATGAAATACAGGGTGTCCCATTTAAAAAAATTAACTTCTAAGTCACCGTGCTTTTTTGAGACACTCTGTATGAATGAAACTTAAACCATTAAAGAGATCGAATGAAACCCTACAACTTATGTATTTAACATTTTTTTGTAATATGTAGAATAAAGAAGTTACAGGGGGGGCGACGGACTTTTGGTCCTCACTGTATATATATAAATAAGGATGGATTTAGCGAGGGGCAATATATGAAAATATAAGTAGAAAAGTTATTGGGTATAACCCTCAAAATGTTGTGCAACCGTAGACACGTGTTTCGAGCTTAAGCTCTCATCAGTACGGTAAAATCAAGTGCGAAGATGTACAACACTTGGATGTAAAAATAGAAACAAAGGAAGTCAACAACAGGAAGCCAACCACATATTTGTGGCTTCGGTTAGAAGACCTTGTGCTTACAAGGCAACAACTAAAGTCGCCACGGAGGCAGCTATAGCTACCAGCGTGACAATCCTACCCAGGAAAATACAAATAAGGATGGATTTAGCGAGGGGCAATATATGAAAATATAAGTAGAAAAGTTATTGGGTATAACCCTCAAAATGTTCTGCAACCGTAGACACGTGTTTCGAGCTTAAGCTCTCATCAGTACGGTAAAATCAGGAAGCCAACCACACATTTGTGGCTTCGGTTAGAAGACCTTGTGCTTACAAGGCAACAACTAACATATATATATATATATATATATATATATATATATATATATATATATATATATATATCTGAAAGAATGCAGTGTGTATTCCTCAATGACAGTTTGAGCGAGTCGCTTCCAATTATCAATAGTGTACCACAAGGAAGTGTCGTAGGCCCCTATTATTCCTTATGTATATTAACGACCATCCGAACAGTTCCCCACTTTCCTCTGGTTTACTCGCAGGGGATACAACTTTTGCTGAACGCTACAAAAATGTACCCATTTACACGTAGTTAAATAAATATATATCTATCTACAGGTACTGATGTGACATCTCTTGTAAATGACATTATAAGGGACACATCAGATTGGTTCAATGCAAATAAGCTGTGTCTAAATAAAAATTTAATTTTGAAATCAAACAAAACGAAACAGAAGCTGTGAAATCAATGGGAATATGGCTTGCTACAAAATTAACCTGGCAAACTCCTATTGATAAACTGATAATAAACTTGTCAAGGAAAGTATATGCCTTTGGAAAATTGAAAAATGACCTGTGTCAAAATGCGGCCATCATGCAATATACCATTGTACAATGACATATTATAGGCTGATAATCTGGGGAATATCCACACACACGTAAAACGTGTTTACTCTGCATAAAAGAGCAATTCGAACCATCGTAGGTCTTACCTCTGCAAACATATTCTGTCATCTCATTAACATAAATGAAGATGATTCCAAACATCCAACCAATGGAGAAAATCATTCTTATAATAGTCGCCATAGGAACGATATACAGATACCCAAAAAAAGATTTGAATCAACAAGAAGATATGACTTAGGTATCAATCTTTACAATTTATTGCCCACACAACTCAAAAATATGAATATGATTAAATTCAAACTGACCTCAAAATATCATCTCAGAGCCAATGCCTACTACGACATATCAAAATTCGAGTTTGACATTTAGTAAACTGTATAACTACTATATACTACTACTACTACTACTATACATATGTAACACATTCTATGTTTTCAAACTGTTACTGTAGGTACTGCTTTGTAACATTTTGACCTGTCAAAACACTACTGTGTATTCTAGACCAATAAAAATTCTATTCTATTCTAATAAAAATTCTATTCTATTCTATTCTTTTAATTTGGTCAATCCATATTTTGAAGTCGTTCAAATAGAGAAAAAGTCATTTGTCTAAGAGTATTGCCAAAGCATAATTGTGCATGACTAGTGATTTACATTTACCTATTTTTTTATTAAAACCAGCTGAATTAACCTGTTTCGCATTCTGTACTTTCACTAATTCAAGCATGACTCAATTAACTTTTACGTGTATTTATATCATTAGACCTGCTTTATCATGATAAATTTATGTTTAATTCAAATGAATACTGAAACAAAAGATTCGTATAATACTCGAGGGAATAGGACAGGTGTAAACGTAAACTGGAACATACTGGGAGAACGAGAAATGAGCATCGATAGAGGTAAACTTCATTGATTTATTTGATACGGTGGCCTCCAAGGAAATAAGAAATATCCTTTGTTTCAATATTTAAAAAAAATAATTCTATTTGGACTCTAAAATGAAGTCATTATGAAACCCAAATGTGTATCGAAATGGCTTCTATTTCGATAAGCATTTTAAATTTTTTCAAGATTGGTAACAATGGTAACATCAACTGTCAGATGAACGTCAGACCAGAGGGATGGTATTTTCAGATATTAAACAAAGAAGAAGAATAACCTTTGAATGTTGTGGAGTAATTTGTTACCTTGGATGGTACAGTTATTATAAACTTTAATTGTTACATGAAAATAGTAGTAAAAGCCCACTAATAATTTTTTTTCATTGTTTCGTTGAATATTTTCAATTAAATCTAGCGAATTACAAGAAAATCATAAATTCTTTTCTTTTTAACGATTGCAGATGCGTAAAAATGACAAGAGTCAAATGTATAATCAAAGCAAAGAATTCATTTCATATTTTAGAATCCAACAGCACCGCAAAACAGTTTATGAGGTGAAAACCTCTAAGAAAATATCTTTCTGTAGATTTTTAAACTAAATAAAAAAGCAATTAATAAAATACGTTTGGATCCGTATACAGGTTCATGGCCATAGACTTCTCGATGCATTCGAGAGTTTCGAAATTTCCAAGAGAAAAAATAGTAGGAATGCTGATAAGGGTCCTATCCCTTACAGCTCATTATTCAAGTTCGTAGTACATTGAAAAATTTTTTATTTCTTTTCTTCACGATAAATTCATAAGTTATTGTTTTTTCCAAGAAATTTGTGCCATCAAATCCAAAACAAGTAGGATAACATTAAAATTAATTTAGTGCAGGTAATTTACTAGAATTAGTAAACAACAAAAGTAGGCAAATTTGGTAATGAGTGCGGTTAAGTAGTAGGTAGAGTAGGTAGATTCGAAATGTTAGATAATTTGACGTCCATTAAGAAATAGTGGTATAAATAGAAGTAAGTTAGGATAAGTGGTTTAGTAAGCTGTTAGCTCCTGAAGATGCTAACTTTATTGGCGAAACGCGCGTCGAGTGTGATTGTGACATAGTTTTGGTGTTCGGGTAGTTTTTTTTCTTGAATTGTATTCTCACTAAAGGTTCCAAAATATTCATCTATTTGATGGAAGGGAAGTCTTATTTTGACTTGAAAAGTTAGCCCCTAAAATCATGATACTGATTTTTGAAACGCCCTGTATATGCATTGTGTTGTCATTTCCTAATATATGGATGCGCCATCTTCAGCCCCTCTCCCCTCTATGTCACGTCACACACATATTTCTATAGTTAAATTTTATAACTTTTTCTTCAATAAATTCACCGTTCTATAACTAATGGGTTATGGTATTTTGCTAATTCGTACTTAATATAATGAGATCATAATTTCATCACATTTTCCGGTTCGCATCAGCTTCGTAATACTGCAATTTCACTTAGTTGTCAACAGAGAGTGAAATTTTAATAACCGTAATTGTTCGACTGCTATTTGTAAAAATATAAACAATTTTCGAAATCGCCTCATTTTAGCGAGACGGTAACTCACATTATTTTGACGTTTCAAATGATGTATTCAGCAGCCTAGGTGTGTTGCATGAGAAAGATGTGTATATTTTTTATAACTACTACCGCTTCCGTTATTTGTGAAACTTTCAGGTTCAAGTTTTTGTAGTCTTGAGTTATATCTGTAGATTACGATAACAATAGTCAATTGTAAACCTATGTCGTAGTGAAATTAAGTAGTATTCAAGAACATCATCAACAAAAAAAATTATTTCAAGTAGTACCTTGATCTTGGTCTAAGAAAATGAATCGCTTTATCGAAAAAAATTACTGAAACTCAGATTGAAAAAACAGGAGATAGAACTCGGCTATACAAATTAGCGTGCGCGAAGTCTGCCAAATATTTCGAGTTATTCCGGAGGAGTGGGAAGCGGCACAGATTCGTATTCAGGGAAAATTTCGGTTATTATTTCACAAAGTTCTATCTTCATTTGGGATGAGAGGGCGTGCATTTTCATAAGGAATATGAGTTCATATAACCACCTTTACCAAAAACTTCTACTCAATTGTATTTTCACCAATGAATCCAAATATTCATTTATTCGAGCATGATAATAGAATGAAACTCAAGTGATATTGGCCTTTAAATGGTATAATTTCGATAAAACCTGATCTAACACTTTTATATTCATCAAATACATTTTTAGCGGGAATTTGCGGAGAGGTTGAGCGCCCGCCTGGTGGACCTAGAAGTCCCAGGCTCGGTTCCCAGCCCGTGCGGACTTTTTTCATTTTCAGATGTGAAAGTCTAAATGATTGAAGCTCGTGTTGGCTGGAAATATTCCTCCATGATTCACTGTGGCGTTAATAATTAACTGTGTTGCTCCTGAGATGGCGTATGGAGTAACAAAAGGCCTAGCCAGAACACATGGCTAATGTCCATATAGCAGTCGATGCCAAAACAAAAAAATCTTGTTGTAATGGTGTACACTCGTGTTTGTGTATATTGAGCATATGAGTTTTATCAAGTTGCTAAAATGGGAAGAGAAAAAAGTTGGTTCCCTGAAGTGTTCCTCGAGAGATTAGAATAAATTATGACTCAACAACATATTGTGGCGAAGCTGCGGGCGATGCCGGGCCTGTACGCTCACGTAGTCAGCGCGTGACCGAGAATTACTTCCGAGGCGCTTTGCTTCGAGAAGAATCTGGTCTAATCGGAGAACGTTCCTAAGGCTTTTCGAGAAATATCAGGAGCATTCTAGGAAAATGAACGGTGTATATAAAAAGAACCACGCAGCAGAGGACAGTCAGTGAAGCGGAAGTCGAATATAAATAGTCCAGTAATTGTTATTAGAGTATTGTGTTGAAGTTATTGAGGCATTATATTTCGTCAAATAAATTGTTTTAGAGTGAATTTTTTTAAATATACTACAATATTCAATACTTTTATGACAAGGAAGTTCACAAAGCATGCGGGATTATTTTTATTAAAATTATTCTGCAAAACCTCTTCTGCAGTTGTGCATATGGTAATCACATTTATCACATTTATCTTTTTGGTTGATGCACGACAACAAAAAGTCTGCTCTATCTCCTATGAGACCCCCAATACAGTCTCCACAATTTGAAATTGTTGTAATTTTATGAATAACATATCCAGACTTATACCGGGTGTCTGCGGGAGGTGGCTCGCCCCTATAACTTTTTTGTTTTTGAAGATAATGGAATCAAATTTGGAAGATCGACATACGACCTGAAATTGCGTTATTTGGCGAATAATTCAATTTCATACAACTTCTGGATTCACCGGTTTGTCACTCTTTCAGATTTGTTTCGGCCCAGTTATCAAGAAAGTATGAATACATAATTTATTTACTCTGATGCCAAGCTTGGAAATGGTTGCAAAATTGGGGAACGATAAATGATGATATTTTCTTTGTTTGAATTGCTTTTCATGAAAGACTTGCGAAAAATAGTTAGTAACCTAGACAATGAATTCTCCATATATGAAACTCTGAACTGTCTTTGAAACCATTGGTCATATTTTACTAAACTTAATTAATACATTTCTGCATACAGAAAAAATACCATACAAATTGAAAAGTAGTACTATGTTATTCCTATTCCAAAAATAGCAAACACCAATAAAGCCAGTGAATTTCGACCCATAAATACTTTGCCCCCAATTGAAAAAATTCTGGAAGTTGCTGTGTACGATCAGTTATTACATCACGTCAATCGGTTTTCCGTAAAAACTTCTCACGTGAAAGAGCATTACAGCTCACAGTATGTAATTTTAAAACTAACTTAGATAGCCAGAAATATTTTATTGCTTTATTTTTGGAACTAAAAAGACCTTTTGAGACAATTGATAGAGAAATTATGTTGTTTAAATTTGCTCAGTGTGGGATTGATGGAAAGGTGTTAGAGTGGTTCAGTGATTATTTGAAACATAGAAAACAGAAAGTCCGTTTTTAAGATGCACTATCAATTGAAAAAGGCATTGATGTAGGTGTTCCCCAGGGTAGCGTTCTGGGTCCTCTTCTTTTTGTTTCATATCTGAACGATATTGGACTTTTTATTGAATCTGAGTTCATAAACCTTTTTGCTGATGATACGTTACTTATGTGTAGTGATATAAATTTAGATAGAGCTATTCATGAAATGGACAGGATTTTAGGAACCGGTGAATGAGTATTTATGCACTAACAAATTAAAGTTAAACGTTACAAAAACAAAATCAGTGATATTTACCACAAAATATAAATACAGTTCCCTAAATATCAATGGTATAAACCTGAATATCAATAAAGAAAAAATTGAAGTTGTGTCAACAGTCAAATACCTGGACAGCACAATTTTTTTAAATTTTGACAATCACTTTGAATATATGCATAAGAAAATATCAAAAAACCTATATTTTCCCAGTAGAATAGCACAAAATTTGTCAATGCAGTCCTCAAACTTATGATGTTTAATGTGTTCTGAGAACTAGTGTTTATTAAACAAAACTTTTCGATGGAGTCATGACCATCTCAGATGAAGTTGTTTTTTTTTTAATATATGTGGTTTCAGAAGTGCAAATCATAACAAATTATACATCAATGAAATCAGAATGAGAATCACTATTTTTCTGTATAAAAAAACAATATGGCGCCCATAACAGAAAAAAAAGTTGATGATGAATGCCAGAAGACGAAACGTCGGATAGTGAATCTGAACATGAAAACGTGTAGCTGAAAAAAAGTATCAATGAAAATGTACTTTTGGTTTTGAGCTATGTTGTCAAATAACGATAGCAAAAAATAAAAACGAAAATTCCGATTTTCAGTTTTTTCCCGATATTTCCGGAAATACTCGGAATTTTCCAAGTTTCAGAACAGTATTTTGTTAAGCACCAGAATACGCAACTTTGCCCTAATTTAAGCTTCGACGTATCTCCTGTAGTTTAGGAGATCCCAATGGTGGGGGTCGAATTTGAATTGCCCTGTATATGTATCTGTAATGAAACCAAATATTACAGTTGTAATAATAATCTAATTTATAAATGTGCAAAGTTCCTAACGTATGACCTTGTTACTTTTTGTATGTTATTTTTTCAAATATATTTAATTATCTATTTACATGTTACTTTGATACCGTATGATACTGAAATTTTTATATATAATGTTCATAGTTTAACAACATGCTACCCTAACAGCACACCATGTCCCAGGGACGTCTCTATTTGGTACAAATCATGACCGAATGTCCGGGACTTAAACTCATTGTCCTTGGGACGTCCGATTCAGTGCATTTTCATGAATTTCCCCAAAGGAATTCCTATGAATGTCCCAATTATGTCCCAATCGGTACATCGTATAAAACGTCTCTGCTAGGACATCTTTGGGAAGTCCTGGGTCAGATATATTTCATAATGTTTTCTAGGACATCCATCGGACGTCCTTGTTAGTAAGTATTCAGGCACGTCCCATGGTTGTCCTGATACGGGACATTCAGGAACATCCCGCATGGATTATTATTGGATGTCCCAATCGGTTAATCTTAGAATATCTCTCTTCGAGGACTTCCTTGGGATGTTCTGGTTCGAACATATTTTGTAGAATTTTCTAAGATATCCATTGGATATCTTGGTTGGCATGTATTTGGCATGTCTTCGAAAGGACTTCCTATGGCTGTCCTGGTATGGAGGCATTCTAGAAAGTCCTTGATGGATGTACATCGGACGTCGTGAATTTTAGAAAATGTACCTGTGAGGACTTCCTTAGGATGTCCTGGATTGAACATTTTTCGGAATGTTTCCTAGGTGCATCCATCCAAAGATCAAGGGTGATCATAAAAAATAAAACAAAATTCGAAAACAGTTACAATAATCAGGCCTCCATGTGTACCCAGTACCCGTGTATCCATCCCAGCTAGTGGTTTCACAGAAAAGGTATAAAATGGGTCGCATATTTACAATAGAACTAAAACATAGCGAAAACAACCCATTTGAAATAAAACCCTTTTCAATAACAATAAGGTCATCAGGGGCCATATTCTCGAGTTTGTACGTATGCCAATTCGATATACGAATTGAAACCAAACAATTCCTCTATGTATGGATTCTGTGCATAAAGTTGTTTTCTGTGTTTTGACAGACAATTGTTGACTTGTTGAGTATTTACCAGCTATGGCGTCTTTTCTATCGTCTTTTGTGATTAGTTAGTTTAGTTACTGTTGTGGAAGTTATTTTGTGTTCATTCAGTATAGTTATATCTATAAATGAAAATAAAAGTTTTGTTCTACTAATCAATAGTTATTACTAACCTATTTAACACTTTTGAAAAAGGTATTTCCGTAAGTGAGTTATGTGTATCCTTTAAACATGTACAAAGGAAAACGGAATATATCAAAACGCCAGCGCAATAGAATCGCTAAACGATTGTCAAAAGCTTTAAATAGAGAAGTCTCGACTGATTCAGATGTATCTGATGTTTCCAAAACCGAATTGTATGACTCTGAGAGAGTGACGAGCTTACCCAGTACATCTGGTTCCATCCAAATTTGTTATCTCCAGTAATCCACAACAACATCATAATCTCAGTCCTGAAATATATGTACGAACAAACACATCTGATAACTCTGCAAGGATCTCCCAGATGTACTTTCGATTGATGTAATTCGGGGACGTCCAATGAACATCCCAGGTGGATGTCGATTAAATATCCTACAGAAAGTCCAATTTTGGTGAGAAGTCGAAACATTGGTACTTCCTACGGATGTTCAATGGACGTCCGCGGTACCAATACTGCACGTCCTAAAGACGGGCCAATATTGCACGTCCTAAGGACGTCGCAGATGTACTTTCGATTGATGTAATTCGGGGACGTCCAATTAACATCCCAGGTGGATGTCCACTGGATATCCTTATAGAACGTCCAATTATGGTGAGAAGTCGAGACATTGGTGCTTCCCACGGATGTCCAATGGACGTCCGCGGTACCAATTCTGCATGTCCTAAGGACGTCCCGAACGTCCTGAGAGGATGTCTTATGGATTACCATCGGACTTCATGGAGCTATTCGGGTAGTTTAAATTTCAAATTTTTTAACGTAAGACCATGCTATTTGTATTTTTCTATATTTCATTGTGCTGGTGTTATTTTTACACTCATAGTTATGTATATGTCATATGTTTTTTCTCCAATTTTTGCTAAATAAGTGCTATATAGGGAAGATTGGTGTCAGTGTACATCCATATGTACCTAGCTTGAAACTAACTATAGCCCTCTTCAGTCAGGCAAAACTGTTTGTTTTAGATTGTGATTTGTGTTATATAAAATATACCTATGTTATTGCTGAATCACTGAACAAATAACTAAATTGGCAAAATGCACCATATTGGAAACAAATGCCAAGAAATCTGAGAGAGAATGAGAGAAATAGCTAAATAGATCTCCTCTTAGCTATGATTCTTACCAATACGTTACTGTGTATAACGCGAGAATTGAATTCCCAACATTTTATCTCAGAGTAAATCTGGGAGAAGAATGGATTTCACATCCTTGATATATTAAGTCTTGAAACAAGTGATTGTTCAAATACGGAAGTGCATTATTTGTAACTATACATTTTGTTGCCAAATCCGAAACGAAGTTTTCGAAATAAGTGCATTAACTTTTTTTAGTACAAATGATTGAAACTTATACATACAAAAAAATTCAAAATCTTGTCAAAATGTTGTTTCCAGCCCACTCCGTGCATTGCAGCCATAGTTATTTTATGTACGTACTGATTGATTGGAATTCAGTTATACCAGAGCGAAAGAAAAGTTTGTGAACTGCCAAATTATCTCGAAAACAGAATCTAAGAAATGTTTAAAATTAGGGATAGGGCCAGGGGTCAAGAACATACTGAATGTGGTTTTGTTTTATGCACTATTGCCAGATTTGCCGCTTCTCCGATAAAATCGGACACTTTCGTATTGGCGCTTATACAGAAATTTTTTGTTGAAAAAAATAGCAATCGACGTATCCGAGCGTTTTTTAGAACACGATTCCGTTTATTCATTATAGAATTAATTCCATTTGGTTGGTACACACTGTATACAAGGCCAATCAAATGAAAACATAAAAATAATCAAATACGTTATTCCGAAAAAATAAACACAAATTTAGTAATAATATCACAAGCCAAGATACTAATTGGGTCACAGAAAAAATAAACGATATTTCTAATTAATTGGATGAATTTTTAACATATTTAATCTTAGCAAACGAAACGTCATTATTTTTGTGGTGATTTACTTGGTACCGAAGAAGCTAATCAAGTTATAAAAGTAGGTAGGTATTCATTAATCATAATTATCACATATTTATCGTAAAAACACAAACGATTACTTTCCTTTTCTCATTTTTCGCTTCATAAATAATAATCAAACGTTTGTGAGACGAGTTTTATTATACAAAACAAGTTTAATTGAATAATTTAAATATAAATCAGGACTTGACACATGGCCACACGGCACATAGTTATGTTATAAACTGGAGAAAATGTAGCAATTTGCGTTGTTGATTTTTTTGTTTTCTAATTAATTTATGAAACCTCTGATAAATATGTCATTATGGGACTAGAAATCGATCTCGTGTAGTATTGATATCACTTTCTCTTTGAATGAGTCGATTCAATATGTGGTTTTCATCAATTCCGTTAAAAATTTGCTAGACAAATGTGAAAGAGCAAAAGTTTTTGTTCTCAAAGCCTGAAAACCAGTGTAGCCAATGAACCATTTGCAATTGTATATATCGAAAATGGGATATTGGACGCCTGTGGTGTCACTCCAGTGAGAACAAAAATTATTATACCCCTTCACCACACAAGTAATTTGATTCCTAGATGCGCATTTCGATAACAAAGTTATCTTTATCAGTAGGGATTACTATACTAACTGTAAATCGTCATACCAGTCTTATTTATATCACATAATTAATTACCATGGAGTAATCTGTTTACTAGGAAGCGACCCTACCTGATGGACAGGTACAACCCCATCCAATAAACAAAACAACAACGGCACTTAATTATTCCTTTACTGGTATCAAAACAAATAGTTTGGAATTTAATGGACCATTAACATTATTAAGCAAGTGTTTCGATCCTCTTTTTCGAATAGCAATACTATTATAACAATCTAATTGTCTGAAATCATCAACAGGCTTTATTAATTTTAAATTTTGGATTTTAATTTTATGATGAGTTTCTAATAAATGATCCGCAACATTTGATTTATTTTCTCGCGAATATTTAGCATTTGCCAAATGTTCGCTAATTTCATAGATTCCTGATCTCTCTAAAATTGGAATTTTATCTTTCGGATTACCTAACAACATTTGGAGATTGTACGTACTGCTGAAGGTTTGAGTCTCGGAAAATAGAGTTGAGACCTCTCGTAAGCCGTCTATCGTGTGTAATTTAAATGAATTTTTCCTGTCTTTAGGTTGTTCTAGTGTGGTTATTTGTCTTAAGGACGTTCTGAACTTTTTCTTTTTCAACAAATTATCTACCATTTTCGGAGAATACCCATTACTAATGGCTATTTCCTTAATGGTTTTTATTTCTCGTTGAAACCGTTTAACACTGAGTGGAAAGTTTAATGCCTGTGAACAAGGAAATTGAATCTCGCCATCTTGTGTTGAATGTGGTGGTTTGAATCAACGGGTATAAACCTGTTAGTGTAGGTTGGTTTTCTATAAATGTCTATTTGTACACGTTCCCCATTCCTGATTACCAGTGTGTCCAAAAAATGACAGCTGTATGTCAACTTTCATCTCCACTGTGAATTTAATTTGTTCAAATACTGAATTTAGACTATTCAGGAAGTGATCAATATTCTGATCTTTCACATCGTAAACAGAAAAGACGTCACCAACATACCTGATCCAAATTCTCGGAAAATATTTGTTACGTGATCTATAATCTGTTTCAAACCTGCTCATGAACAGATTAGCGATAAAAGGTGACAGACGTTACCCATGGTAACTTTTTCAAGTGCGTCCTGATCGCAACATAACAAAATTAGAGTTTTCCTGAGACCAACCTGTACAATTCCTTTCATCATAGATAACGAAAAGTAGGGCAATTCTGAAAGTCGGTAGGATAGGGGGAAAGAACCGATAAAGATAAATTGAAACAAAATGTTTTCGTAATTGTGACGTTTCCGGTTTCTCCGGAAGTGACTCCATCTTTGTTATTTTTGATGACCCTGTATTTCACCTCATTTATTTATTCTCCCCATGATTTTGATTCTAATTCATGTATATTACCCTTCACCCAAAATGAACCTTTTTTGAGTTATTCGATGTTTTTGAGAAAGTGGCGTTTATTCATTCCCTTGGAGATACCTGAGTCTGCATTATATTGGAATTATTTGAACAAATAGGTAGATAGTTGCCTCCAGTGTTTCTAAATTGGAGTAAACCATAGAAATATAATAACAATAAAATAGAAATATATTTTTATGGAGTGAACCAATTATAAAAGATAATTTGTATTGCCCGTGACCCAAACGCGAGTGTCATCTAGCGTGATTAGTTACAAACATGAATATTTGACGTCATTTTAATGCAGGTTTCTTCATAAAACCCTGATTTTAATGCGATCCCATTGTTTCAATCAAGTTATGACGTGACTTGGAGGCCAGATCACTGAACTTACGACATGACTTGGATGCGAGATCACTGTCGCCATCTACATGTCGCATCCACTTTAATCCAAAATAAATCCCATAAGGTTGGCTAACAGCGTACTATAATTATAGTATTTGTACGATAATTACAACTTCATATACTATAAAATTTCAAAGTACGCAATTTGTACTATAATTTTATATTTTAATAATATACAAGAATTTGTACATTTACAAATCATGAAAATATACCAAATGCTTTTCCAATAGCACTTCCAGCGCCATCTAATAGTTAATAATGAAATTGACCCGTAAATAATAATATCGTTGTATGAGGATTCATACAACGATAATATAATATTTAACGGGTATTACCAATTGATAAACTGGGACTCCTCTGAGCGAAGAGGGGACTCCCAGATTTATTATTTACCAAGAGAAGAAGAGCAGAGTACAATTTCTAATCCAGTAAGAAGTAAGAGATTGGATTCAGTTTACTGCAAATTTGATTTTTTGTGTTTTATAGAATAGGTACTACTGAAAATTTTATTAATTCAAAGGGTTTTGCTAATTTTTACTGAATAATATAAAAATACAAAAATTTCTTGTTTCTCATTTATTGTACCATTGTCTAATTCTTCTTTAGGCAATGCCTGTGTAATTGGTGTTAGACGCAAACGCGTGTCATCTAGCGTGATTAGTTATAAACATGAATATTTGACGTCATTTTAATGCAGGTTCCTTCAAAAAACCCTGATTTTAATGCTGTCCCATTGTTTCAATCAAGTTACGACATGACGTGTAGGCCAGATCACTGAAGTTACGACATGACTTGGATGCGAGCTCACTATCGCCATCTACATGTCGCATCCATTTTGATCCAATTATAATCCCATAATGTTGACTATTTTACACATTAACCTGACTTCCAACACAAGACCGCCGTCTGATCTCAACCACTGCCGGAAGTCGAATCTTGATGTCCGCAGTCTTAAAGACGTGCATTTGACAGATTATATAGAAGTGTTTTGTTAAATAAAAATTAAAAAGTGTAAAATATGGGATGCAGTATTGCCTAGAGCAAGACAACTGCATTCCCCTGATGAAACCTTGCTGTCTACGCCGGTTAAAGGCCGGATGAGAACGATTTCTCGCAGCAGGGCTTGGTCAAATGCGCCTGTTTGAAGGAAGCAACGACCAACCAAATACAGAGAGAGAGAGAGAGAGAGAATGTTGACTATCTTCTATATAAACAATGCCAATACCTTTTGCACAGGCATTGACTATCTTACTATTCTTACTTCTATTTAAACAATGCTAGTATTCAAAATAGATATACATGTTTGACTATAGGTACAGAAAAATGTGTATGGGAATAAACGGTAAATAGCGTTACAATTATGAAACCATTTCGCATTATTTTTTCAAAACAGGACGCCACAGCTTCGACTTTTCTTTGGAGTTCTAAAAGGGAAACCGGGCAATTTTTACTTTCCCCCCGATTTATTGAATGTAAGCAATAGACTCTCCCATTTGATGACTTGTTTTCTTGTAATATGTAAAATAGGTACTAGTTTAGTTTCCTTTGTATCGAAATGGAATGAAAGTCTCAGTACATCCCTCTCTAAAATTCTACTGCGAGGACTTCTCAATGGACCAGATTGAGGATCATGTGCAATTTTAGAAAGGTTGTCTCATTTTCGCAATCATTGAATTTTGAATCACATGATTCATTGTAAAGTTCACTGGCAATGTGTGGTAATTGATTTCATTGAAATCTGTGAAACTCCTAATTATTGTATTGATTTATCTTAGAGAAAAACAATGGTTTGCAGAGTTATGTGATTCATTCAACAATTTCAAAGTATAGGAGTATCCTCTTTTTATCCTCTAATTGAGTGTCTTTGACTAGGCTTTGCAGTGTCTTCCAAAATATTTGCTAATGTTTTCTTACAATAAACTATCATTTTAGCGGCAAGATTTGAATTGAGTGTCAAAATGATTGTTTGTCTAGTTTTCCATTTGATGATATTGAAAAATATATCCTGACAGTCCAGGTAAACTTAAACTTATATGTATATATATATATATATATAAATAAATGAAACTACATTAATAGAATATCAAAACAAAGATAAAATGAAATGAATATATACTTAGAAACAAACGGAAGCTTTCAAGGCAAAATATATAATACTCTTCCAAAAGGATGGAAAATTTTCCAATAAAAAGTTTTTAAATGCAGTTTGGCATGTGTAAAAAATGTGTTAATTCATTTTGAAATGAATTTTAATAGTGTTGAGTTGAGTTTACTTGTGTTTGTGATTGTTATTCCTATTTTTTTGACGTTATTGATCAAATTATGTGCATTCTTTTTAAAGAACATGGTATTGTAACACAAATACCAATGAATTCTCATCTTATATAGTGATACTGCATTGATTTATTATGAAGTTTTATTTTAAAATATATTACAAAAACATTAAACAGATTACACAATATCAATCAGACTGAAAACCCCATACTTTCAAACTGCCTGCGTCCCTTTTTCTGTCGTAGTTATCCTTATCATCACAGGCATAAGCCAAGAGATAGAGAGATGGGTGCCAAGCAACAGTAAAAGTAGCTGCTTCAACAGTAATATCCGAAATTTTATCGCCTGTTTCAACAAAACCTATGTCTATGATCAAGTCCTCAGAAGCAGAGGCCAACAGTTGTCCATCGTGGCTAAATGATATTGTTCTCACTGGCCAGTCCATTCTGAAAAATGATAAGATTAGAATAGATTTAAAAATAAATTACTGTTGTAAAGACAAATAATTAGAATATCAAGAAATATCTGGTCATTGAACATTTCTCTACTTCACTTCATTATGGGCCATGGTGGTCGGCTGGTAGTGCGTTCGCCTCGCATGCGTGGGGTCGTGGGTTCGATCCACAGATTCACCGGTCTCGTGCATGGCATCACACGTTAAAAGGTAAGGGCTGCGTCTTCCCTAGCTCACACAAGTCTCTCGAAGACTTCTGAGGGTTGCGCGTAGGGGTGCAATCGGTTGACGGAAATAACAATTTAACAACAACAATTTAACAACAATTATATGATACAATCCCCCATCCTTCATAAATTTTCATAAACAAGGAAAGTAGCCAAATAGTTGTAGTACTTCAATTTGTTGTCAAAATGTTCTCTGAATATTACAGGATGTTCCCTTTCATGGGAACCAGAAGTACTTATTCAAGTTCACAAGCATTTGAAGTACTTTGGTACTTACCTCGTGAAAACTCTTTGACAAGCCAGTTCATTGATATCCCAGAGAGATACCAGCGCATCTGCACTTCCAGTAGCAAAATATTTCCCTGTAGGATCAAACTCTATGCAAATGCATGTCCCTGGATGGGCCTTCAGAATGTGTTGACGTTTCAGATCAGGATAACTAAAACAGAGTGTCCTTACACAAATGTTTTCCATCAAGATTGACTAGACAAGATGACTAACCTCAAAATATGAATGCATCCTTGACCATTTGTCAAGAAAAATAAATCACTCGTATTGTTCCACGATATTTCATTAACCTCAAAATGAAATTGTTCCTCAGCTATGATCCTATGCGTTCTTGCATCAATAAAAGACACAAGATCTTCTTTATTGCCAACCGCAATGGCCTGACCATTTGGGGACCAAGTTATATTTATATTTTCACCTTTTGTGTTTATTGTTGCAACACATTTCTGAATTCGAGTATCCCATATTCTAACAGACTTATCACCACTGGCTGTACTGAGGAGATCAGGATGAGTTTGGTGCCAACACAGTTGGTCTACTGAACCACTGTGTCCTTTGAAAGTGTGTTCCTTGTTCTGAAAATATCATGAATTAGAAAATTTGTAATCAAGAATTAATTCTTTATATTCTTACCAGTCTATCTCTGTCCAAAGTGTAAACACACACAGATTTATCAAAAGAACCTGAAGCCAATCTTTTACCATCACAACTCCATCCTACAGAGTGTACTTTGGAGGAATGACCTACGTATTCCTTGGATTTGCTGTGGCTCTTGAAATATGTCTGAAGCTCTTCTATTTTTTCTTTATATCTCTTCATATTTAAGGAAAAGTCTCGACTGGTTCTTGTATAAAATAAAAAATATTCTAAATTCAAAAAATAATACGAATTCCTAACATATTTCTCTTCTTCTTCTCTTCTTCCTTTAATGGCTTTAATGGACAATTTACCCAGCTAACTCTTTTTGGAAATGTTCTAGTCTTGCTCAGAGAGAGGACTTCGGATAAGGCTGAATTCCCACAGATCCTACGTCCGATGATACGAAAATGTTCTGATTGGTTGGAAAAATGTCCTGATTGGTTGATTTGTTGTTACACCTACCAATTCAACCAATCAGAACATTTTCGTACCATCGGATCATCGGACATCGGATCTGTGGGAATCCAGCCTAAGGATGCAGTCGTCATGCCACCACACCACAACCACGTAATATGATTGAAATTGTTCATAACGACGGAAGTATTGAGATTTTCTATAAAATACAAAACACAAGGGACTTTAATTTTGTTTGGGGATTTTTCTTTCAAAATGGCACTAAATTCAAAACTAGAGCTAGAGCATTGTTATTGAAAGAGGTATTGTGTAGTGTAGGCAGTGCCGGATAAACCCACTGTGGGGCCTGTAGCAAATGTGAACAAGTGGCCCTTGCATTAAGTATGAAAGTATAGAATATAAAATAAAACAGCACATTTACAGAAAGACTTTCCGTGATTTATTCTGGGCAAATATGGAGATAACACTCGTCAAATCAATGTTTCTAATCACTTTCTATGTTCATTATAGTGAGGTTGTTTAGACGTTCTTGTCCCTTTCTACTCCTTAACACATTTTTTATACGCTTCAACGTTGAAAAAGAACGTTCTATGCTGTAGTTGGTGATTATCAAAATCAAGTCACTTGACAGGCCCATAAAATCAGTCGATCGGGCAATCCACTACAAATAATGTTCAATGTTCTTGGTCATTTATGACGTACACCAAAGGATATGTTCCGTAAATCACCTTGGTTGTTTTGGTTGCTGATTGTGCGTCCCGTAAATGTCTTTTGTTAGGTTGGTTACTGAAAAAATGGTTATTTACGGGATGTCGTTCCTGAAAAAGCGGTCGATTGTATGTCACCAGAACGACCGACGATTTTCTATGGTTGATCTGGTTATTCTGGTTTGAATACTTTTTATTTTTTGAGGTTAAAAAACTTTATATGATTATGAATTCGATCGAAGAGGTAACAAATGTATCAATAATTTGATTTTTAATTACTTATAGATTATTTTCAGCCCATTGAATCATTTACATGTGGTTATTGTTTTGAGGGCATGGGCATTTTATATTCTATCACAGAAGATAAAATTTTGGAAGAGCACGCATGCTTCATGTTTTAATCGATTACGAAAACTTGAAATTATTTCTTGACGATGGAGAATCAGGCGCAGCTGTTTATTCCGGTAATAATAAACCGATATTATCTCCTAAGGAGACTTCTACAGTCAGTAACGTAGAGACATGGACTGACGAATTGGTGAAGCTCTTGATTTCAATCTACAAAGATCACAAGTAAACAATCATACCTAACCAAACCAGACTGAAGAGACATCAGTGACAGATGTCCCGAAAATAAATTGCAACCACAATTACCAGACAAAAACCAATGTCATAACTCATGTCACCGGTCCGGTAAGCAGTGGTAACTTTTGTCTATTTAAGGCTATTCCACATAAAGGCAGTAGCAGTGGCACTAAAGGCAGCGACTCCGCCCCTTTTGACGCTGTTATCCGAATGAATGATATTGGGATGGAAATTTTCAACTAATTGTTTGCTAAAAGCAGTAGAAACGAATCGTAACAGCAATCTTGATTTCATGATAATTTTAAGGTTAGAAATGCGAACCGCTAGTTTTACTGCAAAAAGTTTAAATGAATCAAACTTTCAGCAGCGTGACCTTGAATTTTCAGCGTCGTCTAAACATGTTTGTCATTGGTTATCTTATCAATAGAGGGGGGTGACGCCACTGCTACCAAAGAGTACTGTACCGTTGTATGAGGATGCATACAACGACTGTACTCTTTGACTGCTACTGCCATTATGTGAATCAGGCTTTACGGAACATATCCAAAATTGTGAATGTCATAAGTCATTAAAGTCATAAGTGTCATAACAAAAAACAAAAGTTAACCTCAACCTTGAACAATGATTGGAATGTGAATTATTATTTATTGTTGAAGAATATCAATTAATAATAAAACGCTATGGCAAAACCCTTCGCAGTTAGATCCAAGAGGAAGTACATCAGTCCAGTATTCCATTTACAAACGAAAAAGGAAGATGACCAACATATAACAAAGGATATAATAAAAAGTGTCAGAATAACTGGTCAATTGAATTTGTCCTCCAGACACTTGGCTTCTGGTAAATGTTCAATTTGATATTTAGATTATTTCCAATTAACGAACTAATATTGTTGTAGTCCCAGACAAGATGTTTGCAATGTATGAACTAACAGAAGATAATGAAGTAGATGTAGATTTTAGCAGAGGCATTAAAGAGGATGATGCTTGGTGGAATATCAAAACATTATCAAACTTAGATTTAAGTTCTAACGTTTTAACAACTATCCCCGGAAAAATTGATATGTTTCAGGACTTGACTGTGCTGAATGTGAGAAAAAACTTAAGATTTATATAGTAATAATGCAGCGGATTAAGGACTTGGGCAGCTTCTTAAAGATTAACATAACTATAAAAATTAATGGTTATCATACCAGATAAATGGTAAATTGTCTTTCGGTGAATTTGCTGGATTTTTTATAATTTTAGAACTTTTCAATTATACAGGGTGCTAAAGTTAACTTTTCCAAAATTTCAAATTGCCGTTGTGAAGATACCTTGTTCAATATATTATCCAAATAAACCATGTATTGATTGTTCATATGGCTGATACAAATCCACTATAAAGTATAATAATTCCTGCACGTAATCATGATATACAGAGTAAATCCAATTATGGCAAATTTTTCGGTGATTTCCGAAATTTTGAGCAGTAGAATTGTTTTGATTTTCAGATATTTTGTAGGATACCAGTACATTTCTATCAAATAAAATCAGGATCTATAATTAAATACGAGATGTTCTATTTCTCTATAAAGTTATGCATCCAAATGCCTGATATTAAGATTATATAGGCCGTATTTTTTATGTCTTACCACTATTGGCATCTTGCAAACGATAAATGGTACAAAGTTGGTTACAGTAGACAAAAAATGCCTGTTTTAGTGAACAATGAAACGATGTTTCCAAATGGAAGTATCACGAACCATTTTCAAAATATTCTTGAAAAAACCAAAGTCATCTTTTCTTTGCACTGGCACTTCTATTTTTGTAAATTTGGGTATATGTTCAGGAAACTTTCTTGTATGTTTTAAATTTGCTTCCATGTGCTGTACTTCGATCTTCAATACGACTTTTTGTTCTTCGGGGGCCACCCTCAAGTCTATTTTTTCGAATACATAACTGTAGTTTTTTTAAGATTTCAAGTAGTCGAGAATGATTCTTCTCTCGAGAATGATTCTTCTCTCAAAAAGTAGTATAGGTAATTCCTTTCAAAATATTTTTGGTTTCATTATTCCACATCAAACGGTTCAAATTTATCGAGGTATTAGTAGTATTCACATCTACATTTATATTTGATATTTCGAATTTTTATTGCAAAAACCTGTATAACCTGTATAACTGTATATAATGTCATATTTAAATGATTTGTAACAATAGGCAGAAGGACTTTGGTCAATAGCCTGTTGGATTGAATTTATTTCAGTTCAATAAAGTTCCTTATTATTATTATTGCAAAAAAAATATTAACGAAACTCAAAAAAGATGTAATTGTTGTAAACAGAATGTAATTCTCTTGACCACCCATGCCATTTAAAATTTTTGAGTTGATGTGCCCCCACCGCGCCCCCTGTCGTGCAATCACCAAATTTTTTATTTCAAAAAGTAGTATCGGTGAAACCCTCCCAACGATTTTTTTTTCATGTTTGTACGTCGAACCGTTCAGAAAAGTTAACAGGTGGGTGGGGGGGGGGGGGGCTAAAAAAGCTGCACTGTATAATAATAATAATAATATCTTTATTTCTCAAATTGAAAAGTACAGTTGTGGCAATACTGTTACAATGTACAATAATTGGAGAAGAGTCATCAAAAGCATATATCTAAGGTTATAAATATGAAAATGTGAAGTTGGACAGAACTAACAAGTAATTAAGTAAATATAAAATCAATTGAGTAATTTATCATCATAACATTGAAGATGATAAGTCATCCATATTATGAATATGAGTGAGCTTTTGCTCAGTCTATAATTTATAGTTGTTCGATAAATTCTTGTAAGGTATAACAGTTCATTTGAAGCAGCAGTTTCTTCAGCCTATATTTGAACACATGAGAACTGGGAGATATTTTTGGATATATTTGGTTGAGTATTTTATCTGAAATCTGAATGTTTTAACGAATTTGTAATTGTTTTTTTCAGTTACAAGATAACCTGTTAACAGAACTACCTCGGGAAATTAGTAATCTAACAAAATTAACAAGACTATGCCTCAATCACAATAAAATTAACAAATTGCCCAAAGACTTTAACAAATTAACGGAGTTGAGATATTTATCCATAAGTCATAATTGTTTGGAATATATTTCACAAAATGTTACCGATCTAGTCATGTTAGAAAAATTGGTAAGTTGTGTGAAGAAGATGCACAGTAAGTTTTCAGTGTGATTGAGTAATATTATATAATTTTCTTTTAAGGATATCTCGAATAACATGTTGCCGAAATTGCCTACTGGAATTGGATTTTTAGTTCGCCTAACTGAGATGAATGTGTCAAACAACAAACTGATTGAGTTGCCTCCTGATATTGTCAATCTTAGAGGTAATACAAAAGCTAATTATTACCAGGTATAGAATTGTGAAAATTTATTTCGTTTTATTGTCCGTCAAACTGAATTCTGTAAATTCAATAAACATGTTCTGTAAAATAAATATTTTGTGAATTATGTAGGATGTTCATCAATTACGTGCTAACATTTCAGTGTGATTACTCAGGACAGTTTTTGGAGAAAAGTTCATATGAAGATATAGATCCGCACCAGCTTGATTTTTTTGCTAACAAGGCGTTGAAGTTCATATTTCTAAAACGTTATTTTGTAATGTTTCCAAAAGTACTTTGGATATTATTTTCAATTTTAGTATGAGTCAATGGACATTTCAGTTAGAAATGTTATTTTATTCTACCAGTGGACTTCCCTGCAAATATGTCTTCTGATATTTTTAACAATGAATGTGGTACACAACTGACATTTTTCAATGTGGATATTTTTGAATACGTGAACACGTCTGTTTCGACAACAAATCAACAATGTACGAACATCTGCAAGAATCCAAACACAAGATAAGAAAAGATAATCTAAAAATCCTACACACTAAAGGGAAGAAAATGAATCTGTTGGAAGCCATGGAAATTAATAAATCAATTACAAACCCGAAATATAGAACCCTCTACGAGCAACTCGATTTATGTAGGTCTTCACTTTTGGACACACTGGTAATCAGGAATGGGGAACGTGTAGAAATAGACATTTATAGAAAACCAACCAACACTAACAGGTTTATGCCCGTTCATTCAAAGCACCACATTCAATACAAGATGGCGAGTTTCAATTTCCTTCTTCACAGGCATTAAACTTTCCACTCAGTGTTGAACGGTTTCAACGAGAAATGAAAACCATTAAGGAAATAACCATTTGTAATAAGTATTCGCCGAAAACGGCAGATAATTTGTTGAAAAAGAAAAAGTTCAGAACGTCATTAAGACAAATAACCACACTAGAACAACCTAAAGACAGGAAAAAGTTCATTAAAATTACACACGATACACGGTTTACGAGAGGTCTCAACTCTATTTTCCGAGACGCAAACCTTCAGCTAGTAGATAGCAGTACGAATAATCTCCAAATGTTGTTAGGTAATCTGAAAGATAAAATTCAAACTTTAGAGAGATCAGGAATCTATGAAATTAGCTGTCAAAACTGCGATAGTGTATATTATGACCAAACCAAAAGATCTACGAATGTTCGTTTCCGCGAACATTTGGCACATGCTAAATATTCGCCGGAAAATAAATCAAGTGTTGCGGATCATTTATTAGAAACTTATCACAAAATTAATATCCAAATTTAAAATTAATGAAGTCTGTTGATGATTACAGAAAATTAGATTGTTATGAAAGTATTGCTATTCGAAAAAGAGGCTCGAAACCCTTGCCTAATAATGATAATGGTCCATTAAATTTCAAACTATTTGATTTGATACCAGTAAAGGAATAATTAAGTGCCGTTGTTGTTTTGTTTATTGGGTAGGGTTGTACCTGTCCATCAGGTAGGGTCACCTCCTAGTATACAGATTACCTCATGGTAATTAATTATGTGATATAAATAAGACTGGTATGACGATTTACAGTTAGTTTAGTAATCCCTAATGATGAAGATAACTTTGTTAACTTAATGCGCATCTAGGAATCAAATTACTTGTGTTGAAGGTGTATAATACTTTTTGTTCTCACTGAGTGACAGTACAGGCGTCCAATATCCAATTTTCGATGGTACCTTTTATTTAAACGCTATCCAGTTATCCTCAAAACGCTTTCCACGAGCATTTGGTGGTCCTTCTCAAAATTTCTACCCATTTATCAGAGTATAGTAGGCCTTGAAAAGAAGAATAATTCATATCTGTCAACATCTTTGAATAGAGCTCGTCGAGTACTATACCTGGAAATTTTCATTTTTCAACATCGGTCCATGGGTTCCAAAATAACAGGGTGTTGTGGTTTCAAATCGCACGCACTGTATATGAATGTTGAGGAATGAAAAGTTTCTACACCACATTTTGCCACAATCCTCCTGTTTATATCATTTACTGACTGTCCTAGAAATAACTGAGTATTATTCAAAATTCAAATTAGTGCCAAATCTGAACGTCGCACATAGGGGTATTTGACCCAAAAAGTTGGCCAAAATTATTGTCACCTGATTTTTCAGTTTGATAACTTGAAAAATTATATTGAGATAAGAAAACTTATACAATACTAAGACACAAATAAGGTGAAACTAATAGTAATAATAATAATTTTTGTTTTGTTTTTTTGATAATCATGTTCTATTACATCAGGGCTCTCTGTAAGAGTTTTATCTACTTGCTTCTGATTTCTGAGGTTATTCGTTATACTGAAGGGAAGCAACGTTTCTAAGGCTTCTTTGCTAAATGGCAATCTCTTCCTCTTTGACTTGGGTTGCAAACTTGTTATTGACGGATCTGAAGTTAGTAAAAGCCGGTTGATAACGACCAAATTGCATTTCTCTCTTGAAAATTTTCGTGCAAAATTAAGACGGTAAAATGTTTATTCTGAGCTTCTGCCGAGTCTTTTGGCCCATGAATTTCATTAACTGTAGGTGATATAGGGTGCCACAGATATAAACTGACATACAATTGAGCTGTTTCGAAAGTATAGTTTTGTAATTTTTCAATGTGTATCTCATGACCACTGGATATTATTTCAAGAATCACTTTGAATCTGTTTATCACATTTAGATCTATTCCAGTTATCCTGGCAGATATTTCTGAATTTGTGAATAATCTTCTGCTGGTATTGCAATCATTGGTTGACCCGAAACCCACTTTGGTTATGGCTACTTATATTCCTAAATCTTCTTTGATTTTTTTAAAAATTATTTTTCCCCTCTTTTACAGCTATTTTGTGTTTGTTAGTATAATGTATTTGCCATACCTTAAGAGGTACTTTGTACGACAAATATTATAAAAATTAAAAAAATCTTTTAGCAGCAAATCATCTTCTCTTCATTTCTAACTTCAAACGGTCACATTTCCGTTTGACGCATTTTTTCTCAAATGAGATATTTGCTCAAGATGAAGAACATTTTTTTGTCTAAACTTTTTTCTGTACTAGTCTTCATTCGATCATAAATCAATTTTTTTCTCAAGATTCTGAATTTTGAGGTCGCTAGAATGAAATAAAAAAAGAATTTTACACGTAGGGATGGAATACATAAAATCACTTCCATTGAGTATTGAAAAAGAAAAAGTTTAACAGAAAGCAGGTCAGCGGGAATCTGCGGTAATTGTTGGCGATTTTCAACAATACAAGGTTAATTTTATCAGAATATTTGAATGCATATGCCGAATATCACCCGGAAGTATAACAATAACCTTCAAACATATATGCGAAATAAAAAAATATATGTCTTCCAAAAATACATTCAAAATATGAGTAGGCTGTGAAATATGACGAAAAAGAGATTATATAATTATTTGGTTGATCACACAGTATAGATAGATAGATAGATTAGATAGATTTTTTTATTGAAGCTTTCAATTTGAAACAGTTGAAAAACTCAAGTCATAAGTACAAATTACAAATAAGTACAGTAAATGATGTATATAAATATAGAAATCAACTTAAAAACTACAATTTCTAAACCTAACTTACATTATCATAAAACATTTAGTAAAATATCACAGTCAAAAGAAGGAACTTCTAAATGAACACAAAAAACTATATACTTAATATAGAATATAAATAAAATATCAATAGGAGAGTCAATCTGATTTGTCATAGAATTCTTGTAGTGAATACGGTTCTATGTCACACAATAGATCAAAAACGTATTTTTTGAAAGTGTTTTTTGTTGTACTGTCTTCTCTGATCTTCGAGGGTATATGATTATAAAATTTGATAGCTGCATAGTGCGGTCCTTTCTCGGTATTTTTCAATCTGTGCTTGGGTATAACAAAATTAGATTTGTGCCCGGTGTGGTACTTATGTTTGTGTGTGTCACATTCAAACTTTGATTTATTTTCGTGAACAAAAACTACACATACATAAATATAGATGGCATATACGGTGAGCATTTTGTGATACTTAAAAATACCACGACAGGAGTCTGTGTATTTCATTTTCAACATGGTTTTCATGACTCTTTTCTGCATGATGAAAATTCGTTCTAATTGAGAACTTCCATCCCATATTAGAATTCCATACTTCAGAAAAGGGTAGACTGTCCCATAGTATGCCTCCAAATTCAGGTTTCTTTTCAAAACTCTGATAGCAAAACATTTGGACGCTAGTTTTTTTGCCAGATAGTCAATATGCTTTTCAAAGTTTAGCTTGTCATCTATATATATGCCTAACATTTTTGTGTCTGTAGAGAAGTATAATTCTTCTCCATTACCTACATGAATAGACTCCGGAAAAGTAATATTTTTGCGGGTTGTTTTAAAAACAATGCAATCTGTTTTGGCGGTGTTCAAAAGTAACTTATTTACATTCAGATATGAGGATACTAAAGAAATATTTTTTATTATTGTGTTTTCTAAAGGAATATAAGTATCAACTGGTAGAATGAGATTTGAATCGTCCGCATAACTGACAACTGTAGTGTTTGAGTCTTTAAATAGTTCCGAATGATCATTTATGTAAGTTATAAAAAGTAACGGACCTAATACACTCCCTTGTGGCACACCTCTTTTAATTTCAGTAAAATCTGATAGAAATTCCTCATTTTCATGTCTGATGCATACTTTTTGTTTTCTATTGCTTAAATATGATTTCAGGAGATCTAGAGCATTTCCTCTGATTCCATAATTATAAAGTTTTTGAAGTAAAATGAAATGATCTACACAATCAAAAGCTTTACTGAGATCTAATAAAACACCGCAAGCACAAGAGTCTAATTCCACTAAGTTATGAACTTGATCAACAAAATCAAATAAAGCTGTTTCTGTGCTTCTGCCTTTGAGAAAACCATGTTGAAATTCATTCAATACATTATGTGCTTTAAAAAAATTCATGATTCTCACTGAAATTATCACTTCAAATAATTTGGAGAAGGCTGATAGCAAACTTATTGGTCTATAATTTGTAAGGTCATTTTGTTCTCCTTTTTTGTACAAGGGTATTATTATTGCCAGCTTCATTTGATCTGGAAATATACCTGATTCAAAACAGGAATTGAACAAGTGGCATAACACTGGTGATAGGTATTTGACACATCTCTTTAGAATTTTAGATGGTATGTTATCAATACCGCTGCTCAATTTATTTTTGAGATTGATGCTTGCCTGAAATATTTCCTCTTCACTAATCGGGTAAAGAAAAATTGAGTTTGACATAATTCCGTTATTAAGGTTTAAACCTACGTCATCTACAACCGGCGCAGCATTAATAAAGTAGGCATTGAAGGCATTTGCCAAATTCTCCCAATCACCATGACTATCAGGTATCACATTTTTCGTGTTTGCAGTCTTGTTATTTAGAATATTTATTAAGTTCCAAGTAGTTTTCGATTTATTGTCACTCTCTTTAATCATATTTTCATAATATTCACTTTTAGTTTTGTTCAAAAGAATCCTGTAAGATTCCCTATATTCGTTATATACCTTTTTAAAAAGTTCATTTCCAAGAGACATTGTCTGCAGTGTGCTAACTTTTTCTTTCATATATTTGACCTCATCATTTATCCATTTCTTGTTATTGATCGGCTTTTCTTTAATTTTTTTCATGGGGAAACAAGTTTCAAAAAGGTCACCGAAAATTCTAGAAAATATATTCCATTTCAAATTTGTGTCAAATTCATTAAAAACCTCATACCAAGTTCGTTTTTCAATTTCAGATATAATATTTGCAATAGATTCATCAGAATAAAGTCTCCTATATATATTTGTAGTTGCTGTTCGATATGGGATATTTAATAGTTATTAATTGGGCTCGATGGTCAGAGAGACATGAGTCTATAACATTCGATGTATATTGTGAATCCTTCCTAACAATAATGTTATCAATACAAGTTCTTGATCTATTTGTAACACGAGTGTCTTCGTTTATAGTAAGAACTGCGTCGAAAGAGTTTATGACATCTAAAAATTCAGATTTATCTTTGGATTCTACTTTTAAGTTTAAATTGAAATCTCCTGCTATGATAAACGAGTAGTCTTTTGTTGAAAGCAAAGAAAGTAAGGAAGATATCTTTGCAAAAAACACATTCATGTCTCCACTTGGAGGGCGATATATGCAAACTATACAAAATACAAGATTTTCCAGGCGACATTCGGCACCTGCACATTAAAAAATGTTTGCTACTGATAATTCGCAAATGTCTTTTCTTGGGTATCCTATTATACCCTCCTCGCAGTAAACAGCAGCACCACCATGTTTGCCTTTTTCACGACAGAAACTGGAAATAAGTTTATAATGATTCACTCCAATAACGCTCAGCTCATCTTCGCAACCCCAATGTTCACTAATACATAAAAATTGTATATTATAGTCTGTTAAAAACACCTCAAGCTCGTTTTTACTAGTACTTAGGCACTGGATATTTTGATGCAGGAGATTAATTCTTTTTGTGTGAGGGGACAAGACATTTTTGGTTATATTTGAATTTGGGACAGTCTCGGGTATAAAAAATTTTGTGTACTGTTTTCAAAATAGTATTCTTCTGTCTGTTGATAAACAGATGTATTCTGGAAGTCGGTTTGGGATAGCCTCGGGTATAAATAAATTTTTGTACCGAATTCACTATGGTTTCCTTCTATCTGAGAAAGTTCTTGATATAAAGAAGTATTCTGGTGGTCGTCTAATATAACTGCTATTTCGGATTCTGAATCAACATTCAATCGTGAAGACGGCCCACTTTCGAATTGTTTCCACGGTAATTGTTTTGTAGAATTAATTTTTTGTTCCTTTGTATTTTCTATCGATTTTTGGTTGATTTTTGTTTCAATGAAGTTTGCAACTGCCTTGCTCAAAAAATGAATACCAGTTTTATTCAGGTTGTAACCGTTTCTGTGGAAGTTTGATTTTTTAAGGTGATTATTACACTCAAAAACATGGGTTTTTGGCAATGGACTAGAATGAATTGCCTTGGTCAAAGATAAGTTGTTTTCATAAATCTTGTAGTTTTTGTCTACATTATAGCAGTAAGGCTCAGTCATGATAATAGTATTAGCATGCTTCACTCGCTCTATTAGCAATTTAGTTTTATTTACAAATGCACCTTTGGGCCATAATAATAGAATATCTGACTTTGACAGCTTATACGCAGTTTCCTCAGCAGTTTTCAGTAATTCATCACCACTTGCGTTTGTTTTTATTGTAGCTTGCATTTCATAATTTTCATTTATGTAATTATGTCTTCCAAGGTACTGAGACATATAATGACCGTGGTAGTTTGAGATTAGAATAATTTTTTTTTTATTTGAAATGTTTATATTTGTCTTTTTTTCATTATTTCTACTAAATATCCTGTTTGTGTTGGATGTGTTGGATGACGTCATCATCACTTGCGTTCCTTGCTCACAAGTTTGTATTTTTATCTTAGGAACATTTGACACCTGCTTGTCGACGCCACTGGTATGATGATTTGTCATTGTAGATTTATGAATTGATTTAATACTGGTTTGGGAACTGACAGAGTTTACTGGGACTTTTTCTTTGATTTGTTTTTGCAAAACTATAATTTTATTTTCCATTTCTTGAACTAAACAATTTTGGCTTTCTAACAACTTGTTCATGTCTATTTCCATGTCCACGGCTTGTTGAAGAACATGATCCTTTTCTTTTTTCAACCGTTCAATATATTTATTTTTCATCTCACCTTCATCAACTAATTCACTTAGTGTTTTTTCTAGTAGACTCGTTTCTTCATCCTGGTCGGGTGTCTCCTTGCAGCATATTATTTTATTATCATTCACAAAAACTACTTTTTTTTTTAAATGTGATAACAAACAACTTCTATGAAAAACACTTGAACACTTTGTGCAAACATAGTGCAGAAACGGTTTGGATTTACAACATTTGTAATTAATATTTATTGGAGAGCACTGAGACTGTGTTGTGCTCGCCATACTCTCTCGGATAGAAATTCAGATATATAGCAATATATTAGTAAAACTCGTACAAGAATCTTTTGGAAGACTTTTTTGAACCGCCATATTCAAACAGTATGAATAACGAACCCGTTCCACACCACCTATATACGTTGGATTATTACTGATCCAACCAGACAATGCAGATACTAATGAATAGATGTCGCCACTTTAAGATTGTACCAATATTGTTCTACCATAAACGTGTCTAATTTGGATGAATTGCTCATATTTTTAAAATGTACTTTTGGCCAACTTTATGGGTCACATACTCCTATGTGCGTCGCTGGTACCTATGGGCATCAGAATATAATTTTGAAATGATGATTTTATTAAAATTGTGAAGGCACATTAATATCTGTGTCTTGTCTCACACTCTCATACATTTTGAAAACTTTTTTAGGTTTACTAAAACTCGATATTAGTAATAATGGTATCAGACATTTGCCGGATATGGGCGAACTGAGGAAACTTCAGCTGTTCTACGCCCAGCATAATGATATTGAAGAAATTCCAAGTTTTAGAGGATGTGACCAAATGCAAGAATTGTATTTAGGAAATAATTTTTTAAAGGTTTGTCTTTACATTTTTTTTGAGGTGATTTTAATTTGTGGTATTTCAGGAGATACCCATGGAGTTTTGCGAGACCTTGACTCATCTGAAAATTTTAGAGTTACGAGATAATCAAATAGTAATTATTCCTAAAGAAATAACTAACCTGTTTCATCTTTCGAAATTTGATTTAACCAATAATGATGTCGAGGAGTGAGTATGTTCATTTTAGTTACAGCGTATAAGTTAATCTACCTCACCTTTAAGTCTTTGTGATAACAGATCTACTGATTGAATGGATCTATTTCGAAAACTTATTTAATGTAAGGCATGCAGGATTGTCAAAAATTACATACAGTGTTCTTCAAAGAGTTGGCTTCACACGGAAAAAAACTTTTAATAACAATTTATTTGACTTTCGCTACCTGCAAAATTAATTTTTTTTCAAAATAATCGCTTGAAATTGGCTGGTTCGTTTAAATATTTCAATGCAAAAAGTTGTTTTTTCTGCCGTTTTTTGTAATTTTTTTGCCATTTGTCATCATTCTGCCATTTTTTTCAAGAAAAGTGGAGCGAAATGTGTCAGTTTCGTTAAAATCGGAACGACCAAAATTACTGGGCAGTACCTACTGTTCGGAAATATCGGAACCTGACCAGTATCTACGAACATTTCTAATACCTACAGAGTGATCCTTCCAAAAGCGGGGCTTCACTAACTTTTTTATTTGTTTTGTCCGATTTTTATTCTTCAATCAATAGCTCTATTTCTATTCGATTTTATTTTCAAACACAAAAATCCAAACTACAAATTAGCAATTTTACATAACATTTTACATCGCCACGGGATTTGTGATAGTTTCAAACCAGTGTAACAGAAATCCCTAGAAAAAAAAAATAATAAAAACTAGCAAAAGCAATAAACTCCACTAATGATTCAATAAATTGCCTGGTTTGGTCTTCTGTTTTACTGACTTATCATATGTTGCAATATCAGTTTCGACCTATTCTATTAAAATCTGGAAATTTTTATATGAATCTGTATCTGAGGCTTGTTAAAAATAAAACAGATTGACAATACTAGGAAAAATCGTAAGTAATAAATTTTTACAATTTAAACTGATAGCGATCCAATGAGGCATTGCAAATTACAATATGTCACACATGTGATATACAAGACGATCGATCATCCGAAATATTTTGAAACCGGGATTTAAATTTCAATAATGCCATATTTGTGTTAAAATTTTACATAAAATTTCGTTAACGCCTTTTTGAAATCATTGCAAATCCAGTGGCGTAGTCAGATTTCTTTAAAAAAATTAATTACATGAGTGCCTGATTCTTTACAACACGCAATACGTCCTATACTTTCTCTACGACTCTTATGGTGGATTTATGCAGCAGTCATAAGGAGGAATATTCGTCAATGATTGGTTGGTTCGTTTATTCCAACCAATCATTGACGAATATTCTTCCTTATGACTTAAAACTTATGACTTATGACTGCTGCATAAATCCACCATTATATCCCAGGTGGTGCGTTTGTTTAAACCTTTTGTTTTGGTCAAATTATTAAAATAGGCGAGCTTCACATTTTTGTAGTACGTACTCACGTGGTTATCCATACTCCATTCCATAAAGTTCATTCTCATATCTAACCTTTGACTTTCAGGTGGTGTTGTACTTTATACTCATTTCAATATCGGAGTTGCTCATATTTTTAGACATACAAATAATACTAATGAATTAAAGATACGTTTATTATTCATAAACTATCGATATTAATGGTGGATTTATGCAGCAGTCATAAGTAATAAGTTTTAAGTCATAAGAAAGAATATTCGTCAATGATTGGTTGGTCCGTTTATTCCAACCAATCATTGACGAATATTCTTCCTTATGACTTAAAACTTATGACCTATGACTGCTGCATAAATCCACCATAACTTCAAATTTCGAATAATAATGTCACTGTCAAAAACTCAAATCGCAAGACAGATAAATGTCACGATTTGAGAGGTTCAAGGGTAACTTGATTGTTATACTAAGCATTACTTATAAAAAAATTAATTTTATATGCATTTAACAAACATGAGTTCAAAGGGGAGGTAGCAACAAAATTGGCTATTTTTTGTACGGAAAACATTTACACTGACATTGAAATTAAGGTTACCCAATACCATGGGGTTGATGCCTCATTTACAAACGTTGAAGGTAGAGGGAAACAAACTGAAACAAATTAGACCTGATATTATCCAAACAGGAACTAACCGAATCATGAAGCATTTGAGAGAGAAAATCAGCGAAGAGGAACTGCAAGCTTTGAATGTGCCATCTGACGTCACCTACGACAACAAAATTTTTCCTGATAGGTAAGAAAACTTGTATTTAATTTGAACAGTCACAGAGGGAGAGAGGTGATAAATGTTATTGTTCATGAATATTCAATTGAAAAAGCACGAATAAAGCATAGAAGGTGATAAGAGGAAATGCCAAATTGTAAAAATACTACCCAAGTAACAATTTCTGACTCATTTTGAGAGAAGTTTCAACGCCGTGTCGATACTGTATTTTGGATGACACATTTTTCAGTCACACTGCCGACTTTTGGGCAACTATAAGTGGGAAATGTGACCCAAATGGTGAAAAAATGTGTACTAAATAGAACCTAAAATGTGTCCAATAGTGAGTCTAAATATACTTTAAATTTTTCTAAAAGGTTTCTTGATTATGCCTTTAGTTTCTAATATGTATCTAAAATTGGACCTTGATTTGTCCACAATCGATATATTTTGTTTCTAACTTGCCCAAAATATGTGTCGATTATGTGTCCAAAAGTTTTTTGCATGTGCCTGCTATATGTGGTTGTATTTGTGTTCGTTATTGTGCTCTAATGAGGCCACAAAATCTACACATGGTGTTCTAAATTTTACCGAAATTATTATTTTATATTTGTATACCAATATAAATCCAAATAGTCACAAATCGTATAATTATGAACACAAACTTGATGAAGTTAGTTTGAAAAAATAACTTCAAAAATCATCTGACGAAAATATTTACTATTCAAATCCAGTATTTGGATGAGATGAAATTTTCAAGTGACTGTTAACAATACAAATAGAATATGTATGACAAAACGTTCTGATTACCTGTACTGCCAAATATGTCACTGTTGCCAATTCTCAATACAAATATAGCAAGCTTCGTATCAAAATTGAATCTAAGGTCTTTTGACTATAAAAGACAAAAGTATTACACCATTTACACATCTTTCCAAAATCTTCTGCAATTGTCTGTTTCAAATTTGGATAGTGAATTCAACACCAAATATTTTGAAAATTCTTTCTTTTGGAGCTGCAGCCAGGTCATAGGTCATCAAGGTATAATATAAACAGAATGACCTAAATGTAGTAGTCTTCCATTCAATTTTACAATTAATTTTTTGATATAGAATTCAAACACAAAATACAGAATTTTATGATTGACGCACTCAGGACTAATTTTTCAAATTTAATAGGTTTACCAGGACTAATTTTTCAAATTTAATAGGTATACCATGAGAAATGGATGTGTATTGAATTTGGCCATGAAAGATATATGCGAAATTCCAGAAGAATGTTTTATTGAAGCCAAAGAAGCAAATGTATCAACGGTAGATTTATGTAAGAATAAGTTTCGCCATGTTCCTTCGGGGTAGGTCACAATTACTTTGCTATAAATCAAAATATTCATTATTTCTGATTCATTTTTTTTCAGATTGTCACTGATTTCAGACTATTTGACAGAGCTGAACTTATCCTCCAATCTCCTCTGCGAGCTACCAGATTTTCTAGCCGATTTAACAAAGCTGAAATTTCTTGATCTCAGTAAAAATAAATTGAACTCTTTACCAGAAAAATTTTCATCAATGGTGTTCCTGAGAGAGTTAATTCTGAATAATAACAAGTGAGAATCATATAATTAGGGTTTGAACCAAAGAGATTAAACGTTATCTGACTAGGAGAGTCTAATCCCCATAAGACAACGGTGACACTAAAGGAAAGAACATTTGTGACGTAGGAGGTCATGTCATGGCCGCCGTTCTCTATAGATAGTAACGGACTAACGTACTCCGCATTTTTTTTGTATATGAGAGTTACAGGTGACAGTTTTGTTCCTTGGTTCCAGTTCGACTCTCTACTCATGTCCAAGTACGTCAGTATGACGCGTTGATGCTACAAGATTCTGATTGGCTAGAACTTATTAAACCCTCCTGTTAGTTTACTCTCTTTCGGTTTGAACAACACAAATGGTGGATTTATGCAGCAGTCATAAGTTTTGAGTCATAAGGATTAAATGGTCCAACCAATCAGTGACGAATATTCTTTCTTATGACTTAAAACTTATGACTTATGACTGCTGCATAAATCCACCATAACAGAATTATTTATAATTTCAGTTTTGTTGTTTTGTTTCAGTTATTGAAAACTTTAATGATGGGTTTTGAAGTATCATTTAGTTTCAATTGCTGTTAGACTATTACAAGCTGTCAAGTGAAACTTAACTGGAAGTCACATCATACATACTTTAAATTCTAAGGATACAGTTTTGTTGTTTTGTTTCAGTTATTGCATTGTTTATATAGAAGTAAGTTAGTCAATGCCTGTGTAATTGGTGTTGGACTCAAACGCGAGTGTCATCTAGCGTGATTAGTTACAAACATAAATATTTGACGTCATTTGAATGCAGGTTCCTTCAAAAAATCCTGATTTTAATGCTGTCCCATTGTTTCAATCAAGTTACGACATGACTTGGAGGCCGGATCGTTGAAGTTACGACATGACTTGGATGCGAGCTCACTATCGCCATCTACATGTCGCATCCAATTTGATCCAATTATAATCCCATAAGGTTGACTATCTTCTACATAAACAATGCTTATTGAAAACTTTAATGATGGGTTTTGAAGTATCATTTAGTTTCAATAGCTGTTAGACTGTTACAAGCTGTCAACTGAAACTCAACTGGAAGTCACATCATAGATACTTCAAATTCTAAGGATACTTTAATTTGATTATGAAATTGGTCCTCAGCCTCTTCAATTTGACTCACTATTTTAAGAAGTGAAATGCTCATATGCACGATTATCATCGAAACTTGATTATAATCAGGAAAACATGATGTTTTTATACTGACATATCATCACAATAGTCCTGGCAAAAATCAATTATTTTTTGGTGCGGAGAAAATGAGAAAGTTCTGTCTTTATCATCGAAATATAAATGTACCACTACAGTCAAGGTATTAAGAAAAAAAAACTTGATGAAGAGATCGGAAAATATTTAAAAAAATTATTTTTAATTTTTCCGATTCATTGCTTGAAACATTTTTGTATTTTCGTTAATCGTTAAAGGCATTGAGATGTATGGCTTCAATATAATTGGTGCTCAAAAGAACATTGTGTTCACGCACATGAAATATGTCATTCTGCCATTTAATGAATTAATTATATTTCACTTTTGATTAACAACAATTTTCAGGCTCACCAACATTCCGCAGTGTGTCTTTGGTATGATAGGCCTGGAAATTCTTCTAATAAAAGAAAACAGCGTGGAAGATATACCAATGGAAGGGTTAAAAAATTTAAGACGACTCGCAACTTTAGATCTGTCTAATAATAGTATTCACTTTGTACCGCCTGAACTGGGAAATATGACACAGCTAAGGTGAGCTTCGTTTCGATGACTGTGTTTTTAGCTGTAAATTAGGTCCATTTTTCGCATTCTGTATCCATCTTACCTAATCGAATAAAAATCAGACAACCTCAACCTCCTAATTGAACCGGTTGTTTAAATCAACTTTGTTATCGCTCCTAGACTTTGATATTGCAGATCTGAGTAAATATATGGCACCCGTGGCAACCTAAACAAACTTTCCTTTGCTCTTGACGATAATAGTGACTGTCTATGAATATTTGAACTGTACAGGGAGTCCACCAACCTGGAAAACATGGAAAACCTGGAAAAGTCAGGGAATTGATTTGTGGGTCCTGGAAGTCAGGGAAAATCGTTAAAAAACGCCCAAAGTCAGGGAAAGTCAAGGAATTCTATTTTCGGCCATCTAGGGAAATATGTAAATTTCGGCATTAATATCAACTCAATTTCACCAATTCTGTAGTTTGAAAACACGATAACGAAAAAATTCATGATTGAAGAAAAAGTTCTAAAAAATTTGAAGGATATACTTAGCTAAAATTGATTTCAAAGACACTGGCAAGAATATTAACAACTTCTTGCCTGTGAAAGATATGGATATAGGATTTCCAACAAAAAGAATGTTGTTGAAGTCTAAATGTAAAGAAAAAGATAAATTCGTTTTTTTGAAAGAATGTCTGAAGTTTTTAGTTGCAACTGTAAGCAAAATTTTGCAACGTTCATGTTTAAATCATGTATTGATCCCACTTTGATTGTAGTAGATCCCAAACTGTCACTAAAAAGAATGAATATTGTTCTGGAAAAATTTAATAAAAAAAAAATTCTCTGCCGAAGAAGCAGAGGTACTCAAACAAAGATTAAAAAATGTTTACAAAGTATAACAACGAACATCTTGATTCTTATTATAACTCATTACTGACAGATAAAGGTGAGTTTTTTTAATTATAGAAGTTGATTAAATTAATCTTTATATTATCTCATGGCAACGCTTCTGTAGAAAGTGTTTTCTCAGTTAATAAGCAATTGCTTGATGGAAATTTGAAAGAGAGATCGCTTGTAGCACAAAGAGTTGTTTATGACAACATTTTGTATGCAGGTGGGACCGAAAATATTATTTTTAATTATAGAATGTTGAGGTATTGCCGTCAATCAAATGAAAAGGATAAAGAAACACTTGAAGAAAACAAAAAAAAGTGAAGCCGTTAAAAATGATCGAAAAAGTGAAAAACGAAAAACTGAAAATTAAATAAAAATTTTGAAAATGAAAAACAAAGAATAATAGTACCCTGACTAAAGAAAATGAGGACATTCAGAAAACAATTGACAATTTACAGCTCAATTTTAGGTTATTCTTTCATTTTTTGTTGGTGGTTAAACTTACCTCATATTGACATGTGAAATGTTTTACTTATCTCAATAAATTTGAAAGCCCCGAGACTTCATCATCAATAATTAACCTACAATTCCCTTTCTAAACATTCCCATTGAAAATTATAATTTCCTTTAACAGAAGAAATCATTTTTATTATTTTTTTAATAACAAGAAATCATGATTACTTTACTCAATGGTTCTATATCTGATTCACTGAAAATAATTACCTTAACCATAATTATCCACTTAATTGGGCCTAGTGTCTGTTTGGATAGTGAAGGTTTTTTTTAACACATCCATTATTGGTCATGGAAAACTTGAAAGTCAGACATGGAATACCTGAAAAAGTCAGGGAATTTCATTTTTCAAAATTGGTAGGCACCGTGCTGTATTTATTCATATTTTCGTTACAAATCGCCTTCCTAACGACATTAATCTAATGACATAAAAATATAATAGGTAAATTGTGGCACTATGGCAAAAGGCCCACAGTTAAATTTAAAATAAATCCCACAGGAGAGGAAATGGCTTAGTGTTCTGTTATAATTATTCTCTACTGGGTTTTTAGAGAAGAATAAACTATAACTTGCATTTTGCCTGTCGAAATCAACGGAAAGGAGTTTTATTCACTGATGTATCAGCAGGGCAGACAACTTAATGGATTTTTCGTACTAGGGGAAATATTTGACATGAGTAAAAATTAATCATTTGAAGTAACGGAGTGAAATACATTTCTCGGGAGTAGATCTCAAACAACTGCCTAGCAACTAGTTTGATTTATTTGAAAACAGTATTTATTCTCATGATGCTGAAGAGTTGAATTATTTAAAATATTTTCAGGTGCCTGGAATTGAAGGGTAATCCTTTTCGACAGCCCAGATATGCCATACTAGAGCAAGGAACAGAAACAGTTTTATCTTACCTAAGAGATAAAATACCACGGTAGATCTTCATGTTTTTATAAAGCTAACATAAGTTGTAAAAATTGTGCATACTCATTGGATCTGATTAAGGTTTTAAGGAATAAATCAAATTTGCCATAGAATATTGGTATGTTTCCTTGCGTATTCTCATTTATGTGCCAGCAATACGTGTAACCCAGTATTATTAACAAATGTTTGAAATATATAGTAATTGTCAGCCTAGACTATTATTTAATTGATGAAAACCTCAGATCAATAAGTAAAAATAGATGGGCCCGATGCTACGTAAACATCATATTCACTGAACCGAAGACAGCTTTACGTATTCGTCAAATATAATATTGGAGGACAAAGAAACTCATTCAAAATTACAGGTATGAAAAACCTATGGCAAAGTGGTGAATTCCTCAATGTTTGTTATAAATATCTGTAAGCAGGGGGAAAAACATTGAGGCTTATGAAAGGAAAATTGATTTTTTTCCAATAATATTGACATTGTTAAAATTCTAACAGTGAGGACAATTAATGATTTACCAAAGGACTTGCTTAAAATTTTTGGAAATCATTTCTTTGAGGAAGAGCCTTTATCAAACCCTTGGTAAAGGCAAAAGAGACCTGACCCTTTCTACTTTGTCAGTTCCGCTTATTGACAATTCATGGAATATTCGGATTTTGAAGAAAATTCGAAGTATTGCCTTTACCAAGGCATAACTATGGTTTGATAAAGGCTCTTCTTCAAAGAAATGATTTCCAAAAATTTTAAGCAAGTCCTTTGGTATATCATTAATTGTCCTCACTGTTAGAATTTTAACAATATCAATATTATTGGAAAATAAATTCAATTTTCCTTTCATAAGCCTCAATGTTTTTTCCTCCTGCTTACAGATATTTATAACAAACATTGAGGAATTCACCACTTTGCCATAGGCTTTTCATACCTGTAATTTTGAATGAGTTTCTTTGTCCACCAATAATATATTTGACGAATACGTTTGATTGCATGATTTGTATCGTGCATTTGACGCCACTGGAACCTCGCCTGTGGAATGTTTGTTTACTTTCATTTGTTTTGCAAACAAAGCAGTATTTCGACATTGTGTTTCACTAAACCACTGCACTATTTTGAAAAATATTCCAAATGTAACTTTAAGTTGTTTAAGCAGGACAAAAACCACGAAAACACACAGGAAAGTTTTAACAACACTTCACCAACACTTGCACTTGCAATTGCGTCCTCTGATGCTTTGAGGAACGTTGCACAAGTATCTGTTAGATTTAATTCAATCCCCGTCGTGGTCTTAGCCAGGAGAGTAGTTGTTTTCTGACAGGTACTTGCCATATGAATGAACTGGTCCAATATTTAGGAAGGATCATACTCAACAGAATAAACAATTTTTCCAAAAAAAGGAAATGGGTTCTGAAAATTTAGATGTTGGAAAAGGTTTCTCAACTCATAGGGCCAGTTGCATAAAGAACTTGACAGACAAATAAATATTTCATTGGATGATTACTATGGCAACGCATGTCTAAGCTCACCAGTTATGTTACTTACGTTAACAGAAGGCATTATGCAACTGGTCCATATTTATTCAAATATTCTTATTCATTCGTTGAAACTTGATCTACACAACATAAACCCCCAGACTCCAAACTTGAAATATAGTCAAGGAACTTGTTACCTCTCTCGAATTAATTACTTTAGACCATAAATAAAGCTGAAAACTCCTAGAATCCAACTAAGGAAAGAATATCATCATAAATCACAAAACTAATCCCCTATCTTGAATCCCCAAATTTTGAAAAAAGTTATTTGCTGCTAACCCCCGGCTTTTTATTGACCTTAGGAATTTTAAGACAAAACTGCGAAATAACTTGTTGCAGCTCACAGGTACTGCATTTGTATAAGTAATTTTTACCCCCTTAAAAAACCACGGCACTGTGCTAGAGGTGTTTTGTTTTGGTTCGAATGTCAAAAACCCGAAACAAAACAGTGAATATGATGTTTACGTAGCATCAGGCCCATCTATGTTTACTTATTGATCTGAGATGAAAACCATAACCATCCAAACTGATCCGGCATAAACCTCTGAAGCATCCCAAATATCATAAATTAGTACAGTAACTGGCAGAAATGGGAAAAAAGTTTATTACAGAAAATTGTTCTCTTCATAAAAGTGCCTACTTGTGAAGACTTCTCTTACCAGTCCACATGCTGTTCTAATTCATTCTTAGTTTGGCTAAAGGCTTTAAGCCTGTCTCAGAGGATTTGATTATGACAAATATTATAAGGGTCAAAATTGTGTAACTATGTTATTTGTATCATGAAATTTGAATTACCGTGGCGGCTAAAGTTTATATTAGTTATAATAGTTTATTATTGAGTTATAGGAATCACATACGGATCATTCTAAATTTTGGATTTTTCGAGTTTTATACGTGGTTTTGAAAAAAGCTTCATCAGTAAATTTTTACTTTTATTCTTGAAAAAATAAATTGTTAGAATGGGTAAAACTGCCAACTGAATTCACCAATTTCAAAGAAACAATCACATTCAATGGTATCAGCAGTTAAAAAATTGGATCTAATCAATGGTTTCAAGTTATGATGGCAAAGTTTGAATTACTACTGCCAATGTATTTGAACTAAAGGCCAATAAGCCAAAAATAGAGCAATATGGTAATCACAGTTGCAACATGATCTAAACTGTCTTTCTAAGCTTTAAACAATTCCCAATATTTACTGCAAAAAAGACTTCTGTCTGACAAGTAGCCAGAGGAATAACGCCAGAGAAATGACGATTCTCAATGATTCCGTGAAATAATTCACCACTCCCTAATTCCATAATCTCACATTTAGCATAAGGAAATACACGAGAATAATATGAAACATGAAACTCTCTATAATGTTCGAACGGAAACTGTATAATTAATCTTCCTTTATTACTTATTGACTTCTATGAAAGTTACTAGTGCCTGGACAGTAAACGTTACCTTATAATGTAGCTTTAATACAGTGACAGACCAGAGGAATGATTGTTGATCACTTTGCTTGAACAAATAAAATATTTATAGTCGAAATCTGTCGGAGTAGTATACCTCAATTACTCTTGGCTAAAAGTTGCCGATTTTTTTTTTAAGACGCCCGACATCAAATATTTTAGTTTCGGAATTTTGACCCATAATGTAACAACATTCTTCTTTTATAACACTTTTTTAACAAGGTTTCAACAATATTTTAACATGTAATTAAGTTTCCCCCTTCACTCTTCTTCTGCATAATTTATATTCAGCTGATGATGAACCTATATAGGTGTGTAATGGATGAGATTTTTTTAAAAAGAGGTATAGCAAGACCCCTTTCCTCTATTAAAAATTTTGAGAGTTGTTCACCCCCCCAGTTGTAGGGTTGAATCTGTGGGGATGAAAAATGCTTAAAATTAGTTCCCCCTGAAATCAAAAATCGACGTGTTCCAGAGTTTTTCCAAATTATGATTTTAAACCCTAAAAATTGAGGTGGAAAGTTTTCATTGTCAGATACACAGGGTGGTATCTACTCATGATAATTATTCTCATTGTTAGTTAGATACCTTGTATATTGATAAAAGAAAGGAAGGAAAACGTCCGCGGCAAATTAAGACTTTCAACTGTCGTACTTGTGTAGTAGTAACAATGTAGAAGTAAAATACCTTCTCATTTCTTTCATATTATTTATTGTATTTGCATTTGTACGAAAATATCCATTTTTAAAAATTATATGTTCAATATATTATGTAACCTCAATACTGCATTATACCAAATATTTTGGCACAATGACAGACTTAAAATAAAGCATTATCACTGTTTCCTAATTAAATAGTCTAATTATAATTGGATAGCAGTCGTGGAGTCTGGCTCATCAACCGATCATCATGGCTTTGAACTCTGAAATAAATATAAAAATCAATAGGTACATAAGAATCAAATTTATATACAGGGTGACTCAGATCGCTCAAGTAATAAGACAGGAAGATGATACAAAAACTGAAGTGAACTAGACGACAGCCTTAGAATGGTTCAGGTCATATCTAACTGGTATAAATCAGAAAATGTCGTTGGAGCATATAAAACTTCTGAAAGTGGAAAATTTATTTGCGGAGTTCCCCAGGGGTCAGTATTAGGCCCAATTTTATTTCTTCTTTATATAACGATATGGCTGAACTCGATAAATCTGGAGCATTCACCTTGTTTGCTGATCACATCAGGATACTTTGGCGTAATGAAGACCCCGCTTCTTTCACTCGATAGATAAAATTAAAAACTGGTGTGGCTCAAATATGTTATCATTAAATGTTTATATAACAAATCTGGTGTCATTTAAGTGGGATTTGAACAGGTCACATTAGGAAGGCGGATGATTGAGAGTAAATCTATTACCAAATTCCTCGGTATATACAGTGTGTCTCACTTTCCATGGAAGCACCCCCGTAACTTCCGCAATTATCAAGGTAGAATGATGAAAATGGGTTGTTCCATCGCGACTGGCAGATGTTTACCTGATTGATATTTATAGTAAAAATCAGTGTAAGCCACTGTTTTTCCCTCAGTTTCATATACAGCTTCCTTATAATGATGTGAATTTCAAATCAAAGTCATTGGCGTAGAAATGGTGGTTACGCACGATCAAATTTCAGAAAGTTTTGTGAATGATCTTGTTTTCAGTTACTTATTACTCCATATTTCCTTGAAATTCTATTTAATTTTATGTTAAGTTTTGATAGAAACAGTTGACAATAATGAGGCCACGAACATAACAAACATCAACGACGAAACCAATAAAAGAGTTCAGGTAGAAATTAATTAATTAAAGAAATCTATCGATTGATAAGGTGTTGCTATATCAAATTCACGGCATTATAAGAGAGTTGTATTTTCAAATGTTTAATTTGATAAAAATTTCAAACTTAGAGAAAAACAGTGACGTACAATGATTTTTAACATATTTATCAATCAGGTGACCCTTCGCTGCTTATAATTTGAGATCTAACCTCATGGAAACAAGCTCCTTGTAACTGCCAATATACACACCAGGTTTCATGAAAATCGGCGAAAACACTTTCGAGTAATTAATAAATAACCGATTTTTTATTAAAACTTTGACACTCCGTCACTTAAAAACAAAGCAAGTTAGGACATACGTTTATCTGAACTATTTTTCATAAAACATGACAAGGAATGAGCACCTGAAATTAATGACATTATTTAGTATACACCCTGTATTATCATTTGCCATAATAAATAACAGAAATCAATTGAAATAAGCAATTTAGAAAATCGGTGCGAAACCTTTGAATAGGAAAGGGCTTCTACAGTTTGGGAGAGTATTTTGAATATAAATTCTAGTCATTCTAGTATATAAAGTATATACAGTAGGTATATATTACGTTTTATATTATGACATTTTAAAAGTTTTTGTTAGTGTGACTGTGTTTGCTAATTCTTCGTCTCTTTCATGTTTTTTACTTTTAATGATTTATTGTATACTTTTTATTATAATTTTATTATTTCATTGATATACAAATAATTTTGTACACTTCCGGGACTAAAGTGCAAACTTTAGTGCCGTATGACAGGGACTAAAATGTATCTCTCAGTCCCTAGGGAGATAAAGTTGCAAATCCCTAGGGACACAAAGTAAAAATCAAACTTTACCGCAGCTACATTATTAAAAACTAGGACAAAAATTAGGAAATATTCTATTATAAATCTTTATTGATTGAATTAACATTGTAAGTGATACTAATATTATTACAATTGATGAAACTAAATGGGCGATTATTTGTCAACATTAATTGAAATGTCACTGAATTGAAAAATGTTGTTGACACTGTTGCTATAACGTTACCTACTGAGTAACCCAAGTACTGTGTTTACATACTCGTATCGCATCAAAATTAGCAGTTGTATCAATGTTGAAAGTTATAATACTGGGAAGTGCAAAAAATAGCGTATGTGCCTCAGGACTAAAGAGATATTTTATCCCTCACGTGATTATTGGCCCTCGGGCTCTACGAGCCCTAAGGAAATAAACATCACGTGCGGGATTAAAACACTCACTTTTGTCCCTTGTTATATAATATACTATTAGACATGACATACTTTGTCTACAAAATGTAATACATTTTAGACAATAAAGCCCATTTATCTATCTATCTATCTATAACCAGACATTATTGCCGAATATACAGGACAAACCGAGGAAAATCCATAGGGTCGGGTCCTTTTTTTTAAATATAATGCCATCGATTAGAACATTTTCTCAAGCATTTTAGTGTCCTTCATCCGCCCTTCCAATATAATAGACCCCAACTATTATACGTCAAAGTTATTAGTTTTTGCCGAATGTCATCTACCGATGCATACCGAAACAATACTTTTTCTGTACTCTATTCGAGTTAATAAATATGATGAAGCATAATTTGAAATATTCTTACCTTCCCAGTCTACTGTACCAGAGTTGTCAGTATCAATTTCTTTAATCATTTCGTTGAGATCTGCTGGGGTCAGGTTGGGCTCCAGTTCCTTAAGAATGTCTCTCAGAAGATCCACTCCAATGTAACCAAGACCTAGAGTTGTTGATGAAAATGAATTAAAAAAATAGGGTTGCTATTGCTATTTGGTATAATTTGTATGAAATGTTTCCAAAGATTTAGGAATCTTCAGTTCTTAGGTATATTCTGGCTTTCTTTGTTTCCAAAAAAATATTTTTTTTTGAAGGGCTGCATCTGTCAAAATTTTCAAAATATTAAAATAACTGAAAACTGGAGCCCTTTAAACATATGATGTTTCGACTGAGGTTATACTGAAATTTATCGTAGATTTTAAAAATGCAATAAAAAACAAGGGTGTTCCATTCAAAAAACAAAGTTAGGGTCAACTTCTAGTATTAGTGAAAGTCGTAAACAACTGAAAATGTCGACTTAGCTTATCGTGGTATACCCTGTACTACAATTTCGTCATTTGAAATAGAAAACCCTGTACATTTTTTATTCTTGAATTTTTTCTGAATTTTAAAGATTTTATGGAGAATACCAATTCGATACCTGAAATGTATGCGTTTCAAGATCTCTGTGTCGAAATAAATGACCTTTGGAAAAAATACCATTTTTAACAACTGAAAACTAGAAAAGCTAGAAGGAAGTCAATGCCAACTTTCTTAAGCAAAATCTTGTCAATTTCAATTTTGTTGTTGAGAATGTTTTCGCTATTGGGTTGACCATTAAATGAAAATAAAAAAGTTACGCTTTTCGCTATGCTCCCTCGCAAAATCCAAGATTTTTGGTATAACCATCTCCAAACACAGCTCCTATATAAGTCAAAAAAAACTTCGTACACGCCTGTCTACAAATCATTTTCTAGCATTCGTAGATTGAATTATAATAAAGATGCACTTGTCATTATTATTCACTAAGTAGAGAGGTAAAAAGATTTCAATTCTGGATTGGCCATTCGCGAACCTATGGGAAATTTCTTTTGCCAATATTGATAATTTTGTTAATTGTTTCATGACTCTTACCTTCCTTATCATACAATCTGAAAGCGTCTTTGAGTTCTCTCAGAATTACTTCTGTATCTTCCTCTTCTTCAACTAAAAACCTTGCAGATAAATGAGCAAATTCCTCAAAACTCATAACACCGTTTCCATCTTCATCAATTTCCTTGACGATTGCCTAGAAATAACAAATATTAATCTAGTTGGTTGTATAAGTATTTTTTTATTCCCTGAGGGAATCAAACGTAACTCAATGGTGGCGTTTCAGTCCCCAAAATCGTTAACTGAACTTCAAATTTGAATGCTGATGGTGCAAAATAGTAATTTACGTAACAAGTCCGGAAAATACTGTTTTCGGACGTGTTGCGTACACTATTTTTTCGGCAACTATGTAGAATAACAAATCAATGAGACGCATTTAGTCTAAGAGACGAAGAGAGGTCGATCTTCACCCATCTGTTAACCAGATGAAACTCACTTTTTATGAAGTTATATAAATAGACGAATACGCCTGAAATGGGTTGCCTATCAATAGGTGGTCATGACTATATACAGTGAGTTTCAAAAATTTGCACCACATGGAAACTTTTCAATTATCGATTTGTCAGAAAATTTTATTCTTCATAAAAATTGGTGCATTACGGAATACTTGTATTCTAGTTATCAAAATTCTAAATTTCCAAACGGTGTACAGGGGGGACAAAAAATAGAATTTTGATCGAGAGTAAACTACCATGGCTGTGATTCCAAATTTGAATATTTCGAACATTTTAGTTCTTATTTGTGTTATATATTGAAATTCAAACAGAAGGTAGGTACCAACAGAAACGTTCTAATCCTTATTTATATTAAAATTCGAGCATTTCCCGGCCTAGTCCGGGAAGTACGTCCTTCCCAGACTAGGCTGGGAAGTGCTACTTTCCCAAAGAAAAAGTACTGATATTTATGTATAGGAATAGTGAATATAAAATAAAAATATAAATAAAATAAAAAAAAAAATTCTGACTAAAAAATAACATATCACTAAACGTTATGGCCGAGTTTTTGAATTCATCGATGGATAGATAATGCGCATTCGTGCTGTCTTGTCATTTTCCCTTAGTTAAATAAGGATGAAATGCTCATCCATGGATCTACCTGTAATTCTTCCATTGTCAATCTATGACCCAGCATATCCAGAATCTGTCCAATCATATCCACACTGATTTCACCCTTTTTCTCAAGATCGAAGGAATCAAAGATTTGCTTCAACACTGAAAAACCATACGATTCATCAGTTTCAAAATATTGGCATTTCAAAATCACACTGTTGCGAGGTTAGTTTGAGAAGTTAAAAGAATAGCTATTTATGATACAAGTTCGTAAAGTAGGACTTTTTTGAATGAGCGTGAAGTTTCCATAATATGTCATCCGTAATATGTCATTGATTACAACGATGTATCACACGATATGATCGAATTTTACATGCTGATCAAAATTAACATTTTTGAGGCCCACTTGAACAAAAATTGATATTTCGAAATTTTATTTTATCATTTTACTTCAAGTCTATCTGAGTCATGTGCATGCAAAGTTACTTCATGAAAAGTTAAAGGTTGTGACATAAATAATGACAGACATGGAAGGAATAAAAACATTATCACATTTTTCAAACTTTCCATAAAGATAATTTGTACTCACTTTTCAGTTGCTCTTTGGATATATCCAGTTTTTTGAATGCATCATAGTCGAGGTCAACTACTGGCTACAAGATTGTATTATGTTATTAATGTTTACATTAGATAGATAGATAGATAATTTATTTCTTTGTTTAACATATACAGAGTATAAGAACATTACACATTGCCATGTAACAAAGAAAACGTCACAAAACAGCAGAAAAATTACATAAATTAGTCACTTACAATATAATATAAATCCCAAATATTATAGATATATAGGTTAGGTATTATATATTGTATATATGTATATGAAACATACATGTATATAATACACAACAACGAATATGAGGTAAAATAGCACTAGTTGTCAGCGAGTGAGTCACTTAGTGATTTACTGAACTCGTCAATCTTGTAGGGAACCATATTGATAAGAATTTTTTTAATTTTTTTTTGAAAGATTCTAGTGGTACTTCCCTCATTTCACGAGAGAGCAAATTGAAAAGGGGAATACCTATAAATTTACTTCTTTCCAATATCTTCCTAAGAGGCACGATGTTATGTCTGTTGCGAGTATGGAAGTTGTGAACATTAGAGTGTGTTGTAAAAGTTAGTATATTATTATTATTAGTGACAATAGCCGTGTAGGCCAGTTGATTTATACTTCACTTGTCCAAAAGATACGTTAGAAACAAAACAAGTAGAAAAAAACCACGCTTGCGAATTCCACAGACTTGTGTGAGTTGACCTATAGCAAAAATCAGCGAAATTTTGATTTTTTTTTACTTTTTTTCCAAACTAAGCTAGTTAGGGCCGGATGTAAAACATTCAGTTTAATCTCCGGTTAGAAATGAACCCTTGCAATATCACTTTATAAGTTCACCAGTGAAGGAGCACCTCAACAAAGGGAGACTGTATAATGGAGACCTGCCCTGCAGACCACGCGGAAAATAGAAACAGTGACACCCATACTGTGTTGTTGCTAAGCACTAGACCGCAAAAGACAGGCAATTTTCGGGCAGCCATCTGGCTATCCAAAACTATAAATACAGGTCCCACCCAGTTGAGAACTTGTACAAACTCGTACAAGGCACGATAGTACTGGATTAGATAATGTGACAGTTCATTACATACGCATGATACAATGTGCCAATAGGCATAAGTGACACCGGGAGCAACAACCTAACGGGCCTTCAGAGAGGTGGATGTTTTAGTGACTAGCCCAGAGAACCAGTGGAGTCTCACAGTAGGTCTTGAGTTTTGAGACTCAAATAAAAGATTATCTATAAAAGATTTCTTCCACCTCAGCAAAAAAACCGTTGTAAAGACAGGAGTGTTCGAATAGTCATGAAGTGGGAATTTTTCCCAATATGGAAAAAATAACCAATTCTTAACTACACTACTTAATCAAATTACGAATATGGCGCAGAATGTATCGTTCTTTCATTTATATCGAAAAAAATGTCTCGCTAACTAGCTGAGTTCTGGATTAAAATCCAAAATGTGAAAAAAGTGTAAAATTTTTCGATGGTAATCGCTATATTATGGTCTTTGGAACAGGTTTTTTTACTGCTCACATTGATCCTTATACAACAACATGCCAAAAAAAAAAAAACAAGCTGGCATTTTGCACGAAAGTAATTAGTTCCAATAGAGCCTTGTATATTAGAATTATTGAAGTGATTGGAAAAACATGTATGCTGGAAAACACAATATGGACATGAAAATTTGGGAAGAGCACAAGACACACGATACGCATTGCAACTTCTTGATGAGCATATTTTGATGATTTAGACGAACTGAGAATTTAATAGCTTATTTATTTTGTCACATGCGACATAGGCTAGTAGACATTTGGGGCCCTACTCTCGAAATATGTCTTTCTCCTTTCACGAATATGCATACATATAGGGAAGAAGACATTTGAGAATCGGACCCCAGGTATTCTCTTCAGAGTAACTTTCTGAAAGAACACCACTATGAAACCAAACATACAAGCTTGACAAAAATGTTACAAAACTATATAAACATTTGAATTTTTCTTACCGCGAATTCAGATGCGGGTTTGGTTGCTTTGGCCGCCATAATACTAGCCACCGGTAGAAACACTTCACTAACTTCTTTGTTGTCTTTAATTGTAATTGTAATTGGTTTTTAAATGCATCAAGCAATTGATGCCGTCATCAGTAGGATAGTGAGGGAAAATAGTTGACAAACAACAGCATTGTTTATATTGCACACATCGTGCCAGATGTACCAAAATAAAAATCTGGACAGGACTGAATGATTTTTGTTAGCTTTACAAACTACAAGTAGTTTTTTTCTACTGCCACTTATGGAAAGATCAATGGTTGCCTTATATTCTGATCAGGTTGAAAAACGTGAAAAATAGAGATAAAGCTCCTAAAAACATTCCCGGAACTCTATCACTCTATCGAAAATAGTGTTCCGCGATGCCGTTTCAACACGGGTGCATCTCTGCAAGAGTGAGCATATCACAGAAAATAATTTTTATAAAGAATCAAATGTTAATTTAAAATTCTGAATAAATTATTGTATCACGTGGACACTTGAAAGGATAAATTCCCATTGGAAAAAAATGCATTATTAAAAAATGTATACTATTGTTAATTAACAAATTTTTTTCCAGTCTCTGTTTTCATAAATAACGACGTAACAGTTCAAATAATTGACCTATAAAATCGTTGTCTTCCTGGAGCCCTTCTAATATACCTACTTAACAAGATCACATAATAAAAGTTTATAAAAGTTCATGATTTTCTTTAATATATTTTTTTATAACTGAAGAAAATTTGTTAAATATTTTTTTTGACGAATGTGTTATTATTGCTGTTTTTACATCTAACAATGACAGTAATTAATAATGGTTACAATTTTTGCCGCCATTTGTTTATAAATTAATCATAAACAAAATAATATTTAAGAATTTTTTATTTTTGTAATTCTGTCCTGGATAAAACAATGATTTAAGAAATGAGTTTTACTCTTAAATACATTTTATGATTATTTATAATCGTTTTTTTATTTTTCGATTGTTAAGTAATTAGTTAGGAAATTATTTCCTTCTTAAAAATCATAATTTGTACTCCTGAATAGGTAAACAAAAAAAATAATTTCATTGTTCATCAACTCAACAGTTTGTTATAAGCAAATTCTGACGACAGTTTAATTTTTTTTTTCTAGAACTCAAAAAAATTACAAAAACAGCCATATATAAATTAAAAATAATATTGAAAAGTGTTATAAAAAAAAACAGAAAAAATGTTCTTCCTACTTTGTTCTATACAGGGCAATTCAAATTCGAGCCCCACCATTGGGATCTCCTAAACTACAGGAGATACGTCGAAGCTTAAATTGGGGCAAAGTTGCGTATTCTGGTGCTTAACAAAATACTGTTTTGAAACTTGGAAAATTCCGAGTATTTCCGGAAATATCGGGAAAAAGCTGAAAATCGGAATTTTCGTTTTTATTTTTTTCTATCGTTATTTGACAACATAGCTCAAAACCAAAAGTACATTTTCATTGATAAATTTTTTCAGCTACACGTTTTCATGTTCAGATTTACTATCCGACGTTTCGTCTTCTGGCATTCATCATCAACTTTTTTTTCTGTTATGGGCGCAATATTGTTTTTTTATACAGAAAAATGGTGATTCTCATTCTGATTTCATTGATGTTTAATTTGTTATGATTTGCACTTCTGAAACCACAGATATTTGAAAAAATAACTTCATCTGAGATGGTCATGACTCCATCGAATAATTTTGTTGTAATTAGTTGTTAGAACTCATTAAACATAAGTGTGCACAAATACTTCAGTCGAAATGTCCTCATTCTCAAATGAAGAAAAACGAGATATGTTGAAACTTTATTATAAATTTGATAGGAATAGTACGAAAACAGCACAAATTTATTTTGAATTATATCCGGAAAGACAACAGCCGGATAGGACATTATTCGGAATTTTGGATAAAAACTTGGCTGAGTACGGTGTGTTTCAAAAGCCAAGAATGAAATATGGAAGCAGAATGGTACAAAATATTAGACGTAACTTATTAGCCGAGGTAAAATAATTGTTCATTCCATATTAGAAGAAGTATAATTATTTTTGGTACGTTTTTAGATAAATGCAGATCCTTCCAAATCTACACATCAAGTCTCGGCATAAATGGATGTGCCACAGCCGAGCGTTTGGAGGGAATTCAAAAAAAGTGGTTTGAAAAATGTTATAAGATACATATTTCACAAAAATTATATCCTGAGAGAAGGATGAAATTTTGTAGCTGGCTCTCGAATAGGGAGACCCTACAAACTTCTTGAAAAACATTATTTGGACCGACGAAAGTACTTTTTCGAACTGTGGTGTTTTTAATAGAAATAATGAGCACATTTGGAGTGAAAATAATCCACGACATTCCAGAGAAGTCAGACCACAAGTTCGGTTTCGTTTGAATGTGTGGGCTGGAATTTATGACGACCGAATACTTTTGGACCTCATTTCTTCTCTAATACTTTGAACGGGGAAACCTATCTTCGGTTCTTAAGAAACGAATTCGAAGAATATATCGATACGTTTCCCCTTGTTAATTATAACAGCTGCTGGTTTCAGCATGACGGGGCTCCTCCACACAATAAAAGAGCAGTTTGCGAATATTTACACTAAAGATTTCTTAATAGGTGGTTAGGAAATTCTGGACCTGTGAGGTGACCGGCAAGGTCACCTGACCTTACAGTTTTGGATACTTTCTTGTGGGGCACTTTAAAGAACAGAATCTATGGAGAGCAAGAATATGACACAGTAGATGAACTTAGAGACAATATCATCTCGCAATTCAGGTCTATCAGAAGAAGGGATATTGTTAGGGCTGTTCTTAATTTGAGACGACGAGATCGGTTATATATTCAAGAGGAAGGCCATCATTTCGAACACTTGTTGTAATACTTTTTGTGCATTTTTTACAAGCTCATGATTTCATTCTTGTTTTTTGAAACGCACCGTGCTCAGCCAAGTGTTTGCCCAAAATTCCGAATAATGGTCTATCCGGCTGTTGTCTTTCCGGATATAATCCAAAATAAATTTGTGCTGTTCTCGTACTATTCCTATCAAATTTATAATAAAGTTTCAACATATCTCGTTTTTCTTCATTTGAGAATGAGGACATTTCGACTGAAGTATTTGTGCAAACTTATAATGTTTAATGAGTTCTGACAACTAGCGTTTATTAAACAAAATTTTTCGATGGAGTCATGACCATCTCAGTTGAAGTTGTTTTTTTTAAATATCTGTGGTTTCAGAAGTGCAAATCATAACAATTTATACATCAATGAAATCAGAATGAGAATCACTATTTTTCTGTATAAAAAACAATATTGCGCCCATAACAGAAAAAAAAGTTGATTTTGAATGCCAGAAGACGAAACGTCGGATAGTAAATCCGAACATGAAAACGTGTAGCTGAAAAAAGTATCAATGAAAGTGTACTTTTGGTTTTGAGCTATGTTGTCAAATAACGATAGAAAAAAATAAAATCGAAAATTCCGATTTTCAGTTTTTTCCCGATATTTCCGGAAATACTCGGAATTTTCCAAATTTCAAAACAGTATTTTGTTAAGCACCAGAATACGCAACTTTGCCCCAATTTAAGCTTCGACGTATCTCCTGTAGTTTAGGAGATCCCAATGGTGGTGGTCGATTTTGAATTGCCCTGTATGGCTGTGTTCAGAATTTGTTTATAACAAATTGGTTAGTTAATAAACAATGAAATCATTTATAAAGAAAACATATTTTTTGTTCACCTATTGAGGAGTACAAATTAGGATGTTTAAGAAGGAAATAATTTCCTAAATAATTATTTAAACAATCGAAATATAAAAAAAACAACAAAAAAATGTATTTAGGAATTTTTTTTTTAAATCCAGGACAGCATTATGGAAATAAAAATTTTTCTTAAATATTATGTTTGTTTATTTTTTTAATGACGTCTAAAATTGTACCTAACCAGTATTCATTACTGCCACTGTTAGATGTAAAAACAGCAATTCGTCAAAAAAAATTATTTGAAACCTTTCTTTGGACATTTAATTTTTCTTTAGTTATAAAAATTAATAATAAACTAAATTATAAACTTTTATCGTGTAATCTTGTTAAGTAGGCATATTAGAAGGGCTCCAGGAAACTACGTCGTTATTTATGAAAACCAAGACTGGAAAAAATTTTGTTAATTGAAAATAGTATAACTTTTTGTATAATAGACTTACACATTTTCTTGCAATGGAGATTTATTTTTTCAGGTGTCCACATGATACCATAATTCATTCAAAATTTTAAATTAACATTTATCGCTACAGATTTTTTTTTTCATATACTGCGGAATAACTCTACCAATACTGTAATTCTTTCCAGTAAATAGCTCTTACATCGTGGATACCATCGAATATGTTGAACTAGGACCTGGTGTACAACGTTTCTCCGGCTCAGAAATTGAGATCCTTCATACCAGCTTTCTGTATCATATTTTGAGCACTCTATTATATACAAGATTGTGTTTGTTTTTTGGCACGTGGACTCCTTAATGAAATTTATTACGGATGAAATGATACTTCACTTTTTACTTTGGCATTTCTGCGTTATTTTGAGCCCTCCGGCGCCTTTATCCAATTGAAGAGCCTTTAGATAGACGTCCTTTAACCGAAATTTGGAGCCCCCAAAAAATAACAGCAACTACAGTGAATATTCTCTCCGGAGCTAGTATCATCATAACCTCCCACAGATCTGTTCATTAGAACAACAAAGTTGCTGCAACTAATATGCTTGCCGTTCCGATCCTACTCTACTCCTTTGGAGTGGTGAAATGGACTCAAGCAGAGCTGCAACAACTGGACGTTGAAACTGGCAAAATTATGCATCTTCATAGGAAATGGTATCCTAAATTGTCCTTTTCACGGTTAAACTTTCTCAGACAACAGGGCGACCGTGGACTTTTGAGTTTGGAGTGTCTACATATCAGAATGGTATTGGATGGAGCTTGTATAGTCATCAGGAGTTTATATACTTTTCTTTGCATGGTCCGCGACCAAGAAAATGCAGGGATTGGAGCATTTCTTTATAAAGCAGCAGCACGTGCATCCGAACTTGACTCGATGAACACGGATTTATTCCGTTTAGTCCAACAATTAGCATAATGACTGAGTTTTTCTACTTCGTAAAATAATTTATTAAGCTGATGACCGGTCAGGTATTGTCATCTAGTCGTGGACTTGTTAATCTTTAGTAGTTAGTAGGAATGTTCATATACATTATGAATCCGCTATAACTATCACTTCTCTCATTTTTATTTATACATCTTCCTTAAGAAGATAAGCAGGCGGGTGACACTCCGAGTCTTACCAAAGAAATGGCAGCTTCGTGAGGGGTATTACAAGAAGTAGTAAAATCCACCAAAGATTGTTCATTAAAAAATGTTGTTGTTCGAAACTTTGGTTATATTTTATAGGTGTAATTTGTTATTTAAAACTTATTTGAAATTTAATGATAGGTTTATGATACCTGTATATACAGTTTGGCCTCCATAATTATATTTTTTGTAATGAATTTTTTATAAAAATCCTGCTAATATCTGATTAATTTTCACTTTTAGTGAAGAACAACTAGCTAGTGAAAAGTCTGGTTGTTTTAATATTAGTTTATTGTAAACAAACGACATATTTAATGAAGATGAATATTGTGAATAAATGCTACTTGGATTTCCATTGACGATATTCAACCAATCATTACGGCTTTGAACTCTGAAAAAAAAAATGTCAAGCAATCTTCAAGCATAGTGATTCATCTTTACCTTCCCAGTCTACGGTTCCAGATCCATCAGTATCAATTTCGTCAACCATATTGTCCAGATCATCTTCAGACAGATTGTCATCCAGCTCTCTCAGTATTTCTCTTAGAACTTCTATAGTGATGAATCCATTTCCTTTTGACAATCAAACTATTAAGTATCTCCAATACAAAGTGAATGCTTAGGTTATCGAAATCTGTGCCATTTATACCAACACTAGATATTTGAAGAGTACAATTTGTGGTATTTTTTGTTGGTGTGGTCCAGTTTTAATTGTCTCACTATAGCCATCTTGAAAGTGGTAGCAGACACAGTCAGTTGAATGGAAAAAAATTGTCAATTTTCAGTTTCTGGGAATATGAACATGGCATGGATAAAATAAAGTGTTATGAGGATTTATATGAAAATTTCGAAATTTATCTAACTCAATTAACTTTGAATCTATTTTAGAAATCAAAATAGCGATATTTTGAGAACCCTATATGGACCTTGCTGTATATTCGGTAAAAAAAGATAAGGGAATTCTATAAATCGAAGTTTGTACTTATGTAAGTATAAATATATTTACTATAATAATAATAGTAACGCGTACATTTCAAACAATGCTGGAAACATAAAAATATTTATTGACTGGGCTTTTTTGTTGTAGGTAAATTCAAATAAAGACAATGTTAAATTTTGCTAATTTCATACTAACAATTGTATAAATCTCTCATATTGGACTATTTGATTCGTTTTTTGTTGAAAACAATAAAAAACTTGATATTTCAGAACAATATCCTGGAAACTTTTTCAACTTTGATGTTTGGGAAAACGTAACAACAAAAATTCTTCCGATTTACTGTTTTTAATCAATCTCACCATCTCTATCATATAGTCGAAATGCGCCTTTTAGTTCAGTCTGGATCGCCTCTGTATCTTCTTCCTCTTCTTCTACAAGAAATCTTGCGGCTAAGTTAGCAAATTCTTCAAAACTCACTTCTCCGTTTCCATCTTCATCGATTTCATCAATGATGCTCTAAGGAACACCAAGAAAGATCGTGATTACCATGGAATGCAATTACTTGAGAAACTGTATACAAACGATGCGAAACTTTTATAATCCACTAAAAATTTTATTTCATAGAAATCTGATTGAGTATTGGCACAATTAACTGGGTTATATATTTCTGTTCGAGCAATAATACCATTATACAAGGTGTTTAAAAATTCTGTACAAATATTTCAATGGCGGGTACCTGGGAGACGTTTTTTCTCATGAACAGGTGTCCCAAAATTCACCCAATCCAAGCTACAGACATCGTTACAATTATTCATCAAATATTTGGAAAATTTGAAGGTTCTTGGTTTTTTGAACGCTCTATTCATTTCTCGCTTCAAAAATAAGGTTACCAACTATAATAAGACGGCGAATGTATGGGTGGCCGAATCAATGGAAATGAAAATGGAATATTGAAGTAATAAACTAAAATACTTAGTGGGCTATGACTTTTCACTTTGTTTCTCCTTTTGACGCTTTTGAAGTTTAAATTGTATAAGTGACTTTGCAATTTTGCATTTTTTAGTTTTTTGCTGGATCGAACTTAGAAATTTTTGCAAAATCAAACATCAACCAGAAATTTGTTACTCAAACTGTTCGTGATTTGACCTAATAAATAATGCTGGATTAAACTTACGTCTATTTCTTCTGCCATTACGTGGGTTCCCAACATATCCATGATGGTACTAATCATATCAGCATCAATGTAACCCTTTCTGTCCACGTCGAAAGCGTCGAAAGTAGATTTGAGCACTAGGAGTTGATAACATTGTAATCAATAATAGCAAAAAAAGGACCAGGGCAGTTTGGCCTTTGAGATAGATTTGGATGCACACTAGACTAAACCTTTCTTTCTTGCTCCTCGACGGATCTTTGTCTCACAGCTACTTCCTCTGTAAATCGTTTGCATATCTCATAGACCAAGCTGGCCTGGTTGAAGTGTACATTTGGTTAGACATCTTAACCCTGTAAAGCCTAGCGTTGCACACGTGCAACGTAAATTAGGGGTTTTGAACCATGCTGTGACGGAAAATCTTTTCATTTTGGCAGATAGTTGGCACCACAATGTCTCAACAGAAGGCTATCACGAACAAACCTTGATTGATTGTAACGATTTTCTGGATCGTGTTCTTCAAAATATTGGTTTTGCGAGCTAAGGTTCCAAAAATCAGGAGATATGGACGTGCAGTTTGAGTTAGTAAAATTTATACACCTCATTAAATGGAATTTGACTGTATTTTAGCATTTGAATATTTATTATTAGTATGCCATGCGTAAGATTTTCAGTTGAGGTTTATTATACAGTGTGACAATTTAAAAACTTACAATGGGCTATATCTCACGAACGAAAGATGATATCAAAAAATGCTCAAAACCGTTTCTAGGATAGGAAGGGGGAACTAAAATGACATAAAACAGAACTCGCCCCCATCAACCCCCTAGGCCCCACCTACCCCGACTATAAAAGTTTAAGTGGCAGACCCCTACTTGTGATACATCATTGAAAAGCCTATAAGAAATGCTATCCAATGGTATACATAATAATTGTACAGGGTGTATCAATAATTACCAAATTATTATCCAACAATTTAAAAAACAAACTTGTGATACAATGTTAAAAATCTTTAAAGGCCAATAAAACCTTATTTCTGTTTTCTGGTTTCTGTTGGTTTCTATACATCTTGGTCGCAGTCAATAATTTTTTGTTTATTTGAGACATTTAAATGTCATAAGTGTCATCATTGTGTACGATTAGTACTGTTATTCGCTGTAGTTGTCACGATGGTTTACAGTATACCTGAACGTGTGGAGATAATTTTCATATTTGGCTCGCAGAACCAGTGTTATTTACGAACAGCTCAAATATTTAATGATAGTTGAAGAATTTAGAGAAACGGGATCAGTGCAAAATAAAAAAAGGGATGCTCCAAGCTTACTGAATGAAGCAAGCCAAGTTGAGGTCCTTGGGCAATTTGCAATAGAGTCTACTGCATCAACACGTCAGGTATCTACAATGACTGGACTATCACGTGAGTCGGTCAGGAAGGTGTTGAAATTACATAAGTTTCACCCGTACAAAACGCAAATTCTTCAAGAACTAGGCGGTGATGACCCAGACCGACGAATTGAGTTTTTTGAACTAATGACTGAAAGATTTCGCGTTGAACCTAGACTATTGAAAAATATTTGTTTCAGTGATGAATGTACTTTTATGCTGAATGGCAATGTGAATAAACAAAACTGTCGGTACTGGAGTGATACGAACCCGCATCGACACACAATATCCTGAAAAACTTAATGTCTGGGCAGGGATATTAGGGGATTCTTTAATTGGCCCCTTGTTTATACCACTCATTTTATGTGGCGACATTTATCTGGATATGCTGGAAAACACCATCCAACCTTTAATTGTGCATGAATTAGAGAATCAAAGGGATGACCAAGGCAATCTAGCTCTAGAAGAAGATTTGCTGCACTACCAACAAGATGGAGCACCTCCTCACTATGCCGCTTCAGTTAGGCACTGGTTGGATACTAATTATCCGAACAAATGGATTGGAAGGAGAGGTTCTATTGAGTGGCCACTGAGGTCACCAGACTTAACGCCACCTGATTTTTTTTATGGGGTTACCTCAAGTCAGTTATGTATAAAACTCAACCTGCGTCACTTGGGGACTTGCGGGAAAAAATTACTCAAGCATGTCGCGCTATTACTAGAACAACATTTGTCAAAGTTCGTGCAGAATTTGAAAATAGGCTGTACTATTGTTTACAAAACAACGGAACCCACTTTGAACATTTACTTCATTGACATTTTTAACAAATTTGTAGTTCAACAAAAACTTCATTAAATTTTCCTTTTAAGGCAAGGTTTTGTAATTATTTGTTCACCCTGTACCATTATTATTCATACCGTTGGATAGCGTTTTTTGTAGGATTTTCAATAATGGATCACAAGTAGGGGTCTGCCATTTAAACTTTTTCAGTTGGGGTAGGTGGGGCCTAGGGGGTTGATGGGGGCGAGTTCTTTTTATGTCATTTTAGTTTCCCCTTCCTATCCTAGAAACGATTTTGAGCATTTTTTGATATCATCTTTCGTTCGTGAGATATAGCCCATTGTAAGATTTTAAATTGTCACACTGTATTTCAAAAGACATGTGTCGCATATATGCAACAGTAGGATAATATACTACTGTATTCTGTAGTTTTGATTATTTCGCGGTAATTCTACATTTTTGTTTTAGAAAGGGTTTTTTCCTCCAGGAGGCACTGAATATGGCTTATGCCTATGATACCATTGACTTTGAAATTATTGACTTTAATGTTAACGATGGAGATTCTGGGGGTGAAGATGAGGATCTAAATCATATTTCTGGTCGACAAGTTCAGACACAAGCAAAACTGAAATTGGGCAAAGTTTATGGTACCTTCTAAAATTTGGAATTTTAATTCTTAGTAGCTGTAACATAATTTTTGGTTTTGAATATTGGGCTAGATATGCTCTTCACACGCATTTAAAAAGTGAAATGTGAGTTGCTTAAATGGCAATTCTAGTAAGGAAAAACAACACAATTGAATTGCGTGCGGGTATAGAGTCAATTACGCACGTTTGTAGAAAAAATGTTTGTTAGTCTTGAAATGCATTTTAGACGAATAATTCGAATAGAAAGTCTTGGACAAAGTTGAGTGGATGAGATACCTACTGTGGAAGTAAAATACGAATACATTTGACCTCAAGTTCAGTCACATTTCATCAAACATTTGTGTTGTTTAAGAAAAATTATTGTTTAAGGAATAAAATTAAACGTATGAATACGATGTTGCTGAAACTTTGACACTGAAGTATTTTATCATAACTTTAAATAGTTTACTTACTCCGTATTTGTTCCTTCTCTAGCTCATCCTGAAATCAATTTATTTAAGTATTATAACTGAACAATTATTAATATTTTTTAATTAACGGGCACGTGTTTTTATTCACCGGTGGATACACAAATTCGCACACTTCGTCCTTATGTTATAATAATATACGAGCGAAGATCTGTGGATCCACCAGTGAATATAAAAACATGACCAATAATTTCACGGTTGTTAAAAAAATTAGATATGTTTTTCAAGGAGGACATTAATGCACAAATATCTGTCAGATGCAGTTCAGTGTCGGTAGTGGTATTAGCCAGGGAAGTAGTTGTATTCGGTTGAGACATTTTCCAATCTTCCTACTCTTTGGGAATGTATTAAATTCAATTATTTGTTATTCTCGCAAAAATTACACGGACTTTGAAATACTGGATAAAGGACACTTTTTGTTTATTTGTTGAGAGTTGAAAGTTTTTACAGCAAAAAGCCGATACCGGTCCTAACAAATATACTAGAAATGAGTGGAAATTAGGAAACGTTCCTTTATAAATAATTTGTTTCACATCCTAAGGTTTTTTTTACTACTTTTGAAACTGTTATTCCACATACGGGTATTCTATACATACAGTGACGCCCAATTAAAATTAAAACACCCGTATGAAACATACATTTTCAAACCGAATGGATGATTATTTTTTCAAAATGGTTAAGGCTTTTGCCGCCGAAGTTTTCAGTGTCACAATTTCCACTCGGGTTTGAAAGCCGTCGTTTTTTTGAATTTCATTCTAACGTTTCGCTAGCGCGAGTGGCTAGCTTCTTCAGAGGCTTATACATCATGAATAATCTCAGATGACTGGAGATTCCGTCTGCGAAGATTTTATCTATTCTGATTTAGGTGGTCTTGTTCGTTAATTACCGTATCTGGATTTGGTACATTCTCACTAACCCTAATTGACCCCTTTCTACCTGCCAGCCTATTGTCGTTGATATCCTTTGTTATTTCAGAATTGCTTATTACCGTAACTGGGTAAGGCATATTTTCGGTAACATGAACATGAAGTGACACCTTTTTACCTGCTGTCTTACTGTCTTGCTCCCAACCAGGGATACCATAGCCGACTTGTATGGGAGGCAATAGAGATCCACAAACACACGGATAATTTCAACAGAACAGAAGAAGCTGTGAACCTCAACCGAATATGGAATCCTATTCTTAGAAATTCCAAAATAACAAAAGAAAACTACGACATTTAGACATCAGGTAGAAATGGGTCAATTAGGGTTAGTGAGAATGTAGCAAATCCAGATACGGTAATTAACGCACCTGAGTCAGAATAAATACAATCTACGCAGCCGGAATCTCCAGTTATCTGAGATTATTCATGATGTGTAAGCCTCTGAAGAAGCTAGCCACTCGCGCTAGCGAATCGTTATGAAGAAATTCCAAAAAACGACGGCCTTCAAACCCGAGTGAAAAATTGTGACACTGGGTTATTTTTTCATTATGTAGACACTCGTTAATTCCACTAGGATACCAGATTTCATGAATCAGTCTAATTTTTTAAGGTCAAAAATTTTTAAAAATTATTAGAAAAAATATGACTACACCACTGGATTCAGGAGGTGTCGAAGTATCAGTGATCGGAATTTCCACGAAATCTGTTAAAAAATTTCAAATGTCATTCTCTCATAATTTTTTTATTAATGAACAGATTTCGATCAGAAATATTTCCAGACTTCCGGAATCCAGTCCAGTGCAATCAGATAATTGATAGAAGCTATCCTCTAACCTATAATTACTACGTTTATTTCGAAAGTTCTATCCGGATATAATCTCAAGCGGCTTGGTAAATCCTACTCAAATCCACGTTAATCCTCGAAATAAACGGATGAGATTAGGAGCTAAAGCGGATTGGAAAAATTAATCCAATCCAAACAATTTGTTGGATTGGTTTATGGTCAGCTACTTTAAATATACGAAATAAACGCTTAATCCACTTTTCATCCGGATCGGAATTCTGAGCCTAGCTTCACGTACCTTAAAACTGTCAAAAATATCAAAATTGAAAATCGGCTGGATGAATTATTGGTTAGGTATTTCTCTGTTGATGTTTCTTGTTACATTTGAAGTATTTTTTCCAACAATGAATGTAAATAAAAAAGCAATTGCAATCATTTCTGCACTTTACTTTGTTTGTGCTAGTAATATTATTTTTAATACACACTTATTTCTAATAGCGTGGAAGAAGAAAAAATTCACAACTGAACATTAACAATGGTAACATACAAAACAAATGAGAGAGAGCTTTTAATGTTTTGATATTTTACCTTATTGAATATTTTGTTATCTTTTGTATATTTAAAAAAATATAATGTTGTTGACTGTCAAGTTGTTGAAAGAAAAAAAGTCAATTAAAACGCTGAGACGAAAAATTAGTTATATTGGCAATTTTTGAGACCAGAACAGCTTGAATAATTAATTGTAACAGGCTGACCGAATTAAATCTTGTGCATTGTGCCAGATTAAGGATTTAAATTTCAAGCCGCTTGATATTATATCCGGATAGAACTGTCGAAATAAACATAGTAATCTATTGCCTTATAAATTGTTGCTATTGGTTGATAAATGCTATATTATTATCTAAAATTTTCAGCCTGTACAACGTCGTTACCGCCACATTATTTTCAACTATAATGAGAAGTTAGATGTTTATGAGGCCTTCTATCGCAGCTGTCGGGATTGATAATATTTTATTCAAACGAGGTTATTTTCGATATAGTACATACAGTTATAACTGAAAGGATAAAAAATATTAAGCAATTCATTGTAGAAATACTGAACATGAGAGTTGTTTAAAAAATTTCTTATTCTCGATATCTGTTACACTCCGACCTAATTCTGACATTTCTGAAAATTTGATAATATTATCTATATTGTTTGGAATGCCAGGCAATTCACACTCTGATTAATAATTGGGTCTAATGGGTTGAAAAATTACTATAAATACTCACCATGTTGTCTTCACTCTCATCACGAAATTGAAAGACTCACGTGAAATCACGAAGAATATATCTTTTCTTAGACACCAGTTGAGGAGGGGATGATTAAAGGAAAACAACTATCATATTTCTTTTAATCTGTTTTTATTTCGAATGCAGCCATACATTCAATTGTTAGAATTGTTGGGTAGAGAAGTAACGAATGGATTTGAAGCATAGTTCGTCTGAAATACTTCATAGCCGTTTTAGTTTCTTTTTTTATCTGGAGTGCAGCTGACTGCTGGTCATCTTCTAATCGTCTCCTCCCGTCATAACTTCCATGAATTCTGAAATAATAGCAGATACTGAGCAGGGACGGATAAAGAACAATCTGGATAAGTCTTTGACCTGGGCGGGGATTGGTTATTGTCCGGTCTTTTGTAAAAAGGGTGATGTATTGTATAAGAACGAGCTGGTCTCTGTGGTATTTGAGCATTCGTTCATTTTCATCAAAAATCGATTCTTGATTTTGGCCATTTACGATAGGAGAATTTTATAGTTAGAAATCGAACTACCCCAGCAAGATGATGATTGTTTCAGTAATGAAATAGAAAGCCATATAAAAGATGGAAAACAAACAATTGTGTCGAAACCAAAATAAGAAAGCTGACGTAATGGCAGAACTATTTTCGAGTATAGTGGAAAACCTAGCGGAGAAAATAAAATAGGCCGACATGGAACATACCACTGAACAAGAAATTGGAGATATAATTATAACGCTGAAAAATAATGAATCACCTGGAATAGACGGTATTAGTATTGAAACACTGAAAGGGATTGTAGATTTCATAAAGTCTCTGTCTGTCACATTATAATAATAACAATAATAATGAAGGCATGGCTAATGACCATAGCAGTCGATGCCAAGACACAAAAAAGAATAATAATAATAAAGACCTTTTTTATTTTCAATAACGTGAAACAAATAAAACAAAATACAAAATATTTTGAAACTAATAATAATAAGTTCAATTCAGACAGAGAAGATTTCAGTGAATGATTTGTTCTTCCACTTAACCCCTAACATGTCTATAAAATATCTATAATGGACCTCAATCTGACTGAAAAATAATATTAATAAATTAAAATAAGCAAATTACAAAGATCCACAATAAAAATCCAAAAAAAACGAACACACTTATCTGTTCCTATTGGTTTGATTCAAATGAATAATTTTTCCATAACCTTTTAAATGTAGTTGGTACCCTTATTTTTCTTGAAATGTGGGGGAATATGATTATATCATTGTTTATATAGAAGTAAGATAGTTAGTGTAATTGGTGTTGGACGCAAACGCGAGTGTCATCTAGCGTGATTAGTTACAAAAATGAATATTTGACGTCATTTTAATGCAGGTTCCTTCAAAAAACCCTGATTTTAATGCTGTCCCATTGTTTCCATCAAGTTACGACATGACTTGGAGGCCAGATAACTGAAGTTACGACATGACTTGGATGCGAGCTCACTATCGCCATCTACATATCGCATCCATTTTGATCAAATTATAATCCCATAAGGTTGACTAACTATCTTCTATATAAACAATGATTATATAGTGATGCGATTTGATAGCTGAATGAGCGTCTGAAAGTTTGGGTTTGAACAAGGGTGGCCTTAAATCTCATATTCAAGTTGTGGACATCGGTTCGATGCGATTGCGAAACTAACTTTAAAAATGTATGATTCCGTGGATGAAGAAAAAAACAGTTGAAGTCAAAGGAAAGCTGAGCCAACCAAAGAAGATAAAATATGGAGTACCTCAAGAAACGATCTTGGGACCAATTCTTTTTAGCATTTATATGAATGACTTTTTCAAATATTGTCCAGTTTTGCTATTGACGCAAAGATGTTTTATGAAGATAACACGTGGAGTTCGCTGAAAAGGAAAGTTGAGAACAATTTCAAGACTATTATAAAAATCTTCAACAGCCGGATTGTAACAAAAACTAACTTTGTTCCCTTCGCAAGTTATAAGAATGGATTACCGAATTACAACACCCTGAAAATAACAACTGGTACATGCACAATTGAAATAACAACAAAAAACTCCATTAAATATTTAGGCATACATATAGGATGTGAGTTCAATTCCTAAAATTGTATTTTTTCAAATATTTTTGATTAAATCAATTAGAGTAATGTTCGATTTTTATAATATTTTTCAATATTTGTATTTTCAACGACGGCATGAAAGTTTATAATCGAAACAGATTTCTAATGATATGATTAAAATAGTCGTAGAAAAACTATAGTGTAAAATATACTATTGCTTACTTTCTCTTTCTCATACGGTATTATTAGTTTTTAGTGTGTTGAAGCGAATTACGTCATTCAGATGATTTATTTTATATCTGCAAAGAATTTGAAATAAATAACATTTGTAAACACATAATGAAGAGAACTTTCGAATGAAGTATCACTTGTACCTACTTTCTATTAAATAATTTGGGGGTTGTCACTGGAAGGGCGTTGAAAGCAGGGAAGATATTTTGTCATTTCAAAATCTAAAATTGACGTGTTTCGAGATATTTTTTAAATACGCACAATAGTTGAAATAACTTTTAGGCTGTCTAAAAGAGGAAGGAAGTGGCAAACCGTTGATATCAGGACCATTACCCCCTGGACAAACCCCTTTCCGGACTTAAACCCCCCGACAATAGCCCCCTTGACCCTAACCCTCACGTATAAAATACCCCAGTTCAATGAACCCCCGGTATAAAAGCAGTAATAAACAATTTACAATTATTTATCCCAAATAGTGAAAACTTCCAGCACTTGATTTTCTTCCCCCAGGCGATGGTGTGAAATGTTTTTGAAGATCTATGTGATTCAGTTACCACTAAAGAAGCTATACCAGTAGCAGATTATTTCGAAGAGAAATATATTGGAAAACCAATACATCGTGATCAAATTACCAGCAACTTGGAATGCAAGGTTAGTTAGATTAGGTTGGGTTGTGTTCCTTTTTTTCCGTTGGGATATTCGGTGGGAAGTCAGACGAAAGAGACACGCCTCAGGCTTGACTTCCGTCTGGTAATTTATAAAATGCGAGAGCAGTGAGTATCTGCTCGCTAATACTAATTAGTGATTGAATTACCAATAACTTGGAAAGCTAGGTTAGTAATGTCCTTTTTTTACGTTAAGAAATTTCTTTCTTCTGGTAATTTAACTTGTACCTGTTTTTTTTTTGTTCCGGAGGTTTTCTATTCCGATGGTTTTTTGTACTGGGGATGGGGGTTAATGTCCGGGGATTATTGTCGGGAGGTTTTTGTCTGGGGGTTTTTTGTCAAGGGGTAAATTTTCCTAGAAGACTTCCCAGTGCCACTAGATAGAGAAACACGACAAACACGACAAACACATCATATCTTTAGTCGAAGGTGGAACAAAAACATTCATATTGATTATTTAATTTGAATAGGGCATTCAAACCAAGCAATATCAAGTTGGATTAACTTACCATCAAAATCAACCGTTCCTGATCCATCTGAATCTATCTCAGCAATCATCATATCCAGTTCGTCACCTGTTATTTTATCATCTAGCTCTTTCAGGATTTCTTTCAATGTGCTTGTTGTTATGTAACCATTTCCTGAAGAGGAACTTCAATCAAATTTGTATATACGCTCTCAGCAAAAGGTCAGGAAATAGACTAGTTTTGCAGTAAATTTTATCGTGATACAAAACGAAGCAAATGTATTCTTTTGTTTCAACGAAAAGAATCGTGCTCGATCGTTTTTCAGTTTGAAATATTAGAATAAAATAATTTGAGTTGAAAGTTAAGAGTTGTAGGAATGGAAACTAGCACAAAAAATCCACTAATGCATATATTCAAAACTAACCTTCTTTGTCGTAGAGACGGAATGCTTCTTTCAACTCTTGTTGCATGGCTTCGGCATCTTCTTCAACCATAAATCTCGCAGCTAACGTGATAAACTCTGCGAACTCTAGTTCCCCGGATCCTAAATTAGGTGAAATGTATATTGGAAATGTTCATCTTCCTGATAATGACATACTCACCGTCTTCATCTACTTCGTCTATGATTTCCTTCAACATTGAATCTGTAGTTTGAATCCCAAGCATACTCAAAATAGTGCCGATCATGACGGTCCCAATACTGCCCTTTTTTTCTACATCAAAAGTGTCGAAGGCATTTTTCAGTACTGAAAAGAACTCAAAGCTAATTGCGATGATGACCAGTTTATAATATACTTACAGGCAATTTGATCTTTATTGAGTTCTTCCTGAAAGAATATTGTTCAGATTGATTAAAAGTTTGATTTTGTGGAGGAAATTTATTTCTTGATATGGTTTTTATATGCGTCAAGTTGGTGATCCACATTTGGAACATCTGTCCATGTTGTATCAATTTGTGCCATACGTTATGAATTTTGTACCTATGTAGTTTTCTAGATATTTAGAGTTTTTCATATGAGTCACTAACTTGACATATATGGAAATTTCAAAACTTTCTTTCTCCACCAAACTATGCTTATTTTGTGACAATTTGTGCCGTGAGTTATGAATTTTGTGCTCGTTTAGTATTCGAGGTATTTGGAATTTTTCATATGAGTCACCAACTTGTTTCTGTGACTCATATAAGAAAATTAAAAAATTTGCCATTTGAAAAAAATTTATAATTTCAATTTCAAAATAGAATTTCATATAACACATACATTTTGACCGAAAACAGTGGAGTTGTATTCTTCCCAAAATTTTAGGGCTGCAATTAGTAATTCTATAGCATTCTAGATTAAAAAATAGAATTCTGAATAAAAAAAAATGGTTACAAAAAGTGACAAATGATACGTGGTTGTATTCAGAATGTCATTTGTAGACAAAAAAGGTGATAATATACTGGGTGTCCCATATAAAAATCGAAAGTTTATGTCACTTCCGGTGAAACCGGAAGTTCCATGAACTTGAGTTACTTTTCAAAAAACGCAGTTTTGTGTCTTATGCAGATCCTCCAAATGTCATTCTATTATCTTCAAAAACAAAAAAGTGATATACCTTCCGCGGACACTCGGTATAAGTCACAGCGATCGATTGATTCCGGGACGAATTTTAACTAATCTGAAATAATAAAATGATGAGATAGATGGAAGGAAAGAATTTCAACACGACAAGAGGAATATATATTTTCCTAGAGTGCCATTTTACATCTATCAGTTCTTTATCAATACCCCACCTAGTATAACAGAAATAAAAAACTACATCAACATAACCTACTAGAAATGGTATATGCATAGAGCATATCTATTTGAAGACAATGATTATGCCATTCAAACCGAATAATAATTATTGACAAAATCAAAATATTTAAAATCATGTTTTAAAGAGAAACATCCTCAATTGAAAATTGAATCAATGCATGACTCCTCTGGAAATGGAAAACCTACGATAAAATTGAAGTTAATTTTTTGTAATATCTAACAGAAAACAACTACTTCCCCGGCAAAAGCCACGCTGGACAAATCTGAATGTGAAAATTTCTATTTTCATTCAGATAGTTGATTATTTATTAAATGTCCAGTTTCCATTGGAGATTCTTATCTATGAATGAGATAAGGGAGAATGTTATTCAGAAGTATCACTCACAGAAAATCGCTCATTCCATTGATGCGTGAATAATTGCATCTCTTTCGCTATGCCTCCAATACATTTTGGTCGACAAAAATCTATTTCACTTTTCTAAGATCATCAGGGAGGTCGGAAGAATTGGAAAACATACTCTTCAGAAGCAATTTCATACTGTAATGAGGAATTGTTGGACTATTTCTTGTGGGGTGAAACGTTGAAAATATTTTTCTGACATAAAACCTGTCATGGGTATGGCATGTATTGATTCAATTTTCAATTGAGAATGTTTCTCTTTGAAACATGAACCCCTTCCAAGAGATGTTATCTTGTAAGATGGAAAACAGCGACTACATTTCAACTTTCAGTCGCAGATGATTCCACAACTGACTTTATGAACATCCTGAAATCAACATGCCATACCCGTGACAGGTTTTATGTCAGAAAAATATTTTCAAAGTTTCACCCCACAAGAAATAGTCCAACAATTCCTCATTACAGGGTGAAATTGCTTCTGAAGAGTATGTTTTCCAATTCTTCCGACCTCCCTGATGATCTTAGAAGAGTGAAATAGATTTTTGTCGACCAAAATGTATTGGAGGCCTAGCGAAAAAGATGCAATTATTCACGCGAATGAGCGATTTTCTGTGAGTGATACTTCTGAATAACATTCTCCCTTATCTCATTCATAGATAAGAATCTCCAATGGAAACTAGACATTTAATAAATAATCAACTATCTGAATAAAAATGCAAATTTTCACTTTCAGATTTTTTCTCTCAAGTTATATAGGGTCTTTCTCAATATCTATCAGATGTAGTTCAATGTCCAGCGTGGCTTTTGCCGGGGAAGTAGTTGTTTTTCCATTTGCAGAGGAGTCATGTATTGATTCAATTTTCAATTGAGAATGTTTCTCTTTGAAACATGAATCCCTTCCAAGAGAGGTTATCTTGTACGATGGAAAACAGCGACTACATTCCAACTTTCAGTCGCAGATGATTCCACAACTGAGTTTATGAACATCCTGTTCATATTTTCAATGAAATCATTTAAAATCATATTATTGTAAAATACCAGCATTAAAATAACATAGATACGTATAAATGAAAACAATATTGAACTCTTAATTCGTATGATTGGAAACTTACTTATGAAGTGTACTTCAACCCAATCACTTTAGCTTTGTATGTTTTCAGATTCAGCTATTTTCCTAATTTTAGAGTTTAATGACTGAAAATTAGCTATTATTCTCGGGGACTTTCCGAAAAAATTATCCAGATTTCATTATTCTACTAATACTCCAGAAAAGTTGTAAATAAATGTACCATTGAAGCTATCAGATATCAAGAAGACTGGTAAAGGCATGTTCAACATCTCATTCAAAACTGTAATGTGTAACAAGCAACTTTGAATTCGGGCAAACCATGTACCAGATTTATAATTCATCAGCATTTTTTCTGATCTCATCTGGAAATATTTTTCTTGAAATTTTCTATTGTATGTAACATTTGGGTTGTTCCAGTATCCTCATCAATTTGTCTTTTATAAAATCATCTTGCATAAATATCTCGAAAACTGAATTGGCACAAAATTCTACAAACGGCACAAATTGGCACATAATGGGCTCAAAATACTCATAATATTTCCGACTCTGAGTCGAAAGGTCCGGAGTTCCTGCCCCAGTTGCGGCTGAGATTTTTTAATTCAATTTGACCTATTTAATTATTAAAATCTCGTGGCTCGACTAGGGTGAGTCCTGCACGATTCACTGTTGAGTTCCAATTAACAGTGCTGATCTTAAGGTGGAGTATGGAGGTAGTAACAAGGCCTACCAGAACACATGGCTTATGACCATAGCAGTCGATGCCGAAACACCAACGAAAAAAAAAATTATTAAATACCAAAATTCCAGTCATGAATTACTAGCTTGATGCACCTATGGTTTATAGTTGTTTCAACCTTTCACAGTCTTGAAGTATAAAAATGAAAGTATATTGATGAAAGTGTAGCAAATTTCAGAATACGGACCAAAGAACCCCGCACCATTCTTATGGAAAATGGGTCCCAGTGAAATTCGATGAATTTTTGATATGATGTAGTTCAAGTCAAGCTGATCAAAAGTGTCCATGGGCCCAACTCAATGCTATGGCTAGTTTTCGAGATACAGGGCGTGAAAGTTGGTAAGTGGCCATTTCTTTAAAGTAGTATTGCTTTCAGGAAAACATCTGATATAAAAATGTATTTCACGACAGATATTGCTTACCCATACAGCAATACTTCTAGACTGGTTTTTGATAAAAAATATTGTTGGATACAGGGTGAGTCCAGCATCATTCAAAATGAAATTCTCAATCAACCCTACGAAGTGAAGATGTGACCAAACCAAGTATCACACTGATACGCTCATCTTTTGAATATGCCAAAATTGATAAATTCAACATTTTGTACAAGGTGAGTCAAAATGTGACAGTTTTTATGGTGACATTTTGTATATTTTTATTTTATATTTTGAGCTTTAGGGATACTTGACCACCAACCATTCAACATATTTCTTGAACAAAATTGATATACAGTATGAGACAAACACTAGGTGATGACAAGAATTGCGAAAAGAAGATTTTTTTATAACTCATCCTGTAATTGATTTGCTGAATTTTTGATATGATGAAGTTCAAGTCAAGCTGATCAATAGTGTTCATGGGCCCAACCTTGAAAAATAAACAGTTTTTTCTCTACAAGGTGTTGAACGGTACCGTTTCAAACACTTTGATCTATATTTGTCGATTCGTTTCATTTATATTAAAATTTTCATTTCCAGCTTCTCACAAAAGGAAAATTCCTGTTACGTCCAGGGAACATCGTGTGAAGCAAAAAAAATCCTATTGATTTTTAATTTTTGAACATTTCAATTCTCAGGGAACAAATATCTCGGTAAAGAATTCGAATGCTGGGTTGTTTAGTTCAAAAACAAATAAAATATAAGAGAGAGCGAGAGGAAAAGAGAAGAGAAAGAGAGAGAGAGAGGTGGGTGAGAGGGTGGGGTGGTACTGTGGGTCTTCAGACTTCCAACAAAGTGGTGGGAAAAGTGTATTTTTCATGTTGATTTCATTGAAAATATGAAGCGGATGTTCATAAAGTCAGTTGTGGAATCATCTGCGACTGAAAGTTGGAATTTAGTCGCTGTTTTCCATCGTACAAGATAACCTCTCTTGGAATGGATTCATGTTTTAAAGAGAAATTTTCTCAATTGAAAATTGAATCATGTTATCGCAACGAAACTATCGATAGACTACCACATGCCACGTTGGAAACCCAGTGTATTGTTGATGAACACTATTGATCAGCTTGACTTGAACTTCATCATATCAAAAATTCAGCAAATCAATTACAGGATGAGTTATAAACAAATCTCATTTTCGCAATTTTTGTCATCACCTAGTGTTTGTCTCATACTTTATATCAATTTTGTTCAAGAAATATGTTGAATGGTTGGTAAAGCTCAAAATATAAAATAAAAATATACAAAATGTCACCATAAAAACTGTCACATCTTGACTCACCCTGTACAAAATGTTGAATTTATCAATTTTGACATATTCAAATGATGAGCATATCAGTCTGATACTTAGTTTGGTCACATCTTCACTTCGTAGGGTTGATTGAGAATTTCATTTTGAATAATGCTGGACTCACCCTGTATCCAACAATATTTTTTATCAAAAGAAGTATTGCTGTATGGGTAAGCAATATCTGTCGCGAAATACATTTTTATTTTAGATATTTTCCTGAAAGCAATACTACTTTAAAGAAATGGCCACTTACCAACTTTGACGCCCTGTATCTCGAAAACTAGCCATAGGATTGAGTTGGGTCCATGGACACTTTTAATCAGCTTGACTTGAACTATATCATATCAAAATTTCATCGAATTTCACCGGGACCTATTTTCCATAACAATGGTGCGGGGTTCTTTAGTAATTTTATTCGAAACAACAGTCTTGTAAACACAATAACTTGAAAGGGCAAATTGATCCATCTACACTTCTATAGATTTCCTTGCATTATTTTCATTTTCAGATCTTGCAAGGATAAAACAACTAAAAAACCATGTCAAGGAATATTTTTTTTTATATTTATTGATTTCAGATTTTCTCAATTTGGTACTCACCGTCATGATCAATTTTTAATGACAGTTTTTCACAGACTAGTTTATGGGAATGCCAGTGGAATTTATCTGGCAAGAGTATTTAAAAGTTCCGCATTCTCGAAATAGAATTTGGTAATGATTTCCTAACAATTTCATTTTTTAAGTAACCAGCTATTAATTCGTACATTAAAATTAGCTGCCGTCACAGAAACGTATTGAAGTTATTTCAGTATATTGTAATGCAAATTTTGAATTTCTGTAATGTAGATATTTTCCAAACAGGTAAAAGTGTATTTCTGGGTGATTTATGATGATTCCTAAGATTCTTTAGATATCTTTCTGAATATTGATCCTACTCCATGAATGCTTTTTATCACAAGATTTCTCGATATTAATAGACCAGTCACTTTAGCATTGAAAAACCAAAAATAGGTGGAAAATAGTGCGCAAAGAAACAATAAAAATTTGCTCCCTCGTACAAGATCCAACATTGTTAAAAATGACTGTAGAGTATTTTTTCGGATTTAGGTCTCAGATTAAAGAAAATGATATTTCTTAAAAGCCGACGTTTCGTGAATTTATTTTGACATCTTCAGGGCACTGTAAGATAAATGGGAATGTTACAATTTTATAAACAGTAACAGAAAAAAAAAACAATTATTATGTAAAGTAATTTCTTCTCTTTTTGGACATTATTATTATTATTCCAGAAACAACAACTGAACATTGTTAAGGTGACGGATAATCAATAAACTTGTTTATAAAGAAAATATTATTTCTCCTTACATAAGAGGAGTTTTCCGTGTTAAAAAATAATAAGGTTGTCCACCATGATAGTTGGTTTCTGTCTTGACAGATATACATATAAAACTCAGCTTAAAACAACAAACTGAGCAACAAACAAGCTGAGTTTTATATGTATATCTGTCAAGACAGAAACCAACTATCATGGTGGACAACCTTATTATTTTTTAACACGGAAAACTCCTCTTATGTAAGTAAAAATACTATTTTCTTTATAAACAAGTTTATTGATTATCCGTCACCTTAACAATGTTCAGTTGTTGTTTCTGGAATAATAATAATAATGTCCAAAAAGAGAAGAAATTACTTTATATAATAATTGTTTTTTTTTCTGTTACTGTTTATAAAATTGTAACATTCCCATTTATCTTACAGTGCCCTGAAGATGTCAAAATAAATTCACGAAACGTCGGCTTTTAAGAAATATCGTTTTCTTTAATCTGTGACCTAAATCCCAAAAACTACTCTACAGTCATCATCAGAAAGGTCGTGAATAATTTGAAATTGTTAAAAATGTAAATTATAAACAATTCTACTTATTTTGTAGAGAAAAAATGCAAAAGAGTCGCAAAGCAAAGAAAATATCATCAAAGTAAATAAATTATTTATAAAAATAGGTAATTCGTGACTGACAATAACTGTAGAATTGAAAATATCTTGAGGTTGCAGTCTGATATTGGAATTAAAGTAAACTCTTTGTCATCTTGCCAAGCTTTCGGAAATGTTTATTTCCTTCCTCAGGACAACTACAAAAGGACATTTAATAAATGGAGAAAAAATATTGAATCTATTACATAACTTGAGTAAAAATAGAAATTAGCATCAAAAAAATAATGTTGTATATTATAAAAATATTGGACAGACAAAATTTTAAATAAATGCCAATAACTTCAAGAATGATGAGAAACAATCAAGTAACTCTACTGGGTATATCGGCATTACTATAATTGTTCAACTTATCTCTGTTAAGTTTTAAAATATAAGTGTAAATTTTACTCAAATTATTGAGATCAGTTTTTTTATTTAGGCTGTTACTCTCTTCATTAATTTGCAACATTTCTAAAAATGTCCTTTTAAAAATGTTGTTTTCTATTCCAAGTACACTGACATTATCAAAACTCATTCGATGGTCAAATTGATTAACATGTTGAGCCAATGCACATGAATTCATATTTCTTTTACAATCACTTTCATTTGAAGGTATTCTACCTTTCAAGAGTCTAGATGTTTGTCCAATGTATACTTTATTACAATCGTTACAAGGAATTTTATAAACAACATTATAATTTTGGTTTGTTTCTAGAGGCGTTTTAATTTTGAAAAAAGTCGACTAATGGTCTTAATGTTTTTTTGTCCAATTTTGATATTAGTTTCTTCAATCACATTGATCAGTTTAGGTGTTAATTCTCTAATATGTGGTAATGATCGGTATTTTAATAACATGAAACTGCAAGTTGTTAAAGTTACCCATCCCTCATTGAAAGTTGAGTGTCTGAAAGAACTGAGAGATATTCTCATAGAAAATTCATATCCAAAAAATTTGGTAAACAAATTACTTTTCAATGAAAGGAGTACATCTCAGGCAACATCAGATGTTTCTCCAGAAACTTCTCAATCAATTACAAAATACCGATCATTACCACAGATTAGAGAATCAACACCTACATTGATTAATGTGATTGAAGAAACGAATATTAAAATTGGACAAAAAAACATTAAGACCATTGGTTGACTTTTTTCAAAATTAAAAACGTTTCTAGAAGCAACCCAAAATTATAATGTTGTTTATAAGATTCCTTGTAACGATTGTAGTAAAGTATACATTAGACAAATATCTATACTCTTGAAAGGTAGAATAACTTCACATAAAAGTGACTGTAAAAGAAATATGAATACATGTGCATTGGTTCACCATGTTAATCAATTTGACCATCGATTGAGTTTTGATAATGTTAGTGTACTTGGAATAGAAAAGAACATTTTCAAAAGGATATTTTTAGAAAAATTGCAAATTAATGAGGAGAGTAACAGCCTAAATAAAAAACTGATATCAATAATTGGAGTAAAATTTACACTTATATTTTAAAACTTAACAGAGATAAGTTGAAAAATTATAGTAATGCTGATATACCCAGTAGAGCTACTTGATTTGTGAAGTTGATTGACATTTATTTGAAATTTTATCGGTCCAATATTTTTATATACAACATTCTTTTTTTGAAGTTATGTAAGTATATTCAATATTTTTCTCCATTTATAGAATTGTCCTTTTGTAGTTGTCCCAAGGAAGGAAATAAACATTCCCGAAAGCTTGGCAAGATGACAAAGAGTTTTCTTTAATTGCAATATCAGACTGCAATCTCAAGATATTTTCAATTCTAAATTATTTATTCATATTTCTGTTAATAGCATGGCCAAAAAGAATCTAAAAGGGTGGAAAACGCCATGAAACGTTTTTCTCTATGTCATACGTCTCGCCGATACTTGGCCACCTCCGCGGATAACGGCAACATATTTTTTCGTTTATTTTCCACTGAAAGATTTTGCTTGCAACCTAAATTGATAATGGAAATGATGCAAAAGTTTTTTGAATTGGCCAGGAACGTAGGGAGTGATTTAATAGAAAACATACTGAATTTGTACCACAGATTTCGGGAATTTTGTCAAATCTGAAAAGAATGATAAAAATGCAAAGTTGTTGTTTTTTATTTGACAAAGTTCCGGAATTCTGTGGTGGCAAATTTTATGTGTTTCCTAGGAAATTACTAACTACGTTTCCGACCAACTCAAAACACTTTTGTCGATTGCGGGATTGATTTTTCTTATTTTTGTCTAATTTGCTGAGATTAAATTAGTCCAAAATGATTCATATTGTAAGTTTTATATATATATACATAAATATATATATATATATATATCATATATTTAAATATTTATATTTGTATATATATACATATTTATATATATATTTAATATATAACAGAAAGTTACTTATGACATCTACAGTCACTAGTTGAAACTTAATTTGAAACGTACCAAGGAATCCAAAGTTAGATGTTTATCTACTCATTCCTTGATTCGTGTCAAATTAAGTTTCAACTAGTGACTGTAGATGTCATAAGTAACTTTCTGTTATATCTGTCTTGCCTTGACGGTACTAATTCTTGAGTGGAATCGTTTTGATTTCGAGCGCTCCATAAATCCTTTCTGATGAGTGGGTGACAGCTGTTTCGCTGTCAATTAAAGGAATTAAAACGAAAAATACTCTATTTTCACTTATTTATATTTATATATATATATATTGTAAGTTTTGTATTAACGATACTATCACGGGGCCAGGTAGCCGAGTGGTTGACGCGACATGGTTTAATCACTTTGGAAGCCAGTCGGCGATGGTTCAAACCACGGCGACTGCAGAATTTTTTCTGATGGCCCGAGAAAGTGCTAGGAATCGCACGTAAAAAGGTAAGACCTCGTTAATCCTTGGCTCGCACAAGTTCCGACTTTTGAGGGCTGTCGTTCGTAAGGGAACGACAGCTGGTTAAAGGAAAAAACAATTTTAACAAAAAAACAATTTTTAACATTCACAGTTGTCAAGACAGAAAAAGGAGTGACGATCGCTTACTAAATGTAGTCTGGTTTTGACGAACAGGCAATTTTATCGCGATAAAAAACGGTGCACCATTTTTATCGCTCAGAAGTCATTTTGAAATGGCTTACTTCTACAGGAGTTGATTTATCGTTATTACATGAGTCCACACCCAGGGTTTGATCAAGCCTCTGGTGTATTCGCCATTTTCTTGGAACCAGATTTTATGTTGTTTTGGTTTTATTGGCGAAAGTATAATTTGAATAGCCTACCTGGTATATTGAATGTACACCAAGTAATTCCTCAATTGTCTTGAATAGGTTTGTTTACAATTTATAGTCTCGATTATATAATAGCAAGAGAGCCAGTGACCAAAACCATGTCACATAGCCAAGCTACTGATTAGAAAATGTACATAGAATTTATTATATTCCTTTAGAAAGTTTGTATACTACTGTTCTCCATGCGGACCACAATTTTTTCATTCGACGTTTAAGACCCATGACTACTTTGAGGAAAATGATCCCCGTCTAACATTTTTTTTCTCTCTCTTACTCTGTAGCTCCGTCTGACATAATCACTTCAAACCCTTACATTTTCCTTACTCCTCAAGATATCGCTTTATAATTCAAAATGTTTCAATAACTCAAGGACACTATTAGTCAGTTTTAATTTTCATGTAATCGGAAAATCCAGGAAGATTTAACGGGGCTTTTCCTTTTTTTTATTTTCTACTTCCCTCGAACCAAGTTCAGTAATTTGATTCCTTTCATGTTTCTTGAAGATATGTATAATTCAATAAGTCCTACAGAGGTGAATAGTTTTTGAGAATGATCGGAAAATGCTAACATTGTTTTACGGCGATATTCCGGAAAATGTCTTTAAAAAAAATGAAAATACGCGGAGCGGAACCTTCATTTTAATTGTATTTCGAAAAATGTCAAAGGTAGAGATCGACTAGATGAATAAATCCTACTGAAACAATGATGGAAATGATCTAAAAAACATGAAAACCTAAGAAAACCGAAAAAAAAATTGCAATTTGGAGAATATGAAATATCTCAGAAATGGTTGATATTTTTCTAATTCACCATCTAACTTTCTGATCGCCTTTAAAATGTATCCACATTTTTTACGTAAAATCAATCGTTCAGGAAATAAAAAAAAATTGGTAAATCGAGTATTAACCGTACTAATAAAACAAATGAAAACTTCAAAAATAATTCGAATACGTCCTCACAAGACACTCATATTTTCACACCGTTTTCTCTAACTATTAAAAAGTGGAAAAATTATGAAAAAAGTTAAAAATTAAAAAACCTCAAAAACTCGAAAATGAAACAAGATATCGGAAATTCTCATATCGTCAGTTTCATAGTCTTTGGCCAGATCTACAAAAAGTTTATGAAAAGTTGTTTCATATATTGGAAAATTTTAATTTTTAACAACAACAACGAAAAAAAATTTCCGTAATAGTCTCGGAAATATTTAACGAAAACGAAAAATTGTGGACTTATGGAATCATTGACAAGATATCGATAAAATGTATATAAACAATTTCATTGTTCTCAAACATATCTACAAAAAAATTCCTGAAATTTTTGCATCTTGGAAAATATACAAAATATTGAATTTCTTTTCACAAAACCACCAAGCGGCAACCGATTTTGAAATTTCACATAATATATTTTCTGATCACCTTTCAAAAGGATACAGGGTGTTTCCTAAGTATGTGTAGAAAATTTAGGGGCATATTGCTGACGTCAAAATAAGAAGAAAGCTCCATTTAGACATATGTCCGCAAGTTATTCGTTTCTGAGATACTGAGTGTCAAAGTTCAATTCTTTTTGTTGTTTTTTGTAAATGAATTCCAAAATGATTGTGATATTCGAAATGTCATAACTTTTTGTACGGATCTCTAGCAGGTTTTCTTTCTTTCAATGGTCAAATGTCAAATGTATTCAAAAAATTATTGTTGCTGTATGTTTTATTATTAAATTGTCTTAATTACTGTTATTATTTGTATCAAATTATAATGACACCCGATTCCAATTTTTAAAATTGAATTAAAGAATAATAATTTCCTCAACTACTTAAATTAATTTTGAATTTAAACATCTTTTCATTCAAAATCACTTGCATCGATTATTTCAAATCCCAATAATTCTAAAATAGTTGCTTGCAGCGACCTCTACTAGGAAAATCTTTTTCACACCAAAATGTTCGAAAAATCGATTTTTCTGCTAGAAAACGTAATGAAGGTACTCCCAAAAAACTATATTGAAAATGACTGAAAAGACATGTAGGTGACGCCACTTCCACGAAAGAGAAAAACTATTATCACATTTGATTTTATTCTGAAAATTACTCTGAGATACCAAACTTCACTCAAATATATCAAACATAATTTATTCGCGAAATATATACATAATAATTCAAAATACTTGACATAACCACATGGCCTTCAAATTCTAACATGATTTTCGTTGGAATTAAGCCAGAAATTTTATAAAATACATATAAGATGACTTCAAAAATTGTAATTCTTCCTGTTACCTGACTTGTAAGTACTCATCTAACTTTAAAACCTTTTTCCAATTTTCGTAACCTACAAATCAATAAATTCAATTTCAAGAATCCCTCACAACCAGAGTATTTACTTTCAGGAAGCACTGAAGATGACGAAAGTCGAAAGCGCTTTGCATATTTAGAAATTATACACTTTATACAAAAAACTCCCTCTTCATTTATTCTTCGCAAGTGTATTCAGCTTTCCAAATCAATAATAATTCAAATTCGACACTGTGTATCTCGGAAACGATTGACTTGTGGACATGTGTCTATAGGAACTTTTCTTCTTATTTTAACGTCAGCATTATGCTCCTGAATTTTCTACATGAACTTAAAAAACATCCTATTTAAAAATGTCTATGAATTTTTTCCGTTTAATTAATAGTTCAGGAAATATTTAAAGAAACGAAAAATGGTGGACTCTAAATACTCGAAAATACTTACAAATGCTTCACTCACTCTCTATCTCGTGAAAGAGATAGTCGAAGGCTTGGAAGGAGGCGAGAATACTTCCATTACTCTATGTGATCTATCAAGGGCCTTCGACTGTATCTCTCACTCCACTCTAGTGGATAAACTGCGGTTTCATGGCGTCAGAGGTGTATCTCTCGATTTGATACAGTCCTACCTGAGTGACAGAAAACAAGCAGTACATATAAATGAGACATGGTCTGACTTTCAACCTATTCCACATGGGGTACCTCAGGGATCAGTTCTTGGCCAGTCACCCTTCATTATCTACGTGAACGATCTCTTTCACTTCATGTACCCTAATAAATGCGTTGCTTACGCCGATGACACGACATTAATACACTCTTCCACTCATGCAGATAGTCTTTTAAACACTATGACCGATTCTTTGAAAAATCAACTCTGCGACAACACTGTACGGTCGTGTTATTTCTCTTTCTTCCACACACATATTAATTACGGCATACTATTAATAATTACAAAAAGGAATGCTATCAAAATGCAATTGAAAATAAACAATATCCTTTGCAAAAACAATATATTTGGAATATAGTCAGAAAAAAAACAGGCAATACGAAAGTTCACAGAAATGTAGAGTTAAAAATTGGAGAACAAATCATTTCCGATGAATATTCAGTTGCTAATAGTTTTGCTGAACACTTTAGCAATATAGCTCAGTTAGCCACCGAATCGCATTTTGGCAACTCTGAATCCAATTGTACAAAATGCATACTGAATAATAACAACTCTTTCTTTTTCAGTCCTGTAGAAGCAATAGAGATAGTTGAAATAATAAATGATTTAAAAAACACTAATTCTATGGGGGTGGATTGTATTTCAACTAAAATCGTTAAGAGTATTGCTTGCTATATTGCTGAACCTTCAGCGAAATTGATAAATTTGTCTGTTGAACTAGGAAAATATCACCAAGACTTGAAAGTAGGACTAGTCACCCCTATTTATAAAAAAGATGATCCGTTATCCATTGACAACTATAGGCAGATAACTGTTTCCTGTGTATTTGCCAAAGTGATTGAGAAAGCCATGCATAAAAGGATAATAAAATTTCTTGATAAATATCAAATAATATCAAAATGTCAGAATGGTTTCTATCCCGGCAGGTCGACAGAAACTGCAGTGTAGGAATTTGTAGAATACTTATATGAATATGTTGACGATAAGAAATTTGTTGGAGCTCTTTTCTTCGACCTCACTAAAGCTTTTGATTGTCTGAATCTGAGCTTTGTTGAAACGAAACTATATGGTATGGGATTTTGTGGGAACACACTTGCTTGGATTTTGTCACACCTAACTCACCGTAAAATAATTGTTAAATTAGGCCACACCCATTCAATGGAATCTGAAATTAATTTAGGGGTCCCTCAGGGTTCAGTATTGGGGCCACTTATATTATTAATGTTTATCAACGATTTGCCATCGTTTATGAGCACGGACTGCATTGTTTTATATGCAGATGATGTGTCATTGGCAACCCACGGAAATACCTCTGAAGAACTCTCATCTAAATTAATCCACCTGTACAATACATTCAATGAATGGTGTACGTGTAATCACTTAATCTTAAATTGTAGGAAAATTGTTTTGATGAAATTCTTTATCGTATCCAATCCAAACATGAATCTGGAAATGGTATCAGAAAATCTTGATGTCACTGTCTCCGAATCCACAAAATTTCTTGGCACCTTTCTTGATGCATCACTATCGTTTCACGAGTGTATAAGTCAAAGTTGCAAAAAAGTCAGTAGTGGACACTTTGCTATTTTACAATTAAAAAATATACTTCCCCAAACACAGCTGCTGAATATATATTACGCAATGGTATATACCCTCATCTAACCTACAACATAATAATTTGGGGCAATTCCACTTCAGTTAATAGACTATTCCTTCTACAAAAAAGGGTTATCAGGCTTATCTTTGGATTACAACGCAGGGATACATGTAAACCTTACTTTCAAAACCATGAAATTTTAACATTGCCCTGTATATATATATATATATATATATATATATCTATAAATGTATATTGTTCATCAGACAGAGAATCTCCAGCTACATGAAAAATTCTGACATCCACAGTTACCCAACAAGACATGGTAACAGTCTTAAAACTTCCTATCACAGGACTACTTTTTATGAAAAAGCTCCCTCGTATACAGGTATAAAGTTCTATAATAGATTGCCAAATAGTATTAAAGATGAGCAAAGCATCATTACTTTCAAGAAATATGTGAAGAAATATTTAGTAACGAAGTCCTTCTATACTGTTCAAGAGTTTTTTAATATGTGACATTGTTCATTGAAATAACTGTATTTTTCTAAATCTGTTCCTATTGTGTGATTTATAATTTTTTATTTTTGTTTTTATGTTATACAGTGTATATATATATATGTGTGTGTATATGTGTGTATGTGTATTTTTGTATATATGCTTATATACGTATATATATATGCCTATATTTTTACTAGTTGAAAAACTGATATTTGTATATTTCTATATATTACCACTCTCTGTTGACCTTTCCAATTTCATGTGAAAATGATCCTACTGGAATAAATTTTATTATTATTATTATGGGAAAACTTTGTTCACTCATGTAAAGTCTTTAAAATGCAGAAAGGAGCAATAAGAATCATTGCTGGTGCTGGTTACAGGGACAATTGTCAACAATTCTTCAAAGATCTCGCTATTATGCCAGTTCCTTCATTATTTTTTATAATACTCTTCTAGAAATTCACAGAAATAAAAATAATTTTTGTTCCAATTCTGATTTTCACGGTTATCAAACTCGTGGAGGGGCCGATATAAGACCTTCCCGATACCTATAGAGTCAACAAATCTCAGATGATTTCTGTGGATGTTAGAGTCTACAACTTTTTGCCTCAAGAGTTCAAGATGCCCAATTACAATTGTTTCAAATTAAAACTAAAACGACACACACTGTTCCACTGTATCTACTCTATCGACGAATATCTGAGAGCGCTCCCACTTCTCAATCTTGTGTCATGACTGTAATTTCGACAATAAGTCATGTTCTGGTTTCGATTTTAAATATTGTTATGTCTGTTTTATTTTAGGTGTTTTTTCAATGACTTTTAATCAACGTTTTGTACCTGATTGACTTGCCAAAAACATAATTGTAACTTGGTCAAATAAATTCTATTCTATTCATAGTACACACGAAGTCGCTCGTATTAACTTCAGTTCGACTTCGGGTGACTTCGCATAACTTCGGACGCACTTTGAAGCGTTTTGATCAACTTTCAGTGACATTTTCAACACATTCCCCACCTCTCAGGTGAAATCCACAATATACAAATTGTTGATATTAATCTCTACTTCCAGATGCCGTTTACAGAATTTGAATACGACGATGTCTCTTAAATCAGTGCATATTGCAAGATGTGCCCTTAAATTGTTCATAACGCGATTATTCAAAAACTACTAATCGGACAAAAAACATCTTGCGCACAGTTGAACCACGTACTATTATCTATCAGTTTCCATAATAGTGTTTGTCCAGCGTCAAATTCATGAAAATAAAAATGAAAAATGGTCTCTCTTTCGAGGTTTTCCCGGATTTTCTAAGTGGAAAATGCACCGATCCGGTCGTATGAAAATTCATTTTGTAGGTTTTATAAATCTCTACAAAAGTTCCATGGACTGTAAAACGATTCCTTGAATAATCTTTTGGTGATTTGGTGATTTGGTGCATTGGTGCACTGATCTATTGTTTCTTGTTATTAATTGATTAGGTCATGACCGTAGGTCATTATCAAGTGCGAGTTTGATGACTAGCAAATTGTACGACCGTGACTGTGCACACCACATAAAAACAAAACATATTTCCTTATATAAATACAAAAAGGAATAGATTGATGGGAGAGTTAGTAATAGATTCCTATAGAGGAAAGAGCCCTAGTGCTCAGTTAGCCTCATAGGCTAGGCCCTTTTGGCCTTAGCTGTTGGTTTAGTTATGGTTTTAGGTAAGAGTTATTTGTTCCCTATTATATTATTGAATGTCCCTTATTTTGCAATGTGTATATACTTTCCCCCGTATCCCAGTTGTTATTTAATAAATATTCATGTTCTGTTACTACCCCTTGATTTACTATAGCTACCACCTATAGCTAACCCCCAAGTCGCATTTTGTATAAGGGAAGCAACCCCTTAAACGGCTCAGGATGCTATCCTAGTAGCCCTAGTCACGACAATATTTTCAAAAAACCAAAAAAGTTTAAATTTTTTTCACTATTTCTTGTTTAAAAATTCCACAAAGCGATTTTGCTGGGGCGAAAAATGGGGTTTTCATTAACGAACTATTTTATAAAGATTAATATAGGCCATTTGCGTCTTTTATTTCGTGGGGGAAAAACTTCTATAGCTTGGTCTAAAGTTTCGAGTTCGTACATATGGGCCCCTTCAGATTCAGTCCTATCCTGCTTATCAGTATTTCAGACAATGGACGGGAATTACTACAGCTTGTTCATGTACGGGTACGACATTTACGTCATATGACCTATCCCGGTATATTTTATACTCGATTTCGGTCCCTGGCCTGATTCCAAATTCGTAACCAATCGACACAAAATAGTTAATTAGAAGTTTTAAACAACTGTAAACCAGTCGCGAATGTCAACTATGCCGGCGTTCCGCACTTGTCTTTGAATGACAGTGGCTGTGACATGTTCAGGTCTTGTGATTAATCTTTTGTGTGGAGACTTGGCTATATAAAGAAGAAAAATATAATGATTTTAGTATAAATTTCACATTGGAAAACTTGAATCTATGGCTCATTCGTTAGATGTGTCCATTCGTGTAAATTCAATTGAGCTTATCATGAGGGTAGTTTATATTTGTGATTTATGGATAAAATTTGCTTCCTAATGATAAACTAAACATTGCCTATTATATTATATCCATAATACACAAATATATCAGATTTTTTTATGACAGAAGGTTGGTATTCAGAATAATTCCTTCAAACCATACAGGGTGGGACAAAATAACATTACTCTCTTCTGAGGGTAGATTATACTTGTGATTTTCTGATAAAATTTGCTTCGTAATGGTAAACTCATTTTCCGATATATTATATCCATACTAAAAAACGATGGTGAACTAGACAAGTTTCATAACTAAAAATTATTTCAGAACATACAGGGCAAACCAAGGAAAATCTACTTTTCGATTTGTAGTTTCTCATGATTTTCAACGGAACACTCCATATATTTTTCGACCATATGATGAAGGATTAGGATACCAATATTTTTTTGTATTTTGAAAATTTTCAGTTGCCTATTTTCAATGACAGACATTGTCTTCATTTCTCGACATCAAAAGAAATTATGAACAGTTTGATAAATTGCAGTTCCAATTGGGTGTGTTAGATGACAAAGACTATATGTCAATGTCATCAGTGAATGTTATTGTAGACAACCTGAATATACAGTGACATACAAAATGTACGCAACAAATGGAAAAAATCTTTTCTTGTGATTTTCAAATAAAATATTGTCATCAACTCGTCTTGAAACCTACTTGTAAGATAAACTGAGTGATTTTTCAAAATTAAAATCTCAAAGGTTATATTTTGGGGAAAATAACTAATATTTGTATGTAATTTTTCAAGGAGTTCTTTGTCATTAATACAATAATAATTTTTTTTACCTTTTTTTGAATTAATTACGAATTTTGTATATCAGGAATTGATTTATGAACTCTGATTGTTTTTTAGAATGACTTAGGTGATGTTATTACTGGCAAAACCATTGAAAACTCTCAATTATTCCTTTACATATCATAGAATTCATTCAAGAGTAAACTTTGTGTAAAATTCTGTCCATAACTGACTGATTACCATTCAAATTGCTTATAAAAACTACAATCGATTTATAACAAAGGTCTTCTTAAAAAATTTCATTGAAAGTTACTTATTTTCCTATAAATATAACTTTTGAGATTTTAAATTCACTTCTTACATCTGATAGCATAAGTTGATAATCACAAATAAATAAATACCACATTCATGTCTAATTCATAATAAGTAATAATTTCGAAAAATTTGTTTCTTTAATTTAGGTTTTTAGTTCCTAAATGTTTTTGCTTGGCTCTACTCTTTCCTCAGGGGCAAGCTCCATTGGATTGGCCCAGTAAAGTTTTTTGTGGATTTCTATTCTAAAAATTAAATTTCCAGACCATACTATGAAAATTTTTAATTTTACACAGAAATTAATCAGTTTTTACATATAAGTATGGTTAATTTTGGAACAATAAAAAGCTGTAATTAATGATTCCCATCTTTCTTACTGAGTTTTTTCATTTGAGTTCTCCTCTTTTATTTAAAATTTGTAATATTTGTATTTAGTAAAATTACCTTCAATCTGACATTTTCCATCTATTTTCAAATGGTTCAAAGTCATCGATCATGGAATATTACTTCCAAATCTGGATTTCCTTTCCAACAGAATTTTTGTCTTCTGCGCTGCCCATCAGATGGCGCAAACGCATGTTTCGTGAAGTTTGCTAGTATATTGATCTAAATTCACGGATTCTCAATTCCTATGAGTTAATGCTAGTCTCAATCATAATCATGAGAATTTGACCTTCAAATTTGGCAATTTTCATGCTTATGATTAGGACAACATGCACAACGCGCATGTGCGTCGATAAGTATTTGACGAATGACATAAATACTTATTTGTTTTGAGTTTCGATTCTTGTTATTTGTTATTGTTTATTGTGTTTCGGAAAAAAAATTAGAAATGATTAAAAAATGTCTCCCTTTAGGATAAAATGTTGTCACCTGTCAATTTTTAATTTTCAAGCTAATGACTGTGATGCATTAATATAAAAACTTCTTAAGACAACAACTGAGACTAAGACTGTATTAGTGATTGTGACTATGATAATGATATGTTGCGTAACCCAAGTAGCACACCTATATTGGTAAAATATTGGTACAATATTGTGAACATACTGGCGAAATATTCGAAATGCAATATTGGCAAGAAAAATAATGTGAACATTCGGCGATATTGGTCCAATATTACTTGAATAATATTGGCGAAATATTCTTGAACTAATATTGTCCTCAAAATGTTCAGCGATATTGGTACAATATCGCTGATACAATATTCTGACAATATTGGCACAATATTCAAGAGTTATATTGTTGAGAAGTAAAATGTGAACATTTTGCGATATTGGTCGAATATTGTTTGAATATTTTAGAAATAGTTTTGGTGAAATATTCTTGAAGCAGTAATGGCCTCAAAATATTTATCGATATTGGTACAATATCATTTGGATATATTGGTGGATGTCAATATACCTTGGTAAATTATTAAATGTCTTTCAGTTGATGAAGGTGACACCAGAGTCTGCCATTTGATCGCCCTAATCACAGAGTGAGCTGTCTTGAAAACAAGTTATGGGAAGTATTTAATATACTTTCGTAGGTTTTAGAAGACGTTCTATATGTAGAGCCACCTAGCGGAGTTTTCTCCAGGTTTGATCATGATATAATTTCAATATGTTTCATTGAATATTCGGCCTATATTCAAATTTCATCTCAATCTAGATGTAGGAAACAATATGAAGACAATATTGTTTTAATGATATCGATGAATATTATTGAACCAATATTGACCCAATATTAATTAATAAGATTTGTTGAATATAGGCGAAATAATATTCAACCAATGTGTAATCACACTTGGAGATACAATATAGTTTTTATTCCTAAAATCGATATTAGGGGAATATTGGGATTGCGATATTTATTCTATGTTGAAAACGATGTGAAGACAATATTGTTTTATCGATATTGGTAAATATCATTCAACCAATATTGACTCAAAATGAGTTATTACAATTTGTCAAATAAAGTGGAAATGATATTCAACCAATATTCTAACAAACCTGGAAATACAATATAGTTTTTTTCCCTATAATCAATATGACTGTAATATTTGGATTGCAATATTTATTATAGATGTGGAAAACAATATATAACCAATATTGTATTATCGATATTGGTAGAAATCATTCAACCAATATTGACCCAATATATCGTGTGATAATCTACATTTAAAACTAGTTCAATCAATATTCCACCAATATTATTAAAATAATATTGTTTTTTGAATATTCACCCATATTGGACCAATATTGATTTTTCATTTACAATATATCTATATTGGCCCAATATGGAACCAAGATTCAGCCGATATGATGTGCTACCTGGGAAATTGGCCCTTGATTTAAAAATTTTTTCCACCAACATGTTGCACCCTTATGCGCAACCCTGAGAAGTTTTCGAGAGACTTGTGCGAGCAATGGAAGACGCAGCCCTTACCTTTTAACGTGTGACGCTATGCACGTGATTGAAGACTATTCTGGGAATCGAACCCACTTACCAACGTTCTACCAGCTGGACCACCATGGCCCATAATATATGAGGGGAAAAAAAGTCTTTTATAGTGTCAGCATAACTTTCTTTATTGAATTCGACATTGATATAATATTACATCTTGAAACATTGAATATAATAATTTGAATACATCATAATGACACAGTTTTACACAACAGCCATATTCAATATAATGAATACACCTAACTTTGAACGTGCTTTAGTACTGTTACATATACATATATATTTGAATATGGTAAAGTATAGTAAAAAATGGGAGGGTTGGATGAGCTCTTCGCGTTCATATGCGATAACGACCTGACACTAGAAATTTTAGAAAAATATTGCAATTTTTGCATTGAGCACCCATAAGAACGCGAAGTTTTGCTCTACCTCAACCGGATATGTCTTGAAATGGTCTGGCGATTGCCATTTTTAGAATGGCGCGCCTAAACATTGCCACAAAAATACTTCCATTTATCAATTTCACGTTTTTTCCTTCACTATCTCCTAATTTTACAAAATATCAAGATATGTTGAGTATCGCAAATAGTTTTTTACCTATATGATATGTTTCAAGTTTGGGGGTACCCAGATAATAGTAAAAATATTGCTATCTTTTCCAGGATGACTTTGACAAGCTATTTCAGCCATATATGTTATTTTTTGTGTTGTGACACAAGGCTCGATTCCTTAAATAAAACTTTACAAGTCACCTATAGCGTTACATTACTCTATTCGATCATTCTTTCATGCAAATTTCCACAAACCGTTTTTGTTATAGCAATGTTATAGGAAATGAGTTTTGGTTTCCCGTCTTCTACTTTCATTTACTCCTCGTATTTAGGTACATGTAGAGCAAAAATTGCATGAAGTAGGATTCTCGTGAACACACTGAAGTGCATTGACAAATGTTTCATCAAACCTATCCTATAATATTCTCTGAAATATATATTTTAACAGTGATTGATATGGTTACTTGAAGCTCACATGGTAAATAGGTTCATATATCTAGCATGCATTTTATTGGCTATTCTCCTACAATTTACACGAACTGTTTATTGGATTCATTTTCTTGTACCAAATTTCTTTACAAGAAATTCTGGCTGTCTCACAAAACCATGAATCTGTCACAATTATTTTATTTTTTTGAGATATAGAATATTTTCCAATTACTGCGGCACATTTGATTTGACTTTTTTCGTCCACCTTGATATGTAGGCCAATCGTCCCGAAGCAGCGATATATTTGTATCTGATGCGCGTTCGTTCAAATAATAATATTTAAAAAAAGAATCGAATGAATTCTTACACATCTATGAATACAGCTAGACATTGTCAAACATCAAGATCTATGAAAAAGGTTTGAAAGCGAACAGCTGAAAAATCGTTTACAGCCATTCGTTTCTTCAAAAATACATAAAGAGAGTGAACTGGGACACAAAAATGTGGTGGACTTTGTCAACCCCTGGTATACTTAGTCTATAATCTGATATGTATAAAATTATACTTCAGGTCTGCTTCGTATATTCCTTGCAAGAGACACAATCACTTAGCTGGATGTAGAAAGCTATTTTTATTTCAAATAATATACGAAACATGGATCTGAAGCATTTATTTCCAATAGAAATATATAAATGGAGTTTGCATTCATACCTCTTGAACACAGTAAAACACATCATTCGACTAGAATGAGATTTACTTTACTGTAAATATTTGCCTTCCACCAATTTTTGATTCTTGTTTGTAACATCTTAGGTTCACAATGCAAACTCGTTTTGATGATGAAAAGGTTAGAGTAAAATTTAGCGAAAAAGCGTACTGTAGAAGCTAACATACATGCTCTAGTTTATAATCTAAAACGAAGGCAAAATAGAATAACTATGAACTTTAAATACAAAACTTCTCGCTACAATGTCTACTTGCTATTTTCTCTTCTTACAAACGGAATGATTCGTTATTTCCTAAAACTCGCTAATATTTTTGTAATTGCTACTGTTAAATATACTTCTTAGCCAAAATGCACATACTAACAATTGTGCGCGCTAAATAACCTACGCGTCCATCCCTGGTTCCTCCTCTCGGATTCGCCTCGTAACTTTTGATGACACAATTCATTTTTTCCAAAGGTAAACTCTGCAGACTGTATTCCCTGTGTTCGTGCTGCATGGTGCAAACTGTGCGTTTCTTCTGCATCATCTCGTCGTCTTTGTCTTTTAGGTTTCTCAACCAGTTCTTGTACCATTGGAGTTCGCATTCGCATAGGAGGGGATTATCTGCGAATCAGGAATTATACTTACTATTATTTATTACATGGGGGGTTACAAGTACATGGGGGTCTGTGTGAAGCTGATGCAATTAGCCCTCACAGACGTACAGACGTGGTGCACGAGGGAGAACCTCAGGGTCAACCCTCAAAAAACCACAATAGTTCCTTTCACCAGAAAAAGAAACCTGGAGACAACAGAGCTCTCCGAATCTTTGGTGAAAGTGTACAGATGTCAGGAGAGACGAAATAGTTGGGGCTAAACCTGGACTCAAAGCTCACCTGGAACAAACATCTGGAAAAAGTGCTTAAAAGAGCAAGGACATCATTAATGATGGCCAGACGCTCCTTTGGCAATACATGTGGACTCGGACCCAAACAGTCTCTCTGGCTATACACAGCAATTGTTAGGCCCTCGATATCGTACGGAGCCCTGCTATGGTGGCCAAAGGTAGAACAAGTGACAACCAGGGGGAAGCTGGCTAGCTTACAAAGACGGCCATGCTCGGAATCACTGGTGCTATGTCCAGCACATCGACAATTAGCTTGGAGGTAATCCTAAACCTCCATCCCCTGCATTTGCATATTGCAGCAGAGGCGAGGATAGAAGCATCCAGGCTAAATGTCTGGGCCAATGGAAGGGCAATAACCAAGGCCACTCCAGCATACTGGAGGTCATAAGAATTGACAGGTCTGAGATGTCGTCGGACAAAATGACTCCAACATACTCCTTTGATGGAACATACACCACCATCATAGAAGATGAGGAAGTTACATCAAGGGCCATACCAATGCTGTCAAGAGGGCAAATCTGGTACACGGATGGCTCAAAGACTAGATTAAAGCCCTGCGTTCATGCAGGTTCACTTACAAACTGGTTTGGGAGGCACACCAAACCCTTAACGACCTGGGAGCACAGAACAGGGTAAAACTTGTCTGGGTACCAGGTCATAAGGGCATACAGGGAAATGAGAGCGCATATGCCCTAGCAAGAGCGGGGGCAGCAACTACTCTCACTGGACCAGAACCAGCCTGCGAAAGCCCGTTTGGGGATATCAAGCAGGACACAAAGAAATGGGTTGAGACCCATCATCAATCTCTCTGGGAGAGTGCCTCAGGCAATACTCACGGAAAAAAGATGATGATGGGGCCAACCAACCGGCTATCAAGACACCTTCATGAACTAAGCCGAGACTCTCTCAGGAAGGTTGTAGGACTGATGACAGGCCACTGCCACCTGAGAAAATACACGAGCCGTAGGCGAGTGTCGAAAATCTTGTGCGAGTGTATCAATAGTCATTACCTGATCGTTGCATACACTATTTTGTGTAAGACCAACAATAAAAATAGCAGAAAGAATGATTAAAATACACCATAAGTATCAATCCTCGCTTTTTTTACCTTGCTTTTGCAAAAGTAAATTAGCTTTCTATTTTATACCTTATTGTTCAAAAACTATGTTAATAATTATATTCTTGTAAGGAAATATGTTACTATTTTTTTTAATCAATCATTTTGTTTGATTAGTTATGTTGGTCATAGGTTACTCCATGCACTCAAACCCTGATCTCAAAGGACATCTTAATTTAAATTTTTTAAATTCTTTAACGCATGTTTTTTCGAATCCTTATAGAGTGCAGTTTCAAATTAGTCGTTATAAAATGATCAGTAGTATCAGATCAGTAGTAGTATAGATTTTAGAATTAAATTTTACACAGCAGATATATTTGGAGTAAAGTAGCATTTTGCCATAAATTGTTGAATTGAAATAAGTATTATGAATGTAGCCATTGCCCTCTAGATGAAAAAATTGTAAAATCAATTCTTACAAAAAATGACAATTGACACATGGTTGTATTCAGAATGTTATGAGGAGACAAAGGAAGTGAAAATATGCCAGGTGTCCTATTTAAAAATCGAAAGTTCATGTCACTTCCGGAAATGGCATAAAGCTGAGCCACCTTTCGAAAAACGCAGTTTCATGTCGTATGCTGCCATTCAAATTCAATTTCAAAATTTTCACAAAAAGTTATTGGGGCAAGCCACCTTTCGTGGAAATTTATCCACTTTTTGAAAACGAAAGTTGAGTTTGGCTCTGAGAATTATGTAGCATGGCAAAGTAGAGCTTGCAGAAGCTTTGCAATTGATCGAACAGACCTAATTCAATGGCTGTAGTCGCCAGTAGTTGTTATCTCTTTGAAACTTGCCGACGAAACTACCTCTATTGTATAGGTTTATGCCAGAGACCGGATTGTAAAAAATCCATTTTCTATATTTGAAATGAAAATAATGTTCACATTATATATTTGGATAAATCCATTTCCTACGTCAAGATGATAAATTAATAAATATATGGAAGAAACACACGAACACGTTGAGAGTTCTACAAATTGTGGATTAACTGGTATCATAAAACCCATATTCGCGAGGCAAAGTCTATTACCATCACGAGGCGAGGGCAAAATGATACTTTGGCGCAATCATTGCTTTCTTCTCCCCTCACACTGCAATATCGTAAACTTAAATGTTCTTTTTACGTCTTTATACTCACCCATAATATCAACAACTCGAAGTGTGTCTAATATTGGCTCCATAACGTCTTCCGACACGTGCATCAGCTTGTTGTTCTGCAAATTGAGAGTTTCCAGAGAGTTTAGATTCTCGAAGGTTATACCAGTTAGCGTCCTGATGCTGAGGACAGAAAACATTGAAACATTCGATAGGATTCGATGATGTTCCGGAAAAATTGTGCTCATTATGAGCTCCGATTTATCAATTTCTTAATAATACTCACTCATTCTTCTGCAGATTCAAAAACGTGATGGAATCTCCAAAGCCAGAGAAAGCATCTTCGGCGATATACGAGATGTTATTCGATCTCAAATCCAAATGGCGTAAACGGTGCAGTCTTTTTAACGCGTCAGTTGGAATCGAGTGGATGTTGTTGTCGCCTAAACGAAGATATTGAAGGTTTTCTGAAAAAAAAAAGAAATACTTATTAGCTATGTAATAGTGGGCACTGTTATGCAGTAATGGAGTACCCTGTATATGACGGTCCACAGGTTGAAGTAATGGTATTTATATTATTACTCAGTTCCAGTTAACAGATATATTGCTTCGGCCCAGTCTACTTTATCGTGGGAGTTCATAACTCTGAACTCATTTAGGGAAAATAATATCAAATATATATATATATATATATATATATATATATATATATATATATATATATATATATAGTTATGAATGGTCGCTATGTCCGGAGATAAAACTGTACTCATTAACGGATTTGAATAAATAAGTCGTCTTAAATATGGGCATTGGTTTTGCCGATTTTACCTTCCCAAGAGACTTATTACTAATTAAGATTTTAACATTAATGCTAATATTAGCATTCATTCTCGAACCAAAAATCATCAAATTAGATTTTGAAGTATTGATTGATCAGATGGGAGCTTTACGAAAGCATTTAGATCTGCATTAACTATATTTGAGACATCTTCAGTTTTCTCCAATGAGAATCAGTAATAAATTCATCGGCATAGAGATGACCAAAATGGACCCTTGAGGTAACCTGAAAATAAGTTGAGATATTACGACTCATATTCTTTACGTACTTTCTATCTGTTTTTCAGATATTCACCCAAATGCATCAGCCGTATCAGAAAGGCTATTATAATGTAAAATTGGTAGAAGCAAATCGAAGTTGATGATTTCAAAAGCTTGGCTGAAGTCGAGCATAACACAATGCATAGACCTTCTTTAGCTCTGAATAATTCATCAGTAATTTGTAAAAGTGCAGTTGTTCAGCTGTACCTTTTCCTAAATCCTGACTGAACTTCTGGTAGCAGGAAGTGATCTGAACCATGATCCCTTAATTGTGACTCGATAGCTCTTTCTAAGACTTTGGACAGGGTCTGGAGAATACTCAAATTACGAAGATCTTCACATTCACGAAGATCTTCGCATTCTGTAGGATTAGTTTTCTTGGGTAAAACTTTCACGATTGCTCTTTTCCATGAATCATTGATTTCAGGTTCTCCATGATCTGTGCAATAAACTGGAGAAGAGGTTCGAGGTGGATTTGCCAAAGCTTTCGTATCTGACCTTTCGATAGATAAATTGCAGGAGTTGTTGGCAACTACATGGCTAATGGATCAAATTTGGGTAGCAGAACACAATACGTTTAAATCGCTAACAGTTCAAAATAAATGAAGTGACTTCTGGTGTTCCCCAAGGTTCCCATATTGGTTCAATACCCTTTCTCTTATTTACAAATAATGTTGTTTAATGATTTTATATTTGTCTTTGATCCGTACTATTCTAGAATACAACAGTATTATTTGGTCTCCTTTCTATCTTGGTCACTAGCAGATGTTGGAAAGAATTCAGGATGGATTCACAAAGCTTTCATTTATAAAATGAAAATGTCGTTTCATAGATTTGATTCATATACGAGGCTATCTCTAGTAAACCTTCTAATTCTAGATGATAGATGCAAACTTGCCTAGGTTTTTTTTCACAAAATTTTAATTAATGGCATCAACTGGTCGAAAACTCTGGCTGAATCATTCATACATGCTGATTCCCGGAAAAACAGAAACAGGCAGTTTTCTACTTGTTTTTCTACCATGCGAGTAATTGAAGAAAGGTTCATTATGAAAGTTGATATCGATTTTCTTCAACTATCTATCGGCTCAATCAAACAGTTAACTTGATTGTGACGAACAAAAATAGTACAAGTGGTAAAATGAACGGAACACAACATGACATGGACGTCATGTAAAATTCAACAATGCTTTTAATCATTTACGATGTTATCGTTGATGGAAGTGCGCATTCTTGACAACAACAGGGCTTTATCCAAAACCAATATCTGTTACTTCCTCAATTTGTTACATGCGACATATCAAAGCTCACTTTGAATAACTTGTTGGCACTCAAACATATTGACATAAACCATTACCTTTTCTAATATTCCCTTGTAGGCAACAAGTGATTTTTGAGTCAAACTTTTTTCTCCGCCTCTGTTATTAACAATTTACTGAGAAGTGGGGTTTGGTTTTTTGCAAATATCTCAAAAACTATTTGATATTTTTCAGATTTGAAAAAATATTCTGGGTATGAGAAGAGGAAATTCGCCAAAAAAAAATATACCTCCCGGAACGTACGACCAACATTTTTAATTTTCCAAGCTGGTCGAAAATACTGCCGAAAACGGGGACTCTGGCTTGGGTAAACCACTCCCACTTTGGACCTTTTATGAATGAATATTATTAAAACTTATTGAATATGAAAATAAAGAATTGAAAAAATTCAGGTATTTGCTGGATAGATTCAAGAAAAAGAAATTACCCAAACACCAAAACTACGTCACAATCACACCCGACGCGCGTTTCGCCAACAAAGTTAGCATCTTCAGGAGCTAAAAGCTTATTGGGTAAGCTTACTGAGTGAGCTTACTAAGTAAGCTTACTGGGTAAGCTTCTTTTTCTTGAATCATACTCACACCAAAGGATACAAAATATTATTTTATTTGATTTACTGGATAGATGAATGAACAATAATCCGCGGTTAAAAAGTTTTTATCGCGATTTTTCTATCAATTATGCATTAGCTAATTAATTTTTTTTCCGACTTGAACATGAACATTGCAAATGCGATAATTGGTAAATAACAAATCTGAGATTTTTTTTCAATTTTCGAAGCTATATTTTGAAGGTCTCAGAAGGGATTCCTTTTGGAAAACTTGAAAAAAATTCATTTCTCACTTTGTTATCAAAAATTTACTATGGATAAAAATTGAAAAGATGATTATTCAATGAATTTTTTTTATGTTTCCATCGACCCTTTTTTATGATCAGAAACCACATGGAACTGATTCTTGAAAAGTTGTATTTCATACAAAATTGTTATAAACAAATGCTTTGTTTATAAGATAATTAATTTTTTTTTGGAAAGGCAATCTTTGATGCAAATTATTATATGAAAAAAATCGTCCCTAAAAAAAATTTATTGCTTAAAAGCACCCGTAATTATTAAAAAGAAACCATTTTTATTCAAATCATAATTCACCTTGCTCTTTGATAACTAAAAAAATTCTTATTAAATTTTCATCGTTTATGTAATAAACAATTGGTTATAAACAATGAAATGTTTTCTATATATAGTATTTTTTTCAATGTGTGAAGGTTAGACGACTGTCTTAGTTAAAGAAGAATCCTTTAAATTCGGGTATGCAGTCAACAAGGGGTGGAAATAAATTAAACCCTTTTTTCTGTTCAAGCTTTCGAGACTTTATTGGCTCATCGTCAGGAACTCTACAATGAATTTATAATATAAAAATTTAATGTTGTTCTTAAACACGTGTGTACTTACGAAAGTGAGGTTAGCTATCCCTTTCACTCGCCGTGATTTAAAATATAATATGTCACACAAAACGAAACACTTGATAAACGTTGAATAAAAACAATCATGATTAAACATGAACAAGATAAAATTAATGAGGAATTCAATGAAAAGTCCACACTTGGGCAAGAAGTTAATAAACGGGTTTCAGAAAAATCGCGTTTTCTGCCTCATCCACACACCATGTCAATCGATATCTTTCACAGCTAATTATACCCAAAAATCAAGAAAAATCAACTTACTGACAGTGTTTTACACAATTGGCATTAGACTATCAACTCAATTTTGTAGCTCACCTTGTAGGGCCAGAAAAAAAGTTTGATAAAGAAAGTTGCTTTTTTTACCTCTAGAATAATATATCCAAAAATGAAAAAAAATCTGTCGAGCCCAAGGAATACATGTAACCAGTGCCATGTTCTTTCCTCCTCTTAACGAACCTCTTTTCAAATTTGAAACATGTCAAATAGTTTGAGATATTTGCAAAAAATAACTTTTGCATTTTTTGCAAGCGTCTCTTGAATTTTTTCAAAAATCATCTTCACGCTTTTCCGAATCGAATGACATCTTGTTTATATTTTTCGGAGGCGGAGAAAAAAGTTTGACCCAAAAAGCACTTGTTGACTGGTCTATTGATGTAACACGGCCGGGCGTTCTAAACTGAACCCCCAACCCCACAACGCCGAAATATTGATTTTAGCTGTAGAAGCTCGGTGTTTGAATTGTCACGAAAAACATTATCCCAAATCACGTTTCGGATTCAATATAATTCCGGCGGATTTAACCTGGTCCGCTAAGCTTGATTGAAAATCGATAGTTCCAAGTTTGTCCCGTTCAGTTTTCGATATATGACACAAATATGTTGATTCCAGAATCTGACAGAGAATGGGCGAATCGAAATGTGTTTTCGAGTCGAACAATTATACATTGCTTCATTTTTGGAGCAAAAGCCTACGACTGTGTAATGGTGGATTTATGCAGCAATCATAAGTCATAAGTCTTAAGTCATAAGGAAGAATATTCGTCAATGATTGGTTGGTCCGTATACTCCAACCAATCATTGACGAATATTCTTCCTTATGACTTAAGACTTATGACTTATGATTGCTGCATAAATCCACCATAAATCATCGACTTCTAGTTGAAAAAGTAAAACCATATCCCAAGCAGTGGCGGATTAAACGTGGAGAGCACCCTAGGCGCCCTTCTAGCACACAACTTTTACTAACTTACAAAATAAAAATAAAAATTTCTACGTCTTCAATTTTGTCTTGCGGAATTGATAGTAATATCGTTGTTTAACGAGAACAATAAGTTTGATTCAATGTTAAGTATTGCTAACGAATTTAATGTCTTATTTGTCATAGTTAAGCGAAGATAATTTTTCACTCTTTAGACAAAAAAGACTCCGCTCACCACTGCTATTGCTGACGGCCGTCGATACACATATTCTAAGACAATGTTTGGGTAAATTGTTTGAAGTTCTTCATGTCTTAAAACCCGTAAAATCGCTTTGGTACAGTTGCGGTCAAAAAAAAGGGACAGTCAGTTATTTTTGCGATTATTCCACCTTTCGTCACTTCATCTATATGTGGCATGATCACTTTCTAATTTGGAAATGTTTGACAGATGTCAAATATTCAATGTTGCCATATGACATATTCATAAAACAAATTCAAGCAGCTAGAATTAAACAAGAATTTGCTTCAAGAGTTGTCCCATTTTTTATTGGCCGCAACTGTACTTCGTGGCAGTTTATGGTCTTGAGCTACCGTTATCAGTTAGGAACGTAGATGGATACATTCACTTTTCCAAATCTCCAGAATACGTCGTTACTAACACATTTGCTTTATTTTGAATTTCTTTTATGTTGAAATTGATCAAATTGTCTAAAAATGAAAATTCACTGTGAAAATTCCTGTACACTTCTCGTCTCTTTTGAAGTTCAAGTCTATTTATAATTACTAGATATACTGTGACTATGAATGTTTCACGACCAAATGTTGAACGAGGAACATCTTCGGCAGATTCATCTGCTGTGAGCTCTCTTCCGTATTCTCTTTGTATCCTTTTCATATTCTATGAGAAATGAGATTTCTAAGGCTGCTGTTCATATTTATTAAAAAATTTCCTTCCAGCAGAAATTATTTATACTGTTATTTTATACTGTTGTTTGTACTGTTATACAGTTGAATAACTGTACAAACGTCAATTCCACCGATGGTTTTGTTCATGTGCTCCAAAATAAAACCCCAAAACACGATCATGAAAGCAGTTTCTAGTCATTCTATTGCCTTCAGATTAAAACGTAGCGTTTTTACTAGGGATTGCGCTTCATAGCAATCAAGGCATAGTGAATATCTGGAAATGAGTCTTTCAAAGTTTTACAAGCATCTGCTCGAGCGGACCAGCGTGCGGTAGATTGATTTTTGACAGTAGTTTTTTTTTTTATAATAACCTAGGAGTATTTGTGTTTGTAGTGTTTCCCATCTTTGAGTTGAAGACGTAAAAAAGGAGTAAATTTCTTGAAGGAGACCAAAGATCCAACAAGCTTCTTGAGCGCATTCAGCGACACATTCACCCACTAGGTCAAGTGAATGTGCGGAGCAAGGTATATATTCTAATAGAAACAAAGATACCCGAAGCGCAAATTCTTGCTAAGTCATCTCTAACTGAATCGCTCGCGCCCCTTCGTAACCTCGCGCCCCTAGTCACGTGCCTTGTTGGGTGCGTTGCGTTGTGCCCACATCTCATTACACCCACATTTCGTTTCGCCCACATTTCGTTATGGCCACATTACGTTTTGCCAATATTGCGTTGTACCCACAGCTTCCGAATCAAGCGCAGTTGCCAAATGCTCACATGCAATTCTCTAAAAAAATAATTGTGGGCCTAATGAGACATTTTGTTACACCCACATTAAATGAAGTTGTGTTTTGCCCAAATTTCGTTAGGCCCACATCTCATTACACCCACATTGCGGTTTACCGAAATTTCGTTAAGCCCACATGTCTCTGAAAAAATAATTGTGGACTAAACGAGACATATCGATGCATGCACATTTAATGAAATTGCGTTTCGCCCAAATTTCGTTAGGCCCACATTTCGTTAGGTATACCAATTGACAGATGACAGTTATTCAGAGAGGTCGACATGTATGCGTAACGCAATTTCATTAAATGTAGGTGCAATGACTTGTCTCGTTAATCCCACAATTATTTTTCCAGAGACATGTGGGCGTAACGAAACTTGGGTATAACGCAATGTGAGTGTAACGAGATGTGGGCATAACGAAATTTGGGCAAAACGCAACTTCATTGAATGTGTGTGTAACGAAATGTCTCATTAGGCCCACAAATAATTTTTTAGAGAATTGCATGTCAGCATTTGGCAACAGCGCTTGATTCGGCTATGTTCGGAAGCTGTGGGTACAACGCAATGTGGGCATAACGAAATGTGGGCGAAACGAAATGTGGGTGCAATGAAATCTGGGTGCAATGAAATGTGGGTGTAATGGAATATGGGCACAACGACATGCTCCCACCTTGTTTGCCTTATGGATAACACGCCTCTGCTCCCAAGTAGCACACCTATATTGGTAGAATATTGGTACAGTATTGTGAACATATTGGCAAAATATTTTAAATGCAATATTGGCGAGAAATAAAAATGTGTACATTCGGCGATATTTATCCAATATTACTTGAATAATATTGGCGAAATATTGACAAAGCAATATTGGCACAATATCCAAACGTAATATTGTCGAAAAGTAAAATGTGAACATTTTGCGATATTAATTGTGAAAGGCTTTCGCGGCCATCGTCACTTACTTGGTGGTTCTTCACCAAAAAACGACTGTGTAGAAGTGAGGCTCTCATTCCTAGGCTGTATGGTCTACCAAAAATTCACAAAACCAACGTGCCGCTCCGACCAATAGTCAACACCATTGGATCACCAACCTATGAACTTGCGAAATATTTGTCCACGCTACTACAGTCACACATTGGTAATACATCTTCCTATGTGAGAGATTCCACACATTTCATCGAAAAGATCAAAGAGATTACCATTAATCCAAATGACGTTCTAGTCAGCTTTGATGTAGTATCCCTGTTCACAAAGGTCCCGTTAGATGAAGCCATGAGGGAAATTGAACTTCTTTTCCCAAGTGATTTATCCAATCTCTTCAAAATATGCTTAACATCATCATATTTCATTTTCAATAACAAAATATATGAGCAATTAGATGGTGTTTCAATGGGAAGCCCACTCAGCCCAGTTATTGCTAATTTCTTCATGGAAAAACTAGAAGAAAAGGCAATTGAAACTGCAAATTTAAAACCCAAGGAATGATTAAGATATTTTTTTTTCTAAAAAACGCTCTTCTTTCTGATGGGTACAAAGAAAGAGATATTCAGAGGTGTATGAAAAATAGAAGGGAAATCAGAGACGGAAGAATCAATAGTAGATCAAATGACTGTCCATCCAGTGAACCAAGTAGTAGTCAAACCAACACCGAAAAAAGAAAAGCATTAAAACCGTTTATAAACCTTCAAAAAAACTGAAAGACCACTTTAGATCAGCGAAGGACAAACGAGACGTACTATGCTCTTCTGGGGTATATCGCATTCCATGTTCCTGTGACAGCGTTTATATCGGAACCACGAAACGCTCCGTTAAAACAAGAATCAAAGAACACAAGGCTTGCTGTCGGTTAGGGCACACACAGAAATCCGCTGTCGCAGAACATATACTCTCAACAACGATAACCAAGAGTCATCTCTTCAACATCTGCCTAGTACCCAAGACTCTTCCGGGAAGCAATTGAAATTCAGAAACACGAGAACAACTTCAACAAAACCGAAGAAGGACTACAATTGAACAAGGTTTGGCTTCCAGTTCTCAAAAATTCTCAATTAGCTCCCTATCCACAAAATAACGGTACGAACGATTCTATGATGTCAGCTAACGCTATGGACCAATCAGATGTAAGAACGTCAAATCACAGGTATTTATTGAGACAACGTATAACAAATGTCAAGCATTTGACAGCGACATAAAAACCAGAAACTTTCTCTTGAAAATGCTAACCACTCGTGTTGGCGAAACGTCGAGATCTTCTCTCAACATACGTCGGCCTTACTACCCGAAGAAAATTTTGCGATATTGGTCGAATATTGTTTAAACATTCCAAATATTGGTGGAATATTCTTGAAGCAATAATGACCTCAAAACATCAATTCGTATTGGTACAATATCGTTTGGATATATTGGTGGAAGTGAATATGCCTTGGTGAATTATTAAATATATTTCAGTTGATCAAGGTGACGCCAGATTATGTCTTTCAGTCGCCATATCTACTGAGTAAGCTGCCTTGAAAACAAGTTATTTGAAGTATTTAATATATCTTCGTAGGTGTTAAAAGATGTTCTATATGTAGAGCCACCTACTGGATCTTTATCCATGTTCGATCATAATATAATTTTAATGTCGTTCATTGAATATTCGGCCAATATTCAAAATTTATCTTATTCCTTCGTTTTTAAATGCGTTTATAACAACTAATATTTGTTTGGGTGCCTTTCATTTACAATGAATAAAGAAAATAAAATTTTATTTAATATTAATAAACGCGATAATATAATTTACTAATAAAAAATAAATAGTTTGTTTGTCGATATGTCTGTAATCAACAATATGAATTTTTTCCTAATGAAGTCATCTGTTGGGTGATATTACTAAAAATGTATTCATTATTGACTTTAGGTTAATTTAAAGTCAATTAGTCATAGAACCAGATAATAAATATTCATTGAATATACCGCGGTGACCATTATTATAAAATCTCCGCGATAAGTGCCGTGGTTGGGCTCGCTGATGGGCCACGTGTCACGTCGAACGTCGGGGTTCGTGTTTCGTCGTTTATCGTTGAGTCGTGTGTGCTCCATTTGCGTTGTGTAGGTTAAACCACATGTTGTAATTATTTATTTTTGTGTGATTGAAGTGTAATTCATAATCAAACAATCTCTTCATAGTTGAAGAAGACACAATAAAACTAGTTTTATAATTATTATATGCGTGGTTTCTGCATCTATTCTCTAACATAATACAATCATAGATTCTGTTGTAAAAGTTACAAGTAACGCATCAGTTCATCAAGGCTTTTTATTTACAAGTGTTCATTTTCAATAAATAAAACATATTAATAATAAAAATGTGTTTATTAAATGTTAATGAAATATTTAATATCAATAAATATTCTTTATTTATTATAAATAATGTTTTAATTAACTGTTAATGTGGTAAATTCAAATAATTTGAATGCATCATTTGTTTCTAATAAATAAACTTTTATTCCGCAATATTCGAATAAGTGATTTATTATGGCTGTCTTTCATGTGATGGCACAGTCGGTTACCCTACTACCATTTGTGTTACAAAAACATTCTGTATTGATTGGTCTATTTCAATTATTAGAATATCAACCCTTAAATAGAAATTCATTTTATCCTCTGTTCAGTTTTTTTAGTAACGAAGGTGGAAAAGTTACGGATTTAGATCAAGTGTCGGTGCTTACGACAACGGTATTCGAGGAAACCCATAGTTTTCAATTAGAACTTCACGAGAAAATAATGGGAAAGATTAATTTCTTCACAGCAGTTACCGTAAATCGCATGAACAATTGATGGTAGTATAGCGTGATAAACGATTTCATTGGCTGCATGCATCACTGACAAGAGCTATTTCTAAAGCTAGGGATAAGTGTAACCGAATTCTTGAAGAAACTTTGAATAAGAAACTGCTGATCATATATGGGTCAAAATTCCGAAACTATGATATTTGATGCCCGGCGTATACTACTCAAACACACATTCCCGATTTACCCATTCAGAAACTTTCGACAAATTTCGACTATAAATATTTTATTTGTTTAAGCGAAGTGATCAAAAATCATTCCTCTGGACTGTCACTGTATTAAAGCTACATTATAAGGTAACGTTTACTGTCCAGGCACTAGTAACTTTCATAGAAGTTAATAACTAATAAAGCACTTGAATATAAAGCAAACAAACTTTGGAAATTATTTCACTTTTTCTGTTTTAGATTTTTCCATAGCTTTTATCGTCATTCCTCTGCAACAAATTCAAAATTCACTAATTGTACATTAGATTACGCCTTTTCAGTTGTGGCTATTACAGAAGGCAAGTTGAAGTTTCATGAGTGAATTATTAAATATATTTCAGTTGATTCAGTTTATAGGTCTATAATTAAAGTGTAATTACGGTGTAATTACGCGCGGTCTTGTGGTGCGCGTGGTTTCGCGCTTTTTCTCCCTCCAAAACGGTCCATGAGCGGTTTCCATACGTTTTTAATTTCCACGCTTGGTTGACTGAAGGCACTATTGGCTTCTAAATAGGTGGTTTCCATAAATTTCCGTTTGAATCAATGTTCCTCTCTATGAAGAACACTAGCTTCGTCCCAAAGAATTCGGTGGTGTTTTGTCCAGGCGAGGTCAGCAATTCCCGATTTTGATGTTTCCCCTCGTTGAGTCCACTTTTTGTGTTCGGCTATTCTTACTGATAATGGCCTCTTGGTCTCTCCGATATAGGAATCTCCACATTTACATGGGACTTTGTAAATACAGTTTTTGCTGGATTCTGTTGTGTTCTCTGGTTTCGTCTTGGTGAGGAAGCTTCGTAAGGTACTGCCGGATTGAAAGCAACTCTTGATGTTGTATTTTTTTCCGATCCTTCTGATCTTCTCGGAAATACCCCTGATATAGGGAAAAATGAGAACGGGGTTTTGTGGTCTTTCTTCGGTTGTCTTGGTCTTTTCGAGTTGTTTCAGAACTTCTCCTATGAATTTCTCCTAGTATTCGTTTCGGGGTAGGTCATTTTTGATGTGGTTAATTTCCGCTTCCAATGACTCCTGGTTGTTGCAAATAGACTTTGCTCTCTCCACCAACGGTCTTACGATTTCCCTCTTTGTGGAGTTTGGGTGATTAGAGCCGTAGTTGAGGTACTGTCCTGTGTGTGTCTTCTTCCTGTAAACAGAGGTGAGGATTCCAGTGTCTGCTCTTTCAGCTTTCACATCGAGAAACGATAGGGTACTATTAGTTTCCTTTTCCATTGTGAATTTGATTGAATCCCTCATGTTATTCATTCTGGCGAAGAATTCCCCAAGGTTTTCATCTCCATGGTTCCAGATGATAAAGGTGTCGTCTACGTATCTTAGCCATAGTTTTGGTTTGTATTTTGCCTCTCTGATAGCCAATTACTCGAACCACTCCATGTATATGTTGGCGATTATTGGAGAGAGAGAAGATCCCATCGGCAGTCTATCAACTTGGGAGAAGAAACGGCCCTTTTCTTGAAAGTATGAGTTCTGTAGGCAGCACTGCAGTAGTTCCAATATCGCTTGTACGGGGAGGTCAAAATAATATAGTTACAAAATTTTGACCCATATTCTGCTGACTCAAACAAAAGATAGTATTTGCAATCCAAGCATCTTCAGCTAATTAAATTACTACCCCTTGGATACATTTTTCACCAGAGAGAGATGTTGAAAAACATTGTAGAAGCAATGGATGACATCTTGTTTCCAGATAGCAATCAATAAGATAATTCAAAAAGAGTATTTGAAAGATACCTTCGCTTATTTGGATGATGTTACACTTTGCGGGACGAACAAATTCAATCATGATCACAATGGACCTTTCCACGACATATGAGAGAACACTGTAATTAGAAAGTGTATACGCTAATATCACTCGGGAATTTTAATTTCTTTTTTCTGACCGCTAGCTTCTCTATAATCAAAAGAAAAGTGGTTTCGTGACGTCACGTTCATCAAAACTAGACTTGGCAACGTTGTAATAGTGGTGCACCGTGGAATCTGAAATACTCATTTGAATATAATGTGTCGTATGACAGTTGTCATCTGATATCAGATGGGTTCGTTCATCTGTTTCACGGAGCATCAATAAGAATCGTTTGTCTTTGTTTAACTCGTTTGCCTACTTTAATATTTAATAGAAGTAGAGCAGTTCCATCAAATATGTATGCTGCAAACGAACAGGCCCTACTTGATTTCTTTTTTGAGGTTAATGCGGTTTTCAAAGTATTGAAAAGTGTTTGTTGTTTGTGCTCTAAATTTTTTTCCTTATTCTTGTATCTGTATCCCTGCAATAACTGTGAACATGAACCTGGTTGTCTGAACACCAGTGAATATTCTAATAAATAATTTTTTATACTCCTAAATACCTATGAAGCGCATTGTAAAATGTGGTTCAAAGCAATGAATAAACGATGTTTAAAAAGTGGAAATATGATTATGTTTTCGTGAAGAACACTTCCAACTGAATATTATTGTATTCAAGCAGCGTTCAAGGAACGATTTTAAATTTTAGTCATTGTAAAAAATAAATTTATATTTGTTAAATAGAAAGAGTCGCAGTTATCCCATAATCTACCCTCGGTAAATTATCCGAACTTCCCTTCACGAAGCCTTTCCGTATTATTAATACACAAATAAATTCACACCAATTCGGTTATAATAACACCTCGCTACAGTATTAATGAATGTATCAGTTAAATGTTGAATGTAAAAAAAACAAACGTTAACCTCAAATCTCGAGATAACTTTTGTTGCATGAGAACTGTCATAATGATTTGCGGTATGGTCAATGCTCGTTCGTCATCGAAAGGATGGTCCGTTCAGGAAATTTGGAAGTTACGAATACAATAAAAAGTAGCTAATATGTGGATTTTTTTCCGTGAGTTGATCAAATGACGAAGTTTCAATTATTTCTCAATAGCTTATACCAAGCTAGAATCTATATTTTTGAGGAGAACGGTATTGAATGTTTCGGAACATGGATTATGGTGGGGGTTCTTTCCGATGAACGTGACGTCAGCGGCACACTTTCAATGAGATATTCTTTGAAAATGAAAAAAATGTAGTGGAACTGTTAAATGGACGTTTCAGACTAGAATCTATCGATATAAAAGAGTTTTGCAATTTATTTTTCATAAATATAAAGGTCCATTGGAAACGTTTCATGATAGTTGTCGAAAAATATAACCTAACATGGACATGGACAAACTTAAATTTTCAATTGAATACATCAATATTCTTATTATAGCAAATCTTAACGAATAATTAAAGCAGATCCTGTGCAGCGAGTGTTGATTTACTGCCGAAAATAACTCAAGAGCGATACCAAAAAAATTTGAAATTTTAAACAGTGGCGTGAAAGCAAGAATGTAAAGGTGGTTTATGAAAATGTATTATTAGCCCATACGAAAGGAAAATCAGAGGTTGATTCTCCTAACTCGCTGAGGACCAAGATTTCAATGTTGAAACTTGCTTTGAAAGTTTATGACAACATTGACATTTCATGGTTACTTATTCTAAATCGTATACCAATTATAGTATAACCTACAGAAACGGTATTTTCACCAAAGAAAGCAAAAATGTTGTCTGAAGAAGAAATAACTAAGTTTTAGTTGGAGGCAGATGATCATACATGGTTGCTTGAAAAGGTTGTATTAATGTGCGGTATTTTTGGCACCTGTAGACGTGACGAACTTGTTAAGCTGACTGTGGATGATTTTGAAAGCACCAATACCAGAGTTTTGGTTACATTGAGTTATACTCAAAATAAAAATAACAGGGTATTTGTCATTCTCAAAGAAGGACTTCCTCTTGATGTCTATGGTTTATACCAAAAAACGTAGATTTGCGGTCTTCAAATTTGGAAAATCGGCTATTCTTCATTGGTTATAGGAATGGTGGATGTGTAAAGCAAGTTGTGGGCTTCATACTATAGGAAAGAAAATTGCAGCATTCTTGAAATTGGAAAATCCTCAGCTCTACACAGGGCACTTGCTTCGCAGATCCTCGCCTACTATGCTTGTAGAAAATGGTGGCGATCTACTATCGGTAAAAGAACTTGGAGGTTGGAATTCCTCTGCGGTGGCAGAGTCGTATATTGAAAATTCAGTTTCAAAGAGAATGAAGATAAAGAGACAACTATTTCATAGTAATGAGACCACACTGACAACAAGTTCAAATACTGGTGCTATAGATGGTAAATCTCTCATCGATAGAATAGAAATTTCAAATAGAGCAATTGTCAAATTACTTTTCAAATTTATGAATAGTTAGTATTATTATAATAATTGTTATTGTAAGCAGAATAAATTTTTGAAAAAAATATTTGAACAAGTGATTTCTTAACAGCTGCTGGCCGTTAAAAAATCTTAACGGATGGAGGCTGTCAACATCAGCTTTTCAATTGACATCTGAATACCGTTCAATTAAAATAACAATATGGGATTACGAAAAAGGTTTATCATTTCACGCAAAACATGAGTTTACTATGTGAACAGTGGAGCATTTTCATTGGATTCATTATACATACTGTCGTATATTTAAACTCTAATTCACTCAAAAATAATTTATTTAACGAAATACAATGATTCAATAACACAATACTCTAATTTATATAATAATCACGGAACTATTTATTTTCGACTTTCACTTCGCTCTCCTGTCCGTCTGTCTGCTGCGTAGTTCTTTTTATATCGAACGCTCACTTCTCCGAATGCTCATGAAATTTCTCGAATAGCCATAGGAACGTTCTTCGATAAGACCAGATTCTTCGCGAAGCGACGCGCTTTGGGAGTAATTGACGGTCGGGCGTTGGCTACGTAAGAGTTCAGGTCCGGCATCGCCCGCAGCTTCGCCACAATACCAACAGAATATACCCAAATTCGCGCGATTATTTTCAGAAATCATTGAATGTCAACGCCAGGAACCATATCGAATGTTTCTTTGGAAACAAACCATATTCAATATGCGTAGTGCGGAAATTGACTCGAATGCTGGATAGGACAATTATCCCCCATGTTACCACTTGAATTTGTGGGAAATTGTGGTAAATTATCAGTTGATGGTGGAATTAGAAATTACGATGTAACTGACGTATTATTATCTTGGCTTCAATTTCGTATCAGATTCAGTCTAACGAAATTCTAACTAGGTGAAAACTAATTCGGTTTCGAGAGACCTTATATTGCCACGCACAGCGAGATCGGAAAATTGGATAGAGTACGAAATTGCTGGATTCGGAGAGTTAATGAGGTTAATTTTGGAGCGGGTTACGTGTAAGGTGTTCTGATTCGTTCTTTAGGACAAAATTTGTACGAATGAAATACGCGAAAGTTGTTACGATACGGCTTTGTATGAGGTATGATTGGAGGAAGAAACTTGTACTTGAAATATTATATCGGGCGAAAAGAAGGGTAGTGAAACGATCATAATGATCATTAAAATTATCGTTCAACCGTGAACACACTTCTTCAAAGTTCTTAAACCAAACCCAATTAGAATCAGTGAATTGAATGAAATTTCATGATATTTACGTTATTAAAGTACTCAAAAGGTTATTATTCTTACTTAGCATCAAACTGATAATTTGAAACAAATCATTTACCAGAAAAGGGCACGTTACCAGCAAACATCGAATTCTCTCAAGATTTAAAACAGGACTAAAGATTAGGAGCATAAAATATCTGTCCTCAAGTTAGCGAAGGTCTCGTAATCCCAATTTCTGTTTATGCCTGGCAAATATGAGGGTTGTTCTAAAATTGAATAGTGAATTGAATCTCTTTTTGGTTTCTTCTACAATCTGCTTATGCATTAAATATTTTATAACTCAGATATTCCGACGTTACGAAAAAAAAACATAATGCAAATTTGTCGCATTATCAAAAAAAACTATTTATAGCTAAACAATGAATCATATTTCTACTTATTCTATGTCATGGATCTTTCTGTAAAACTCAGTTACGGTTTGAATCAATGGTCTCAATGGAAATATGACGTTGAATTCATAATGAAACTGATTATTTCTTTCGTCTATTAAATATCAGTCATCAACCAATCATACGTTTGTTTCCTGTTTGACAGGACCAATCAACACGCTCTATTAGCGACTATTTACATGATGCACAATAGTCACCGACTATTCAGCATGATACTCAATCAAGGAGCCTGAGCATCTGACAGGACTCTAAATAAATACATATTAAACGTCAAATAAAATCAATCGTGTTGAAGCTGTATAAGAGAATGAATGTGGACCTTCTACGGTTAATACTGCAAGTTCTTCAAAAGCTGAACAAATGTCACAAATTACGCATGGTGGAAATGTCACATACAATAATTGTGTTTTTAATTTCAATTGATAAATTATAAAGATGGTGCTGTTTTTGTTTAGATTTTGTGCTTTGTTCTTGATATTTTGAATAAATTATTCCAAATTGTTTAATTTTCATTCATTCATATGACTGATATAAAGAAGTAGATTCAAGAAATAATCTTTACAAATATAACACGACCTTGATTAATTGTCGACTATTTTATTGCTGCTAAATTTCTCTTGTATTTATTAATTTTACTCGACATTATTTTGGCATTAATAATCAGAGATGAAAGCCCTCGAGCTTCGCTCTCGGGCTCTCATCAGATTATTAATGCCAAAATAATGTCTCGTTAAATTATTATAAAATACAGTCGAAGTTTAGATGCAATAAAAATAGTCGACTATTTATCAAGGTCTTGTTATATTACCCTTGATTATTGGATACAAAATTTTTTGTTCGAATTATTGAATTCCCCTAGTATTTTACTCTTAAGTCTGTATTGAAACGATGCACATGTGTGAAGGAATTGTACCCTTCTTGGTATCGTAAATGCTGAATTTAATGGCTACCGGATGTAGATTCAATAGCTGTACCATTTGAAATTAATATCAAAATTACATTTTGTTACAATTGCACCCCCTAAAAAATTCACAATGTTTTTCCATAAATGAAACAATAATTTATTTGATTACTTATATTTCGGACGTCCATCATCTTGTTGGTTGAAAGATTTCTATCTCTTTCAAATTTTTCACAACGTTTCAATTGCTTGAATCCGCAATCGTCTTCTGGTGAAAAATGACAAAATCAGATGCTACGCGACCTTTTATAGGTCTATAATTAAGGTGTAATTACGCGCGGTCTTGTGGCGCGCGTGGTTTCGCGCTTTTTCTCCCTCCAAAAGGGTCCATGAGCGGTTTCCATACGTTTTTAATTTCCACGCTTGGTTGACTGAAGGCACTATTGGCTTCTATTTAGGTGGTTTCCATAAATTTCCGTATGAACCAATGTTCCTCTCTATGAAGAACACTAGCTTCGTCCCAAAGAATTCGGTGGAGTTTTGTCCAGGCGCGTGGTCAGCAATTCCCGATTTTGATGTTTCCCCTCGTTGAGTCCACTTTTTGTATTCGGCTATTCTTTCTGATAATGGCCTCTTGGTCTCTCCGATATAGGAATCTCCACATTCACATGGGACTTTGTAAATACAGTTTTTGCTGGATTCTGTATTTAACTGTATTTACAAAGTCCCATGTGAATGTGGAGATTCCTATATCGGAGAGACCAAGAGGCCATTATTAGAAAGAATAGCCGAACACAAAAAGTGGACTCAACGAGGGGAAACATCAAAATCGGGAATTGCTGACCACGCCTGGCCGAATTCTTTGGGACGAAGCCAGTGTTCTTCATAGAGAGGAACATTGGTTCAAACGGAAATTTATGGAAACCACCTATATAGAAGCCAATAGTGCCTTCAGTCAACCAAGCGTGAAAATTAAAATCGTATGGAAACCGCTCATGGACCGTTTTGGAGGGAGAAAAAGCGCGAAACCACGCGCGCTACAAGACTGCGCGTAATTACACCGTAATTACACTTTAATTATAGACCTATAGAAGGTCGCGTAGCATCTGATTTTGTCATTATTCACCAGAAGACGATTGCGGATTCAAGCAATTGAAACGTTGTGAAAAATTTGAATGAGATAGAAATCTTGCAACTATTAAGATGATGGACTTCCGAAATATAGGTAATCAAATTACTACATCGTCTAAAACATTCAAACAATAATTTATTAATGCACGAAAAAACACATTTATTAGAACGCTACATTTTGGCATTTAGGCATAACTTTTGATTGCAAACAACTTTTCTTATTAACATTTTGCTGAATTTTCTGAAATGAGGACAATTTTCTCTTGAACAATTTTTATATTTTTTGACCTACTCTGTATGCCATTCGACTTACAACCATTCCAAGTGCACCTTATATGATTATCGAACATGCACCATATTCTGGCAATATTGTATTTTGGTTGTACAATTAATCAAAAAAAAATCCCATATGTTGCTCACCTAAATGTCCACATTTTAGATGCATAACAGGTCTTTCATAGAAATCGTATCAATTTCGAAGTATACAGGATGACTCACAAATACAGATCCATTAATGGTAAAAAATTTGAGTCTCCGAATATGAGTTTGAAAATGGTAAATAATTTTTTCAACACATTTAAATTTTTTTGAATATATCCAATTTAAGGTATTTGGACAAACATAACATTCTTAGAAAATGGTGCAGTAGAAATAAGTGAAAAACATCTTGGAATTATTTTTGCTGAAAATCGTAGGTAACATGTTCCTATTCAACTTACTGATATAAACACAAGTATATCCAGTATGAAGGGAGCTTTGATCAAAGCATTTGCAAAGGTAATCAAGGAACTATGGTCGGAACATTCGTCAGATCGAGTAAATACAGCCCTCTTGAGAAGTCAAATTCAGAAATTTGCATCTCGTTTTATCAGTTATGCCCAACAAGATGCTCAAGAGTTCTTACGATACCTTGTGGATGGTGAATAGAATAACGGAGAAGCCAAAAATCATTATGACAGAGATAGATAAAAAGTTAAGAGACAGCGAGAAGGCGCAGGAGTCATGGTCAAGATATTTAAGGATGGAAAACTCTAAAATGGTAGATAACTCCGTTGGTCAGCTGAAATCTACACTGAAATGTACTTATTGTGGTCACCGTTCAGTTTCCTTCGATCCATTCTGGGACCTTTCCCTACCAATACCTCAAAGAACAGGCCAACTAGGACTATCAAACTGTTTAGATTTATTCACAGAGGAAGAAACTTTGGATGGAGACGAGAAGCTGATATGTGCGAAGTGTAACAAAAGAAGGAAGTGCACGAAATCCATATCAATTCATAAATTCCCAAAAATGTTAGTTATTCATTTTAATCGTTTTCCACCCATAGAAAGATTCCGAGAGAAATTGAATTTCACCATTGATTTTCCTTTAGAGGAATTAGACTTGAGTAAATACGCAGCAAATAACGTGCATCCATGTCGCTACAGTCTGTACGCATTGTGTAATCATAGTGGGACAACCAATAGCGGACACTACACAGCTTACTGTAGACATCCATATGCTGGTTCGTGACACGAGTATGATGATTCACGAGTGTCCTCAATTTCATCTGAATTGCTTGTGAGCGGAGAGGCCGTTGTTCTCTTTTATGAGGAGGAAGGCACTAATTCGCACATTTAGTTCTATTCTTATTTTGTATTTATTATACTTACTGAAAATATACAACCGTAGGTACTGTCGCACAAAACCTGTTTTTTGGCTGATATGTTGAATAAACATCAAAAATAAAAAATAAATCATCAATTCGATCAAATTACACAAAATATCATGATGAAAAAGAATATAATAAGGACGATTGAAGATTGAAGGTGAAGTAAATAAAATAATTCTGATGAAAATGTATACTGCTTCAATTCGAAAACGTAGCCCCTATCGTTATTCACAAGAAAGTTACAACTCATTTGAAAAAATTAAATTGGTTAAGAAAAAAATTTAAAGACAAGCCTTTATTCAAATGCAACAAAAAGTATAATTCCTTTAGATGTGTGACGTAGGTCGTTCTGTGCATAACAGATTCAAAAGCTTGCCGTGTGAAGTTTTCAGTTTTTCAGAGATAAAAAATGACAAATTTTTGAATATGTTGCTCATAGATTAACAAACGTCACGCATCTAAGGAAATTATTTTTAGTGTTTTGTGCATTTTAATAGGAGTTTGTATTCAAAAATATTTTTTTCACCTAATTGAAATAATAATTTTTTAGTTTTCGATCGAAATTTATAGGAGCCGTTACCTTGATTTTTTTAATGTTTACAATGTAATCATAATCTCCGATACCGAAAACCTCCACATGGCAAGTTTGAGTAGAATCTGACCGTAATTACAAAATCGAATCGGAAAAATCACAAAACTCGTCGGTGTTTTGGCTTATAATAGCTTGCCGTAACGATTAAGGTATATTAATTACCTCGCAAAATTCAAAAAGGAATTTAAAAAATTCATTATTTCTACTGAAGATGAAGTAGTATAATGTCTCCGACCAATTTCTGCTCAATACTGATTTAACCATTGTATAGCCTAGTTACTTTAGCAATAAAGTTCAGCAATATTTGCATTTCTTTTTTTTCTTCATACGAACAGTAGAAAACAGTTTTATATTTCAGTGTGTCAATCAGAACGGATTGAGGAAAGAAGCCGCAAGTTCAAAATAATTTTTCCGGTCGTCCAGGGCCGGTTTCACTCCAGCAATATTCCTCAACTTCCTTATTATGGACTCTGCCATCATCATATCCTAGGAAACTTTTCAGGATAGGGTGCGGAAAAAAAACACATATTTAAAATAATTTTTCCAGGCGTCCAGTGCCGGTTTCACTCCAGTAATATTCCTCAACTTCTTTATTATGTACCCTGCCATCATCATATTCTAGGAAAGTTTTCAGGATAGGGTGCGAAAAAATACCACATGTTCAAAATACATTTCCCGGGTGTCCAGGGCCAGTGAAAACACCTGAAGATATTATCATGACCATGTGGCTTTTTTCCGCACTCTATTCTGGAAGCTTTCCTAGATTATGATGATGGCAGAGTCCATATTCATGGAAGTTGAGGAATATTGCTGGGACCGGCCCTGGATGGCCAGAAAAAATATTTTGAATGTGTTCTTTTCCGCACCTATCCTGAAAACTTTCCTGGAATATGATGATGGCAGAGTCCATATTAAGGAAATTGAGGAATATTGCCGGAGTGAAACCGGCCCTGGACGCCCGGAAAAATCATTTTGAACATGTGATTTTTTTTCCATACCCTATCCTGAAAACTTTCCTAGATTATGATGATGGCAGAGTCCATATTCATGGAAGTTGAGAAATATTGCTGGGACCGGCCCTGGACGTCCAGAAAAATTATTTTGAATGTGTTTTTTTCCGCACCCTATCCTGAAAACTTTCCTAGAATATGATGATGGCAGATTACATAATAAGGAAGTTGAGGAATATTGCCGGAGTGAAACCGGTCCTGGACGCCCGGAAAAATTATTTTGAACATATGGTTTTTTTCCATACCCTATCCTAAAAACTTTACTAGAATTATGGTGATGGCAGAGTCCATAATAAGGAAGTTGAGGAATATTGATGGAGTGAAACCAGCCCTGCACACCCGGAAAAATTATTTTGAATATGTGATTTTTTTCCGCACTCTATCCTGAAAACATTCCCAGAATATGATGATGGCATAATCCATAATAAGGAAGTTGAGGAATATTGGTAGAGTGAAACCGGTCCTGGACGCCCGGAAAAACTATTTTGAACATGTGGTTTTTTTCTCACCCTATCCTGAAAACTTCCCTAGAATATGATGATGGCAGAGTCCATAATAAGGAAGTTGAGGAATATTGCTGGAGTGAAACCGGACCTGGACGCACGGAAAAATTATTTTGAATATGTGGTTTTTTTCCGCACTCTATCCTGAAAACTTTTCTAGAATACCATGATGGCAGAGTCCATAATAAGGAAGTTGAGGATTATTGCTGAAGTGAAACCGGCCCTGGACGCCCGGAAAAATTATTTTGAATATGTGGTTTTTTTCCGCACTCTATCCTGAAAACTTTCCTAGAATATGATGATGACAGAGTCTATAATAAGGAAGTTGAGGAATATTGCTGGAGTGAAACCGGTCCTGGACGCCCGGAAAAATTATTTTGAACATGTGGGTTTTTTCCACACCCTATCCTAAAAACTTTCCCAGAATATGATGATGGCAGAGTCCATAATGAGGAAGTTGAGGAATATTGCTGGAGTGCAACCGGCTCTGGACGCCCGGAAAAATTATTTTGAATATGTGGTTTTTTTTCCGCACTATATCATGAAAACTTTCCTAGAATATGATAATGGCAGAGTCCATAATAAGGAAGTTGAGGAATATTGCTGGAGTGAAACCGGTCCTGGACGCCTGGAAAAATTATTTTGAACATGTGGTTTTTTTCCACACCCTATCCTGAAATTTTCCCTAGAATATGATGATGGCAGAGTCCATAATAAGGAAGTTGAGGAATATTGCTAGAGTGAAACCGGCCCTGAATGCCTGGAAAAATCATTTTGAATATGTGGTTTTTTTCCGCACTCTATCTTGAAAACTTTCCTAGAATATGATGATGGCAGATTACATAATAAGGAAGTTGAGGAATATTGCTGGAGTGAGACCGGTCCTGGACGCCCGGAAAAATTATTTCGAACATGTGGTTTTTTTCCGCACCCTATCCTAAAAACTTCCCTAGAATATGATGATGGCAGAGGCCATAATAAGGAAGTTGAGGAATATTGCTGGAGTGAATCCGGTCCTGAACGCCCGGAAAAATTATTTTGAACATGTGGTTTTTTTCCGCACCCTATCATTAAAACTTTCCTAGAATATGATGATGGCGGAATTCATATTAAGGAAGTTGACGAAAATTGCTGGAGTGAAACCGGCCCTGGACACCCGGAAAAATTATTTTGAACTTGCGGTTTCTTTCCTTCCGTTCTGATTGACACACTGACGTATGAAGAAAAATAAGAAATGCAAATATTGCTGAACTTTATTGCTAAGGTAACTAGGCTCCATTGTATTTATATTTACCTATCAACTATACCTAATATTGCTGTTATTTTTTTTTGTTTCATATGTATATTTATATTCGTTGTCCCTGTATAAACATTTTATGTTTCTTGGGATTGAATTGATAAATAAAATCTTGTTAATATGAAATTTGACAGATTGAACCCGCAAATCCCCACATAGCAATTTTGAATACGAGGGCTGTTTGGTAACTCCGTGACTATTTGAATAAAGAAAAAAAAAATTGGCAAATAAGCGTTTTATTTTTCAACATAATCTCCTTTTAGATCAATACATTTAGTCCAGCGTTTTTCCAGTTTTTTTATTCCTTCCAAATAATAGGTTTTCTCAAGGCCCTCAAAATAGGCGTTTGTTTCGGTTATAACCTCTTCATTCGAACAAATCTCTTACCACCCAGCCATTTCTTCAGGTTTGGGAAAAGAAAATAGTCGCAAGGGGCTAAATCTGGAGAATATGCTGGATGGGGTAGTAGTTCGTAGCCCAATTTATGAATTTTTGCCATAGTGACTACACACGTGTGCACTCGTGCATTGTCTTGATGAAGCAGCACTTTTTTTTCGCTAAATGTGGTCGTTTTTGCCTCAAATCAATATCGAATCTGTCTAAAAGCTCTGAATAATATTCGCCGTTGATCGTTCTACCCTTCTCTAAGTAATCTATATGAATGACACCGCGTGCATCCCAAAAAACTGTGGCCATAACCTTGTTGGCTGACAGACGCACCTTAGCCTTCTTTGGTGCACGTTCACCAGTTGACACCCACTGTTTTGATTGTTCCTTGGTCTCTGGGGTATTGTGATGGATCCATGTTTCGTCTACGGTTATATAACGGCGTAAAAACTCGCCCGGATTGCGATTGAACTTTGCCAAACACTCCTTTGAAGTGGTCACACGGTTGCGCTTGTGGTCGAGTGTGAGCAATCGCGGCACCCATCTCGCGGATAGCTTCTTCATGTCCAAATATTCATGTAAAATGTGATGTACTCGCTCAGTTGAGATGCCTACAGCCTCAGCTACCTCACGTACTTTTATTCTCCGATCGTCCAATATCATTCCATGGATTTTATCGACGATTTCTGGCGTGATGACCTCTTTTGGGCGACCTGAACGTACGGCGTCACTTGTGCTGGTACGACCACAACGGAACTCAGTAAACCACTTCTTAACCATTGAAATTGATGGTGCAGAGTTCCCATAGTATTTATCAAGTCTTTCCTTGGTTTCAGTTATGGTTTTTTTACGCAAAAAATAATGCTTAATCAACACACGAAATTCACTTTTTTCCATTTTTGTTAAAATTCACGAGGTTGTCTGCTTCTAATTGCTGTCAAACACAAACCAAATGTCGCAGCTTGCTCAAAATTTGACAGTAGTCTATTGAAAGATGGTGGTTGACAGCAGCAGTGTTGCATTTAAAGTTACTGCGCGGGAAATTTAAAAAGTCACGGACTTACCAAACAAGCCTCGTACAATCTCACCATATTGAATTTATGAATATTGTCCAAAAATTCATGAAACTCGACCCCAAAAACCCCCAAATACAAAGTTCGAATCGCATCGGACCATGATTACAAAACTCGTCTGCCATCTTGGGTCTGCCATATTGAATTCATGAATTTTGACGAAAATGTATATTATTCAACTCCGAAAACCCACAATCACCAGTTTGGAATCAAATCGTTCCATAATTACCAAACTCGTCCGCAATATTCTAGCTGCCATTTTTTTATCCAACAAACAATTCACAATACTTTGTCACCGGAATTATAAACATCCGCCAAATTTCAAGTTAATCGGACAACCGGACAACTAAAAGTGGGTCAAATTCAACTTACAAGATTTGATTACAAAAAGTTGACATGTAACAAAATGTGGATGATTGGAATCATCATCATCATTAACACCACTCATAAAATGAAATGACAAACATATTTTAATACCCACAAGGTTTCAAAACAAAAAAACTCTTCGATAATGTTGAAAGGATGAATGTATAGCAATTCTTTTACATCTGTTTTAACTAATCCAAATGCTTCAATTTTCCTGACATGAATGGTAAGCAATTATGAATTTTTAGCCCATTATGAATTATAGAGTCCTTAGCATTGCTAAGTTAGCAAGATTGTTTTTTGGTAAAGGTAATGGTAATCTCAATTTTTTCTAGGAACAAGTGTTATGATCTGAGGGCTCTGCAATATATATTTCACAATTTTTGTGGAGTAGGCAGGTGGTTTTTAAAATAAACATCGAAGTAACTGTCAGGATTCTGCCTAATGGCTCTGTTTTTGTGTGACTTGTATCATCTGCGTTAATTAGGATACACCCAGAATGCTATACCATAGAGAAAATGAGATTCAATTGAGAGTTAAATATGCTGTTTCAGCAGTAGTAAACTGTGAAAGGTTTGTCATGGTTTTTCCTTCGAATAAGAAAGTTGCATGTCCGCTAAATCACCTGGTATGTCTATGCTCAAAACTGCATACAATTTTATTCTAAGAAGACGAATATAATATAAACCATTTACGTTATTTTCATGAATGCACCTACATCTCTCCGAATTCACGTGGCATCATCAAAATTTTGATTACCTGCTTCCTTTTACGAGTGCAGAACATATAAAATAGAAAATAGCTCAAGAGTAAAGTATACAAGAATAATATACGGGAAAATCATCGAGTATTATGGGAAATAAATTTGAGCCTTTCCGTCTAGAAATTATTAAAAAAATTGTGCCAATCGAAATTAGGGATGACAAAACCTCATTTCTTTCTTTTGATAAATCTACATTATTTGTTTTCTATTAATCTACTGTATTGATGAATTGATGCTTTAATGCTGATCCTAAAGCGCTATAAACCTTGGATGACAGAGAATTTTTTTCATATGAACATGCTTTCGCAACCGCTTTATTTCTGAGATACCAAATGTTCAAATTTACGAAAAAAAATCAGTAGGTATATACCAGTTACTCAAAAATTGCATTGTATTTTTTTTTCAGTTTTGCCACATGCACAGTACACATAAACACAAATACATTCTTTCCAGCTATTTTCAGTGGCCTCCCTGTTAACATGACCTGCAAAACTGTTTTTATGCAGCAGTCATGAGTCATAAGGGAGAATATTTGTCAATGATTGTTGGTCCGTTTATTCCAACCAATCACTGACGAATATTCTTCCTGCTGCATAAATCCTACACAATTAATCAACAAATTAAACGCTATGAGCAATTAGATGGTGTTTCAATGGGAAGCCCACTTAGCCCAGTTATTGCTAATTTCTTTATGGAAAAACTAGAAGAAAAGGCAATTGAAACTGCAAATTTAAAACCCAAGGTATGGTTACGATATGTAGACGATACGTTTATAATTTGGGGCCATGGACCAGTAAAACTCAATGAATTCCTTAACCATATCAATGACATACACCCGAATATTCAATTTACCATGGAAATTGAAAATGAGAAGAAACTGGCATTCTTAGACGTTCTCATTTCTCGAAAAGAAAGACGTCTGGGGCATACGGTATATTGAAAACCAACACACACTGATCGATATCTCCACAATACCTCAAACCATCATCCGTGCCAAAAACAAGGTGTAATCAAGACATTAGTTGATCGAGCTAGAAGAATTTGCGAACCTGAATACCTGGAAGCTGAACTGAAACATCTAAAAAACGCTCTTCTTTCTAATGGATACAAAGAAAGAGATATTGAGAGGTGTATGAAAAATAGAAGAGAAATCAGAGACGGAAGAATCAATAGTAGACCAAATGACTGTCCATCCAGTGAACCAAGTAGTAGTCAAACCAACACCGAAAAAAGAAAAGCATTCTTACCATATGTTCCCAGAGTTACAGATCGTATCGGCCGTATTCTAAGAAAATATGAAATTAAAACCGTTTATAAACCTTCAAAGAAACTGAAAGACCACTTTAGATCAGCGAAGGACAAACGAGACGTACTATGCTCTTCTGGGGTTTATCGCATTCCATGTTCCTGTGGCAGCGTTTATATCGGAACCACGAAACGCTCCGTTAAAACAAGAATCAAAGAGCACAAGGCTTGCTGTCGGTTAGGGCACACACAGAAATCCGCTGTCGCAGAACATACTCTCAACAACGATAACCATAGAGTGAAATTTGAAGAAACCCAAGTCATCTCTTCAACATCTGCGTATTACCCAAGACTCTTCCGGGAAGCAATTGCAATCCAGAAACACCATAGCAACTTCAACAGAACCGAAGAAGGACTACAATTGAACAAGGTTTGGCTTCCAGTTCTCAAAAATTCTCAAATAACGGTACGAACGATTCTATGATATCTGCTAACGCTATGGATCAATCAGATGTAAGAACGTCAAATCGCAGGTATTCATTAAGACAACGTATAACAAATGTCAAGCATTTGACAGCGACTACAGAAAGCGAAAATTTTTAAAATAACTCTTGAAAATGCTAACCACTCGTGTTGGCGAAACGTCGAGTTCTTCTCTGAACACACGTCGGCCTTACAACCAGAAGAACCACCATGTAAGCTACTGATTTTGTTTTCAGATAAATGTAATTTTTCATAATTTTTGTCTAGCTTCTCATAAAAATGGTTTCTGGCCTTTTTTTCGTATGTAGTATGGATTTCGGTTACAAAAATAAAATGTATCGATTTGCTTCCATATTCGACTCTTAGTCTCAATGAATGCACTCTATTTTCTAAATATGACAGGTGAAAAAATGTCCGTAGACCCTTTTCATGAGAAGGCAGAGGACTATTATTAAAATAATATTTATTTGAAAGGAAACCTTCAAAACCCTGTATCTCAGAAATAAAGCAGTTGTGGTCCTATGTTCATATGAATTTCTTCATTGGATAGACCAAAGACATTCGCTCATTAGTGTCAGCAGTCTATTATGAAACATCCTGTATATACGTCTAGAGAAGGTATGTCCAAACTCACCCTCCAATCCAGCAAATGCCTCTGGGTCTATGGTATCGATATTGTTCCCATCCAATTCTAAGGAATTTAGCATCGTCAGATGGCTGAAAACTTTCGCCGGAACTTGGTGCAGTTTATTGTGAGCCAATCCCAAAGAGTCCAGGTTCTTCAGACCTGCAAATAATTCATGAGTTGAAAATTATTCGGTTACTCCCACCCGTAGGAGTTTCAAGAATGAATTGTGTTATAGCAGGGGCACACCCAGAATTTTTTTTCGGGAGGTGTTTTTTTATTTTAATTCCGAAATCCAAAATAAACCTCAAAAAGAAATTGTATACATAATTTCTGTTTTTCGTTGAATCATGAAATTCATAGTTTTGCAGATGATACAGTTATATTATATGGAGAAAAAAACTGGAATTCATTCCAGTTTTGAAAAGATTAAAAATTGGTTTGATTATAACCAACTCACAATAAACTTTGAAAAAACGAAATATAAGCCATTTACATATTATAACAATACTCTCCCAGACATGGGGCTACTAATAATTGATAATAATACTAGAATAAAAGGAACAGATAGTATTAAGTACTTAAGGATTATGCTTGACAGACATCTTAAATGGGACAAACAAATATAATTCTTTTTGAGGAAACTGCGAAGTTTATTATCAAAATTCAAGTATCTCAAGACATTCATGGACATAAAAACTCTTGTCATTCTTCATTTTTCATTAATACACTCTCAATTAAATTATAGGATTTCGGCTTGGGGAGGTCGAGTCATGAAATCCCACCACAGAAATCTTGATGTTCTTCAGAAATGGTTTTTGAAAATCACATATAGAAAAAGTTATTTATATCCAAGGGAAAAACTGTACAAAGTATCAAAGAAAATGGATATAAGACAATTATTTGGATACAACATAATGATTTATATATACAAACCTAAAACGAATATAAACTTTAATAATCATATTTATAATACAAGAAATAAAATTAGTGTCACAGTGAAAAATAAAGTTAAAAAAACATGGTTTCAGAAAAATTTCAAATATTTATTGCCATTTTATTGTGATTTAATTCCAAATCATATAAAAGGGATCAGTCACTATTCTCATTCAAAAAACAATTGTCTTATCGAAATATATTTCATGATATCTTTCACTTCATTTAACTCAGGTAGTCTACTTTCATTATCATTTTGTTTAATTTTAAAAGTTTACAAAACATATACCTACATGTAATTCTTACCTAAAATTTCTCGCAACAAGTTTTTAACTTCACGGGTACAATTGAACCGTTTATTCACCTTTTCATACAAATTGATGTAATGCTTTTTCATTGAATTTTGATTATTATTATTATTATGCACTGGATAATTCAAATTCGAGGGTTATCATTGGAATTTCGGAAACTATAAGATATATGAAAAGGGTTAAATTGAGGGCAAATTTGCGCATTTATGTGACCAACCAAATGTCGTTGAGAAAGTTTCAAAATTCCGAGTATATCTGGAGACATCTGGGAAGAAAACAAATTCTTCAACTAAACTATTTTTACAGAGTCACATTCTAAGCACAATTTTTACTGCCGCTTATTTCGCGGCAATTATCTGCTTAATATGATTTTTTTAAAATAACGTTATAGTCTCTGATCTCTTGATAATTTCCGGAAGGTCCATTACATTTCAATATACAGATTGAGTCAGAATAATATCGACAAACTCCGCATAGAGATTCCTCATCTCATTTTGAGGTGAAAAGTTTCTATCAATCAATCAAAAGTACGACACTGTCGAAAATATAGGTTGCTATTTGAAAAAAAATCGATGACGTCATTTTCGAAAGAGTAATGACTTCACCAATCTGACTAGGACGCCAAAAGATTCTTGAAACAAAAGTTGACATGTCCAAGAATTTTTCCGAAAAGCTTTTCCTTTTCTAGGTAATGAATATATTCCTAACTTTATGTACACACTGTATAGAACGCTTGAAACGTAAATAAATTGTGTGTGATCAAAAATAAATATGTGAAAGCAAAATAAAAAATAATGCTACAGCTAATACATATATTGACACAAAATTTTATTTAATTGCAAAAACTCTTTTTACCCAAAAGGCGCCTCATAGTTTCCATCCCTTGCATATTTAACTAACCGGTCAGTTCAGCCTAGTAGTCTCGCATTTTATGGGCATCCTACTTTCTACTACTTTCTGAAATACACAAACTTCGGTGTTTTGTTTCTAAAGTTGATCATGTCGATGGATAATAAAACCTTTCCAATGCTATTTATCGATGCAGGATATTGTTATTCACGAAGTTTAAAGTTTTCGGAAGTGGATAAAACTTTTCCAAGGATGCCTATTTATAAATATATTGTTTCCTTGTGCATTGGATTTTACAGGACTTCTGTTGGAAAACTTTCCTCCACAAAAGACTTCTATCCTAACTCATTTCACCTCAATCGGTGAAGTATGTCTAAGTTCTTTAATGGTAAAAGTGATTGTGGAATTTTTCATAAATAATTATAATAATAGTTAAATTATTAATGAGTATATAATATAAATAGTCATATGAAAACATCAAATCATTCTGAAAATTAATGAGCAAACAGATAACCGCAAGTCGAAGAAAGTCCGTGGTAAATACATTTGTTTGTAACTTCAAATTTTCTTTATGAATATGGAAAATGGCTGATTCAGTTATGAATAACAGTGCTGAACATAGAGTTGATTGATTGATTTTAATTATACAGGGCTACACAAATTGGAGTATATGCATAGGGATTTCTATAACGGTAAGAGATAGAGGGGTGGTAAAATGGGCACAAAGTAACGTATTTCAGAAGACAATTATTTGAATAAAAAAACATCTGATCTATCTTCTTTAGTTCTAGAGTTATATAGGAAATATCGAAATACTTTTTTTGCCTATATCTTTTTCAATCTTATCATAAATTTTTTTTCAAAATGGGTAATTTTTATTTGTTCGATTTAACTGATTTTTATTTTCAGTTTTTTTCCTAAGATGGGTGAACACCTGTTTGTTTTTTCGATTTTATCCTTATTTTTCAGATTTGAGTGAACATTTTCTTCTTCAAAAAATTTCATTTTTCCTTTTTCAAGATGGTGAACACTTTATTTTTTTTCGATATTTCCTTTTGTTTTATTTTCGAATTGGGTGAACATTTTTTTCTTTAAAAAGTTTTCAGTTTCTTTTTTCAAAAAATTTGTCAATTTGCCATAGTAAGTTTTTGTAGACTATCCAAATATCTGAATAAAAATTATATTCAGGGTATCGTAGAAATTGGGTTACTCTCAACTTTTCATTTTCCAATACGGACCTGTAATTTTTATTGGATTTTTTTAAATTCCAAGAGCCATGTATCATATGGGCGTATTGTTTTTATCTGAAATACATAGTGTTTTGGAAATATTGAACTATTACCAGTGATATTTCATAATTTTTCAATTCCATTACAACTCTAATAGAATCATATCAGAGAAAAAGAAGTGAGTCAATGACAAGTTGATTCGTTGAGAATAATCAATTTCAGAATTTTCAGATTGTCTAGGTATTTATATTTTATAATCAATCAAACAAGAACTTATTCAATTATTATCGAGAATTGAAATGTCAGTCACTATAAGTAATCGAATGAATTTTCAAATTGACGATCTCTTCGTTCCAGACATTTTCGAATCTCTTTGTCGTAGTGATGCGAAAGATTTCATGTCTTTGTTTCTTAAATCTCCTATATTTTCAATTTCGTGTAGATAAATTCTACTTTTCAGTGTACCACATACAAAATGTCAAGTACACTGGGATCAGGGGATCTTGCTGGTCATTTTGTTATTTGCTATCAATCTGTCTTGAAATGATTCTTGTTAAAATTGATTAATGTCTCTTGTACAATGTGGACTTGCTGCAACATGTTGAAATCACAACCGATTTAAATTTAAATCTGAAATAAACTTCCGCTCTGAGCACTGACAATACTTACAGTGCAAGTATACATTTTTTTTCTCAGACCGTTTCTAAATACATACTATACAGCTATAATGCTAAATTCGTGGAAAAAACAAAATTTTGTGAGACGTTTCAGCAATGGGATCTGATGTCCTTTTAAAATATTTTATGAATCCATACCTTCGAAATCCCCTTCCTCTATTTCGCTTATCCTATTTTCTTGCATTTCCAGTTTTTTCAGCGTGTCGAGTAGAGCCAGAGACTTTTGCGGTACCGATGTTAATCCATTCCCGCCTAGGTTCAGCCTCTTCAGCTTTCTGTAAAGTACGACGAATGATTATTCATGAGGTTTGAGTGAAATCCTCCATATTAACTTCTAATATTTATGGTTCAGTCCATTGAAATAAACCTAATTGAAACAAAAATGCAAATTGAGTGCTGAAAAATTCAGCGATCCGTTTCTGGTGGATGCGTTGAGAGAATGTTTTTACTTTTTTTTCAGGGCGGGTGATGCGAGTCCCGTGTGCGCTGACTGATACGGACCCTTGAACAATAAACATAATTTTTACCCATTAAATATTAATAATAAGAAATAAAAAAAATCACTTACCTCTTAGACACTTGAATAAACGAAAATCCATGGATAAATTATTTTCCCGTAATTATTTTATTACATATGCTTTTGGTAATTAACTAGTTTTGCCAAGCTTCAAATTCACATACAAACCCTGATAACTGTTATACTAAAAACCTCTAATTTGTTTCACTTCTTGGAGCTATTCTTGAAAGGTTTTTAAGAAGATCCCTATTGAAAATGAAAATATAATGATTTTCAACTTTGTTATTAACAAATCTGACAGACTGAAAAATGAAAAATGCAAATAAAGCTATGAAGAATTTTTTTTCAAATTCCAATTTGTTCGTATTTTAATTAATAATACTTTATTGATCCCAAGAAACATTTCTGCTTATAGAGATATGTAAAAATTATACACTGAATAATACAATACTTATGAAACACAAATTAAAGAAGAAATTAAACAATTGATGGAAATTAACAAGATATATCTCAAAGTTTCAAAACTGAAAATGATGGAATCAGAAAAGATTTTCTATTTGTTCTAAACTTAACTCATTAAGTATTTTTTAAAATTAATTTTGACTCGGATTTTACCATAATTTTTCAATTCATTGGGTAATTCATTATAAAATTTTATTCCGTTACATAGTATTGATTTTTGACCGATATTTGTCTTACTTTTATTAATTGTTATATTGTTGGAATATCTGGTTGAATAATTATGTTGATCACTATTGATTTTGAATATTAAATTAGAATGTTTCATATTATTTTTAACTAAATGAATGAAGGTTCACACTTTCATTTTATATAATGAATAAATACCCAGAAGCTTTTTTTGGTTTATACAAATTAGCAGTTGACTCATTGTAATCAAGTTTGAATATACATTTGATGATTTTATTCTGTAGCGTCTTTAGTGGCCTGAGCAAAGAATTTGTTGCTGCACCCCAAATAGAAATCATGTATTGCAATTTTGAATAAACTAACGAAAAACAAATGCTCTTGAAATGTTTAAGGGGTAAAAAATGTCTTATCTTGAAAAGAATTCCAATAATTGGAGAAATCTGTTTCCTTAAAACCTCTATATGTTTTGACCACGATATATTTTCATCTACATAAAGTCCCAGAAATTTTAATGTGGGAGAGTATTGTATACTTTCATTTCTTAATCTAATGGGATCTTTCAAGTCGATACTAGAAGATTTTTTTGCGATGAACATAAACGGAGATTTTTCAAAATTCAATGTTAGTTTATGTGATATAAGCCATGATGTTATTTTTTCAAGATCGCTTGTCATATTACTTTTGAGTTCACTAAAATTTTTTTCAGTGTATATCATTGTTATGTCATCCGCAAACATTTTGATTTTTCCCGTCAAATCCAAATCAGCTAGGGAATTATATATATATATATATATATATATATATATATATATATATATATATATATATATATATATATATATATATATATAAGGAAAAGAATAGGTCCCAAAATTGATCCTTGTGGAACTCCACATAGAACAGTCTTTTGTGAACTACTCTTTTCCTCTAAATAAAAAAACTGTTTCCTTCCAGACAGGTAATTTGTAAACCACAAATGTATATTTCCTCTGATACCTATTCTATACAAAATTGTCAACAAAATTTTGTGAGCTTTCCGAAGATCAAGTGACAATATACCACACTTTTTGTCAGAATCTAAATCTAGTTGAACTTGAGTTATAATATCTTGTAATGCTGATTCTGTATCACTAAATCTTCGAAAACCGTATTGACCATTAAACAATAAATTTGATTTTTCGAGATATTCCAACAACCTACAATGTACTGCTTTTTTTATAATTTTTGATAATACAGAAAGGATTGAAATAGGCCTATAATTCGCCAATTGATCTTTTTTACCTGATTTAAATATTGGTTTAACTTTGGCAATTATGGATTTGTCAGGTACTGTGCCTGTTAGGAAGGTTAAATTTATCAATCTACTTATCAGTGGTGCAATTTCTGATTTCACCAATTTCACAATTTTGGGAGACATATTATCAAATCCCGGAGTTTTTCTCGAATCTAAATCACTTATTATTTCTTCTAATTCTTCAGACTCAAAAGGCTTGAAATACCTGGAGCATAAATTTTAGTGCAATGGGAATTCTTTTCTTGATGGGAGACTTGCTGCCAAATTGGGACCCAAATTAATGAAATAATTATTGAATTCTTCACAAATATCTTGCAGACTGCTAATTCTTTTCCCATTCTTCATGATATGTTGAATTTCATTATTATATTTGGATTTTTTGTACAATATTTCATTCAGAGTCTTCCATATTGATTTTGGGGTAGCATCAGTGAATTTTTCTTGATAATATTTCTTTTTTGATTCAATAACACTCGTTTTCACTAATTTATTGAAATATTTAAAGGAGTCAATGAAAAATTGGTTGGCCGGATTATTCTTTTTTTTGTAATAGAATTTATCACGAAGTTTAATTAATCTAGCATTTTTTTCATTAAACCAAGGTTTGGAGTTCTCTCTTGTTTTTATAACTTTTTTAATGGAGCAATTATCAAAAACAGTTAGAATGTCATTGTAAATATCATTTGGGTCATCAAATGTTTCAATATTTTCATTCAAAAATATCAATTCTTCTTTCAGTTTATTTTCGTCAAAAACAGTGATGGTCTTGAAATTGATTTTTTTTGTTAATGTATTTGTTTTTTATATCAATATCTGCAACTATTAGTTTGTGATCACTTAATTATTTAAAGTTACATAAGAATGATTTTTTGAAATTTCTTACTCTGATTGTTTAAATAATTGTTGTAAACAAACGCATTATTTATAAAATATTTGTTTTTGGAATTTCAATCAGCAAGATCTTTAAGAACAGAATCATTGACCATAAAATGCATCGCTCAAAAACGCATTTGTTAATTAACTATTTTTTTAGATACCAATAATCATATTAAGGAATCATTTTTTTAAATTATAATTTCCATTGCTCTTCGATATTCTAAAAAAATATTGATTTATATTTTCTTCGTTTATTTAATAAACAATTTGTTATAAACAGATGAATTTTCACGATATAAATTTTTTTCTCCAAATGACATTAAAAGCGGCCTTTTGATGACACTTGGCAGGCTTAGAAGTTGTACTTTTAATACCTGGGCAGAAAAAGTCCACTTTTACTGCCTAGGCAGAAAAAGTTCGTTCAATTTCTTTGAAAGATCGGAAAAATAGACAATCAGCACATTTTCAGAGAAAGATCCTATATTTTTCTTCTGTCTATATTCCATGAATCTGCTGTATGTGAGTTCATATACAGTTCTTGATTTTTCCGGTAAAAGGTTAAATTCCACATCTCGCGCCTGGTCTCTTATCTCAGGTGGTGTTAATTGCATCAATTCATCCTCACTTTGCAGTAAATCCATTTCTAACATGACAACTTTTCAAAATTGACAATGACAAAGTAAACAGTAAACAAACATATTCAACAAACGTCATCAGCGGTAAACAAAGTAACGCAGGGCCCAGTTACCTTTGATAAAATAATTTAGTGGAATTGGAACAAGTTTGAAGAAAAAATTATATGTGTCACACGGCAGAAAAGCAGATTTAATGCCTTGGCTGGTTTCATAGCCTCGCTACGCTCGGCTATGAAACACCAGCCGCGGCATTAAATCTTGTGCTTTTATGCCTAGTAAAACAAATAACTATTTTTAATTATTGCAAAAAATAACAAAAACAACCATGCATCATTTGTTGTGTAAAAAAATGTTGTTTTATTTTCTACATAATTTTAAATATTTTTCAATTTTGACGTTTGGCGTTTCAAATAATTAATGAGTTTTTCAAGTATGAAATTCGTAAAAATCAGATTTTGGGGGTATTTTTATAAACAATTGCAAAAAAAGTTGATAAATAATAGGAGTACAGCTTTGATTAAAAGCTGTATTCCTATCCTAAGAAGACCTGAAGTGTCTTTGTCCGATCTCTATTTGTTTATGAATTATTTTAATAACAATGATTGAGAGCTACGAGGAAACGCCAAACGTAAACATAGAAAAATATTTAAAATTATGTAGAAAATGGAACAAAATTTTTACACACAACAAATGACACCTGGTAGTTTTTGTTATTTTTTGGAGCATTTAAAAAAATATATCGCGGAAATTCATTTGTTCATTACAAATAGTTTATTAAATAAACAAAGAAAATATAAATGAATATTTTTTTTTTTAGAAAATGGAAGAGCAATGGAAATCATGATTGAAAGAAATGGTTCCTTAATATGATTATTTGGTTGCAATGAAAATAGTTAATCAACAAATGCGTTTTTAAGTAATATTTTTTTTTATAATTATTTTGTTCATAAAGATCATAATATTCATTCCTGATTAAAATTCCAGAACCAAAAATTCAAATATCTTATAAACAATGCGTTTGTTTATAACAATTATTTAAACAATCAGAGTAAGAAATTTGAAAAAATCATTTTTATGTGACTTTAAGTAATTAAAATACGAACAAATTGGAATATTGAAAAAAATTCATTACATTATTTGCCTTTTTCATTTTTTAGTCTCTAAGATTGTTAATAACAAAGTGGAAAATCGACTTTTTTTGATTTTACCAATTGGGATCTTTTTCAAAGCCTTTCAAGAATATCTCCAAGGATTGAAATAAATTTGAGGTTTTTAGTTTAACAATTACCAGGGTTTGTATGTAAATTTGAAACTTGTAAAAACTAGATAATCAACAAAAGCAAATGTAATAAAATAATTACGGAAAATGTTTTCTTCCCATGGATTTTCAATTATTCAAGTGTCTAAAAGGTGAGTGAATTTTTTATTCATTAATATTGATATTTAATGGGTTAAAATTATTATTATTGTTCAAGGGTCAACGCACGCGGGTCTCGAATCATCCGCTTTTAGCGCTATATTCGCCTCTAAATTAAAATTCTAAATATTAGTGGAAGAGTTCCGAGAGGTAGGATTTTTTTCAGGAAATTTCCACCTCTTTCAGGATCTTTTTTCGTTATAACCTCTTTAACAGAAAAGAGGTTTGCATGATATTTTCCATTCACTCACAAAAAAACAGTGGATAACTAACTTACTTTTCTAGACCAATGAATGCCTCAGCATCGATATTGTTGATCTTGTTCTCATATAGAGTGAGAATTTCGAGTGTGTCCAGTCCTTGGAATGCTTTCGCATGTAAGCTGCTGATCTTATTGTGGTTCATGTTGAGGATTAGAAGATGGTGCAGATTCTTGAATGCGGTTGAAGGAACTTGGGTCAGACTATTTTGCGACACATCTAGTTGTGTCAGCATTTTACCTGAAAATAGAACAATATACTTAGGTAATCTTCAAGAACACTTTTCGTTTATTAGTGCTCGTATTCAGTATAATCCATTATTTAATGTGTATGAACATTCTAACAAAATTACAAAAGGAGCTGTAAACAGTGTGGCAAATTAGGTGTACAACATAATGGATTTTTTTTTTTATTGATGTACATCTAAAATGCAAATATTGCCGACATGGTGCATGTTCGATAATCATATTAGGTGCCCTAGAATGGCAAAAGAATAAAAGTCAAACAGCATACAGGAAAGATCAAAGAACACAAAAATTGTACCTAAGTAAAGTACCCTTATTTCAGAAAATTCATCTTTATGTCATCAGGAAAAGTTGTGTACAATTAAAAGTTATTCGTAAATACCAGAACATGGCCTCATAAGAAACGTTTTTTTTTCAATCAATAATTTTCCGTTTTTTTTTCTATACTCACTCCAAACACTATCATAAATAAATTACTATGAAATCAGTTGTTCATAACATTGTTAAAATTGGAGCATATTTGTGGAATTAACTAGATTTTTATTTTTTAGAGCATCACAAAGTTCATGTTTAAACGCAACTTTGAAATTTTGCAAACATTATTTTTAGCAATGTAAACCATGATTACTGACAGTAGGCATTAGTATAAAAAAATGGCGGAGTTATGGATTTTTTAAAAAATCGTAAAATTTTCTGGTTTTTCTGGTTTTCCTCCGTTACTAAGAATCTGATCGGATCGTAAAATATTTTATTTTGTTCGTATTTCAATTATCTACAATTCTCATTGGAGCATCAGATTGCTTTATTAGTTTTCATTTTATAAGCAAAACAATTTTGAAAAACACGTTTTTTGATGTTTAAATGTTTATAACAAATTAATAAATGACAGTTGCGAGTCGAAAATATAACTGAATATAACTACTGACTATCATCCAAGTGAAGTGATGGCACAGTCGGTTTTCTACTAGTATTTTTGTTAGGAAAAAATGCTCTATTGACTGGCCTATTGCTTCACAACAAGGTATGAGGTCGCCTATCGATACCGATGTACTTGAGAAAAATTCCCTCATACTCCGGAATGAAATATCTTTAATTTCTCAAAGGTATGGTCATGTAACATAAGAAAAATTAAGACATCCATGTACACAGAAAAATGCGTTCTTTTGGAAGGTAGTATCAAAAAAAAATATAATGACGTCATAACTCGAACAGCGATGACGTCATAAAAAATCTGAGTAGACCAAAAAATTCGCAATTGAAAAAGAAAATCGACCATATCAAGCTTTTAACGAATTTGTTCCAATCTTTAGGTGCTCACTGTATATATTTGTGCCTGTTTGTATATACAGGGTGGGGCACCGAAAACAAAACAGATCGAATATCTTCAAAACGCATGTGTATAAAATGCAAAAACACGTCGATTTCTAATTCAAGGGGGACATCTTCCTATCCTAACCTCAACTGTCTTATCTCTCCCCCACCCCTTGGGCACTATCACCCAAACAATTTGAATAGGGAAAGTAGTGAGTGTGACACATCATTGAAAAGGTAATTTCATGAGGAATTCAGCCATGTCAATTTTTGCCACCTAACTTTTTATTTTGGCGCCCTCTTGCGGGAAAAACAACTCTTCAAGCTATTTTGACATCAATTCGGTGACAATGCATTATGGAATATTTCTAAGAGAAAAAACAAAATGGCGGCTCCAAAATGGCGGAAATAATTTGCAATTATGGTCCGATTCGATTCAAGATTGATATGTGGTGGTTAGCAAGGTCGGAAATTATGATTTGTTCGTCAATGCAAAAAAAAAAAAAAATGGTGGTCCAAGATGGCGGACGAAATTTGTAATTCTAGTCCGAGTCGAATCAAAATTAGTATGTGGGGATTTTCTGGGTAAAAAATTATGATGTTTTTGTCAATGCAAAAAACCAAGATGGTGGACGAAATTTGTAATTGTAGTTCGAGTCGATTCAAAATTGGCATATGGAGGTTTTACAAGTTTTCAGTATGACTAAAATGAATTAATTTAATTTATAAAAAAAGCTTTTATACAAATGCGATAAAAAGGAAATAATATTTTTTTAGATGTGTGACGTAGGTTATTCTGTGCGTAATAGATTCGAAAGCTTGCCGCGAGTACAAAATAGGTATCTTTGCGAGGTAAAATTTTGATTCTGTTACGCCTAGAATAACCTATGTCACACATCTAAAAAAATATTATTTCCTTTATAGTGCATTTGTTTAAAAGTTTTTTCTATCAATTTAATTAATTCATATTTGTCATACTGAAAACTTGTAAAACTCCCATATGCCAATTTTGAATCGACTCGAACCACAATTACAAATTTCATCCACCATCTTGGTTTATTGCATTGACAAAAACATCATAATTTTTTACCCTGAAAATCCCCACATACTAATTTTGATTCGAATCGTTCCAGAATTACAAATTTTGTACGCCATCTTGGAGCCCCAATCTTGTTTTTTTTGCATTGGAAAACAAATCATAATTTCCGACCTTGCAAACCATCACATATCAATTTTGAATCGAATCGGACCATAATTGAAAATCATGTGGAGCCGCCATTTACTTTTTCTCTTAGAAAAATTCCGTACTGCATTGTCATCGAATTTATGTCAAAATAGCTTGCAAATGAAGTCTCATAATTTGGAATATGGAATAGTTGTTTTTCCCGCAAGAGGGCGCCAAAATAAAAAGTTAGGTGACAAAAATTGACATGGCTGAATTCCTTATTAAATTACCTTTTTAATGATGTGTCACACTTACTACTTTCCCTATTCAAATTATTTGGGTGATAGTGTCTAAGGGGTGGGGGGAGAGGTATAACAGTTGAGGATATGATAGGAAGATGTCCTCCTTTTTGCATTTTATTCACAACACATGCGTTTTGAAGATATTCGATCTGTTTTGTTTTCGGTGCCCCACCCTGTATATTGAATATTTGACTGTGATAACCTTGTTATTCTACTTTTTATCATTTAAGGTAAATATTTTCTTTCATTTTAATTGTAACATGATTTCAAATTATTTTTTTTGTGTAATATTTGTGATATTTGACATTTTATCTTCCATATCTAATTTTATTTTCACTAATTTTTATAGTATTATATTCCTTACATCATGTTATTCTTGTGAAATTTTATTGTTATTGTTCCCTGTAATATTTTATAAGGTTGAAATGTTCGACACCTGAAAAGGTATTTTATTTGAAAGAACTAATAGGAAATCTATCTATCAATTTAATGGTAACTTCCTGAAAGTAAAACTGGCAAAATTCATATCGTCCACATCGCCAAGGCCTGCTTCGTAGTACAGAATGGTTGAATATGGCTGGCTATCAAGAGTACAAACTGCAGAACACCATTTCTGTTTTGATAGTATATTATGGCTTATTTGTGTGAAACTCAGCGCAATAAACTTTATGTCTGTCACGTTGCGGAAATAAAACCAGCAGCAAGATATATGAAAGCAATTCGTCCAATGCGGAGTATCCAGACAGATCCACAGTTAGTGAAATCGCAAGAAATTTGGAAAAACTGAGCATGTTCAACACATTGCGGGAAAATAAAACTTGAAATAGGGATTTTATTAAGTTTGTAATGGAGTTTCTCATCGATCGGTGGAACGCGAACAACTATAAAGTGAAAAGTACTATCCCTACAAAATCCAGCAACTGCAGAAACTTAATAATTCAATCAACGTTCGAAAATATGTTGTAGAGACTTCTATGTGCAGTATTTTTTGACTCAAATTATGTGTTTTTGCGAGAGAAAAACTACATGGAATAACGAAACGTGCATCTTTTTTAATTTTTGCTTATACTTCGAAAATGTCTTCATTAACAAAATTTGGCACGAGAAAGTCTGCACTAATTTTCATCTTTCTGAGCTGCTGAAAATCGTAACATTTTTCGAGAGTCATTTTCACGTGTTTGGACGTGTTGTTGACGAATCTGGAGCATACTATACAATAAAATGCACGCTCCGACCAATGATAGATTATTATTGTTATTAACAATTTTGGATGAATAGTCGTTAAATCGCTAACACTTTCGAATGGTCATTCTGTCTACGTAAGGTTAGTCAGGTTAGGTTTGGCTGGCTAGTATTTCACGCCTTTTCAACTCAGTTTGCCTTCTTCTTGTTTGTCATTCAAACTTACCGCCATTACAGTGACCAATCACAGAGCGAGCCGTGCCGTGCATTTTATTGTCGTCTAGGAAGCATAGTGAAATCTTCTAGAAATTTTTAGAAACCTCCGATGAATTTATATGAAACATCTAGACGCACTAGTTTTGTATCTAGATCAAACGTCGATTATTATTATTATTATTGTACAAGGACCTTTAGGAAGTTTATTGCTATACTACGGTTCTCCACACACCAACTCTTTTATTTGACGTTTCAGACCTATGGTTACTTTGGGAAAAATGATCCCAGTCAATTTTTTTTTCTTCTCCTTTATGTCGGTTTGTCTGTCTGAAAGACTGTTGCACACTCAAACCGTTATATTTTCCGAACCATTGGAGATGTCGCTCCAAATTTGAATCATGCCAATGACACGAGGACGGTATTTGTCAGTTTTAAGTTTTTCACGATCGGAAAGTCGGGAAAAAATTTCCTTTTTTTTGTTTTTCCTCCGTCTATCAGGAGTTGATTTTTAATCCATTCTTATATTTTTTGTATTCAGTGCGACGCTAAATTATGGAACAAATTCATTATTTCTGAATATAAAGATATATCGGAAATATCCTCGGACAGGTCGATTTCCTTTTCCGATGGGCCAATTTTTGAACCTCACCCAAACTACCGGGTGGCTACGGAAGTATTGCCTACGGAATATCTCAGTTATTGTATGAAGTAGGTTTGTGAAATTTGGAGCGTCGATATAATGACATAAGAGCTAGAATTTGAGCATATTGACATGTCGGAGTTAACTTCCGGTCTGACCGGAAGTAACATCAACTTTCTTATTTTAAATGGAAACCCTATTTTTTTTCTTTTCGCTTTAGTCAGCATTCAATTCCCTTTCTAATGACATATCACAAGTTGGTATCTAACCAGAAACTAGATCAGAAAAAAATTATTATTGAAATTCACCGAGTAGGCCGTGGAAGCAAAATGAAAGCCAAAATATGAAAAGTTGGCTATGGAAACCATACGTCACTTGATAACAGTTGCTACTACTGTGATATTTTATTTTCATTCATCGGCGTTATAAAAAGCCGCCAAAAAAATATTGGAAATATTGGGAAAAAAACAATACTCCGTAGGTCCATAACTTAAATAGGAACATACAACTTTTTCTTGCCTGTACTATTCAGCATAACCATTCCTTTCTAATGATATAATAGAAAATAATTTTTTGAACTGAGATACCGAAAAATCCAATTATTATTCTTCAAATAACAAAACAGATTATCGCCATACGCAAAAATAAAATTAAAAATAATGTGGAATGATAAATTATATCCTGTAGGTTCTAGGTTAAATAGGAACATAAACGTACTTGGTCTGTGCCATCGTCCATAGATATTCTAATATTTACCTATGGACGATGTTTGTGCTATTCATAATAATCATTCCATTGTAATAATCATTCGAACCAAAATATTAACAAGTAGGCTGATTAAGATGTATTTTGGAATGAAACAAAAAAGAAATGAGAGCTGTCACGAACGCTGCTATCCATATTATTTTGACGTTCGAAGTAATGTTTTTGATTCTGCCATTTTAAAAGGGTTTGGAAATCGAAATTAGTTAGTGGAATATTCAAAAATGCCCAGTTATTCACGAACCGAACAAATTGACATGCTTCTCATTTATGGTGAATGTTTAAAAAATTCTTATGCCGCTGAACGATTGTATTTAGAGCGATATCCAGGGAGGCAGCAACCGTCAAGAAGGTATTTCCAGTGGCTTGAAGAAAAATTAAGAACTGAGCCTGATGTTCACGAAGACCAAGAAGCATTTGTTATTAATGAGGAAACTGAAATTAATGTATTAGCTTTAGTACAATATGATAGCACAATTTCCTCAAGGCAGATTGGCGCTGAATTAGCTATAAGTAAGGACTCTGCTAGGAAAATTTTGAAAAAACATCGATTGAAATCCTTCAAGTATCAGTTGCATCAACATTTGTATGAAAATGACGGTGAAAGGCGCCTGGAATATTGTAATTGGTTTCTTCGACAAAATGCTGAGAATCACCTATATAACTATTATATCTTGTTTACGGACGAGTCAAGATATACCAACAATGGATTATTTAACAGGAATAATACAAGGTAGGTACTGTACTTTATTTGGATTATTGTCGATAGTCGAAGTGTAAAGTGCTAAAAGTGTGAACGGTCTTTTGTTCCAGGAGAGATTTGGTGTGAATGTTTGGGCAGGAATAGTTGGAACTCATATTGTTGGCCCCATTATTTTTCAAGGCCAACTAACCGGAGAGAGATACTTTAATTTTTTAACGAATGAAATTTCGGAATTCATTAACAACCTACCAGCGGAAATAACTGAGAGAATGTACTTCCAGCAAGATGGCGCCCCTCCGCATAATTCAAGAATAGCGAGAAATTATCTTCAAAATCGCTTTCAAGAGAGACTTATAACAACCCATGGTCCAGTCAGGTGGCCAGCAAGGTCACCTGATCTTACTCCGTGCGACTTTTTTCTATGGGGGCATCTTAAAAATAGGGTATATTCCACACAGCCTACAACTCTACATGAGCTAGAAGTAAAAATTCGTAGAGCTTTCCAAGATATCAAGCCCCAAATGTTGAGAAACGTTTTACATGAAAATATCACCTGAGTCAATAAATGTATTGACGCTGAGGGAATGCATTTCGAACATTTGTTTTGAATTTATTTTATCTTTAATCCTATCAATTTGATTTTTTTTTCGATAAATCTGTTTTTTCGTTATTTGAAGAATAATAATTGGATTTTTTGGTATTTCACTTCAGAAATTTACTTTCTGTTATATCATTAGAAAGGAATGGTTATGCTGAATAGTACAGGCAAGAAAAAGTTGTATGTTCCTATTTAAGTTATGGACCTACAGAGTATTGTTTTTTTCCCAATTTTTTTTTGGCGGCTTTTTATAACGCCGACGAATGAAAATAAAATATCACAGTAGTAGCAACTGTTATCAAGTGACGTATGGTTTCCATAGCCAACTTTTCAATTTTTGGCTTTCATTTTGCTTCCACGGCCTACTCGGTGAATTTCAATAATAATTTTTTTCTGATCTAGTTTCTGGTTAGATACCAACTTGTGATATGTCATTAGAAAGGGAATTGAATGCTGAATAAAGCGAAAAGAAAAAAAAATAGGGTTTCCATTTAAAATAATAAAGTTGATGTTACTTCCGGTCAGACCGGAAGTTAACTTCGACATGTCAATATGCTCAAATTCTAGCTCTTATGTCATTATATCGATGCTCCAAATTTCACAAACCTACTTCATACAATAACTGAGATATTCCGTAGGCAATATTTCCGTAGCCACCCGGTATATAGGGTTATCCGCATTTGAAGAAAAGCGACTTTGGTGATATTTTTAAATGGGACACCCAGTATATTTGTCCATATTTGGTTAGGGATCGTCATTACAAATCCAGTGATACCAAGTTTGATGGGATTATGTCAAACGGCTGCGGAGATATGGGCAAAAAAATTCTCCATATAATAAGTGCGACAGATACTTAACCTTCTGAATCGTGTGGTCTCGCAGTCATACTCATTAGACATACGCGGAAGTTTGGTCATAGCTCCGCAGCCGTTTGACATAATCCTATCAAACTTTGTATCACTGGATTCTTAATGACGATTCCTAACCAAATATGGAAAAATATACTGGGTGTCCAATTTAAAAATATCACCAAAGTCATTTTTACTCAATTGCGGATAACCCTATATATTTTGCGTGTGGTTCAAAAATTGGCCCATCGGAAAAGAAAATCGACCTGTTCGAGGATTATTCCGAAATATCTTTATATTCAGAAATAATGAATTTGTTCCATAATTTAGCGCCGCACTGTATAAACCTCAATATGTCTTACAGAAGTGTATAGGTTTTGAGAAAGATCGGAAAATGCTAACAATTTCGAATCTGAAAATAAAAATTTACATTTTGGAAAATACGAAATATCTCAGAAACTGTTGATATTTTCACAATTCACCAGGACATATTTTTGACCGCCTTCAGAAAATCTACAAAGAATTTCCGTAAAAACGATAGTCCAGGAAATATAAAAAAAATGGAAAATCAAGATATTGGCCGTACTAATGAAACAAATGAAAATCTTAAAATGGCTCCAAAATGTCCACACAAATACTTTCGAATAGTTTTTTCCAACTCGATCAAAAAGAGGAAAAAAGTGAAAAAAAAAACTCGAAATATTTGGCAGGCTTCGCGCACGCTAATTTGTATAGCCGTGTTCTATCTCCTGTTTCTCTAATCTAAGGTTATACCTAAGAAGTGAAATTCCCACACTGGATAAAATTATGTATGTGGTTCAAGCTGATCCGGATTAGCCAACTTTCTCTTATGTGACATTATCGAATATGACAAATCCGCACAATTTATACCAAACATAAGAGACAATCTTTACTGACAGATGAACCAGATATTCTGATGTGGAGAAGATACTATTTACTCAATATTAAACAATCCCGAAACAAGATCGACGAATTTATTACCTAGACGAAACGTGGATAAACGATAAATCTCAGTATTGGCAAAACTGCAATATTAATATCAAGAGCAGAAGGTAAGCCTTTATCGAAGGATTGTCAACGGGTAGGGTAAAAGATTAATAATAATTCAAACAGGCAGTTTAGAAGGGTTAGGGGAAAAATGAATTTTGACTCTTGTATTGAAACAAACCGATGACTATCACGAAGATAAGAATGCTGACGTTTCTGAAGAATGGTTTGAACAAACGATTGATTTCATTCCGCAGGAATCTACTATTGTTATGGACAACGCGAGGTAACATTTTAGATTTCAAGAAAATTTACTAGCAAGCAATTGGACTAAAGGCAAACTATTGGGGTGGCTTAGCTCAAAAAACATCGTTTTTTCCACTGATCCACTAAAAAAAGAACTTCATAGTATCACTCAAATCCACAAAAACAAGTATAAAAATGACATCTTTTAAAAGTCTGAGAACGGTCTCATATTTCAGAAATGGTTCGGAAAAAAGTCATAAAAATCCTACAGGATGTTTTTTAATGATGCATGATTCAATGGTGATATTGGCAATGTTGCCTAATCAACGGTTTTTCAGATATTGGTGGTATTTTCATTTTTTTTTTACTGGAACACCCTATTTATTTTCATTTCAATTGATTGAGCGCCCCCTCATTACTTATGCCTCCAAATATCAGAATTTAGATTGATGTGATGTTAGAAATATAACAACATGGCATTTTCGTTGAAAAGCCTGGGAACGTTCAAATATTTTCAATTCATGAAATTTTATACAGGATGGTTTTTGATGATGCTCGATTCACTGGTGATATTGGCAACGTTGCCTAATTTACAGTTCTTTCAGATATGGGGGTAATTTAATTTTTTTTTTTCAGTGGAACACCCTATTTATTTTCAGTGTATGTATAATCATTGTTTAAATAGAAGATACTTAGTCAATGCCTGTGGAAAAGGTATTGGACACAAACGCGAGTGTTATCTATCGTGATTAGTTACAAACATGAATATTTGACGTCATTTTAATGCAGGTTCCTTCAAAAAATCCTGATTCTAATCATTGTTTTAATAGAAGCAGTGTTTATATAGAAGTAAGATAGTTAGTCAATGCCTGTGTAATTGGTGTTGGACCCAAACGCGAGTGTCATCTAGCGTGATTAGTTACAAACATGAATATTTGACGTCATTTTAATGCAGGTTCCTTCAAAAAACCCTGATTTTAATGCTGTCCCATTGTTTCAATCAAGTTACGACATGACTTGGAGGCCAGATCACTGAAGTTACGACATGACTTGGATGCGAGCTCACTATCGCCATCTACATGTCGCATCCATTTTGATCCAATTATAATCCCATAAGGTTGACTATCTTCTATATAAACAATGGTATAATGAACAAAAATTGATACCTTTGATTGGGACTCATGTTACTTAAACATTTGAGATGATAATACTCACCTATCGAACTAAGCGATGCTTCCTCCACTACGGACAAACTGCTGTTGTGGATGGTGAGATGACGTATATCCAAGCCCAAGAAGACGAACCCGGGCAACTTCCTCAGATTGTTGTGTCGGAGTTTCAGATAGAAAATCACCAACGACTTGCCCTTGAGCACGCCCATGGCGTCGTTGATGTGCTGTTGGTCGGTGAACTCGCACAGAATGTCCAAGCCGTTTTTCTTCACCGTGCAAGTGCACGGTGATATTTCTCCACGTGGAGGACATTGCTGTTGCACCTGGAACAAAAGACAAAAGATTAGTACGGCATGGTTTTACTTTAATTAAAAACAAGTAGCAGCGTGTAGTGTAATAATAGGCTCTCGCTGGAGAGTAGACACATAAAAGGTTTCCAACTTAGTAGTTATTATTGTAAAACTTTATATCAAAAAGCGGTGTTGCCATTTTTTCAAAAAAAGTCTTGAACTGTGAAAAACTTTCTCTAGAGAAATACTACACCGACAAGCACATGCAGAAAAACACAAAGTTATTTAGAGTAGGTAGTACATGTTTCGAACCTAAATAGGTTCATCTTCAGCTATTTTAAATGCTACAATAAAGGAAGAAATTATCACTAAAGGCAATCTAGTACAATATAGTAGGTATTACTTACATGTGTAAGTAATACCTAATTTCTTCCTTTATTGTAGAATTTAAATTAGCTGAAGATGAACCTATTTAGCTTCGAAACATGTACTATCCACTCTAAATAATACCGCTCAACTGACAGAGGTTGAGATTAAAATTGTGGAGATGACTTTGTGTTTTTCTGCATCGTAAATCCATACCACTCCACTTCGAGATACAATGGACTTCTACCACAGGTTAATCATAGATGGGGTCCGGAGTTTTGATCTAATATATATATAATATAACGAAACTTTTTCACATGTGGAGGAATTTCTCTAAACTTCTGTCTGAAGGTACAGCTCCTACCATAGTTATTTTTTCAAAATATTCCGAAAATTGTGTTTTCCTGTAGTCCGAAATTTGGTAGGTGTTTATAATTGAAATTTTTATTTTGAGAAGTATTTATTCTTGCCTCTGAAGATAGTGTGAGTATCTCATCAATAATTTTAGCATTTCATTGTATTGTGGTAATGTCGGCATACAAAATATATACAGGGTGTCAATTTGAAAACTTCCCACCCTTAATATCTTCCTTCCAGTAAACAATATGAGTAATCGAAAAAACAGGTCAATTTTATTGTCAAGGGGGACACTTTCAAGGACTATTTGTAGCTCTCGTGGTTCAACCCCCTAGGAGGGGTAGATGTTACCCTTCGAATTTTAAATGGGAAGGGGGGTCAAGTGGCACATCATTTTGATGGGCGTTCAATTCTTGTTCCAATGGTACCCTGACTTATTATTTTGTGATGAGCATTTTCCGAAAAATTGCGTTCTAAACTAACAGAAGTAATTATTAGAACGCCTATACTGAGATGCATGGTTTGGCCAGAACTGGTTAGAATATTAGGTGGTACCGTTCCAACCCTGTATTAGAGGTAACATTAGCCATTAGCTCCAAACACATTACATAAAAAAGTAGTCTAATAGTAAAACGTAGATGGTAGTAAAGTTGTGTTTATTGAATGCTGAATTTTTAAGTGTCATCGCAGAAATTGTACAGATAGCCTTCCTTTTTTGCTACTTCTGCTGTAAAAAGTTTCTGTTTTCCGGCAAAAAATTGGTTAGCAAATTTGAACTATGTGGTAGTATTGTGAATACCGTTGTACCTGTTGGGCTGTTTAGGAATTACTTTAATAAGTGTATAAAAGTGTAAAAATGGTTTACATTCTTCAAGACAGAATTGAAATGATTGTAATTTATGGAGAAGTTGGAAAGTGCGCACGAAGGGCGGCATGTCTTTTTAACGAAAAACATCCAAATTGTAATGTAAGTCACCGGTATGTGCTTGATTTGGTGAATAAGTTTTACGAAACTGGTTCAGTGACAAATAAAAAAAGAAATAACCCCAGAGTACTAAATGAAGCAGCTCAAATTGAAGTTTTGGGAACATTTGCTGCAGAGCCCACGAGCTCCTTACGATCAGTATCAGAACAGACGGGAATGTCACGCGAGACTATAAGAAAAGCATTGAAAATGCATATATTTCATCCATATAAAATGCAGATTCTTCAAGAGCTCCACGAGGATGATTATGATAGAAGAATAGAGTTTTGTGAAATCATGTCTCATCGAGTCAATACCATCCCTAATCTTCTGTTAAACATCTGTTTCAGCGATGAGTGTTCATTTTTTTCTGAATGGCAATGTTAATAGACAAAATTGTCGCTATTGGAGTGACGAAAACCCACATATTTTTCGGGAAGGGCATACACAACACCCACAAAAAGTTAATGTTTGGGCTGGTATTCTTGGAAATGCCATTCTTGGTCCATTATTTCTGGAAGAAAACTTGACTGGCAATCTGTACCTTGATATGCTTGAAGAGACTATCGATCCTCTTATAACTCACGAGCTAGAAACTCAAATTGATGCAGAAGGTAATGAACTTTTGCAGGAGGATCTGTTACATTACCAGCAGGACGGTGCTCCACCTCATTATTTTCTTCCCGTCCGACAGTGGTTAAACGAGAGATTTCCGGGTAGATGGATTGGCAGAAGGGGAGCAGTTGAATGGCCTCCGAGATCACCGTATTTAACACCCTTAGATTTCTTTCTTTGGGGGCATCTTAAATCCGTTGTTTATAAAACACAACCTTCTGATATTGACGAACTTAAAAGACGAATTACAGCAGCAAGCCAGTCAATTCCTAGTGAAGTTTTCCGTAATGTTAGAGGGGAGTTCGAAAACAGACTGTATTACTGTTTAGAGCAAAATGGACAACATTTCGAACAGCTAATAAGATAAGCGTAAGTAGATTTTATGTTGGAAATGTCTTTCTCGCAAATTAAATTTTATTGTGTAGAAGGAAAATAACCACCAAATAAAAAATCCCATTCGTAATAAATTTATTCCTGTCATTCAAGGGTTGGAGCGGTGCCACCTACTCTTCTAACCATTTTTATTAAAGGGAGTCAATACAATAATGCATCTCAGTATAGGCGTTCTAATAATTACTTCTGTTAGTTTAGAACGCAATTTTTCGGAAAATGCTCATCACAAAATAATAAGTCAGGGTACCATTGGAACAAGAATTGAACGCCCATCAAAATGATGTGCCACTTGACCCCCCTTCCCATTTAAAATTCTAAGGGTAACATCTACCCCTCCTAGGGGGTTGAACCACGAGGGCTACAAATAGTCCGTGAAAGTGTCCCCCTTGACAATAAAATTGACCTGTTTTTTCGATTACTCATATTGTTTACTGGAAGGAAGATATTAAGGGTGGGAAGTTTTCAAATTGACACCCTGTATAGTAAATATCAATAAATATTATGAACAAAAAATGCCCTAATATTGGTCCCTGTGGAACACCAAATGTGATTTTTTTCTTTTGATGATACATTTTCTCCCACTCTTAAAGTTTGTAAACTTTTTCCAAATAAAAGTTAACCAATTTTGCACTGTTTTCATAGAAATTGTACTTTTCTAATTTCTTCAGGAGAACTTTATGTCATACATAGTCAAATTCTCTCTTCAGATCGCAAAATTTTTCGACCCATACATTTTTGATTTTGAATACGAGATAAAATTTGTTTTTTGGAAACAAATAAGTTGCTATAATTTATTAGTAAAAATAAAAATTTGTGAAAGTTCATTACAGTATTTTTTCTTACACTCCATAATATTCAGTATTTTTTGTTGATGTCCGTCATTGTACCATTCCTCGCATTGGAAAGTTTCATTACTACATTCTGGAGTTATTTGAAAAAAAATTCTGTGGTAGTGAAGTTGTAGGATTGATTCTGCCAGGTTAGACAACCTCAGAATACTAATGACGAATTTTTCAGCGCTTCAAGAATTGTTTTCTGTTTCGCAAGGTAATTTCGGGGAGCTGCTCTCAGCGAAACCGATAGAAAGTCTGTTTATCACGATTATATCGTCATAATTATTGGCACACAAAGAGGGTAAGTTCCCCTCAACGAATAAAAATTTCATTTGTGTACAAACTCATAAAGAAGACTTGCGTTTATAATTAATTTTCTACTGGGACAGACCCATCGGAATAAAATCATTGATGAAACGGATGTTTCTGGAAGCTTGATGTTTTTATAATTCGATAGTACCTCAGAGAAATACAATCTTGAAAAGATCGCCATATCTGACCGAATTATTCACTAGGTAATTCAAATTGACGGATCTCTAATCAAGTATTGATTATATTTACAAGTCACAGGTTCCATGGAACTTCTGTTACCGAAGAGATGGACGGGAGATTGGATAATCACGAATTACCAATTCCATTCCGGAAGTAGAGTAGGTATATATTCTCTAACGTAATTACCTTTATCCCATTCATTCCATTCGGAAGAGGAGTTCTCCAATATACATATATAGAGTGCTGTCATAAGGACTGTAAAAACAAAAAAAGTGACTAGTTCTATATGTTTAGGAAGGCTTTTAACTTTATAGACTTTTCATTACGCGGAATGGCATCATTTCACCAGAGATAAAGAAAGAATGCAAAAACTGTACATTAGATACACGGTCTGAGGGCAAATTACTTTCTGACTTTTCGTTAAGTATTTCTAATTAGTAATTGATGAAACCATAATCTCAATTAGGAAGAAAGAAGTCAGAGCTTTTGTTTAGATTTCTTGTTTACTTTTTCAAACAAATTAATATTTTGGGACATTTGGTGTGAATACAATTCAAGGAAAAAGAAAGTATCCAAACACCAAAACTACGTCACAATAACACTCTTTTAGCTCCAGAAGATGCTAACTTTGTTGGCGAAACTCGCGTCGAGTGTGATTGTGACGTAGTTTTGGTGTTTGGGTAGTTCCTTTTTTCTTGAATTTTTTTTGTCTCTTGAACACTATTACGTTTTTGGCGTTTCTCTTTCCCTTCTCGCGTGTAGTAGGAGCGTCAGAAAACCAAGAATCATTCCTACACATGAAAAAATGTCATGAGAGAGATTGAAGGTTTGATTTTGTGGATGAAATTCGATTTTTGACGAAGTTTTTAGGTCAACGAAATCTACATGGGTGTAGAAGGCCAGATATCCATGTTTCACCGGTATAATCCACTACACGATCAAGGAATGATAATAATACCTACCATATATTGCCCCAACAGTTTTCCATTCACAAAACAATTTGAGTATTATTGAAAGAAAGTTCAAAATGTATTTAAATGTACAAGAAAGAGGATATGAATGATAGAAATATTGTAACCTCGAGAAAAGAGAAAATCTGTCCCATATTACGTTATTTCTTATACAGTCTGTCCATAAAGTAACCCCCCCCCCCTGTTAACTTTTGAACGGAGTAGACTTTTCCTTTGAAATTTTTTTTGGGTAAATGGTAGTTCATAAGCTACTTTTTGACAATGATAAAAAAATTCTATCTTTCAAAATGGCGGCCAGACGCCATTTAGAAATATTTTTTTAAATGGCATGGGGGTCGAGTGATACCTAATTCGATTCGTTTTTCAATTCTCTATTCGGCAGCAAAATTTCAAACAGAAATATTGGTCTAAAACAAAATGGCGGTACATTATCTTAGAACTCTCACGAGAGGATCCTGTCGAATAAATGGCTATTAAAGAGCTTTAGTGCGATGATAAAATATTTTTTCGTTTCTGCAAGAGCTTCTTGTCACTCAAAATAGCAGGTGGGTGCCATATCAGAAAAAAATTCAAACAAGTAGGTAAGTAGTGCAATACCTCGTTTTATTGAATCTCAGCAAATCTCAGTAATCAAGTCCCATATACGATTCTGAGGGACAGAGAACATTTTTTGTAGATATCAAAAAATATTTTTTCATTTCAATTGAGCTCGTTTAAAGCCATTTATTCATAGAAATCGCGTATAAAAGTTCTAACATAATGTGCCGCCATTTTGTTTTGGATGAATATTTTTGTCTGAAATATTGTAGTGGTATGGAAAATCAAAAGATAATTCGAATGAGTTATCACTCGACCCCCCATGCCATTTAAAAAAATCTTTCAAAATGGCGCCTGGCCGCCATTTTATCACAATGAATGTCGCAGTGATTAGAGATCGCATTGACGTGTTCGCACATGGTGTAAATAGGGGACTTTAGGAAGAAATTTTATTGCAAAAAAGTTCTAATAGTATCTTGTTCTTGATTTTGGAACATAAATTTATTCGCATTTCTGCCAACCTGCTGCACCCCTACGCGCAACCCTCTGAAATTCTCGGGAGACTAATACGAGCTAGGGAAGATGTAGCCCTTACCTTTCAACTTAAGATGTCATGCACGAGATCGGTGACGATGCTGGGTCGAACCCATGATTGATGGTCACCTATGATTGATGATCACGATCACCTCGGCCCATATCTAACTTTGACTGTGTAGTAGTCTGTATTAAAAAATAATCCCAGCACGTTCACTTCTTACGTCTAGGCTCTCGAGAATTAACGCTCAATTGAAATTTGGTATGGGACGCCACTTCAAAAAAAATTGCAATTAAAACAAAATAGCAATTTCGAATTTTTTTGATTCATTGATGCTCGAAACTCTATATGTGAATATAAAATTATATTCCAAGCAACTTTTACGAATAACTTTTTTCGATATCTTGCCATCTTACCCCACCTTTGGCGTCTACATGGTGTAGTTTTTTTCCAATTTGCCGCCATAGTAGTGGTCACGTGACATTTGTCGATTTTTAGGTTATCGGATATGCACACACTTTTCCCCAGAAATGTTTTTCCAATACTCTAATAATAAACTTTTTTCCCATATGGTACATACTTTTTGGCGGTCACAGTATATACATATCTGTATTTTTGAAATCATAGATTAGTTTATCATATATTTCATGAATTATTAGGTTTCTGTAAATCAAGCATAGTTTTTATACAATCCACTGATGAATACCTTCACAAAAAAGCAGTGTCTACTGCTTCGTGGTATATATCTAGTTAGCCTAGACCAGTTCCCTGCATAAACAAAATATTGCGTTACCATAGCAACGAACAATAACTTACTAGAAGTGTCAGTGTAAAGTTTGCAATAAATTAAAAGAAAAAATTTTCCATCAAAATTGTGAAAATCGAAAAATTGGAGTATCGAGCTATCATCAAGTACCTGTATTTAAAAGGGTTAAGAGGTAAGCAGATTTACGAAGATATGCTCAATACCCATGGTGATCAATGTCCTTCGTATGCGACCGTGAAAAATTTTACTGCGAGCTTCAAAAGAGGTATATTTTCCATTGAAGATGATGACCGATCGGGAAGGCCAGTTTCTGTGTCAGTTCCCGAAAATATCGATGCATTTCATGACATGATTTTAACATACCGTCGAATTGGGCTAAAACGGATATCTGAAGCACTGAATATTTCATACACACGCGTTCATCATTTCGTTCACGTCAATTTTGACATTAGAAAAATTACTGCAAAATGTTTGAATGTTGACCAAAAGCGTGCAAGGGTAGTAGCATCGCGTTCGATCTGTGCTCGATTTGAAAACGATGTAGACTTCTTAAACCGAATTGATACTATGGATGAGACTTGAGTACATTTCTACGATCCAGAAACAAAGCAAAAATCGATGGAATGGCGACACTCCGGTTCGCCAAGACCTAAGAAGTTTCGTGTCCAAATATCTGCTGGAAAAGTTCTTGCTTCAGTTTTTTGGGATTGCCATGGAGTAATCATGATTTTTTGGATAATTTTTTGGATAAGGGTAGAACAATAACTGGAGATTACTATTCGACATTACTGGCCACTCTACGGATAAAAATTAAAGAGAAAAGACGCGGAAAGCTATCCAAAGGTGTTTTGTTTTTGCAGGACAACGCCCCTGCACACAAATCTCATGTTGCCATGCAAAAAATTCATGATTTAGGGTTTGAATTACTAGAACACCCCCCTTATTCACCAGATTTGGCTCCGTCCGACTATCATCTCTTTCCTCAACTGAAAAAAAGTTTAAAAGGTCGTAAATTTTCTTCCAACGAAGAGGTAATAAAAGCTGTGGAGGTCTGGTTTGCAGAGCAAGAAGAAACATTTTTTTGAAAGGTCTAGAGACGTTGCAGGTTCGTTGTAATAAATGTATCAAATTAAGAGGAGAATATATTAAGTAATAAAATATTTTGACATTGAAATTTTGTTTGGTTCTATAGAGACTAAGAAAGATAAAAGTCAAAGTTGACAATTGTCAGTCGCAGCACTATGACATTGATCTTGGGATTCCTCAAGGTTCTATATTGGGCCCACTCATCTTTCTTCGGTTCATCAACGGTATGCCAAATCATTTGAGCACAGACAACATAGTTCTGTATGCAGATGATACAACTATCGTAGCAAATGACGATAACCCAAAGCAGCATCAAGAAAAATTGAACAATTTAAGTGTAGAACTTACAAATTGGTGTTGTAAAAATTCTTCAGTGGTGAATGTGGAGAAAACTGTTCTGCTGCAGTTTTATTCCAGTAGAAAAATTGATGATTTTCATGTTAGAGTGGGTGACGAAATAATTGAATCATCAGATAACTCCAAATTTCTTGGTACTTATATCGATGGTAACATGACCTAGGAGTCAGATATAAACCATGTACTATGCAATCAGACAATTGAGATCCTATTTCAATAAAGCCCAGCTTTTAAACGTTTATTTTGCTGTTGTATATTCCTATATTTCTTATAATATTGCAGTTTTAGGAAGCTCCACAAAACTCAACAAAATATTTGTCTCCCAGAAAAGGGTGTTGCACCTATTCTATAAAATAGACTATAGTAAATCTTGTAGGAAATATTTTATAAGGAATAAAGCCTAGTATTTATATTTACAAATACATTTTGTTGTTCAAAAAAACAAATACAGAATTACAATCGAAATTCTGACTTTCATGCATATCTTACTAGGCACGGTGAATTGATACGGCTGCAGAAACATTCAACATGTTTGTTTAAAAATTCTCCATCTTATCAGGGAGCAAAATTTTATAATCACTCACCTGATGATTTGAAAAATCTAGATAGGGAAAATCTTTTTAAAACAAAGCTCAAAGACTTTTTGTTTAATGGTCGTTTTTATACAGTGTGTCCCACTTTGAGCAGCCACACCCTCATATTTCGTTGAGCATGAAATAATTCGGAATTTTCTTTGACTCAAGTTGTAGTACTCGGAAATACCTACCTTTATGTTTACGTAACCTTTGTATATCCATTTTCCACGGCTAACTACGACCAAATGAAAAGTGAAAAATTGGGAAAAACATACTAGGCATTTTTTTATCGCAAAAATAACACCTGATTCTATTTCAAAACATCTTAAAACCCCCAAATCTCAATGCATGAATCATTTGAATATACAGGGTATCATTCATTCTGATCAGAGTTAGCCTTGGAAAAGTGATATTTGGCTATTTTTCAAAGTATTAATTAAATATGTTTGGGAATTCTGTGACAAGAGAAGACATTTTGGAAATTTTCCAAGCATTATTTATGGATTAGAGTTGATAATGCTACCAGCTACAGATGATACCCTGTATATTCAAATGATTCAAGCATTGAGATTTGGGGGTTTCAAGGTGTTCTGAAACAGAATCTGGTGTTATTTTTGCGATAAAAGAATGCCTAGTATGTTTTTCCCAATTTTTCACTTTTCATTTGGGCGTAGTTAACCATGGAAAATGGATATACAAAGGTTCCGTAAACATAAAGGTAGGTATTTCCGAGTACTACAACTTGAGTCAAAGAAAATTTCGAATTATTTCATGCTCAACGAAATATGAGGGTGTGGCTGCTCAAAGTGGGACACACTGTAGTACCTACTACTGAGCATTTCATTCAATGATGTGGTTATATATTGTATATATTCATATTTATTTTGTGGAACTGTTGTTTTTTGTGGAAATGTTATATTTTTATGTATAAATGTAGATTGTACGCATGTATGTATATTTGTTGTCTGACGTATCCTATATCATTTTTTATGATCATGAAGGATTTAATGAATTTTATTATTATTATTATACTCTTTATTCCCAACCATGTTGTATGAGTCTAATTCAACTCTGTACTAATCCTTGTGTGAACAAAATTATTATTGTTCTTGTATTTTTTACCAGAAATGTCGAATGCCTACCTTCGGTAGAACCAGACCAAACCCGATAAAAAAACTTATTATTTTGAATTTATTTGAAGTGAGGTATCAAATTAACCCATATATTTATAGCGACGATCAATCAATATACATTAGCAAAACGTATGTTTCTACACCAGTATTGATGATAAATAAAGGCGAGCCAATAGTGCGGAAAAGTTAAATATCGCTGATGATACGGGTAAATATTGTTGAAACAAGAACTGTTTTTGAAACTACAGGGATTTTCCGTAAAAAAAGTTTCATAACGAGATTTCACCACGACACCACCTTATGGAAAATAGCTTTCTGTTAAATTCCCTGAATTTTTGGTATGTTGTACATTTTGACTTCTTCGGTCAAAGTGTCTATGGACACAAGAAATCGATCTACTAGTTTCGAGATACAGAGTGTCAAAGATGTAACGCGAATTTCGTAATTTTGATGAATATGAATATGAATAGTTATGAAACTGTAGGTCATTGTTTAGTTTACAGAAAAGTATGATATTTCGGGTTTGTTTGTAACTGAATTATTGGTCAGAAAAATAATCAAACTGAATAAAAGTCTATTAAAAAAGAAATACGAGTGTAATAAGAATGAAAAGAAATTCGTTTTATTCGATTACTAACATATTAACGTCCAAACATTGAAAATCCGAATCAGTTTACCAATGAAATGAAAAAACTAGATGAACTTTGCAACAACAAAGACGAATTTCAGGAGGTGCATTTTTTAAAATTTTCTGGTAACAGAGAGTCCAAATTTGAAGCAAATGTATAAAATTGGATACTGAGCAACTTTTTTCTTTGGCATTTTCCGAAATTTCCAAAAAAACTGATTTTTTGAGGATTTTCGAAAAAAATGCCAAATTTGACAGGTTTATAGTGGCACATGAAAAAAGGAAAGATGCTGTTTTTGACTCATTTTTCAAGCACAAACTAACTGCGAAGTCAAATTTTCTTTATATCTATTAATAAAAAAACTTCCATATGTCGCGAACTTTATGTGTGACACTGTATAATGAAACTGCATGGAATGATTTTCACTAAAAAGGTTTAAAAAACCACGACGATCATTTCGCTGTACAACAGCTTCCTAAAATGGAGATGATAATCTTCTCCAATTGATATATTCGAATACATTTCAAATTCGTTCATACTTGAAGGGTATGCCACTGACAATTTGAAATCTTGTACATCGATTTTTCATACACATTAGAATACTATTTCGATATCCATCTCTTTAACAGGTTGAGTGCCATAGGCCGATATTCTCTTTGCCTGAACGCTCAGATACAAACGGTGCTTTCCTGCGACTGGCTCAGTTCGTCTCGTACTGCTGGAAGATACACACCATGTCTTGATAAGAGAAAGAACCATAGCCATTGACGAGATTGTGCCAGCAAGTGCTACCCGATGAAGTGCTACAACTGCTTTTATTACATCAAGTGAACTTGGCAACACTGTACTATATTTTAAAGAGAAACATTCTCAATTGAAAATTGAATCAGTACATGACTCCTCTGGAAATGGAAAAACCCTACGATAAAATTGAAGTTACTTTTTTGTAATATCTAACAGAAAACAACTACTTCCCCGGCTAGAGCCACGCTGCACATTGAACTACATCTGATAGATATTGAGAAAGACCCTAAATAACTTGAAGGAAAAATCTGAAAGTGAAAATTTGCATTTTCATTCAGATAGTTGATTATTTATTAAATGTCCAGTTTCCATTGGAGATTCTTATCTATGAATGAGATAAGGGAGAATGTAATTCAGAAGTATCACTCACAGAAAATCGCTCATTCCATTGAAACGTGAATTGCATCACTTTCGCTAGGCCTCCAATACATTTTGGTCGACCAAATAAATGATATTCATACATGTGGCACTAAAATCTGGAAATACCAGACATAATACACAATATACTTATTTATTATATTATATTATTATATTATATTATTTATATTAAATATTAAAAGATTCTCCAAAGAAAAAATATAAGAAGTGTGCATTTTTCTTAGAAATTAGCAATATTCCTATATATCTTTTTTTGCCCCTCTGGATAATATAAATGCCACAATTTGCAAGGTGATTTGAACATAAAATCTTACCATCTCAAAAATCTGTCTGGTTTTCGGTTTTCCCTTTGTCAGCATTAACTCCTTTGATGAGGTCGAAAAGTGCCGCGTTTTTTGTGATTGGAGAGATGTACCTAAAATAGCATTACCACCGCCACCGCCGAATCAACATTCCAATAGGCCATCAAAGTCTACCACAATTACTTTTTATTTCTTGTACTACTACTTCATCGCACCGGCGAATGAAGACAAAACAAACACACTTTTCTGCTGACAGAGATATCTGAATTTGATGTGTAAACTTTCATAGAAGATCTATAATGAACACTGGCAAATAAGCAATGATGATAATACCAAAGTTTACAGAATTCTGTGAACAGGTGAACTTTGATTAAACGTATAGGTGACTCTTTTCTCTTTATCAATATGTGTTATGTATTTCTTCATTTGGAGCAATTCGAAAATTAGAAATTTCAGCAAAGAGCTGCCCCCCCCCCAAACGACGGGCTCTGCGGGCCCCTTATCGCCGCCACTGCCAGGTGCTTAACAATATTGCTTATTCAATGTTTTTTAACTGGGTGTAGAAATAGCGAGTTTATCATAGGTCTACGATTTTTGGTAACAGTACTTGTTGATTTTTCTATTTTATTCGCAATTTTTCCCCAATGCGACCTATACCTTGCATTGTTTCCATAGAAGCAGCTCTCGAACTGAAAAGGTTTTAAACTCATTGCATTTTACGAAGCTAACAACATTTAGGGCGGGTTGTACAAAACAAGCTCATTAACAGTTCAACTGAACTGAGCTCAGTTGCTAAGGAACTAGGAATTTAATTGGCTAATCCCTAGCAACTATATCGAGCTTACTTGAATTGTTGGTGAACATGCTTTGTACAACCCGCCCTCAAGGTATTTGGAACGGTACTGTATGCACCAAAAGTTTTCTATTTGTGGCCCATTAGACATACGTCGATCAAAAAAGTAAATTTAGTGTTCTGAATGTACGATTTCCCCACCATTTCAACCAGCCAATCTAGTGTCGGAGGCGCTAGGCAACACTGCTCTGTCGCTGATGTCAGTGTCAGTAACTTTTATAGTATCGGAGATCAGATTACTAAAAAGTGATTGAAAACTGATATATTGTTAACGCAATATCTGGAATCGATTTAGTTCACAAGGGACGGTTCATTAAAGAAAGCCATTTGAAAAAAGACGCCTTGCAGTTGTAGCGATGTAGGCTGCAAAATAAAGTTAAAATGGAATGTTATAATATGATGATCGTTATTGATTTATGCAAATGTGCAGAACTTCAGGAAAAAAAATCATGAATTCCGACGCAAATGGAATCGAGCCAAACTAGAAAGAGAGGTAAAATATACTACGAAAACCAGAAATGTAATCACAAATTTCCTTGGACCATTTTATTCAGAAAATTATTCGAATTTCACGTCTAATCTTTTCCAAATTTCTCATATAATTACATTCTGACGACAATATGAGCAGGGAGGCTGCCCGATTATCCAATTCTAGAGTTTCAATTTTCTTTATTTCCTGGTCTATATTTATTTCGGAATATATTTTTCGTGTTCCTCAATACGAGCTGCAGCGCGTTGTTGCCATTGCTCTTGACGTGGTTATTTTAATGCTCTCATCGATAAAAACATTGCCCACTTTGAGAGATTGTATTTCGATGATTAGATCCAGATTTGGTTATTAGCATTGTTATCGAGTTCATTGACATGAGTTAGTTTTCCATCAAATTTGTAAGACGCGTTCCTTCTGTACAGCGTGTTATTTGAAACTATGATTGCATTTGGCCTATGGTGCTGTGATTTTAAATCTATTGGGGAACAAATTTGAGTACAGTTATCTCCGATTCTAAATGGACGAAAATTCTCAAAAAAATTCAGCTGATTGGCCACTATCGAGAAATGTCATACCAAATTTTCATTCAATTTGTAAGAAAACTGCTCTAGCGTTCCAAATACCTTAATAAAAAAAATTGGTTCCCATCTTTCCGTACCATACTTGGTCTTTACTTTTTTTGATTTTTTTAATCTTACAAGATTTTCTATTTCCATGCGATTCTGGAGGTACAAAATGCATCGCTTCAAGTATGATACTCTTCATTGCTCCCCACTGAGCCCTCCACGACGCTTGTATGCGCTTTACCTCAAAGTAATTACCAGATAACTAGAGGTGATTATCCAAATTAATTCACTTGGTTTGAAATTTCAACTCAAACTTCCTATTTATTCGCATCCTCCGTAACTGCTTATGCATTATTCCAACAGGAAAGTTATTCCATCGATTATTGACTTAGGCGAAGTTTTGTTCCAGATCGGGATCATTAAAGCCTTGTAAGTCTGCTCGAAACTCTTGGAAAACTTTGGAGTGGAAATTCATTCTGGAAAGTAGACCTACTACAAGATCGTTAGAATGAACAAGCAGGCAGTCTAGTTTATTTCTCACACGTCTTTTAATCAATAGAGAGTAATGTTTTTTTTCCGCAGCCGAAACTGTAAATAGTCCATACATGCTCAGCAACGAAACAGGTAAATGGCCTATATCATTCGTTTACTAATTCATCTTGACAACGGAATGTAAATAGTGTAATTTACATGCCTAGGGTATTAATGACTTTGACAAGTAATTAGGCCAATAAACAGAGCAAATTTTCTCATAAAAGTTCAACTTAAATTGCTCCGCCGATTTCTTTTTTGCAATTCGGTCGTCACGGAGGGCTGAATAATTAGCAATAAAGTTATCACCCCCTGGGGGGTGCAACCCCCCAAAATCGTAAATACTTTTTTCTCGAAGGTATTTTCTTGACATTTCAGCTCTGGGCAATAAATATGAGTGAAAATCGGTATTAATAATGGGGGCGAATTATTTTCAACAATTAAACCCCCTCCCGGGGCATCAAGCCCTTCCCGAAATTGTGTTTTTGGGGTATTTTCTATGAATATGTAAAATTGTCGGTCCTGAGTAATGAAACTGAGCGAAAATTTGTAAAAATAATGTGTATAAATTTTCCCGCCCCCGCATTCGGGGTATATCCACCGCATCGCGGAAACATTGGGGTGAATTTTGTAATATAGCACGATAAAAATCAAAGCGGGTACACTTATGGGAGTATTGAGCAAGTTTGATTCACAAAAATGTCAATATCAAATTGGTAGTTTCCCCTGAATTCCTACTTGGACCTTTAAAAATTTGAAACTTTCCATTGAATAGAAAAAACTTGGTCCGCTAGGCAAACATTTATATTCTGCAGGTAAATTTTTGAATGAGCGTATAAAATCATAAGCATTTACTTACGCATTTTAAGCAAGTTCCATTCAATAAAATGTTAATCACAAACTAGCATTTTCTCCTGAATTCCTAGGTGGACATTTGGAATTTTGGAAATGTATGTCATATCTGACATTGCGATATATTGAAACAGAGCTGAGTTGAACATGGAACAAATATTTCAAAAATAAACTCGCCATTTTCAATTAATAACAGAGACAAAGCACTAAGAGATGTTTCGTCGTCTCCGACTATCGATGTTATCCCAGTATCCAATGTTTTCTGTATAGGAACTTTCATATTATCTGACGTTTACATAGAGCAACGTTGACTGCTGCCCCCTGCGCACCGACAGAACCGCGCCGCTGTATACTAACAGCGGCGTGCTAGCTGCCGCATTGTTGGCAAGGTCCCAAGCCGATATTTTTCAGGTTTTAGAATCTCAATGAGTTTAAAGCAGGTACACTTCTGTACAGTTTCCATTGGTGCACTGTCTTCCTTTCTGTACAGTTTCCATTGGTGCACTGTCTTCCTCGGTCTGGAATCCCCATATTCCATCAAGGACTGATTTTATTTTTCTTTCCATAGAACAATAATGCGATCAAATGCCGAGTAACCTCTATTTTAAGTACTTAAAAGATTGACTGGATTGCATTTAAAATTTGTACAAGTAACACAATTTGTACGAATATTTTCAATAAGAGCAAGTTTTTTTTTCTGCCAACTGGCTCTTCATTAATGTTGATACGTGCTTTTATCTCTGAGTTATTAGCATTTGAATTTATAAACTCCCTCAAGATTTTGTAACCTAAAATATGCGAAGAATTGAAAACACTCGTATTAAAAACCAACATTATTTGGACCGGTTTAACGTTATGCAATTTGACAATGAAGTATTCCTCAACTATTCGTTTTACTTGCTACAAATGATAAGACATTATTTCAGTAATCACAAGCATTATTTCACGAAGTCAGGAACTTTAATATTATAAGATTTTCAATTGCAATTTTGCAGCTGGCAACTGCGCGTATACATATTATGAATAATATCAGAATACAAATCTGCGATCTTTATCTTCAAAATGACGTAAGATTTATCCGAATTGAACATTTATATGAGGAGTTATAGAACTTTACTTCACGCGCTGGCGCTGGTTGAAAAAATTCACGTTGGCGAGAGCCGGCGCAACACCTATCCCATTGCGAAAGCATTTAACTTCAACAATTTTTTTCAAGATTACCGTGCGATTTCTCAAAATTTTGGTAGGGACAGTTGTTTTGTAAAAATTTCTGCTCTTTCTGAATATCAAGTTATTTTTTTGATTTAAATTAAATTTTCTGAGATATTTCGAAATTACCTCAAAAATTAATTTCAACGCGTTTTTTGGGGGGGTTCCACCCTCCTGGATGTGATAACTTTTCTCAGAAGTTGTGCACACTTTGTTCTACAATTTAAAAAAAATTATCGACGGAGCAATTTAAGTTGAGGTTGATAGCCCTGTTGATTGGCCTAAATACCTTTAGCTTCATTTATATCAATTTTTATATTATGAGACTTTTTGAATATTATTGTTGTCTGTTTGTTCGGTATAACTTATTAACCCGCACAAGCAACTCAGAATGAAATAGCAGGACGAATAATCATGCAGGAAGGGTAAGAAATAGTATATTCTTCAACGAGCGTATAATGATAGCTATTATTTTCGAGGATAAAAATTCCGAAACAAGCCGAAGGCGAGTTTCGGAATTATCCGAGACAATAATAGCAATTATACGCGAGTAGAAGACTATACTTTCTCTACGACTATAGTTTTAATGAAATCTAAATATTATTTATGAAAATAAGTATATATTATAAAGTAATATAAGGTAGAATAACAATTATACATGAATAATAGGTGTTCATTCATGAATGAATTAATAGGTGCCTCAATTGAAAATAATTTTAAAAAAACTTCCAAGAGTGGGGTTCGAATTCACGCCTATATAACTACCTTCGTTGTACATTTACTTCATGTACACGATTCTACCAACTGCGCTAAACAGGCACTCGAAAATTTGTGAATGAAATACCTACTAGAGAAACTCTGACCAAGAACTGAGAGAGCGTGGAACGTTCAAGTAAAAATTGTTTGACATACCTTTGTTGCAATATAGATTTCATCTTCCTCACTATCACTGCTTTCCCGATCCGCTACATTCATTTTTATACTAGGTACCTGTCACACAGATCAAAGTTGAAACTAAGAAAATAGTCAATCTGACATTCGCGGATGCCAAGCTGTGACAAAAGTTCAATCAAGCAAAGCCTTCTTGAGCAATTTGTTTGTCTAACTTCTTAGTTCCCGTGGATTCTGAAATTTTTGAACCTGTGATTGGCCGAGTGTTGTTGAATAATGAGTTAGGATCCACGGTGTCTTGGAATCATCTTTATTCTTCAATTAAAAATAAATATGTAATGAACGTAGAACAATAGTCGTAGAGAAACAAACTTCAATCCAGGTAAATTTTGAGAAATGTCAACAAGCAGCGGGAAAAATGTAACAAGTAACACGGAATGTATCGACTGTTAACATCCTCAGCAAGCGACAAGCCTCGGCTTCGCCTCGGCTCGTACTCGCTCACCTCGAATGTTATTACGTCTTTAAATTCCTTGTTACTCAAATAACTATTTCAGTCGGTTTTCATGTAACTTTCTGCTAAGTCAGGTTTCAGGTTTTGTTCACAATAGTAAATATTTTGTAACTTTTTCATAAGACAATGAAACAGTTATTTACATAAGAAGTGCCGAACTGGTACTTTTCAAGTCGTTCAGAGCGGAAAAGACCATTTCCGCAAATGTTACGTACAACATTTTGTCGACGAGTATATTATATTATATCTGAAAATTTTATGAAAAAGAAATGACACCTAACATAATTATTATTTTTAGTTTCAATTCAGAATAATCATGCATTACATCGTCGTAATTCGTAATTATGTACAAAAATTGTATGAATCTTAAATTGATAATGATCAAAAGAACTTCATGTGGAAAACCTTCAAGTCAATAAAGAGTGCTGAATGTAAAGTTGATGTATCCAATATACTCAAGAAGGGAGAAGAAAGGACCACCCACCATTTCCAGAAATTGGCTTTTGTTAAATTTGCTCGAATTTTTATATATTGTAGAACTTGTGATGCTGATGAAATGTTCTCCATTGCGTCAAACCTCTAAATTCGACACAGGGTGTTTTACAGGGTGTTTTAAAAACTTTCTAATGGCCATTGTGAAAACATTTTTTCGAATTTATAAAACAAATCGACTATGCATCGCTTATTCATATGGCCGATACAAATCGACCATGGAGTCTTATATTCCCTGCACACAGTCATGATATACAGGGCAATTCAAAGTCGACCCCCACCATTGGGATCTCCTAAACTACAGATACGTCGAAGCTTAAATTGGGACAAAGTTGCGTATTCTGGTGCTTAACAAAATACTGTTTTGAAACTTGGAAAATTCCGAGTATTTCCGGAAACATCGGGAAAAAACTAAAAATTGGAATTTTCGTTTTTATTTTTTTCTATCGTTATTTGACAACATAGCTCAAAACCAAAAGTAAGTTTTCATTGATACTTTCTTTCAGCTACACGTTTTCATGTTCAGATTCACTGTCCGACATTTCGTCTTCCGGCATTCATCATCAACTTTTTTTTTTCTGTTATGGGCGCCATATTGTTTTTTTATACAGAAAAATAGTGATTCTCATTCTGATTTCATTGATGTATAATTTGTTATGATTTGCACTTCTGAAAACACAGATATTAAAAAAAAAACAACTTCATCTGAGATGGTCATGACTCCATCGAAAAATTTTGTTTAATAAACACTAGTTGTCAGAAACATCATAAGTTTGCACAAATACTTCAGTCGAAATGTCCTCATTCTCAAATGAAGAAAAACGAGATATGTTGAAACTTTATTTTAAATTTGATAGGAATAGTACGAAAACAACACAAATTTATTTTGAATTATATCCGGAAAGACAACAGCCGGATAGAACATTCGGAATTTTGAGCAAACACATGGCCGAGTACGGTGCGTTTCAAAAAACAAGAATGAAATCATGAGCTTGTAAAAAATGCACAAAAAGTATTACAACAAGTGTTCGAAATGATGGCCTTCCTCTTGAATACATAACCGAGCTCGTCGTCTCAAATTAAGAACAGCCCTAACAATATCCCTTCTTCTGATAGACCTGAATTGCGTGATCATATTGTCTCTAAGTTCATCTACTGTGTCATATTCTTGCTCTCCATAAATTCTGTTCTTTAAAGTATCCAAGTATCCAAATCTGTAAGGTCAGGTGACCTTGCCGGCCACCTCACTGGTCCAGAATTTCCTAACCACCTATTAGGAAATATTTGCTGTAAATATTCGCAAACTGCTCTTTTATTGTGTGGAGGAGCCACGTCATGCTGAAACCAGCAGCTGTTATAATTAACAAGGGGAAACTTATCCATATATTCTTCGAATTCGATTCTTAAGAACCGAAGATAGGTTTCCCCGTTCAAAGTATTAGAGGAGAAATGAGGTCCAAGTATTCGGTCGTCATAAATTCCAGCCCACACATTCAAACGAAACCGAACTTGTGGTCTGACTTCTCTGAAGTGTCGAGGATTATTTTCACTCCAAATGTGCTCATTATTTCTAGTAAAAACACCACAGTTCGAAAAAGTACTTTCGTCGGTCCAAATAATGTTTTTCAAGAAGTTCGTAGGGTCTACCCTATTCGAGAGCCAGCTACAAAATTCCATCCTTCTCTCAGGATCACCTGGATGTAATTTTTGTGAAATATGTATCTTATAACATTTCAAACCACTTTTTTTGAATTCCCTTCCACGCTCGTCTGTGGCACATACATTTCTGCCGAGACTTGATGTGTTGATTTGGAAGGATCTGCATTTATCTAAAACAGTACCAAAAATAATTATACTTCTTCGAATATGGAATGAACAATTATTTTACCTCGGCTAATAAGTTACGTCTAATATTTTGTTCTATTCTGCTTCCATATTTCATTCTTGGTTTTTAAACGCACCGTACTCAGCCAAGTGTTTGCCCAAAATTCCGAATAATGTTCTATCTGGCTGTTGTCTTTCCGGATATAATTCAATACTGAAGTATTTGTGCAAACTTATGATGTTTAATGAGTGTTTATTAAACAAAATTTTTCGATGGAGTCATGACCATCTCAGATGAAGTAGTTTTTTTTAATATCTGTGGTTTCAGAAGTGCAAATCATAACAAATTATACATCAATGGAATCAGAATGAGAATCACTATTTTTCTGTATAAAAAAACAATATGGCGCCCATAACAGAAAAAAAAGTTGATGATGAATGCCAGAAGACGAAACGTCGGATAGTAAATCTGAACATGAAAACGTGTAGCTGAAAAAAAGTATCAATTGAATTGTACTTTTGGTTTTGAGCTATGTTGTCAAATAACGATAGAAAAAAATTAAAACGAAAATTCCGATTTTCAGTTTTTTTCCGAAATTTCCGGAAATACTCGGAATTTTCCAAGTTTCAAAATAGTATTTTGTTAAGCACCAGAATATGCAACTTTGCCTCAATTTAAGCTTCGACGTATCTCATATTGTAGTTTAGGAGATCCCAATGGCGAGAGTCGAATTTGAATTGCCATGTATATAGGGTGAGTCCAGAGCTAGCAAGATCTTCAGTGATTTCTAAAATATTGAGAGGTGGAATTCCATTCATTTTCGCAAATTTTGAAGGATTCAGAGATCAAATCCAATTGATGATGTTAGTATGTCCTAAATCACACTAATATATCTTACGGAATATGTTCTATTTCTCATGATGCCACACCCGTCCTGCTTCCTAGAATTCCGGATAACTCGGTAATAAACTCGATCGTTCATGATCAACGTTTACTCGTAGATAAACAAGATAATAATGAGTTCGTTTATTGAGATGAATTGGATATAAAGTACATTGAAGATATTTACAAATAAACAGAAAGAACCACAAAGCCATAGGCTGAGGTGAGGTAGATGATAAGTATTAAAATTAAGGTTGAACTAGCCATTGTAATGTATATATATATATATATATATATATATATATATATATATATATATATATATATATATATATGTATATATATATATATATATATATATATATATATAGGGTTTTTTCAAACATAGTGCTGTTTGCTAGTTGAAGTAGTTAGGCTTGATATTCATTTTATTGATGCATTTCTGAACCTTAATAACACCGTAATTAAAGACCTATAAAACATCGCGTAGAATCTGAATTTGACATACTGCAAGTCGATTGCGGATTCAAGCAATCGAAACATGTGAAAATTAGAAAGAGATCTTTCAACCATTAAAACGATGAACGTCCGAAATGCATTTGACACATACGTTATGTACCGTTCATGGTACTAGATAGCACTGGTCACATGAACACAACATCCATAGGGCGCTGGTTCCCGTTTAACAAGTTCAATAATACCTAAAAATAACATCAACAACACTGTTTATTTGTTTAATTCTCTATATCTGTTTTGAATGCCATGAACAATTGATAGATATATATGTATTCAACCATGATACATAACAACTGCGTTTATGGCAGGACAGAACTGATGTTATACAATAGTACAGTATAAATTAATTAAAATTGATGTAATAGATATTTACAGTAGAAATGTACAAAATATTGAAAATTATAATACATTAATCATATGTCCATAAGCAGGCATATAGGTATTCAGACAGTTTTATACATAATTTAACAAATCTTCACTGTAGTTGTCAGTACTTTTTTCTATTTTCAACTATTGGAACCAAAACAGTTTTAAACTCGTTTTTTGTTGGACTTTTATTACATTTTTATAGCAATCTACAGAGCCGTGCAGTGTGGACAATTTGGGATAAGTTGTGAAACACCCTGTATATGAGCCTTGAATGGTTCACAGCCGGATATGAAATATCCATATACAGATATATCAGATTCAACTGTGTAATTAAAATCGTTCTACAATATATTTAATGAAAAAACAAATTCACCCATTGAGGTGCGACTTAGAGCAATGACATTTTTCGGAAAACATCAACTTTGCGTTGAGATCTGAAAGCGTCAAAGGGTACTTTGGTGAGCGTTTGAAGAAAAATTCATTTATGCTGTTGGCTGGAACAACCACCTTAAACGAGGTATAGATATAAGGATATTTTGAAATATCGTCTTTGTTTACCTCTATATTTTTGCATTGTATTGCATTCAATCAATTATATCGGTTTATTTTCTCACACAGCATATCAATTCAAAATATCAAAATGCTAGTTTTTGAGCACATATAACTTGTGTCTAGCCTGGCACAAAGTCCTCTTGTGGGTGATAAATATTATTATTTATAAGAGTAATCCATAATTTTGTTTTGTTCTCATACACCTACACCTACACTCAACTATATTTGGACTTGTCAATATGAAATGATATATCACAGGACTTGTTTTACTTCATTCATTCGATGGATATATTTCACTTTTTATTGACTCTTTGTTCATAATGATACTGGAATCGAAATGAATGATGCCCTACTTACCAAGCGGTTATTTTCCCATTCGCTTTATTGTGTTATTAATGTCTTCTTGGGTAGGTAATAAATGTTTGTTATTGATTTCAAAGCCTTCCATAATACTATAAGGATATTTTATACTATATAAGCAAAGTTTTGGAAACTCAATTATTTAGAATTCTGCGGAACATTGTGGACACAATCTGAAAAATGAACAACTGGATTTGGTATGTTCGCGTTGTTAACCACGCAGCGTATCCAGATTTTGGCTAATGGCAGGCTTTGGATAGATTTAAGGGTATTTCAGGGAAGTTGTTCAATAACTCATTTTACACATTTAATTTTAACTATTTTATACTATATGTTATCTTTTTTATTGTCATTTTATTCACGTACATTTGCTAGGGAAATCCTAGGCGCGGCTTCGGCTTTTGTGGGTTTTCTTTCGTTAAATTGTAGGGTGTTACAACAATTGAATAGGAAAATTTCACACATTTTGTTTTTACTATTTTATACTACATGTTATCTCTTCTTATTGTTATTTTATTATTTGATTTCAAATCTTATTTTAGCTATACTTAACCCATTATTTTTCAATAAGTATTTTAGATTCCAAGTTGTAATGGTTATTTTATTATGTGATTAGACTTTTATTTAGTTTTAAGTATATACGCTATATTTTATTCACTATTTTAGATTTTTAATGTTTTGATTTTTACTGTTATTTTCTTACCTTTATACTGTCCTTGATTAAGTGTTTGTATAAATGTGGAATTAACCATACCTATACACTATCATGCCCTACGTACAGATCTTATCTATTGTAGGGTCAATAATTTACCTATTTTTATTGTGAATCAAAAGGTGAATAAATTATCATTATTATTACTAGTATTCGTTTGGTAATGTCCATAAAGGTCGAAACTGCAGTAACGTTGGTTACAAATAGAAGTAGTATACTAACATAGGAAGTTTCAATTCTCATTTTTTATCGAACAATAAAAAAAAGAAGTCAAGAAACGACTGGGATTGGAAATTGTGTAAAATCACGCAAAAAATATTTGACGTGAAATTAATACATATTATGAATTCAATAAAAAATATTTTGTTAAGTTTGAAATTTTGATTTGTTGTTGTTGTTGTTCGACTCTTACCCAATATACTCTATCTCAGGGGTAAGTTGCATAGGATATGCCCAGTTATAATGTTTCAATGAGTTCCTTTTTTTTAAATAAAATTCCTTGACCTTCCTATGACAATATATATATATATATATATATATATATATATATATTGTCATAGGAAGGTCAAGGAATTTTATTTTCATATATATATTTTCACAAAAAAAATCAATCAGGTTCTACAAATATCATCAATTTTCAATAATACTATTACTATTTTCTTTATTTTAGAATTTCTTCTCATTTGTATTTGAGTACTCTTTTTTGTTTAAAATTTTTGATATTTTTTTAAATTTTATATAACTTCAAGAACATTTTCAAGTGATTTGACCGCCATCTATCTTAAAAATGGTCATGTCAGTCTATCATGGAATCTTACTTCCAAGATTAATCACAGAGTTCTTTCTGTAAGCCTCTATGCCTATTCTCTACATCTACTAGATGGCGCATAAACCTTCATAACCTTCATAAACCTTGCCGATATGTCAAATAGTAAAATTATAAATCTTTTTCTACCTATTTTTGAGTTATTACTAATTAAAACTAGTTATTGTTCTTATGGGAATCAAATTTAATACAGTTTATGTCACTGAGAAGATTTGCGCAAGTTGTGAACAGCAGTTCTTTTTTCTTTGAAGGAAAAGTATTTCAATTTTCTAGCAAATTGATGCAACAGGAACGTCAGGAACTCATCGTTCTTTCCACAATGGAGGATCGGAGGATGGTGTAAAAGAGTTTTTGTAAATACCTTTTTCTGGTTGTTGTTTGGAGACGCTTATCAGCTTCTGGGTTTTGCTGAATTTTCCACTACACTTCACTTCTTACAGGTAGGAATTTTACATAAAAATGTTAGGTTCAGTCTTGGAAACTTATTTTATTCAGAATTTTTCACTTTTTACTACATTTTAATTCGTTTTTCAATAAAAAAAACTTTCGTGAAAACTTTCTACAACCAACCGGCACTGTTCTCCCTCATCCCAACCAATGTCATTTCTCTATTGTGGTTGCTTTTCAATTGTTTAACCAAGCAACATACTCACCTTTTTATTTGCATTGCACAGGGCGATTTCTACTAAAGGCATTGAAATTTGCTTTTGTGAATTATAAAATTAATTTTCAAGTTATTTTATATAATTACTGCGTGCTTTCAAATGAGTTATGGGGTGTTTGTCAATAAGCTCTTTCATTAATTCAAAAGTTATCTGTTTGCTAATGTGTTTATCTCTAAATTTATATTTTTGGAATTTATTTTTTAAACCTATTTTATTTATTAATCTCTTTAAAATCATTACAGTATATACACTTGCAATATTTGACGAGAGATATTTTGTCAAAGATTCAGAGTAACCACACTGTACCTCTTTATAATTTTGCACTATAGCTGATTGAAGTTGAAATTGAAAATTATGTGAAAGTATAAAAATGGTTCTCAGTTTCAACTGAATTCTGTATCTTAATAAAAAAAAATCTATTGACATATTGTTGATTTATAATGCTTATTACTCACCTCGCATGTGGCCAGAGCGCACAGTCCAGCCAACACAGCACAAGTCCATCTGACCATCCGCACTCTGGCCATACTCTCTTCGACCCTTGCCCGTAGTGGCTATGCCATCACTACTGGTTTTACATGTAATCTGGAAAAAATAGGTAATTCAATATAGTTTATAAGATGGTATCCGTGGTGAGTAATTAACTTTGTTTGTAAGGGTTGGAATAACTTTACTAAATTAAGTATTTTCAGATTGTAATAGCATTTCTCTCATTTATATGTTTATATATTTATATTTTCACCTTGATGTTTTTGTTTTTGTACATTTTTAATAGTTCTAGTTTTTCATTTATTTTATATTTACTATGAACCCACATGCTCACTCTGATACCATAGGTGTGAGAAATTGGGTGTATTATTATGTATATGTGTGTGTATATGTTTATATATACATATGTAGTAATGAAAGACTTAAACAAGGATTAGCAGTAAGCCAAGATGTTTAGCAAAAAATGGTGACACCACCCATAGACACCTATTTGCCTACTTACCAAAATGAAAACTGTAATGTATCCACTGTACCTTTTTTTGGTGAATAAATATTATTATTATTGTGATTAAATTGGTGATATCCGAAGTCAGAAACCATACGAAGGAAATTGTTAGGCAAGTCTTAAAGTGATCCAAATTATTATATTAAAAATCATCTTCAGACGAAAAAACGATTCTCAACAAATGCATTGTATTCTCCAGATATATTTATTATTCGGTCATTATATTTCCTAACAACTTCAATATTCTCATATAAGAGTGGTCATTGTCAGCAAAAATCCAATCATGGTTACAATACACATTGAACCAGCTTTTGTTACACCACTTAACAGGAACAGTAGCCACCGTTTTGTAACATAGATTCAGCGTAAAGCCTATAATCTGTTAGGTACCTCTTGCCACTCGGAATTGTGCTATAACTATCTATTAAACTTTATATTATTTTTTATAATTATAACAGGGACTTCTTGAGAATTATTGAAATATAAAAAGTGTAAATTTGGTATTTACCATTTTACAGCCATAATAAATGATCTCTTAACTAGTGATTCAAATTATTACTGTTAATTATAATGTATTTTTACTTTGTACGTCTTCACTCTCCATTTTTTTATTCTATATACTGTCTTTTTTTTCTTCTTTTAACTTACAACTTCTGATTGCATATGTATTCATGTTATGCTGGTTTTTCTCACAACAAAATAAAAGTGTGTACTTAGAAAAAATGCGATAAAAAATACGCTAATCTGAAGTTTCCCAATTTTACCTTACTAGTAGTACCTATTACGTTTTTCATGTCTATGTCTAATCTGATGTTTTTATTAAATTTTCATTTTATTTCTTAATATTGTATTGTATCTCGTATTCCTTCTAAGGAATTACAGATTATATATCATAAATCAAGAAAACGTTCTCACATAAATATTCGCAGGCAAATGTTCAATCAAGGGATGTAGATATTTTTCCCACTTCGCATTGGAAAATGAAGAGAGCTACTATGTAGCTTACGTTTTTTAGCCTCAATTGGTCATTTAATTTTAATTTGTTTTGTTTTTGTCCAGTTAGTGTATGAAACTAGTTAGAAATAAAACCAGTTGATATTGGGAGCAGCAAAGTCAAAAGTGTACTCTTTTATAGAGTTTATTCCAAGCTTTCGTAAATTTTATTTACATCTCCAGGAAACTACAAAGAATTATTCATGTTAATTTTACATTTTGATGTTATTAAATTTTACTTACAACTATAGTGAGGTTGGCTGACATGTTCTTAATTCGTTCAATAGAGACATCAAATATGTAGTTATATATTTTTTAAAATTTTTCTTGGTGTTTCATATTATTGTAAATGTATATTTCTTCCCGTGTAATAAATGAATAAATAACCAATCAATAAAATAGCATTTGCAGTATGTTTGGATTTTCAGCGTCATTATTGATTCTCCCAGTATGTGATTTTTCACTACCAAGAATACGTTGATCGATTAAATGTTATATGAGAACTCCGCCTGCTTTGCGATGAAACAATCAAATATAATTTATGCCCACCCCCTCCCCACATCTCACATCTTACCGGATACTATTTCTCTCCCATTTGCATGGAACTGGTACCACTTGATTGATTTTCTGAATGGAAACATCAAACCAAATATTGTGCAATTATTAAGGGATTGTTCGATTGTACAAGGCGAAGGGATTTTCCACTATGTTTCTCTTTTCAACTAACCAGTTGAAATGAGATAATTTGTTCCGAGCAAGTTCTGAGTTCGCGTCACAAATGAAAGTTTAATGAATGTTATAACATTACAGTCACTTGCATTTAACAGAAGATTGTTATGTAAGCAACATTGCTCAATGCGTTTCAGATTATGGGAGAGTTGAAGACAGTCCTCTGTGCAATTAATCTCACAATATAATTTCATGTCGTCCGCGTATATCAAACAGTTGACGTCAATCACCTCAACTATGTCATTAATGAAAACGTTGAAGAGAAGCGGACCGAGATTGCTACCTTGAGGATCACCTGAGGTTGCTGCATATTCTACAGATTTAAAGTCATTGAAAGTGACATACTGACGCCTATCAGTGAAGTGTGAAACAAAAATTTGAACTGGGGTCTGAGAAAAGCTATAGCTGTACAATTTCGACAACAGTATTCCTTGATCAACTCTGTCGAAAAGTCTGTTTGGGTTTATGACATTTCCGAAATTGATCTTCAGTCCCCATTCGGAACAAAATCTACGAATTCGATTCATTTTGAAACATAATAAAGAGTTTGGAAGGAAAATTATCACAAGAAACCAATGTTATGAAAGTGACAATGAAGTTTCTTTTTTTTAATTGTTTTATTCAAGATTGTACAAACAATTACAATTCAGATATATTACATATATAAAAGTTACTGAATTATTAGAAAAAAATGTTGAAAATTCATTGTTCTTGAGGCGCTTGTGTTTTTTCCAGATGTTATTTACCCATTTTCATCGATAAAACAAGTTGCGTTTACATTTATCATCTCTCCAGAATCTCGACGAAGAAAAATCATCCATACCCTTCGCTTTTCTGATGGGTCCAATGTTCCCGGTCATAAGATTTTGCACACTTATTGATCTATAAAAAAGAAACTTCTTCCCAAAATTTCCATTTTTAAACCATTCCGGAACATCTTTTAATAAGTTCTATTACAGCAGAGTTTGTGATGAAAAAAAATTATAAAATAGACCTTTTGGCAACCCAACTCATGTGCGTATTCTGGTACTTGTTGCTAAATTGATTGATAATTATACAGCAATGTAACCGCTTTGCATTTTTTGACAATAATCGATAAGAACTTATCAAATGAGATAACTTATTCTAGATTGAAGAAAAATTAAAATGTACTGATATATTGCTCATTTCGAAACATTTGAAAGAATTTTTTTTTTCAGATCCGCCCAAATTTCACGATGATCGCATATCCTCCTTCAATAATGTTTTGAACATATACGATGACATTGGCTGTCAACTTCCCTATCTTCAAAAATGATAATATCAAACCTAATACGAATAAAATATCTGTCACGCCCACTTTTTCCTTCCTCTTGTTGACAACCGAAGTGGTTGTGGTGTTAGAGCGTTTGCCTTCCACCCAAGCGGTCCGGGTTCGATCCCACCGCCTGTCGCGGAGCTAAAGTGGTTCGGAATCCACGTTTATATAAACTGTAGGTTCCAGATCTCCCTTGTTCGCATTAACTCTGCTTCGGAGGGGTTTTCTCTGAAAACCTGGGAGTTTCGTGAAAACGAAATAAAAAAGTTTGGTTATAGTTTATGAGTGTCTACTACACAAGTTGTTTTCCTACACCGAACAGACCAGTACTTAGAAAGAGTACATAATGAAACGAAGTCTTCCTTCAACTATTAGTTACGTTATGACGTCGCCCCCACCGTGATTTTATTGACCAAATTAGTAGAGAATACGGTTGTGAAAGGGTAGGACAGACGAAATATGGCGACGTCGAGCCGCGTAAGAGAACGTTGGCATGACGTAATTTTTTTGCTTGTGTATACTTTCCTGAAAACCTGTTAAAAAAATATAAACTGTTCACGTTCCTTTTTTCTCTTTTACTCCACTTTAATGCAGTTTCAATTAAGGAACTGGTGCTGTCACCACTCAACAGTGTATCCTTTATACGCGCTTGAATGTATCTGACTCTGAAACTGGCAGCCAATGAAACACACCTTTGGAAAACACAAAAGTCACAGCGCTATTAAAAGACATTATGTAGCAAACTGTATGTCGAGAAATATTATAATCATTCATCTGCTTTGGAAACATTTCTCACTGGGAAAATGAAAATCACATAATACGCAGCCAGGTCACATTTACTCGTGGTTTATTATTCGCTCAACACCATCAAAAATTTTTTGTCGCGATAAGCATAGAATATTCATGAAGAAAAATGGTTTCTCGTTTGAAAGCTACCCTAGTCTGAAAATATCCATCCAGTTTCAATATAATGCAATATTCCTTTCCTTTCGCATATACTTCTTAATTAACCAATTCGTAGAACCGATAATTGTTTGGTCTCAGTATCTTTCGGTGGGCCACAGAATTATTTCTTAATAACGTTACGAGGTTGTTGAAAAAATTTGACTTACATAACTTTTAGATTGATTTTCAAGTATTCTTAGCTCATGTGAGCTATGGAGAAGTGTAGTTGATTTTCTTATTATTGAGTTTTTAAACAAACATATAATTAATTATATATACATACTTAGGTGTATATGTATTGCTACTTAGCAATCTAAGTAGAACACATTGAAAGAGTTGTACATAATATTGAATAAATAGATATACAGGGTGTTAGTGAATAAGTGCGACAAACTTCAGAGGGTGATTCTATATGAAAAAATATTGACATTTTGCTTCGTAACTTTTGTCCGATAATGCTTCTTTTTCCGAGATACGGGGTGTTAAAGTTTTACTTAAAAACTGACTAGTTATTTATTTCTCTGAAAGAGGTCGATACATGCAAATGAAATTTAGGCGGTTTTAAGAAGTAATTATTGCGCATTTTCTGACAAGCAATTGAGAATTTTATGTTCATCATTGGCGCTCATACGGGTAACGCTCTTAATTAGTTTTAAAGAAAAAAAATGGTTCGCCACTGAGACATTTCAAACTAACAATAATTTTTGGATTCTTCGTTCAATTTGTGACAAAAAATCTCACTTGCCCTTTTTGGTGTGGGGCGCCGTTTTTATGCAAAAAAATAAAATATCTTAACGCGTATTTTTCATTTCTTCAACACATTAGCTAGTAGCGGCGCTACATTGGCCTGCTCGATCGCCGGATTTAAATCCTCTAGATTTTTGCATTCAGGGTTTTCTTAAGTCGTTAATATATTCAACTCCCATCGAAAATGTTGAAGACCTGAGTAATCGAATTATAGCCGGCTGTTAGACAATAAGAAAAACACCAGGAATATTTTCACGAAACGACAATCAGTGAGGTGAAGAGTTGAATCTTGTATCACGTCTGACATTTTGAACATTTGTTGTAGCTTTGCGCCTACTCATTTATTAGTGTATTTATTGTTCTGGTTTAATGTTATTGTATTAGATAGTTCATGATGAAGTATTAAAAAAATTAAAAATACGCGTTAAGATTTTTTATTTTTTTTGCATAAAAACGGCGCCCCACATAAAAAAAGGCAGGAGAGATTTTTTGTCATAAATTGAACGAAGAATCCAAAAATGATTGGTAATTTGAAATATCTCAATGGTGTACAATTTTTTTTTTAATTGAGATCATTACTTGTATGCGCGCCAATGATGAATATTAAATTCTCAATTCCATGTCAGAAAATGCCTCTTGGAACCCACCAAATTTAATTTGCATATCTCTACCGGTTTCAGAGCAATAAATAGTCAGTTTTTAGGAAAAACTTCAACACTAACACCCTGTATAAATAATTTATTAAAAATTTAGTTGCGGAGGTTATCATGATATAAGCAGTTTAGATGTCATTGAAGAAATCTCTAGTATCGTAACAAACATGTGTTTGGAAGAAGAGTTTGAATTAACTTAATTCTTCTTCTTCTCTCAATTTGATACATTTTTAATATATTTATACAGTTATTTATATATTTTATACCATTAACGGAATATCAATATGCTTCTTTTCGATTCGGTTGTTGAAGCGTGGTTATGAAAAAAACTTTTCTTTGCTTTACCAATTGAATGCATTCATCATCTTGTAATAACAATATTTTCATTAAAATTCCATTATCATCATTCACGTTGAGAACTGAATTAAAGCCATCCCATCCGAAGCCGAGTCCATAAATCACACAAATTGCGTCCTCTACATTTTAATCGGTAAATAATGAAGTTTCTCTTGATAAAACAACTTCGTTGCGCCTCTTTTGTTGCGATGCGGACTGAGCGCGCTCTGAGCAGATATACATCCGAACCATTACAAAAGGAATAAAAGAAATGCTGTGCCGGTGTACAGTACATAGTCATTTGTCCAGGTCTTATCTTCCAATACGCCGATGTGTTTGTTGTTTTATAATAGTGTAGTGCTCGTTCAGTATCGTATATGACTCTTTTTATCTTATTTCCGGGATCACATAATTCTCCTGACTGTTTCAGAAACAATTTTCTCCAGGATCACTGCGGAATTTGCCAATTCTGAAATCAAATTTGATAACAAAATTTCATTTAAATCTACTAGTTTCATTCTATCTTGAAAATATTCTCACACTGTTGTTAAGTTGTTAAGTTAGCCTTGACTGTCATCGTATCGTTTTTGAATTTTTAAGTAACTTAATTCAGATATGGAGTGTGAAAATACACCTCCTGAAATAACAAATAAATCGTGCAAGCAATATAAATGAACGTCTATTACAAGAAAAATATTACAAACTCTGCAGTTTTGTGTTTATTTATTTATTTATTCATTTATAAGAGGTTCATAGCTATCCAACAGATGAACCTATTAGAGTTCATCCAATAACAGGACAGCACAAAGTTACAAAATATACTTGATAACTAACAAGTTGTGTTCTAAGGAAGGAAGTGGCACTTAAAAGAAAAAAGAGATAATTAACAATAACAAAATAGTTAAACTTGAAATGGAAGAAAATATGAAAGAGCAAAACTGTTCGTCTGGGATATTATTATAAAATTGCAATAAAAAGTGTTTCAGATTTTTTTTGAAATTTGTTAGAGAGTACTGAAAGATATCAATTTCAGAGGGACATATTATGTTATATGAATTCATGCATCGTATCACAGGTTAGTTACCGTAGTAGTTAGTTGAATAAATTGGAGAATATAATGTAAGTCTATTTCTTACTGTTCTTGATTGACAGTTCAGGTTGAAATACGTAATTTAGGATTGAGAGTCAACAATATTATTAAATATTTTATATGTGAACAATATATCCACATATTCCCTCCTCAAGAAAAGACGTTCTAACTTGTAGAACTTCAAGTTTGTTTCATATTCAACATAGTGACGATATCGGAAATATCTGAAATTCAGGTTGTTAATCAGTAATTTTTGGACATATTCGATCCGTGTGACATATTTTTCATATACTGAATTCCATATCGATGAGCAATATTCCAAAATTGGTCTGACCAGCGATTTGAACTTGGTTATTTTGGAACTATAGTTACGAAAGCTCTTCGAACTTCTAAGAATGAATCCAAGAGTACGAAGTGGCCTCCCGTTTTTTCGATGTGACTTTCAATCGCGAACCAGATTGCTTCTTGGGATCATCTGATTATTCAGGAATACATTCTGTGTAGGTAGAAATTTGCATCGAGAAAATAGGATATGATGGCACTTTTTGACATTCAGAAACAGTCTGTTCGTAGAGCAGAAATCATGAAGTCTGTTTAGGTCTTCATGAAAATATGCGTAGTCTGAGGTATTGGCATTTTGGTGTAAACTTTCTGGTCGTCAGAATATATTCCAAATTTTGAAGTCCTGAAGCAACTCTCAATGCCATTGACAAATATACTGGAGAGAATTGGGCCAAGGTGAGATCCTTGAGGAACACCAGACGAAACAAGACATTCTCTTGATTTATTATCATTTTCAAGGACATACATTGATGCCTATCAGATACGTATGATGCTAAAAGCATCAGTAAGTAGCCGTGAATAATGAAATTTCACAGTTTTTTTTTTATCAGGGTAGGATGAAGTTATTTATCAAATGCCTTTGAGAAATCGGTATACACAGCACAGGTAGAGGATTCATGCTCCATATTCTCAAGGATATATTGTACGAATGGTGTCAAATTGGTCACCACACCCCTTTTTATGTAAAAACCGTGCTGATATGGCGTTATATGATCTTTAGTAAGAAAAAATAACTATTTGGTTAATGTAGATTCAAAAACACTTCCGAATGAATTGAATATTATTGTATTACTTGAGCAACCTTCCATTTGAGAGGAAACTTTCCGAGAAGTAGCGACCTATTGAACAATAGATGTAACGGTCTAACTAACTTTGAGTACAACATTTAATGAAGAGAGGGGGTATTCCATCAGGACCCGGACCTTCTTTATATCAAGCTCGTTCAGTGTTTCAGTCATCTGGTTTTCAGAGATAAACGTTATGTTGAAATTATTATTTGACAGTCTTTCATCGATTAAGCATGGAGTTTGATTACTATCGAACACAGTACCAAAATAATCTGAAAACATATTGCATATTGTTTCTGTTCCTTCATATGTTTTTTGTTGAAGTTCATTTGCAAGGGAATTGATGGTTCACATTTTTTGAGACCGAAATGCTTCCGTATCACTCTTTATTTTCTATTCTTTTCTCTTTACGTACTTACGAAAAGCGAAGGTAATCATTTTGGTTTTTATGTGTTTTCCACTTTCTGTGATAATTATTTTTAACTTTCAATAATTCAACGGTCTGCTTTGAGAACCAGAAGGGGTTACTATTGTGATTTCTTTTTGTAGTTGGCACAAAGTTCCTGGTGGCTTGATTTAATACTTCGTAAAAACGTCCAACTGAAACATCAATATCAACTGAATTTAATAAAATCTCCCATCGGACAGAGTTCATGAAAGTGTTTATACTATTGTAATTAGCTTTATGATACATTATTTTAATGTACAAGTTTTTTGATATTGTTAGATATTACAAAAAATAACTTCATTTCATTTCAACTATCTGAATGAAAATTGAAATTTTCACTTTCGGATTCTTTCATTCATCTTTTACAGGACCTTTTCTCAATATCTATCAGATGTAGTTCAATCTTTAGCGTGGCTTTAGCAGGGAAAGTAGATGTTTTCTGTTAGATATTTCAAAAAATCAGCTTCTTTTTTATCGTAGGTTTTTTCCATTTCCAGAGGAGTCATGTTTGTTTAAATTTACAATTGAAAATGTTTCCCGTTTCAACATGAATACCTGTCAAGAGGTTATTTTGAACTATGGAAATAGCAATTAAATTCTGTCTTTCAGTCGCAGATGATACCATGCACATCTGATTTTATGAACTTCTGGTTCATATTTTCAATAAAAAAGTGTTATTTAGTTTTTTCCTTCAATGTTCAGAGAAAATTGTGAAAATCAAGGGATATGAGGAGAGAATTGTTTTCTTTTCAGGGTTATCAATCCCTTATGCTTTTGGAAACAGCTTCCTATATTGAAAACGAGTTTGAAAGCTTTTTCGTTTGTTGAAAGAACGAGCCATGAAAAGGAGATATTCGGCAATTCTGCAGAATGACGATAAAATGTTGTGAGGACTACACACGAGGCGGGTTATTATGCACTATTTACATGCGTAATCCAAAAATAGGAACACTCACGTCAACAAAAATTGTAGAGTACCTCCTCGATATATCCCACAAATCTATAAAACTCCACGTATGTGAATATTTCACTCAATGCTTAGCACTCAACTGTTAATTTGGTCCAGTTCACATGGACATTCGATTATCGACAACTCGAGAAATTCCCATACACTGAAACTCATACATTTTCGGAAAACTATCACAAAAATCTTTAACTCAGTCGAAGATGAAGGTCGCGCGGCCGACTGTGCAAGTTACTTCAAACATGGTGGCAGAGTAATAGACTATTTCCTGCCAATAGTGTAGAATAAAAGTCAACCAGCTATTCTCGTGATTGTATTATGTCTTGTTTTCAATAGGTAAAGTGACGCTGAGAGAGCCTGGCGATAGGTCGAATTCCAGGTTTGATATAAAGCCTCATTTATATTTATGACGTGAACCACAATTTCGTTTAAAACACATTTAGATCTGGCCAAATTCACACTAGCTGATTACTTTATATTAACTCTGACCTATGACCCGGAGTCACTCCTATATCTTAATTGAATTGTATATTGCACAGCTATTGAATAAACATGAAATTGAATAATACCTAAATTACTAAGAATTAAATAAAAAACACTTGTTTTTAAAAACATCCACAATATATTACTACACCTAATATGTGACGCGTTTCGCTATAGCTAGAGTCCCTGTATGCAATTTGACATTAGATCGTATATTAGAGTCGGGACACTCTTTGACAGGACATGGAAAAAACGCATTTTAGGTTACATCTAAAAAATTATTGTAAAACAAAATATTTTTCAGATGGCGAATTCTATCAGTCAAACAAGAACAGAATTATTTCTATACCGTTCATGTGACAACGGTCGAACAATAGTATTGACAGTACAAAATATATTTCCCTCTCTGTCAACAGTGGCGTTTCGTAAAAAGGGTGAGAAAAATCTTATTGAACAAAACACGCAAGCAGAATATCTGCACAGATGAATTTTTCCATGAAGCCATTAGTACTAAAATTTGAAAAGTTCGACTTTAAGTGATTTCGATTGTAGAACTTTAAAACCAATAATTTTTCACTTTTAGTTATTATAGAGATATTCTAACGACGATGATCGTATCATTAATTTATCCTGCCCCGCGGTTTTGGGAAGACAACAATTGTAAATGGATGTACCTTAGCCAAGTTCATTTTCATATTTGCATTAGGCGTTATTTTTTCATTACGCAGAATTTTTGAATTCTATCAAGAGCTTTTTTGGAAAATAAGTTAGGCACTCCTACCTACATTTTGTCTGATTTTCCATATCAAACTGACGACCATTATAACTGTATGCAAAAACAGATCAAATTTATTTGAAATTTTCTGTAATAAATACTCGTTGTTTTCATAAATTTCATTAATTTTCCTTGCAACCCTCCAAATATTAGACAATGCAAATTCTAAGTTTGTATTCAAAATTACTGGAAGTTATCACTTTTTGTTTATTCGTTTAGGGTGTGATTAATGTTCAACAAATGATTGATCAATAGATTATTCAAATTAAGTGACTATTAAACCAAATAGGACATGTGTTGACTTGCCTAGTTCAGATGGGAGGGTGCTAGGCTGCGAAAGACAGAACCGTAGAGAAAGATAAAAGTATAAACTAATATCTAGCTTGTGTGGGAAGGCAGAATAAATATGCAGAAATGATAACAGATAACAATTTTATTTCTGTTTCAAAAAAATTACAATAGACTGAAGGACGAAAAAGATTAGCTGAAGGCTATAAAATTGAGTAGCTGAAGACTATAAAAATTGAGTAGCTAGCTGAAGGCTATAAAAATTGTGTAGCCGAAGGTTGGAAAATTCAGAACATTCGTTTCTCTTGACTTCAGACCGAAATATTTCCACATAGCTTGATTAGAAAGGCCCATATCTGTGGTGACATTAACGATATTGAATCCAAGAGATGTTTATAATTTCTAATAAGTGTTTTGCCTAAGATTTCCCCTTCATTTTCTCCCATGTGAAATGATATGAGTTGATTCCATCCAATTGCAACTCCACCTAACATGACAGCCAAAATATGAGTAGCTATTTCTGTCCTTTTTTCTAACGTTCCCCTTCTCATATTAGGGCAAGTAGCTACATACTGATCTCCAGGTTCATTAACTGATTCATCCAAAATTAAATAGCAATCTTGCAGTCTGAAAAATTTTGAATTTTGATCTTCAAATAATGAAGTATTTCATCTAATATGCCTGGAGAAAATTGAATGTGACTTATTTTACGATTCAACGTTTTTATACTAGGTAACGCATAATTTAGTTCTAATAAGGTTTCATATCCAGAAGTACCACATGCGAATATAATAATTAATGCTTCCTCCACAGTCTCAGGTCGCCATCTTTTTCCTTTGTGGATTCTATTTGTATGTGTAAGTTGATCTGAATTGAAGCCAAATTTTCCGTAAACATTCAACTTTCGTTTCTGATTTGAACTCGTTCTACCATTTCAATCGTTCTTGAAATAGAAATAGCATCAGTTTTCAACTTCTTTGCGACTTACTAAATCTCCTTCATTGAAGTGTACCTGTTTCTGAAAAATATTAATTAAACTCTGAATAACCTTGTATACATTTAGTCTAGTTTTTCTCGATTGGATGAAAGTCTTCTGCCCAAAAGCTTCACTAATTCAATAGATATTACTCTTGACCTATCATTTCAATTCATCTAACAAATTCGCGCTTTTGATGTTATATTTCACGCCGACTTCCATGTTTGTAATAGAACTGGATCCCCAGGAAAATGATTTATCATCGGAATTGCTCTTACAATTGTGTAACGAACACATTACGGTATGAATATATTATGTATTTCGTTTCGGAAGCTTCAGAACAAATATTCGGTTTTGATTTACTCGGGTTACGTGTATCCCAAAACATATTTTTACTATTCCCTCCCTGATGATACGCCCTTGTGCTCATTTGGCCTCACAAGGTAGACATAACCTAAAACGCGTTTTTTCGATGTCCTGTCAAAGAGTGTCCCTACTCTAATATACGATCTAATGTCAAATTGCTTACAGGGACTCTAGTTATAGCTAAACCTTTCTCAAACAAACAATGGTATTCAGTAAATGTACAATCCTATTTATAGTAGTTTGAAATTGGTAAGTAGAAAGAAGGTATTAATTATAAAAAGGTAGCATGATGATAAACAAGTAGTTTCCTTAATATATGGAATTCATTCAGGGTAATATCACAAAGATACATTTAATTATTGAAGAGAAATGGCTAATAATCATAGCAGTCGATGCCAAAACACCAAAGAAAAAAAATATTATTGAAGAGATTAGGAGAGTCATTGAGTAATTTATTGGATTGTTTCTTTTGTTGATCTCCAGTGCTTTTTTTCTGAATAATTTGAATCTCTCTTGTGGTTATCAAACCTTTTTTTATGTTCAAGAATGCGGGTTTTGAAATTTCTAAAAGTTCTACCGACATATTATATCTTAGGACAATCTCCGCATTTAAATTTGTAAACCCCAGATTTTTGTGCTTTTTTTTTCTGAATAATTTGAATCTCTCTTGTGGTTATCAAAGCTTCATTTATGTTCAAGAATACGGGTTTTGAAATTTCTAAAAGTTCTACCGACATATTATATCTTAGGACAATCTCCGCATTTTAATTTGTAAACCCCAGATTTTTGTGATTTCTCAGTTTTAGTTTTTGATGAATTTGCTCAAATTATTGTTTGTTTTGTAGGAAGTTGTGAAATTGTGTTTTGTTAAGAACGATTTTATTTTTTCACTAGATTTTCCTAAATAGGTTAATGAGCAATACTTAATTGGTTGTTGTTTCTGGATGGGGTATATTTCGCTGATAGCAATTGAGAATTCTTTCTTTTTAATGATTTGATCTATCAAGTGTGGGTCATAGCCATTGTTATATGCTGTTTGTTTTATAATATTGAGTTCTTTTTTGAAGTTGGAGTCTGACATAGGGATATTTAGTAGTCTATGTATCATGGTGTTATATGCTGCTAATTTATGTTGATACGGATGTAATGAAGACTTATGAATGGTTATGTCTGTATGTGATGGTTTATGGTAGATGGAAAAGCTGTGTCTGTTGTCTATTCTTGTTATGGTGAGGTCTAGAAAGTTTATTGAGTTGTTTTCTTCTGTTTCTGATGTGAATGTGATATTGTGGTGTAGCGTATTGATCCAATTCTCAAGATTAGTAAGCTCTCTTTTTGTTCCTGCATAACAAATTAAAATGTCGTCTACATATCTACCAGTACAGAATATTTTTGCTATTTTTGATATTTTCTAAATTGTTCATGAAAATTCCGGCTAGTAGAGGACTCAAAGGGTTACCCATGATGAGGCCGTTTTTACTACTGTATATGACGTTATTAAATGTAAAATAATTTATCTGGATACAAATTTCTAGTAATGAGATTATTTCTGTATGGATTACTGGGTTGACTATTTTTCATGTTAATAGTTTGTCTATGAGTATAACTGTTTCTTCTGGGGGTACAGATGGAAAAAGATTTTTTACATCAAAGGAAATTAATTTTGAGTTTGGTGGAAGTTTGACATTTTTCATTTTGTTAACTAGTTCATATTAGTTTTTAATCGAGAATTCTGATGTGGATTTTGATGTGCAGTTTGATGATTTCGATAAGATATTTTGACAAGTTAAACGCGTGGGCAGTACAGTAGTAATAGCGAAACGCGTCACAAATTACGTGTAGTAATATATTGTGGATCTTTTCAAAAACATGTATTTTTCATTTCAATCATGGATATCCATCAAAATCAAAATCTTAGGGCAGGCGCCCACCAAAGTAACGTGAAGCGTGGCATATGACATGGCGCGTGTAGCATGACAACGATGTAAGTAGCGTGGCTCAGTAGACGCCCACTAGAATGGCAAAAGTCAGTAGAAGCATTGTTTATATAGAATTAAGATAGTTAGTCAATGCCTGTGTAATTGGTGTTGGACGCAAACGCGAGTGTCATCTAGCATGATTAGTTACAAACATGAATATTTGACGTCATTTTAATGCAGGTTTCTTTTAAAAACCCCGATTTTAATGCTGTCCCATTGTTTCAATCAAGTTACGACATGACTTGGATGCGAGCTCACTATCGCCATCTACATGTCGCATCCATTTTGATCCAATTATAATCCCATAAGGTTGACTAACTATCTTCTATATAAACAATGGTAGAAGCAAAGCAAAAAAATCAGCAGTAGTACTTGTAGTTTGTTTGTCGCATTGTGAATATAGAATGTCGTCCTCCTCCAAAATGCCTTAGCTATCGTGAATTTATTAGATATTAATCGAAATCGGTCTAAACGTAGGCATTGGATTCATCCCTATTGGAAATACCGGCAGTCATATGGCGGATTTAATGTATTTAAAGAATTAAATCTATATCCAGACAAATTCCAATCTTTCTACAGAATGAAAAAAGGAACTTTTGAGTTACTACTCACAAAACTACGACCTGCAATTTCTAAAAAAGATACAAATTTTAGACGCGCTGTCTCTCCGGAAGAACGTGGCGTGGCAAGAAATAGAACACGTTCTATTTTTAATGTAGTGGCATGACATGCTACAAGTCACAACATGCACGTTACTTGCCTTGCCACTTCGGTGGGTTCTTGTCTATTTATTTATGTTTGTTCAATTTGATGTGGCATGCTAGATGCGTGCTACATGTCAGATCATACGCCATATCAGACGCCACGTTACTTTGGCCTTAGACTAAATGCGTCTCATTCATTTGTTATTCTACATGGTGGCCGAAAAAATAGTGTGCGCAACGCGCCCGAAAACAGTTTGTTTGGACTCGCAGACTTCCAGGACTCGCTAACGCTCGTCCTAGAATTTGGTCTACTCGTCCAAAAAAACAGTATTTTCTGGACTTGTTACGTAAATTACTACTTTCGGGATTTTTATTCTATGACTATTCCAGAACCAACAAGTTATATTTTGGCAAGACATTATAGTTTTAGTCTATCTTGGCTGATAAACACGTCTTTTGTTTCATGATGACTCTCTCTGTTTGGAATATGAATTTTTAAAATTTTGGAGTATGCCTCTATACTGAGAACAACTGACTGGTCGTTTTTTACTACAAAACATAATTCACCACTGCTGTTGATTGAACAAAATATGAGGTAACTTTCTGATCAATTCAGTTGTTCAATATTACCTTTCATTTAGATACAGGGTGCGTTACATTCTTTGTTAGGTCATTTACAATACTTTTTATTGAATATCTCAAAAACATTCCGTTAAGTTGGTCGTAATTTTACTCACACTCACACCCAACTAAGCTTTTACGCACTGCTGACAATGCGTAAAATAATACTTTTTCACACAAGTGCGTAAAAAAATTACCTGTGCGTGAAATCGTCAACTGTGCGTAAAGTAATTTTTTACACACATTTATGCTAGTTTTGAAAAATACAGTATTTTGCGTCTAATATAACTCTGAAGTCTTTATTTGATAACACGACGACAGTTCATATCATTAAACATTCAAATTAATGATATAATTGCTACAATTTGGCAATATAATAACTGTCGAAGAAAAAACTTTGTATGAAACATTTTCGTAAGGGGCTTTTTTGTACTCGCGTGTTTGTTGAACTTGGCTGTGCCTCAACAAACTTATACAAAAAAGTCCTACTTTACGAACTTTTTTGCAACGAGAGGCCAATTTTTGACACTGCCTGAGTTATCTTGGCTATCATTTCCCAAGCACCGATCACGATAAACTCCTCAACTGTTCTGAAAATATGAGGATCTCACAATAAATTTTGAGTAAATGCCACTAACAACGTTGAATATTCCACTGACACTGATCGATACGCAAAAGAAAATTTTTTCTCCATAAAGAACATGTCTCCGCCATATTCTTACCTCTTCATTAAAAATAATGAACATCAGGTGTAGGTTGTTTCTCGTCGAAGAAAATGTCGTTTTATTTTTCATCATTTCATAGTAAGTCGGCTGCCTTTTCCCTCTTCGCTTTCACGGGGTTTTACTTGAAGAATTTACTTTGTCATGCTGCGTATCAAATTACGTGATTTGTTTCAGAATTGCCAAGAAATGTGACACAAGGGATCAAACGGATGGATGAGGGCAAAGTTTCTCAAGGAAATGGAGCAATGTTTTATTCGTTCGTGCATACGTTGTTGATAAATCATTCCAAACTAATTTACTTACCGGGGATAAAGAGTGCTGCTGTAGAATTTCGAAATCATTGTAACTCAACAGAAAGCGTTTCGTAAAAAAATAAAATTTGATGAACGGTGTATTGAATATGCCATACTCACTGATATATATATTTGTTAAACATTTATCATATTCGACATAGAGCTGCTGAATTATTAGTCAAAATGTGATTTCTCCCTGATATCAACGCACATTCTCATTGATTCTGCTCAAAAGTTATATTTCGATAACTGAAGAAATTTTCCATGTAGCAATAATACTGATGACAAACATATTTTCTACTTATAAACATTCTGATGTCAAACAGAACATTTAAATTAATCAAAGTATAGACTGTTTTGCACTGTAGCAATCACAAAATTTGAATAATGATTTACCTGTGATAATAATAATGATTTATTGGTCACCAGTAATCAATCAATCAAAATTTCTTTAATTGTCTTAAGATTTATATCATTGACAAAGTCTTGTGAAAATATAAATAAAATAAATTTAAGCATACGTATAAAACAAATTTCACATAACAATTAATGTATAGTTAAAGAACAACATAAATTTAAAGTAGATTAAAATTTTAATTGAAATTTAATTTGGAGGATCGCTCATGTATTTATTGAGGTAATCTTGGACATCATAAAATACTTCTTCCATAAGAATATGTTTCACCGATTTTTTGAATAAAATGATGGAATCAATGATTTTGACAGTTGATGCATACAATTTAGCAGAATTGTGAATTATTGAGCTTTGTATCATGTTGGAAGATGGAATGGGAAATTTTAAGTTGTTATTTTGGCGTGTGGGTCCAAGAATAGTGTCATACGTAAATTTGATTTTATGTACCAGACATAAGGATTGAAGAATAAGAAGAGATTGAATCGTGAGGAGTTTCTGCTTTTTGAATAATTTTTTACAGGATACTCGAGGTTTAACTCCTCAAATATAGCGAACAGCACGTTTCTGAAGAGTAAAAATCATGTTGAAACGATGTTTGTTGCAGGTTCCCCAGAAAGGGATACCATACGTGACATGTGACTCAAATAGTGTGTGATAAACTACTTTCGCAGTTGTTTCACCCAATTCGTTTGAAATAACACGCAAAGCATAGCACCCTGAGGACAGCTTTTTACTCTGAAAGCAAATATGATTGTCAAAATTGAGGTTACTGTCTAAGTGAATCCCTAGGAAGGTGTTGAAATTGTTAGCTGAAATGATATCATTTCCCATGGGAATGTCTGGTATACTGCATTGAAATGACAAAAGATTAGTTTTGTTAGTGTTGAACGAAAGCAGATTTGCATTACACCACTTTCTCACAGCAGTTATGTCCCGTGACATTTTCCTAAAAATAATGTTTGAATTTTGATCACGCCATGCGATCGTTGTGTCGTCTACAAAAACAGTGAATGCACCCTCAGTCTTAATATTTGCAAGGTCATTAAAATATAACAAAAACAGGATAGGTAGAAGCACAGACCCTTGTGGTACACCATGTTTAATTAAACCAATATCGGAATTGCTATTAGCTTTTACAATTTGAGTTCGTTGACTCAAATAACACCCAAACCAGTCTTGACTTTGGTCTGTGAACCTGTAAAGCTGGAGCTTACGCAGCAGTACCTATGCCTTGCTATCTGTTTGAGTCAGAAGTATAAATAAAATGTATGACGGATTACAAAGATATAAAACAATGACATACTACAATGTAAATAAACAGATATAAATATGCATCAATGAATAATTCGAATAAGACATTACAACTGTATCTACACAACAAAATTTCGATAAGTTTTGAAAATGATATGATCAAAAAAGGATAAAATCATTGCCGTCATAATGGCTGTCTTGCAGATATTTAATTTTCAATTGTTTATTTTTTCAATGTTTTTTTCAAGGGGTTAATTTTCATAGAAGCGTTTTTGTAGAATGAATATATAATTTGAATTACAGGAGTGCTCCCAGTTGAGTAATCAACAAGTCATTACATTATGAAGTGGTATATTAGAAGTGCAGCTTCTATACCTACATTCATTCTCAACATGTCTCATTTCATAGATTGTACTCGATGACCTACTCGCGAGTCTTTCTGTATAGGTGTTCTCTATGAGTAAGATTTTTATCTAAGTAGATGCGTAGACATTTTATTGATTGTGATTCACATTTTTTGTTTGTGAATAACATCGACCCGTTTTAATTTTGTTGAGACTCAATTTATAAGCACGGAACCAATCTGAAGACGTTTCAATAATATTTTCAACAGTTTCGTTTCTATCTATTCTCTTCGAGAATGTGTTGTCACCCGCAAAGAGAATGGTATTGGTATTCATGGTAATTCATTTGTATAAATCACTGCCTTGTGGGACTCCATTATTTATTAACAGTTAACTACTATATTCATCATTGTGAAACACTGTTTGCTTACGAACTGACAGATAACATGATATAAAGTTGATCGCAATATCCCTCAATCCCTAGTGTTACAGTTTTTTGCCAGAATTGATTGTTTTTCTTCAAATCCCTGACCTATGAAATTGAAATGTAACATAATGGTATGTGAAGGGTTGGAAATGGGATAATGCATATGGGAAAATTGGAAAGGTGACAGATATCCTACAAAATATGTTTCATTTTCAAAACCCAGAGCTTTGCATTATTCCCAATGTAAATTACAAATCATGGTTTTGCTGAAATTATAAAATGTGTAGTCGAGCAACTAGGCCATTGTGATTGACTGATTCTCAGAATTGTATCCGTTCTGCCTCGAACAAAGGAAAATATTTTAGAGTTTTCTGAAGGTAAGTTGGCGTCCCTGCGCATCAATTCTCGGAGTGATATCACGGCCCTCTTCATCAGGTCCCCTTTTGTTCCTACTGAAGTGACATTTATGTTACCCCAGAGATATGACTCCATTAGATGATCTCACCATCGCCATGGTCCTCTATATGCAAATTACCTATTTTCAAATATTTCCACAAAAATCTCCGCGAGTTTTATTATGCCCCTCCGACCATTTGGTAATAAATTTTACTATGAATATCAAGTGGTGCATAATCAACGAAATCTCTGACAATGCCTTTTGATATATTCAAGTAAACTTCCCTATTTTAATTTTCATTAATTTTCATCAAAGTTGACATCTTATCTCATCGTTCGTGATTGAGAGGAATACATTTGAAAAAATTATTTGTTGTTTTTTCAAGCCATAATTGTTGGTATGGAAGAAAACTGTTATAACTCTGATTACATATATTTTCATATGTATTTGAAAAATGAGCAGTGATACTTTATAGAAAGAAACGACTTTATGGGCATTTCCAACTATATTTGAAAATTATGGAGTCCTCCTTTTCATACCCTAACGAAATGTGTCACATAATTTTCTTTTCCGTTGGAACCGCATCAAAAGAAATGCAGATCTACACCATGCTAACAAGCAAAAACTGCCAGTGATTTTCCCACTTCATAATGAAATGTATAAACAAGTATTCTCCAGTCTGAGTGAAGAGAATTGCATTACCATTTTCTTTTATTCTGGTTATTTTTGTACGAATGTTAGGAAGAGAAACGACATTGAAACAACGTTTATGTACGATAAAGCCATGAAGTGGTCCTTAATACTGTCTTTAGAGGAAATAGAGTAAGGTTTCTTCAACTCAGTGTCTCACTTGTTGCAGTAAAAAGTAAACTCATTCATCAAGTGAAATAATTGTCAAAACAAATATTTCTTTGGAAATCAGAACCCTTTCATATATGTATATTTATTACAGCAACAAGAGAGAATTATTTTGGATTATACAGGATGAGTCAAAAATTAGTAACATATCAAGATTTTGTTTTTTAAATGGAACATTCTATATTTTGATATCTACATTACTGGAAGGATCGTCAACATATTACATGATTCCATACGTAGGTAGTAATTGATTTATTTATGTAAATGCTAGTTTCAATCATTGGAAACTAGGGAATTCGAACGGAAGTTCGAAAAGTTTTGCAGGAGAGAATCAAATAAATGATAGGAATAAAATGGATGAAGTAGATTTTTTCCAAATATTTCCATCAAGTGGAAGTATTTGAGTGGAAATATTTGGAAAGAAAGGGACTTTTATTGGAAACTAAACAACATCGTAATCGATAGACATTTTTCTTTCGGAATTTGACTATGCATCAAAGAGGTTTTAGATTATTGATTTCATTACAACCTATTTCTCAACATTATACAGTTTGTTCAAAAAAAAGGTGACTTTTTTATAATTTTGAACAAAGATAACATTTTATTTCAAATGGAACACCCAAAATCTCTTTTGTCTGAGAAATAAAAATGCAGTAATTTTTCATTTCATATTGGGTTTCCCAATATGTAATATAAGTTCAATAGTTTTTCAGATATTGGCTTTTTCAAATAATAGTATTTCTCATTTCAATGTATTCTTTGAATCGAGGAGGCTTTGACACAGCATTTATTTAACTGGTGGTTGGCACTTGTGCCATATTATTCAAAGAAATTACTGAATTATTTTAGTCAAAAATGAAAGCTTCATTTATTATAAATGTATATATTTTTTTCAAAATTTGAAAGTCCTCAACATCACTGCTAAAATCTCTAAATTTTTATAAATACTGATCACAACCGTGAGTTTCCTTCAGTTTCTTGGAAGTTATTAGAAATAACTTTTTATATCTCAATTCCAACACCTTGTATGTTCTTAACGCAATGCTTCTGAGAAAAATATCAATCAAAAAGTACATTTCAGTTTTTGATAATCTTCTGATAGTCTTCGTGCCCAGAAATTACGAAAACCTAAACGTGATCTATTTTTTCTTTCTGTCGAGTCGGACACGTAGAAATATATATTATATACTTATTTTAGAATGCTAATCCCACCAATTTACTCGGCGAAAAGCATGCCGCGTATGTGACCCGTTTACGATTGTGCGCATGCTCGTCATCAGTGTAGTTTAGGTAGATCGTTGCCAAGTTTGAAAATCATTTGGTTCCAATTCAGAGTTTTGTGTCATGAGGCAAAAAAACCCGTGTCATTTGAAGGAGAGAAATTTGTCAGCGTATTCAGGACCTTTTTAAACCGAAATAAACTTTTAGAGATAGATTCCTCTGAATTTTTGGACGCGAAATAAACTTATTCAATACGATAATGTACCCTACCTTACTGTAATTATAATGACCGTGCAACAGTGCTTTTTCATCAACAGGAAGACTTGTCATTAAGATCTGTCACTCTTGATAGAGATCAGAGACGGTTTTTAGAATTTTAGATTTTGTCTTTTTCTTTTGTGTAGTATTTGTTATCGTTGGTTCTTTCATAATTCGTGAATTTGCATCAATCTTGTTCCTTTCAGATATTTTCTAATGAAACCGTTTCTTTCTTCAGATAAAAAATTAACTGTTTAGTGTTGTAGTGTGAAAGTAAAGGAAAAATACCTGAAATAAATTATTTTTGGTAGATCAAAATAGCAAAACAAAATAGCTTATTATTTGCTTGACAGAAAAGGCATGATTCTGGTTAGTGTCTTTGGGAAGAGACCCCAATGCTGAACATCTGAGTGAGAAAATTGTATTTTGTGGCATTTTTCTCATGAAGGTTTATGTAAGAAAGGCAATAGAATCGTTTGAAACCTAATGACGTACTAACACTGTGTCTGCGTAAGCATGGCGAGTGATACAAATTTGAATATAAATTTCAAGAATTAGCCACACCGCTTATATTAAGTTCTGACTATTCTTGATTCCTACAAAAAGTCAATATAGTGCATTTCTTTGATGATAAGAAAAATGCTTCAGGTCTCACTTTTTCATAATGGAAATTGCACTAAGGTAACACTACCAGAAATAATCGTAGAAATAGTATGTACCTTCAAATTATTTTAATTAAAATTAAGCGGTTACATATTTTGACATGAATCGTTCTATAAAATGAAAACCTTGAGCTTCTTTTAATATGGACGCATCCGATTTGATGAATACAAATTTGAGTTTAAATTATTCATAATATTAGCTGAAATCAGTTTTCATGGTTTCTTGTACTTTCAATTTTTTTCCAATCTATAGTGCCTGCTTGAAATTCGCACCGACTACTTGGGGTGGTTCCGTAGTTTTTGTTGAGTTTATCTACGGCTGAAAAGTGATTGCGACACCAAAAATCGATGAGTCGCTCCAGAGCCATAAATAATAATGATAACAGTACTCTACTTTCTGATGGCATTTGCTGAATATTTGGGATCATAAATATGTGAAAGTATTTATTCAAATCGGCTAAATAGCAGGTATAAGTAGGTACATTGAGTTTTCCAATATCTTATTCCCCGCGATTCAGAATTAACAACGTTTGTTAGTCTTCACCAGTACCATAATATTTTACTAAAACCGAGCCTGTTACAAAAAACACTAATTACGCACATGCGCATTGCGGACTAATCCGAACTTTTTACACCACTTTTGACATATGAGATTAGCACTCTAGAATAAGTATATAATATATATTTCAATGGTCGGACAACTGTATTATTTGCGAAAAAATACAAAAGTTGTCCGACTCAACAGAAATAACCAATAAACCTCAACTTTTATGTTTCCATGCAGTGTTTCTTATGTCCATGTCCGAGGACTATTAGCACGGAGGAAGGAAACCGAGCTCTCATTATAATGATGTTCATTTTATGGATTCAACGGTGTCAGTTTGTTAACAGAAATAATTGGGTTATCTCGGTTTGGCTCTGCAACCGACAAGCCTTATGCTCATTGACACGTGAGCGCGGTGATGCGTTTTGTAATTTCATTTTCATTTTCCGATGGCTATATATCAACTACCTATCCGTATGTGAACTTTTCCCTTTGACAGTTTTTCATCGAGAGAGATTCAATTATTGTGGAACTTGCGTTATTAAAATATTTTCATTCGTTGTAATTTCGTTTAATGGTGAATTGAAAGGGGCTTGAAAGCAGTGGACAAAATAATTTCGGTATGAATTTTTTATTTTTAATATTTTGCCAACACGTTCGCGGAGAGCAACACTAAAAAATCACCAAGCGCTTGCACTTGGGCGATTTTGATATGTACTTAGCAAAAATTCTAGGATGGGGATCCAATAAATTGGTAGAATTCAATGGGAATGAAACCCAAGCATATGTCTTTTCTCTAGAAAGGCCAATTTCGCAGTGGCCAACGTAATTATGTCAGGAGTGTCCTTACTAATGATCTTCTCCATTTCTATGATTGGTATTACTATCAGAAGTACCCTGTTATGGGAAAGCCAAGTGAGGTACTTCGCCAAAAGTGCCTCACAAAAACTTGGTTTTGAAAAAAAAGGTAATGCTGAAATTGATGTAATGAAATTATCTGATTACGAGGATCAATAATCAATCAATTAAGATTCAAGAAAAAATTTTTTTTTTGATTTCACTCTTGAAAACCGTCACTTTTTTATATTTTTTATTTCAGATGGAAGTGAATTGTAAATTACTATATCATGGTATATTGATTTTTTCCGAAGTGAGTCCTGAAATTTAGACAGTTTGCTTGTCTTGTTTCATGATCGTGTATACTATTCACTTCCGTGAAATTTTGATTAGAAACTATTTGTTTAATTCTAATGAAATTGTACCGGTTCACTAATGTCTGAAAGTGCGGAAACTATGTGCGTAGTGGCAACATTGGCCGGGAGTACTGAGAAAACGAACAAGTGTGACAGGTGAACGGAGGAGAAGAGACGAGCAGTCGGTCGTCGGTCAGTGACCGTGATAGCGTGGAGGTTACGGCGGTCACGCGCGACAAAACTGAATTTCAAATGCATTCTTGACGAGTTGTCAAAATAGTGTAATAAGTCATTCTGGTGTTCCTGTTTAGAAATAAATATCTTTAGTGTCGATGGTCCAATTATTTTAAAGAAAGAACCCAAGTCTCATCGCAAAATGAATGAATGAACAAATTTTCACTTTATTTAGAGATTTCAAATCCAGTAAACTCTTTGGCTTATACAAGTTGGCGGTTGGTTCTAAAAATGGTAAGTTATAAATACATTTTAATGATTTATTTTGGAGTTTTTCAAGAGGTCTCAAGACTGAAATATTAGCAGTTCCCCAAATGTTAATCAAATACTGTAGGTTGGAGTGAATAAGACAGTAGTAAATATTCTTCAGGTATTTGAAAGGATCAAATTTTGAACAGAACACCAATGACTGGATTAATTTTCTTCCTTAATTTTTCAGTTTGTTTATTCCATATTAGTTTTTCGTCTATATAAAGACCTAGGAATTTAGTAACTTTTGTATGTTTAATAGATTCAGTTTCAAATAATAATGGATTAGTGGCATTGTTCATGTTTATTTTCGAAATATAGATAAAAGTGGTTCTACTAAAATTCAAAGTAAGTTTCACAACTTGAAACCAAATTGAAATCTCTATCATTACACTCTTCATATTTTCACGTATCTCGTTGAGATCGTTTGCAAAATATATTTACGTAGTGTCATCCGCAAAAAGTTCAATTTTTCCATTCAGTTCCAAATTTGTGATAGAGTTGATATAAATCAAAAATAAAACGGGTCCCAAAATCGATCCTTGTTTTCCATTACTGACTGCTAATACCATCAACTAATACATATTGCTTTCTATTCATAACGTTATTTTGAAACCATTTATGAATGTTTTCTCTAATTCCAAAGGAGGATAATTTTGCCAACAAGCGACAAAATACCGCATTTCTGGTTGTTGTCAATTTGAATCTGAATATCTGAAACAACATCCAAGATTGCTGTCTCTGTGTCCCTTTGAACTACGAAAACCATATTGATTCTGACTCAGTAAACTATTTTTCCCAAGAAAATCAAAAAGCCTGATATTTATTATTTTTTCTAAAATTTTGGAAAATACTGGTAAAACTGAAATAGGGCAGTAATTATCAATGTCATATTTTTCACCACTTTTGATTGTTAGTGAAACTTTAGCAATCTTAATTTTTTCTGGGACACAGCCAATTTTCAATGACTTCGATGTTAAAACTATTAGAGTCTGTCAAAATAACAGCCAATCGTCTCGTCGGTAATGCTGAGGTTATACGTCTCTGGAACGCCGCAGAAAAGTTTGCGATATGTCTCTGTTTCACATAAAATTTCATGGACGATGCTCTTCTGAAATATCATCATTCGTTCCACTGTTAGCGGCCCATCGAGACTGACCCGTCGAGATCAGTTTTCACATCCCTTTGTAGTCACTTTGGAGACATTCCGAATATCTCTTTCCCAGAGCTTGTTCTTTCAACAAACGGTCAAGCTTTGGAACTCACTGCCTCTCGAGGTGGTCCCTGAGGCATCCAGTCTGTAGAAATTCAAAAAAGAATACCAATTCCTACCTACTTCGATGTTAATGAATATTACAGGATTTTCCTCTTCGTGAAACAAAAATCAAATAGTAAACATTAAATAAAATACACATCAATACGTTAAATATTTATAAATATAAAATAGCTAAACCTTTATTGTTAATATAAAGAAAAAACAGGATGGGTCACAGAATAGATTTCTGAGGTACCCCACACTGAAACTGACCGACTTCTGTAGTAGAGGTTGATACTACGCCATTGTGGTGAAATTTTAGACTCACACATTAATTTATGTTCTTGAGGAAAGAGAAGTTGATGATAAGAAGTGTTCCCCTGACACTATAATATTCCAGAATATTCAACAACTTCGACTGATTCACGCAGTCGACGGACCAGCATTAATAAAATAAAATGGCAGCACGAAATCCATTGCATTTATGGAATAGGTAAGTAAAGATGTTTGAGTAGATTTATAATCATCGAAAAGCTTTGAAGAACAATCTCTGGCCTGAAGTTGTCCAAAGTTCCGAATGGGAGTTACTTCACCCTTTTACAAACCTGTTGGGAAAATACTACTTATGACTGAAAGCTTCACTAAAAATGTCGTCTGTTCAAAATACTTTTTTATCCATATCTTGTTCTTCATCATCAAATTTATTAAATTACGTAACTTAACTGAGTGGCTGTAGAAACATACCGAACTATTGATTTTATTGAAAATGTTCATAAAGTCAGTTGTGGAATCATCTTCGACTGAAAGACAAACTTTGAATCTATAGGAACACCGCTATAGCTATTTGAGTCATGGTCTTCAGGAATATTATCAATATGGGTTTGGTTTCTATGAAATACGTGTTAAGTACTGTTGCAATATTATCTACTACCATTTCAGTTTTGTTTGAAAGTTCAAATTATTATGGAACTCGCGGATTATTTCCAGAAATACTAATTTTTTCTTGATAATGTTCTTCGGAATTCAGTCCATCTGGAAGCAAATCGTTTAAAAAATAATTCAAATTTCCAAGTCAAATATCTATTTTTACTGAACATTTTATCATCATTAGGCTGACAATTTTTGTGATAGAACTGCCAGACAAAACATATTCAATAGAAAAGCACCCAAAGAATATTTTTCTTTGTATTCAGATTTATAACCAGTCATATAATTTTCATTCCAAGTTGTTTGTGATAAAGCACCTCTTTCTCTTGGTCGGTCTCAATCATATTTCCAAACATGAATCTTTGATGAGCTCCAGGCGTCGTGTAATCACTCAAATCGAAACAATGAAGGCAAAATAATAGCTGCTTTTCAACGTTCGGATCGAAAATAAATAGAACGTGTTTTCGAACTCCATTCTACTTCCAAGAAAAACAACCGGGAAGGCACTAATACTCAAGAAAATTGATAGTAATGCCTCTCCGCCCTGACAAGCAAATAGGAGTTTGTATTGTTTGAGTTTACCCTAGGGTCCAACTTTCTTATCCGAGATTATACTACAAGGTTGGAATAATGTACGTGGGTGGATGTTTAGTAAATTATTATAAACGGCGTGAGGACTCATACCCATTAGAATTAAGTTTTCCTACTCAGCAGCATATTGGAAGCATTCCCACGCGTGCGGAATATTAAAAGCCTTAGTCGAGATTAAAATTGTACGGTAGAATAGTCCTTCATTTTCTATTCTTGAAATATCGAATGCGAAACAAGAAATACAATTTCTCGAGTTTTCTGTATCTGTAAAGAGAGGGAAAACTATTTCACACGTTTGACAGAAAAAAATATATATATAGCATTCAAACTATTTCAATTGAGACCTTATAACCACGGAAGTATTACCTATTGCTACTCTCAAAAATCATAGAAAAATTGGTAAAAAGAAGGCAGAAGGCAAAGGGCACAACTGATGCAATTTTTTCCTTTCTTGAACATACACATCTCAACTATGGACCTATAAAGTATTGTACTGGACCAAGCTGTTTACATCCTGGTTTGAAGTCGTGAATGGCCACAATCTGTAGTCGTGATATTGAGTTGGGCGTTGTCACATCGCGTAGGTAATAAGTCTTCATCATAGAGAAAATTGTGTCACTATACGTATTCCATTCGATTACAATCGAAGAATGAAGGATGGTGATGGTGACATTATCACGCAACTCAAACCTCTATTACTTACAAGTTTAAAAATTCAAACTATCGAAAAAAAACCATTACTTGCGTCTTCAAATGGTTGTGAAGAAATTATTGTATCTAGACGTTTGTCAACGCTGTCGAATATCAATGTTTATGTTTTCCACAAAGGAAACTTTTGACGATTCTGTCATGTTCTGTCATTGCTTTTTTGTGGGATTATTTCTGAAACAGTGTTTTTTGAACTCATTCGTGATATATAGTGGCAGTACAATAGTAAGAGAATCATAATGGTGCAATCTTGATGGGTTTGCAAACAATCCATGTGTTCGAACCCGAATATCAGATTCCATTCACAAGTACCACAGGCGTTACAGTGGATATCAATCTGTTTTCGCCAAAAAGTCCAAGAAATGTTTATTAAAATTTTGATTTATCTGTAGGTTTCCAGCTGATCTCACAGTGAAAGCGGCTTGGTTGAAAGAGTTGGGGATGAAATGTTCAACTGAATGTGTTCCAAAGTCTGTTAGGATTTGTTCCATTCATTTCAAAGACGCAGCATTCGAGATTAACCCAAGTGGAAGAATACTTTTGGAGAAAAGGGTTTTTCCTTTATTAAATGATGAATGGTATATCCCAAGAAATTCAGCTACTTCAACTTCAGGGTAATTATTATCAGCTGTCAGAATTGTTATTTTCTATGAGTTATTTCAAATAATAACAGAGATTTGTATAAAAAAAACAACATATTACATATTTTCAGATTGAACGATTTCAGCAAGAAAAAATCGTCAACTGGTTCCACTGAAACAGCCCCAGGTTCAGATTCTGAAGAAATTGTTGATAAATCAAGTACCCCACTGAAGAGGTGAGGACAAATTGAGAATAGTAAAAATTGTTAACTCAAATTTCGCAACTCAGTTTTCATCCACTTCAGGTTGTTTGGTTTTGAAATACTGACGATCTGACAGATAATATTATTTAGGTCAATTTCATATTTTCTGGTTTGAAAAACAGGACACAATCCCGTGATTTTTCGAAAGAAAAAGTGAGTAGTATTAGTTGGTAGCGGTATCCAATCTATCTAATCTATCTAATATCTTTAATAGCAATTGTTGTATATTGATATATTTATTTTGGCTATCTCGGAAACAGCTTTAAAGATTTGGATCAAAATTTTTATGCAGATAAGGTTTTAGTTTTTAAGTTCCTCCATACAGGCGATTTTCCTGCAAAAACTCGATTCCACTAATAATAATAATAATGATGTGAATTTTTAAATTCAATTTTCACCCACTTCCAATTATCATAATCTGAAATTTGGCCACATATCAAGGACCGACGATAATACAAGAATTCCCTTCTATTAATGTAATAAAAATAATGATAATAATAATAATTGGAATTTGAATTTCAACTTTCACCTTTTATTAATCCTCCGAATTATCTAAAATTCTTCGAAAATTTCGAAAACCAACGACAATACAAGAATTTTATGTAATAATGCACCTAATAATAATGATGATGAAATGAAATGAAATTGGACACACATAAACCGATGGCAATACAAGGACTTAATTATAAAAGTTTAATGATAATGATAATAATGATAATGACGTGAATTTTTTATTCAATATTCACCCACTTATAATAATCCGAAAGTTTTAAAATTTGGCATACTTACCAAGGACCGACGATAATATAAGAATTTTATTATATTAATGTTTTATTGATAACAATAATAATGAGAAATTCTAAACTTAATTTCCACCCACTTCCAATCCTCTGAATAATCTTTAATTTAGCACACACATCAAGAACTGACGACAATACAACAATTCCATATTATCAATGTGATAATAATAATAATGATGACAATTTTCAAATGCTGCTTTACATCAGTACACGTACTTTGTCACTGCAATGGCTCTAAACGATTTCGAAGGACACACACAATATGTCTGAAATGGTCGCATTGTAAAGGCTTTTAGCGCGGAAGCCAAAAATGAATCTAAGCTAATCTAATCTAGTAAAGATTTCTTCAAGCAAAGTTTAAGGGAACACAACTTGATGCCATGCAGGGCAGCAACAAGGCCTTTATTGACTGCAGAACATTGCAGATCACGGCTTGATTTTGCTCGTGCACACTCTCATTTGTGGGAAGCTGAATGATGTCGAGTGCTCTTCACTGATGAGTCAATATTCTCTTCCATGACCAATAACATACGAATGCGGGTCTACAGACGTTTAGGAGAACGCTACAATGAATGTAACACTCTGTAAATCATTGCTTTTGGCGGAGGATCGGTAATGATTTGGAGTTGTATGTATGTCATTTATGAAGCGAATTTGACAACAGTATGTATCCGAAATTCCTGAACCCCATGTTGTCTGTTCTGTTGCTCCATTCATTGGTGAAGAATTCATATGATTGCACGACCATACGAGACCACACGGCCCGCCAGTATTTCCGGGCGATCTGGCCCGCGAGAAGTCCTGATACGAACCCTATCAAACATATACATGATATTCTTGGGAGATGAATTAGAGCCCTGCAGTAGCCCAAAGTTAGTTTGAATGAGCTGAGGGACAGTTTAGTGAATTTGGGAGACATAATTGAATAAGGACTCTGATTGAGTATAACAGGCGGTTATCATTGCTCGAGGAGGGAACTCAATAAATTAGCAAATCATTTCAGAATAGAAAACAGATTCTTCATCTTATTTCATTGTTGTTTTTGTGAAACTCTGTACGCACTTGATTTTTGATATCTTCTAGAAAAAAATGTTACTGAATTTGAATAATATGCGCTGAATTTTTTTTTTGGAATATTGATTCTTCACAATATTCATTTATTTTAATATGTATAAGAACATGTATTTATTAAATATATAAATTACCATTTTTTAGTAAACGCATTTTTATTCTTTTTTTTTCAGTCGACTGTCTCCAGCTTTCCATTAATTGAAAACTTAAACTTAAACTAATAGTCTTATTTTGTTTTTGAAAAATTTGTGAACCTAATTTTCTAAAGATCGATACTATCCGAGTCAATGAAGTTTTTTATGACATCAGGTATGTCAAATGAGTTTTTCTATCTCACGAAGTCCCATCGGATGTATATTCTAACACTTTCCTTGATATTTTCATCATTATTTCAAATTCATCATTTTTTTCTTGTGATTGAACCCTATTTTTAGCAAATGCGTGCGCTCCTGTCTGTTGTGGGAAGGTCCCAGTCTATCGCTACCTTCTCTCTTCCCCGCAGCCCGCGCGCCTAAAAACAGAGCGACTTCAAATCACTCCGTGTCGTAGGTATGGCAATGCTGAGTCCATCTGTATTTATACGATATTATACGTCCATAACAATGGGGAGGTCGTAGCAGCAGTATTCCGCGACTTCTCCAAACCTTTTGATTGTGTAAATCATGAACTCCTTCTGCAAAAGATGGACTGATATGGCTTTAGAGGAGTGTGTAATGACTGGTTCAGGTCTTACATAAGTGATAGAAAACAGTGAGATCAAACAAAAAACTATCACACACGAAGAATATCTTATGGGACGTTCCGCAAGGATCAGTTCTGAGCCCAATTCTTTTTCTCATATACTTAAATGACCTAGTTACCCTCTCAATTCAGGGAGTTTTCACGATCTTTGCGGACGACACCACGCTCCTTTGGCATGGAAAAAATTCTTCAGATGTGAAAGAAACTATTTCTGGACATTTGGAAGTTTCAAAAAAGTGGTGTGACGCAAACTACTTGTACTTTAATATCAAAAAAACAAACTTGCTCACCTTCAGCTCTAATATTGACAATTTATACTTGAATGGGCATATTATTGAGAATAAAAACCAACTAAAATTCCTAGGAATCTTCATGGACAATAAATCGAAATTTGATCATCACATTTCAGCTTGAACGGAAAAATTGGCATCAGGATGTTGTTGCAGTGAGAATAGTATCAAATGAACTGAGTTCATCTACAATAAAGATGGTTATCATGCTCTGATTGAATCTCACTTGAGATATGGTGTTGCTTTCTGGGGATTTTGCAGTCAGCAACTTTTTCATTCAGTGTTTGTATTGCAAAAGCGAGCGGTTTAATACTTATGCAAAGTGGGAGTGCGTGACTCATGCAGAGCATTATTTAATAGAAAAAAATTCTCACTGTTACTTGTATTTCCATTCTTGAAACTGTCTGCCTGATTTACAAAAAACATAATATGGTTAGAACTCAGGAACATATAAATTACGAAACCCGGCAAGTAACCGAAAATAAAATACACCTTCCTGTTCCAAAAACAAGTCAAACAAAGATTTCGCTAATTTATGCAAGTAAAAAACTGTATAACCACATACCTCACGAAATTAGGAAGGAGAAAAGCTATAAAAATTTCAGAAATCTTGTTAAAGACGCTCTTTTAAGAAAAGCATACTATAATTACAATGAAACTCTGCTGTGATTAATATTTATATTTTTTATGTTTATTTTTATGTTTATATGAAACTCTGCTGTGATTAATATTTATATTTCTTATGTTCATTATATTGACACCCATAGGTTACTTCAAATGGTAGTATATCAGTAGTATCATAGTTAGTTCCATGACATGTGAACTTAGGTTCAAATTGTGTGTATTTGTGTTTTACATTCTAAAAAAACTGTCAAACCTATATGTTAAATCTTATTATATATTGTTATATTTTAGCTAATTGACATGTGAACTCGTTTGGTTCAAATTGCGTATCTGGTATTTGCGCTTTTAAACTCTTCTTTTTTGTTTATTTTCAAAAGCTGTATAGACCATATTTTTTAATAAGCTTTGTTAATAACAATGTATTTTCTTGGACAATGAAGTATATTTCTCTCTCTCTCTCTCTCTATTGGTTATCACATCTTATTACCTTTGAGTGATACTATGGATGGCCGAATCAATTTGGAAAGTGGATATAAGACATATCATGAACAACTACTATACCTTTCCCATTTGTATTTCCTAGAGCGTCAATTGATTTTCAGAATAGTCAGTTGAATTTCAGAAAGTGTTAGTTGAATTTCAGAAGAGTCAATTCGATTTGAGAAAGCATCAATTGGATTCCAGAAAGCATCAGTTCACTTACATAACAGTCAATTGTATTTCAGAATGTATAACATGTGATTCGGAAAGTGTCATTTGTATTTCGGAATTCATCATTATCTAAGTATCACTTTTTATGAAATTCAAATAATTTTTTTGCGAAAATAAATTATTCCTACTATGTTTGTAATTTAAAATCTGTTTTTGTTGAAGTCTCTGAACAGACTGAGCTCTTAAACTGATCCCTGCGGAACACCAACATTTATAGGTGGAGTGTCAGATGAACCAATACGTGGAGAGATGTGTCTGAGAGAATGCTAGATAGCGAAGAACAAAACTGATGGGGCAAGTCATAAGTTGGAAGCTTGGCGAGGAGTCCCTGGTGCCAAACGCGATCAGATGCTTTGCCACCGCCAGAGTTTTACTATATTTTTCATTTTTCAATGGACAGTTGCCATATTGTGAGACATAAGCATGAGGACGGAAACCATATTGTCGATCATTCACAATTCCTGATCTTTCGAGATTTCGATTAGCTCGATGTTGATGGCTTTTTCCATTACCTTCGCTATTACTTCCGTTATTTTATATCATCAAAACTTCAATAATATACATTTATCCTTTGAAAGATATGCAAACCAGACAAAGGAATGAAAGATGGAGGTATCCTCACGGACAAGTTCTCCATTGTACTCAAGTGAGTTATTGTTTCCATGTCATAGTCTTTCACAAGATTTATCCATTGTATACCGTTTCTTTTCTAACCTTTTATTGTCCTGGATAAATGTAAATCTCTTCATGTATCTTGTATATTTTTGTGTCAATTGTCTTTATACTTATTTATATTTGTTTTTGCCTGAGCAATTCGAATAAATTTGCAACTCCTCATTCTCCACGATGGATTCAATAATTCCCGGAGCTTGAGGCTACACATTCTTGTAATTATTAGTATTAAAAACTTTGACGGAGTCCAAATACCATTTTCTAACTATTCTCGTGAAGTGAGAATGGAGAAAATATCTGGCATGGAAAACGACTTCCCTGGATAATACCACGACATTCATTGAGATTATCTGTCAGATATTTTTGCAATATTCTTCAGGGAGGACATTATTGCAAGTGCTACTTTTCTGATCAGATGACAAAGTTTCTGTTTTAATTGAGGGGTGTGACCAACTTCAGACCGGTTTCGAGGTTGATGCCATCAGTGCCTGCGTAGGTGAGACAACACAAACTGTCTACGTTTCAGCCAGATAAATATTTTAGGACAAGAGATTGGGGTGTCCGAAAAGTGTACTGGAGAGTGAAAAATAAATGAATGAAATAATTTTGACAAGATCGTAATATTCTCCTTTCCAACAATTCAGTATATAATATGGATTTTCAACAGAGACCCCAATAAAATGTTCATTTCCATAGTGAACGGCAAAAATAGACTCAGCTGTTGAGTGAAAATCACAAAGACCTATTCATGAAGTGAATTGCCAAATAATAGACTAGAGTAGGAACTTAATGTTTGATAAGAGTATGAGTTCACTGAATATTCAAACGTTTGTTGAAAATTCTGTACCTTGAAGTGAAACAAGAGAGAGAAATACAGAATAGTAAATCGTTTTATAATGTTTTGTCTCCGATAAATATTTCCATATTCATTGTAGCGTTCATAACATGTTCAACAAAGGCAAATGGACCATAAACTACATATTCAGGATGAGGGAACCGTCCCAACTTTGTTTGATGTTTCGTAGCTTTCCAACTTATCACTCCCAGCAGTTTCATGCTTTGAAATATACAACAATATAGAAAATTAGGTTAATATCTCATTTATTATTCTTCTCCTGGTTAAACTGAATTCGAATATATGTTGACATATCATGTACAATTAATATTCAACATATTCGTATAGGCTATCATAGATGAGTTAGGAATTTCGGGGGTCCATCAAGATATAGGTAACTATCATTTATAAATTCCTCAAAATGTTCTGAATGTGTGTATTCAAAAGGCAGATTTATTGCAACGTTGAAATGTCTTCCTAGTATAATACAGATTGATATATTTGTATGGAGTGTTTCTTTGTGTTCATAAATGTCAATACATGAAAAACATGACAATATCTGATATACGAACCCATGTTCGAATCTCAAAAGGAAATACAATAGTTTTAAAGTCAGAGAAAAATACATTTCAGAGTCAGTTATAAAACCTGTATTTACTTTTTAACATTTTCTCATTGTATTCGGTACATTCTTATAGCTCAAGAATGAACTTAGTTTTTATTCATTTAACTTTAAAAGGCAAAAGTACACTTTGTAAACGAATAGTCCTTCTAGACGAAAGCATTACGAAGTTACATGTAAATAGAATTTATCCAGTCACCAGACAGACCTGAATGAATAAAATTCAAGTCTATGGTATTCTTGTTAACATTATATTCATCATTTATGTGATGAACAATTACGTATTCTGAGACCGATGAAGATGGGAGAATTTTGTGTCATTTCATACTTGGCGACAAGTGTATAAATTCCTGGCAACACAAAGAGGTCCTTAAGATACCTCGGCGACCTCTTTTTAGGAAATTGTGACGCCTTTTGTAACTTCTCTGAGAGGTTATCAAGAGCGCTACATCTTCTCCAAATATCCGTCGCCGGGATATTCCCACCGAGGTCTTTCGAGGAAATTCTCTAACAACACACACGTCTGAGTTCTCTACGAAATCTTCTGGCGTCTCTCTATGAAATCTTGTCTCTGTGAGCTCGCATGAAAGCTGTGTAAAGCTGTGAAAGTGGCTTTTTCAATTGGAATTGGAGGAGCCTGTCGAACCAATGAATTAGCGAAGATGACCACGGAAGATGTTGCCGCTTTAGACGAAAAACTGATTGCTACTATTCCCGACTCAAAAACCCACAAGAAACGGATTTTTGCTGTGGTATCTGACGGCGAAGTCAATCCTGTGCTTTTATTTAAAAATTACGCAATATCAAGGCCGGTCCATGTCACTCACCGAAGATTGTATCATTTCTAAAATACCTTAAAAAGTAGCTGAGTATCTCTCACTTGAAAATCCTAATTTATACTGGTCGGCAAATTTTCTTGTTGTTGCTGGAGGAGATATATTAGACCTACAAGAACTTGGTGGATGGGAATCGGCGAAGGTTGCTAGAGAGTATTTAGAAGAAAATGTGACCAAGAAAGTTTCCATTGCTCGCAAAATTCAAATCGGCGATGTTTCCGTCAGTGGTTTAGGCACTGGGTAACCCCACGAAATTGGAGGACCACTTTCCTGGACAGGCGGGTGACAAACGGGATCGAAGAGAAACGCCCATCCACAGGGTGGACAGACCTCTCGCTGAGGAGATAGTCACAGAGGATGCCATTCGGTGGGCTGTGAACGAGTTCAAACCATTCAAGGTGGCAGGCCTGGACGGCATATTTCCAGCATTGCGACAGAAAGCGCTGAAAGACATATTTCCCTGGATAATGGACTTCAGGGCCAGCTTGACATTGGGATATGTACTAACGACCTGGAGGATAGCTAGAGTAGTTTTCATCCCAAAATCAGGGAGAAAGGATTACACTCAAGCAAAGGCCTTCAGACCCATTAGCCTCACATCTTTTCTACTGAAGGCTCTGGAAAAGATTGTGGATAGGTATCTGGTGGAGGTAGTACTGAGAAGGCACCCCTTCGAGGATAATCAACACGCCTACCGCAGTGAACGGTCCACAGAAACTGCCCTTCATGCCGTAGTGCACAGAGTAGAAAAGGCACTCCATTTCAAGGAATGCGCTCTCGGAGTCTTCTTCGACGTGGAGGGTGCCTTCGATAAGGCAAGAACAGATGTCATCTGCAATGCACTGCAGATCAGGGGAACCCCTCCTACGCTGAAGCTGGGTAGCTACGGCCATCGAGCGGAGAAAAGTGACGGTGTCTCTAGGAGAGCCATGCCGACATCGAGGTGAGGGGCGGCTGCCCGCAAAGTAGCTGTCTCTCCCCTCACCTTTGGTATCTAGTCATGGAAGAACTTCTCAAGAGACTAGCCGCCAACGGTTTCTACGCCCAGGCATACGCCGACGACGGGCTCGTCCTGGTGACGGGCCCTTTCCTAGATGTGGTCTGTGGCCGAATGCAGTTGGCGTGCAGGAAAATAGAAAGGTAGTGCGAGGAAGTCGGCCTCGCAGTCAATCCGACTAAAACAGAGAAGGAAGGTAGATGGGTTCAGATCACCAGTAATGGGTGGAAAAACCCTAGAGCTGGCTAGAGAGGTAAAATACATTTGGGTGATTCTGGACTCGAAGCTAACTTGGGGGCCACATGTCGATCGAGCAGTCGAGAAGGCGTTGGTCGCTATATGGAGTCTGCGCCAGGCAGTCGGAGGGAGGTGGGGACTCAAACCTCACATCCTTCACTGGATCTACACGGTGGTAATCAGTCATTTTATGTCCTATTGGTTGGTTGGTGCATAAATGCAATCGCAGTCGATGCACATCAAAATTTCGAGGCTACTGCTAAAAACAATCGAATTTTGTTGCAACAAATTAAAATCAAAATGTTACATGAAATCATCTTCCGGTCAAGAATGCACCATCTCAAAACAAAACTGCTAAGTTGAAAAAATAAAGCATTATATTGAATAGAAGTCTGTCAAATTCAAAACATGATATATTTATGTTGCCTTTGAATAGGTAATTATTTCTAGAGACATTTTCTGTCGTTTATTTGTTTTTTCTAACGTCCATTGAGTTAGGATATTTTTCTGTATTTTGAGGAAGCTGTGGAAGAATCGGCCTCTTGGCCCAACAGTTCTCCTATTATTTACCATTGTGAATTTCTTCTCTTCGTATATCATGTATTTATGATGACTAATACATACATTATAATTATTATACAGGGTGTTTCATAATAAATGCGCAGGACTTCCGGATGATATAGCTCGTTCAAAAATATGAATAAAAGTTTCTATTTACTTACCCTCTAAAATTCAACATTTTCGAGATACAGGGTGTTGAAATTTAAAAAAAATTATATTTTTTTGCGAATATCTCTGGAACCGTTTATCGCACAAAAAACAGATTTTGAATGCATTTTCTACTCATAATGAGCTATGTTTTGTGTAGATTTTTTATGTTTTAAAATTCATAATTGGTGAAAATTTTGAAGGGGTAGTGGGTGTTTTTATCTCCAACTTCTACGCCACTGGAAAAAGTACAGTTTTGAGCCTTCAATATGAACCGCCAATGTTTTCAACACAAAAAAGGTATTTCTGGTCATGAGCTCTAAAGTTGACCGTTTTCAAGAAAAATCAACTTTCTTGTTGTTTAAATAATGTTTTTCCTCGAAAAATTGCTGCGTGCATTGAAGCTAACGGCAGACATTTCCAACAATTCAACTGAGTATGATTGTTATTGTTTTTTTTTTATTTTGCAATTAAGAAGTCAACGTTTGGTTTTGTTACTTGTTTTAACATTTAAATAAATTTTGTATAATTAGGAAAAAAATTAAAAATGTACCATGTTTTTCAACATGAGAGATGATTTTTCTTGAAAACGGTTAACTTTAGAGCTTATGACCAAGAGTACCTTTTTTGTGTAAAAAACATTGGCGGTTCATATTGAAGGCTCAAAACTGTACTTTTTCCAGTGACGTAGAAGTTGGAGATAAAAACACCCACTACCCCTTCAAAATTTTCACCAATTATGAATTTGAAATAATAAAAAATCTACACAAAACATACCTCATTATGAGTAGAAAATGCATTCAAAATCTGTTTTTTGTGCGATAAACGGTTCCAGAGATATTCGCAAAAAAATATAATTTTTTTTAAATTTCAACACCCTGTATCTCGAAAATGTTGAATTTTAGAGGGTAAGTAAATAGAAACTTTTATTCATATTTTTGAACGAGCTATATCATCCGGAAGTCCTGCGCATTTATTATGAAACACCCTGTATAATAATTATAATGTATGTATTAGTCATCATAAATACATGATATACGAAGAGAAGAAATTCACAATGGTAAATAATAGGAGAACTGTTGGGCCAAGAGGCCGATTCTTCCACAGCTTCCTCAAAATACAGAAAAATATCCTAACTCAATGGACGTTAGAAAAAACAAATAAACGACAGAAAATGTCTCTAGAAATAATTACCTATTCAAAGGCAACATAAATATATCATGTTTTGAATTTGACAGACTTCTATTCAATATAATGCTTTATTTTTCCAACTTAGCAGTTTTGTTTTGAGATGGTGCATTCTTGACCGGAAGATGATTTCATGTAACATTTTGATTTTAATTTGTTGCAACAAAATTCGATTGTTTTTAGCAGTAGCCTCGAAATTTTGATGTGCATCGACTGCGATTGCATTTATGCACCAACCAACCAATAGGACATAAAATTCAATGACTTTTGGTTTGTAACTATTTACGTAAGACGTTATTTATTTTTATTTTATTTATTCAAACAATCTGGTGCAAAACTGAAGCTAAGTCAATGGTTGTGAAATATCGACATCTTCCGAGTTGGCCTAACAAATCTGATATACTGGTCAAATGCAATTTATCATCAACAGTTATTTCCTATAATTTTCGATAGTCAATTACTATACGTCATTTTTGGTTTTGACCATGATGAAATCAATGGTCTAATTATAGTGTGTTATAATTTTGAAAGTTAAAACTTCCGAGGATTTCTTAGAAGTACAAATGTTTGAAGTTCTTTGCAGATTAGATCACGATGTGAACATTGGATTCAGTTCCGTAATGTTAAAATAGATCTGATGAGTTTTCATCAACCTGAGCCATTTCTGGCGTCAAAAGTAATTAGAACAGATCTAGCAAGTTTTGGTGTCAGTACATCCACCAAATTTTCGAAACGATTTTATATTCGAAGTTTTGGTGAATGTTATGATACCAAAAGATGCTAAATAATTATGTTCCAGTTACTTTTGACGCTGAAAATTTCTTGAAATTTCTTCACATATATCACCAATCATTTCCATCATTTCCAATCAATATTGCCTTTATGATTTCTTACCAATGTTTTCGTAATGATTTTAAAATATCTAAAACCAATATTGCCAAATGATCAACTTTTTTCTATCCAATATTCTAACCACATTTTTATCATTTATGAATCGGTTTACAAAGTTAAAATAGACATTGATATTTTCAGTAAAATTTAGCTAATGTACTCACAGGTTTTCGTACCCTTTGAGTTTTCTCTGGCTTACCTGGAACAAAAAAAAAAAAATTTTTGACTAATTACCATCCATTCAAAAATTGAAATTATGTTTCTGACGAGTTGACCTTTTCTTATTCTGACTGATTAATTTCCATTCGAAATTAATATTCGCCTTAAGTTTTGCTAACCTTCTGCACTATGGTCGATATTTTCTATGTTGAAAAGCACCTTAAAATATAAAAACAACGTTGATATTTCGAACTTCAACAAGTTAGTAGCGTTTATCAAACAAAAAAATTAAGGATATAAGCAAGAAAATCTAAAATTTTTTAAAGAGAACATTCAATTGATATTCTCTTGAATGCTTCAAATTCCCAGTTTTTGATGATCAAAGTAAGTAAACGCTTGAGTATGTATAAAATCTCAATATTTTTTATGTTATTGCAATGTATGGTGTTCGTATGGAGTGTTGCGTAACTACGCTGATCCTCAAAGGCCACCGGCTTAGTTAGGAAACACATCATACGCAAAATGATACAAAACCATTCCCTTTTGATTACAATTTTACATTCCAAACGTCAGGATATTTTCTCATGTTTTCCTCTTCAACTAAGCTATTTGTACCACTGCAATATGTTATTTTTTAGGTTGGTTTCATAATTGGAATTTCGGGAGCTTGTCGTCGAGAAGAATTATGTAAAATGACAATTAACCATATTGAAGATAAACAAACAGTGTATATTATTAAAATACCAGAAACAAAAAATGGAATGGAACGCATTTTTACGATTTTAAATCCTAATAATTCTTTAGTTGATTATCTATCTTTCATAAAAAAATATACCTCACTAAGACCATCAAATATAAATTGTAATAGGTTGTTTTTAAAATACGCATGTACCAAACAGCCTGTGGGGATAAATACACTTGGTAAAATGCCATATGTTATAGCAACCTATCTGAACTTGCCCAATCCAACAGCTTTCACAGGACACTGCATTAGGAGGTCTTCAGCTACTATGCTGGAGGTGACCTTCTAACTGTAAAAAAACACGTAGGATGGATGTCATCTGCTGTTGCAGAAGGCTATGTGGATAGCACAATTACCCAAAAGAATGAAATTTCTAATAAACTGTTGATAGATGACAGTATGCCATCCACTTCCAAACAGAGCGTTTCTAGAAACTACAGTTTTACTGTTGAAGACGATAATAGAGAATTTGGAGAACCGCTCGATACCAATATTACAGAAATAAGGTCACAAAATGTTAACTCTGTAATGGAAAAGGCCAAATTCATAAATTTTGGAAGCTGTAATAGTTGCACCTTCAATATTAATATTTCCATAACTAACAACTTAAAATCTAATTTATTGACCATTTTGTTATGTGAAATATATTTTTAATCGTCAAATAAATTTATTTTCGTAAAATGTACATTCATTACCATAGTGTGTTGAGTAAATTTTGCATTTCTAATCTCAGTGAAAAATTATGTACGGTAGTAGAAAAAATATTGTAGGTAATTCGTGTGTTAAGGCTTTTTTTTGACTCATGTGATTGTCTCATTCGCCTTTGGCTCATGCGACAATATTCACATTCGTCAAAAAAAGCCACTTTACACACTTGTTACATAAACAACTATTTTGTTGGGCGAAATACGACAGATTAAATTAAGGTATTGACCGAAACTCATGACCATGTCCAATTATAATCTGACGGAAGAACAATACAATAGACCCCTGTAGGTTTCAGTGCTAAGGTAAACCCTAAGGGTAAACCCAATCTCTACCAGCATCTAACTAACCACGAGTTCACAGAATATTAACTCGTTGTTGAAAGTTGTGTAAATTGAAGCGATGCAAGAAAATGACACAAAAGAGTACTCATATTTATACTGTTTTTGCCGCTATGATATTTATTTCCATATTCATTGTAGCGTTCATAATATGCTCAACAAAGGCAAATGGGCGATAAACTATATATTCTGGACGAGACAAACGTCCCAACTGTGTTTGTTCTTTCATAGCGTTCCAACTTATCACTCACAGCGGTTTCATGCTTTGCTTTGTTCATGCAACAATACAGAGAGTTGGATTAATATTTCATTTTTCATTCTTCTCCAACTCAAACAGAATACATGTCAACATATCATTTCATTTGATATTCATTATTTCAGTATGGGTCACGAAAGAGGAATTACGTTTATCCAAGAACGATCAAGATAAAACTATCATTTACAATATCCTCAAATAATCTAAGCTTGTTGAATTCTTGAAGCAATTCTGATAATTGGATTCATTGGATGGTTGAAATTCCTTCCTAGTAGTTACAATTCATATTGACATTTGAAAAAATATTGCAATAATTCAGAATGATATATTTATAAATGTTTATAAGGTGTGGCTCTAAATTTGCAATCTTCCACAGACTATAGGAGCGTTTCATTGTAGGCAGAAATGTCTAATGTGTAGATGTAGAATTTGATTTAGCTGTTTTTTTGACACCAAATATATCTACTCCCTCTACTTTTGCTACGATCGAATTTGATGTAGCAAAAGTATATAATTGGTTGATAAATTAAACTCCCTAAATTATAGCCGAAATTGACACTACTGACATTGCATTAAACTATGGACCATTATCTGTTCATTTCAGTTTGGTTGTATTGTGTTCAAAACACTTCATTTACTCATATTAAAATGGTTTCGGTAGTGAAGAGCTTCTACTTTAAAAATGACAGTTATGAACGTAACCAAAGTTACGGAATGGATATGCTCAACGAATAGGTTGTACAATAGTATATTGTGTATCTAGTAGTAAAAGCAATACACTCGTCCAAAAACAGTATTTTCCGGACTTGTTACGTAAATTACTATTCCCGTATCGAAAATGATACGGGAATATTTTTGCCGGCTTGTTTACATTTTGGACAGTTATTGAATTCACGCAAACAATATGTAGAATTCCTTAGTTTTTGATAATGCTGATTGCGATTTCAGAAAAAATAGTATGTGTACCTCGTAGTAAAAGCACATTCCCAGAGTTCAATGCTTGTTGGCCTCGGCTTAACGCCTCGGCCAACAATTTACATTGTCGTCCGGGAATCTATTGCTTTTACTACTAGATACACAATATACTATTCCCGTACCGTTTAGGTCAGAAAACGATCCTGGAAAGTTCTAAAATACTAAAATACTAGATTAGCGTATTTTGAGGCCTGAAGTTGCTCCGAGAAAGTGGGCATTCTTGAACGATTTCAGAAAAAAGAGTTCTATTTATATAATATAGAAGGTGGGCTCATATTTATTCTCAATTCATTGAGAACCTGTGTTGAAGCTCACTTTTAAAATCGTATTCTATACGAATGTATACCAGAAAAGAAGATGATGAAGGTCGGTAACTATTGATTTGAATTCTTTTAGTATTTCATCTGTTGAACCTTCCTTTTAGAAAGCGGCGAAAAAATTCAAAAACATGCAGAAACATAAATGATGGTTTTTCGGGTTTTTAGGCCGACGTTTATTTAGAGAAAATCTCGACGTTTCGCCAACACGAGTGGTTGGCATTTTCAAGAGAAATGTTTACAGCTTCGATCACTGAACACTACTTGTTTGATCGAAGCTGTAAATATTTCTCTTGAAAATGTCAACCACTCGTGTTGGCGAAACGTCCAGATTTTCTCTAAATAAACGTCGGCCTAAAAACCCGAAAAACCATCATTCATTCAATGATGGCCGCGAAAGCCTTTCACAATGCAGAAACATATTGTGTCTAAGCGATTTACGTATGAAGAATAGAGAAAAATTTACATATCAAAAAAATATTTTTCTGTTTCTACTTGTTCCCGATTTTTGAATATGCTCTATTTTTTTTAATAATTCCGGTTTATTAGCTAGTTCGTTTATTCAAATCTGCTTCGAAAGTGGAAGGTGTTAGGTTTTGGAATCACTTCTTCATGATAATTTTTACATTCTGAAAAAGTTGAGTCAAAATTATTCAAGGAATTCACAGATATGATAACTTTATTATTCAATTAATACTCCCGCCTAAATGATCTTCCAATAAGATATAATACCTCTCGCGCCTTCTTCCATTACCTGGTTGGGCTGTGGAAGTTGTTAATTCAAACAAATTATTCAAAATGACTGCATCATTTATAATAATGAAACATATAAGTTTCAAACTTTTTACAGAGATTTGGGGAATTTAAGAATCATTTGACTTCTACTGGAAACCCTGAAATTACGTTTTTATAATACTCTACTTTTTCTTATAGAAGAAATAAACTTTGATGGTCAATAAAACGCATCTTATCGGTGATTATTTTCTTGCTGACAGGTTGGTAATAAATTTTGTGTTTAAATGTTTGAAACACTGTGAGTCGAAACACCGACATGTGTCAACACTGTCAGGTGTCAAATTATCACATTTTGAATTTGAATTTATCGAAAAAATATTTGCAAAAAAATGTCTTGAGTAAAAATCGAGCCTGTTGGAAATGTTGTGTTCATTGCAGGAACGTATACGATTATATAAAAAATTAACATTTCAAAGATTTCTGGAAAATGAAGAACCGACGGAAAAATGGTTGTTCCATTCGAATCTTTCCACGGGCAAACTAGAATTCTTTTAATGGTATAGTTGAGATATCCAAGAAAAGCAGTTGATCATCTTTTTCTGTTTCTATAGTAAATTTTATTGTCGGTTCTTGTTTTTTAATATCTAAAAATATGTTCAAGTCATCTCTACTTTTATTCCAAATGGCAAACACATGATCAACATACCAACACCATACCCTGGGACCATTCTGGTAAGTTTCAATGAAACGTTCTTCAAAATATTCCATGAAAATAAAACTCAAAACTGGCGATAATGGAGAACCCATAGCCATACCGAATTATTGTTGATAGAAATCATTTTTGAACTGGAAATAAGTTTTTTCACAGCAAAGTTTTATGAGTTCTATGATAGAGTTCACATTCGATTTTGTTCTGGTATTCAATGATATGTCTTTTTCCAATTTAATTTTGACAATTTCCAAAGTTTTTTCAATTGTTACATTTGTGAACAAACTCTCAACATCAAAACTCACCAGAATATCTCTATCTTGGATAAGTAATTCGTTTAATTTTTCCAAGAAGTGAGGGGTGTTTTTTATAAAGCTATTTCCATTCCCAGTCTCAGAATATTAAGAAGGTATCTGGCAAGCTTTTGACATGTAGCACCAATGGAACTCACAATAGGTCTCAAGGGATGTGTTGGTTTGTGTATTTTTGGAAGTCCGTAGAAATGTGGGGGTTTACAGTGGTGAGACACTAGGTTTGTGCGCTCTGCTTTTGTGAGCGTATCTTTGTATTTAACCAGTGTTCGATATATTTTTCTCTCCATGGATTGAGTTGGGTTGTCATTCAGTTTTTTGTATACGTTTTTTACTGAAAAATGATTTAAAAACAACATTCAAGACAACCAATACATTGAGATCAATACTTACACACACAAAACCAAAAAACACTGATAAGTGTTCCAAAAATTGTGTTAACAACATACCTTGTTCGTGTGGAAAAAGTTATATAGGTGAAACATCAAGACCTTTGACTGCGCGTAAGGAAGAACACAAAAGTTATATAAGGAATCGAAAAATAACTGGTTCGAAAATATCCTAACATATTCTGACATCGGATGGCGATCATATGATGAAATGGAATGACACCAAAATTTTAATGAGTGAATCAAATCAAGAAAGGAGAAAGTTGAAGGAAACTGCCTGTATTTTATTATCGACCAACTGTTATTCCACCAACGCAGTAGAAATGGATAGAACATGGTTACCTCTCCTCAGAGAAGATTTGAGAAATAACAGATTGATTGATTGATATCAGACACCCTATATGTATCCAGACAGCAAACGTCATCATGAAAATTATTTGGCAGATTTCATTTGACTTTGTCAAAACAAATCCTTTCATATCCAAGCTGATAAAAATAGAATTTTAGCAAGTCTTCATCCTTCGAGTTTTGATAACGGAGACAGATTTAGTCTCCGAAACGTCAACGTTTTCGAAAAAGAGAAGTATTTTTGGTCAATTAAAATTTTTTTTTTTTCGTCATATAGGCAAATTCATTAATCGATACGTTACTGACGAAATAATAAACTGTTTTCAAGACAACAGTCTTCTAAACGCAGTAACTGATCGGGGCAAATTGATTATCACTTGTACAGATTTCTTTGAATTAACATTTTTTCATTTTCAGACTGTGGAAGGTTAAAATTCCTAAAAAGGTATGTCAAGAAACGAATATCCTCCACAAAAACAAACTTTTATTCAATAGTTAATACTGATATTGGATAATTTTGATTTTAATTAATGGCTTCACCATGATATAATGTTATAATTGTTTTTTCCGCTCTATAATTTATTCAGCTGATGATGAACCTATGTGGGTTCGAAACATGTACTTTTTCTTCAACATCTAACTAATCAATGGTTATTTTCCTATCCACCACTACATAACCAGTAGCTTTGATATTAAATTGTGGAGATTAATTTGAGTTTTTATTCATTGTAAACGATAGTATATTAGCGACTGTAGATGTCACGGGTTACTTTTTGTAATACACATAAATGTATATCTTCTTCTTGTTATTTTTTTCATATTCAATTATATCTATATATTTATTTTGTCGTAACTTCGCTAGTGTTAGGTACTTGAGGTTTATGAATTTTCAATACCAGGCTTATATTCGTTAAATGATATGTCTTCGAAACTGCGCTCTAGTATATTGTAAAATTTAGGACCGAAGTAGAAAATTGTTCGTTGAGGATGTTTTTTTTTTAAACCGGAGGTATAACATTTAAATTTTCAGTTAATCTAGTATTTTTTATATTTTCTTCATGGTATAGATATTTATGAGTATACATCCATAAAAGATATCGAAACATACAGTCTTCAAAAACTCGACAAGAACACCAATTCCTAATTTTCCATGGTTCAATTGTGACTATCTGGACATATGTCGATTTTTGTAGAAATTCGAAGATAAAAACACTGACATGAAACAATTATTGAAATTCCATAATGTATAATAAGCAGTGCGATACCTACACTTAACAGAAAAGGGGTGAATGAGTTCATCTGAAAAATTTTATTTCATCAAGCTGAAAGGATTCCTATTCGGAATTGTGTTCAATTAACCACAACCAGCCCCTTTACTCCCTAATCATTCCCCACCTAATTGGTTTTGTTTTACTGGATCGAAGTCACTGCTGAAAATACATTACCTTGGAACATTCATTAAGGAAAATTGTGAGGTTATATAGCGAGGCAGTTATACAAATTGATGGTAATCAAGTTTCTTCTGCCTTTCAGTTTTTTTTTCTGGGTGATTTTATGTCGATAGAGAAAGATTACATGTTAGTGAATAACGAAAGTATTATCAATAGACCAATTCTATATAACAAAAACAATATTGATAATAATAATGATGATATGATATGCGACAACTCGACGCTAAAACTCGCAAAATAATGCATCATTGTAGGACCTTGAATCCTAAATGATTTCATTCATTTTCAGCCACGTAAGAATACAATTAAGTAACATAACTATGCAAAACACTAATGTGAGAATGTCAGGAGGTGAACAGATACAGTAATGTACAACAGTAATTGAAAGACTGATAATATAGAAAACATATACAGTGTGATTTACCACCACTTCAGTGTGCTCCACCCACCAAAAGAAGTTGAAAACCAAAAGAAATAACAAAACATGGAACAAAAAAATACCTGATTGATTTTTCGGTACTGGATAGAAACTGCCCACGTGGTACCGTGCAGGCTCACATTACAAAATGGCAAAAATAAATAAAATATTTATGCAAATCACATACACAACAAAGCTCAGCAGAAAAACATGATTATCGTATTAAAGCAAATGGTTTGCGTTAAACTAAGTCTCTGACAAATCACAAGGATGCTTGTTGATGCATCTTCTTCGAAGAACTGCTCATCAACACCAACAGCACGATGTTCAACGTTTTAAAACAAGTCCTGGGGTCCTATTCTCAAATGTCGACACCTCATGTCGCATGCGACAAAATATGTCCATTGCATTTTTCGAATATGCATTGAAAAGAGATGGAGATATTTTGTCGCATGTGACATAGAGTAGTAGACATTTGAGAATCGCACCCCTGATATCGCGAATGCCGAAAATCGTCCTACTTTGGTGGTCGAGGAGGACAACATCAGGCTTATTGGCTTGTATTTGCTTGAGGATGAGGAATGATTAGTTCTAATAAATTCAATTATTATCATTTTCATCATTAACATAGCTTACCCAGAACATATAGTGGCTAATGATAACAGTAATATATCCCACTATAAACGCAAAAAACAAAAACATACTCTTCTTAGTCATAAAAGTATAAAATGAATTAAAACACCTGTTAACCCTTTCACTCACGAATTTTTGATTTTTGAAATAAAAATTCAAAATTTTGCCAACCTCATAAATTAATATTTCTAAGATTTTGATCATATTGAAAAAAATTTGTTACAGCCAATTTTTGTCATATGGGTTGTGCTAAATTTAGTACACCATGAGGAAACGGCATATAGGAAATCATGAAATGAGAACACAAATTTTGTGAATTAGATATTGTAATTCAGTGAAAATTTATCATACAAATTAAAAAACATCCAAAAACGAAAGTAGAAATGTCACAGCCTACTCAATAATATTTTAAGATTTGTTTTATATGCATCAATTACAATGTGGGTACTTCAATTGATTCTGGTAAGTTTTTGTACAAATGAAACTCCACTTTTTCTCGTTCTTCCTCCGAACTCATGTCCTGAATCAATTTCGTACCCCCCAAGCCTCCAAATTATTGTACTAACCCAGGTCACTTTTTGTTTTCACTGAAATTCTGTCAGATAAATTGTTTTCTAGTATTGATTGATTCTGATTAGTTAAGGCCCTTCTTATAGCCATTTTTTAATGATATAAAGTGTGGTTATGTCTACCACATATTCAATGCCACTAGCTCACAGTGTACTAAATTTAGCACACTGAAATTCATGTACAAAAATAGAAAATAGTGAGAAAATATTCATATGTTTTGAATCGAGTACGTAAAACACTCGAATGTGAACACACAGTATTTTTTTCAATGAATAAATTCCACACTGATAAGTTCAAAAATGACATACACCAAACTGGTGACCCTGATGATAGGATTCGTCCATTCTCGTCAGCTGAAATTTTCCGAAATACTTCCTTAGCTATCCGATAGATGACGGGAAAAATAACAGTTGGCAACTAAAATAACAACTTATAAAACCATGTCAACAATAATCGGATTAACCAGTTACCTGTACACAAAAAAAAAGAAAGTTTTGTACTAAATTTAGCACACCATGACCAAAAGGGTTGAGTTAAATTACTTTCTGCGACTCTCAATTATCGTTTCTTTGATGGAGTACAATAAAAAGTACCTTGATTTAGTAAGGTGTCAGTCAGTTCATTTCATTGGCAGATCAATTAGACACACGGAACTGGCAGGAGAACTTTCTATTTTTGGATGAACGATAAGAAAATAAACCTACCCTCGTAACATCCGATATCTGATCTGAAGAAGACCTGAGGCCGAGCCCTCGGCATAATGAATCGACTGAAATCACGTATTGGCGCAATCAATTCACCTAATTCTGTGTGAGCTTTTAATCGAAGTAGGAAATGAATAGACGCGGAGGACAAACAATAATTTATCGAGGCGGAAATTTGCGTCTGAATAATGAAACGAGCGACTGGAATTTGGAGTAACAAATATTGGTATCTATACTGAACGATTATTTTGCGATGGAAATTTTGCACTGAACGAATCTAATGGCGAATATATTGGACAATATGTCACAGATTACCCAAGTAGCAGATCTGTCTGTACGAAACCTGAAGGTAAGTTGTTGCGTACAAGTTGATATTTGCAAGTGCGGGTAAACGAAAACAAAAAACGGAAAAAAAGAAAAAAAACAGAAAAAAACCCCCACAAAAAAACGGAAAAAAACAGAAAAAAAACCGAAAAATAAAACTCCTGCAAAAATACCCCTTCGAATAAGCTAGTATTTTACATATTAGGAGATTTAAACCGCGTCAGCGGCGAAGGAGTAACATTGGTAAAATATCCTGCCAAAAATCCTCAGTAAACTAATACCCTCAAAATGAATTTTATCTTCAACTTCCAAGCTCCCAACTTGCAAGCTAGTTTAGATCGTTCAGGTTAGATCAGACTAATAATTGGACGAGGTAATATGTAATATGAATACCTAAATATGTAAGATAATAGCTCAATTCTGAAAGGCTTTCGCGGCCATTGTTGAATGAATGATGGTTTTTCGGGTTTTTGGGCCGACGTTTATTTAGAGAAAATCTCGACGTTTCGCCAACACGAGTGGTTGGCATTTTCAAGAGAAATGTTTACAGCTTCGATCACTGAACACTACTTGTATGGTATGCGTTGTCTCAGCCAGTATTTATGGGTCGACGTACTCGTACCTGCTTCCGGTGCCGATGCAGGGACGATGGAGATTTTCTCTAAATAAATGTCGGCCTAAAAACACGTAAAACCATCATTCATAATAGCTCAATATTAGTCGAAGGGTTTTTTTCCCGGTTTATAAGATGATGGTACGCGAAATTTTTAGGGGTAAAAATGAGCTTAAATTAACTTTTTGACTAAAACAATAAAATTGTAAGATGACGGTACGCGAAATTTTTAGGGGTAAAATAAGCTTAGATTAACTTTTTGATCAAGCAAGAGAATTGTGAGATGATTGTTTGCGGTAAAAATTAGCTTAGATAAATTTTTTGATAAAGCAAAAAAATTGGAACATAGTACGAGAAATTTTACGTAAAAATTAGTTCAGATTAATTTTTGATTGAGCAAAAAAATTTAAAGATGATGGTACGCGAAATTTTCAGGGATAAAAATGAGCTTTGATTACCTTTTTGATTTAGCAAAAAAATTGTGAGATCGGTACGTAACATTTTCAGGGGTAAAAATTGGCTTAGATTAACTTTTTGAAAGAGCAAAAAAATTATAAGATGATGTTACGCGAAATTTTTAGGGGTAAAAATAAAAAATTAGCTTAGATAATTTTTATTAATGAGCATAAAAATTTAAATTTTTAGGGGTAAAAATAAGCTAAGATTAACTTTTCTATCAAGCTAAAAAATTGTAAAAATTTTTGATCAAGCAAAGAACTATAAGTACGCGAAATTATTAGGGGTAAATATTAGCTTTGATTAACTTTTTGACTAAGCAAAGAGATTGAAATATGATAGTACGCGAAATCTTTAAGGGTGAAAATGAGCTTAAATTAACTTTTTGACTAAACAATAAAATTGTAAGATGATAGTACTCCAAATTTTTAGAGGTGAAAATTAGCTTATATTAATTTTTTGATGAAGCAAAAAAGTTTAGAGGTAAAAATTAGTTTCGAATAATTTTTTCATTGAGCAAAAAAATTGAAAAATGATGGTACACGAAATTTTCAGGGGTAAAAATTAGCTTAGATTAACTTTTTGAAAAGGCTAAAATATTATAAGAAGATGTTACGCGAAATTTTTATGGGTAAAAATTAAAAATTAGCTTAGAATAATTTTTAATGAGCAAAAAAATTGAAAGAAGATGTTACGCAAAATTTTTAGGGGTAAAAGTAAGCTAAGATTAACTTTTCGTTCATGGTAAAAATTTGCCTAAATTAATTTTTTGATCAAGCAAAAACTATAAGATGATGGTACGCGAAATTTTTGGGTGAAGGTTAGCTCAGATAAATTTTTTAAGGGTAAAAATAAGCCTAGATTAGCCTTTTGATAAAGCAAAAAAATTGTAAGGATTTTTTAGGGGTAAAAATTAGCTTAGGAAGCTTTAGAAGATAAAGAAAAAAATTGTAAGATGACGGTACGAGAAATTTACAGTGGTAAAAATTAGAGTGGATTAACTTTTTGATCAAGCAAAAAAATTGTAAGATGATGGTACGCAGAATTTTTAGTGGTATAAATTATCTGAGATTGACTTTTTTAGTAAGCAAAAAAATTGTAAGTTTAACGAATCTTTTTGACATTTTTTTTTTGAAAAATCACAAATGATCATTTTTTCCATTTGATACGCACTTTTTGAATGTCACTGTATACAAAGCATCTTTTATATTGATAGAGGAAATCATATTTTTAGATTTATTTTTTAAAATCTAGGCGTATTCCTATCACGTTACATTCATTCTCAGCCACACCAGAATAAAAAAATAAAATTGTAGCATGTGATATTATTCGTTCAGAAAACATAACGAGGATGTTGATGAACATTCCTTTACGGTTGCGTGTTTTTTTCGTGATGTTATGCAGATTGACTTAATCAGATAATGTTTTACTGGTTTGAATAGATCCTTTGGGAGTCTCTGATCGTGCTCAAAATAATTAAATATTTCGTCACGCTCTCATTTGGAGTGTTTTCATCGTGATAACGGAGTTAGAAGGTTCCAGATTACAAAGAGTGAACGAATAGCAAGAATTTTTGAGAACATTAATTTCTCAAACTCATAACCGTCCTCACGACTTTGAGGAGTAGGTAAGAGTGAGCAGACTATAAATTCCATATTAAAGAGTTCAGTTTACGATTAAAGGGATTTTATAACAAAGGGACTTTTTCTTGAGTATTCAATTTTCCCAAAAATTGGCTTACGTATCTCCTGTGGCTTTTTTGAAACCCCTCCTGTTAACTTTTGAACGGTTTGACGTATAAACATGGTACATAAACTATTTTGAATGGTATTGCCGATAGTACTTTATAAAATAAAAGACATTAGGTTGCCCAATAGAGGGATTAGGTGGGGGGGACATCAATTTAAAAATTTCGAGAATTCAAGAATTCAATTCAATAATCGACCGTTTACAATTTTTTGATTTTCAGTAGAACGTATCTTCCCAAATTTGATCTCTTTGTCTTTGGAAATTTTCAAGATGATGTGCCCCCATCATCATCTGTCGAGTGATTGCAATATACCTTCTCTCAAAAAGTAGTATCGGTGGTGCCATTCAAATTTTATTTTTTTTTCATCAATATTAAAATAGGGTATTTCACTTTGAAATATGCAAATAGTAAAATCTATATGATTGAAAACGTACCACAGTACTATTGAAGGCTTTTTTAACAAAAAAAAAATATTTTGGTTTTGAATATATTATTTGTAAATTATCTCATCGTTTGTGGCAATTATTGAAAAATTTCACAGCCCATAAGTTGGGCCCTTTTTGGAAACTTTTTAGGCGGCAATAGTTTGTACTTAAGTCATTTTTATGTCTAGTATTATGGTTATGTGAATTCTCTGGACTTGCATATAGTGCAATTGGTATTTTTCATATATATTAAATTTTCCACGAAATGGAGGAAGGGAAAAGTCAGTATTTTTTTGTCACAAATAAGTTCCGGCATTCATCTCCATAATTGACAACGTGTAGTATTCTAATTGGTTTTTGGTTGGTAGCGGAATATTCTATGACAGTCTCCAGGCGATAACACCATAAGAAATAATGGATTCATACTGTGAAAAATTGCGGCTCGAAGAGTTACTTTTGACACATGTATAGAAAAGTTTCTTTTTTTGATATTTTATTTATATACTGGTCTCATTTTAATTTGCTGTCAGCATGAATTTCCAGAAATTTCACACTAGTTTGCGAGTTCAAATAATTTTCCATTTTTCTTAAAGTGAATACCTATTTGGTTTTTTATTTAGGTATAGTTCGTTAGCATTAAACAACAATTCAGATTTTTTCTTGCCTCAGAAGATAGTGCAAGGACCTACCTCATCAAGAGATTCATTATTTGAATTGATTGTGGTATCGACGGAATAAAAAGTATATGATGTTACTTTCTCACCATGTGGTAGATCATTACTGAAAATGATAAACAAAAGAAGTCCTAAAATGGATCAGTGCAGTATACAAACTGTGATTTTCTTTTTCTGTTGATAGATTTTTTACCAATCTTACACTTTGAAAAAGATTTTCCAAATAAGATTTAACCAACTTTACACTGTTTTCTGAGAAATTGTATTTTCCTTTAGGAGTATTTTATGTGATAATAATAATAATAATAATAATAATAAATAATAATACTTTATTCATCCTTTTTGATCACACATGATATAGGATAAGTAAGAGGGCAGAAGTGCCTAAAGCAACCTTCTTATCTAAATACAACAAAACATGTCTATAATCTACCACCATATATAGTTCACATTAGCTTTTTGTTCAAAAATTCATTTATGTCGTAGTAACATTCATTACATAAAAAGTTCTTCAGTTTTCGCTTGAATACATTGAAGTTGTCTTCCAATCTTATAAAGGCGGGCAAATGATTCAGAAATTGAATTCCTCTAAACATCGGGCTTTTTTTGTACAGACTGGCTCCATGTCTGGGAGGCCTAATAAGTTTCGATGATCGAGTTGGGTAGTTGTGGTAATCAGAATTGAGAAAAAAATAGTGGTTATTACTTTTTGCATATAAAATGCATTTGTAGATGTATAGAGAATATAGGGTGAGAATTCCATGTTCTTTAAAGTGATTACGGAATGTTTCTCCATAGTCTAGGTTGAATATTGATCGTATAATCCTCTTTTGAGAAATGAAAACTCTGGATGCACCCACTGCTCCACCCCAAAGAATAATAATATATGATATGTGGGAGTAAACTGTATTAACTGATTCGTCATAAAAATATTTTTCAGTTGTAATATAGCAAAGTAACTGCTATTTAATATTTTGCAAATGTAATTAATATTAGTGTACCAACCCATATTACTGTCAACAAATTCACCTAGTTTGGTAGATTTTGAAAATGGGATTTGAACATTGTTTACTGATATTTTAATATTTTCAGAGATTTCATTCCTAGCGGAAAACTACATACAAATGGTTTTAGAATAATTAACCAACAGAAAATTCCTCTCACACCACGTGGTGAATTCTCTTGACAATACATTCATTTTTGCAATGAGTTCTTCATGCGTATCTTCATCAGTGGTCAAAGTCAAAGCATATAAAATATGACGTTTTGTGCTGACATATTTAAGAAGATCATTTACGTACAGTAAGAAAATCAGCGGACCAAAAACCGATCCTTGAGGTACACCAGCATCCACGTCATTTGTAAGAGATCTCTGATCGTCAATTTTTACTATAATTTTTCTTACCGCAAGATATGAAATCAGCTCGAGAGGAATTTACCTCGGAAACCCAATTCACTTAATTTATTTATTGCAATATTAGTATTAATTGAGTCGAAAGCTACGAAAGATACACAGTCGCAAAAAGTTATTCCTATGTACTCTAGTTTTTCAAATGTTTTTGTTATTATTATTCTGTTGCTGAGGTGTTATAATGCTATTTCGGTATCTTTTCCTTTTCGAAATCCACACTGACAGTCTGTAAATGTGTCATTATTTTCAAAGTGGTGTATAATATTTTGACCCGAACATTATAGTATTGAAAGTAGTAATTTTGGTATTATTGGATCATTTGGATTTCCAGTTTTGAAGATAGGTATTACTAGTGATTCTTTAAGCACTGAGAAAAATATGCAGTCTTCACACCATTGCTTCAACTGTTTTGTAACAGAGGGATTGAAATTATATTTTTCTTGCATGATAACATTAAGACCATATTTATCTCGACTAGTTTTATTTTTTGAAGAGTTTGTCACATCTCTCACATCATTGTAACATCAGCAAACAAAATTCGAGATTCAAATAGTTTGTCTAAAGGGTCTAAGCTTGAGCCTCGTATTTTTTTAATTTGATTGCATCATTTGTAAAGAAGTTATTGAGGGTATTAGGTGAAATCTCTGGATCTTTGATTTTTAGTCCGTTTGTTCTATTTTATTTAAGATGTTCCACATCCATTCATTTTGATTTATTTGCGTTTTTTATATGTTTATCATTAACCCTTTTTGCATGTGAGTTTGTTATTTTGGAATTTTTTTCAGACCTTTCACTTTTTGATTGAGGTTATCGGAAGGATGTTCTTTATATATTTCATTTGAAAGACGTATCAAGAATTTTATGATTGTGATCTGAATATTGGTTTCATTTTAGTTCCAGTCAAACAGTTGCCAAACCGACCCTGCATGTCTGCAACGAATGCAGAATTCCCGCATTGAATTGATTTGTAGCGTCTGGAAACGAGACCATATTTCCCATCACCTGGAGGAAATTGGTAGGAAATCATTTCAGCGAGGAACACTGGATGCAAGCACTCTATTGTTATCATTTCAAAACATTTCTAGTCACAAGAAATAATATCTTTGTTGCAAGAATAAATTCACCCTTGAACTCAAAACTCTTTCATTTCGAGGCTTTCACATTATTGTTCCGATTCGAAAGAGTATAAATCGCTGTATTATTTAGGTTTACTTCGGATATTTCTGTATTTCTTGTTGATTTATTCTGTATAAAGTCCTATCTTGATACGTATATGAAGGTGTTTGTGTACACAGATAAAAAAGATTTCTTCAATCAAAAATATACATACTGTTGAATCGAATAATCTTCTGAAAAGAATAATTATTTCTAATTGATGAATATACTCCCATTTCAAACTGATTGAGATGTTTACTTCTTTACATAAATTCTCTTGAAATTAACTTGCTTGCAGTGAAAACATTCTACACTAGTACCTATATGAATGTTAGTTTTGTGCCTGGTGGAAACTATTTCTATACGACAAAAATACAATATCGAAAATTGAATTTGGCACACTATGGGCCAGTTGTGAAAATGTTATATTTTGGTCTTCTACAGTTTTGTGTCTATTAGCGAGTGGCGTTGGTTATGTATTCAATCAAACTACAATAATACGCGTCACTACTAATAGACCGGCCGGTAACGACACATTTCTTGAAACGTTTTTTTAACGTATGCTTTTTTAAAATTATGATTATTATAGGATTATAAATGTTCTCACCAAATATCTAAGACTGCTCGCATGCAGCGGCGGCACCAACCAATTTTGAATTTGCAAAAAAAATTGATATCTCAGAACGATTTTTTTATGTATGCAAAGTGGTTTTTCTGACAGTTTGAACTGAAAAACTCACGAAAATTAAAAAGCATACTCTTCTCTCGTGTAGAAGGCCCCGAAATTGTCGACTGAACATGTAAAAAAAAGGTGGTATCTCAAAACGATTTTTTAACGTATGCTTTTTCACAGGCTGATTTTTGGTGTTATATGGATCACGAATTTCAAAAAGCATACAATCGCGGCATCCACATGCGTTGCAATTGTTTTGTTAATATGCAAATTTTTTGTAATAACTCGGAACGATTATTTAACACTCAAAACGGGGTTGAATATAAATATCATATGGCCCATTGACAGTATATTCATTTGCATACTGTTCTGGCGTGTAGAACTATTCAAAAGACAATTGGAAAGTTGCAAAAATTTCGGCTATCTTTGAACAATTATTTAACGTATGCTTTTTCACAGGCTCATTTTTGGTGTTATATAGATCACGAAAATTGAAAAGCATACTCTGCTCTCGTGTAGAAGGCTTCGAAATTAACAACTGAACATGTAAAAAAAAGATGGTATCTCGAAATGATTTTTTAACGTATGCTTTTTAACAGGCTGATTTTTGTTGTCATATGGATCACATATATTGAAAAGCATACTCTTCTCTCATGTAGAAGGCTCCGAAATTAACAACTGAACCTGTAAAAAAAGGTAGTATATAAGAACAATTATTTAACGTATGCTTTTTCAAAGGCTTATTTTAGGTGTTATATGGATCACGGAAATTGAAAAGCATACTTTTCCCTTGTGTAGAAAGCCCTGAAGTTATACCGTGCGACACAATTTCATGGTACACCCCCTTTTTCCCCTTTGTTTCTCTGGCTATATTTCTAAAATTTACAATATTGAATATGCTCACTAGACGGCACTTTTTGACATATTTGTAAAACAAATTCAACTTCCGGTTTTTCCGGAAATGGCATCAAGTTTCGATTTTCGAATGGGATATTATTACATGATTGGTTAGGTATGATCATGAGGAATCCTTCGATACCGGTTTGATGTTGTTATCTCTAATGACTACGGAGATATTGCCATTTATTTTATCCATAAGCTCAATGAGTAGCAGAGAACAACTTTTTCTGGCAGGTCCATCCAACTCTCTCTCCCACTCATTGAGCTTATGGATAAAATAAAGGGCAATATCTTCGTAGTTATTGGAGATAACACCATCAAACCTGGTATCTATGGATTCCTCATAATCATCCCTAACCGATCATGTAATAATATACAGGGTATCCCATTCAAAAATCAAAAATTGGTGTCATTTCCGGAAAAACCTGAATTTGAATTATTTGTACAAATATGCCAAAAAGTGCCGTCTAGTGAGCATATTCAATATTGTAAATTTCAGAAATATATCCAGAGAAACAAAGGAGATAAAGGGGGTGTACCATGAATCTGTGTCACACGGTATAACTTCAGGGCTTTCTACACAAGGGAAAAGTATGCTTTTTAATTTCCGTGATCCATATAACACCAAAAATCAGCCTGTGAAAAAGCATACGTTAAATAATCGTTCTTAGGTACTACCTTGTTTTTACATGTCCAGTTGTTAATTTCGGGGCCTTCTACACGAGAGAAGAGTATGCTTTTTAATATTTGTGATCCATATAACAGCAAAAATCAGCCTGTGAAAAAGCATACGTTAAAAAATCGTTTTGAGATACCACCTTTTTTTCACATGTTCAGTTGATAATTTCGGGGCCTTCTACACGAGAGAAGAGTGTGCTTTTCAATTTTCGTGATCCATATAACATAATAAATGAGCCTGTGAAAAAGTATACATTAAAAAATTGTTTAACGTTACTGGATTTTTTTTGAAATAGTATTACTATTCTCTTCATTGATGTACATACCAGAATTGTATGCAAATGAATATTCTTCATTATTATCACATCATTAATCACTATGTCAAAAAGCATACGTTAAATAATTGTTCAAATTGCATAAATTATTTTGCAACTTTTTCAGCGTATGCAACCATGTTATACACTTCCGCAATATATGCTTTTTGTTTTGGGGGCCCATTTACACAATATCTTTCACATAGTTCAATTGCATACATTAAATAATTATTTCGAGTTATTAAAATTTTTTTTGCATATTAACAAAACAATTGCAACGCAAGTGCACGCCGCCATTGTATGCTTTTTGAAATTCGTGATCCATATAAGACCAAAAATCTTCCTGTGAAAAAGCATACGTTAAAAAATCTTTTGAGATATCACTTTTTTATTTACATGTTCAGTTGTTAATTTCTAAGCCTTCTACACGAGAGCAGAGTATGCTTTTTAATTTTCGTGGGTTTTTCAGTTCAAAATCTCGGAAAAACCACTTTGCATACATAAAAAAATCGTCCAGAGATATACATTTTTTTGCAAATTCAAAATTGGTTGGTGCCGCCGCTGCATGCGAGCAGTCTTAGATATTTGGTGAAACCTGTAATAATCATAATTTTAAAAAAGCATACGTTGAAAAAACGTTTCAAGAAATGTGTCGTTACCGGCCGGTCTATAACGGGTTTGATCGAGAATACAGTTATTAAACTTAAAACTATTCTCATATAAAGCCATTATTCATACCTGAATTATTCGTAGTTGTGAATCTATGCTTTGTTTAATCTATTCAATTTTGCCAAAATGAAAATGGCTTCCATTCTATATTTTATAACCATGTGCAAAGTGCAGATTGGAATCTCCAAGTTGATAGAAGAATAGTATTCATTATTTTAATTGCAATATTCTTGTCTCAACCTACTCCCATGATTCAACAAGAAAAGTGCCCATTATTGAAGTTTATTGAAGTGTTCACTTGTTTCAAAATATTTTCCTTGTAAGTGGCCAAGAGGAATCTTAACAACTTGGAACACTATATTGTACACGCCTGAAGATTATTGCGAGAAACGATAGAAATTTGAAAAACTCCAAGTTTGCTCCACAAAAAGGATAATTTAAAAAAGTGTAAATTTTGTGGGGTGCAGGTTCACATTTAGTTGTTTCAGATATATCGACTCTCCCGAGGAAAACAATTTTTTGGTGTTATACGGATCACGAAAGGAATATTTGCATATTATCGTGGCATGCACATGCTTTGCAATTGTTTTATTAACATGCAACTGTTTTTGTAATAACTCGAAACAATTATTCAAAATATGCAATTGGACTATGTGAAAAGTATTGCGTAAAAACGCGCAAAAAATAGCATAAATTGTGGAAGTATGTAAAATGTTTGCAAAGTCGCAAAATAATTGATGCACTTTGAACAATTATTCAGTGTATGCTATTTGGAATAGTGATTAATAACGTGAGAATATTCTATTCATTTGCATACAATTCTGATATGTACAACTCTGAAGAACTTGGTAATAATATTGCAAGAAAATTCCATTAACGTTGAACAATTATTTGATGTGTGCCATTTATAATAATGATATATCACGTGATAAGGTTCTAGTATATTAATTTGCATATGATTCCGAAGTGCTCAACACTATGCAAATTGAATTAGTGATATATTACGAGCTAAGATCTCACTGTACTCCATTCAATATGGTGGTGCGTCAAAACCATTGAAAAATATATTATACACTTACTCTAGAATGCTAATCCCACCAATTTACACGGCGAAAAGCATGCCGCGTATGCGACCCGTTTACGATGTGCGCATGCGCGTCATCAGTGTAGTTTGGGTTGATCGTTGCCAAGTTTGAAAATAATTTGGTATTCCAATTCAGAGTTTTTTTGTAATGAGGCAATAAAACACATGTCATTTGAAAGAGAGGAATTTGACAGCGCATTTAGAACTTTTTAAAACCGAAAAGAACCTTTTTCTACAACCACACTCCAAAACATGCTTTTCTGCATAGTTTTACCTACGCAAACATGATTATTTCTCACAATAACTGAAATTTGACATTAGTGTGCCGCCAAGTTGACATTTCTGAGCCACAAAGTGACATTTCTGTGCCAACATTTTTCAGTACCTAATTTCTAAGCAATACAGTTTTCGTGACAGCAAGGTGAAAGTATATTTTGAAAATTCTGCATTTCGAAGGGATATTCGATCAGGCAACTTCAAGAATGAATAGACAAAGTCTATTGGTTTATATAATATGAGGGAAATTGTCGTACAAATTCATAATATTCTGAACAAAAATCATAGACATCATACTGCTGTCTCAAATACCCACATACACACTATCCATTGCTAGGCAACGGAGCAACATCTATCGAATCATTTGAATGTCAACAAACGTCAAGCATAAAATATTCGTAAAATATTCTTGTCCCGTCATTTTTTAAAGTGCATTCAGTCAACATCATTTTAAAATTGTGCTTAAATAAATGTCAAAAGCGGAAGTTGAATCTGTTATATCAAATGGCGCCATTTATACAACAAGTTTACGCTAAAAACCTTTGATGTTACCGCTATGCTTATGATAATGCTTGTGCTAAAGTTGACTAAATCCACCTTTAATGAGATTGAACTAAAATGGATAGCGACAGTTCTGAAATTGAAAATACTCCGCCAGAACTAAGAGAACAAGTTAATTCATTGTCATTGAATTTACTACCTTCAACTTCAAGAGGAAAATATAAGAATGACTCACTGACATTTCCTTCCATCTTATAGTATAGTATTATATCTAGCAAAAAGGGTGTTGTAGAAAAAGTATAGTGTGTAACACGAGAGTAGAAATGCAATTTCTCACTCGTTTGAATTGCAGCACTCGCTTGCGCTCGTGCCGCAACTTTTTCAAACTCGTGAGAAATTAGCACTTTTCTGCACTTGTTGCACAATATACTATTTAGAGCTAGATTACTCCGAATTTTAGGCGCGAAAGAAACTTATTTAAAACAATAACGTACCATATGCTACTGTAATTATAATGACCGTGCAACAGTGCTTTTTCATCAACAGGAAGACTTGTCACTAAGATCTGTCACTCTTGTCAGAGATCAGAGACGGTTTCAAGAATTTCAGATTTTCTCTTGTCGTTTTGTGTGGTGTTTATTGTCATTGGTTATTCTTTCATCTTTCGTGAATTTGCATTAATCTTGTTTCTTTAAAGACAAATTCTAATGAAGCCGTTTCCTACAAATAAACAATGAACTGTTTAATGTTGTGTGAAGGAAAAATACCTGATATAAATAATTTTTGGTACATAATGAAATTTTTTATGTACCTATATGCTTTGCTCAAATTAGCTTAAATATTATTTTAGCTTGACAAAAAAGGCATGATTTTTGGTTATTGTTCTTAAGAAGAGACCCCAGCAGAACATTTGAGTGAGAAAATTGTAATTTGTGACAGACATTTTCCTTATGGAGATTCATGTGAAAACGACAATAGAACAATTTGAAACCTAGTGCAGTACCAATACTGTGTCTGCGTAAGCATGCATGGCGAGTGCCTTTCTGCCACACCGCTTATATTATGAGTTCTAGATTCCTACAAAAAGTACTGAACATACACAGAATCGCCTGAGAAAATTAATGTCAATATGGAAGTGCTTTTATTTCATGGTAAGAAAAATGCTTCTGTCCTCACTTTTTCATGCACCCCCATTGTGGAAATTGCACTGAGATAATACAACCAGAAATACTCGTAGAAATAGCATGTTAATCTCTTCAAATGATTTAATTAAATTAAATGCAGTTGAATGTTTTGACATGAATCATTCTAGAAAAAAAAACCTCGAGCTTCCAAGCATCCAATTTTATAAATCTAATTTGAGTTGGAATTATTCATGATATTAGCTGAAATAAATTTTCATAGTTTTTTGTACTTTTAATTTATTTTCCAATCCAGTGCTTCCTTGAAATTCGCATCGACGATTTGGGGTGGTTCCGTAGGTTTTTGTTGGTTAACTACAGCTGGAAAGTGAATGTGATATCAAAAATCAGTCGCTTCAGAGCGATAAATAATAAAAATAACCGTACTCTACTTTCTGATGGCCTTTGCTGAATATTTGGGATCATAAATATGTGAAAATATGTATTCAAATCGGCTAAATACAAATAACAGGTATAATACAATGAGGTTTCCAACCTTATTCTCCGAGATTCAGAATTAACGTTTGTTATTCTTCACAAGTACCATAATGTTTTACTGAAACCGGGCCTGTTACAAAAATCACTTATGATGCGCATGCGCATTGCGGACTAGCCTGAACTTTTTGCAACACTTTTGACATGTGGATTAGCATTCTAGAGTAAGTATATAATATATATTTCTATGGTCAAAACAAGCTGCGCTGCCTGAAGTCCCTGATCACTGCCATTCTCTTGTGTGAAACCTTGGAATGGACCAACGAGTTCCGTACAACGAGTAAAATCAAATCCTTCCAGTTTTAACTTGCTGTCTTTCTCGTATACTAGAATTTTCAACATCGAGTATCCAATCTACTGAAAATTACTACAATTATTCACATATGGTCACAGCTACAAATCTCGATTATTGATTTTCAAATATCGATTTTTATATAATATTTGCATTTGCATTTGCAAAAATCACTATCTGGCGATGTTACTTGAGAATTTCCTTCAAAAGCGGCAATTATTTTGAGACTGAATAAAAAAATCAACTCAAGGTAGCCGAGTGGTTAAAGACATTGTTTCAATCAGTTTGGCTGCCAGTCGGCAATGGTTCAAACCATGGCGACTGCAGACATTTTTCTGATTGCCCGAGAAAGTGCTAGGAATCGCACGAAAAAGGCAAGACCTCGTTAATTCTGGGCTTGCACAGGTTTCGACTTCTGAAAGCTGCCGTTTGTAAGGAGATGACAGCTGGTCAACGGAAAAAACAACAACATTAAATTGACTCTGTAGTTGTTGAACAAATATCTTATGTTTTTCAGAATGGTATCAATTCAATTAATAGAAACAGTTTTCTAAAATTCCGAGTTTCATGATTAGCTCATTTATATTAAATAGTTTGCGGTTGTGTTTATCCACGAGAAGGGCATGAAATATGCACCATTTTTTTTTTGACTCATACGGCATCAATTTCTGAGGTTATTAGCAGTTTTCCTAGACTGTTTAGTTAAATTTTGTTGAGTAGGCCGGAGATTTTCAAGAAGTTCGTCATACTTCCTATACACCATTTACAATAATTTCTGATTTTCAATCTGTTGCAATGGTATGTTTAATCAAAGTTTTCCAATTATATATGTAGGTAAATCAGCAATTAGAAAAATTTGTGATTCCCTCGAAATTATCCGGTCTCGCCCTAGTTATCTACCAATTCGAATACGTACCGATTCTGTAGCAAGATTCATCTCAAATTTCCGTTCTTCACGAGGTACCTACTTTTTTCACGAATCGCACCGATCTTCCTGATTTTTACACGATTTTTTATAAATTTATATCGTTCTTGTAAACTCATATTATCCAATAAATCCGTCAGTTCGTTTTCCAAAAGCTGTGAATAGATATCACCAGTTAGGTTTTGGCGGACAATAAATGTCCCTTTTGAATTGCTCATATACCGCACCACTCGTTTGTTTTTTGGTATTACTGGTTTTTACTGTCAATGACAAAATTTGGATTTTTGTCCAACCACCACCTACAATTTTGGAACGCCATTTGTTGTGACCGTTGATTCATCCCCAAAAAGAATGTGTCTATGAAAATCAGGTTAATGATCTCTTCTATTTTTTAGTAGGTTTAAAATAGGTTTAAAATACTGAATAAAAAACAACAATGATTCAGAGAAGGGCATTCCACTGAAACGGCAACTCTTGATTTCAATTGACTAATGAAAAACTAGAGAAAAAAGAATCCACTATTGGATTGTTTCTCGATTTGTCACCAGCATTCGACACGTTAAATTTTGATTTCATCCTAACGAAAATAAATGCACCTGGGATTCGTGGTAATATATCGCAATGGATTCGTTCATTTCTGGAAGTACGTAAGCTAATTGTTAAAATAAGTAAGCAAACTTCTGATGAATTCCTAATTGACTCTGTTATTCCCCAGGGCAGCGTCCTTGGCCCTTTAATATTCCTACTATTCATCAATGATCTTCCTGACGGAGATTTATATATGTTCGCAGATGATACATCCATAATAGTTCCTAGCCCAGACATAAAAGAGCTACTCATAAAAACGAATAGTTAAGCACAATGTAAGAGTGTATCTTGACTTGTCAATCCAATGTTAATTGTTGTCCGATCAATAAACTACTATATATCTATCTGTCTATCTATCCATCTATTTGTCCTTGAATCTCGTTCTTGAAACGTGCACATAAACATTGGCTTATAGATATAGATAATAATTTTTCTTATGAATGTTTTTAACAGAACTTTTTTTTCCACTCGTATAATAGGAAATTCTAGGGTATTCAACAACTGCCTGAAGTACTTCCAATTGTTTTTCTTCAGTACATATAGTTAAAGTACGTTCATTTTTATACTTATAGTCTAAAGACCCTGTCTGTTTGGAATTAATTAAAATTCTGCTTACAGTTGAATAGTGACTTTTTTGTCTAGATGACGTTTATCGAAAGAATCAGCTGCTTCACGCACTGGTTAATAGTTATCTCCACATATCAAAACTTATTCTGCCTTCTCGGCTAACGTTAACTGTCTTGGAAGTGGCATTCGAAATCAAAATAAATTAATAATCGAACAATGATTATTCAAAAATAAAAAATTAATGTCATGAACTGGCATAATGTTAACTTTCAATCCTCCTTTGTTTTGTTCCATGGGTTTACGTGATTATTTTAGCAGCATTTCATATTTGCCAATTAATTTGTAGTTTTTCAATAATCATTTAAAATAAAGAAAATTCACTTCAAATGAGAATTTTTTAATATCTTATCATTAATAATGTTTTACCTTATTAAAAATAATGTTTGCGAAATTTCAAAGTTTTTGCAACGATATTAAACGCAACGAGGATAGCTAGGTTAGGTTGTGTCGAAAATATAGGCAAGCAGGAGAAAGAGACACGCCGGAGGCACTTGGAGCTTCTTTTTTACCATAAAGTATCTTACAGTATTGGAATCCGCTGATTTATATCCAAATTCAACATTTATCCATCAAAATACGAGAACGTATGTGACAAACTCATAACATAAACGGTTTTCCTGGGAAGAATTTCCAATTATCATTAAGTGCTTCGTTACATTGGCGTAACTCATCGATCCCTACGGTACTTTCATGCATTTTCATTAGGAAAATAATTTTTTCAATATGGATATCTACCACGCAAATGACTTTCGTAGCTGCAAGCTTTGCTGTAGACTAAATATAGGATGGAAAAGAAAACTGTAGGTCACAATGAGCTTATGACAAGAGGCATAAGATGTCCGGAGGAATGCTCATTGCTAATATCCTATACAATAGGAAAAGTTGGGTCGAAAATCCACCAGAAAACAACTACTTTCCTGGCTAATGCCACGACGAACATTGAATTACATCTGATGAAATTTCCGCGCAGAGTTCCTACAAGGTTATCTCTGCAATTGCTTGGTCGCATGGGAATGTTCATCGAAACATTTGGACCACCTATATATCGATTTCGGAGTGTTGCTCCTCATCAGTATAGGGTAGGTCTAGCAGTCAATAACTAATGACCGCAACGAATGAATCGACACCCAAACCCCAAGGAAGAGATGGAGTTGAAAAGATAGCTCAAATTAAAGTAGCTGGCGCTGAGGAATGGATTCCAATAAAAGCCACACATCACAAATGTTAGATCTGATTGAGATTCTACTCCAAAAATAAAGAACACTGATGAATAAAATCAGCATGGACAGCCATTCAAGGTGGCGACAGTAACCAGATCCGGTCGTGCAGTTCGAGTTCCACAACTATTTGGGTCCTGAGCATTCGTATATTTGATTTTTTATTACTTTGTTTGCAATAAACATATTGTGAATTACTCTAATTTCGCTAAAAAGTCCCTCCTTAAATTAAAAGTATCCTGTATCCAATATAAGTAATTCTATTTACCAGAATATCGTCTGCTTTATTTACTATCTTTGGTCAGATTTGGTACAATTTCAGTCGGTAGTCAAAGAAATGCTGATTGGGCTCACTTGTCGCTCCCAAATTTTCGAACCCGAAATTGTAAAACCACTAGAGAGCATTCACGAATTGTAGAAATGAACATACAAAAGAAATGAAATAATATTTGCTGTCGTCCACCTGCCTCCAATGAGAATATTTCCCGTGAATAATGATCAAAGGCCCGACATTTTCAATTCCCCTCCATAATTCCTCTTCCAATGAGTGACGTATCCAGCGAGAAACTCTCAAACCAAGTTCTGGTGTAATTGGTGTCTAATTAGAGGAATTTACATACTTCAGTGAGTATTTGTTTGATATTGAATCCTCCACAAAAGCTCTCGTCACCTTGCTCAGCGAGAATAATATTAATGGTTAACGTGAGCCCTTGTACGACATCAAAACAAAAGTGTTTTGCTTTTCCTGGATCTTCTTCATCGTTGGTTTTCACAATATTCTCAGCACAGAGTAGGATATTCCCTTTCGCGAGGGTTTAAGAGTGTTTGAAATAAAAAACCAGTATGGGCTAGATTGACCTCAGAAAAGAATTGAAAAAGCAGAGAAAACCAAGGCATTCTTCAAAATTGAGCAGATGTACACTTACAATATTTCTTATGTATTACAAACAGGAGTACTTTTATAAGCAGATAAAAGTGTAATTCATGATCCTAACAAAAATAAAGTATGGTACATTTTGTGTATGCGACACCTTTGTTGTAGTCGTAACATCTCACACTATTTTCCGAACCAAAAAACCACTATTGTGAGTACCAAATTTTGCCATATATTTATTTAATACCATTAAAGTTAACCATAACCAAACATTAATAATAATAATATTAACAAGACAAAATTATTCCTCTTCATTTAATAGTAACAATAATTTATTCAGCTAGTAGCCAGTTTACCGAAAAATATTGAACAATTATGATATGATAAAACGTTATTCTGGTGAAATGGAGTTTCATCACAGCTGATACCATTAATGGATAGGCCGAGCAGTGCCTTTGTCAGTATTTTATATCAGCGTTTATAAAGGAACACATCAGGAAAATTATACATTTCCTTAACTATCCATTCTCAATCTACGGCAAACCATATCAGGAAGCTGCTACCAGTTCTGCACACACACACACACTAGTTTTATTTAACAAGTTACTTTATATATTATTATCAACCCTTTTCTGGATTTCAAGCTATGCAAATACTTCTCAAATTGTTATTCATTAATATCTGGGCCCAAGGCTCAGAGGTGGAATAATAATAATAATATAATAATAATAGATATTTATTCAAATCATATAAAAGACAGGTACATAAACAATGATGAATAGATATCAGACGTATCGATAAGTGTGTAACACACTTGTTTCGAAATATACATTAAAAATATCAAATTAGAAATATAAGACAATCACCTAATACTAATGTTAAGGCACGAACTGAAACTTTTTAGTTACTCTGTATATGTTCAACGGTTGATATGTAAAAATATAAACAATGTGATAGATGTCAATAGAAAAAATAAATAAAGAGAGAACAGAAAGGCAGTTTGACTCCTTATACAATATATAAGAAGTACAGTCCATTTTAAGAATTAATCATTGGTCCCACGAGCCGCACGGAATATTGGTTTCCAGCACGGAAGTGTTGTTGCAGTTGCAGAATATCAGGAGGGTACAGTTTTTGGACAAATTTTGTCGGAATTCAGGTATCTGTCAGATTTGAATTATTATTTGTATTGAAATGTCAGAATCATTGAAGGCAAAGCGGGCACAATTAAAGGGTCATGTTACAAGACTTCGAAAGGTTGTTGAATCTTTCAATCAGCCCGAGAATCAGCCTCTAGACGAAACAAGCATAATACAGCTAGGTCACAGACTCGAGAAGTTTGAACCGATATTAGATCAGTTTAATGATGTACAAAATCAATTACAAGAATTAGATTCTAATGAATTTGACTCAGCAGAACGTGATAACTTTGAAAGTTTTTATTTCACATTATGTGCTGAAATCAAAAAAAATCATAAATAATTTTAATCGAAACAATCAACATAATTTCGATAAGATTGATACAATTTCGGTGCGATCAATCGATCATAATATCAATTCGAAAACTAATATCGATGTTAGAGGTCACAATTCAGTGTCAAACCAAATGCAGATCCCAGCATCTAACCTGGTTATCAGTTCGAATGGACACAGTTCGGTGTCAAATTCTCAAATTAAATTGCCAACTATTAAGTTGCCTACTTTCAACGGTCATTATAGCAGTTGGTTAGAATTTCGAGATGCGTTCAAAGCTTTAGTCGACAGTAATCAGTCATTATCAGAAATTGAGAAATTTTATTATTTGCGTTCATCGTTGGAAAAAGAAGTGTCCCAAATAATCAAGGCTGTTTCAGCTAATAATTACAAAGTAGCTTGGCAGTTGTTATTAGATCGATTTGAAAACAAAAAATTGATTGTTCATAATCACATTCATGCCCTTTTTCAATTACCTATATTACAAATTGAATCTCATTGTGAGTTAAGGAAATTGTTTGATGAGGTGTCCAGGCATCTAAGATCTCTCAGCGCATTGGGAGAGAACACAGATGCTTGGGACAGACTCATTATTTATTTGGTTACCAATAAGTTCGATTCGGTTACAAGACGAGACTGGGAATCATATGCGCATTCAGGAGAATTACCAACAATGAATGACTTGAACAAGTTCCTTAAGGTGAAATGTGAGGTACTTGAAAAATTAGACATCACTAGAACTGAAAGGGTTAAACCTTTAGTAGGTAACACAGATTACAAAAAACAGTCAAAATCATTCTTTTCAACTAGCAAGTTCCAGTGCTATTTCTGCAAGAAATCTCATGCAATTTACAAATGTATTGAATTTTTGACGTTGCCAGTCTCAGATAGAATAACAGAATCGCAAAAATTGAGTCTATGTTTAAATTGTTTACAACCATCACATAAAACAATTGATTGTCGATGGAATCACTGTAAGATATGTAATGAACCTCACAATTCATTGTTACATACAGAAAATAACGTTTTTTCAACTGTGAAAACATTAAACGAAAACACTACAGATTCATTTTCAAAATCTTTGAATGAAATGACAATAAGCAATCATACTTCAAAGGGCCGAGTTGGACCACCAATAATTTCACAGATTTTATTGTCTACAGCAATTGTGAAAATCGCATTCGGTAATAAAGTAGTTAAATGTCGCGCTTTACTAGACAGTGGCTCACAAAGTAATTTTCTCACAGATAATTTAGCCAAAGAACTGGGATTGCCAATTTCAAAAAAAAATCATGTTGTTAAGGGTGTAGGTAAGACATTAACTAACATTGATTCTCAGGCAATCGCAACAATAGAGTCATGTCACAGTAATTTTCGTATGGATATCAACTGTTTGATTCTGCCACGAATCACAGAAAAACTACCTTTTTTAAGTTTTGATAAGAATATTTTGAAAATTCCAAATGAAATCAATCTTGCCGATCCAGTTTTTAATGTACCAAGAGATATTGATTTACTATTAGGATCCAATGTATTTTGGTCAATCTTATGTTCCGGTAAATGTGAACTTGGTTATAATTTACCTATTTTACAAAATACGAAACTAGGCTGGATTATTGCTGGTAACTTAAATGTTAATTTTAAAAATGTTTCACTAGGTCATGTAAATGTATTCAATGCTGATTCGTTAGATGAAAATATAACTAGATTTTGGCAGTTGGAAGAAGTTAATGGTGTTTATGACAAATTATCAGAATTAGATAACTATTGCGAACAATATTTTGCTAGAACAACTTGTCGTGATTCCAATGGTAGATTTATTGTAAGTATTCCCTTTAAAGAGTCAGTTAAATTTTTAGGGAATTCTCGAGAAATAGCACTAAAGAGATTTTACTCATTGGTACGAAAATTGCAAAATGATTCTAGCCTGAGGAGTGAATATAATAAGTTCATGTGTGAGTATGAGAATTTGAATCATATGTCTGAGATCCACGAAACAATGGTGGATCGTTCGTGTGGTTATTATCTGCCTCACCATGCAGTATTGAAGTCTGGTAGTTTAACTACAAAATGTCGTGTCGTTTTTGATGCGTCAGCCAAAACAACCAATGGGATCTCGCTCAATGATGTTCAATTCAGCGGCCCCACTTTACAAAATGACATATTCACAATTTTGTTAAATTTTCATAAATACAAATACATTATCTCGGCAGATGTTTCAAAAATGTACAGGCAGGTATTAATAAATGAAAATCAAAGGCAATACCAGAAAATATTTTGGCGTTCTAGTCCGAATGAACGGCTGAAATGTTTTCAGCTCAATACTGTTACGTACGGTACTGCCTCTGCACCTTATTTATCCGTCAAATGTTTATTTCAATTAGCCGATGATATATATTCTGAAAAACCTGATATTAGTGAGATAATAAAAGAATCTTTTTATGTAGATGATCTTTTGGGTGGGGCAGATACCACGGCAGATATAATTCGTATCCAACGGGAAGTCTCGAAGATTCTTTCTAGCGCTGGATTTGATTTACGTAAATGGTTATGCAATGACAAGGAACTTCTTAATAAATTTCAAGTGAAAGACAATTTAGACGTTGGTGTTCTGCATATAGGCGACAACGAGAATTGCAAGACACTTGGTATTTATTGGAATTCGAATTCGGATAAAATTCAATATTCGATTACCATCAATGACGTATCTCTTACGAAACGTTCAATTATATCTAGTATTTCCCAAGTATTTGATCCGCTTGGGTTATTGTGTCCAGTAATTATTATTGGAAAATTATTGATACAAGATTTATGGAAATCAAAAATATCATGGGATGATCAAGTTCCCGATAATATTCTAGTAAAATGGGCCAAGTTTCAAAACCATTTGCCTCATTTGAATAACCTCAAAGTTACTCGCCATTTTTTAATGTTTCAATATAAATCAATAGAATTGCATGGCTTCTCGGATTCTTCAGAAAATGCGTATGGGGCGTGCATTTATATCCGTTGCATCAGTTCAGATGGCAAAATTTGCACAAATTTAATATGTGCAAAATCGCGGGTGGCACCCCTGAAACAGATAAGTCTTCCTAAATTAGAATTATGTGGAGCAGTATTGCTAGCTAATTTAGTGAAGAGAACATTAGATTCCTTAAAAATAAAATTTGATCGCATTTACTTATGGTCAGATTCGACAATTACATTGGCGTGGATTAAAGGATTATCGAGTAGATGGAAAACCTTTGTAGCCAATAGAGTTGGAGAAATACAATCTCTTACCAATACACAGGATTGGTATCATGTGAATTCACATGAAAATCCTGCTGACTTGTTGACAAGGGGTATCACTCCTGAAGATATATGTGAATCTAAGTTATGGTGGCATGGACCTGACTGGTTTTATATTAGTAGTTCTTTTTGGGACCTGAGAAATCATAATTGTGAATCGTTTGGAAATGATATTCCAGAACAAAAATCTGTTTCTCATGCTACTTTGATTACTTCTGATCTTTTCAATGTCATTAACAAATTTTCATCCTTGAAGAAAATTCAGAGGATAGTAGCATATGTTAACAGATTTGTAAACAATTCAAAACGCCTAAATGATACACAATTTGGTGCTCTGAATCCTTGTGAGATGGAAAAAGCATTGACTATGTTAATAAAAAATGCTCAAATTGAATGTTTTCCATGTGATTATTTAAATCTTTCCAGTGGAAAACCATTGAACAAAAAAAGCAAAATTCTTTCTCTAAATCCATTTCTACACAATGGACTAATTTTAGTAGGTGGTAGGATTGAAAATTCAACATTATCATTTGAAGCAAAACATCAAATAATTTTACCCAAAGGCCACACATTGACATACCTTATATTGAAACATGAACACGAAAGATGTTTGCACTGTGGACCGCAGAATTTATTGTGTTCTCTTCGTCAAAAATTTTGGACCATATCAGGTCGTAGTCAATGTAAGGATATTATACGAAAGTGTGTAATTTGTTTCAAAGCTAAGCCCAAGAGTTTTGATTACATTATGGGTGTTACCCGATGTCAGAGTGACAAATTATTTCCCATTCATTAATGTTGGAATTGATTATGGGGGACCCTTTTTATTGAAAGACAGAAAAACTCGAGGTGCTAAGGTTTTGAAGTCATATATTTGTTTGTTTGTCTGCATGTGTACGAAAGCTGTACACCTCGAATTAGTTTCCGAATTGACGACAAATGCTTTTGTAGCTACATTGAAAAGGTTTATAAATAGAAGAGGTAGACCTTCTAATATTTATACAGACAACGGTTCGAATTTTGTTGGTGCAAATAATGAACTTTCAAAGATGTCAGCATTTTTAGCATCCGAATCAGAGGTTATAGCGAATCATCTTGTTAATGAAGGAATTAGATGGCATTTCATTCCCGCAAATTCTCCAACTTTTGGAGGATTCTGGGAGTCAGGCATAAAAAGCTCAAAATATCATATTAAACGAGTTGTTGGAAATCGGTCTCTCACTTTTGAAGATTTCAATACAATTTTGGTTCAAATTGAGGGTGTCCTGAATTCCCGACCCCTCAGTCCATTGTCTTCTGATCCACAAGATTTAACACCACTTACACCATCCCATTTCCTGATTGGGAGGAACATGTCTGTTCTTCCTGAACCCAGTTTACTAGATGTTACCGAAAACCGTTTGGATCGATTCCAGAAGTTGCAATCTATGGTGCAACATTTTTGGGTTAGATGGCACAAAGAATATTTATCCGAATTACAAACCCGCGTGAAGTGGAAGCAGAAATCGCCACAGTTGCTCAAGATTGATTCAATGGTCCTCGTGAAACAGGACAATGCTCCTGTATTGGATTGGCGATTAGGCAGAGTTACAGCACTACATCCAGGCAAAGATGGCGTCGTTAGAGTTATTGATGTCAAGGTTAGAGACGGAGTTTTGAGGCGTGCTCTGAATAGAGTGTGTGTCTTACCAATTCAGTACATTTTTTTTGAAAGCTTTTCTTTCAAGGCTGCCGACATGTTAAGGCACGAACTGAAACTTTTTAGTTACTCTGTATATGTTCAACGGTTGATATGTAAAAATATAAACAATGTGATAGATGTCAATAGAAAAAATAAATAAAGAGAGAACATAAAGGCAGTTTGACTCTTTATACAATATATAAGAAGTACAGTCCATTTTAAGAATTAATCAACTAATAATAATATATATGAACTAAAGAGTTAAAAATCACAGTAAAATCATATAAATAAAAACAGTTAATTCAAATCAAAGAGTATAGACATATGTATGCATAAATAGAACTAGACTAAACAAGACATTTCAGAATGTTACCAGAATTTAGGAATATAAAGTTTTAAAAATAAAAATCACATTATCAGGTCAGCAATTTTTTCCCTGGGTTGGTTGTGAATGAAGATCTTCAACTCATTTTTATATAATCTCAAATTATCGATTTTTTGTATATGGAGAGGTATGGAGTTATACATTTTCGGGGCCATATAGTAGTATGACCGCTGGCCAATAGATTTTTGCATTTATGGGATTTTGTGATGGTGTTTTTTCCGAGTTTGATAATTATGATTTGGTATGTTTGAACTGATATGTTTTTCTCGATAGTATTTTATATTGATATTATTATAAAAAAGTTGATGAATATCGAATACATGTGCTTCACGAAATAGTGCTTCTGATGGATATTTATAGTCTTTGGACATAATCAGTTTAAGGAACCTTTTTTGCAGTACTTCCAGTGTTTTCAATGCCCCTCCCCATCCTACTATACAATATCGCAAGTGACTCTCAACTAATGCATGATATAACACTTTAAGCTGATGGAAAGGTAATATATCTTTCAGATATTTAAACTTGTAAAGAATCATGCGTAACTTATTACAGACATAATTAATATGAGTATCCCATTTGAGATTCGTGTCTATTATTACTCCCAGATATTTAACATTCTTTCAGGTAGAATTACATACTGTTGTCCCATTGTAGTAAGTGTGAGTCTATGTTGGACCGATTACAGCTAAAAGGTAGGTAGTAGGTTTTTTGTAGGTTGACAGTGAGTAGTTTGTTTTCTAACCATTTCTTTATTGAAGGTAGGTCATTCTCCACAGTGTTTTTCAATTCTTGCCAAGTGTCTGCTTTATAAAATATTGCGGTGTCGTCAGCAAATCCTAGTATTTCTCCTCTGCTCCTGATAGAGAACATGTCATCTATGTAAATATTGAAAAGGATTGGTCCCAAAACAGTCCCTTGGGGAACTCCATACTCAATTTGCAATCGATCGCTCTGTACATCATCCACTCTGACAGACTGAAATCTATTGGCGAGATAGCTTTCGAACAATTTTAAACAATTATTCCTGATGCCAATATCTTCCAATGTCTGTAAGAGGAGACTATGGCTCACAGTGTCGAATGCTTTCGACAGATCGATAAATACACATAGACTTGGCATGTTCCCGTCCAGAGCAGATGAAATCTTCGTAGTTAGTGCTAACAGCGCGTCTTGGGTGGAGACATTTTCTCTAAAACCATACTGCACACTCGACATTAGATTATATTTGGATATATAAGAGGATAACCGTTTTTTTAAGATTTTCTCGAATATTTTTGAAAAATGTGTTATTAGAGATATCGGCCTATAATTGGTAACCGCTGTCTCATCTCCTTGTTTGTAAACTGGTATTACTATTGATTCCTTGAGCGCTCTGGGCCAGATACCTTGTTCCATGCACAAGTTTATAATGTACGTAAGAGGTTCTAGAATATATGTAGAAATTATTTTAATAGTTTCTGCTCTGATATCGTCTACACCTGCAGATTTTTTCGTTTTCAGTTCATTGATGACGCTCTCAACTTCTTTATTATCGGTTGGTAATAAAACAAACGACTTTATAGAAACTGTTCTATGCGGTTTATAACAAGGGTCATTTTTCACGTTATTTGCCATTTTCTTACCTATTTGGGTGAAAAAAGTATTGAATTCATTAGCTATTTGTTTTTTATCATCTTTCAATCCCCCCGATTCATCTTTTATTGTTTTTATGTTCCGCTTACTTTTTTTGGTTTTACTTATTTCTTTAACTATTTTCCATAACGTTGGTGCATCGGTTGAATTCGAGTTTATTTGGTTTTGGTAATAGTCGAATTTAGTTTTTTTTATTAAATTTGTGAGTTTATTTTTATAATTTGTATATTGTGTTTTCAATTCCAAGTTATGAGGATTATTTCGGAGACACTTGAACAGTCTATTTTTCGTATCTATCGATTTAACAAGGGCATTTGTTATCCATGGCGCAATCTTTGTATCTCTTCTTTTGGCCCTCCGGACGGCTGTACAATCGTTTATCGCTCGAGTGAGAATATCAATGAATTCATTTGTTCCAGCGTTTGGATTTCGTGCAGAAAATATGGGGTTCCAAGAGATGTTGCTCAGCGTATTCTGGAGTTTTTCATGATCAATATATTTTTTGAATTTATGTGTATTAGTTGCCACATGCTCATCCTGATGCTTAAGAATAATCTGAAGTGCAAATGTGTAATGATCTGTGATATTGCTTTGGATTATTAAAGGAATGATTTGCTCTAATATATAACTTTCTGCTTTTATGAAAATATGATCAATGCAGGAACCACTGTTATTCTGCACTCTTGTTTCACTATTTATTACTGATATATATCCGACTTCGTTCAGTGTGTTAAGATACTCATTGAATATAAAATTTAACTTAATAAAACAAAGAAATCGGCCAAAATCATTTATTATACTAAAAGAAAAAATATTAGAACGCCGGAATAACTAAGAAGTTTCAAACTTATACGTTCTTAAACCAAACCCAATTAGAACAGTGAATTGAATGAAATTTCATGATATTTACGTTATTAAATTATTCAAAAACGTATTATTATTACTAAAGCATTAAACTGATATTTTGAAATAGCTCATTTACCAGAATAGGTCACGTTACTAGCAAACATCTAACTCTCGTTGGGGTCTCGTAATCCCAGATTCCATTCAGGCCTGACTGTAAATATAGGGGTTGTTCAAAAATTAAATGGTGAATTGAATCTCTCTTAGTGTTCTTCTACAATCTGCTTTTTCATTAAATATTTTATAACTCAGATATTCCGACGTTACGAGAAAAATAAAACATAATACAAATTCTTCGCATTAGGAAAAAAAAACTCTTTATATCTAAACAACTGATCTTATTTCTACTTATTCTATGTCATGGATGTTTCTGTAACACTCGGTTATGGTTTGAATAAATTATTTTAATGTAAATATGACGTTGAATTCATAATGAAACTGATTATTAGGTACAAAATATTTTGTTCGAATTATTAAATTCTCCTCGTTTTACTTTCAAGTCTGTATTAAAACAATGCTAACACATGTGAGAAGGTTTTCAGACCATTATAGTATCGTCAACTGAATGCTGAATTTAATGGCTTCCAGATGTGCCCTAAAATGATCGTGCATTATGGTCACTATTTAAAATAAATTACCAAATTACCTTTCGTTACAATGAATGAAAATATACCCTGTCATCCATCATTTCAAACCAAAACGCATCAACGTAAGATTGTGTTGAGGAAAAAATTGTAATAAGAAACCGACAATGTAACTTACAACTAACAAAATTATTCTAGTAATTATAACCCCCAGCAGATTTTAGGTCCAATTTATGGGTATATAGGGAAGATTGGGTTCATTGTATATGATTTACAATGGAAGTAACTATATTCATTTTCCTTTTTTAGGTACCATCAAGTTTCTTCATTTATATTTATCATATTTTATTTTGGTGTCTATATTTTGTACTTAACAAGACTGAATAATTAACCAAATGAAATAAATAAACAATGCCTTCACCTAAATTTGATAGTTTTTTTTCTGAATAAATTGACAGTTACAGCACTACTCTGACAAAATCATAATTCATAGACGATACCAGTTAGAAATGTGAAATTTCACAGAATTACACCTGGAGTAACAAGTCATGAACAGATCCATCGACTTTTCAAAAATAGTTTACAGCGTGGTGAAAATTTCCACCTAAAATAAAATATCGAGAAAACTGATGAAACATGATTTTTTTCAAACAAAAACCATATAACTATTCTATTACTTTTGGAAACTACGGAAAAAATGAAGAATACCCTATACCAAACCAACCAAACCAAGAAAGTTTTGAAAACAAATGGAGTTACAACGTCAGAATTTGATGCGCCGTATTTCCTAATTCTCTTTGTGCAAAATATCTCGTTTGGGGTATTCTAACGAAGATTTCATGAAATTTATAATTATTTATGGCGAATCCAATGAGTTAATTTGCCTTGTTTTTGCAGAAAGATTCCCAACACAGACCTACTAATAATATTCGGATTTTTTTCGTCTGTCAACATAAAAAACAATCAAACAATGAGGACAACGAAATTATAGTTTTGGCCCACTTCAAAGCTTATCCAGAAAATTCGTTGAAATTCGCAGAAATTTCACTTAGAATTTTATGTTCGTCATTAAACCAGACTTCAAACAAAAATGGCGTCCTTCGAATATCAGTATGTTCAAAATCTGAAACCTCAAGTAACAGGAGGACCCTGATGAGTTTATGAAGAACATGATATGGACAGATGGAGCCAAATTTGCGAAGAATGTTATGTACAACCGCCATAATAGCAATTTTTGACAGCAAGAACTACAAAGTTTGTTTTCCAGCGCAACTTCCAGAGTTCAGAATGTATCTAACCAGGGGTGTATTCCACGTATAGGGTGTTCTTCATGGATTCGGTATCTTTTTTCCGTAGTGTGCAAAAATAATAGAATAGTATATGGTTTCCATTTGAAAAAATCACGTTTCATCAGTTTTCTCGTTGTTATGTTTCAGGTGGAAATTTTGACAACCCTGTAAAATATTTCTGAAAATTCGATAGACCTGTTCATGATTCGATTCTTCAGGTATTATACTGTCCAATTTCACATTTCAATCTGCAACTGTCTATGAGTTTCAGACAAAAGTTAATTTGTAAAAAACTAGTTAATTTGTAAAAAACTAACAGATTTGGGTAAAGGCTTTGTTACACAAAGTAGGTCTAAAATCTGCTGGGAAATTCAAAACGGTAATGAAATACAGGGTGTTGTATTTGAAATGAAGAAACTGTCCTCTACTATAACAGAAAGATACCGGGTATTGAATATATTTTAGTATCGTGAAACCCACTACCGCAAAATTTTTAAGTTTTTATTTTGAATGGGTTTCCATAATATATTCCTAACGAACGCTCGTCGTGAAAGACCCTGTATGTCTTATTTGACGGTGAATGGGTTTCCATAATATATTCCTAACGAACGCTCGTCGTGAAAGACCCTGTATGTCTTATTTGACGGTGAATTTGCTAGAAATTTCCATACTTCGTAGAACAGGAGATGCTGATCAAATTTCTATATTGCAATAACACTCTAAATTGAATAATTTAGATTATACATCCATAGAAGACAGATTCATTACATGAAATTCGGAAATGGTTCAATAACCACTGTTATTAAATAATTATCTTATGGAATGGGGTCCATGCTCTGTAAATATAATATTTCAATACAGGCTATCTGTCTATTGGATAAAATAATCGTTGTCCTCACTCCTACTGATCCTTCGGCGAATAATCAAACCCACTAAACAATAGTTATTTTGGGAAATTTGCTTGGTATCAGCAATAAAGTGAAATATCTTTCACCGATTCATCACCCATAATGAAGCCAGCTCCCCATGATCACGATTTTCACCGAATTAATAGTTAGTGTTTACACACAAAATTAATTATGTTGATCTTATTATGACACCCGCTGATACCGAGTTTACTCTGGCGTGTTTGAAACTATTCAGTTTGTTGGTAATCTGGGGGGGATTGGTTCATTTTTGAGCACCGCAAGAAGTTGTGAGAGTTAATTAAGGAGACAATTTATGGCTAGGCTAAAACAAGTATAATGCAGTTCAAAGTATGGCTATTTATTAGTGTGAGCTTGAAATTAAGAGGTCTGCCATAATTTTAATACTGCGTTTGTCACACATAATTTATACCCGCTATTTACAAAGTAATAATGATTTGCTCATTATTTCACAAAAACTCCCAGTGAAAGGTGCACCCCGAAACATTGTGTTTGCTTTATTCATAAAAATAAGTTTAGAAAATGCATATATTACAAAAATTGTACAAATGTATACAAACAGTAACATTAAAAAAATGATTGGTGGTCCGGGGCGGCTTAAATCATTCGCTTTTAGTGCTGCAGGGAAACCTGGAAGAACCTGCAACACCACACCATCTGAAGAGTTGGAATTGGTTAAATGATGACTCCTAAAGAGGTCCGTCGAATTTTGAATATCTGCCTTCCGGTAAAACAGGATGTATGGGGTCTTCAGAGGACCCAAAAGGTCCAATTCGAATTATCATCAAATTTTTACCAGTCCGTTCTGTCCTTGGCCAAGGTATAGTAGTGGCCAGAATTAACTCCAGTACCTCAGTGAACGATGACTGCGTAAAGCTAATAACGGCAGTCGGCTAGATAGGGGTGTTCCTCCAGCTTGACACGTTGAAATAATTTAATATATCTGCGACATGTTAAGTCATAACTAAAGAGCTTCAGAGACAGGATCAAATTTGCAGATGTTTCAACAATACTTGTCATTTTATCTCTATCAGTTGTTTTAGCGCAGATTTGGCAATACAGTTGTCTATCAGTAGTAGTAGTAGTAGTAGTAGAAGTAGTAGTAGTAGTAGTTCTTTGGGGGGGCTCAACCGTGGCCAGGCAAGTAGGCCCTTATGGCCCCTTTTTGCCATCCCCTGTTCTACACTTATCTACATTCATCCTCCTAGTTTTCCTTTTCGAACCTTTCTGACCTCCTATGTCCGACCACTCTAAGTTGATTAGTTTCTCTTGTTGGAGTTTCTCAACTCCCAAGATTCCAAATCTTAGCCTCCCGTATGCCTCACACTCGCCGAGGAAGTGAGATGAAGTTTCTTCATCTACTTCGCATTTGCGGCAAGTGGGGCTATCTTATATACCTATAAGTGATAGGTGTCTGCCTAGCTTGTTATGTCCTGTTAGTATTCCTATAAGGAGGCGTAGTGCTTGGAGGTTTCTGCCTAAGAGCCTTGTCGTCCTTGACTCATTGAAGCCGGCCACGAAGTCTTTCGACTGCCTGCAGCCGGTGTTATCCCTCCAAAGTTTATTCAGCTCTTCTTCTGCCCACTCGTCGAGGGCTGAAGAGGTTTGGCTTCTTGCGATGCCTAGTACAGGCTCCGGCCCACAGAATGGCGTTGCGGATCCGGATCTGGCAAGTCCGTGTGCCACCTCGTTTCCGCGCACCCCTGTGTGTCCCGGACCCATACCAGCTGAACTTCCTTCGTTTCAGCTAGCATCTCGAGCGCATCTCCGCATTCCTGTACAAGCGCTGAGCTTGGTTTAGGATGGCAGATGGCTCTGAGCGCTGCCTGACCATCCGAACAGATGTAGATTCTCTGTTCGGACCCTTCTTTCACCTCTTGCCTCGTAGCTACGGATAGGATGGCGAACACTTCAGCTTGAAAAACTGTTGTATATCTGCCCAAAGCGTAGCTCTCTCGTACTTCTCTTCCCTCCAGGAAGATTCCGGCACCCGAAGCCTGTTTGTCAGTTAGACGCGAACCGTCCGTATAACATATTAGGCTTCCTGTGCTAAATTCCACCGTGTTTCCTTCCCATTGTACTCTGCTCGGAATAGAGAGTAAACTCTCTATTCCATCGCAGTCTGTCTTGTGCGCTTTTCACTCTTAGGGCAGAGATCGGGATCTCATGCTCCGCCCACTTCAGTTGTCTATCATCTATTAGGTATTCGGTTCTCAAGTGACGATTGAGTAGGTTCTGCACGGACTGGATTTCCAAAAGATTGGGGAACGCGAACTCTAATTCATAAAAGTTACTGAAGTTTCTGCTCTTCAAACCGCATCTACTGCAACTCAAAACTATAAGAATTTTATCTCCAAAAGATGTTTGTAATGAAGAATCGATAGTATATGATATAGTTGAATAATAATAATTCAACCTACAAACGCTGTAGTTTGTAGGTAATTACTAACATCAAAATTCTAGGAAAAAGCGGTATCCCGATTTGCAGATGGAACACATGTCTTCTCGGTAGCTCAGTTGGTAGAGCACCAAACCGGCAATCTGGAGGTCGTGGGATCGAATCCTGCTCGAGGAGAATATTTTTTCTGGAATTTTAAAAATCTGTCTGAATGCCGAAAACCTATTATATTTTATATCAATAATAATTCAATTCAAAGGAAATAACTTTTTTCAGGAACATCTAACAATTCAAAAATTCGTTTCGACATTTGCTCCCCTTGACAACAACGGTACCCATGGTTTGAGCTGCAGAAAAAGATCTGGGTTCAATGCATCTCCAAGTTAACGATGTTGTAAAACGAGCTAGGGTAACTTCAGGTACTCCAGGCTTTTTGGACCAGTGAAAAATTAACACAATCTAAATATCAGGAAATATCGGAACTAATTACTGTTTCTACGTAGATTGTAACGAAACTTTTGGTGTCTTTGGTCCTAAATCTATGTTTTCTTATCACTGAAATAGAAAGGAGATGATATCAGGCAACAAATGAGAAACGGTACACTTCTTTTTCCACTTACTTTTTGTCTTCAATGAGGTCATATTCATAGGGTTGACATCAAGATGTAACTACCAATAGTACGACATCGAATTTCAAACTTAGTAAGCATGGTTTTCTTCAAGGATCAGTTTTGGGGTCGCTCTTGTTTAATCATTCATGTGAATGATATCCATCGTTTAATGAATACACATCAATATTTTCTGTTTGCCGACGATACCACTTTCATTTATTCTGATGAGGACTTGTTAAAACTAGCGAGAAGAGGTAGTGAGTAAGGCAGAATTTTGTTTCTGCAAACAAATTCAAATTGACTTAACTTTGCAGCTAGAACGTCGGATGCGAACAGTGTCTAATTACTTTGAATCATTGTCAACAGCAATCTCTCTTGGAATGATCACGCATAAAACAATGAAACAATAGGTTATGTAACACACTTTTTCTTTTACGTCAACTGAAGAATATCACCAGCTATGATACACAAAACTACATATTTCTCTATTTTCCACTATCCGTTATGGGTATATTTTCTGGGAAAACTCCAGTCGATCTATAAAGATTTTCAAACATCAGAAATGAGCCATCAGGATCGTTATAAATTCAGGATATAGAGATCACTGTCAACCTCTTTTCATCTTCAAATAATGCCACTATCCACCCTATATCTGAACAGTGTCGTGTTAGAAATGCATAAGGAGGCAAATATGTTTCAAACAATCGACATTCATGATCACAATTAATAATAATAATATTCGAACAAATCGCTACCGCCTGAATAAATCCAAGAGAAATACATTAGACTTCAATCTTTACAATCATTAACCAGATTATTTTAAGTGTTTCTCCCAATGTTTCGTTTTCAAAATTCTTTAAAGAGATGTTGCTTCTACCCTGTCAATAAATATGTGAGTCAATTCCAAAATGAAAATATATATTTGTGAACATCCTCACAATTTTTTTTACGTTGATCAGTCAGTTCATTTTAATTGTTTCTTCGAAACGATAATGACTTTATTTTTAATAATTGGTAGGTATTGCTACCTTTTCATCTATTTTTTATGAAGATGTATTTCGAAAATGTAACGTAGTTAAATAAATAAATACTAAATAGGTACAAAGGATTAGTCTTGGTATATAACATGGAAATGATTCTTCTGTACCTGTTAGGTAAGATGTTACCAATTGAGGACAATATCACTAAAAGGAAGTTAGATAAAATGTCAAATATCACAAATATTACAAATAAAAAATAATGTGAAATCATGTTACAATTAAAATGAAAGAAAATATATACATTAAATGATAAAAAAGTAGAATAACAAGGTTATCACAGTCAAATATTCAATATACAGGGTGGGGCACCGAAAACAAAACAGATCGAATATCTTCAAAACGCATGTGTTGTGAATAAAATGCAAAAACACGTCGATTTTTAATCCAAGGGGGACATCTTCCTATCATAACCTCAACTGTCACCTCTCCCACCCCTTGGGCACTATCACCCAAACAATTTGAATAGGGAAAGTAGTAAGTGTGACACATCAATAAAAAGGTAATTTCATAAGGAATTCAGCCATGTCAACTTTTGCCATCTAACTTTTTATTTTGGCGCCCTCTTGCGGGAAAAACAACTGTTCCGTATTTCAAATTATGATACTGCATTTGCAAGCTATTTTGACATAAATTCGGTGACAATGCTTTATGGATTTTTTATAAGAGAAAAAACAAAATGGCGGCTCAAAAATGACGGACATGATTTGCAATTATGGTCCGATTAGATTCAAAATTGATATGTGGTGGTTTGCAAGGTCGGAAATTATGATTTGTTTGTCAACGCAAAAAGACAAGATGGTGGTCCAAGATGGCGGACGAAATTTTTAATTCTGGTCTGATTCGATTCAAAATTAGTATGTGGGTATTTTCAGGGTAAAAAATTATGATATTTTTGTCAATGCAAAAAACCAAGATAGTGGACAAACTTTGTAATTGTGGTTCGATTCGATTCAAAATTGGCAAATGGGGGTTTCACAAGTTTTCAGTATGATTGAAATGAATTAATTGAATTGATAAAAAAAAGCTTTTATACTAATGCGCTAAAAAGGAAATAATATATTTTTTAGACGTGTGGTTATTCTGTTCGTAACAGATTTGAAAGCTTGCCGCTAGTACAAAATAGGTATTTTTGAGATGTAAAATTTTGATTCTGTTACGCATAGAATAATCTACGTCACACATCTGAAAAGAGATATCATTTTCGTTTCAGCGCATTCATTTAAAAGGTTTTTTTATCAATTTTATTTCATACTGAAAACTTGTGAAACTCCCATATGCCAATTTTGAATCGAATCGAACCACAATTACAAATTTTGTACACCATTTTGGTTTTTTGCATTGACCAAAACATCATAGTTTTTCACCCTGAAAATACCCACATACTAATTTTGATTCGAATCGGACCGGAATTACAAATTTCGACCGCCATCTTGGACCCACCATCTTGTTTTTGTGCATTGACAAACAAATCATAATTGAAAACCACCGCATATCAATTTTGAATCGAATCGGACCATAATTGCAAATCATGTCTGCCATTTTGGAGCCGTCACTTGGTTTTTCTCTTAGAAAGATTCCATAAAGCATTGTCGTCGAATTTATGTCAAAATAGCTTGCAAATGCAGTATCATAATTTGGAATATGGAACAGTTGTTTTTCCCGCAAGAGGGCGCCAAAATAAAATGTTAGGTGGCAAAAATTGACATGGCTGAATTTCTTATGAAATTACCATTTTAATGATGTGACACACTTACTACTTTCCCTTTTCAAATAGTTTTGGTGATAGTGCCCAAGGGGTGGGGGGAGAGGTATGACAGTTGAGGTTATGATAGGAAGACGCCCCCCTTGGATTAAAAATCGACGTGTTTTTGCATTTCATTCACAACACATGCGTTTTGAAAATATTCGATTTGTTTCGTTTTCGGTGCCCCACCCTGTATAATAACATGTGGCTCAACTGTGCGCAAGATAGTTTCTGTTCGATGTGTAGTTATTGCAGACAGTTCCGCGATATTGTTTGTCCACCTTCAGATTTATCAAAATTGTGAATGTTTGAAAAATGGTCTCTTTTTCAAGGTTTTCCCTGATTTTCTCAGTGGAAAATGCACCGATCTGAACCATTTTGTAGGTTTTATAAATTTCTACAATAGTTCTACTGACTGTAAAACGATTCTTAGAATAATCTATAAATATTTCCAAAAAAATCAAAAAAGTTGTAATTTTTTCACATATTATTATCTATCAGTTTCCGAAATATTGTTTTTCTATCTTCAGATTAATGAGAATTATAAATTTTTGAAAAATGGTCTCTTTTTCGAGGGTTTCCCGGATTTCCTCAGTGAAAATGCATCGATCCGGTAGTATGAAAATCCATTTTGTAGGTTTTATGAATCTTTACAAAAGTCCCGTTGACTGTAAAACGGTACATTGAATGATCTTTGAGATATTTCCAAAAAACCAAAGAGGTTATTATTTTTTTCACTATTGCATGTTTCAAAAATTCCATAAAGCGATTTAGCTTGGGCGAAAACTGGGGTTTTTATTAACGAACTATCTTAAAAAAATTAGTTTAGACCATTTGTGCCTTTTATTTCGTGGGAGAAAAAACCTCCATAGCTTGGTCTAATAGATCACTAGCAATTAAAGGAAGGTAAGCACTCACCTTCACACCACTGAAGTATTTTTTACGTAAAAACGTTTTCCCGGAAATGAGTTTGCAGAAAAAGGCCTTGAATAACATGTATTCTCTACGTCTACGTTGACCTTTCCGCCTCTTCATTAATTTTCATTCAATCCTTTCACAGCACGAAATGAACTGCGAACCCGTTAAAAACACACTTTGGAGTTGCAAAATAAAAGATATTTTACCACGAGCACACTGCTTCGTCCTTGCACTCGCCGTACGGGTGTACAATTTAGGGCGGTAAAGCGGGTAAAAAATTACACGATGGCGTCGTGCATGTTGGTAAAATGAGTTATCCATTGTGCAAAGGATAAAACATAATTAATCCTCGTGAACTCGGGCTCCATGAAAGCTCTTTCGCTATTAAAGGTGGGGTACTACGCCCTTGTTAATGGCTCGAGTTAAAAGTTGAGTGTTGTTCAATGTCAAAATTGGGAAGATATGATGTTGAATTTGCTGAGAATCGCGGAGTTATCGATTATAAATGAGTTCAGAACCCTCTTAGGGCGAGATCGAACCGACGATAATACACGAATGAAAATCTCGACAACTGAAAGGACCCCGCAAACTCCTTATGGAATTTGGGTTCTGGTCAATTTGTTTGAATTTTTGGTTTGATGTAGTCCATGTAATTCTCAACCATGTAACCATTGCGCCAACCCAAAAAAAAAGAACAGTTTTGCTGATGAGGGGCGTTGAAATCACCTCTTGCGCAGATTAGACTATATATTTTTTAATCCGGTAACAATATTTTCACTTGTTTCATTGTTGCACAATATTGTGCTGTTTTATAAAAAAATTCTCATCCTCTTCTTCCCCCCAACTTATGTTACCAAACGCAAAGAAATATTTCTCTAGCGCCTTTCAATGTATCTTCGAATGTTTACATATGCCTGAATAAGGGAAATAGCAGTTCAAATCAAATCAAATCAAACTATACTTTATTATCGGAAGATTTGAATCTCATTGATAAAGTCACAATAAATAAAAAAATATATATATAAAATTGGATAAAAGGTATAAAATATATAAAAATAAATGGTATGGAGCAGGTACTATAACATTGTCACAATTATAAAAAATACGTATTTACGCAAACAGAACAACAATAACAAAAGAGAACAAACATATTATATCAAAACAATTAAACAATAAATATAATAAAATTTTCAAAGGGTCAAATAATCAAATATAAGTATTTACAAATATATACATATTACCTATTCCAATCTTTCTCAAGAAACTCTTGGACACTATAAAACACCTCATCAACAAGTAATCTTTTGACAGATCTCCTAAAATGAGAAAGCGAAACGATGTCTTTGGAGGTATGAGGGAGATGATTATATAGTTTAATTGCACCATAGATCAGGGAATTCTTCGTTATACTTGACGACGGAATTGGAAGTCTCAAATTGTTATTTTGGCGAGTGATACCCACATTTGCATCGTACGAAGATTTGTTTTTGTGTACTAGACACACCGTTACCAGAATGAATAATGACGGAAGGGTGAGGATTTTTATATTATACCCCTCCCCCCAAATGGCACAAAACGAAAAAATGTCGGTGGATGTTCCTGAACTTTCAATATAATGCAATTCAAGTTACTGTGAATAAAAATTATTTGGATGACAAACCCCAAAAATTAACAGTTTTGATGCTAGGCGTTGAAATCATACCTAGCTCAGAATGGACTAGGTATATTCATTATTATAGGCGGAATCAATATCTCTACGTATTTTAGTTCAGATTGTGCTTAACAATAGTGTAATTTTTTATGAATTGAAAATATTAAACATTCCCCCTTACCCCAAACCCCTATTTTAAAACACAAAAAAAAATGTCAGGGCCTTGAAGCCAATTCTGCTGCAAAATCAGATACTTCTTGTATATCATAGCTTGGCAGCATCAACGTTGAGATACGGTATATGCTTGTGGGACAACTCTACGTTGTCCAACGATGTATTTATCGCACAAAAAAAACTTATAAAAATAATAGCTGGAATTAAACAAAACGAAACATGCAGAGCACTAGTTAGAGAGCTACGTGTTTTGACCGTACCGTCTCTCCTGATAATGGAACTTTGCCTCTATAGTCCAGGAGCCCGGTAAAAATTTGGTCAGTCATTTCCTCTCAAGCGATATTTAGGTCCGGTATTATAAACATCTCTCGAAGTTGACTTTAATTTTAACAGTCAAGTTAACTTCAGTTCTGAAATGGCAGTTTTATAAAAGTCTCATTTCTGAAATAAAAAGAAGAAGAAGGCAAATATGTAACCTAGAATTTTTCGCAATTTCTCTTGTGACATTTCTAATTTTCTAATGAATTATGAAAATGCCAACAATTAGATTTGAGAATCCTCCAAAATCTCCAACAACTACCAAGAATGAACATGTTGGATGGAATCTAAGTGTAATTACCACTTGAATTACTGGCGATAGAAGATGATTTCTAAAGTTGAAAATACCCATAATTCCACAGTAATTAGAACTAGAATGTTGACTCATTAGTTGGTCTTTGCAAGTTTGCCCCACTATGTGTCCCATTAACAAACATATACAGACTTTCTTGATGTTGTAATCCGTTTTCATTTGTTTTCAAATTCTATTTAGTTCCACAAGATAAAATGGTTTAACATTTCTAAATATCCTTCGACGCCGAGGGCCTTCAATAATAATCACAGCATCTCCTTCATCGTCGTTTAACAGTTCCTTGAAAATAACCAGGACGTTGTTTGCTAACATTATTGCGGACAAAAAACATTCAAATTGAGGTTTTATGCTAAATTATTGATAGAAGACCTGTGAAAAACCACGATTTTCTAGAAAGTTAACTTTAACTGAAACCCCTTCCTACCAATAAAGTTAACTCCTACATTTTGAAGTTAACTGTAAGATGTGACGTCATTCCTCAAGTTAACTTCTAGTTGTCTGTCAAAATAGTTTTATAATACCGGCCCTTAGTGGAATGCATCAGAGAGTCGTATTATAAAGATTCGTGAACGTCAGCTGCGATTCCCTGGGTGGGGGGGGGATTATCAGCACAGTAGCTTCCTACGCACGAAGAAAAAAAATATATTCAATTATGTCCTCCTTCCCGGAAACATGTTAAATTGACGCAATCCGAACATAAGGTAAAATTTTATTTGAGAGGAAATCATAGAAGGTACAATTTTTTTGTGTTCGACCATCTAGCTGTCATGCTATAGTCAGCTGATTTTTTCTTTATTCAAGATATTGCTTTAGCGATAATTTAACAAGTTTTCAGGTAGGAAAACAAAATTGAATACATTTATTTTTCTTTGTGCGTTGGAGGCTACCACCGCTCATCCTCCCCACGGAACCGCAGCTAACGTTCACGAAGCTTTATAAAATAACTCTCTGATGCATTACACTAATTTTCGCTTGAGAGGAACTTGGTCATGGAAATCTGTCACTGGCTCCCGGACTTCTATATATTCAATAACAAAATTCTTTTCCCAGAACTAAGAAACATTCATTCAAAACAAACTAGACAAAAAAAATTATTATGTGCCTTATTGTAAATACAAAATAACAACAAACGCTCCTGCACACCTTTGCCTGCAAATTTTTAACAGGCTGCCGTGCAGAATAAAACACAAAAAATGTAACTCTCATGAGTTCAAGAAAAATCTGCAAGAATTTTTACTAGAGAAAAGTTTTTATTCACTGTCCGAATTTTATACCGAATGTTCAGGTACTTTGTGTACCTGTGTTTGATCTTTTATTTTATTATCTATTATTCTGTAGGATAAGTTAGCCTAAGTTTCAACATTTGACAAATGGACATTTGTCTCAAAAGAAAATAAATACTACTTACTCACTTACTTATTCTCGACCACTTATAAATGCTTTATCAAAATAAATGTTCTAATCAGCTCAAATTAAGAAAATCGTACAGTTGTTTGATTTCACCTTTTCCTCCCTTCAAAAAAATATTAGTGGATTTCGCTGACTTCTTTGTAGGGCGTAGTTCATGTTTTTTCAATATAAATTAATTGGGCGAATATCTTGAAAATAACTGAAAATTAGACATCCACTTTGAATTTGAGGTGGTGCCTGAATGAATTTTTTTCGTGTTTTGAAATTGGGGTTCGGGGTGAGGAGAGGTTTTAGATTCTCAATTTATGAAACTTACACATTTGTTCTGCATAATCTAAACTAAAATACGCGGAGATATTATTTCCGCCAATAATAATGAATAGTCTATTCTGAGCAAGGTATGAATTCAACGCCCCCTAGCATCAAAACTACTCATTTTGGGGTTTGTCACCCAAATAATTTCCATTCAAAATAACTTGAACTGCATCATATTAAAAATTCAAAAAAATACACCCAATTTTTTTCGTTTTGTGCCATTTGGGGGGAGGATAATCATAAAAAACTGCTATTTTCCTTATTGAGGCATATTTAAACATTCGACGATATATTCAAAAGCACTCGAGAAATATATTTTTTGCGTTTCGTAATAGGAGTTGGGGGAAGAAGGGGGGGTGAAATTTTTTTTTATAAAACAACACAAAATTGCATTATCTGCAATAATGAAACGAGTGGAATTATTGTTACCGGATTCAAAAATAAATTGTCTGCGCAATTTTTTTTTTAACATCATACCAAAAATTCAAAAAAATCCACCTGGACCCAAATTCCATAAGAAGTTTGCGGGGTCCTTTACCAGACTTTCGACATTGAAATGAAGAACGTGCACAATTTGCTTGTACAGAAGATTTCTTGTAATCGTAGGCTTGTTTAAGAAGGAAACCTTCAATTGTAAATATCAGTTCAGTTTGGAAATATCAGTATATCTTGTAAAGACGCATTCGCATTTCAATTATTTACTCCCCATTTCCCTTCTCCACCCCCGTAATTTTTTCCGGGTGCTTTGCACTCTGATTTTCGATTATTTCCTTTTCATTTTCCTCCCTTCCCCAGTAGATTTTTTCAGGAGCTTCGGTGAATATAAATTTTTGTATAAAAAACTACCAAAAACTCCAACACCACGGCACATTTCGGAATTTCACAAGAATCAAAACGAAAAATCATGGACTTTCTTCTAAAAACAGCGAATAAACTTGAAAAAGAATTGGACTATAAAAAATATTTAAGAGAAAATTTGTATTTAACTCAAAAAGGTCTACAAAAAGTTCTCATATACTCTGTTTACGTTAAGAAGAGAATGACGTCATGTTTGGTAATTTTGCATATCCGACAAAATTAATTGTGATTAAAGATTTCTACAAAAATCAATGGATTTTTTTTTCATATCTTGGAAAATAAACGGAGTATTGAATTTTATTCACGAAAAATAAGAAAAATTAGAAAACGAATAGGTATATTGAAAAAATGGATATAAGCAATTTTATTTTTCTCAAAAAGTTCTAAAAAAGTAACATATCTTGAAAAATAAACGGATCATTGAATTTTTTTAATAAAAGCACTTGAAACTAGAAAACGAAAATGGATTTCGGAAAAATGTATTTGAACAATTTAATTGTCCTTCAAAAGTGCTACAAAAACGACTATTACATTTTTGAATATTTTGAAATATAAACAGAATATTGATTTTTTTTATAAAAACACCAAAAACTTGAAAACAAATTAGAATATCAAGAAAATGTGAAAATAACGATGAAATTTTATCATATCTTGAAAAATAAACGAAATATTGAATTTTCTTTCATAGAATCACCAAAAATTCAAAGACGGCGACATATTTTCAAATTTTACAAGAAACCTTTTTTGATTGCCTTTTGGAAACCTACAAAAACTGTAAATGATTTTTTCCGTTATATAAATAGTCACGGAAACATTTCAAAAAAGTAAAAAATTAATTGAAAATACCAGAAACTCGAAAACAAAATGAGATATCAAAAAAATGTAACAAAAAGTCAAAATGAAATTTTTCCTTATCTTGAAAAAAACTCATTTTTGTATGAATTTTTTTTTCCGAATTTTTGTTTATTTTAGGTAAAGTTAGGGTAAGATCAGATTTGGTGATAATTTTATAAATGCAACTATTTTTATTTATTCATATCTCCGATATTAAGCCTTAAAAATATGTGTTTTAGGCAGTATGAAGAATCGACAGATGGTATTTTGGACATAATTTAGGAAATGGGAAAAATTTTTATATCATCCTGCATATATTGTTGAAATTATTTGCGTCAACCTAAATTTGTCTGTGATAATAATGGAATACAGCTCAGAGAGCTAGAGCATTATGGTCTCAAAGTTTCCAGATTGTATATGTTCACATCATAATTAAAAACCCGAAATCAGACAGTCAAGACAACAACATAAACCGGAAGAGAGAAAATCTCATGGGGAGAGTACCAGGGCTCAGTGCTTGGACCAGTTCCATTCCTGTTCTATATGAATGACATACCAGAAACGGCCATAATTGGAGATATGACACTTTTTGCGGACGACACAACAATACTGTGGCATTATCAGAATATAGCAGGAATATTGTTCCCATATATGGAGTGCAGGCCCTAAACACAAACTGAAATTTTGAATTACTTCCAAAAAAGAGGCCATTCATCTCGTCGGTGGTGCTGCTCCTATAAGCTCGCTTACTTTTCTGGAACACTGAAGGAAGGTTGGCGATGTGTTTCTGTTTTATAGATATTTTCTAAGCTTTGTCAGCAAAATATCATCTTTAGAGAATAAAGCACATACATGAAATAAACAAAGTCAGAGACTAAGACAATGATAAGAATGAATATTGACATGCACAGCAAAACATGCACAATATGTGAAGGTACTACATTTGTTTTTGATTACCTTTCAGAATAAATATATTTATCTTACGACAGATCGATTTTTTTAAATGTATCTTTGTGTTGATTTATGTATCCAAATGAAATATCATTTTACATTCCATTATAGCAAATATCACGACAAACTGTGTTCTAAATTGTTCATCAACCTACTGCAATATCCTTCACAGTCTATTACTCCCTTTATTATTGATTTGTGTTCTCCGCTGCACCAAACTTGCATTCTGAATATTCAACTGTTATGATCATATTCTGCAGTCTTGAATACGGTAGTTTGCATAATTTGTTTGTGAAGGAATTACCAAGTTCAGAACAATCTTCAAAAACGTCTTATACGTTATTCGCAAAGCGCTTTTGGTATTTTCGCGTTATATAAAACGAACAGGTTTTGTTTTGTTCTATCTCCAATTCTTATTGAGCGGCCAAAGATAATAGAATTTCGAGAGAACTGAAATGAACTGTGTCAAATTGCTTTATTGACTTAAAACTATTCCCACCCCATCTGTAGTTTAAAATAGTTCTCTTTCCTCCCAGGGACCAACTGAAGGATAACTGAGTGGACAAAAAAATTTAACATCAATTTGTGTGCCGTTGAGCTTTCTACTTATTGATGAACATGTCCAGAAAGAAATAAAAACCATCAAGGAGATAACCATGAACAACGGTTGAATAAATGAACAAAAATAGACAACAATTTGCAGAAAAAGAAAAGTTTCAAACTGTATTTAAGACAATTAACCACACCAAGGCCTGGTTTTTGACTCCTTGTCAAAGTTTCTTTTAGGCTGACCAGATTTTTAGAGAAAAAGATAACTCTAGTAAGAGTTACGAATTAATAGAATTAAATTGACTGTTTTCATCTTCAAAACATGATTTGAAGGATGTAACACATTTCGTTTTTGTTAGATCGATATAAAATAAGTGGAATAACAATAAATAACACTGAACATTTTTGAAGAAATTAATATATATTCTGAAACCGATGACGAGACTGATGAAGATTTAAAAGATTTTGGACATTACATAAATGTTTCGTTCACCATACCATATACAAAACGACAACGTCCAGATCACATTGATTTTTGGAATGATGAAGATTTCATCATTAAGTTTCGAATATCCAAAGATTGCTTTTATATGATTTGGCGAAGATTGCAACATATCTCAAGGTTTTCCATTGAAAAGTAATAACTCTTAAGAATTTTTTTAATACAACAGCTGTTATTAGCTTTGCGTTTCAATGCTAGTGGGAGCAATTTGATCGCTGTAGGCGACTTTGAACGAAAGTAAGGGTGGATTTAGTCAACTTTAGCACAAGCATTATCATAAACATGCGACAACATCAAAGGTTTTTAGCATAAACTTAACATTGTTTTATAAATGGCGCCATTTGATATAACAGATTCAACGTTCGCTTTTAACATATATTTAAGCACAATTTTAAAATGATGTTGACTAAGTTTTGTGGAGTCTGCCTCAAAAAAGTGGTGTTACTCTTCAAACAATAATTTGTCAGTAAAAAATCGCACAAAATGCCTCATTCTATTTGTCAACACTTTTTTCAAACGATTATAAATTCATCAAGTTTTGATGATCTTTATTTTTCCTTTTGAATTTCTTTTGCATCCTTTGTTGCTTCTTTATGATATTCTTTGTGAATTTTCAAAAATATGAGATTATGATCAGTTATATGACATCTGAAAACTATTTGATCATGTTATAAAGGTTTATCATTATGAATACAAAGAAATATTAAATGTACAAAAAGATAAATGAAAGTAAACTAGACGTATACAAGGAAAAATAACCATGTAAGATAATTATTGGTGAGCGAGTTATTTGACGAGGAGAAGTAATTAAATATTCATATTTTATGCAGTGTAAATTTCAAATCATTGATAACAGCTTTTACTGATAATAAGACAATGTATAATTTGAATGAGGTAATAATCAAACTTGAAAGCGACCCTATGAACCAAATTGAATTTAAAAACTTAACGATTTATTGTTCAAGACCTACTACGCTTTTATTTCTCACATTGAATTGATTATCAGTTTTCAAAATGCCATGAGGTGAATGAGAATGTCACCAGAGGAGCAGATGACCTTTAAGTAGCTGGATTCAGGTCATATAAACAGCTGACTATATTGAATATATTTCAGGTACAGTGTTTTCTCTATTTAAAAACGCTTCGGAAACAAGTGAATATGAAAATATTTCCAATGGATATTGTATCACGAATACTAAGTTCCGATAATTTTTATAAATACTTTGAAAACTTGATTCACTGTTCCCTAAAAGCATTACGAAGGAAAAATGTCTATCGTCTTTTTTGACGATTTCTATATGTCTTCCCTAATGATAATTTTGTTTAGAAAGTGACTAGAGTTGGTTGAGGCGTACTACTCGAAACCTTTTTTGACCCAAAATCCTCCTATATATAGGTCTCGGCCTCAGGGTTGATAAAAGGAACAAATTGAAGAACTCACGGGATCTGTTAAGTTGTAAAATCGAAAACTAATAATAATAATAATAATCGCTTTTATTGATAGTTAGAAAGAACAGTGTACAGACATATTATGCGTATACATGGTACCTACTACTATCAAAAGGCAGAGTTAGCGTTTACCCATGTGTGAGATGGGTAATTACTTTCTTACACTAAACCCTGACAAAAACAAAAGAAAAACAAAAACAAATGTAGAATATTCATACGATTTCAGCAGTGAAAATAGTAATAGTAATAGTAACGAAATTAATAATAGTGATAATTTAACTGAATACAATACTCAATAGATCATTTCTTTTGGGTAATCAGATGTATTACATTAATGCAACTATAACTAACGAATATACATTCAATGAGCAGAAGTAATGAAAATGAGAAGATAATTCTAAAATCTTATTTGATCAGTTTCCAATAACTTTCTCAACTTGAACTTGAACGAGTCAATGGATACATTTTTCAAATTATCTGGAACCTTGTTATACAGCCGAGTTACCATGTAAGAGAAAGAAGACTGATAAAAAGTGGTTTTATGCAGAGGTGGTGTTAATTTTTACTTGAACCTTATATTTATATTGTGAACGTCAGTTCTGAAAGATATCTTTTCAAATAGGTATGGTGGTTTTTTATCAAGAATAATTTTATGAAACATCACACATTGATGCAATAGAAAGCGTTTTTGTATATTTAGCCAACCTAGTTCGCGTAGTGCAACTGAAATTCGGTTACGCTTTCTCAAGCCGTAGATCAGACGTACACAAGAGTTTTGTACCAATTGAAGTCTATTCAGATCTGATTTCATTAATGCTGGGCCGTAGACAACATCTGCGTGATTAAAGTGGGACAGGACTAAGGTTTCGCACAATAATGTTTTGCTTTTTTTGCCCAGAAATGATCTCTTAGAATATATGAGTTTCAGGTTACAGAAAGCTCGTTTAATAATAGTGTTCACATGCTTGGTATATCTTAGCGTATGATCCATAAATAAACCTAAATTTTTTGCAGTATCTGTAAACGGAATAGTTTCATTGTTTACTTTAAGATTGATTTGTGGTAAACATCTTATGCGGCTTTCTTTCCGGCCAAATAAGATGGCATTTGACTTTGATGGATTGATGGAAAGACAAAGTTTATTTGAAATGTCGACTATCGAGATCAAATCATCGTTCAGATTCTGAACAGCCTGATTTAGGTTATGTTCGGTGAAGGGGAGATAGAGCTGAACATCATCTGCATAAAAATGGCTTTCAGAAAAATGTATGACTGTGCGCAAGTGAACAGTGTACATGATGAAGAGTAGCGGGCCCAAGATAGATCCTTGGGGAACTCCATTTTCAATATGCACAAAATCAGAAACTTGGTTATCGAGTTTGACCGCTTGGAACCGATTATATAGATAAGTTCTGAAAAATGAAACAGAGGCATCACTGAATCCGATAAAGTGTAGTATAGCCAATAGAAGATCATGTTTAATTCTATCGAAAGCTTTGGTATAATCTAAAAATATTAGCAATACTGACATTTTGTCGTCCAAATATTTAAGGATGTCATCTGTCACTTTCAGAAGTGCTGTATTGCAACTGTGATGTGTCCTAAATCCAGATTGATGCAATGGTAGTAGATGGTAGTCTTCTAAGTAGCCCTTCATTTGTAGATATATGATCTTTTCAAAAATTTTCGACAGAACACAAAGTATGCTTATAGGTCGGAGAGATTTGTATTCTGTAGGATTGATTGTTTTGGGCAGGGGAAGCACAATAGCTTTTTTCCATATAGTTGGGTAAGTATTATTTTCTATACAGTAGTTCAAAATATGGCTAATATGTTTGAGGATGGATGGGCAAGCATGAAGCAGCATGTCTACACTTATAGAGTCTACACCAACAGCTCTCGATTTTATGGAGAGGATTGTTTTATATATATATATATATATATATATATATATATATATATATATATATATATCTGTTTCTGAAATAGGTGTGAAACTGAATAAGCCTGCTCCTGGCAGACGGTTGTTGGAGTATCGGTTGACAGTATCGACGTCTAATGATAGGTTACTTTTTGATGAGCTGGCAAAATAGTCAAACTGTACTTGGGTTCAATCTTGAGCTTCCAAATTTTGCATGGAGCTGATTCAGGGGCCAGAACTTCGAAAGAGAAGAATTTTTGGCCAACTCTTAACCCCTTTCCACTCCTTTGAATTTTCTCTGTTTAATCCTGGTAATCTTTATCCTTTTAAATTTTTTCTCATCGATAATTCAATGTATAAACTTCAATAAATTTACCTTAACTATGCCACCGAACGAATTCTTTGGCGTATGGCTCATCAAAGGATTATAAATAGATACAATCATAAACAATTGTTACCAAAAGTAACTAAATGAAGTTAAAACAATTTTTGCCAAAAAATTATCAAAAATGATTTTGGTGTTAAAATGATTTCGGTAATAATCAATCAGATTTGTAACCAAAAAGAGTATTGTAATTGATCAATGTGAGAGGTTGAATTATACCAAAATCATTTTTGGTATTTATTTGTTTTTTGTTAGAATTGTTTATAAGTTTATTTATTAACAAACCGTTGACGAGTCTAACGCTAGATTCAAATTGTAATAGAGTTTATTTCGTCCAAATCAAGAGATCTACGAATGTCCGTTTCCGCGAACATTTGTATTATGCTGAATATTCGCGAGAAAATAAATCTAGTGTTGCAGATCATTTATTAGAAATACACCACAAAATTAACATTAAAAATTTAGAATCAGTAAAACCAGTTGATGATCAACGAAAACTAGATTGTTATGAAAGTACTGCTATACAGGGCAATTCAAATTCGACCCCCACCATTGGGATCTCCTAAACTTCAGGAGATACGTCGAAGCTTAAATTGGGGCAAAGTTGCGTTTTCTGGTGCTTAACAAAATACTGTTTTGAAACTTGGAAAATTCCGAGTATTTCCGGAAATATCGGGAAAAAACTGAAAATCAGAATTTTCGTTTTAATTTTTTTCTATCGTTATTTGACAACATAGCTCAAAACCAAAAGTAAATTTTCATTGATACTTTTTTTCAGCTACACGTTTTCATGTTCAGATTTACTATCCGACGTTTAGTCTTCTGGCATTCATCATCACCCTTTTGTTTCTGTTATGGGCGCCATATTTTTTTTTATACAGAAAAATAGTGATTCTCATTCTGATTTCATTGATGTATAATTTGTTATGATTTGCACTTCTGAAACCGCAGATATTAAAAAAAAACTTCATCTGAGATGGTCATGACTCCATCGAAAAATTTTGTTTAATAAACACTAGTTGTCAGAACTCATTAAACATCATAAGTTTGCACAAATACTTCAGTCGAAATGTCCTCATTCTCAAATGAAGAAAAACGAGATATGTTGAAACTTTATTATAAATTTGATAGGAATAGTACGAAAACAGCACAAATTTATTTTGAATTATATCCGGAAAGACAACAGCCGGATAGAACATTATTCGGAAGTTTGGACAAACACTTGGCTGAGTACGGTGCGTTTACGGATATAATTCATAATAAATTTGTGTTGTTTTCGTACTATTCCTATCAAATGTATAATAAAGTTTCAACATATCTCGTTTTTCTTCATTTGAGAATGAGGACATTTCGACTGAAGTATTTGTGCAAACTTATGATGTTTAATGAGTTCTGACAACTAGTGTTTATTAAACAAAATTTTTCGATGGAGTCATGACCATCTCAGATGAAGTTGTTTTTTTTAAATATCTGAGGTTTCAGAAGTGCAAATCATAACAAATTATACATCAATGAAATCAGAATGAGAATCACTATTTTTCTGTATAAAAAAACAATATGGAGCCCATAACAGAAAAAAAGTTGATGATGAATGCCAGAAGACGAAACGTAGGATAGTAAATCTGAACATGAAAACGTGTAGCTGAAAAAAAGTATCAATGAATATTTACTTTTGGTTTTGAGCTATGTTGTCAAATAACGTTAGAAAAAAAATAAAAACAAAAATTCCGATTTTCAGTTTTTTCCCGATATTTCCGGAAATACTCGGATTTTTCAAGTTTCAAAACAGTATTTTGTTAAGCACCAGAATACGCAACTTTGTCCCAATTCAAGCTTCGTCGTATCTCCTGTAGTTCAGGAGATCCCAATGGTGGGGGTCGAATTTGAAATGCCCTGTATACAAGAACAGCTCAATTAAATCCCTTCTCAATAATGATAATAGCCCTGTAGGATACTTAACGATTTGCATAGTTTTGTTTAACTATTTTTACACTTGGTATAGAGTTTTGTTTTTGTGAGTGATTGAAATTGAATATATGTCAATTGAATCAAATATTGTGTCAGTCAGGTTTTATTGAAATAAAATCAATTTTTGGAGCTGTTTATGACTGTAACTGTAACTGACTATGAACATTCAACTTTGTTCGATAAATGTTACGAGGTATTCTACAGATAAGACAACAAATAACTAATAGATCATTTTCCTAAATATAGTTCACATAAACCAGCGAGATATTCTCATAAATCAGTTTTCAAGCCCGCTGATCATGATAATACAAAGTCCCGGAAATCCTTCACTGCTAAACCTCTATGAGCTACAACAGCTCTGGAAAGAAAGAGCATTTCTATGGAATTTAAATTATGACTGCGATGCCTCGACGCCAGTGCCAAATATAACGAGAATTATGCAAATTTAATATTGTCGTGCTAAGCGCACCTTTTGCAACGATTGGATCAATACCAAACTTTATTCAAACATACTTGTAAATTGCTCCCGTTGCTGGTCTAATCATAATGAGAAAAATTAAAAAGTATTCTTGAAAATATCTTATTTTCCGCATTTCAGTAGATAACAGTATTTCGAGATAAGTTCATTCAGTTCAGTTCGTTCTTGAATGCTTCAATGAGAAATTGCACAATTTAAATCAAGTTTGGCGTGAAAGTACTGACAGTAATAACAATATTGAGTCATCTCTAATCCACTGACTCTAGTTGTTGTTTCACTTCAGGTAGAATTTCAATCCGATGGATCGAAATGTAAGAAAAAGTTTGATGAAAACTTAAACTTTTTCCTCACGATAGCGATTTTTCAGTCAAGTATCTATAAGTGAATCAATTGATTTTTATACATCTCGTGAATTCTGTAGAAAAATTCCGACACACTCAGATACAGTATTTATTTCGCTACACTATACAATAGTACTAGTAGAACGTCAAACAAAAATAATAACATGAAAAAAAAATAATATAATACAAAGATATATAAAGTCACAGTGTAAATAAACATAACAATATGAATATATCTAATTTGAATTGTGGCGAGTGTCCATCACATACATTCAAATTCAGACTTGTTTAAATCAAGATACTCATTTATATCATAAAAACATTTTTTTAATAGAAAAGTTTTAATTTTTGTCTTGAACTGAAAGAAACCTAGTTTCTTTATCCTTGAGAGGAGTATGTTATATAAATGTAGGTTCACCGAATTCTTTTGCGATATCTGAAGTCTGAACCTAGGAGTTGAAATGAAGTCACCATGGCGAGTAGTGTGATTGTGGATTTCTGATTGAATAGAGTATACATGCTTAGTTTCATGAATTTCAAGTAAACATGAGTAAATGAATAAGGTAGGAAGTGGCATTATTTGAAAACTGACGAAGAGAGGGCGACAGTGTTCACGATGATGCACTCCCGCCATATTTCTGATCACTCTCTTTTGAAGAATAAAAACTCTATGAGAATGGCAAGAATCACCCCAAAGAAGAATTCCGAAAGACAAGTGACTATGGAATAAACCAAAATAACAAGATTTGAGTACGTGAGAACTCACAATGTTTTTCAAACGTCGAATCAAGAAGGTAATACTGGACAGTTTCTTAGCTAATGCTGCGATATGTGAGCCCCAGTTGAGTCTGTCATCTAGATGCATGCCAACTAGTTTAACACTGTTGCTACTAGTGAAATTTGAATTGGAGGATACAAGGATCGACTGATTCTTTTCCAAATTCAGTTTGAGTTTATTGCAATTAAACCAGGTTTTGGCTGAATCCATAATGTTATTTGATAAAGTGGACAGATTATCAATCTTATTACTCTGACAGATAAATGTTGTGTCATCTGCAAATAAGACGCTTTTTGTCGGTAAAATGTGAAAATATAAATCATTTATATAGACTAAGAAGAGAAGGAGACCCAGAACCGAGCCTTGAGGAACACCGTGATTAATGACCCTGCGATTTGATAGCTCACCATTCAATCTGACATATTGAGATCTTTGGGAGAGGTAAGATTTAAAGAAATTCAAGGAAAGTAGTTATTCTCTATCAGATACCGGCCAATATGCAATATGTAGAATTATTGGGAATACGGGTATTATAACATCGTCTAAATTATACTTATCTAATTTTGCTCTTTACAGCAATCTTGAATATTTTTACAATGAAGCGCTAACATGTCCCTATCCATTCTGATGAAAACACTTTTTTTTAAAATCAAATGCTTCAACCCTAAGGCTTGCTGTCAAATAACGTGAATAACCCTGTTTACTGAGAAGGAGAAACCATATTCGAAGCATTTTCTCTATTTGCATCTTTCATGCCAGAATGCCACAATTCGGTAGAACTTTGTTTAATTTTCCCTATATACATATCTTCTCCAAATATTTGCTTGAATACATTTTCTCCAAGAGTCGGGCAAAGTCGCTTCAACAAGTTGTTGAGGGATTATCGATGTGTGTATAATTCACGGGTACCCAATTGATGGAAAGGTTACTCTCTGCAGCTGGCGTAATTTTCAAGCGGGGATATTGAGGGTTGCTTTTTCTGTTGTTGAAATCTAGATATAATGATCGGATGTCAGCTACTGTTTCAATGCACGAATGTCCGTGACGTAGGGAATACATTTCCAAATCAAATACCAATATTTGCCCATGAAACTGTTCATCAAATATGTTCAATCGATACGTAATAATATAGAGTGAAATATCCTTATAAGTTTTGTTTTCATATCGATAACAGACATTTTGCTTCCAAAACTTTATTCTTGGTGTTATACCGTCAGATAGTGACAGATTTAGGTGCCCCATTTTCGCATACAAGCCTCGAATAGTGTTGAATAGTACATTGATGTTGAGTAAAATGAAGGGAAATTTACGAGTGGCTCCTGGGGAGGACACATATATAAAATTCGATTTTCCAGAACAGAAATAAAAGGAGTATGTTGCCCATATTTTCACGCGAGCCATTATGTTTTTGGGTCTAGTCACGACCTAAGTTTTCATGGTTTCGATAGACTTGTGTGGGAAAATCTGTCAAAATCTCGATTTTTTCTTACAAGATTACACCCTCACTTTAACCCTTCAGCCACCTGCAAAACTAAAGCCTTTGGTATTCCAAAGCCAGATTCTATTAATTAACAATTAGGTGAACACGGCTCGCGTGAAAATATGGCAACATACTCCTTTTATTTCTGTTCGGGAAAATCGAATTTTCCATATGTTCTCCACAGCAGCCACTCGTAAATTTCCCTCCATTTTATTACATCGATGTACTTTTCAATCCTATTCGTGGCTTGTATGCGAAAATTTGGCACCTAAATCGGTCAAAATCTGACGGTCTATCTATTCGCGATCACCAAAACTCCGGGAAAACAAAGCAAACGTCATTTATCTATGAGTTGACAGTTGTTGACGTGAATTATATTATTGAATTTCTACTTTTAACTTTCAACTTTCGAGTGCTTCTTTCGAATTGCCTGTGGTGCAGATGCATTTGCCTGATATTTCAGTATTTAAGCGGAACGAGTAGTCAAAGGAGACGCAGTAATCATGTTTTATTTTGTGAGTTAGAGAATGTTGATGATCAACGAGTTTTTGGACTTGTCTACAAAATTCATTTCGTTTCCTTGATGAACTACTATCTGAAATTTTTTGATATGGAATGACCTCGGAAAAAGTAAAGAATATGGGTCCAGCTGGGATTTTGAAAAAATTTTTACAGATGCTCTAAAACGCGATAAAATGAATAAAAATAAACAAATTTTGGCGCGGAAACACATTTTTCTATTTCAATTTTTTTTTTTTGAAAAAATAAATGTGGATACTCACTTTCAAGACAAACAAATTCAATTTGTTGGATGGGTTATTTTACCTATTTTTTCAATCTTAATGAACTGTGTTGTATTGATAACACTTTCTACATATACAGAAGTATCAATTCATTAGCGGAATAAGCTTCGAATAGTATGGAAAAGGTTAAAAAAGCTACTTTTATTATGCAGATATAATTAATTTATAATTTGTTGACAAGTGAATAAATTGGAACTGAGACGTTGCCAATAGAGATTTCTGATAGTTTAAAGACTTGTTCATATCCTCGCGAATTTCTCAATTTTTCTGGGAATAAAATGGATGTCAGTCATGCCGGACCATTCATTGTTGTCAGCCATTTCATCCGTAAAGAAATTGCGAAATTCGCGAGGGTATGAACGAGACTCAGTACCGCAAAAGTTCTAATCGACCAGAGTGATTCGCATTGTCCAATTAGAACATGCGTAAATTATTATCCAACTTTAACCCAACCTAATCTAACCTCATGTATACAGAATAACCATTCGAATTTGGATTAATATTCCAAATCAGACAAATCCAGTGTACTATCGTTCTGAATAGCCCATGCAAATTGCCCATATGAAGTCTGGTCGATTGGAACTCTTGCTCTTGGAGATGGAAAAATTTATAACTTTTCTCTATTTTCAATAAACGCACAACATTCATTGTCGATTCAAAGAAAGACATTGATAATGATTAGTTTTTGTTTGTTAGCAGGAATATGCGTTTTTGTTGCTAGCTAGGTTTCTGGATTGTTATGAAAAATATTTTAGGGTGTGAAATTTCTTTAGATCAAATTATTTGTGGCGAATTTTTAAATGTCTCACAGGAAATTGCATAAAACGGGCGAATAAATATATAGGAATTTAATGTGTTGAGATGAAAAAAAAAAAGTTTGGAATAGGTGAAGAATGCGCACATTTTCATTACAGGTTCACTTCATATATTCATATCTTCCCCAATCTATAATTTGATTTGAAATAAGAGCTATTATATAAAATAGATCATATGCGAGCGAAGCGAGCGCGTTCGGCCGACATTTCGCAAACCCGCTCGCGCGGATTTATGAAATGTCGGCCGAACGCGCGGCTTTTCCTAACTACTCAACAATTCTGTCAATTCATCTTACACGAACCTATGATATAATTTTAAATGAGAACTATGATATAAAATAGACCATGTGAGCGAAGCGAACGCGTTCGGCCGACATTCGGCAAATCCGCGCGCGGAGATTTGCCGAATGTCGACCGAACGCACTGGTTTTCCTAACTGGTCTAAAATTTTGTAAGTTCCACAAACCAATGTTACAATTTGAAATGAGAACTATAAAACAAAAGAGACCATATGCGAGCAAAGCGAGCGCGTTCGGCCAACATTTCGCAAATCCGCGCGCGCGGATTTGCGAAATGTCGGCCGAACGCGCGGCTTTTCCTAAATAGTCAACAATTCTGTCAATTCCACAAACCTATGTTAGAATTTGAAATGAAAACTATAATTCAAAATAAACCATGCGAGCGAAGCGGGTGCGATTGGCCAACATTTCTCAAATTAGATCGCGCGGATTTGACATTCAACAGAGAACTGTATGTCAAAAGTTATTTTGAATGTTTATGACAGAAACCTTTAATAAACTCGATTGAGAATTCGATAAATTTTTCACTTTCTTGTAGTTTAACTTAAATTTCCATGAATACCTGTTCGTATCCTCGCAAATTTCGCAATATTTCGGCAAATGAAGTGGCTGCCACTCATGCCGGGCCATTCGTTGATGCTGAACCATGTCGACAGCCATTTTATTTGCAGAAAAATTGAGAAATTCGCAAGGGTATGAACGAGACTTAACCGTCACTATTCCGTGTAATAGAATTGGCAACGTGGCATTATTAACTTCGTGTTAAAAGTGTCCTGTCATTTAACATTTGTCAAATAAACTGGTTGTTTATGTACATTGAATAAAAATCGCTTTGTGTGTTTTTTTTTTAATTTTTGAAGTTTATTAGGTACTATGAATTACTCCATATGGTTGGATAGAAGTGTTTGAAGTTCAAGACAATGGGTTTGAAATGAAAAATACGTTTTAACTTCGTCCAACGGTTTGTAATTGTGTCTCTCAAAAGTAGTTTCCCACACGTTTTATCAAGAAAAAATAATAGAAAATGCTCTTTCCGCGCAAAAATTTCGATTACTCTAATGTTTTTAGGATGTTTTAAAACGTCTGTAAAAATTTTATCAAAATCCCAGCTGGACCCATATTCTTTACCTTTACTATGACCTCTTTTGATCAATCGTTTTAATGTTTTGCCTCTCGTGCCTAGAAGATAATTAGATTTACCAATTTACCTGTTACAACACTAGATGACACAATGGAGATAACAGAATGAACCGGACAGTATAAGTGAGTCGAGAAAAGAGAGCGGAACTCTTGAATATACGGAAAGTTTTATAGTTTACTATTTGTTACCTATGTACTATTGTATATTATAAATAATGTAAAGTTTGTTGTGTTGATTATAAACTAGTATTTTTCAATATTATTGTGGAGTATCACACCAATTATACAAACAAAAATTCTCTAACTAGTTGTGAAATATTCCAAAATTAAGTGTTCACATATATTTACCCCGATTTTCAGTCTAATTCCCCATGTTTTTACTAATTGCACTGCGGAACTGAATAATTTTTTTTGACTAACCATATTAAAGCTATGCTTTTTGCATTGAATCAGAAAAATCAAACCAAATATAGAACAACAAATAATCAACAATTTATTAACACTAGATCTTATGGCAGAATGTTTGTTTTCCCGGAGTTTTATGTACAAATTTCGAAATGTAGATGTCGCCCACTCCGTGGTGATCGCGATATCTATAGAAGAGTGAAAAGAAGCCATTTTAGAGGTTCTTTCATTTGTTTTTTCCACTTATGTAAAATGGTATTCAGCCTACGGATAAGTATCGCGCTGAAAGATCGATTAATTATAGAATCACAATCATTGTTACAAAAATTTTAGAAAAATTATTTCAATGTCAACTTTTCAGATTCACCGATGAGGTGGCAGTAATTTTTCATCAGTAACTGTCAATCCAGCTGCAGAAACACAAGTAGCATTTGTTAAAATTTCGTCCTTTAGTCTTTGTTAATATATTTAAGATAATTTCGGAAACGCCGGAAAGAAATTTCAAAAAATTACGGCCTTCAAAACCGAGTGAAAATAGTGATACCATTGTTCAAATAGAACATAGTTAGTCAATGCCTGTGGAAAAGGTATTGGACACAAACGTGTCATCTAGTGTGATTAGTTACAAACTTGAATATTTGACGTCATTTTAATGCAGGTTTCTTCAAAAAACCCTGATTTTAATGATTTTCCATTGTTTTAATCAAGTTACGACATGACTTGGAGGCCAGATCACTGAAGTTACGACATGACTTGGATGCGAGCTCACTATCGCCATCTACATGTCGCATCCATTTTGATCCAATTATAATCCCATAAGGTTGACTAACTATCTTCTATATAAACAATGGTGATACTGAAAACTTCGGCCGCGAAATCCTTAACCATTTTGTCATATTTAAGATTATTTATTATATTTTTAACATGTTCTACACTTCTATGTGAGGTATGTAATTTAGCAGAACGAATAAAGATAACTTACTTAGTTACCATATTTTTCACTGGTTCGGATAAAAATTGGAGTACTGTGAAGGAACTCATCAGAATGAGCAGTTTTCACAGAATGCACGTCCCGTATCAGTTTCATCAATTTACAAAGTGGGTGAAATGGTTTATTAATGAAAACCATCAAAACAAGTATATTTTAATTGTTGTTATTGTCGGTTTTATTTGATATAAGAAAATATTTATCTGTCGTTATTGAAGTATATTGAAGTATTATTGATTATCGTGAACTATATGATGGAATTCCCGAAATTACTATGGAAGCTTTTATCAAGAATGTTTTATCAAAGTTTAGGCTTACTATCATTTATGCAAATAAAATATTTCTTATAGTATAAAAGTCAACAATATATTATGTTTCTCCATTTGAAATATCTTATTTCCAGTATGAAATATCAATATAATAAGTACAAGAAAATTCAAATTTTCCATTTTACTTATAAAATCAGCCTTTTGTACTTGAAATGAGATATTCCATACAAAAACATACTGTATTATTAACTATAGAAATATTTATATGCATTAACGAAAGTAAGCCCAAACGTCGAAAAATGTTAATAATACCCAAAAACTTCTAGTAATTTCGGGAATTCTATCATATACCTACTTAGTTCACGATATTCACACGTGATATATTCGGTCTATCTATCTATCTATCCGCGGGGATATCTCGAACGGAGAGCGCCGGTTCACCGATATTTGAAGCCAAGCAACGCTAGGCGATGCCAGGGTTTGGATGGGTGACCAACGGACCTCGTTTCGATTTTCTCCTCGAATCGTGCTAAGAATCGCACGTAAAAAGGTAAGACCTCGTTAATCCTTAGCTGGCAGAAGTTTCGACTTTTGAGGGCTGCCCTTCGTAAGGAGACGACATCTGGTTAACGGAAAAACAATTTCTTGAACAACAATACGGCGCAATCATACATTTCACACTCTGATCGAACAGTGATGATCGTAACTGTTTTGACATCGCAAAATGCAAAACTAGCTCGGGATGCATTTATATTGGCCGTTGATAATGAATTTGCGCATGCCCGTAATCTTTTCAATGGCTCTGATATTAATGAAAATACCAAAGTAGACTACTTACAAAACGGAGAGTTATATATCTTCAATTATATGACAAAGAACAAGTTATTCGTACTTAGTGCTGCCGTTGACTGAATTATGGAAACATTGATAATGGTACCTAATTACTGCATTGTCAGTTTTCTTTTTTATTTCCAGAAGTGAAAAACTTATAGCTATTATCAAAATAGTGTCAAGGGCCCTAGTGCATTTGCACCGTTTTTCTCTGTGTGGTTCGTTTTGGCGCCTTTCAATGTTGTATGCTAGATCTTTGGTAGATATGTTCTCTCATTCCTTTCTATTGAAGTTCTCTTAGTGTTAGTGTATTTCTACTGCTTCTAAATACATTATTGTTGCTCTAAATGCGCTATTATTGAATAATGGTAGTTGCATAATGTTTATTTCTATTTTTTAGTCATTACAGAAAAAAGGATGTGAAACGGAACCGGAAAACATACGCTTAAATACTAGAAAATGAGGAAGGACTTCAGTATACAGTGAACGGTGTAAATTCGCTTTTTTGCCGGTTGATTTAGCCAAGGGCGGATATCTCGCATCCCTTCGGAGACTAACATCCTCCTACAAGTGGTTTATGACCTAAAAACTCCCCGTTTACTCGATTGTTTTTGTTCGAGGGTGAAATGTGAGATGTTGAAGTTTCCCAAGTTGTGGTAAGAAGTAGATCAGGATGGGAAGAGGGTTAGGATCCACAAGGAGACAAGAGAAAGTTATTATTGCGATTGTATTCGCGATGGGATGGGCATAAATTAAGTGAACGTATGATTGCTTCATCCCAAAGCAAGCGAGGTTCTCATATAACCTAAACATTTAATCGATCAACGTGTTCTTGTTGGTAAAATAATCACGTTCTGGGAGAGTCGTGAATGACGATGAAAATCCAAACATGCTGCCAATTATACTTTATTGTTTGGTTCAGATGAAATTGGTTGAACAATGTAACGTTAAATTACAGTTGATATTTTTATTTTTACTACTTGAAAGTCCTCCCGTCGTGCTCCATACATAACAGTTTCCTGGACAAAATTTATTTTAAAACAAAGTTAAATAGCCTTGAAATGAACAATATAATAAACGTATAAACATGAAACGAAGACGATTTCGAATGGTATCATCGATACTACTTTTCACTCCCCTTGTCGTATGACATTTTTAAATTGATATGCACACCACACCCTCTATCAAGCAATTATAGTGTATTTTATTTCAAAAAGTAGTATTGGTAATACCATTCAAAAATGTTTTTGTCTCATGTTTGTACGTCGAACCGTTCAAAAGTTAACAGATGGGGAGGTTATAAAAGAGCAGCACTGTATGTTTTGTTACTTTCATTTGGTCTTATTTACCTGTTGCCCTTTTGGTGCCTTAAATACAAATTTATTCATTATATTTTTTTTACTTTATTTTTAAAACCAATATTTATTTGGCAGAAATGAAAAAGAGAATATTTTTTTGGGGAAATTGTTGTACTGTTCTTTTTCAATAAAACTTGATTTCCGTCGAAAAAATTGGTCTCTTGCGACTACTTCACTTTAAAATATAAAATAATTCGAAGTTGAAAGATATGAACCATAGCAACAGCATGGTGACAATCATGGTGACAACCAGTTTTTTCAATTTTGTACTAGAATTTTGGAAAAAACCTAAATTGTTCAATTGAATTGATTGGATGAGTTTATGCTGTTTTCATATAAATTGTTTAACATCAGAAACACCGTTTTTTAGTCAACAAAAAATAAGTCTTTTGCCCATTCGAAATTGTAATTGTGAATTGTGAGATATGTCAAAATCGATCTTGTTGCCTTCCACTATGAAAGTTTTTTGGTAAGTCTGATATAAAAATGTTTCCCTATTGTTGTAAACATTATGGCGACACTGTAATTCTTGCCCAACATGAAAAGTAACCATTTCATTAAATTCAATGTCACTAATGTCTTAAAGACAACGGGTTCCAACTTCTGTTCGTGTCCTTTTGCAAAGTTGTTCACGAAACGAAATTATATTCCGTATAAAATGAAAGTTTGTACTTTATCTCCCCAAATCCAATAAATCATCTTTTGCCTCCTACCGCTTTGGAATTGCCAACGCTGAAGGTTCATCAACTCTTATGGGAAATAACTCAAATGAATACGTTCCTTCGAAATTTAATGCTGGCATCTTGGGACTTAATGGATTGCCAGTGAAAATTATTATTTTTACATCACGTGTACGTGAGTGCACTATAATTGCGATCTGATATTGATCGATTGAGAATTTGATCTGTTTTGCTCTTGGCCAGCAGGCAAAAAAAATTATAATAATAATATAGAATAGAATTGAGTATCTGCTTATTATGCATCTAGGTAATATTCCTAAATTGACTCCAGAAGTCGAAACTTGTCCGGAGTGTGTACAACGCAGCCCTTAAGAATATATGAAATAGTAAAAATATTCGAATGGTTTCACGTGTTTGGGACATGATTTTTACATTACTCCTAATTCAAAAGCAGGAATAATATTTAGTGATGGATTGATCTGATTCAATGATCTACCAACATAATTGAAAAAAATATCATCGATATTTTCATTTAAAAAGGAATGTTGTAAATATGTGAAATCTCAAAATATATTACGGATTGAACACTAGAAATTGTGTTATCTCCATACAATCTTTTTTATTTTATGTTATTGATTTCAAATTATACTGGATTGTCATAATTTTTTAGTGTGATAGTTTCAACTGTGTATGTTTTAATAATAATAATAATAATAATAATAATAATTTTATTCTCCAAAAAGACAATACAAATATTGTATAGGAGTGGTCGTTAATCTAAATTAAAAATAAACAGTATTTAATAACATTCAGTTATTTGTAAAATATATATATATATATACAAAGCAGGAAATTTTTTTTTGGGTATAGCAGCAAGCAAAACGTGTACTCTTTTAACACTATATTTCCGATATTTCAACAGTGAATACTGTCATCTTCAGGGAAGCTACAAGTAACAAGCAAAATTGTACGATTAATGGAAAGAAAACTTTGAAGAAGAACCACTTACTGTGTTGATGAGAATGATTGCTATGGATGTAATATTAAAAATTATAAACAACATGTCATGTAAGTCACATGTGACAAAGATGAACAAAACACATTAAAATACGTCAAACAATAAAAATATTAATATTAAGTCATTGTTATAAAATTTGTTTAAACATTTATTTGAATTATCTCCACACGTGGAGAGATTCAAATGTAACATAAGAAATTTGGTTAGGATTATTCGACAACAGACAGTTGACATTATTGACATTAGATGTCAGACACTTTTGAAGTGTGACACGAAACCACGAATTGGCCGCTGCTAGTGGGTGAAATTAACCAATTGTCTCAACTCAAAAGAGATGAAGTGTTCCCTAAGGGAGAATTATTTAAGTTATGTGTAATATTATTGTCGATGAGGAGTAAATATGAATAAATTTCACTTAAGTGATTAACGTCAGTTTTTTTATTTAAGCAAGAATCTGATTGAGAGATGAAAGCCATTTCCATGAAAAGTCTTTTAGTGGTATTGTTTTCTTTAGTCAAAATTTTAGTATTACTATAATTCATGTTATGACCAGTGCTATTAACATGTTCACTTAATGCACATCTTTCAGGATGGCATCTACAGTCACTTTTATGTGCAGTGATTCTATCTTTTAATGTCCTCGAAGTCTGACCTATGTAAGTTTTATCGCAATTCGAGCAAGGAATACAATACACCAACTGTGATTGTGAAGTTAAAGGTGTTTTATCTTTAACTTTGGTAAAAATGGAATTAATTGTTAATATTGTTTTATTTGCAATTTTTATGTTCTCAAAAACTTTGAAGATTCTAGCAAGCCTGGGTGAGACATCTGCGATATAAGGAAGAGAAGTGAAAAAATATTGGATTTGGATCCTATCTGCATCATTTGTAGTAGTGATATTATTTTGCGAAATGTTATTGATATTATTTAATGAATCATGTGTGTCTATGGTAGACGTACTGTATAAAATCTTTTTTAATAGTGAAGGAGGATATGAATTATCAATGAATAAATTATATAAGATTTTTAAATTTTGTTGATGAAAAGAGGAGTCAGAAATACAGAGTATTCGATGTTTCATTTGTTTAACCAAATTAACCTTCATGGATTGTTTATGGTATGAGTGATAGTTCATAAATCTTCCACTACTTATGGGTTTTCTATACCAGTCAATGACTAAGGTATTGTCCACTGTACGACGAAATTTTGTGTCCAAGAAGGGAACACTATGTTCTTCGTCTTCACGTTCTATGGTGAACTGTATATACGGGTCATAACTATTGAATACATCAACTACTTCTGTAGTTCCGTGATGTGGTAAGGCTATAATCAAGTCATCCACATATTTTTTAATGAAAAACAATTTGAAAGGTAAAACTTTTAGGACTGTATCCAGTATGTCATCCATGACATACATAGCAAGGATGGGACTAATTTTTGCCCCCATAGGGGTTCCAAAAGTCTGTTTGTAAAATTTATTATCAAATGAGAAATAAGTATTATTGAATAAGAAAGTAATAAGATCAAAGAAAGTTTCTTTATCAACACTACAATGATTACTGATACTATCCCATCTTTTATCAATGGCTCGTATACAAGCATCCAAGTAAACATTACTAAAAAGTGAGACTACATCCAAGCTCGCTATAACATAGCCCTCGGGGAGTTTCATTTTATTGAAAATTTTTGAAACCTCAAACGAGTCTTTAATATAATATTCATTATCAAAATCATACGATAATGTATATATATATATATATATATATATATATATATATAGAAAGGGTAGTCGTTGCTGACTAGTTAAGAATATATTACAAACAAAACACATGTAAATAACAAACAAAACACAGAGGATTTACAAATACTATTATAGTGCCTGGTCGACTTTATAATAGCATCTATCAGTTAAAAATTGTTTAAGTAAGACATTTTTTAAAACGTGGTAAAGTTTGACTATTTCTTACATGGTCTGGTAATTTATTAAATAATAAAGGACCCAGTGAATTAGGGCAGTTTTTAGATATTTGAACCCTAGAAAAAGGTATATTCAGCTGAGTTTTTATTCTTGTGTCATGTGTATGAATGCTGGATCTGGTCGGAAAGCTGTTATAGTTACTGAATATATAAATACAAACTTCAAAGATAAAAAGTGACGGTAGCGTCAAAATTTTACAGGTTTTGAAAACATCAACACAACTTTGTCGAGATGGTAAGCCAAACATTACTCTGAGTATTCTCTTTTGCGCAACAAATACATTATTTGCTCCCGAAGACCTTCCCCAAAGGCAGATGCCATATCGAAGTCTGGAGTCTACTTGAGCATAGTAGAGCATCAGCAACTGATCATTCGACAGAACTGTTCTCAAATTAAGGAATTGGTAGGACACAGAATTCAGTTTATTGATTAAAATTCGACAGTGTTCTCCCCAGGAAATATGTTCATCTATGTATAAGCCAAGAAATCGTGCGGTCTCATCTACTGACTGTGAGTCACCAAAAACAATGTCACTAACTTCTTTTTGTCTATTATGAAAGCGAATACACTTTGTTTTATCTGTATTTAGATAAAGTGAGTTAGCTCTGAACCATTGGTCCATTTCGAAGGAAATTTTATTACATTTCTGCCGTATACATGATTCAACCCTATCTGATATAATAACTGATGTGTCATCAGCGTAAACAATAATTGAGCCGTTACAAATCTTCACAATATCGTTGATATACAGTAAAAATAAGGTAGGCCCCAGGACTGAACCCTGAGGAACTCCTATTTCAGAATATTCAATACACGATGATTGATGGTTACCAATAGTGACATATGGTTACTACGCTTACTCAAAAAACTTGTTATCCATTCATGAGTGACACCACGGATTCCGTACCGAGACAGTTTACTCAATAAAATACCGTGACTGATGCAATCGAATGCCCTGCTGAGGTCACAAAATACCCCAACAGGACACTCGCCCGCATCAATGCACCTAATAACTTTAAGAACATATGAGTGAATTGCAGTTGTGGTCGATCTATTTTGCACAAAACCGTGCTGGTCTTCAGTTATGATATTGAAATTATTGAGAAAGGATAACAATCTCTCCAAGAATGACAATTCAAATATTATGGAAAAGATAGAAGGCACCGTAATTGGTCGATAGATACTTATTAGGGAAGAGTCGCCTTTTTTATATACGGGTGTAATTTTACCAGTTTTCAAAGGTTGCGGAAATATTCCATTTGCAAATGACAAATTTATGAGGTGGACAAGTGGTGCCATAAGGTGTTTAAGAACACGTTTAACTATCCTATGGGGTACCTCATCAAAACCTGAGGAAAATTTATTTTTCAATCTTCTGTTGAGCATGACTAATAGTTCACGTTCGTTATAGGGAAGGAGGAAAAAAGACCGAGACTGTATTTCAATATTATTTAAATACTGATTAGCTACAGCTTCATAAACAGATTCAATTTGTGAGACTAATTTGAGGGGTTCATTTTTGAAAAAACTGCTGAATATCTCAGAGATTGCTTCAGGTGACTCGCATATTTCATTGTCGAATTTTATGGATGAGACTGATTGTTTACATGATTTGTTAGTTAATTCATTCACTACACTCCAAGCTGCCTTGACAGGGTTGTCGGAATTATTTATTTTCTGTTGAAAGTATTGTTTTCTTGAATCATATACTAAAATTTTGTGCTTTTTAATCATTGTAAAGAGCATGTTGCTAATAAATACAATATATCACAGAAAATAATTTTTCCATAGCATTAAATGTTAACTCAATTTTTTTAATATATCATGGTATTGTGGACACTTGAAATAATAAATACCCATTGAAAAGAAATGTGTAAGTCTATTATTCAAAAAGTCATACTGTTGTTAATGCACCAATTTTTTTCCAGTTTCCGTTTTTTATAAATAACGACCTAAAAATTTAAATAATTGACAAATGAATTGTTGGCTTCCTGGAGCACTTCAAATATATCAACTTGAGAAGATCACATGATAAAAGTTTATAATTTCATTTATTGTAATTTTTTATACCTAAAGAAAAATTAAATATCCAAAAACTGTTGTTTAATAATTTTTATTTGACGAATATTTCATTATTGTTATTTTTACATATAACAATGGCAGTAATTGAAACTGGTTACAATTTTTTGCAGTCATTTGTTTATAAATTGGTTAAAAACAAATATAATATTAAAAAATTTCCTCTGGTTCCCATATCTTCCATTGATACTAGTAGTAAAGTTTGGACTTACTGTATCGAAGGTTTCCGATGAATCAATGAAAATACATAGAGGAGTTCTCATTCAGTCTAGGCTAGAATAAATTTCAGGGTTGAGATTGAGGATTGCAACTTGAGCGCAGAGCGCAGATGCCTTTACAAAATCCAAATTGTTTTTCAAAGAGCAATTTTACTTTTAAAGGTATTCGGACAGACGTTGTTGTAAATTTTCTACAAATATTTTGGCGAAGTTAGTTATCACCGAAATGGGTCTGTAGTTGATCACATTTTTGCGGGTTTGTAATTATTTGTTACGCTAAGTTTTCGCCAAGTGTTTCTGCAAAAGAATACATATCGTAATTATAAAAATAAATAGTTCACTGATTACGCTCATAGTGCTAGGTATTCAGTTAAAATATGAAGAAAAAAGTTCATGAATATTCTTTTCAGGCGTCCACGTCGGAAGAGGAATCCAGTAAGAACTGAAACTCTGACGCTGGGATTCTGATTCGCTCCCAAAATAAAAGTGTAGTAATTTTCATAACGACTCTGGAAATGAGGATTTCCCTGTGTGTGCATGAGAAATTCCCGTGGGAGGCGAATAGGAACACGTAGGACGTGTAATGCACTGTAGCTCTCTGAAAACAAAAAGCCCTGAAACATTTTTGGAATTTTTATTTTGAATCATGAACGAACGAAAACCTATCTTTATCTTCAAATGTTACTGAACGAATTGCTTATATATTGAATGATCATCTAGGTTTATATTTATACTTCCACTCATTGAATGGTGAAACAGCCATTGTGTACTTGTATGCCCGATTATCTTGAAAATCAGTTGAAGTCAGAGTTGAAGTCATTATAAATGTGAAATACTTATGCTTCAAGTTATGTTTCTACCAATATGCCAGCATTTAGTGACAGAACAAGTCGAAAGAATACGTGAACCAGAACTTTCACATGAAGAACTAGATCATCTTCAAGTGGCCTTGAGATTAAATGGATACAGGGGCCAAGTAACCGACTGGTTAGCAACATTGTTTCAATCACTCCGGCTGCCAGTTGGTGATGGTTCAAACCATAGCGACTGCAGACATTTTTCTGATGGACCGAGAAATTGCTAGGAATCGCACGTAAAAAGGCAAGTCCTCGTTAATCCTTGGCTCGCACAAGTTTCGACTTCTGAGGGCTGCCATTCGTAAGGATACGACAGCTGGTTGATGAAAAAACTGTTATAACAATTTATTTAACAATACGATGTACCCGAGAAAAACTTTGCAACGATGAATTGAATTTTGCAGCATAATGGTTTGTACCAGAGCATTCACCAATTTTTTCATCAAAACCGGCATTTTTTTAATATTTGGCGAAGGTCCACATGAAGCAATTCATGAAGATTGTAATAATAGCTATGTACCTTAATCTATTTCAAAAAATTTAGTGATAGGCGTTATATCAAAATACTTCAGAAAGAAAATATCGTCGTAGTGAAACGAAAACTGCTCCTGGAATATTTTGCTGTTTTATTATTTTCAATCTAAATTGTTGTAGTGTGCAGGTGAAATCTATATGTAAAAAAAGAACAGTGAGTTTTTGAACTGTAACGAATTGAAAATAAAAAATCTCAGAACTAGAAAACTAATCTATTTCACTTGGCGTTTGTGCCACTCTTCACATTCTGGACACAAGGACGGTTTATTTGAGCATCCTTTGCATCTAGTGGATGTTTTTTACAAAAACCATTTTTTGTGCACATTTTGCATCTCAAAACACATAGCTAATGTTTACCATAGCATCGATGCCAAAATACCAAAGACAAATAATAGATAGATAGATATTCATTTGATTACGTTATGTAAAAATACATTTGTAGCAAGTCATTGCATTTCATTAGTTATTGCACAAACTTAAAAAAACTGTCATTCAGCTTATTGCACTGAAAATATAACAGAAAAAATTGTCTGATACCGTCTATTAGTTATTTACATATACACATACGTACACTGATGAATATATAAATGAAAAAACATAGAAATAAAATACAATTGAAGTGCAAAAACGCAAATACAATCGCGAAACCATGTATACAAATAGTTAAAATAGTTGAAATTCAATGCAATATATTTTCAATTATTGATTCCTGTATGTCAACACACAATGTATTTATTATATGTCCATGAGAGACCTCGCAAATTCTTCTACAGAGTAGAAACAGTGTTTTAGTAGGTAATTTTCAGTTTTTTTTTTTGAAATTGTTGATTGGTAGCGAAGTTATCTTCTTCGGTAATTTATTGTAGATCTCTAGACAAAAGAGAATTGTTTTCCGGTTTTGTAAGTCGATAATACTGTATTTTCAGGAGATTTGATGAACGTGTTTTGTAGTTGCGAGACTCTGACATCAGTGGAAAATTATGTTTGTGTTTGTGAATATCATTCAGCGAATAGTATATAAACAAACACGGTAAGGGCATTATTCCATATTCACCAAACAAGGGTTTGCAATGATCATTAAAATCAGCTCCAGATATTATCCTAATACATTTTTCTGCAGTGTGAAAATTTTGTTAGCCGTACTTGCGTTACCCCAAAGGATGATACCGTACGTTGAGTGGGAGTGCACAAGTCAATAGTAGGCGGAAAGCAGCGTGTTAATGTTCAGAACCTTTTTTAGTTATCGTTACAGGAAGATATAACTTTATATTTCAGAGCATATATGATTCACGTATTCCGACCAATTGAGTCTATGATCCAAGATTATGCCCAGTAAGAGTTTCCATTCGCAACCTGGTTGCTGGTAAAGATAGTCATATGTTGGGTTTTTTCTCTATTTAATTTGAGGTTGTTGGCGTTGTACCACGTTTCGGCTTTGTTCTCTGCATCCTCAATAGTAAAATTTAAGTTCAAAAGATTTTTGTCAGTGTCAACCAAGGTAGCGTCGTCTGCAAATAAAATGATATACTTTGGAAACAGATAGAAAAACAGGTCGTTGATGTAAATAATAAAAAAAAATTAAAATAGTGTGCAAATCTTTTTTTTGCTGACTCTTTGGATATCTATTGGCACCATTGACTTGGCACTATGGTTGATGAAAAATTATGTTCATTTCTCAGATGTAGTGAATTACCAAAGTTCTTTTTAAATATATTTTACAAACCTGATATACTTATTTATTACTAAGTGAATACAATAGTTATTTTTATTTTTGCACAACACGACCAAATAACACTGGTGCCATATGGTCATTTGAGAAGAAGTGGCAAGGACGATTTCTCTAGCTCTAGAAGCATAACTTGACTAAGCGCAATTTTACTTTTTCAGCACCCGGGTATCGGTGTTTCCGAGAAAATTATTTGGTACCTTCATTTTTATTATTGGTTTATTTGCACAAAAAATATTGAGGTCCAAACAACGACGTACTGATTTTTAATGGTTTGGTTCAGTTGATACATAAAATGAATAACACTTCGAAATAATCTCTGAATTCTTGTATGGAACACACTACTCTGAACTAGTAGATTTAATGAACAAATTCACTTGTTCCAAGTTCTGCAGATACACTCGTTAGAGATTGGATTTACTACAAAGTGCACCTTTCGTTCAGCCGAGGCAGCTCTAAATAGAGCTTTAATGATTCTCCGTTCATATAATTACTTCCAATTTGTTCCGATTGTGATCGAGAGCCATTAGTTTCGCCGAGAATAGTAATTGCAATTGGAATAACTGATTGTGGAATATGAACGGAAATCAGACATAATGGAAGATTGAAGAAATCTTATGATTTTATTATTTTACAGGCTTTCACTTTTATAGTTTCACCTGTCCCGGTGTCTGTAATCAAATATTGCAAGTAAAATTTGACTCACTTCTAGTCTTCCGATCAACTTGAAATCTGGCAGAAATTCATATTTCCGGTGAAAATAGTTTGGAGCCAAAAGATTTTGACGTGATGTAGTTCAGCTGGCTCATACGAAACATACCAAATTCCTCTGCTGCCTTCACTTATCACCAAATGAACCTTTCTATAGCGACATCTTCAAGTTTTTTTCACTAAAATTAGACATCATTCAGAAAACCATCAAATCAAATCAAATTTATTGTTTTTAACTATGTTAAAATATCATCTGTCACAGCCTATGTACTTTTATATTTTCTCTTCATCTTTCGCGAGTTGGAAGGATGAGGATCAGGACAGCCAGTTGCTTGCCGAGCAATGAACTCTCACCAGTCCACCACTCGGTTGCAACGCCTAGCCGAACCCTAATCCTCCTGGCGGAAGACACTTGGAACGGCTCCCACGTTCTAAGTGGGCATGTCCGTATATACCCTAAGACAAGTTGGTAATGAGCAGAATGCACGCCACCTGCGATGCTTATGCGTGGATCGGGAGAAGTTCTAAACAGAGACTGAACGAGCTAGATCAATGTGGCCAGTGGTATGCAGGAGAAATCCCGGAAAAAGCTCACAGCAAAAAACCGAGTTTAGAGATTGGTCTTACTTTAACCCTTGGCTGCCTTTTACAGGCCCGGTTCTTCGTAACGTTCTTGGAAAAGATCCAGAGCTTGGTAGATAAGGCCCCCGTGTTCACTGGGGGCGTTGTCATACTCCCTAATGCGAGTGAGATTTCTCGTCAGGGGGCTCGTTGGTAGGAAATATTTATAAAAGTTATATGATAACTTTCTAATATATGTCGGAACTGAGTCGACGTCGCTGATTTCCCTGAGATCAACCAGGCGAATGTATCTGTCATTGTTTGTGATAATACGAAGTATCTTGTTCTGCATTCTGTCCAGCCTCGAGAGAGGCGTTGGGGCCAAACTACAAAACATAGGACAAGCGTATAACATTGCGGGTCTGATAATCTGTTTGTATATCAGGAGCTTATTCTCTAAGCTCAGCTTGGAGGTTCTGGCTATCAGAGGGTAGGTTCGCTTCACAGCAGCCCCCGCCCTCTGGATAGCCAGAGTGATGTGCTTACCGAATGTCATACCCTTGTCCAGTACTACTCCCAGGTATACTGGACTTCATACCACGAGGAGGGAGCGTCGAAAAGCATCGCCTCTTCGTGAAGTTGACGATCTCGGTCTTCCCCACGTTGACCTTGATTTCATTTTTCTCTATATACGGCACGACGGCGACGTCCCAATCCAAATGGATTTGGATCTTTTGAGCAGCGACCACGCTTGAGAATGAATGTGTGTATAATGCTGTGTCATCCGCATATCGCAGCATTCACTCTTTCGGACCGTGGAAAGTCGTGTGTGTATATAGTGAATATAAATGAGGAGTGGTGTTCGAACCCTACGGTACACCTGATTCGACACGGTATCTCCCGGAAAGATTGCTATTCACCCTTACCGCAAAGGACCGTCCTGTAAGATAGGAGTCGATCAATCCAAAACCATCCTACAGATGAAGTAATCTTACTGGGAGATTTCAACGTGCATAACTCTTCCTGTCCCAAATTTTCCAACAAAACAGTCAAGACAGGTCGTCAAGCTGAGGCCTTTAGACGCTATAGAGATTTTTTCCCCACAAAATAAAAGACGCAAATGGCCTATAATAATTTTTATAAGATAGTTCGGTAATGTAAACCCCAGTTTTCACCCCAGCAAAATCGCTTTGTGGAATTTTTTAAACAAGCAATAGTGAAAACAATTATAATTTTTTGTTTCTTTTGGAAATATTTATTTATTTATTGAAAGGAATTCAAACAGGTTCCATAGGAGTCGATCAATCCAAAACCATCCTACAGCTGAAGTAATCTTACTGGGAGATTTCAACGTGCATAACTCTTCCTGTCCCAAATTTTCCAACAAAACAGTCGAGACAGGTCGTCAAGCTGAGGCCTTTAGACGCTATAGAGATTTTTCCCGCACAAAATAAAAGACGCAAATGGCCTATACTAATTTTTATAAGATAGTTCGGTAATGAAAACCCCAGTTTTCACCCCAGCAAAATCGCTTTGTGGAATTAATAAACAAGCAATAGTGAAAACAATTACAATTTTTTGTTTCTTTTGGAAATATTTATTTATTTATTGAAAGGAATTCAAACAGGTTCCTAAGAACCGAAGAAGAAGAATTTTAAAAAAATTTTGTCGTAATTAACTTTAAGAAAATAAAATATATACAGCCATTATCACTAGAGAAAAACTTTGAAAACAATTTTTTTCCGTTACTAAAGATACCCATTTCAAAAATATTTTCAACGATACTGGGTGTTTTATAAAAGCGGGTCGACTCGGAGACGAGTTTTTTTTAAATAGAACACTCAGTATTTTTTAATCGAAATCTATTCCACTAAGGTTTACCTATACATCGCTGTAAAAAAATTGAAACCGATTGCGGCGTTGCCAAGTTATAATTGATAAACCTATTTTTACCACTATTGAAGTGTCATGTTGAATTGGCCATGGAATATTCATTTATACCAATTTTTAAAATATTTTTGACATACAGTAGTAGCAAGGTATCACGTTCACCAATCCAGTAATTTTTCAACATGATCCTGTACATGGTGCTGAAATTTGCATTTTGAATATTGTAAGAGTCAGACGACGTTCATTGGAATTTTTCAAATGGAACATCCTGTTTTTTTCTTCTCAAATTTATTCCGACATCTTTCGCCTATTTATCGTTGAAAAAAATCAAAATTGGCTGCGGCGTTGTCAAGTTATGAGTAATTTCTTTATGTTTATCACTATCTCAGGGCTATAAGGCATGGTTCCTTTATTTGATTTGATTGTGGGAATATTGCCTGCCACATGACAATCGAGGTTCTACATAGATCATACTGGTATTTTTGCGATATGTGCATTGTCCAAATTTGAAATATTCCGTAATCTTGTTACTTATGATTTAAATCATATGTACCTATGTGAAACAAACAAACATGTCAAAAGCAGCGTCTGCTTTTAAAACAGTGGTCTGAAGGCCGTCAAAATAGAGGTCTAATGGCAGTTCAACCACTGGCCTGCTCAAACATTTGAACATAATTCAAAGTGTTTCTGTTTTAATTACATTCTTCAGTTCAGAGCGTCAACCCATTATTTATCATCTAGTCTCCCAAAAATCACAATTATACACTGAAAAATACCTGGGTGGGATTATGAACACTCGATAAGAGAGCTGTCACGATACGTAGGCAAGAACGATGGTAGTTCCCGATTCGAAACGAAGACGAAATCATGAAATTTCTTTGAATAGAGATATAATGGAATTATATCTACCATATAGACCATTGATATCGACTCAAGTTGCAATATATTTTGAATTGTATTCGTTTTTATAATCGAAAAAATCTGACATATGTCAAACTTACAACGGATCGAGTGTTCGTAATTGCACCCCTGAAATATTCACACACACACACACACACACATGTAAATCTTCAAAATTGTTCCCTACAAGTATCTCTGCGCGTACTACCTTCTCAGTTAGCCATGAAAAAAAATTGATCGTTTTGTTGACACTTTCGTTCAATTCAGTTTCGAAAATTTAAAGTGTTTGATGTTAAGTGTTTGAAATGAATTATTTTCAAGAAGAATTGATAAGCATTGTGTACACTTTGGGAGTAAGCCATGGTGATTGTCTGTTAGCTTCTAGAATATTTCCCAAAACTTTCCTCAGACCCTTAAGAAATATGCTTCAGAAAATTGAAAGATAGATTTGAGCGCACAGGAAGTGTAAATTATGTAAAATTTATGAGGGAAAAAACTGTTTTGACAGAAGAAAATGAATTTGCAATCGCTTTATCAGTAACTGAGAATCCGACATTAAGTGTTAGAGAAATAAGTAAACATTTAGATATTAAGACATCATCAGTAGCGAAGTCCCTCAAAAAGCATAAATTTCATCCATACCATCTTCAACTCCACCAAGAACTTACAGAAAATGATTTTGGAAGACGAGTTACATTTTGTCAATGGGCACGAAACAAAATAAGAGAAAACCCTTAATTTTTCAAAAATGTGCTGTTCAGTGATAAATCAACATTTCACAGAAATGGTTTTGTTAATCGTCATAATTTTCACTATTATGCTACTCAAAACCCGCATGCAGTTCTAGTTTCTAACTTCCAACATAAGTGGTCGCTCGATGTTTGGGGATGTATATTCCATGATTACGTTATTGGGTCGTTTTTCTTCGAGCAGCATTTTACCGGGGAGAGATTTTTGCGTTTTTTACAAGGTGATCTGCCCAACTTACTTCAGCATATCCCACTGGTGATTCAACAGGACATGTATTTTCAATTGGATGGTGTACCTGCACACTATCATTGAGAAGTTCGGAACCATATTGAACAATATTTTCCTCAAAAATGGATAAGTCGGAGAGGACCAATCCAATGGCCAGCGAGATCTCCCGACTTGACCAGTATGGACTTTTTTTATGGGGTCACGTGAAATCTATGCTTTATCGCATACCTGCTACCACCATTGATGACATGAAAGAAAGAGTTCGGGATGCCTTTCGATGTATAACACCGATCATGTTGTTCAACGTAAGGGAAAATTTTAAAATGCGACTTGAGGCTTGTATCCATCAGGATCGAAGACATTTCGAACAACTTCTGTAATGAGTTTTTATTTGCTTTAATTCCTCTATTACTTGTTTTTCTTTTATCTCAACCTCAAACATTATTATTTGGAATACTTCGAATAAAAACATCTCGACATAAAATATGTATTACTTGGCAACTTCTACAATACAAACAATGGAGATTTGGAATGCGAGAATAAGGACAATTTTTTGAAATTTGGGAAACTTTTATTGTCTTTATTCCCGCAATCCAAATCTCCATTTAACTTGAAGGAGGCAAACTCTACATAATAATACAAACAATATTCCTTTACTATGCGGGTTTCGGGTGGGAATTCAGCAAAATTTTAAATAAATTCAAGGTATATTTGATTGTTGCGATGTTTGACAGGCCACTACACAAATAATGGAAATGTATTTCGAAAAATGAATTCATAGTCTGCAAAAAGTCTCTGAGAAAGTAATATTTTGGGTCAATTTGTCAAAACCCACTCTATTTGTTTTAAATTCAAACTTGGAGAGCCTGTAACTGTTCCTATAGTAGAAAAATACATGATGGTCCATGTAGAAATTTGATTATACCATAGCAATGCAATATTTCCACAATACAAATAAATGAAAGAACTATGACATACAAATTACCCCGAAATAGTAGTAAACATAAGGAAATTACTCATAACTTGACAACGCCGTAACCGATTTTGATTTTTGTTTCAGCAATAAAAAGGCGAAAGATGTCGGAATAAATTTGTGAAGAAAAATACAGGGTGTTCCGTTTGAAAAATTCTAATGAACGTCGCCTGAATCTTACAATATTCAAAATGCAAATTTCAGCACCCTGTGAAGGATCATGTCGCAAAATTACTGGATCGTGATACCTTGCTACTACTGTATGCCAAAAATATTTTAAAAATTTGGATAAGTGAATATTCCATGCCCAATTCAACATGACCCTTTAATAGTGGTAAAAATCGCCTCAACCGATTCCAATTTTTTTACAGCGATGTAGGGGTAAACCTTGGCGGAATATATTCCGAATAAAAAATACAGGGTGTTCCATTTTAAAAAACTCGTCGCTGAGCCGTCCCGCTTCTATAAATCACCCAGTAATGTTGAAAATAATTTGAAAATAAGCAACATTTGTAACTGAAAAAGTTTTTCTTTTAAAGTTTTTCTCTATAGGTTATGGCTTTCGAGATATCGAAGAATTACGCAGTAAATGGACACACTGTAAATATTGATTCAATTCAATCAATATTGAATCTATTGAAGCTGATGTCCCAGAAGATCATTCGTTCAGTTATAGGCCTTTACGTAATATGAATATGAACAGATTTCAAATTGACCTTGAAGGAATTCCTTGGGATATGTTATACTCAATGGAAGACATATAAAGTTACATTCATCACAAATAGTTTATTGCGATTATTTGATCGTCGTGCGCCTGTCCGGTATATGAAGCATAAAAATAGACCTTACAGCCCGTGGATCACATTCAATATACGCCGAATGCAAAAACTCAGAAGGGAAGCACTGAATAGATATAGGAATACCAAAAGTCCTGAACATAGAGAGTATTATAAGAACTTGAGGAATCTCACAACCTCTGCTATAAGAGCCGAAAACAAAGCGTACTTTAATGATAAATTCAAAAATCTGAATCAAAGGCAAAAATGGCAGGAGTTAAAAAAAACTCAATATAAAAAACAAAGTAAAAGCTGCTCTACCAGAGGCTTTGCGGGATGTTGATGAACTCAATAAATATTTCACAGAGTCATGTAAAAATGATGATGATCCAACTGATGAACTAATTGATCAGTATGCTAGTGATAGGCTGAATAACTTTTTTACCTTTATTCAAATAGATGATGAATTTGTTTTAGAAACACTGAAGAACATTAAATCGAAGCCCTTTGGTTGTGACAAACTTAATATCACATTGATATTATTATGTTGTCCTCATATTGTACCTCATTTAACACATATTTTATATTCATGTATACTCAACTCATATTTTCCAAATTTGTGGAAAGAAGCTATCATTAATCCGTTGGTAAAAATCACCTCTCCTACAGAATTAAACCATCTCCGTTTAGTTTCGATTTTGCCTGTAATGTCCAAAGTACTTGAAAGAGCAATCGAGTCTCAAATCGTACCTTTTCTCAACTCCATTGATTTTTTACCTGAAAAACAATCTGGTTTTCGACCGGGATACAGTTGTGATACTGCACTTGCTGATGTCACAGACGATGACTTGAGAGGAACTGATGTAAATAAGCCAACTGTTTTGATACTCTTAGACTACACCAAAGCGTTTGATATGTTGAATCATAAAATTTTATTAACAATTTTAGATCACATTGGTTTTTCGAATCGGGCTTGCAGATTAATTGATTCATTCTTGAGCAACAGATTGCAGAGGGTAGTTTACCAAAATAAAATATCAAGATCATTAGTTGTTAACTCAGGGGTACCTCAAGGAAGCATTCTGGGTCCACTACTCTATTCGGTATATACCTCTAAATTTGTGACATCGATAACTAATTGCAATTATCACTTATACCCGGACGATACCCAACTATACTTTTCCCTCAACCCTCCAGATGTACGAGTAGCACAAGCAAATGAAAATATCAACGATGACTTACAGAAGCTATTTGAGATATCCAGCCGACATTTACTCAAACTAAATCCAAAAAAATCTTTGGCTTTACTTTTTTGTAATGAAAAAATAAGGGAAAAATTGGAAGCTAGTCTGTATATTCATCTAGATAATGAACTTATACCATTTAAAAACTCCTGTAGAAACCTTGGTTATCGATACGAAGTTAAAATTCACAGAACATGTAACATCAAAGTTGAGAATCGGTTATGCTAAATTGAAGTTAATTTACTCACATCGAAAATTCCTGAATAAAAACACCAAAAAAATGTTATGTGACTCAATTGTCCTCTCGCATATGAATTTTTGCGATACTATATATAGACCATTTTTGGACAGTCATGATGCTAGGCGAGTGCAAAAACTACAGAACTCCTGTCTGCGGTTAATATTCGGTCTCAGACGAAGACAAAGAATAAGTCACAAACTGCCTTAAATCAAATGGCTGAACATGTATAATCGTAGAATACTTCATGCAACTATCCTCTACTATAAAATTATAAAAGTTAAACGTCCACCATATTTATTTAGAAAAATAATTTTCAGAAGTCACGTGCACAACTTGAATATTCGGAGAAGAGAAATTGTAACCATACCCTCACACAGAAAAGAAATCTTTAAACGCTCCTTTACCTACTCCTCAGCGAACCTGCTCAACAAATTTCGAATCACTGACTTCTCAAAATCGATTGTATCGTTCAAACATGTAATGAAAGAAAGGCTTTCCCAATATTGATATTTCAAGATTTTTTCTGTATTCTGTTAAATTATTTTGAATGTGTTTTGTTATTTAGTTTTAAGATTTTAGTTTTCACTAGGCTTCAACAGCACCTGATTTCGCATCAGAAAGCTGAATTTATAAGCCGTTTAATCTCAAATTCATGTTTCAGATATTACTGGATTTTTGTTTTGTTTTTTTTGTGAATTTGGAATAATAAACGTCTTATTATTATTATATCTCAAAGATTATTCAAGGAATCGTTTCACAGTCGATGGAACTTTTGTAGAGATTTATAAAACCTACAAAATGAAAAAAGTTGATATTCATGGCTGAAACAGATGTTTAACAAAAAATTATGGATGGCATCGACTCGATGATACATGGTTCCACAAAACTATCTGTCGGAAATGTTCATATTATTTACTAAAAGGAAGATATTAAGAGTAGGAAGTTTTCAAACTGACATCCTGTAAATGTTTCAACATATTTCAACCACACAGCGTTGAATGTATTATGTTTATTATGCTTATTATTGAATTGTCAATGCAGATGCAAGGGTGTCACCCACAGAAAAATATTCGAGCCAATCGTCTTCTTCAGCATTCAGCTGAATAACTTGAAAGAAACTCATTTACACTAATGAGCTCGTTGAAAATGTAGGTTCAGACAGATCATAGGAATAAATCATGGATTCAACAACTGGATTGGATAGAGCTGAATCAATACATACACACGCTACCGATTTGAATAAAATCCAATGAAACGAGCAAGCTTTCTGTATCGAGAGGCTCCAAATTGGCAGATCTCTATCGAAATGTCCTGCTTCGAGCGATTTTCTATATTCAGTTATTCATTCTTCGGTCAGAAGTTATCTGTTCCTGATTGAATTTTACGTGGCACCGAGGAAAAGAAACAGATCAATTCTGGAATATAACATGATGGGTACAATATTGAATTGTCTTGAATGAATCTGTGAAAAAGCAATTATCGCAAATTTTCCTTTTTCTTTTCCCGGAAACTTTTAGCAGATTGGTGGAATATAAAAGACATACCACCTGTGGCCTGAATGGAAAAGAAATTGATACGGAAGATTCTGGGCTACACATGGGCGCGTCGGGTGTTGTTAACAGGAAATAACATGGAATTGAATAACGCCAGTTTCGATATACGGGTTTTCCATTAGCAAATTTTTTCCTGGAAAATATACGGGAACAGTAGAAAATGTGCTTTAAAATGGAGAGAGAGAGATAAACATACATTATTATCAAAGAAAAAGAGTTCTTATTGACAGGAAAATGGCTTGAGAAGGTATTAACGGATAATAATAATTCTTTAGTCACCAAAAACACTTACAATAGATTTCGTCAAAGACAATCAGTACAAAGTGACACGTTCATATGTACCTAAGAATTAGTGGGTATACTCTTACATATATTATTGCACATGAAAACACATAAAAATATTATTGAAATAAAGAATAAGTCAAAGCTTTTGATATATAGCGTAGTATCTTAATTAATTGACGATCATTGGTTATTCAATCATGGGTGGAAATTGATAGAACCCTTAGAAGCCATTTCTTACATGAATTCTGCAATAGTTCTTTTAACGCTTTTCTGAATGTTCGATATTATTCCTTTTGTTATTTGGTTATTAATAGATAAACACCTTACTTGAGGATAAGTCTTTGGTAGATTATTATTGTTGATTACAAACTTGTGCCGATTTGTCGCAAAACCTCTGGAAGCTGCATTTTGAAACAAATTTTTCTTTACATTCAACGGAGGTATTTTTCCTTTGTTACATTGAAATCACTTTCACATAAATATAGTTTTAGAGGAATGTTACGAAAGCATTTTTCTGAATGAAAAACGCTGATGATATATTGTCGTGATATCGAGCAATGCCCTTTGAATTGTATTAGTGCATTGATCTAGTGTTTTGTTATTAACTGATTTGGTCATGACCGCAGATCATTATCAATTGCTAGTTTGATGACTAGCGAATTGTATGACCGTGACTGTGCACACCACATGAAAACAAAACATTTCTATCCATAAGGTGATTGGAGTTAGTGATATACTCCTATAGAGGAGAGAGCCCTGACGATCAGTTAGCCTTATAGTTCAAGTTCAAGTTCAAGTTCAAGTTCTTTATTTGTCATTTTTGATACAAACGTATATGTGACACGTCAATTTACATAGTGTGAAATAGTGAAATACAACACAAATATAAAATATAAAATACAGTCAAGAAGCAATTTCATACTCTTTGAGTGAATAAAAACAACCTGTTAGAAGATATTCCTTGAGTTTTTTTCTAAATTTGATGTAATTTTTCTCTTCCTTGATGTTTTGCGGTAGAAGGTTAAAATATTTTGTTCCTGCATAACGCGGCGACTTTTTATATTCCGAGTAGTTACATTTTGTGAGGTGGAAGTCATTTCTGTTCCGTGTGAAGTGTGTGTGGATTTCCTTGTTTTGCGTGAATGTTTGAGAATTTGAATTAATATAACTGAGTATTTTATAAAGGAAAATGGACGGTAATGTAAGGATATGTTATATGTATATAGGCTAGGCCCTTTAGGCCTTAGCTGTAAGTGTTGGTTTAGTAATAGTTTTAGGTAAGAGTTTTATTTGTTCCCTATTATATCATTGAATGTCCCTAATTTACAATGTGTATATAACTTTCCCCAGTCTCCCTGTTGTTCTATAATAAATGTTTATATTCCTTTGCTACCCCTTGAGTTTAATAGCTACCATCTGTAGCTACACCCCAAGTCGCATTTAGTATGAGGGAAAAAAACCCTTATACGGCTCAGGATGCTACCATAGAATAGAATAGAATAGAATAAATATTTATTCTTTTTGCCAATGTAAAATTTGGATAGAATACGTCACAGGTTTGTTGTATATATAACACTACAGAAAATACAATTATTAAGTAGAAATTGTACATGTCACCGGCGATGGCTTCAGATAAAAACATGAAAAAATTAAATAATTTTAAATGTAAAGATAAAAGACAAAACATTTTTTTTTTTAAATTTCCACCAGTAAGTTAGAAGCATATTTTATACATTCACTGGATTCAAGTTCACGTACTCATCAATTGTGTAAAAACAATTATCACTAAGGAACTTCTTGAGATGTCTTTTGAAAGCGATTGCGGTCGTTATGGATTTGATGTCCACTGGAAGTTTGTTGTATAAATGACTTCCTGCATAAATTGGAGATTTTTTATAAGAAGTTAAGTTACATTTAGCAGTGTACAGATTTGAATTAGTACGTGTGAAATAATCGTGGTTTTCAGAGTTAGTTTTAATTTTTATTTTGTTTTGGTGGGTGTATGAGAGAAGTTTGTATAGATAGATTCCCATTACTGGCAGTATTTCGTGTGTTCTCATGATATTTCTGCAGGTGTCTGTTGGCTTCATCCCAAAAATTGTTCTTAGGGTTCGTTTTTGTAAAGTAAATACCTTATACACATCGATACCTTGTCCCCATGCGATTATATTATAGGAAACTTTTGAGTAAAATAAAGCGTAATACACATTCACTAGATAATTTTGGTCCAGAGCATATTTCAATATACTCACTGCAAAGCAAGATGTGCCCAAGCGGGAACACAGTATATTTATATGTTGAGTCCAACTCAGACATTCGTCTATTGTGACTCCTAGGAACTTCGTTTCTTTAGTGAAATTGAGTTTATGGTTATTTATATGGATATTAATATCATGGGTATCAACTCTATTTGATTTTGATTTGAAAAACATACAAACAGTTTTCTTATAATTAATAATGAGTCTGTTATTGAAGCAGCCCTAGTCACGACAATATGCTTCATTATGAGTAATTTGGTTACCCCTGTAAAGAGGGATGAATATTAGTTTTCCCCAAGGAAAGAGATGAGTCCATGGATGAGAACAGGGATGTAGTATATGGAGTTTAAGATATTGTATGCAGAATCTAGCCCATATAAATATAATTTTGTATCATATCTGCCAAAGCTTGTAAAGATACGATGTGTGTTGAGTATCAATGTGAATTTTTGTTTTTTCAACCTGTCCAGGTACTGACTATCTTCATTAGGGACTTTTAAGAAATGAATTAATGTTTATGTAAAATCACGCCAAAAATGCACAAGGCACAGAAAACATCACAAATGCTAACATTCACAGGACACTTCTCCAACAGCAAAGCTTTCAAGAAGGATCATTACAATTGCACTAATATTCATTTTCTCAACCAGATAATTTTAGTGAGAACAAAAAGTATTTTACCCTTTCACCACACAAGTCATTTAATTCCTAGATGCGCATTTCGATAACAAAGTTATCTTCATCAGTAGGGATTACTAAACTAACTGTAGTAGTCTTATTTATATCAAATAATCAATTACCATTAGGTAATCTGTGTACAAGGAAGTGACCCTACCTTTAGGACAGGTACAACCCCACCCAATGAAAAATCCAACAAAGGCACTTAATTATTCCTTTACTTGTAACAAGTTAAATAGTTTGGAATTTAATGGACCATGTGCCAAATGTTCGAGGAAACGAACATTCGTAGATCTCTTTGTTTGGCCATAATATACACTATCGCAGTTTTGACAGCTAATTTCATAGATTCCTGATCTCTCTAAAGTTGGAATTTTATCTTTCGGATCACCTAACAACATCTGGAAATTGTTCGTACTGCTATGTACTAGCTGAAAGTTTGCGTCTCGGGAAATAGAGATGAGACCTCACGTTCACCGTGTATCGTGTGTAATTTTAATGAACTTTTTCCTGTCTTTAGGTTGTTCTAGTGTGGTTATTTGTCTTAAGGACGTTCTCGTTTTTCTTTTTCAATAAATTATCTACCATTTTCAGCGAATACCCGTTACTAATGGCTATTTCCTTAATGGTTTTTATTTCTCGTTGAAACCGTTCAACACTGAGTGAAAAGTTTAACCTATGAACACAGTGTGTAAAGATTGGAAACGATGTCTCGCATACGATTCAAGTTACCTCTGCCGTTCCGCAAGGCTCTCATAGTAGCCCACTACTCTTCAACTTATTCATAAACGATATTTCCGAAGTCATCAAGCACAGTCAGTTTCTATTATTTGCTGACAAACTTAAACTGTTCAAACCTATAAATTCAATTGATGATACAAATCTTCTACATGAAGATTTAAATAATATTAGTTCTTGGTGTTCTTCCAACAATATGTCATTAAATGCAAAGTAGTGTTTCAGTATAACTTTCTCCAAAATAAAATCGCCAATTGTTACTACCTACTGGATTAAATCTGACGCTGTAATGAGAGTCAACCAGATTCGCGATTTGGGCGTATTACTAGACAGTGGATTTACATTTCAAACACACATCAACAATATAACTTCCAAAGCCCTCGAGACACTCGGTTTTATTAATCGTTCTTCAACTAATTTTTCTTATTATACTCTGAAACTATTGTATTGTTCCCTCGTAAGAACTATATTAGAATATTACTCTATTATCTGGAACCCTTTATACATTTCACATGTAAAACAAATTGAAAGTGTCCAAAGCAAATTCCTAAGGGTGTGCGCATATAGAATGGGTTTTAAATGGGGCGAGTATCATTATAATGATGTAAGAAATATTCTCAATGTGCAAAATCTGGAAGATAGAAGAACAATGTTGGGCTTATGCTTTTTACACAACCTCATCTCAAATAGAAAAGACTGTCCAGCACTTCTCGAAAGCAATGATTTTAATATTTCTAAACGTAGTGAGTTGTTTCGGGTTCCTTTTCATCCTAGAAACTATGGGTTTCATAACCCGATTTCTAGAGTGATGAGGGATTCGAACCAGCTTGCTGATGAATTAGATCTGTTCGGAACACCTCTAGCTACCTTCAAGCTTAACCCTTAAATGCATGATTTTTTCTTTTTGTCAATAAAAAATATTTTTCATGTCAAAATGATCAGAGGAACATGGGAAAAATAATCAAAAAAATTATATTTCAATATTTTTTTCATAATTTCAACATTTTTTGTTGTTGCAGAAACGCAACATTGTGCACAAATACATATATTTTTCTTAGTGATGAAATCTTCTGAAACAATTATTTTTTTTGTTCAAACAAAGAACAACACCACATTTTTCGCAAATTATGTCGGTATAACCCATGCAACTTGGAAATTTGCACCTGGTCCTTTTCTCTGCATGGCCAATGTCCAACTTGATCGGTCCTTACATCTTTTGGAGAAATATGTTGTGCATTTCCTCTGTGCCTTTTAGCTTCAATAGCTTCTTCCAGACTATTACTTGGTCTACCTCGTTTGACAGCACTTTTAGATGCAACATTACACAAACAGTTTGCCACCTGGCTTCGAAATTTTGACTGTGGTAATATTTCTTTTTGTTTTCCATGCAAAGTCAAGACTCGCTTGTAGAGTAGCCAAGCGTTGACCATTCCTAAATCAAGTAAATGATAAAAAATCCGTAAGTACCATTTTCTACTTTTCAACTTGATCCTGTAACGTCCTATGAAACTATCCATTAGATCCACTCCACTCATATGTTGATTGTATTCTTGTATAACGTAGGGGCATTCCACATTTACATTTCCCCCTTCTTTCTCATCATAGCGTTGAACACTAGTTACAGGATCTTTACCAGCATATGTTGAAAGGAGAGTCACACATTTATTATCTCTCCATATCAGAGGCGATACGTCTATACCCTCTATAGTCGTCACGTACTCATCAGAGGTGCCACGTTCTTTCTTTTTTAGTTCACTTTCTGCTGGTAATTTGCAGTCTGGAATTCGGTTCCGTCTGATTGTTCCAAGAGATAATATACCTCTTTTGGCAAGATGGAGCATGAGTTCTAATGACGTGTAATAATTATCACAATACAATCTATAGTTTTTCATATCAGGAATGACCCGAGACAACCGAACAACAATATTGGCTGATGCACCAATGTCTGGTACATCGGCTGGTCTATTTCCTAAATTCTCTTGTCCTGAATATATTTCAAAACGATATGCAAATCCAGAAATACTAGCAAGTACGAATAATTTGAAACCCCATTTGTGGGGTTTCATAGGCATATATTGCTTCATGTAGTGCCTGACTTTTGTGGCACACATTTGTTCATCTACTGAAAGAGTAGGTTCTAGGGAAATACTGATAAACTTCTCATTCAGATGCTCAACTACTGGCCGAAGCTTATGTAGTCTGTCATGACCTGGACTATCACGTGGTACATGTTTAGAGTTATCATTGAAATGGATTTAATGTCTGATCTTTTCAATTTTGTTCCTGACAAGGTCATAGCCTATGTCACTGCTCCAATAAGATCTCACACTGGGCAAATGAACTATTGAGGTGTAGAAGCAAATACCCATGAACTGCTTTATATCAGTTACAGTAAAAAAAATTGAATTATTCGGATTTGTTTGAGTAGCGAATAAATTGGTCTGTTCCACAATATTCTCAACAAAATCATCACTGAAAAAATAAGAGAAGAAACTATATGGGGTTTCCAAAGCCATAACTGCAGGTGGAAGATCAGTGTCCCCATGAAATGCCAATTGCAGATCATTCAAATGAATACCCGATGATTCCACACCACTTTTCTTTTTGTAACCGTTTCTTTTTAGCCGACGAATTATTCACCGAGAGCTGCAGGACAGGTTGATTTTGATCTTCTGGTTCAACTTCTTCATCAACCTCATTGGAAGACTCTTCCGATAACGCTTCTTGAATATCGTCGTCTAGATCAACAAGTGTATCATCGCTTATATCTGCTTCACTTGGTGTATAATTTGGGTCAGCAACACTATCTGTATCTGAAAAGTCCAATCCATCCTCGCTGTCTGACCAATTCTCCCAAATTTCAGCCAATTCTTTCTCAGTAAGCGGCAGTTTTCGATCCATTTTGGTTATGAAAATTTTACCCCTCAATGCACAATGTTGCAAATCTGCAACAACAATTCAAAATCAATTATCACTATCAATTTACTATATGTGACATTTGTCATAAAATTATATCAGAACTACATACCTTATTGTACATCAACACAATATTCTTACGAGGTTTTCTTCAAAAACACTGTTATTATAGTTCCTTTTAATGCACCTGTACTCTAACCACCAAATGTCAATGGGTAACTGAATATTAATTCCACCATCTATGAACAAAATATTAGACTGAATATTTCGAATGGGATCATTGTAAATATGCAACGCTGTGCACTGACACCCTATAATAGCCATAAAGCATTTTTAGGTCAGATGAAATTCGTTGTTGCGAAATTGCAACAATATGCATTTAAGGGTTAAATTAAAATCCTTGTAGAATTCTATTTTCGTCTTAGCCATTTTTTATATTCGAAAACCTATTTAGATTCAAATGTAATATATTAGTATTTGTTTATATTTGGGTATTGTTAGGCTTAAGTGTATTGTATCACGATTTTTAATGTTTATTTTACTGGGGTTACCCGTTTACAATGAATAAATAAGAAATTTACACTCGCCATCTTGTGCTGAATGTGGTGGTTTGAATCAACGGGAATAAATCTGTTAGTGTTGGTTGGCTTTCTAAAATGTCTATTTCTAGACGTTCCCCATTCCTGATCACCAGTGTGTCCAAATTACTTGTGTGGTGAAGGGGTGAAATACTTTTTGTTCTCACTGAGTGACATCATTGATCAACTGGATTATTATGGAACGCCCTGTGCACTGAACCTACACTTTATGTAATTTATCAACAAGACAAGCTCTAGAGGACGATATTTTGATTGTATGGAATCAAGTTGTATTGATTTTATGTTGTAATATGAATGATTGCTGATAGACGAATATTGGTTATTTATTGTTTACCTTTACTATTGAATGTTGTGGTGGATCAGGTTATTTCATGTTGACCAAAATGAAATATTACACAAAGGCTATGATTCTGTTATGGGAATATACGAAACAGTTGAAAACGATATTAAAACCGTTTGTAAAATGAAATAGCATGTATAATATTATTTAAACTAGGTACTTCATTCAAATCAGTGACTAGTGAGTGACTCAACATGACTAATCAATTACCACTCATGTAATTGAATTCCATATCATGCTCTTTGATATGAATGTCCAAGTTTAATTCCATTATGCCATTTCATTAAAAGTTTGTTCCATACACGCGAATAAAAAATTAAAATTTATACGGATATCAATTCCTGTGACTATCCCGGTGTGTTATGAATAATTATGAAAAATAAAATTCCATTCGTACATAAAAGCAAAATGTCAACTAAGTATTACATGTCAAATATTCCACAGAAAAATTTACACTCATTAATTTCACCCAGGATACCCTGGAAATTTTTTGGGTTGTCATGGTAACTAAACAATTTTTTTTTTGATTAGCTGAAAAAGCGAGGTGTGAAATTTTCTATTATATTTGGGGGGTACCCATTGTTCATGGCTATCTCCATGAAGTGGAAACCTCAACGCCCCATTTTGTGCTGAATGTGGTGGTTAGAATCATAGGATATGAATCTATTAGTGTTGGTTGGCATTCTGTATAAATGTCAATTTCAACCCGTTCACCATTCATATGAATTGTCGACAGAAAAACTCTTATGCGATAACCATTTCGACAATTTGTAGGTAGGGGAATTTATACCAGATACGATAGGTCTCATGCAATTACAGGGTTTGTGTATTTTCGGGAAGCCGTACAATTTAGGGACTGTCGGGTTCAGAATATTTAATTTGAATTTCAGTGAATTATTGATGATCAATTTACAACTGTCTATTGTAGATTTCTAAGTGCGTATCCTTTTGGGTAATGGAAATTTAATTATATTAACGTAGGGCTCTGTCACAGTGAGATTTTCTATTCGGTTATAATAAGACGTTTTACCCAGAATTACAATTTTACAGACTTTATCTGCTTTCAAGTGAAGGATACCTTTCTCGAGTTTTCACCACTTTGTTTTTCTGTGATTTTGACTAATGTCAATGAAGTTATTACTAGTTTCATTTCACAAGCGTTCCGTAGATATTTTTCGTATACTACTGCATTCAATATCGGACAATAATGTCTTCTATTTGTGTTTTGGTATTTCAGATAAATTTCAAATCTCCATTTACTTCATCCGTGGTAAAAGTATCAAATGACTGGTTTTCAACAATTTCAATACTTTCCGATTTTACGACCATATAATAACATTATTATTCCATACCACCAATCGTTTCAATTTGATATTTTTATTGCTATATTTGCAAGCACACAGTTTTAATAAGTCATTTGTTATTAATGATACTGGCCCACTAAATTTAATACTGTTTCAGTTAATATCAAAAAAGGAATAACTATCTTTACCAAGAAAAACGGTCTAGATACACTAGTGTACCTACTTGACACTATTTTGATTATTGGTATACATTTTTCACTTCCGAGTTCTGTAGTGCAGTATTTGCTGCAAGTAAAGAAACAACTCTGGCAATAAAGTTATTACCACTGATCAAACTTTCCATAATTCAATCAAAGGCCTCAACGAAATATTTTTGATTTAATTCTATTTACTGCGGATAATTTACGAATCAATTGATTGAAAATTTTGAATTTTTGAGGGGTATGGGTGATTACCAAAACACAAATTTGGAAATTTGCCTGAGTGCTTTAACATGGTACGTATCAAGAAATTTGCTGTCTACAGGAAAAGTCTTCACTGAGTCATGGTTTATTTGTAACAACTGGTTTCGGCTTTTACACCATTATCAAGTATCTAAGAGAAGAGTTGCAATGCGTTCTTAGTATTTACGGGGTGTCCTGAAACTATAGTACCAAATTGAAGGCTTTTCTCGTAAAATAAGTAGGACCATCCTCATTTATCCCCACGTATCGTTCGTTGCAGAGATACAGGGTGTTGAATATGAAAAATTAATAGAAGGTTTCATTCATAACTTACAAATTTTTCAATAAAATATTCCTGGTTTTCTTCAAACACTGATATTATAATAATTTTGACAATTCTGTTATGTGTCGAAGAATATCGAAAACAGCTCTTCCAGAATTGAGGCTTTTTAAGTGAATATTTCGAAAAACGCCTATACCAGCATTTTTTTTAGCCTTATAGGTTTTTATTTAGGTCGCTGTAACTTCAAACACCTATGTGGAGTGAAATCTACCAGGTGCTATTTAGTGGCAAGGGTTGTGTTGCGACGCAGCATCACAAATGGCATTACATTTTCTGTATGAATAGTATATTTCATTTCGAATTCAGAAAATATTCTTTTTCCGTGCGTGCGCGACATGTTCCCGTGGGAGGCGAGCCGAACACGGGAAGTCGTGCAAGCACGGAGAAAGCATTTTTTAATGATGAAAGAACAAAATCATGTATTATTAATTGAAATATTTATGGTACAGAATATCCAGAAATTGCCACAAAACAAGCGTTATTTACCCTGTTAGAGAACTGTCAACAACATATTATTTAATTTTGACATGTAAATAGGCAGCTATAATGACACCAGCGCGATGAAATTTTTTCCGTGCCGGCGTTTGGAAATAAACCCTTCTTCAGTGTGCTAAATAAGCATGTAAATATAGTGTTTTTAGATAGGTATAATGAAAAATATATTTCAGCGTATTTGAGCCTCTCCCCAATACGCATTGCCATTGCCAATTTATCTCACCATGAATTCTTTCAATAGGGACAATTAAAGTAAAAAAATATCTACGGAACCGTGTTTTTAATGAGCGTCAACTCCAGCTATTCTTCTCAACGTCAAAGATTGCTTTGAGCTGTAACTATATTAATATATGGAGGTTAGCAACAGACGTTTTCAACGTTTAACAAGAACATTAAATTACATGACAAACCGTGGCTCAAATTCAACAAAACAAACGATGTTTCACAGAAGATGTTATGCTCGTTTACATTTGGAAAAACACAGTAGATGACACCCTCAGGTGGATGAAGTTACATCGACCAAATTAATAGAAAATATGCCCTTCTAGTAATTTACGCAGAGGGCCAAGTAGACGAGTGTTGAAAGCGTCATTCTTTCAATAACTCTGGCTGCTGGTCGTGGGTTCAAATCCTAGCGATTGTAGACATTTTTCTGATGACCCGCGCCATAATATGTGCTGGTCGACTGCATTCTGTCTCGCACTTCGAATAGCATGACAAACGCCTATGATGCGTCAAAATTTTACCCAATATGTATTTAATGCATTTGTAGATGTATACGTGCATGCATTTGTAGGGTGTATCTAAATAACACCGAAAAAATTAAAGGGGTGATTCTGTGATGAAAATTAATGTGAGTGATTGGTATAAAATTTTTTGAAAAAACCCTCCCCGGAAAAGTTACACCCCTTCGAAAATTAAAAAAAAATGGTTTTTCTTTTTTATTTTTCCTGTATATCAAGCTGAAGACACGAAACTTGGTAAACATTATCTGTCAATAAGAGTACACTTTTTGAAAATTTTTCAACCCTGAAGTATGCTCAGAAGGGGTTGATTATTTCAACCCCTAAGATATTTTTTCTTACAACTTTTTTTTGGATGAAAATTTTTTCTTTAAAAAAGTATGACTGAAAAGCCCAATTCATTAACTAACTTTTTTAACTCTACAAGTTTTTTTTTTCGAAAACTTAAGCATTTATGAGAAAAAAAATAAGCTCATGTAAAATAGCATTTTATTAAACAACAGCCAACCAAATTATGATTATGAGACTTCTACAACTAAAAACAAAAGTGAACAAACAATGAACAAAAACCTGTCGAATATCGACAATACAATTATAATAAATGTTGAAAATGACCGCCTTCAGCTTCAATACAAGCATCTACCCTTTTCCTCATAGAATTGCGTATACGATGAAATATTCCTGGAGAATTTCTTATAGTTTCACACCCTGCTACAATGCGGTTTCGCAGATCATCGATATTTTCAACTGGGTTTGTGTATATCAAAGATTTCAGATATCCCCATATGCAAAAATCCAAAGGATTAAGGTCAGGGGAGCGGGCTGGCCAGTTTACAGGTCCTCCTCGACCTATCCATTGACTGACATACACCTCATCCAGGTGAGTTCTTGCACGTATACTAAAATGAGCTGGTGCACCATCGTGCATAGACCATGAATGTTGCCTAATTTGAATGGGAACCTCTTCAAGAAGAACAGGTAATTCTTCAAGGAGATGACAATATGCTTCACCATTTAATCGTAGCGGAAGAAAATGGGGACCAATTAAATGATTATCAATAATTCCGAGCCACACGTTTAATGAAAATTGATACTGATGATTTCCTTCAAAACAGCCATGAGGATTTTCGTCAGCCCAAAGGTGATTGTTGTGAAAATTTCTAATACAGTCTCTTGAGAAACTCGCCTCGTCAGTAAATAAAATATTACCTAAGAACTGTGGTGCTTGGCCATTCATATTAATGAGCCACTGACAAAGAATCACACGGGGTAAAAAATCTCGAATCATTAACGCCTGCACCCGTTGAAGATGATAGGGATACAACATTTATTCTTTTAACATTCTAAAAACAACGGAATGGCTTACATGTAGGACACGAGCTATTCTCCTGGTACTAGTTTCTGGGAATTCTTCAATTGAATTAAGTACGGCTTCTTCTACAGCTGCAGTTCTAACTTCTCTAGTACGACCAGAATCATAACTTCTTTTTTCAAAATTACCACGTTCCCGCAAGCGTCGGTGAATAGTTGTGAACGTAGTATGATAGGGTAGTCTACGCTGTGGGTACTGTTCAGCATAAAGTCTTAGCGCTTCCAATGAATTACCGTTAGCACGACCGTATATAAAATGCATATCTGCCATTTCCAAATTCGAATATGCATTCATATTTTCAATCAACTATTATTTCCTACAATACACAGTCATAAAACTTGTGAAACAATAAGATGGGTGACAGAAAATGACACTACACAATCCTAGTGTCAGTATTAATGTTTTTATGCAAAGCACAGGCCACTAGACTTGACGCAAAATACACTCGCGTTAGCTCATCTTTTTGAAAATGCATTGCATTAGATTTTTTTTCTCGTAAATGCTCAAGTTGTAGAGTTAAAAAAGTTAGTCAATGAATTGGACTTTTCAGTCATAATTTTAAAGAAAAAAAATGTATCTAAAAAAAAGTTGTAAGAAAAAATATCTTAGGGGTTGAAATAATCAACCCCTTCTAAGCATACTTCAGGGTTGAAAAAATTTCAAAAAGTGTACTCTCATTGACAGATAATGTTTACCAAGTTTCGTGTCTTTAGCTTCATATACAGGGAAAATAAAAAAGAAAAACCATTTTTTTTTAATTGTCGAAGGGGTGTAACTTTTCCGCGGAGGGTTTTTTCAAAAAAATTTATACCAAACACTCACATTAATTTTCCTCACAGAATCACCCCTTCAATTTTTTCGGTGTTATTTAGATACACCCTGTATAGAATATAGCGTGAGAATTCCATGTTCTTTAAAGTGATTACGGTATGTTTCTCTATAGTCTCGGTTGAATATTAATAGTATCATCCTTTTTTGAGAAATGGTAACTCTGGGTGCACCCACTGCTCCACCCCATAGAATAATATTATTTGAAATGTGGGAGTAAACAAAAGCGTAGTAAACTGATTTGTCATTTGTAATATAGCAATTTTTTTGCAAATGTTATCAATACTAGTGTTCCAACCCATATTACTGTCAACAAATACAACTAGAAATTTAGTAGATTTTGAAAAAGGGATTTCATAATCATTTACTGATATTTTCAGACAATTAATTTCTGGCGGAAAACTGCATACAAATGGTTTTAGCAGAATTAACCATCAGATAATTCCTCCAACACCACGTGGTGAATTCTCTTGAAAATAGAGTCATTTTTGCAATATGAGTTCTTCAGGCGTATCTGCATCAGTGGCCAAAGTGGTATCGTCAGCATATAAAATAATATGTTTTGTGCTGACGTATTTAGGAAGAACATTTATGTACCAAGACCAAGAACCAATCCTTGAGGTACACCAGCATCCACGTCATGTGTAAGAGATGTCTGATCGTCAATTTTTACTATAATTTTTCTTACCTCAAGATATGAAATCAGCCACGAGAGGAATTTACCTCGAATAACCAAGTCACTCAAATTATTTATTGCAATATTAGTATTAACCCAGATATGCCTATAGGATTATTTGAAAATTTCAAGAAGTAATTTCACTGAAATTGAAGCTCATGAGAGACAAAAAAGAGATTAAATTTTTTTCAAAATTTTAATTTTATAAAAAATACAAAATCAAGACCGTACTACATATAGTACATTAGGTAGATGTACTACTACGAAAAAAAAATTATTTTGTATGAAATATAACGAAGCATTTCACATGTACTCCAATGTCACATTTTGAACATCTTGTTGTTGTTCTCTCATGACAGTTTCCACATCGGGTCTGTTTTGACTGCGCAATCACAAGATGGTCTAACCGGTCGTAACGCAAATCAATACCTTGTGTTTTACTCGAATGTCCTTTTTGGAATGTAGCTTGCTTTTTATTTTGAATCAGTAATATTGTGGCAATTCGTCTTCTGAAACTTAGCTGATCTAGGACTCCTCCATTTTTTTTATGTAATTGCCAAGCGTTCTGAACGCACATGTCAATGCTGTGGGTAAGCAAAGGAATATACCATTTTTTTCCTCTCAGAGATGTGCGATATAAGCTGATATTCTGGTCAGAGCGATCGACTCCTCCCATATTAGAGTTATACATGTTTATGACATGTGGCTGCTCCACCTAAAAATAAACTATACATTATACATAACTGCTTATAAAAGCTGATTATACTTACTTGAATATTCTTCTTCTCCTTTTGCGAGTAGCGTTTGACCACATGAAGAGGTTCGACTCCTGAAAAATTCGAGCAAAGAGTTACAATGCTGTTGTCGTGCCACTTTACTGCTATTATATTCTGATTTGAAATTTTCTTATAATCATAGCTTCCTCGCTTTTTTTCTTCAGAACTTTGGAGTCTATGAGGGTATTTCCTGCCAATCGGTTCTCTCTTGCTGTACCAGTTGCGAAAAAATTTTCTGTCATCAGCTCTTCAATCAGAGGAATGGACATAAAGAAGTTGTCGAATAAGAGATGAAATTTTATGTCCGTCCATGTCTTGCGCAGGGCTTGTGCATATTCTAATACCACTCCTGCGCCAACTCCGAACTCTGCATATCGTTCACTTATATTTGTTGCAGCACCTTGGTATGGTTCAAACCAATTCAAGTAACCAAGTCTTGTACTTCCAACCCATAATTTGAAGCCGTATCTTATTGGCTTTCCGTGAATGAACTGTTTGCAGCCATGGCGTCCATAATAAGGTACCATGGCTTCATCAATTGAGTGCATTTCTTCGACAATCGAGTTTTCCATGAACTTTTTATTCAGAAGAATGAAAAGGGGCCTCACTTTTGCAAATTTGTCATGGTGGTCTAATTGTTGATTATCTGACACATGTAAATTGGAAAAAATGTATTCAAATCTGTCCCTTGAAATTGCTTCGGCAACCAACTCGTTATGTCCATCTTTTTCACGCTCCCAGTACATTCTTCTCCTTGGCACCTGTACGTATCCACTAAGCAAGCAAACTCCAATGAAAGCTTTGAATTCAGAATGTTTTATATTAGGTGTTCGGTTTTTTTGTTGGGCATAATTATTACTGCTACTCACGAAAAGTTCGATTATTTCTTCATCGAAGAATTTCGAGAAAAGCTCCATTGGATTCTCCGAATTATTTATATCATGCGTATACTCGAAGTTTGCATCTGATATAGGCAAATCTTCTTGGACCCACTCGTACTTTTTTTTCAGATTTTTTTTTGTTTTTTCTATCCGATAATCGCAATCGTTTCTGTAATTCGGACAAGGGCACATCGTCCTCTGATGAATAATCAATACTATCATATTTCGTTTGGAATCTAATCTCCGCTGGTGCTTGTAACTGAGATGCAGGTAGATTATCAATTGTAAAAATATCTTCTGTCCCAGAATCTTCATCTGTTACTTCAGCCGTGGCATTTTCGGGGGGAAAAATGAAAATTTCATCTACTGTTTCAGCTATTTCAGCATCATCTTCCAACATAGCTAGAGCTTCGTTGAGTGAAAAACCTCTGGAATGAAATAACATTGATAGACATATATTTTCCTAATGTACTATATTTAGTACATCCCCAAAATGTCACCCTAAACAAATAGCAGTTTTCTGAATAATGAATATATCTGAAGGATTTATGATATTTTTATCATTTTTCTTCTAATTACCAGCAATTGGTAAAATATATTCTAATTTCTTATAATTGAAATGTACATACCTTGCAAAGTTGACACCGTACTCAGCCATTTCTATTTATATCTGTATTTCAAAAATATTAAATTCTCACTTCTACACAACAAAACTGAATGTAGTCCGTCCAGGCACAATGTTACAAGTATACTGAAGCATTTACCACACTGATAGCTCTCGCGCACGTAAAAACCGCTGCACGTCGAGACTTGTTACGACCGTACTAAGTATAGTACAATAGGCAAATCTGGGTTAATAGAGTCGAAAGCTTTTGAGAGATCAATGAACAGGGCACCTACATACTTTTTTATATAGTCCCAAGTAGCACACCTATATTGGTAAAATATTGGTACAATATTGTGAACATATTGGCGAAATATTTTAAATGCAATATTGGCGAGAAAAAAATGTGAACATTCGGCGATATTGGTCCAATATTACTTGAATAATATTGTCGAAATATTCTCGAACTAATATTGGCCTCAAAATATTTAGCGTTATTGCTACAATATTGCTGATACAATATTCTGACAATATTGGCACAATATTCAAAAGTTATATTCTCGAGAAGTAAAACGTGAACATTTTGCGATATTGGTCGAATATTGTTTAAATATTTCAAAAATATTTTGGTGAAATAATCTTGAAGCAATAATGGCCTCAAAATATTTGTCGATATTGGTACAATATCATTTGGATATATTGGTGGATGTCAATATACCTTGGTAAATTGTTAAATGTCATTTAGTTGATTAAAGTGACACCAGAGTCTGCCTTTTGATCACCATAACCATTGAATGAGCTATCTTGAAAACAAGTGATGGGAAGTATTTAATATACTTTCGTAGGTTATAGAAGACGTTCTATACGTAGAGCCACCTAGCGGATTTTTATCCAGGTTTGATCATGATATAATTTAAATATGTTTCATTGAATATTCGGCCAATATTGAAATTTCATCTCAATCTAGATGTAGGAAACAATATGAAAACAATATTGTTTTAACGATATCGATAAATATTATTGAACCAATATTGACCCAGTATTAATAATTAAGATTTGTTGAATATTGGCGAAACGATATTCAAGCAATGTGAAATCACACATGGAGATACAATATAGTTTTTATTCCTAGAATCGATATGGGGGGAATATTGGGATTGCAATATTTAGTCCAGATGTTGAAAACGATGTGAAGACAATATGGTCATATCGATATTGGTAAATATCATTCAACCAATATTCACTCAATATGGAGTTATTACAATTTGTCAAATAAAGTGGAAATGATATTCAACCAATATGCTATCAAACTTGGAAATACAACATAGTTTTTATTCCCTACAATCGATATGACTGTAATATTTGGATTGCAATAATTATTCTAGGTGTGGAAAACCATATATAACCAATATTATATCATCGATATTGGTAGAAATTATTCAACCAATATTGACCCGATATTTCATGTGATAATCTACATTCAAAAATAGTTCAACCAATATTCTAAAAATATTATTAATTTAATATTATTTTTTTAATATTCACCCATATTATACCAATATGGATTTTTATTTACAATATATCTATATTGGCCCAATATGGAACCAACATTCAGCCGATATGATGTGCTACCTGGGAAGGATATAGTTGAAAAGCGCAATAGATGCACTCTCCGTTGATCTCCCTGGTAAAAAGCCATTTTGATCGAAAGAAAGGAAATCATTTGCTTATAAATACAATGTTCAATTAGTTTTCACATTACACTTTGTACCGTTATTTGGCGAAATAGATCAAAACATAATTCATACCTCTTTTAAAAATTGGACTTATAATTCCTACCTTGAGGTCAGACGGAAATGCGCCCTTTTCAACTGAAAAGTTGATTATGTTCGCTATAATACCAGATATATGAAAACCAGAACATTTTATTACCTTTGTAGGGGAACAGTCAACTCCTTCACAGTTCACATTTTTCAGAGAGTTAATAGCATCAAATATAATTCAGGTATAATTGGATTGAAGTAGAAAGTATTGCTTACATGCATAATAATGTATAATCATTGAAATTTCTTCTGACTCTTCAGTTTCAGAATGCAATGACAACATACCGCCACAGAAAAAAAGGAATTTTGTTATGTGTAGACGGATTTAAAGGAATGGGAATTTGACACTACTTTCAAGGGCTGGCTTAGTCCAAGTAACCAGGGCACAGTTTATAGGTAAGCTATATTACTTAATGATTTTGAAGTTTTTGATACTTTTTACTAAATGCTAAATTCTGAACTGAAGATTATGAATTTTGGTATTAATCTGACCAACCCAGTTGCTACTTTTTGGTAAGTGACATCGATATAGGAGCACACCTGTCTTATCAGGTGTTTTCTTTATGAACTTCCAATAAACCTTTTTGTTTCATTATTGTTATGATATAGTTGGTGTTTTTCACGGTAGCTCTGACGTGATTTTTTTTATCACGTTTGGACCATCTTTCCAATTTCAAACTTATTTGGTCATCACTGATAATTTTCTGGATTACAAAAAAAATGTGTTTTTCATTAGAGACCCTGGAATAAGAGGATATTGCAATGACACTGCCGACATGTGAAATGTTGAATAATATATCGAACACGATACACACAGAAACGAAATGGGATATCGATCGGTCTCAGATCAACCTCATGAGTCTGAAAATTATGTCAGATACGTGCGGTTAATTGACTGTTATCGGCTTGGCTGCTTTGATTGGGGCTCACGAAGCGACAAACTCTGGAAAGATAGGTCAGAGCTCTAGCCGGTTAAATATCAGTTAGTGGATGCTGGATATGAGCAGATATTAATGGTTTCATTGTCCGAGTGGGGTATATCGAGTCTGGTGAAATCGAACAATAGTAGATTGTTCTACTTAGATGAGAAAAGTGATAGTTTTCTATTCCGTGGAAATGTCATTATCAGATTTTTGTTTCCAGCTTTGTTTACAAATTGTAATAAAGAAAAATCCACTTACTTTCCTGTTTAGATCATTTGAATCGTAGTATGCAGAGACTCTTTTAGAACTATGTGATACATGTATATGTTATGTAGATTCAACGTTAGTTTTCATAAAACCAGTTGAGCTGGAGAAAGAAGAGCATGACGTAAAAAATCCATATCTACACAGAATAATAATATAAAAATGTCGGGGCGTGGCGCAGTGGTTAGAGCGTCCGACTTTAGGTCGAAAGGTCCGGAGTTCGAGCCCCAGTTGCGGCTGGGATTTTTTAATTTAATTTGACCGATTAAATTATTCAAATCTCGTGGCTGGACTGGGGTGAGTTCTGCACGATTCACTGTTGCGTTCCAATTAACAGTGCTGCTCCTAAGGTGGCGCATGGAGTTAGTAACAAGGCCTATCCAGAACACGTGGCTAATGACCATAGCAGTCGATGCCAAGACACCAAAGAAAAAAAATAGTATAAAAAAATCATCAGACGCTTCAGTTGAGAAAGAGAATGACTGAGGTAAAAGACAAGTAATCAACCTATTTTGAACAACACGCTGGCAGATCCATAGAGAACAACCAAACGGAAAAAAATAAATAAATATGTTTAAGCATAAAAATTCCGCTAATGAATACTTTCCATGATACACCAAAAAATATTTCGTCAATTTGACATAATATATCAATGATTCAATGAAAAATCGACAGATACCTAGTCAGAATTTCCCGAAATTCCCGATATTCAACAATTTTTTCAGCTTCCCTGTAGACACACGAATGAATTGTTATGAAAAGGTCAAACAACTTTGTCTGAAGAATATCATATCCGGAAACGAACAGAAAATTCGTACATCCTTACAGAATTTCTTAATATATGTAAGATATTCAACGGTTTTTGTGGATCATCCTCTACAGTCACAAAAATTGTATATAAACTAAAGTTGCTTCAATTTGATCATTAGAATGCTATACAATGGAAATCAAAAATTGTGTAGGATTGCAGGTATCCAGTCATGCCCTTTCCACGATATAGAAAACAGTTCAATCAAGTTTCGAAGTGCATTTTAATGATAATAATGATAACATTTATATCGCTCATTTAATCAGCACAAGAAATATTTTCATACAACGAAGACGTCAGTGTAAAAATAATTTTAAAAAATAGACAAAAAGAACACGACGGTATAAGGAAATTGATTGAATTGTATGAAGATAAGTTACATTTCTCAGTAATTTCTTTCTTTAGGATATTTATTCAGTTTTGTCTAGATTATTGAAATTTTCACTAAATTATTAATAGAAGCATCTAACGTATTATATGGTTTCGATCTCAGGTAGAGGTTTGATAAAGAGAGGTCCGTTGGGGATTCGTAGAACGTCTAGCTCCATTTTTCATTCAAAGAATTGGCCTATAATTTTCAAAATCAGGACGACCTCCTCTTTTGAAAAGAGGTATTACCAATTTCTTTTTCAGTTCTTCGGGAAAGTATCCTTGCCAATGATACTAATCCAATAGATAAGTCAGAAGGGAAACCATTACATCAATAACTTTTTTATTGTTTTTATTGATAACTCATCCAATCCAGTAGACTTTTTATTTTTTAATATTTCTAGTGTGCGCACTTCCGTTTCATTCATTGGATGATTTTGGAAAAGATGAATTATATTGTGATTCCTTGAGACTGTAGAAGATTTGCCCAAGATTATTTTTAGTTGCGAATTTGGCAGCATTTGAGAAATTGTTAGCAAACAATTCTTCTTTTTCCTTCAGTTCTGTAATTTGTTGATCATAGATGATTAGATTGATAATTCTATCAGATATTTTACTTTTCCTTCCTCATACATTATTTATTATATTCCATGTTGCTTTGGTCTTATTGCCTGCATTGTGGATTTTGTTGTTGAAATAATTTATTTTAGTTAGTTTAATGTTTTTTTCTGATCTTTTAGACTGTTTTGATATGAAGTTTGACTTCCGGCATTTGCTTCATGAGCTCTGATACATCTGAACATAATTCTTTTGTTTCAACGCTTTTGCCGTCAATACACCTGTTGTAAAGAAAATTTGAAAAATATTGGACTTTCAAAAATTCATTTTCATTGAGGTAGTTAACAAAAACTTCAGGCAGCTATAGCTACCAGCGTGAAAATCCTACCCAAGAAAATATAAATCAGGATGGATTTATCGAGGGGCAATATATAAAAATATAAATAGAATAGTTATTGGGTATAGCCCTCAAATTGTTGTGTAACCGTAGACACGTGTTTCGAGCTAAAGCTCTCATCGTGGCGACGTTAGTTGTTGCCTTGAAAGCTCAAGGTCTTCTAACCGAAGCCACAAATGTGTGGTTGGCTTCCTGCTGTTGACTTCCTTTGTTTCTATTTTTACATCCAAGTATTGTAGATCTTCGCACTTGATTTTACCGTACTGATGAGAGCTTAAGTTCGAAACACGTGTCTACGGTTGCACAACAATTTGAGGGCTATACCCAATAACTCTTCTATTTATATTTTTATATATATTGCCCCTCGATAAATCCATCCTGTTTTATATTTTCCTGGGTAGGATTGTCACGCTGGTAGCTATAGCTGCCTCCGTGGCGACATTAGTTGTTGCCTTGAAAGCTCAAGGTCTTCTAACCGAAGCCACAAATGTGTGGTTGGCTTCCTGCTGTTGACTTCCTTTGTTTCTATTTTTACATCCAAGTGTTGTACATCTTCGCACTTGATTTTACCGTACTGATGAGAGCTGAAGCTCAAAATACGTGTCTATGGTTGCACAACAATTGGAGGGCTATACCCAATAACTCTACTATTTATATTTGTAATAAATATAAGTGGAGTATTTTTATGTTCTATTATTTACTTATACGTGACCATCATAAATGACAAGGACTGCATGTGTTTTTTATCACTTTCAATATGCCGTAGACGAATTAAATGAACTAATTTGCGATCAAATCCACTACATGAAAACATTCTTAACTGAAAATTTAACCAAACATGACTCCTCTAGAAAAGTAAAGAACCTACGATAAAAATTAGGTAACATTTTTGTTTTATCTAATAGAAAACAACTACTCCTCCTGCTGAAGGCACGCTGGACATTGAACTATATCCGCTTGATATTTTTATCGTTGGTTTTTACCATTTCCAGATGAGTCATGTTTGGTTCAATTTTCAATTGAGAATATTTTCCTTCTCAACATGAATTCCTTCCAAGAGAGGTTATCTTGAACGGTGGAAAATAGTGACTGAAGTTTGTTTTTCAGTCGCAGATGATGCCATATCTGATTCATGTATTTCATGTTCATATTTTAAATAAAATCACCATAACATTTTTTGGTAACTATGGTTTGTACAGAAAACTTGAGGCATATTTTCCCTTTTGGAATGAAAATTTTTCCATCTTAACGAGTTATAGACGAAAACAAGCTTTTTTTGGAGTGAAGCCATAACCCCCAAAAAGGTTATCTGGTTTTATTATATATGGGACTTCCACAGTTTATGAGTGAAAAAATGTCATGCCAGTTGATTGTGTAGAAAATTTGTACACCGACTGTACTAAAAGCAAAACTGCTCCACATCAACAACGCGAATTACTTTTTCGACAATTCTCTCCGAATAACTTCTGTTCAACAAACCAAAATGAAACTCTATGGCTACGTTGACGATTTTCATCTTGTTGTTCTTTCATAAATTCAGATTAAATAAAATGCTCCGTTATATGTGTTTTCATTCCGCTGTGAAAGCTGATTTTTCCTGCTTCCATGAAATATTGCTGGACCGCAGAGAATTTACTTGAGATTCGAAATGAGATTAACCTGGGGAAGAAGTAGATTAGAAGGGATCAAGAGGAAAATAAATGTTGGTTCTTTGTAGTCGATTTTATAAGAGTTTATAAGGAAGCGCTTACTAGCCATTAAAACCTTGCAGCACTTTTGAAGGGTTTGGAGAGTTTGATCAAAAAAAATAAGAACACGTTTTGTGAAGTCCTCAGTTTTTCTTGCAGACATCAGCATAGCACTGATACCAATTTAATCTTCCTTGAAGATGAAAATATTTTATCGAGAAATCGGACTATAATATGTATCTGTCATCGCAATAACTAAATATTTTCTCATTATTCACAAAAATGTTGCTTTTTCCATTATTACTCCAGAATAGATCTAACTTTTTTAAATGAAATTCCTTGCATATTTTCTTTGTTGTATGAGTTAGTATGAACGTAGATTCGATGGGGTGTTTAAGTATATCTCCTTGTGTAATTCAAATATGTGTTTACAGCATTTCTCTAGATGAAAAATTGATGAATAATAGTAGCAGCTTCATGATAAGTATGGAGTGATTAACCTTATCACAAAAACTAGTTAAATAAAATATTAGAGACAATTTTCTTCGTTCAGATATGATAATGATAATGATGATGGATTAGCTAACATCAAAATGGTTGATGATACTCGTACTCCAACTCTGATTTTATTCAATGAAATTGCAGATATCATAAATTATCCAAATGTGACGGTAACCTACGAGCAATAAAAGATATAGAGAGGGCTTCTTTGTCTCTTTCTTGAAAGCAACATACCCGAAGTTGTTTACAAACATCTCAGCCCGAATCATGTTAAAAATAGACATTGTCGGATATATCCGTTTGCACTCGGGGACCAGGTTGGAATTCCATGTTATATTCACTCTTAACTTGGCGATCATGTTTGTTTACGTCCGTTTACGACTTATTTATCGTCTTGTCAAATCAAACCATGGGCGTCGCAGCATGGTAATCATAGCATAATCCCGATTTTGAGACAAAAATACACTATTTGTTGGAATAGCTGTAGAAAACATTGTTACTATTTAAGTCGACCTTAAAAACGATCACCTATCAATAATTAGGAAAAATCTTGTTGCAGTGTGGGTACACTAAGAAGTAAATGAGCAAACTCAATTTTCTTTGGAGAGAAGGGTACTTCGACTTTGTTGATTTTATACTTATCATCAACTCTTCTGTCTTGTTGGAATGTCTTTCGAGTACTTAAAACATAGCGTCGTTGATACTGCAATACGAGCTATGTCACGAAAAATGTATTTCACAGGAGACTCTAAAATGATAATAGGTACTACATTAAAATTTCTACGCGCGATTATTTTATACTTTGATTTCCAAAACAATGACCGGTAGAAATTATTATGTAGTAGTAGTTATTTTTTTTTCTTTGGTGTTTTGGCATCGACTGATATGGTCATTAGTAGTTATGACATACAGTCTTCTGCAAAATGAACGTTTCTGGACAGAGCTCGAATTGCAGTATCAACGACGATAGTTAGTTTAGTGATATTTTTTTACTTTGAATTTGTTGGACATGGAATTTACTTCACTGTTCTGCAACTATAACATTATAATAACTTGGCAGTTATGTGTTTGTGTGTTTGAAATGTATGATATTTTAGAGGAATTCGTAATTGTGAAACCGATGATATGGACACAAATGATACCAAGAGAAAGAGTTCAAAAGTAGCAACGAGAACTATAATCCGTCAGATACAAAAAATTAGACTACTCCAGCAAAAGAATAGAAGAATGCAATCCAAAATTTTAATTTGTTTCAAGCTGGACAGACGATTTACAATAAGTAGGTCATCGCTCCAACCTGTGAGCTCCTTGAAACAAGTATTCAGCATATACCATTTCGCATCCGAAATGTCCTTCTGGAGCGCTCTCTAATCTGTTGCCGTGGTGGACCCTGTAAGCGATTGCAGTGTTCATCCCGGCGAACGATGACGGGCACCGGGCCCCCGCGTGTATACAACCGTGATAACCAGGACTGCACTGATAAGGGACTTCATCCCGAAACCGGTCTGCAGTTGGTTCCTTGTTTGGATCAGGCGGTGTCCTGCTGTCTGTCTCTGAGAGCTCTTGCAAAGTTGTTCCTTCAAAGTAAGGATCTTTGCACATATGTCTGACAGATATAATTCAATATCTGTCGAGGTATTAGCCAGAGAAGTAGTTGTTTTCTGTCGGACATATGCCATACAATCTATACAAAGGTATAGTGAGTTCCTAAAGGATTGTTTTCGACTGTTTTACAGTCACTGGAACATATATATATATATATATATATATATATATATATATATATATATATATATATATATATATATATATATATATATATATATATATATAAATATATATATAGTGTATACAAATATAAATAGAAAAGTTATTGGATATAACCCTCAAAATGTTCTGCAACCGTAGACACGTGTTACGAGTTTAAGCTCTCATCAGTACGGTAAAATCAAGTGCGAAGATGGACAACACTTGGATGTAAAAATAGAAACACGTGTCTGCGGTTACACAACAATTTGAGGGCTATACTCAATAACTTTTCTATTTATATTTTTACATATTTTCCCTCGATAAATCCATCCTGATTTATAGTGTATACTGTATAGTATTTGATGTGATTCAACAATTTGAATATATTTACATTTTTACTTCAGCACTTTCATTTATTTTTTCAGTATTTATGACTTTATTGTATGCTTTGTCAACAAGAATCTAATTTTTCGCACAATACACTATTTGTATTGACATCTTGACAACACACGTGCTATCGAACCAGGCATGTTGTCGTTTAGAGATAAAAATATAACATGAAAAAAATTTATCAGCACGCCGACACTGGTTCTAATGCTACACCCGAGTATCATAACAATAACAAATCTCCCACAAACTATCACAAAGGATAGTGGTATGCAGCTTTCATAACAACGTTTGTTGTTTATATAGAAATGGCACCTCTATATCTTTTATTGCTCGGAGACGGTAACTAACATCCCAATCAAATCAAGTAGCATCCGAAGAAAAAACATATACAGTGAATTAAAGTCGGCAACATATTATTTACAAATGATAATAACGGAATTCTTAGATTCCCTTCTGTTGGGAATATTTATTATAAAACACTTGCTTCTTATTTGTTTGGAATGTATTTTCATTTTATAGCAAGGTACAGTATAAGTATTAATAATAATTATCAGCTCACAAAAAGGAAAAACCCTACCTAGCAACTACAGACCGATCGCGCTGCTATCTGTCGAATCAAATCAAATCCGTTTATTTCCTTCAAATGACAAAACTTTTAATTTTGTATAGGAATAGTCAGAAAGTACCTAAAACTAAAATAAAAATGCAATAGCAAAGTTGATTGGAAGAATCAACTATTTTGAGAGAGATGGAGAAGATCGACTTTATAGATATTCAAATAATCCGATCCTCTCTGCCCGAGAAGAAAAGGACAGACAATTACTGCGATTTTCGATATCGTTCGAAGAGCACACAAGCTTTCTTAGCACCTCCCGCAATTTTCAACAATTAGTAAAACCGCATATTTCATATATTTTGCTTCCCGGTGAAGAATATCCCCGGTAGTGAAAAGTGAACTAACTAGAGATCTCTAGCCGATGAAAGAAGGCCAGGCGTTATCTGACAACATTCCAGACTCTCCGAAGAAACTCCAGTTCCGTCATCTAGAAATTGTTCTGGAAGAAACTCCAAGGTAATATCTTGAGGTCTTCGGGTTAGTTCATCCATTTTTTCATTCCCCTTTCAACACCCGCGAAATTACAGTCCATTAAATCACGAGCTTTTATCGAGTTTCCAGATCAAATCGTTGATTTTTTTTTGGAAGTTTTTATCACATTCATAACAAACATAAACATGAGGTTTATTTCTCTATTATTCTGAAATGTCCCATTTGGAAATATTCGTACACACGGAAACACTTAAAAATAATCACTAACATCGGTATATTTCATTGGTAACAAATGTATTTCTGAGAATATTTTATAGAATAACATAAATGTTCGAGGGTTTAAGAGAATATTTCAGATATTTCAACTAGGGGTTGGGTAAATTATTATGTCCGGCGATAAAATGCATATACGTTCGGTTACAAAAGGTTGGAGATATATCTGTTTTACAGATATTTTCATGGACGATGTCTTCTGAAATATCATCAATCGTTCCACCTTTAGTGGTCTCATCAGACTCACCCGTCGAGGTCAGTCTTCACATCGCTTTGTCGTTACTTTGGAGACATGCAGAAAACCTCCGTGGTGGCCGAGCTGGCAGAACGTTCGCCTTTGGAGCGAAGGTTCGAGGGTTCGAAGCATCGCATGGTCATCGGTCTCGTGCATGGCATCACACGTTAAAAGGTAAGGGCTGCGTCTTCCCTAGCTCACACAAGTCTCGAAGACTTCCGAGGGTTGCGCGTAGGGGTGCAATTGGTTGACGGTAATAACAATTTTAACAATTTTTTTAACCTCTTTCCCAGGGTTATTCTTCTAACAAACCGCTTCGGGAAGTGTTCCCTGAGGTATTCAATCTGTCTCATAGATAGAGTGAATCTGTTACTCGGTTCCTCACTCTCGCTTTCAGCTCGGAATCGAAATTTTCCACGCGCATCGAATTTTCATTTCAGTCTGATTACAGATTATACTATTCCAGATTGAATCTTCTTGATAGGCTTTCCGGCCAATCCGATCTTGCCTGATATAAGTCTATATTGCCCTGCGCTTTCCGTTCAACACGATACACCAAGCGATTCGAAATATTTTCGCAATTTTCTGATTGATTCGGTTGAAGAAGCTACTGTGATAGCGAAACATGTCGTGGTGAAATAAAAGTTTGTGAAGATCAAATCGTCTTTAGTTTATACAATTTTCGCAATTCTTTGGAAATTCAATCCATCACCAGTTCCTCATCTGATGAATCTGATATCATAAGCTTGAAAAAACCGAATCCCAAATCCCGAATCCCAAAATATTGATCATCAATTTCTGTCCGCACTTGTGTTTATCTAATTGGTAGATTTGGAATCTGAAATAACTCTCAATCAATACATCATAAATTGCAATATGGAAATGAATGTATAGCGTATATGATTTAAAAGAGAGGTGAAATAAATTACTTGGAATTCGATGCTTCCATTCGCAAAGTGCATAAATTCGAGTTATAACCTGTTTTAATGATTTATTTTATTGCATATTCCGATGGACCAAACATGTATAATTTTGAAGTTGTGAGTATTCGGCTTCCAGTTTATAGAAAATGAAGAGAGTTTATAGGTTTTAATAAATCATATGTTCTTCTGATGAAATACATCACATATTTGATAGGAAAATAAGTTCAAATTATGTTATAGCATACAAGGCGAATCGAGATTCTAGAGGTGGAGGTTTATGGATATTATATGTCAAAAGTGATACTTCTGAAGAACATTCTCCCTCATCTCATTCATAGATAAGAATCTCCAATGGAAACTGGACTTTTAATAAATAATCAAATATAATAATAATCTCAAGTTAAATAGGGTCTTTCTCAATATCTATCAGATGTAGTTCGATGTCCATCGTGGCTTTAGCCGGGGAAGTAGTTGTTTTCTGTTAGATATTACAAAAAAGTAATTTCAATTTTATCGTAGGGTTTTTCCATTTCCAGAGGAGTCATGTATTGATTCAATTTTCAATTGAGAATGTTTCTCTTTAAAACATGAATCCCTTCCAAGAGAGGTTATCTTGTACGATGGAAAATAGCGACTAAATTCCAACTTTCAGTCGCAGATGATTCCACAACTGACTTTGTGAACATCCTGTTCATTTTTTCAATAAAATCAAATTTAATATATTATATTCTGTATGAAAATAGAGTATTTTTCGATCTGATTCCGAGAGTTCCAACCTTTGACAGCTGTTTCGTGGTCACCCACTCACCAGAAAGGATTTATGGATGAGTGAGTGACCACGAAATAGATCAAAGATTGGAACTCTCGGAATCAAACCGAAAATTACTCTATTTTCATTTAGATTCTACTTGCGTTCCTCATAACGTGTTAGAAACTTGATTGAACCTTGGGTTGGTCAGAAAAACAAAATTGTTGGCTTCCTGTCAATGAGTAGATAAACATCTAACTTTGGATTTCTTGGTTCGTGTAAAATTGAGTTTCAACTAGTGACTGTAGATGTCATAAGTAACTTTCTGTTATATACTATATGTATAATAGTAATCCCTGTCAATAAAATTGAAATCGTACATCTGATTTAGTTTTATTTTCTTAGTGCTTAATTTCTAATTGCAATCATTTCTGCAATTGTACCAGTTAGCCCATGAGCTTTTGGTTTAGTTACCCTATATGTTGTATAGGTGCGTGTCGATCAAATAAGTTCATAGGGCATTTCACTAAGAAAGACAGTAATGGTAAGAGAAAGACTACTTGAATTCATAAAAAAAATACATGTGCGTATTCGAAAAAATACAGTTGAGGGTGGCCACCGAAGAACAAAAATACAAAGAAGAAAGTTTCCTGGACATATTTCCTTGTTCCTAAAAATAGGGGCACCAGCGTAAAGAAAAGAAAACGGGACATTTCGGTTTTCCCCGTATATTTTGAAAACGGTTCATGTTACTTCCTGTTTGGAAACATCATTTCATTGTTTACTGAAATAGACAACTTTTGTCTAATTTATCCAACTTCGTATCATTTACCGTTTTCGAGATGTAAAAAAAAAATGCGGCCTGCATTATTGAATATCCATCAACGTATGAGCTGTTTTCTGATCGAAATACGGCATCAAATCGATACAAAAGTATAGTTATTTCTAAAGGAATTATTCTGACTGTTTTACAATGACTGGTTGATTTTTGTTACAACGTACTGATGACGTTCATGAAGTCTGAATATATTATATTCTGTATGAAAATAGAGTATTTTTCGATCTGATTCCGAGAGTTCCAACCTTTGACAGCTGTTTCGTGGTCACCCACTCACCAGAAAGGATTTATGGATGAGTGGGTGACCACGAAATAGATCAAAGATTGGAACTCTCGGAATCAAACCGAAAATTACTCTATTTTCATTTAGATTCTACTTGCGTTCCTCATAACGTGTTAGAAACTTGATTGAACCTTGGGTTGGTCAGAAAAACAAAATTGTTGGCTACCTGTCAATGAGTAGATAAACATCTAACTTTGGATTCCTTGGTTCCTGTAAAATTGAGTTTCAACTAGTGACTGTAGATGTCATAAGTAACTTTCTGTTATATACTATATGTATAATAGTAATCCCTGTCAATAAAATTGAAATCGTACATCTGATTTAGTTTTATTTTCTTAGTGCTTTGTTTCTAATTGCGATCATTTCTGCAATTGTACCAGTTAGCCCATGAGCTTTTGGTTTAATTACCCTATATGTAGTATAGGTGCGTGTCGATCAAATAAGTTCATAGGGCATTTCACTAAGAAAGGCAGTAATGGTAAGAGAAAGACTACTTGAATTCATAAAAAAATACATGTGCGTATTCGAAAAAATATAGTTGAGGGTGGCCACCGAAGAACAAAAATACAAAGAAGAAAGTTTCCTGGACATATTTCCATGTTCCTAAAAATAGGGGCACCAGCGCAAAGAAAAGAAAACGGGACATTTCGGTTTTCCCCGTATATTTTGAAAACGGTTCATGTCACTTCCTATTTGGAAACATCATTTCATTGTTTATTGAAATAGGCAACTTTTGTCTAATTTATCCAAATTCGTATCATTTACCGTTTTCGAGATGTAAAAAAATAAAAAAAAAAAATGCGGCCTGCATTATTGAATATCCATCAACGTATGAGCTGTTTTCTGATCGAAATACGGCATCAAATCGATACAAAAGTATAGTTATTTCTAAAGGAATTATTCTGACTGTTTTACAATGACTGGTTGATTTTTGTTACAACGTACTGATGACGTTCATGAAGTCTGAAACGCGGTATTCGGTTACTTGAGACTCTGAGAATAAGTAACTTCCATGAAAAGAGTCCCTGATCGCCATAAAATAAAACCTAACCTAATCCTACCAAATCCGTACCAATGATTTTTGAGTTATTACGGTATAGTTCACAGGATGTACCATTGAAAAATAAGGTGTTTTAATTGAAAAGTCAACAAGGTCGCAGTTTTCACGTTTCTGCCTAAAAAAATGTATTTGCATTCATAAGCTCAAATATTTAAGCGAATTGATATCTCATTAGTTTCAACACGCAAGTCAAGTAAGCTAGGTAACCAGACATATTTTGCATTGATTTCAATACTTTGTTATGTTTTCAACTCCTTATGTTGGTATTTCGTCGTAAAACTGTCTGGAGAATATAGTGTCGCCTAGAAAGCCATAAAATCCGAAATCCTCGTTGATATATAGGAGAGTTTATTGCAGAACTACCTGAAAGAGGAAATGGATAAATCCCATGGGAAAAACTGAGAACTATTGTATCAAAATAAATCAAGCTGCATCATTCTGATGTGTTAAACATATTTTTTCGGAGGATTTCAGCTGAAATAAGTATGCTGTTTTTAATATTTCTGAAAATGACAAGGGTCCTTTCACAATACCCATCAGATGTGGTTCAATGTCCTGCGTGGCTTTAGCCGGGGAAATAGTTGTTCATTTTTAGGTAGGTTTTTTTTATTCCCGGAGTAGTAATATAAATATTGTAATGAATATTTCCGGTCCACTCGTGCCTTGAAAGGAAACCTTGTTTTTACTTTGATTTCTTCATATCCGGCAAATCTCACAAGGAACAAATCCATCCCAAAGATAGTTTGAATGAATGTTTATGAATATTCATAACATATCAACATTACAGAACACAAAGTATAAAATTTAGATTAATTAACACAGCTAATCGCTGTTGGAGACTAATAATAGTAGTACTGATCAACATAATTTTGAATAGTATAAGTATAATTAGTTAGTGAAAATAGCATTGAAATTGAACATTAAAATGGTATAACAAAAGTTAAAATAAAATTGTAAACTTTATTGCAGAATGAGATATTTTTTGTGTAAATTGAAAGTTTTAATTTGTTACCTATTCATCAGTTCAGCTGAATTTACACGTATAAAATTCCAAAACTATTGAACAAATCATCAATATATTTTAATAGCAACCACCATTTTTCACACACGCAATCATCTGTCAAGTCCCACGTTCTGGTCATTTCTCATCACTAGAAAAAGATCATCTTGATGTTCTATTGGCACTGCAAGAAGACCTAACCACCTAACCAACAGGCTTTTAACTTCAATGTATGGCAGCTTTGATATTACAAAAAGTCCTATGAAGCAAAGCACAATCCAAAAAGATTTTCCATGAACTTCTGAGTAGAAATTTGATCGGCAAGACGAAATATACATGGTGTACCTTAAATAATGTAGAGTTTCAATTGAAAATCGGGTGTTCATTAAATACTTAAGAATCGATTTTGATGAAATCTGGTGTCGTTATTAGGGGCTTCTTTCGTGAAATTATATCACAATTCATAAGTGGCAGAGGGTTGCCTGATTGATATTGATGGTAAAAATCATTTTACGCCAATGTTTTTCTCTAAGTTTCATATTTTTATCAAAGTGAATAATTAAAAATATAACTTTCTTATAAAGATGTAAAGCTTAACTTTGAATCAGTTAGTGGCGCAGAAATTGTGTTAAGCATCATTAAAGTTCAAAAAGTTATGTGAATGATTTTTTTTTTCAGATACCTCATATTTTCTTGAAATTCAGTTTAATATCATGCAAAAGGGTATTTTTAAGTTGTAATAGAAGCAGATGACCCAAATAGGTCCAGAAGCACAACGGACAACCAGCCCATTATCACCTAAAGTAATGAATGAGTACCAGTATGAAAAAAATCATTAAGGCAATCTATCGAACGATAAAGTTTTGCTCTTTTAAATTTTTGGCATTGCAAGATGGTTGCATTTTTAATTATTTAATCTGAAACATGAAAACATGAAACAACAGTGGACGATAATTTCCACAATAAATATCAATCAGGTGAATCTTTGATACTGTTAATTTGAAATCTAATATCATGATAGGAAACAAACCAGGTTTCATAAAAATCATCAAAACGATTTTTGAGTAATTATTAAATTACCGATTTTTTATTTAATACATTGTCACATTCACACTTCAAAACGAAGCAAGTTAGAACTTAAGTATATATGAACTTTTTTTCATGTAATATAACAAGAAATCACTACCTGAAATTATTGACATAATTGTATTTTGCGAGCATATGTAGAAACTATGCACTAATTATTAAAAAATGTGTCAGATCTTGTTCTGTAACATTATTTTGTTTTGAACAGCCATGTCTAAAGGCAAAACTGCTGTTATTGGGATTCTGCGAGAATCTAAAGAAAAACGATAATGGAGTGAGTCACTCAATATTCCCTGAAGGTGAATGTGTGGTGTGGAATAGTCGGCAAAAGAAGTCTACGTCTCTTTATCTTCGACGTGATCCTAATCGGTGATCAAATTTGATGTTTCTACCTTATTCCTATACCGTACATTTTTATGCACTTTTGTAGGAACCCGATATTCAGAGAATTCGTTTTTTTCATTCAACAAGATGGAACACTGAAAGAAAATTCTCAGTCAATTGTTTCTGAAAAGCTTACTGTAGAATTTATTATTTTGATACACGTGTGGTATGACATATTGATCCGTGTGAATAATATAAATAAAATATTGAAAAAGTCAATATACATTTTAAAGTTGCCTTTGAGAATTTGAGCAATTTTCGTAACTAGTTCCAAGGATTTTGGTAAACAGTCTTCAATGATTGTACCGCAAAAGCCTATACTAGTAAATAGGAAAAAAACAGAGATTGCAACGATTTTCAGAGAAAAAGGGTTCGCAAAAAAGACAATGTTCAGAATTGATTGTTTTACTACAATGGTTGATGCCGTTATACAAAACAATGACAAGACATTTATTAATCTAACTCAATACTACAACAACTTTGGATTCTTGTATATGTATAATCCGAAATCCTTGACAAATAGTGAACTTTGGAAGTGCTACAATGACTTAGGTACCGTACTTCGACATGGAGATGGAGAATGCAAATATATAGAACCTTCGAGCTATTTTTTCCCTTCGGATGCTGGTCCTGTCACCAGCTGCACCTCAGACTCTTGGGCTTTTTGTGCTTTCCGATTGGTTTCACAGCACCCACTCCGTAACTCTAGTCCCCTGTAGCAGTCTGTACAGGTTTTTCACCGGTTGACTGTTCTATTTTTCGGGAGTTAGCCCGGGTCTCCAGAATATTGCCTGTCTCTTGCGGTCTAATGCCTCGCCTTCTGACAGTACGTGTTTTGCTGTTTCTGTCCCTTTACCACATTGTCTGCAGGAGAGTTTTCCGTTGTACAGCCCCATTTTGTGCAGGTGTTTTCTCATTGGGCTGTGACCAGTGAGAAGGCCCGTTATCGTTCTAACTTGATTCCTGCTCAGCTTGAGTAGTTCTTCAGTTTTGTGTTTTGACGGTTCTTTAATGTATGTTTCCCGTGGTGCATGAAAGTGGCTTCGTTCCACCTCTCCCTTTGTTTTCGTTTGATCCAGTCCCGAATGCCAATATATGGGGTTGATGAACCGTTTCTGTTAATTCATCTGCTATTTCACTGCCTTCGATGGCACAGTGTCCTGGAATCCACATCAAAGTTGTTTTGTTGTGTTCTGAGAGGACACTGAGTTATTCTCGGCATTCCCATACCAGTATTGATGTCACCTTCGGGTTCATAAGAGCCTTCAGTGACGCCTGGCTGTTGAGCATATTTTGATCCTTGGATCCTTGGATTACGCATTTCCTTCATGATGATTTCTCTTGCGCATTGCAAGATAGCGTACATATCTGCCTATTTGAGCTATACGAAGAACTAAAAATTTTAGTGTCTTATATACCAGACTCTATTCAAGACGCCAAACATCCGATTGAATTCATAATCCGCGGGGATAGCTCGAACGGAGAGCGCCGGTTCACCGATATCTGAAGCCAAGCAACGCTAAGCAAGGCCATGGTTTGGATGGGTGACCAACGGACCTCCTTTCGATATTCTCCTCGGATCGTGCTAGGAATCGCACGTTAAAAGGTAAGACCTCGTTAATCCTTGGCTCGCACAAGTTTCGACTTTTGAGGGCTGCCGTTCGTAAGGGGACGATAGCTGGTTAACGGAAAAAACAATTTTAAACAATTTTAAACAATTTTAAACAATTTAAACAATAATTGAAAATGTATTTCAAGTCATTTATCATAACGTTTATTGTGCTATTAGAATTACGCTAACTATGCCTGCAGTACAGTATCTGAAAAATGAAGTTATTCCATGTTATAAATCGAAAAAGAGCTCGCTTCAAAAATCAACTACAAATCCTAAAAAAATTGATCACGCAGGCAACAAAATAAAACTTTTTTTGAAACATGCATTTCAATATGATAGGCTGATGCTACTACGTCCACGCTACGCCACTGCTTCTACATTTGCATATATTTTCTTGAAGGCGGAAGGTTAAAATACCCACAAAATCATGTCAAGAAACGAATTTCCACCGAAAATTCAAACTTTCAATCAATAACGTCCAAATATCCTCAGCTATTGAAATTCTCATAAAATGTTCATAAAGAAACCTTTATAACTCAAGAACCTTTCTAGTTACATACAGAAAACCTCATATCAATCAGTCGGAGCGTTCAGTTATTCGATAATACGTACAGGGTGGGGCATCCCATGAGACACGGTTTCTGGACGCCAAACAAATAGGTTTTTTTTTTCGAAAATCTGTCTTCTTTGATATATATTTTTCGATATTTATCGATTAGAGCTATCTACGAAGAGGAATTATTTTGAATTCTCCTGGTTGGACACAAAATTAGTAACATATTGAAGTACTCTCCGTATTTTGGTAAATTTTTGACATGGTCGTCCAAGAAAATGTAATTTGTTGAATAGGAACTATAAACCCAACTCTAACCTTTATCCAGTTATTGATTTTTTATGAAAATTCTAGGTTTAATTGGATACTAATCATCATCGAAATCGAAGGGAATCATTTTCCATACTATAATATTGTATTGAATTCAAAACAACCCGTTTCTAATCTTTATACATTATGTTAAAAAATCAGTGTGACATTTTATAGTTTCCAGTTAAGATAATTTTGTTACTTCGTAGGGAAAACCATATACAGGGTCGCTAATATATATATATATATATATATATATATATATATATATATATATGGTAACGGTCGATCATCTCCATAAGTAAGATAGCTAGTAATAAATGTTGAAATACAAGTTTTAGTCAAAATCTATTCCAACAAAAAAAGAAGAAGCCAGGATCAGTAAAAATTACGTGACAAAGTTGATTTTTCTTTGAAGGAGCACCCTGATATTATTCCATATTTCAATTCCGTTCAAAATTCTAAACAAAACTGATATCCTAAATTCAACCATTGCTGAGATATCAAATTCTGAAAATAACTTTTTACTAATCTCAATTTTATTAGGTGAAGAAAAAGCCAGAAATGATGGATATTTATTATGAAAACTGCATAAGGATTTGATTGAATTATAATTATAATTTTTTCACATAAAACAAAAAGCATAATTGTTCAGTATGGAAAAAAATGCAGGAAACGAAAAAGTGTATCTTTTAGGGCGGGTTGAACAAAACAAGTTCACCAACAGTTCAACTAATAACTGAGTTCAGTTGCTAAGGAACAAGAAATTTTATTGGTTAATCCTTAGCAACTGAAGCGAGTTTACTTAAACAACTGTTGTTGAACTTGTTTTGTTCAACCCGCCCTTAATGAATGTCCTCGAAATTTTAAATTTTAGGAAAACAACAGTTATGACAGAAAAAACTAGAGAAAACAAGTTTTTGTAAACAACAAATATTTTACGGAAAAGAAATCTGTAGTTCACAATGAGCTTATGACATGAGGCATAAGATGTCCGGAGGACTGCTCATTGCTAATATCCTATACAATAGGATAAGTTGGGTCGAAAATCCATCAGAACTACTTTCCTGGCTAATGCCACGACGAACATTGAATTACATCTGATGAAATTTCCATGCAAAGTTCCTACAAGGTTATCTCCGGAATTGCTTGTTGCCTGGGAATATTCATCGAAACATTCGGATCACCTATATATCGATTTCGGAGTGTTGCTCCTCATCAGTATAGGGTAGGTCTAGCAATCAATAACTAATGACTGCAACGAATGTGTTTGATTGTCGATTCATTCGTTGCAGTCATTAGTAATTGACTGCTAGACCTACCCTATACTGATGAGGAGCAACACTCTGAAATCGATATATAGGTGGTCCGAATGTTTCGATGAACATTCCCATGCAACAAGCAATTGCGGAGATAACCTTGTAGAAACTTTGTACGGAAATTTCATCAGATGTAATTCAATGTTCATCGTGGCATTAGCCAGGAAAGTAGTTGTTTTCTGATGAATTTTCGACCCAACTTTTTCTATTATATAGGATATTAGCAATGAGCAGCCCTCCGGACATCTTATGCCTCAAAACAAATATTTTACTTGGAATTCACCTTCTGACAGTAATGAATTCTCTGAACAAAATTTTGTAGTGAATCTAAAATCGTGTCGGTAGGAATACTTGGAATTTCATGCCTTATCCTTTCTTGCGACCTTTCGATATTTTGTGGCCTAATTTTGTATACTACATTTTTTATGTGACTCCACAGAAAAAAGTCGTGAGGTCACATCGGGAGACCTAGCTTGCCATGGAATCCCCCCTCCCTCTTCTTCCAATCCACTCATCCAATCAAAGTTTCATCTAGATAGGCCCGTACCAAAGAAGTCCCATCTTGTTTTAATCATATTTGTTCTGCTGACAAATTGGGATTGTTATCGCTCTGGAATAATATGCTCTTGCAAAAGTAATAAATATCGTTCAGAGGTCAAATTTCCATTTATAAAATAGGATTCTATGACGTGTCTACCAATAATGCACACATAACATTTACTTTTTGTGGTCGTTGAGTATGAACTTCCTCCATCAAATGTGGATTTTGGTCTAACCAATACCAACAGTTGTGTCGGTTTGAACAAAATGTAGATTCGTCGGAAATAAATGTGTATTTGACAAATATTACATTTTCGTTTAATTCATCCGTAATGACTTCACAGAACTCAATTCTACGATCAAAATCGGCTAAACTCAATTACTGTAACAATTGAATTTTATGTCTGTCTATGCACCAAGTATATTACTATATCTGAAAATCAACATGGTTTGATGAATTCTAGATCCACTGTTAGTAAGCTGTTCGATGCGATAAGATCTATCAAAATATACTTCTTCATAAACTTACCATACTAGGTTTTGATGAAATGTTTCTACAACTTTCAAAATCATACTTTCATCAACGCAATGGCTTTTACAATGGTTTATACTCAAATATATATTTTGCAACTATAGCGAAGTACCTCAAGGGTCCAATCTTGGTCCTGTGTTATTCTTAACATTCATTAATGACTTGTGCAGTCAATGAACGCTAGTATTATTATATGGATGGAATTTTTTCAGTTTGCAAATTTTTTGAATGGAATATCGACTCAAGATGAAACCCTCTGTTGTATCAAATTTAGAGGATTTCTCACTGAATCTAACATGATGTTCAAAAATTTTCTTCATTTGTAACGCCTACTGGTCTTCCACCATTCAGTTGATCTTTGACACTTTCAGTTTCGTGAAAACGCTGCAATGTTTTTGAAACGGTTGATTTTGAAAGAGTATATCGATCGGGATTGCAATTCATTAAAAATATCCAGTACATGGTTAAAATTTCATCTTCTATCACCATATTCTATGATCAATAAAATTTCAATAAGCTGTGTTTCACTTAACCGTGCCATTTTTTAGCGAAAATTATTCACAGTAAATGTATTTTTGAAATATTATGTTGTCAAGATCATCACTGTTAGACAAAAGAATGACGCGGCGTTCTTATGGAGCTAGAAACTTTCAAAGGTATAATTTATGAGAAAATTATGTTCAAAATTCGATATTACGAAAACGGTTAAATTTTGAAAATGATTAAATTTGGTCAGAATTTTGAGAAGAATTGAAGTATGGAGTAATATACAGGGTGTTCTGTCAAAGACTTTTTGACTAATCCTGTATACCCAATGTTTAGACCGTTTCCATACATATCAGCGACCCTGTATATTTTTTTCGTTTTTATAAATAGAAAATTTTACACCCAATCTCTATAGTTTTCCAGATATTGGCTTTTTCGACTAGTGGTTCTTATTTCAATGCATTATTTGTATCAACATAGCTTCGACACGGCATTTAATCAGCTTTTTGATAGAATTCTTATTGACAGTTATCGTGTTTTAACTTAATCAAGGTATTCACTGAACAAATATCGTTGAAAATGAAAACTGATCCCATTCAAGAGCGGATAGAAATGGTTTTAGCGATTGGGGAGAATTGCCTTTTGGCGTCGAGGGTGAATATCCAGAAATGTCCGAACCGGGATCATCCAGAGTTGACATTCAAACGGTTGCTGCATCAATATCGTAGGACTGGAAGTGTAGCTAATGGATAGGCGAAAAGAACAAAACATCATTGGAAATGCAGAAAATCAATTTCTTATTATGGGATCTATCATAGAAGACCATCATACGATACTAGGATGAGTAGCCGGAGCTTTTCTAGGGTAATTAAAGAATAGTAATTCCACCAGTATTATTTTCAGAAGCACCAGAAATTAAATTAAAGAGAAAAATTTGTAACTCTTCCGGTTCGTTTTTGATGGTTATTTACCGAAAATTACGTGTAAACAATTTTTTAAAGTTTTTTCGCAAAATTTATTTCTGTCTTTACCTGCAGAATATTATATTTACTATCTGCTCTGGAAGAGATTGCTGATCCTTGGGGTTGGGTATTATGTAATTTTCAACATTCATCCCCATTCAGTTGATGATAAATAATTATCTTGCTACGATTTGAATGTCTTCCATTAATTTTCTACCAACAGCATCTTAATTATCTACTCACAGCATCTTCAACATATTAACAATCAGCTAATATGACGAATTCACAAAAGTTATACTGACATTTCACTCCATTCTCAAAAATATGTATTTTCTACGAAAGAACAATCCTCAGAATTTTAATAAATTCAATAAACATTTTTAGAAATTCTTTTAGATCTCAGTGTGAAAATTTATTTTGCTCTGTTTCCAACTATTATTTTTTGCCGAATTTGCACCTGAACCAACAGATATGTTGTTTTGTGAGTCATCATCAGATCAGTATGCAGTAGAATGAATTCTCAATAGAGTTTATATTCGCCTTTTGAAAAGTAATATCATGAGATGGGCCTAGTAAATCAAATGAAATTTAATTGCTCTTATTAACTGGAGAAGTGAAGACAACCGGATGAGATGATGGAACTGGATGAGTATTCTAAGGAATTTGCTTGTATAGATTTTCCAACGCCTGTCGATTAAGCCCACTCTTATGTCTTCAACTGATATTTTCTATTTGCTCATCCATACTGAATCACAAAAGTTTTAGATGTCACGAACGCTAGATATATTCTCGGTGAACGTCACAATAACGAACTATGTTATGCCAAGTGAAAACATCCACACGATAACATTCTGTGCACATCGCCGATACATTCCTAAAGGCAAAAAAACAACACAAAAGAAAACAACAAAGATTGAATCTCCTTCAGAGACCTCTTTGGGAAGTACGTAGGTATTACGCCTCAAAGAAACATTTGCGTGCCTACATTTTCGAAACATCCCAAAACCTCCCAGGGATGTTTGTGCTGCTGGGTTATACTATCCTGTAAAATACTATTCATAATTTTTTCCAAAGGGAAGCGCTTTATTTCCAGATGTTTCCCAGACCTGAAATGCTATCCCAACCATTTCTACATCACTGATTCCAGAAGTATTCTCTGAAATTGTTTTATGCAGAAAGTAATAGTTACAGGTCAGCCCACTTGACTGCCTCATTATAAATTCCACAACTACGTTGCGTGTGAAAAATTATCTGATTGCAATATTCTAGGAAACCTCCTACTCGAGAAAAATATGTTTGATCGATATAAGAACGACTGTATGTAACATTAAACTTTCTACCATTCAGTGTACCAAGGCTCTACTGGATACTTCAATATAACTATATGGAAACTTTACACGGAAAAAAATTATATACTCAGTATCCGAAACTCGTATAACTACTCTTTATCTGAATGGCTGATACCTGTGACAGCAAATAGTATATTTCATTACGAGTTCAGAAAATGTGCGCGACATGTTTCCCTGGGAGACAAAGCCGAACACGGGAAGAGTCGTGCAAGCACGGAAATAATAATTTACGTAACAAGTCCAGAAAATACTGTTTTTTTTGGACGAGTAGATCAAATTCTAGGACGAGCGTCAGAGAGTCGGGGTCTATTCTCGAGTTCATGCGAAATAATTTTCACACGTTTGAAGTAACATAGAGCAATACAAACACCGCGCGTTGGAAAGAGATACAACATTGAATTCGTATACGTTGAAGTCTGCGAGTCCAAAATAACTGTTTTCGGGCGTGTTGCGTACACTATTTTTTCGGCTACCATGTATAATAATAAATCAATGAGACGCATTTAGTCTAAGAGACGAAGAGAGGACGACCTTCACTCATCTGTTAACCGGATAAAACATACTTTTTATGAAGTTACATAAATAGACGAATTCGCCTAAAATGGGTTGCCTATCAAAAGGTGGTCATGACTATATACAGTGGGTTAAAAAAATTTGCACAATATGGAAACTTCTTTATTATCGATTTGTCAGTAAATGTTATTCTTCATAAAAATTGGTGCATTACAGAATACTTGTATTCGAGTTATCAAAATTCTAAATTTCCGAACGGTCTACAGGAGGGAACAAAAAATAGAATTTTGATCAAGATTAAACTACCCTGGCTGTGATTCCAAATTTGAATATTTCGAACATTTTAGTTCTTATTCTTATTCGAACAGAATATAGGTACCAACAAAAACACTCATATTCTTATTTATATTAATATTTGTATTAAAATTCGAGCACTTCCCAAAGAAAAAGTGTCCGAGAAGTGAATACTTTCTGAATGGTTGCCGAAAAAAGCATTTTCGTGCAATCGCACGCGAAGTCAGTATTTCGCGTTCTCAGCACAGTCCGCGAAATTTAATTTCGATAGCAACGGCCGCGAAACCAAACGTCACTTTCAAAAATGTTTTCAGACATCGTCTTAACATTCTGTTTGTCACACCAATCTTTAAACTCGCCATAACATTTTTCGTACTGCCGTTTAGATTTTTCGGGTATTAAAACGGAAAGCGCCGAATTTACAACGCTTTTGAGTTCAGGAGTGGAAGGTACTGAAATATCGCTATCAGTATCAGACATTTTGCGTTTTGACAAGAACTGTCAAAATATTTGGTATATAACTATATAACTAAATTGAACTGCTGTTGATTTTAGAGCAATAATATATTTATTTACAACTATCTATTTTAATAATTTTATGATTGCACGAAAAATAGTGTGTATGCCATGGCCGCGAAACTTTTTAACGACCTCAAGATTATCTTGCCTCGGCCGCAAGCGGCCTCGGCGATAACTGTTCTTTCGGTACGTTAAAAAGGTATTTCGCGGCCTTAGCATACAAATAACTATTATGGACGAGTAATGGACGATATTTTTCATTATATCTACCTGAAAATCACAGATTGTTAAGAAATATTCATATTTTATAATGAAGGAACAAAAACATGTATTATTAATTGAAATATTTATGGTACAAAAATATCCAGAAATTGCCACAAAACAGGCGTTATTTACCCTGTTAGTGAAGAAAGATTCAAACAATTTGCGATTTCTAGAAAACGATCAACAACATATTATTAAATTTTAACATGTAATAATAACAGCTATAATTACACCAGCGCACGAAAAAAAATTCCGAGTGGGCACACGGAAAAAAATGTTTTTCGGTATGCTAAATAAGCATGTAAATATAGTGTTTTCAGATAGGTATAATAAAAACGCTTTTTTGTTATTATCTGATAGGCCAAGCTGTAGATAAAAATAAGAGGCCCATTTCACACAAAATAAAAGACGCATACGGTCTATACTACTTTTCAGAAGATAGTTCGTAAATGAAAACCCTGATTTTCGCCCCAGCAAAATCGCCTTGTGGAATTTTTTATACAAGAAATAGTGCACAAAATCACAACTTTTTTGTTTTTTTGCAAATATCTCAAAAATCATTTGAGGAATCGTTTCACAGTTCATAGAAATTTTGTAGAGAATTATAAAACCTAATCGGTGCATTTTTCACTGTGAAAATCCAGGGAAACCCTGAAAAAGAGACCATTTTTCAAAATTTCATGATTTTTATAAATCTGAAGCTGGACAAACAAGATTGCGGAAACTGATAAATAATAACATGTGGTTCAACTGTACGCAAGATGGTTTCTGTCCAAAGTGTAGTTTTTGCACAATCGCGTTATAAACAATTTAAGGTCAAATCTTTCTAAATGCGCCGATTTGAGGGAAATCATCTTATTCGAATTCTGTAAACGGCATTTGGCAAGTGGAGATCGATATCTACAATTTGTATAATTTGGATTTTCACCTGAGAGGTGGGAAATTTGTTGAAAATGTCACTGGAAGTTACTCTAATGGCCGATTTCACCAACTGATTCCTAAAGTTAGGAAATACCTAAATCGAATCTAGGAACGCCCAAGTGCAATTTGCGTTTCACCAAGCATTAAAGTAATGATTAAAAGTGATAGAAAATACCAAATGAACTAATGAAGGTATTTCCTATCACTCTTAATCATTACTTAACGTGTGGTAAAACGCAAAGTGAACTTGGGCGATCCTAAATTCGATTTAGGAATTTCCTAACTTTAGGAATCAGTTGGTGAAATCGGCCATAAATGCTCCAAAGTGCACTCGAAGTCGCCCGATCTCAACTCGAGTTAACTTAAGTGCGACTTCGGATGCACTTTGAAGCGTTTTGACATTTTCAACGCATTTCCCACCTCTCAGGTGAAAATCCAAAATGAACAAATTGTAGATATTGATCTCGACTTGCAGATGCCGTTTACAGAATTTTAATACGAGGATTTCCCTTAAATCGGCGCATATTGCAAGATGTGCCTTAAATTTTTTATAACGCGTTTGTATAAAAACTGCACTTCGGACAAGAAACATATTGCGCACAGTTGATCCACATATTATTATCTATTAGTTTCCACAAAATTGTTTGTATAGCTTCAGATTTATAAAAATTATAAATTTTTGAAAAATGGTCTCCTTTTCGAGGTTTTCCCGGATTTTGTCAGTGCAAAATGCACCGATCCGGTAGTATGAAAATCCATTCTTAATAATCTTTGAGATATTTCCAAAAAACTAAAAAATTTGTGATTTTTTTCACAAATTGCACAAAGCGATTTTTTTGGGTCGAAAACTGGGGTTTTCGTTAACGAACTGTCTTATAAAAATTAGTATAGACCTTTTGGGTATTTTATTTCGTTGGTATAAAAATCTCTATAACAACTTGGTCTATGACGCTAGTCACTGTTTCTGTTATACTTTGGCATTTTGTTACTGTACTACATTCAGATATAATCAAATAACCAGTCCTATTAGATGAGTTGCCCTAGGCATATAAAACGAGTACTTCGTTTTTCTAAAATAGAATCCTTGGATTAGAAGAATGATAATCTAGTAGTATGAAGTTTGGTAAACAAGAGAAGAAAACTGGATAGCTCGTACTATCAAACCCGTTATCCCGTAATATAAAACTAGCATTACGATCCGATATAACTACCAGTTGTTCTGTTTTATGAAACTAGTATGCTTATCTCATGAACCTAGTTCTATTTTCATATAATTTAGAGTTAGTCGAAAGTATGGATTTGCCCATTTTTCTTAGTTAATATGGGAGTTATCAAAAAAAAGTATACAGGGTGGCCGGTAAACCTTGTACAATATTGAAACTGGTGATAGATCAGGCCATGACTGTTCAGAATATTGGAATTTCACCTCAGTAAAAATATTACCTTTTTCGAGATAATGGGCAATTTAAGAATTTCTGGAAAATCGCTACCTCATCTTGGATTTTTGAGTGCCATGTATACAAATTGAGACAAATTCAAATAACTTGAACACTGAAGATACCTGATGAGTGATGCTTTTAGACGTACAGAACAGTTTTTCAGAAAGTGATTTTTTTTTCAAGAAATTGGGATAAAATGACAGATTTGAGTTTCATCATTTTTTTTTTAAGATTGACATTATTGTCAGAAAGAAACATAACCAATTGGAAGTGGATATTCATTTCAAAAGAATGCTCAATTTGTCCAGACTCTACCATGGTATAAAACATACGATAATTATTTTTGGAGGAAGTGATTTCCATTTTATTAGGCGTGGTTTCATTCTAGGCTTCCATCAACTTTTATACTTATACGCCCAAAAATTATTTTATTTCGATTTCTTCAAGATAAAATATGGAAATGATTATTAACAATGAGGAATAGACTGCTTGGTAGCATTAAAAAGTGTGTCAATAAAATTAACTTTTCATGTAATTAAGCCTAATAAAATTGTCGAAATGAAATGTCGATAATCCGACATGGCACCGATTAAAACGAATTCTTATGATAAATGTCGCAATTGTCCAACATCCAGATTCCAACGAAGTTTCAGATACCGACAGATATACAGGGTGTAACCAAATAAGTGCAAAATTTTTTAGAAGGTGAATCCTTGTCGAAAATTAAAAACTTTTCTAACTCCAGTGTTGTGTCCGTAGAAGCAATAGTTTCCTGATGAAAAAATGAAATACAGCATTATGCATAAACGGGTGTTCTGTAAATAGAATTGAAAAAATCTAGTATGTGGCTGTCACATTTTGTTTGAACTATACAACTTGTAACTTCTATCGTAGTTTTTTTAAATTATTCCCCTTGTTTCATTCAGTGGTATTTATTTCTTTATTATGCCGTACACAGGTTATACTCCCCGAGAATATGCGCATTTGCACTACATTCATGGTGAATGTGGAGGTAGTGCTACTGCTGCAGCAGCGCTTTATGCAGAAAGTTATCCGATTGCAAAATGCCGCTCAGAGAATCGCTGATTTGGGGGCTATAACGCATTTGAAAAGGTTCTTCTTGAAAAGATGTCGTCTGTGCGTACAAAAGGATGGAAATTAACATTTTTGTAATATTATTTAGTGCGATGTTGAATAATCGTTATTGTGTATAGTGCATGTTGATTCAAAAAAACGTTGAATTAGTATTCACTTCTTTACATCTCATTGAATGCTTCTAAGCAGTTGATTCGTTGTTACTCATAATTATTTAATCATTTCATCTTGATAGGTTAAAAATATAAGACATTACTGACAAAGTCTAATGGAGTTGATTTTAGCACCGAATAACATCACACTCTGATATAATCAAAATTCTACTCCTTCCAAAAATTATTATCGTATGTTTTATACCATGGTAGAATCTGGACAAAATGTGCATTCTTTTGTAATGAATATCCACTTCCACTTGGTTATGTTTTTTTCGAACAATAATGTTAAACTGTTGTTAAAAAAATTGGTGAAACTGAAATCTGGCATTTTACCCTCATTTCTTGAAAAATTGTATCGTTTTCTGAAAAACTGTTTCGTACACCTGAAAGCATTACTCATCAGTAATTTTCAGCAGCAAAGATATTTGAATTGTTCTCAATTTGTAGACATGGCACTCAAAATCCAAGGTGAGGAAGCGATTTTCCATAAATTTAAACAATGCTCATTATCTCGAAAACGGTGATATTTTTACTGAGGTGGAATTTCGATATTCTGAACAGTCATGAGCTGGTCTATCACTAGTTTCAATATTGTACAAGGTTTACCGGACACCCTGTATAGGTAAAAGTTGAAGTATTTTACTTTGCATCTTTTCGTGAATTCAAATATTTTTTGATCTCATCGTTTAGTATCGTTGGAAAACTCGTTTTTATCTCAGTTCAGCAGTACTAATGTTGTTCACAACAGACAGATTCGTTCGATATAGATACAGTGCTGTATTTTGTTTTGTTATTTTTGAAACTCAATCTCCTATATTGCTTCATTAGTTCCAACCTTTAATCGACCAGGGACTGTAGCTAGACAGATATTCTAGTGATAAGACAATACGAATCAGACAGTTTGGGACATACCTAATAGCTATGTACGCTAATTTCCCAGATTCTGATATTTCGAAGGACCATACTATTCCTATTGAAAAATTGCACTTGAAAAATATGTTCGAGAACAAATATTGAATTTTTTCCTAATGGAAGATATAGGAAATATCGAAATAGTTTCACTGGAACCAAGAAAAAACTCCCAGAAAACTTTTGGGTAGTAGTACAATACATACCTATTTTTCGCTTTTTCTTTCAATTCAGAAAACTGCCCTTCTGTTCGAGTAAAATTTTCTAATATGAAAATAACTCGTAAGGCTCTTCGAAAATTTATATCTAATTATGCCACTGTCTAATCCAAATTGACACATCACAAGAATATTCGTCTGGCTACATTCCCCCAGTGAGTCAAGTCAGTAGGTATACAGTAGGTATACAATAGGAGTTACAGGGGCGGTCACCAAAAATCGATATCTATTGATCAAGTTGAAAAAAAAATTTTAACGATAATAAAATTGACGTATAGTTCCATTTAAAAAAATGCCGTTGACGTCACTCCGCCATCAATGGCAAATAATAGGTATTTATTGTATAAGTGTTTTAGATATCATTTTATTTTCGCAAGAATGTTTAAACGCGAGAGCGAAGCTCGAGCGTTTAAATTTCTTAAGCAAATATCTAAAACACGCATGCAATACAACGTTTTATTCACAATCACATTAATTTAGAATCAGAATCGCGGAAATTTTTCATCACAAAATGATTTGACGTTTTGCTCTGACAGCGGCTGTCACCTCCTCAAAAATCATTGAAATAACATACAAAAATATCGGGAGGTGTTGAATGGTTGCTATGTATTTTCGATTGTTTATCGACTCCATTTGTAAAAATTTGTGAAGTTGGTGAAAATAAGTAAAATGTGATTGATATTCAAGATTGTATTTTTCATTATTCTCCTAGTGGAATAAAGTAATTTCATTATTCCACTAGTGAATAAAGTGGTACTTTATACGGTTCATAAGTGTGGATAAAACTTCAATTATAAGGTGATTGTGGATAAAAACAAATTGATAGATGAAAAGGTGCAAAGTAAGATACCTTTGAACCTTCAACCAGACATTCTTTGATGGATTTCCATATCAATTGAGAGAAATGGGCAAATTCTTTCAGAGCTATATTCTATGATTCAACTTTGGAAATGTATCCATAAATATCGGATGAAACCGACTTAACTAACTCATATGTATAATGTTTTTGGTGAAATTGGTAATAATATTCCAGATTCAACAACTTCACAAAGTTCAATTATGTCATTTCAATTCGGTTGCTATTTACTTCACACATATTAAACTAAACCACACATGAACCCAACTTTGCAGTACTGACCCGAATAGCGAAATGGCGAATACCGTTTTCCTCTACCGTTGATCGTTAACCTCTTCGTACACAAGCGGTGCACTTCGTATAAGTCCGCTGCAAATGTTTCAAAAAACCAGAACATCACTTAAAATTTTTTAGAAGATTCCTTTCAGAAAGCGAGAGTATTGGTGGTATACGAAATTTCCTGTAGGAAATGGTATTTAATGCTTATACAATGTATTTTTGAGTTTTTACTCCCGATGAAGATTTCTAGTATGACTACATTTTTTATTGTTAACCGACTGGTTTTCTGTATACCTGGTATAATACTCTTCTTTATGACAGTCATTCTAAGACATTTTTCCGTGTATGTACAGTTCAGATAGTGATTCAGATATTTTCTCTGAGTACATAACTGATTTTATAATAATGATTATTACATGCGTATGAAAAAGACCTATTAAATACATGAAAACGAACATTCTTATCTGTGTATCTATTGTATCCGAAAGAATAGATATATCGTATCTCCAGCGAATAAATATTCATATCTTTAGACGATTATATATACCTACCAGTTGCGCAACATACAGAGTGGATTTTAACGAACAACGCACAATCAACTCAATACTTTGAAAATATATACTGAAAAGTCTGCTAGAGCCACATATACTATGTACCACAAAAAACACACAAATATTTTGTAAATTACTTTGTCCGCGTTCAAAAATTTGAGCGGGAATTAAATCGAACCTTCAAATGAGATAAACACTCAGTTTTTGCAAACAGAAAATGCATTTTTCAGAAAAATACCGTTTTTTCAGGAATTTTGGAATTATTTAGAATGCAGTTCAAAAATGACTTACCAATTTTCTCCCGCTATTGTGGAACTTTCAAACAAAGACATCTCTTCACTCGCGATCTGCGCTAACTGAAGCTCGACGCCGACCGACGTCGAACGACGCCAGCGCCGGACGGCGCTGCCACCAAATGTACCTCGGTCAATACTGTATCTCCACTGACTCACCTGTACGGTATGAACAAGTCTCCTCTCATTGGCGGAACCTGAAACACTGCACGGGAACAAACTCCCTTCTCCATTGAGAGAAGCGTCGAAATGTTTGTCCCATTCTACACCAAGAAGAAACGAGAATGCATATACAGGGTGTTTCAAAGTCGATCCCCACCATTGGGATCTCGAAAACTATGAGAGATACGAAGATGGTTAAATTGGGGCAAAGTTGCGCATTTATCTGACTAACAATATGCCATTGAGAAAGTTCTGAAATTCCGAGTATACCGGGGGTGTCCCAAATTTTATGTGACAGGCAATATCTGGTTTGTTGGAGGAGATATACAAAAATGTTTTTCTCAAAAGTTTTATGAGTTCATGAGAGCTATATTTTGATACAATTTTTAAATATACAGGGTGTTTGGTGTAGGTGCTACAGACCAAATTTCCATTTTTTAAAATAGAACGCCCTGTATATCATTACATATTCTGATGCTACGTTAAATTCTGATATCATTTCATGTTTGGTTTTTGAAATTCGGTTACGGCGTTGTTGAGGTATTGCACTTTTCCTTAAATATAAGGTTTCAAAAAAACTTATTTACTCGTACACGAATCCAGTCTATTTATTTTATTAAATTGAACTAGACTACTACTGAATACAAACCATTATTCTCACCTCTACGATACGATATCGATATCAGTTGAATATAATATTGAAATTCTTGAGAATGTGACTAATTTAAGGGTGAATTGCTTTATATTGCACAATTTCATCAAGTAGCTTATGCTTGTTGATGCCATACTAACAAATGTTGTTGAATTGTGTCTACTGTCCAGTTCGATTCAGTGATTCTTTGCAAAACAGTAACTGTGTTCTTTGTTGCGAAAACTCCAGTATGCCTTTCGCGTTTAGTCCAAGTGATTGCATTGATATGTTATTAATTTTTGGGGAATGTCAGAAAAACTGCCGTCAAGCACAACGTCTATACCAAGAACGTTTTCCAGACAGACCCATTCCGTCACGAATGACTTTTTCTAGAGTTGATGAAAAATTGCGAACTGGGTCATTTCCTTCTACTATAAAGCATCGTCATCATAAGAGATCTGTTAGAACTGAAGATTTAGAGATCAATGTGTTGGCTTATATCATTATTCATCCGCATGTTTCTATCCGTACTCTTGCAGAAGAAGTCGGTGTGAGTAAATCTAATGTACAGATAATTCTGAAAGAAAATGAATACCACCCATTCAAAATTCAGTTGGTACAAGGTTTGAAACCCACGGACTTTGAACGACGACTTGAATTCATTGCTTTTATTCAGGTAATATTACATGAAAATCCTAACATATTCAGTCAAATTTTGTGGAGCGATGAATCGCGATTCCACAATAATGGAGTTGTGAATCGACATAACAGTCACTATCGGTCTCAAGAAAATCCCCACTGGGTCCGCGAAAGTAATTTTCAAACTACTTGGGGTATTAATGTATGGTGTAGATTGTTCAATGGCCGCATCATAGGACCTTACTTTTTCAATGAAAATCTCAATGGATTGCGATATTTACATTTTCTAGAAAATCCAGTTGATGGAAGATATTCCCATAGCAGAACGACAAGGAATTTGGTGGCAACAAGATGGTGCTCCTCACACACAATTCACAAGTTGTTACTGAATATCTGGATAGAACGTACCCAAATAGATGGATTGGTAAAAATGGTCCAATTCGGTGGCCAGCTCGTTCCCCAGATTTATCACCGCTTGATTTTTTCCTATAGGGTTATTCAAAAGATATTGTTTTCACTACTCCCCCTTTGAATGTGGATGATCTGAAAATGAAAATTCGACTAGCGTGCAGTGATATTACGCCTAATATTATAAGACCGACTTGTACGAGAGAAGTGATTCGACGTTTCGAAGCCTGTATAATATCTAATGGGCGTCACTTCAATTTTTATGACTTATGTCTAGGTACCTACCATTCTTATGAAATGATTTATCAAGTTATATTATTTACATTGTTATTAACGATTTGTTTTCGAATACACCTCTTTCAATTTCGCAATTGTTTCATATTCAAAATGATTCCTGACTGAATTCCACAACTCAAAATTGAAACCATTACTTAGAACACCCAAAATTTTGACTAATTTTCATGTGATCTGATGCAGAGAGAATAATTGTATGAGATATTTTTAAAAATAATAGTCGTTCTTAGGACTTTACATTTTAAGCAATAACTCAACAACGCCGTAACCGAATTTCAAAAACTAAACCTGAAATGATATCAGAATACAACGTTGAATCTGAATATGTGATAATATACAGGGCGTTCTATTTTAAAAAATACTATTTTGGTCTGTAGCACCTACACCAAACACCCTGTATATTTATAACAAAATATAGCTCTCATGAACTCCTAAAACTTTTGTATGAAACATTTTTGTGTATCTCCTTCAACAAACCAGATATTGCCTGTCACATAAAATGTGGGTCACCCGGTATACGGAGATATCAGAAATTTCGGTAAATGGTTTTTATTTTGTTCTGGCTTTATTTTTGTTAGAAAGTTCGGAGGATTGAGGAGGACGGAAATCAATCGTGCAGTGAATAATATTCGAAGGAGGGCACAGTTGTGTTATCATGAACAAGACCGGCATTTTGAGCATTTGCTGTGATTTACTTTTGTCTTTACATTTTAGTTAATTATTGTTATTTGCTCAAAGTTCAATTTTCATTGAAAAGGACACAATGCCTAATTTACCTCATACACACCTCATTCATCAAATTTTGATTCTGTTTCCGTATTTTTTCATTGGCTTTTCAAATGAACCAAACTCGGAGAGAGTTTGTCTTCATTCGTCAAAGCCATTTTTCGCCAGAAATTCAATGACTTGTACAATAACAAAATGTCATTTAGTGTACCAAATTGAATATCAAATTTAGGTACATCAAAGTCAAAGCCTATTATGATAAGAATCAATTCTTGTCAATATCTCCAATTTTTCGAAAAAGAATGATAACTTATGATGAGTACATCTTTGAAAAGGTAAAATCTGGTTCTATTCAAAACAGAAAGAATCCAATGTAGATCCAATAAGAAAAAATAAAGTTGATGATGGTGGCCGGAAGACGAAACGTCGGATAGCAAATCTGAAAATATCGTTATGTAACAGGGAAAAAGTGGCAATGTGGAGGTCAATTTATTTTCGAATCCTTCGAAAAATAGAGCCAGAAAAAAATAAAAACCTGTTTCCGAAATTTCTGTTTTTCCGGATATCTCCGGATATACTCGGAATTTCAGAACTTTCTCAACGGCATATTGTAAGTCAGGTAAATGCGCAACCCTGCCTCAATTCAACCATCTTCGTATCTCTCATAGTTTCCGTGATCCCAATGGCGAGAATCGAATTTGAAACACCCTGTAGGTCCAAAAGTAGGGAAGTCTCTCACCAGGATTATCAATTCGCATATTTTTCAAAAGTCGGCAATTGATCTTTTGTAGATGTGGATAATTATCAATTTCCCGACTGTTCATTTAACTATACTTCCTTTGATATTGGATTAATGATTACGTTCGTTTGAAAAGGGTTGAATAATTTAGGCCAGAACAGGAAAAGGATATCGAAATGAGGCATATTTTAAAATCCAGAAATGAATAGGGTAGAGTGGACGATTAAATAAGAGTTTCAGAAAGGAGGACAAAAACACGAATTGTGTCATTTTCAGTTTCAAGGAAACCAATCTCAATCAATGCTTGGTATCACTACCAACCAAACTCTTTGGCGTGAAGATCATGTGAGGTCCATGGTCCGCATTGATACAATATCCCCCCAAAACTTGGATCTCGTTTGATACTACGACTGACCAATTGACCTTATTAGTTTAGGGCCGTGTTGGATGCGATCCTATGGTTGCCAACTGTGCAAAAAAAAAACTGGGTGGGAATTTCAAAATTTCACAATTGTGAGGATATTCGCGTGTTGTTGACACTTGAAATCATCACTTTGGAATTTAAATCCACGATAAGAAATTTTATGATGGATTATTCGTTTCAACCTTTCGTTTTCTCCGTTATTTCTCGTTTCTCGTGCTAAGAATAAAAAATATAGTGGTGGAATAAAATGCTCTGTGGAAAATTGCAACAATCAAACCAAGAGAAAACTCAAATAAAGTTTTACTTATTTCAGATAAAACGATTTTGTAAACTACACAATCGGAAATAAACCTTCAGATCTTCTGAAGGAACTCGAGAAGGTACCCATCACTTATCTTTTTTTTTGTATCTCACTGTTTGTTTGATTATACATGTATCTGAAGAAAGCTCAGTACTTCGAGAGGAAAACCAACAAAAAAATTGGATATCCAGAATCGCAACTGCAAGTTGTTCTGAATAGCCGTCATTGTTTGAACTTTCATACTGATAAAGATTTTATTTTGTCACTAGATTTTCCTAAATAGGTTAATGAGCAATACTTAATTGGTTGTTGTTTCTCGATGGGGTAGACTTCGCCGATAGCAATTGAGTATTCTTTCTTTTTAATAATTTGATCTTGACAAAACACAATTTTACAACTTCCTACAAAACAAACAATAATATGAGCAAATTCATCAAAAACAATAAAACTAAAACAGAGAAATCACAAAAATCTGGGGTTTACAAATTAAAATGCGGAGATTGCCCTAAAATATATGTCGGTAGAACTTTTAGAAATTTCAAAACCCGCATTCTTGAACATAAAAGAAGCTTTGACATTAAAGAGATTCAAATTATTCAAATCACCTTAAAGATGAAAACCATATACTTTTCATCCAGATTTTGAAATTTTGCATTCAGAAAAAAAGGCTTAAAACTTAATTTCTTAGATGCACTGGAGATCAACAAAAGAAAAGACCAATAATTTACTCAATGACCACGTAGATGTTAATATTTCACCTCCTTAATCTATTCAATAATTAAGTGCATCTTTGTGATATTACCCTACATGAATTCCTATATTAAGGAAACTACCTGTTTATTATGATTAATACCTTCTTTCTACTTACCAATTTCAAACTACTATAAATAGGATTGTACATTAACTGAATACCATTGTTGTTGTTGTTTGACAAAGCTATAGTAATAGCGAAACGCGTCACAAATTACGTGTAGTAATATATTGTGTATATTTTAAAAAAACAAGTGTTTTTCATTCAATTCTTAGTAATTATGGATATCCATCAAGTATCAAGAAAACATTATGTTGATCCAGTATCAAAATATGTTACGCCTGAATAAACTTTCCACCTGAAAGTCATTTTTTAATAATCCAGTGAAGTTTTGTTAGAGCTATAAATATCTGCACTTCATCTTTCCATTTACCAAAATTATTCGAAAGATTCAGATTTTGGTGTGATTTGAACTGTGCTCAACAATGATGTTTGTGAAAGCTTATAGGTACTGTTTTTCTTCAGCGAATCCTGTATAAAAGTTCAAATAATGACTGCTATTCAGTACAACTGCAGTTGCGATTCTGGAGATCCAGTCTTATTATTCAATAACTCTTCCAAGTCAACTTGTACTTTACCATCAGTCACAGTTTTTTGTTGGTTTTCATCTTGGAGGACTGAACTTTATTCAAATACATGTAAAATCAAGAGAATATAGTGAGGAGATGAAAAACATTGATAAGTGATGGGTACCTTCTCGAGTTCCTTCAGAAGATCTGAAGGTTTTTCCTATTCTTCCTGGATTATGTAGTCGTTTTTTTCTGACATGGGTAAAGCTTTATTTGGGTTTTCTCATTTTTATTCTGGTTCGATTGTAGTTTTCCACATAGCATTTCATTCCACCACTATATGGCATGTTATTTCAAACGAGTTTATTATTTAACCACAAATAATGGAGAAAAGGAACGGTTGATACGAATTATACTTCGATTGGTAACATCCGAATAGATCACCTTGTAGATGTTTGAAGATGAAATGGCGATCCAGGGTAAGTAATTTCTCAAGTATTTGTATTCATTCCCTATTTATTATAATAATCCATTGCTTACAATTGGTTTGAAATTCCCCTATTTCATTTTTATAATTTTATGATTAATAAATTCTAATTGAACACCATTTTAAGTTAATAATAATGAGAGCATGTCATTTTGCCCACATTCCATTACACCCACATTTCGTTGCACCCACATTTCGTTTCGCCCACATTTCCGAACATAGCCGAATCAAGCGCTGTTGCCAATTGCTGACATGCAATTCTCTAAAAAATTGATTGAGGGCCTAATGAGACATTCAATGAAATTGCTGGCTTGCCTAACAGATCGCTGGTAGGTTTTATAGGTTTTCTACGAGTGGCATACGTATCTTAAATGATGTTCCTTCCTCACCGTTGCGAAAATAAGTCGGTGACAAAGCAACCGAAAGAATGTTAAGAACTGTGAGATGTGGGCCTAACAAAATTTGGACGAAACGCAACTTCATTGAATGTAGGTGTAACGAAATGTCTCATTAGGCCCATAAAGTTCAGGTTTTTCTTTAAAAAGTGGAAAAACCAGTATGGGCTGCTGCCTTTTAGGCGATGACGTTTTTATTATGTCCGTGATTTTTATTTCGATCATGTCATCATGTCTTACGATATTCGAAATGTTTAGTTTCGACAGTGTCTGCACTCCTTGCGCAGTAGAAAGCGCAGGAAGTAGCACTAATTTTATTGATAAAGGAAGTTTAATCCATAATAATCCAACACAAAAGTTCTCATCATGAATTTGAATTCCAATTTTAACAATTTTAACTAATAATGTCAATTTAAACTGTTTTTGAATGCTGCTTTCCGAAAAGCAGGATTTATAGATCTGATTGAGTCGCATCCGCTTCCGCTGCCGTAGTTGTTGCCGTAGCCGCAGGCTAAATTATGACCAATTTATAGTTTTATTTTGTGTTCATTCAGCGCCAACTGTTTTCCTTCATGAACATATTTTTATAATTCTTGTCCTTCAGATTATACAGATGTGGAAATCCTTCTAGTAGGTATAGGAATTTGCCTACATTAACATCTATATTTTCCTCATGTCCGAATAAAATTAATTCTTGCTTTCAAACTATATAAAAAAATACATAACCTTAATTATGTGACCTTTCGTTTATTTTTTACACGGAAATCCAACTGAAATGCAAGAATTTGAATGAAAGTTTGTTTTTGTGGAGGAATTCGCCTACATCTATATTTTCTTCATATTCTGACATTATTTCTAAATAAAATGAATGCTTGTTTCCAAACTAAATAAACAAATACCTACATAACCTAAATTATGTGACATTTCGTTTATTTTAGCCGCTGCCGTCCGAGATAAAAGTTGGTTAACTACCGTCGGAAGCGACAACTGCAACGGCAGCGGATCTATAAACGTATAGGTACAGAGCTATAGCAAATTCTTCCTAGGGCAACGTCAACTGCAACGACTGCGGCTGCGACTCAATCTATAAATCCAGCTTTATATTTGTTTCATTTTATTGTTCCCAAAGCGAAATGGTGATCTATAGTGAGATATCAAATTTAATTCCCTGCGACTTACTGTGACTTCGCTGGTTGATTGAGTTCCTGTAATTAAAGTAATAGGTTTCCATGAATATCATTGTAAATACTGCCACGGAGATGCTGAAAAACTGCAGGAATGGTGTTCCACAATTCCGCATCTATTCTCGTCGCTGGCAGGTGTGAAAATTGTTCTCGCTTTTCGATTTTCCCAGACGTATTTTGACAGGTGGTGTTATTCATTCGGTTTTCCGAGGCGCGTACTGGGAAACTTCAGCAGTGGATGGAGGAAAAGCAAATCGACAAAATGTAACAGTGAACTGCCATTTGGCGGAATCACGGAGCGATTCGGATATTTTAAGAGTGTAATTCTATTGTCAGTAAAAGGGGTTGATGATGATAAAAATTGTATAAGGTCATATTATCGCTGGATGTAGGTCGTTCACGAAAGGTGAGGTATCGGGGTTCGCATGAAATAAAATATGTTGAAAAAGGTAAAAGCAAATATTATAACGAGCTTAAAACGTTGAAAACCTCGTTCAATGAGTTGAAAAATCGAAATAGCTATTCTAAATGGAACGGTAACGGATTATCTGAAGGACCAACACGTGACAGTAATGCCATAAATAAGTTTTTGTACGGCCAGTATGTCATTTAATTTCACATTACTCACAAGTGCGTACAAAATTAACTATGCGTAAAGTAATTTTGACGTACGGTTCATACATTTCCGCATTCTTAAAAATGCAGGCCATTATATTGGTCCTCGCCTTCCATCTCCATCTCCCTGGAAATGTGTCATCTAAAAATTGGCGTAGAGGTGCAACAAAATGTTGAAGGGTGAGCTGATCTTCAAGTCGATTATCACCGTCTTCAAATAGTTGATTGATTCAATTTTTTTTTAACATTTTTATCAAGAAGTTCAAAATATATTTGTCCGTAGAGGTTAACATCAATATAATATGGATCTACAATATGGTCTCCCAGAATCCCAGCCCAAACATTCAATTTCTACGGAATTTGAGAATGAGTCTTCGTGTACCAATGAGGATTCACGTCACTTCACTGACTGCAGTTGTGCCTGTTCACATATCCATGTGATTAAAAATAAGATTCGTCAGTAAAGCACAATTTGTAGAGTCATTATTATCACCAGTCAATTACTGACACATGACTTCACAAAACTCTGTGTCTGTCAGGATCATCTTCATTTATTTCTTGTGCATTCTGCATTTTAAGGATAGAATTCTGCTTCTTTCAGAATTGGATGTATGCTGCTTTCAGAAACTTCTGAAATATTCTCAAGTTGTCTCAAAGATTGAATGTTGTCTATCACTGCATGTCCTACAACTGAAACAGCGACTCCTTCATTTCTCATAGGAATTTCTCGTTTATGTTTTTCATTTTGCATTGATCCTAACTCCATGAACTTATTTATCAATTGTTCCACGTATTGCGATTTTAGAATCTACTCTGAATTTCAATATAACTATATCCAAAACATCGTATGTCTGAAGGGCTCCTGTTTTTAGTTATTTAAATTTTTTGAAGATTTTTTAAGATGCAGCCATTCACAAAAAAAATTGGAAACAGAGAATCAGGTCAAAAATTGCCTGAATAACACCTGAAGCTCACTAAATCTCTGGAAACTTTTCAAAAAAATTACACCGGTTGCTCAGAAATTGACGTCGAATTCGGTTTTCTCGAAAATGGTATAAAACTCATTCTATTTATTTCAAATGGTTACCCCGTTTCTCCCATCTACAGTGGATTATACGCTAAAAATGCTCACAACCCTATATCTAAGTTTTTGTACAAACTTGGAAAAACTAAAATTTCCGTGTGGTTATTAGGGACATCTGAATTGTCAGTAGGCTTTTTTGGATGAATCGACAAGAAACAAATTGAAGTGTCAACAAACGATATTTCCAAATAATTTGCGTAAAATCGTAGTAAATTTTTTTAATCATGTCTCGTTTAGAATTTGAAAATTAAAATTACTTCAGTTTGTTAATCATTTATGGAGAATTTGACATGGTCATTGAAAGAGTCTGTGAAACCTTCCCTCCGCGACATCTGTCGAAGATTTTGGAGGCGGATCATCCACAATTTTAAAACACACACAGGAATAAACAAGAAATTTAACAAAGTATAGTAAATGTTTCCACAAAAACCATTTAATTGAGTTATAGGGTTGTAAGTAAAACCTTCCCCTATTTTCAAGCGTAGAATCCACTGGCGTTGTGCAAAAATGAGTTTGCCATTTGAAAAAAAAATAGTTGAACAGTTTTCGAGATAACTGAATAATTTTTTTGAAAACTTTCCAAAGATTTAGGAAGCTTCACGTATCATTCATGCAAATTTTGGCGATTCTTGACCTGACTCTCTTTGTTTATGAAAAATATTTTATTTTGTGAAAGCTGCATTTGTCCAAATTTTCAAATAAATTGAAATAACTGGATACTGGAGCCCTTTAGACATGTAGGATGTTTCGAATAAAGTTATATTGAAACTCATCGTAGATTTCAGAAATGTAATTAAAACAAAGTATTCCATTTGAGAAAACAAAGTAGAGGTCCACTTCCACTTCCGGTATAAACGGAATTCATAAACAACTGAAAATATTTGAACTAAAACGAGCTCCTGGGAAAACTCCCGTATAGTAATTTTCAGAAAAATACTCTCAGTAGTTTCCCATATACATAACGACTCAGATCATCGTGGTGTAGGGGGAGTTGGGGGAATGGCGGCCCCCTAAGCCATATCCCTAATTACTCTAGTAAAAAAATATATTCACCTTCTGATTTAGAATGAATAATTAGGCAGGATGTGAAGGAACATGTATTTATTAATTAAACACCAATATAACGAAATTTACAATTTCTTATGGAATAAAATAAAAAAGAATGATTAGCCGTCATTACCACATGCATGTGGGGTAATCACAGCCGTGGCCGTGATTACCCCTTATGGAAGTTAGTATGAACAATAATCGCAAATAAACTGAACTTTTTCAGTGTCTGTGCAGGCTTTGTGTGCCCAACTTAAACACTTGATACACCTCAACCACATCTCTCCGTTTCTGCCAAATTCTCCACACACCAAACATATGTCTTCATTAATTTCCCTTTCATATTCATCGTCATCGGCACTGAAATCTCCTGAAGATGAACTGTCTTTTCTCGTAGGCTTTGTTTTACATTTCCTAGAAAGCTGCAATTTTTTCTCATTATTTTCTTGATTCTAGGAAAAAAAATTTCTTCAATTTCTTCTCCTCCACCATTCGCATTTTATCTTTTTTGATTTTATTTTTATTTTCTTTATCTTCTGAAGTAGTTAGGGGTATCTGTTATTATTTCTGCGTGTTGTTTTTTGGTTTTTCTCTTTGGAGCAGTGTTTGGTCTTGATGGTCCTGGCAGAGGTAGAATTTCCTCGAAGGAGACATTGATAGGGGCAGCTACCGGATCTGGGGTTCTGTTGCCTTGTAACCTGATAACTGGATCTGGCAAAGCAACTTCGGGTGTTACCGAATTGATAATTTGTAGCTCTGAAGCAGCAAAGTCCTCTTCTGTGAAGTTATCAGGATTCAAGGGAAAGATTCCCGTCACTTTGAATCCCTTTATAGCCTTTTCGGGAGTTGCAACTCTTCCATATGCATTATTAAATAGCTCTGCTATCTCAAAAGGAGTTATTTTTTGGAATGGGTGACTTTTCAAATACCTATTGCATTCAGTGTCATAGGCTGTCTTTAATGGCGAGTAAAATGTGACGTCGAAAGGTTGTAGACGATGCGAAGTGTGTGGAGGAATTGTCAACAGCACTATTCCATTCGCCTTGCAAAAACTGTAAGCTTGTAATGTGCAATGTGTAACATGGTTGTCCATAACCAAGAGGACAGGGTCTGCTGTAGATGATTTCACGAATTTTTGGAAATGCTGAAGCCAATCTAAGAACAGGATTTCAGTAATCCAACCTTTATCTGGTGGGCCTCCTTTTTGTAGTTGCAAATTCATCCTTTTTCTGTTGAAGATTAATATGGGTTGTACGTAGATACACGAAGCACTGAAGGCACAAATTACTGTAATATTTTTGCCTCGTTCCCAACTGGTGACAAAACCAACTTGTTTTTGCCCTTTTTGGGCTAAGATTTTGGTTGACACCTGTACTGTAGAAATTCCCGTTTCATCCATGTTGAAAATCCTAGTTGGATTGAAATTGAATTTTTCTTGGACATTTTCCAAATTTGTATAAAAGAGTGACACCTCTTTCCTGTTAAAGGCGGAAATTCTATTAATGCTGGTAGCCTCGGGCTTTCTCAGTGTAATGGTGGGGTTTCGTCTCATGAATCCTCTCAGCCAGTCTTCACCTGCACTTGTTTTTCAGCATACTCGAAGGCACATTTTTTTATTTCTGACCGGCTGACTCCATGAAATAATTTGCATAACTCAATAATACGCAAAGCAAGAATTTCTTCATCCTGTTTATTGAAGATTGCATTACGTCCCAAGGATGGACCTCCCTCCTTTTTATTTTTTATTCTTGCTTGCAAAGTAGTTCTAGGAATTCCGAAACATCGGGCTACCTGTCTCAGTCAGTGGTCTTCCACTTTCTACAGCTGCAAGAGCATTTTTAATTTGATCAGCAGACCATGCTGCTTTATTGGTTTTTCTCATGTAACTTCTTGGCATCTGAAACAATAACATCATAAATGATCTTATGGGGTAATCGCGGCCGGCTGTCATTACCCCATGACTTGTGGCTATCATAACCCCAAAATTTTATAACAGACGAAAATTTAAATAGTTTATTCCATTCAATCGAGAGAAGCTGTTTGAAGTATTCAGAGTTTAATATGACCACGTGAGTGAATGATAATGGTTTAACAATTATTTTAAACCAAACTAAAGTATTTTATTAACCTTTGTCCACACCGGGAATTCTTCATTGAACTAGTCACAAAATATGAATATGCCGATAAATGACAAACCGTCACCACGGCTGTCTGCAAATCTTTTCTGCAGGTTCAGTTGTGCACCACTAGATGGCAGAACATGTCTTTTTGAACAAACTAGCAATCTATGTGAAAATAATAGATGGCCGGTATTACCCCGGTGGCCGCCATTCCTCCAACTTCCCCTACCCTGTATATTGTATAAGAGCCTAGAATTAGAAATATGGTGATATTGCCGCCTAGCAAGTTCATCTCTTTTATCTCCAAATAAGTATTTCATTATGTTTTGTTGCCCAGAACAATTAAGTCTAGTATCATATTGATAAAAAAATTACTTTTTCAATGTATTATCGATTTTTGATAAATAATTGTGTCATCTGAATTTTGAAAACTGAACTGCTGGCCATTCAAAGCCTTCAGTGTGTAGATCAGTTACTAATTAGTCATGAGAACTTGATGAAAAGTGAAGCGGTCGTCCCAAAAGATGATGAGACGAGAATGAGTACGGAACGGGAATAAACTGGTGAATATAAAATAAATCACCGGAGGAAATACAAAAAGCCATGTCGGTTGTGGTGGCTTCATGTTCATGATGATTTATAGACGCTAAAAAACAATTCAGATAAATCAGAACCAACTAGATGTTTCGTCAGAGGAAGTTGGAGAAATAACTTTACATCCATCCTACAGGTCTTACATTCATTGCATTCATTTTATGAGAGGAAAGTTTGACATGAATACATGAGGTTTCTAAAGGTTGAATTGGAAACCATTTTCATTTCGAAGGTATTATCATTAATGATGATAATAGGTCTCAGCCTGAATCCACATGCATAAAGCTGCCTAATCTAGGACACTCGTACGGTATAGATGAGACACCGATCTTGCCTCATGTTTTGGGGGATATTGAGTCCGTTGTGGGGAATTAGAGTTTCCGAATCTACTCATTCCCCACACTCGGACAAATACAAGTCACTGAGCCTCCGTGACCACTAAAGAAGGATAATTTTTCTCATGGACTAATTATCGAGATCCACTCTATGAACTACGTCGGCTCCAAACCATTCTGTTAAAATGGTGGTTCTGATCATAGGATTCCTTGGGGAAATGATGGACACACTGCTCTAGAATTTGAAAATTATACCGGCTTGCCGTAATATGGCAGAAATCTTAACCAGGCAAATGTGTTTTGTTCCTGTCTCTGTTGAAACTGCAGAATCATACAACATATATCTGTCAATGCAATCATTGACAGGTGTTTTTCCTTCTATTTGGAAACGTGCTTTAGTAATACCTTTGGTAAAATGCAATAAACCTTCTGATGAATTCTCAGACATCGGAACGATTAGGAGCTTACATTCACTATCTAAAACCTTAGAAATTGCACTGAAAGATCAACATCAAGTCATCACAGCAGTTCAATCTCAGTACCTACTGCAAGAGCCCTCCTAGAAATTGCACTGAAAGACCAACATCAAGTCATCACAGCAGTTCAATCTCAGTACCTACTGCAAGAGCCCTCCTAGAAATTGCACTGAAAGACCAACATCAAGTCATCACAGCAGTTCAATCTCAGTACCTACTGCATGAGTCCTCCTCGCAATAACTGATTACATTTTTCGCGCAGAAGATATTAGGAAAATCACTGTCTAGTGCTTTTGAATTATTAGTCTAGTCTACAAGAACTATTTTGGTGAATTTCTCTTCGATTCGGAATGACCTCTAGAAACTTTTTGAAAAATTTGAAGGTGCGCCGGCAAAAATTAAAAAAGTTATAAACCATTTAGTAAAAGATGGGGGTGGTTTGTTTTTTTGCAAATATCTCGGAAACTATTAAATATATCCAAAATTTGAAAAAAGATCCTGAAAGAGGAGGACATTTCATCGGAAAAATTTCACCTCCTGGAACTTTTCCACTAATATTTAAAAAATTTATTTAGAGGCGAAAATAGTGCTAAAAGCGGGTGATGCGAGTCCCGCGTGCGCTAACTGATAGGGACCCCTGAAAAATAAAAATAATTTTAACCTATTCAATGTCAATATTAAGAAATAAAAGAAATCACTTACCTTTTATACCCTTGAATAAACGAAAATCCATGGAAAAAAAATTCCGCAATCATTTTATTACATATGCTTTTGTTAATTAACTAGTTTTTACAAGTTTCAAATTTACATAAAAAACCCTGATAATTGTTAAACTAAAAACCTCAAATCTGTTTCTCTTCTTAGAGCTATTCTTGAAAGGCTTTAAAAAATATCCCCATTGGAAAAATAAAAAAATGTTGATTTTCCACTTTCTTATCAACAATCTAAGAGACTAAAAAATAAAAAATGCAAATAAAGCTACAATTTTTTTTATATTTCAATTTGTTCGTAATTTGATTATTTAAAGTTACACAAAAAATTTTTTTTTTAATTTCTTACTCTGATTGTTTAAATAATTGTTATAAACAAATGCATTGTGACAAAATGGTTAAGGCTTTCGCGGCCGAAGTTTTCAGTGTCACAATTTTCACTGGGGTTGAAGGCCGTCGTTTTTTGTAATTTCTTCCTAACGACAGGTAGAAATGGGTCAATTAGGGTTAGTGAGAATGTACCAAATCCAGATACGATAATTAACGAACAAGACTACCTAAATCAGAATAAATACAATCTTCGCAGACGAAATCTCCAGTCATCTAGATGTATAAGCCTCTGAAGAAGCTAGCTAGTTAGGAAGAAATTCCAAAAAACGACGGCCTTCAAACTAGAGTGAAAATTGTGACAACAAAATCATTTCTTAAAAAAACAATTTTTGTTGCTTAAAAATGCATTTCTTGATTAACAATTTTTTTGCTTCCAAATATTAATAATGATATTTAATGGGTTAAAATTATTTTATTGTTCAATCAGTCAGCGCACGTGGGACTCGCATCATCCGCTTTTAGCGCTATTTTCGCCTCTAAATTAAAATTCTAAATATTGGTGGTAGAGTTCCGGGAGGTGGTACTTTTTTGGATACTTTCCTTCTCTTTCAGGATCTTTCTTCAACTTTTAGATATCTTTAATAATTTCCGAGAAATTTGCAAGAAACCAACCCCCCTTTTTTACTAAATCGTTTATAACTTTTGTAATTTTTGCTGGCGCACCTTCAAATTCTTCAAAAAGTTTCTAGAGGTCATTCCGAATCGAATGAGCCCTGGATCCTAATTTTCGGTGTCCTTGAAGAGAAATTCAATAAAATAGTTCTTGTAGACTAGATTATATAGTAGGGCATTTGACACACTTATGACATATTCAGTAAAAAACTAATTCTCTTCGATTTTTCCACAATTTGGCACGTTAATTGTCTTTGGAAGATTGTGAAATATCGATGGACGTCACTTCATTCTCATCTTTACAGAAAATCTGATAGCGAAACATATGGAAACATTGATGTTTCCTGTCTTGATTTGCCAGTGCAAACAGCAGTTGTTGCTGTTCCATTAGTAATTCAAGACAGTTTTGTTATTCTTTCAAGAAGTTACTTTAGCAATAAATCCAGATTTTTTTATTAGATGTCCTGCTACTACCATATTTCGTCAGAGCATTCATGATTGAGAATAATGAGAGATTCCATCGACAGAACAAAATTACCGAGCGTTGGGGGAGAGCTGGGCTCATCAATTTTTTTATTAGAGGTTTTGTTACCACCATATTCCATCAGAACATTCAAGATTGATAATAATGAACACTCCTTCGAAAGAAAAAAAATTACCGAGCGTTAGGGGAGAGTCGGGTTCGGCAATTTTTTTATTAGAGGTCCTGTTACCACCATATGCCGTCAGAGCATTTATAATTGGGAGCAACGAAAAAAAAATTACCGAGCAATGGGGGAGAGTCGGGCTCTGATTTTTTTTTGAGGTCTTGTTACCCATATTCCATCAGAGTGTTCATTATTGATAATAATGAAAGACTTCTTCTGAAGAAAAAATATTGTTGAGCGTTAGAGAAGAATTGGGAATTGCAATTTTTTTATTAGAGGTCCTGGCACCATCATATTCCGGCATTTATAATTGAGAATAATGGAAAATTCTATGGACAGAAAGTAATTACCGAGCGTTGGGGGAGAGTTGGGATCAGCAATTGCTTTATTAGAGGTCCTGCCACCACCATGAGTTGTCAGAGAGTTCATGATTCAGGATAATGGAAGATTTCACGGACAGAAAAAAATTACTGAGCGTTGGGGAAGAGTTGGACTCTGCAATTTTTTCATTACCGGTCCTGCCACTACCAAAATTCGTAAGAGCGTTCGTGATTGAGAATAATGGAAGATTCCATGGACAGAAAAAATAACCAAGCGTTGGAGGAGAGTTGGGCTCTGCACTTTCTTTTTTAGAGGCTCTGCGCCACCACTATTTTTTGTCAGAGCGTTCATGATTGAAAATAATGAAAGATTCCATCGACAAAAAAAAATTACCGAGCGTTGGTGGAGAGTTGGGCCAATAATTTTTTTTTATAAGAGGTCTTGCCACCACCATATTCTGTTGGTGGAGCATTCATGATTGATAATAATGAAATATGGTAGTGATAGGACCTCTAATTAAAAAATTGCAGTGCCCAACTCTCCCCCAACGCTCTCGGTATTTTTTTCTGTTGATGGAATCTTTCATCATTCTTAATCATGAACGCTCTGACGAAATATGGTGATGGCAGGACCTCTAATTAAAAAAATTGCTGGATTTATTGCTAAAGTAACTAGGTTGATATTACTGGGAAATGACTGTACCAGCATTACTAAAACAAGCTCAGAATACTAACGGGAAATCTAATAGGGCGCTGCTCTGATTTTTGCCTGTGCAAATAGCAGTTGTTGCTGTTCCATTAGTAATTTATAACAGTTTTGTCTATTTCTCGTTTCAGTTTACTGTTAGAAATCACAATCAATTCGTATTTTAAATTATTCACGAGTATCTATTTCCCCTGTCGCTTGATATCGATTATAGAATTCCGAATAACATTCATTACTTGATATTCCGTTTTTAATATCGTAACAACCAATCTCTCCATCCATGAGAACAATTCCATTATGTTTACATTCCATATTCCAGCTTTGTCTTCACCAAATCATTATTGTTAGGTTCCGCAAATTCCAACATCTCGCATCAAACAATGGGTTATTATTAATTCGTGATTTCCCGACACTTTGCTGATGAATCATTTGTCTTTCGATAAATTATTCTTGTTCCAGAATAGCGGAGGTCCTGAAACAAGGAATACCTTTTGAGTTCCTGATTACGAGTATTGGGAATACCTTTCTAATTATACTGAATGTAGTATGTTTCGATTGTCCTACAGAAATTATGAAGCTACCCAGATATTCTAGAATATTGGAGAAATTTACATAAAATTGGATTCCTAACCACTTCAGGTCCGTGACAGGCGGTTGGAACGAATCCTGGCAGTCTGGGTGGAAAACAAATGCTCTAACACCATGATCACTTCGCTTCAGTAGCTCTTGGTAAGTACCAAAAATTGTTTCGAAACAATCAAAAAATTATTAGTTATATTCCGATCTAAAATGGTTATTTTTCTTTTAGGAGGAAACGAATGCGGTAAAGAAAGACAAATTTAAAGCATATTTCCAAAAAGTCAGTGTACTGCAAAATGTTTTTATTATAACCACATAATTATAGATGATATTGATTATTTCACTTATGATAAAATAGCGTGTTATGATTGGTTGAAATTTTTGTGTTGATAAATGAAAACATGTTTTCGATTTTGTGGTTCTGCTCTTGATTGGCTACTGGATATGTATATGATGTGTTTTCGATTTTGTAGTTCGATTCCTGATTTGTTATTATCAAAACAAAAACTTACCACTAGCAAGCTGCTATAATGACACAACACCAAACTTGACCAAAACTAAATAAGCACTCACTATTAATTCATATCAACTTCACAATTTTCGACAAATTTTGCATACTCGTTGATTAATCAAATCACTAAATCAAAATGTTATCAAAACATAACCTCGAGCGAGAAACAGTAGACTAGACATGCAATGACGAAACTAAGAATGACGCGCTCTGTCATTGGTAACTGGAATAGAGGGATGTTTGAAGTATCAAGTAAATGTTTTGTTAGTTGCATAATTTCAGAACTAAATGCGGGATTAATGTTCCTAGTTAAATTGAATAGTAAATAAATAAGAATGGTTTCGATTTTATTCATGAAATAATCTTAACAAATACAACTCGTGTTATCGGCGATTATCGTTAATTCCTTCTCGGTTTCTAATCAAATTATGTTGCTTTAGGCAATCACACTCGCGCAAGCGCACGTGTGGTTGCCAAGCAACATAATTTGATTCTCAAATTCAAAGGAATTGCTATTTCGATAATCACCGATACACTTGTGGTACTACCTACGAAAAGTAACAGACCATCACCAATTCCACTATTCTGAACATAAAGAAACTTGCTTCCAGTCGACACAAACTGACATTCAATTTCCTTAGCCAGTTTTCTCATGTAATGGAAATCTATTCAGTTCATGGCAAACCACCAGAGAGATGATATTCAATTATATAAAAATTTTGATTATGAATACTTCATCTTACCTCAATTTGTCAGGCATTTCCTCAATGTTAAATTCAAGTGAGAAGTTCAAATCACCTGGAGTGAATCAAGGAGAAAACAAAAATTAATTGACAGGCACAGGTTTTCATTCAAAATCAACTTTGAAATAAAATAACCTTTTTCGAAAGCTAATTCCTATTAGAAAAAATTTGAAAATAAAATTGCTCCTACTCAAGTGGTCTACTCTATGACTACAAGATCTTCGTCTAACGAAATAAACATCTACTAAAATCCACCTACGTACTGAAAGATCCTACGAGATTGAAACATTTTCAAAATGGAAATTTAAATGTTTCTCTTGAATAACTCAGCCCACTCTATCTGATATATTTGAGAATTGAAAGCAAAACTTCACTAAAACTCACCTACCCTCATATCCTATGAGATAAAAATCAAAATGTCACGATACAACTGATTATAACGAATTTAAAATGTAATACATGCACATTGAACGTCTGTGACTATGTAATCCTCTCTGCCTGATGAGTTCATAGGTACAAACTAATTATAGTGAAATTAATATGCACTAAAACCCAGTATATTCGCCTTTTACACACATTCGCGAACCTCTGAAATTGTCTTTGCCTCAATGGTGAATGCCGTTGAGACTTTGTTGTGTAGCATCGCCGGTTTTTACCGAATTGGGGCGGAAACGACCTACGAACTAGAAAACTGCCACGATGGTCATCAGAATAGAGCAGACAAGATTCTCGAAAGGAAAACTAACGAAACGAAGAAAAGAGCTCGCTATACTGAAAAGTGTCTGAGTTACTGAACAAAATTCTATAGTAAATGCGCTTCTAAGATGTCACGGAACTACAATCCTGATACAGAAGGTCAAAGTGGTCTACCACAAAAGGTATACAGGGCAATTCAAATTCGACCCCCACCATTGGGATCTTCTAAACCACAGGAGATACGCCGAAGCTTGAATTGGGACAAAGTTGCGTATTCTGGTGCTTAACAAAATACTGTTTTGAAACTTGGAAACTTCCGAGTATTGCCGGAAATATCGGGAAAAAACTGAAAATCGGAATTTTCGTTTTTATTTTTTTCTATCGTTATTTGACAACATAGCTCAAAACCAAAAGAACATTTTTATTGAAACCTTTTTTCAGCTACACGTTTTCATGTTCAGATTTACTATCCGACGTTTCGTCTTCTGGCATTCATCATCAACTTTTTTTTCTGTTATGGGAGCCATATTGTTTTTTTATACAGAAAAATAGTGATTCTCACTCTGACTTCATTGATGTATAATTTGTTATGATTTGCACTTCTGAAACCACATATATTAAAAAAAAAACAACTTCATCTGAGATGGTCATGACTCTATCGAAAAATTTTGTTTAATAAACACTAGTTGTCAGAACTCATTAAACATCATAAGTTTGCACAAATACTTCAGTCGAAATGTCCTCATCCTCAAATGAAGAAAAACAAGATATGATGAAACTTTATTATAAATTTGATAGGAATAGTACAAAAACAACACAAATTTATTTTGAATTATATCCGGAAAGACAACAGCCGGATAGAACATTATTCGGAATTTTGGGCAAACACTTAGCTGAGTAAGGTGCGTTTCAAAAAACAAGAATGAAATCATGAGCTTGTAAAAAATGCACAAAAAGTATTACAACAAGTGTTCGAAATGATGGCCTTCCTCTTGAATACATAACCGAGCTCGTCGTCTCAAATTAAGAACAGCCCTAACAATATCTCTTCTTCTAATAGACCTGAATTGCGTGATGATATTGTCTCTAAGTTCATCTGCTGTGTCATATTCTTGCTCTCCATAGATTCTGTTCTTTGAAGTGCCCCACAAGAAAGTATCCAAAACTGTAAGGTCAGATGACCTTGCCGGCCACCTCACTGGTCCAGAATTTCCTAACCACCTATTAGGAAATCTTTGGTGTAAATATTCGCAAACTGCTCTTTTATTGTGTGGAGGAGCCCCGTCATGCTAAAACCAGCAGCTGTTATAATTAACAAGGGGAAACGTATCCATATATTCTTCCAATTCGTTTCTTAAGAACCGAAGATATAGGTTTCCCCATTCAAAGTATTAGAGAAGAAATGAGGTCCAAGTATTCGGTCGTCATAAATTCCAGCCCACACATTCAAACGAAACCGAACTTGTGGTCTGACTTCTCTGAAGTGTCGTGGATTATTTTCACTCCAAATTTGCTCATTATTTCTATTAAAAACACCACAGTTCGAAAAAGTACTCTCGTCGGTCCAAATAATGTTTTTCAAGAAGTTTGTAGGGTCTACCCTATTCGAGAGCCAGCTACAAAATTCCATCCTTCTCTCAGGATCACCTGGATGTAATTTTTGTGAAATATGTATCTTATAACATTTCAAACCACTTTTTTTGAATTCCCTCCAAACGCTCGTCTGTGGCACATCAATTTCTGCCGAGACTTGATGTGTTGATTTGGAAGGATCTGCATTTATCTAAAAAAGTACCAAAAATAATTATACTTTTTCGAATATGGAATGAACAATTATTTTACCTCGGCTTATATGATACGTCTAATATTTTGTTTCATTCTGCTTCCATATTATTCATTCTTGGTTTTTGAAACGCACCGTACTCAGCCAAGTGTTATTCCTATTCCTATCAAATTTTTCAATGGGGTCATGACCATCTCAGATGAAGTTGTTTTTTTTTAATATCTGTGGTTTCAGAAGTGCAAATCATAACAAATTATACATCAATGAAATCAGAATGAGAATCACTATTTTTCTGTATAAAAAAAACAATATGGCGCCCATAACAGAAAAAAAAGTTGATGATGAATGCCAGAAGACGAAACGTCGGATAGTAAATCTGAACATGAAAACGTGTAGCTGAAAAAAAGCATCAATGAAAATGTACTTTTGGTTTTGAGCTATGTTGTCAAATAACGATAGAAAAAATAAAAACGAAAATTCCGATTTTCAGTTTTTTCCCGATATTTCCGAAAATACTCGGAATTTTCCAAGTTTCAAAACAGTATTTTGTTAAGCACCAGAAAACGCAACTTTGTCCCAATTTAAGCTTCGACGTATCTCCTGTAGTTTAGGAGATCCCAATGGTGGGAGTCGAATTTGAATTGCCCTGTATAATATACCGCTTTCAACCAGAAAGTCAAAAATGTCCGTTGAAGGTGGCTCGCCCCTACATCTTTCTTATTTTTGAAGATGATTGAATCAAATTGATGAAAATCTATTTTTTAACAACTGACTTAGGTTCATGCAACTTTGTGTTTCACCGGTAGTGACATAAACTTTCAATTTTTAAATAATACACCTAGTTACCTTATTTTTAGTTATTTTCGTCTCCATGTGATATTCTGAATACAACCTCCTATCACTTGTCACTTTTTGTCACAAAATCTAGAATGCTATGGATGCGTTCAAATCAATAATATCAGTGCTAACATTTGGGGATGATACTAATTTTCCTCTTTCAGGAAAAAAGTTATGTGTGCGAACCATCTTCCTATGACATCCAGCCATAGAGGAGGAAGAATTATTATTATTTTTATCACGATTATTACTAACGACCAGAGGGGTCCACCACCGAGTTACATGCTAACTGGCTTCCAAACTGGTGAGGCGCAATGAAATGAAGAACTCAACAGGAAAGAAAGAGACTATGATGTTTCTTTGGCATGAGATTTCGCATTGATGGTGCCCGCTAACTGAAACCCTGCAATTTTTCATGCATCATCAAATGACTCACCAATCATATCCATTACATTCACGTTACCTTCTTTGCGGGTACTCATCTCTATAAGTCTTAAAATATTCTTCTCTCTATACCTTCTGTCATTTCGTCTCATGAATCCCACATTTTTTTTTTTTTTTTTATTGTATAAATAACTTCCAGTCAGAACAAGTTCTGGTATAAGGAAGGTTGAATGTACATCAATGTTAAAGTAAAGTAATCTAATTCTAATACATTTTCAAATAATACAAATAATTCAAGTTTTGTAGTATTCTTATGAACATCATTTCAATAGTAACATTTCTTTCAAATTTTTGGAAAATGAAGTTATCGTTTTTGAATTTTTTATTTGTTCTGGTAATTTATTAAATGTTTCTATAGAGCTGAAAATTGGATTTGCTTTCCCTTTGTTGGAATGGATATTGTCCAAGTGAAAGTGGTTCAAAATCCGAGTATTATGACTATGTAATTTGGAATTTTTCTGAATTGTTGTATTACTTTTTTGAATATTTTTGGTTAATTTGAATGCAAATTTAGCTTTTTCAAATTTAATAAGTTGATTCAATGTCATATTATTGGTGTTTTTGTACAAATCTGAAGATGGTGTATTCCAAGGTTTATCAAATATTACTTTTATTGCTTTATTCATCAATCTATAAATAATTTCTTTTTGTTTTTGACTGCATGATGACCACACTGTGATCATATATCTGATTCGAGAGATAATATGTGCGTTATATATTAAAAATTGAATATTTTTTCTTAGAAATTGTATTCTTCTGATAGCTCCTATCAGAGGAATAATAGAATTTTTTATTTTCTCTATATGACTCTCAAAATTTAAATTTTTGTCAATAATCAGACCCAAATACTTGTGTTTCTCAACTTCAGCAATAGTTCTGTTTTTAATTATAATGTTTAATTTGATGGTTTCCATATTCTTTTGTTTAAATATCATATAGACAGTTTTTTCTGAATTAATAGTTAAATTAAGTTCATTTAACCATATTCCAATTGTTTTAATATCTTTTTCCAAATTTGTTTTTAAGGTTTGAACATTTTTAGATTTGTGATAGAGTACAGTATCATCAGCAAAAGAAAAATGTGTACCAATCAGGTTGATATTCATAATGCTATTAACATAAATCAAATAAAGAATTGGTGCCAAAACAGAACCCTGCGGAACTCCAAATGTTGATACTCAAAGTCCTATTCTGGCAGCATAGTCGTTATACAGTAGGACACCAAGCATGAGATAGAACCTGGATCTGACATTTATTTCAATTGACAGATGCTATCTCGCAGACCCAATCCAGCAGAAATAAGGAAACTGTACTTCAATTTCTCAAAACCACGGTAATTGATTCCTTATCTCCTCAAAAGCCTCAAATCTATTAATTTCCTCTTCTGAAAGTCCCAAGAACTATCTGAGGTAATTCATAAAAAGATGCAGAAGCCTTCTTTTCTTTGTTCAACCACCTAACGCTAGTTGATATAGGACTTACGACCCCAACATACTCGTCTTCCATACTCATGGTGCTCGAGAAGGATACTAGGATCTACTCTCCATGTGAATATCGTATCTTTCTATCCATCAACGACACCAATACAGTTTTGATATCATATATTGACATACCCTTCAGATAAACAAGACTATGTATCATACTAGATGAACTTCAACAAGTTATTCAACTAGGCACCGAATTCACTTTCTTTAATTCCATGTCACTTCAGTGAACATTTTCACATCTTCACCATATTTGTCTTTCTCTTTATAGTATTCGTGCTGACATCTTATCTTAAATTGCACCAACTCCGAAAATATAGCAAATGAAGCTATTATTCTAGTTAGACTCCGAACTCACTCCATTTCACTCTGGCGAATTATCTGCAATAGCTTGTAAGATCGATCATTTTGAACATACTAAATCCACTGAAGAAAAAACTCGAAGGATCTACAAAAGTAGACGTGTCAAGAAACAAGTGAATAACAAAACAACTTCTAAGACGTTATTTTGGTAGATCGAATAAGCCATATAAGTTTTACTTCCACATGACTCATTCTTCATTTAACGATTGCAAGATTAATTTAATGAGCTTTCAGAATGGGAAGTTTTCGAAACAACTGGAAGTCATTTCCTGAAGTTTAATTTGAAGTAGACTTAAACGTTAATCAAGATAAACAGGGTAGTTAGTCAAGAAATCAGGTGGCGTTTTATCCTTTGAATGTGAAATTCCATAATAAGAAGGATTGTAATTAGAATTTTGGATTGAAAGAGCCGAGAATTGATTCTGATCTAAATTGCTCCTCAGATCATGGAGTATTTTGAAATTCCTCAAAATGCAATACGGATGTTGATGAAAAGATATCAACAATACACCAATATTAATGAGAATTCTAACTTTTATTCGAGAATGAATATCGTGGATGGAAAAGTGCACAGCGTCAGAGAGACGATGGATTGAGGACAATATTCGAAATTCAATAATAATAAAAATAAACGTCTTCATTGTCATCTTATAATAATAGAAAGCTAAATTTCCTGAATCGATTGAAAACAAAATGCAAAGTTTAATATTTGACAGGCAGTTTATGTGAAATTGTATTTTGCTATATTTAACCGTGAATCAATCTCAAATAGGAATTTTTAATCATATGAATTTTGCTTTGATATTCCTGTGTCAATTGCCCTTCTAAAATCTGATAAATCAAAGAACTTGATCTGTTGTTTTCATTATGTTATCACACATGTGTGACTCTAGATATGGAAAAACGAAAACCATATTGAACTGATAAAAATGTTTGAATTTAGATTCATATTTCGAGAGTCCTCTCCAATACCTTTGACAAACTAGGCAGTTCTCGTAAATACTTCATTTTTTTGAGGTTATTACTATCCTCCATGATTGATGAAATTTGGTAACTATATAGTCATAAATTTCCAAAAGGAACAACTTTACCAATGAGTTATTTTCGAAATTTGGTCAAATATGCCATTTTCCCATTTTTTTGACAGTGACAGATGTTCATGATATTTTTGGTCTTATACGAAGCAAAACCGATGCCAAAGTCCAATTTCATGTGAGTCTATTAATAAACAAGAAATGTCCATATGTTGTCGACTTTATTGGGGTCAGCGTATATATCACACCCTGTAGGAGATTAATCGATTAACGACAACGTGACTATCGGGTACGACGTTAGATTGGATGGATCTTTTCTGTTGCCTGATCTGACTCGAGGCGGATTTAGGGAAAACGTGCTGAGAATAATTTCTCATCTCTGGATGTAAAATAACCCTCGACCTATTGCTGGACAAGATGCATAATATACAGAGGCCGTTTCTTTTATCATGTGGTAACATTGTTATATTCTAAACCGTAACAGATACGAAGACGATTGAGTGGGAGAAAAGGTAACTATTGTGGAGAACAGTACAATGGTCAAAGAAACTTTATAGGGAGTCTCGCCCTTCCCGAGTTATACAGGGAAAACCAAAAATGCTGTTATTTGTTTTTTACGAATAGAACTGTTATTTCTGAAAATATAAAAAAATTTATAAGGAAAGTTTTAATGTATTCTAAATGTACTATAAAAATGTAACAATGAATCTTTGATTAAACGTTTCGTGTCAACACGACCACCATCAACATTTCTTTTTCAAATACGGACCTGTCTATTTTAGTACAAATATTGATAAAGCGATAAAATCACAATTCAGTGGCATATCACACTTGATATTTTTATAACGTTTCATTTAAAATAACTAGCATCCTCAGTGACAACAATTTTTAATTACGGTCCTGTCGTTAGTTCTTTTGTAAATTATTTTGATTTCTTCAAAACCTATTCAACTATTGGCATACTTCAGACTTCACCCAATAATTTCGATAAGAAGATACCCCAACACAACGAACATTCGTATTTTTCCTTCTTGGGCATTTTTGTATTACAGAAATCCTTGTTTCAAGGCTGATTTCTTCTGAATCAATTATCATACTGAATATTTCTATAATTCTCAATCCTGGAAGTAACGAAAATATTAGTTTTTGGTCAAAATACGACTATTGTGTGATATGGTACAATTAAATATCATCTCACTTCATTTACCATTTTTAAACAAGTAGGCTTTGCTTGGTTTCTATGGCAGGACAAATAAATGAGTTGTTGATACGTGTTAAGAACTGTCAGTCGTTTATACACTCAGTCATATCAAAGATGTATTCAAATGACTGAAGGACTGATATGCTATTTGCTTATGCAAAATCAAATAGAAATCCTCTTTTGGCATAAAATATGTATGGTGAGCTATACCCAAATCGTCGTATTCCAAACATTCAAATGTTTAGGAGATTAGAAAGAAATTTGAGAGACTGTGGTGCATTTGATAGAAATAAAACTAGAAAATGTGTTGTTACTGGAAGTAAGCAAATATTACTTCATAAAGATTAACAAAGTGACGAAAATATTTTTTTTCAATTTAGGATTGGTCAGTTACAAAAATATTTCTAATCAAGATTGTTCTTTACGAGAAATTGCCCACGAACTAGGGATTTCTCTAAAATTTACCAGAAATATTTTGAAAAAGAACAAATACAAATGCTACAGGATACGCAAAGTTCATCACCTCAATGAAAGGGATTGCGGAAGGAGAGTACGATTTGCGATGTGGTTGAGACGTAGAAATAGGGAAGTTGGAAATATTTGTAATAAAATAATATGGACGGACGAATCAAAATTCACCAACAATGGTTGGTTTAACAGAAACATCCATTATAGGTAGAATAATACCAATGAACATTTACATAGAGAAACCAATTTCCAGGAAAGGTTCGGAATAAATGTTTGGTTGGGAATTTTGGGAACAAACATACTAGGTCCTTTCTTTTACGACGAGCATTTGAATGGTGGAATGTATTTACATTTTTTATCCAATGAGTTTGATGGCTACTTAGATGAATTGCCACTGAACATCCGCCATGAAATACGATATTTTCAACAAGACGGTGCCCCTCCCCATAATGCAGCAATAGTAAGGGAACTTTTAGATGCAATATTCCCAAGAAAATGGATTGGAAACTATAGACCAATTGCCTGGCCAGCTCGATCCCCAGACCTGACTCCTTTAGATTTTTTGTCTGGGGATACATAAAGGATAAAGTTTTTTCGACAACTAGTACAGATATCGACCATCTCAAACAAAAAATTAGAGATGCATGTAATAGCATTACACCCATCATGCAAGAAAATTGCCACAGAAATTGTATGGACGGACAACTTATGTGCATTCAACAAAGAGGTCGGCAATTCGAGCATTTAATGTAGGTTATCATGAGGAATTCATTTTCTGTATTGGTTTTATTTTCACTCAAAAATTCAATATGAAATAAATTGTTTTCTGTTTGTTTGATTTCTTCTACTCTTAAGTAAGTTTATTTCCGAGGGAAATTGCTATCGTTCGTCTCTGAAACTACAGATATCTTTTATTGTTGTAGTGTAAACATAATTTTAATAGATACATTTATTCAAAGCGTCACTGATAATTTTTATATCGGAGAGTTAGGTTTTGTGGAATCCATAAACGACCTAACGAGAGGACCGTAATTAAAAATTGTTGTCACTGATGATGTTAGTTATTTTAAATGAAACGTTATAAAAATATCAAGTGTGATGTACCACTGAATTGTGATTTTATCGCTTTATCAATATTTGTACTAAAACAGACAGGTCCGTATTTGAAAAGAAATGTTGATGGTGGCCGTGTTGACACGAAACGTTTATTCAAAGATTCATTGTTACATTTTTATAGTACATTTAGAATACATTAAAACTTTCTTTTTCCATTTTTTTATATTTTCAGAAATAACAATTCTATTCGTAAAAAACAAATAACAGCATTTTTAGTTTTCCCTGTATAACTCGGGAAGGGCGAGACTCTTTGACCATTGTACTGTTCTCCATAATAGTTACCTTTTCTCCCAGTTAATCGTCTTCGTATCTGTTACGGTTTAGAAAATAGCAATGTTACCACATAATAAATGAAACGGCCTGTATAAGAGGCTAAGTAAAACTCGAAGTCGTCTCCACAATATATATTTGACCCCTAAGGTAGGAAAGGGTGGGCTGTTGTCAACACAGCTTCGGCAATAAATTGTCAAAAGTGTGGTTGTATCAACATGATACCATTGTAATTTTTGTATTTGCTATTTCAGTTTGACCTGTAATTTCAACTGATGATGAGCATTTCTATGCTCGAAAACATGTTTTTGATGGTATCATGTTGATACAACCACACTTTTGACAATTTATTGCCGAAGCTGTGTTGACAACAGCCCACCCTTTCCTACCTTAGGGGTCAAATATATATTGTGGAGACGACTTTGAGTTTTACTTAGCCTCTATATACTGAAACTCCACTTCGAGGATGGACTTCTTCCTTCACATAATATATAAGACACACACAGGATGCTACTACTTATTCTAAATATGCATTTACAATTTTTATCATATTCATCATTCAGGGTATCAAAAATGAGGTGAGACAAATATGTAGATTTCATTTATATTCTGTACACTCCTAGAAAATATTGTTATTTTCCAAGTGATCGAAATGCATAGTTTGTCTCAGTAGAAGATGTTTCTCTACAAACCTTGAATCTGAGTTTTGTAAGCCGGCTCAGGATTAGCAAAATTTCTTTATAATTCAGATCCGTTCTGTCTTTTATACATTCTTTATTATTCTCATCACTTCGTTTCTTTATTTCTTTTTAAACTCGACATATAAAATAGTTTGTCAAGGTAATACAGAGTTTTGAATTACTACAAAACTACTACTCTCTAGAGCGTTCATATTGAAGAAAAAGTCCGTAGATATATTCTGTTATGTTTTCGACTCGCAACCGTCATTTATTAAGTTGTTATAAACATTTAAATTCAAAACAAGTGTTTTTTCGTATTGCTTTGCTTATAAAATGAATACTAATAGAGCAATTCGTTTGTTATAATAGAAATAATAAAAATACGGAGAAAATAAGATGTTTTGCGACCCGATCGGATCATCTTTTTTTTAAAACTCATAACTCCGCCATTTTTTCAAGCAGTAGGGTTGGCACTTCTCATGAAAGTATTGAATCATGTGTACTTTATGTGTGCAAAAAACATCCGCTGTCAATTCTCTACAATTTTTATCATGGGACCAACCAGATTGCTCTATTAGATTTCATTTAATAAGCAAAACAATAAAAAACACGTTTTTGTATTCAAATGTTTATAACAAATTGATAAACGACAGTTGCGCGTCGAAAACATAAGATAGTATAACTACGGGCTTTCTTTCATGTGATGGCATTCATAGTCGGTTTCCTAATAGTATTTTTGTTAGAAAATCATTTAGTTTATGCTGTATTGATTGGTGTTCAGATTCAAACAGGTGATCGACATGGAGTGTTCGCAAAACGCACTACATTTTTTATTTCATAATCGCTTGAATTTCCTGTCAATGAAATGACCTTTTGTCATAATACCATTAACTTTTTCCCTAAAAACTGGCCAGCGATTTTTCCCGCTTTGTCCATATGTCGTAGAAAATTTATGGATCTGGGACAAAGCGGTATAAGCCGCTTTGAAATTTTAGCCTTTTTTATTCTTTGTTGACTCAAAAGCAACAAATGTTTATGACCAGATATATTTTTGCTTCACTTCATACGGTGTTGTTCAAAACAAGGCGTAACATAAAGAGGTTGACTTGAACAAGTTTTACACAAATATTTTTTTGTTCCCTTCCTTTTCTTACTTTTTAGACACTATCTGCATCTCATGCAGTGCGGTAAGATTTATCTGTGCATTTTGGATTCGGAATTTATTCCAGATAATCTTCAGTATTTTCGATTCTTCGTCTTTTTCACCCGAGTAACAGACCGATCACAAATAGCTATTTCAACACTCTAGATTATTATATCATTTTGAAAGCTGATGGGATTGATTGCGAATGACAGTCAAACAAAAATATCGTTTGTCATAAAACAATAAAAAAAAGCTTCAACTCAGCTGTTCACACATCTTTTATTGCTTTCATGTGTCATAACAGCTCAATACAATTTATCATTTCCCCAAACCGTTTCCTACCAGATCTAGTAAAACAAATAATAAATTTAACCATCCACAAATCTGCCAGAATTCATGACGACTTTCCCATCAAGCAACAGTTATTTTATTCGAACATAAATCTCATCTGAAATGGGATTTCGTTCAACTTTTTCATTTATTGGTCTTCATGATGAGACTACGGCCAACTAGGAAACGACCAATTTTGTCCGAGAATTCAGCGGAGTAAATCATCGATTTCGGGAATATAGGTCAGATATATGAGAGGGATTACTTATTTATTCACTCGAGCTTTGTTCAGTAATTAGTGTTATATCATTTTTCACCACTGCAATTAAAATAAATTATTTCACTATTTCAGATATTTGTTTTCATTACCAAGCAATCAGTAGTAGACAGACAGATAATTTTCATTGATCATAAAATCACTAAATCACATCGGATTAACAAGTCATACAGATAAAAATTAATATTGAAAAGTCGCATTACAACAGAAATAATATGTCAAATAGGGCACTTTAGGAGTGTAAGTTGACATCAAATCGCAATTGAATAACAATGGTTTAAACTACTTAAATTTCCACAGAGTACAAAGAATTTATGAGCTAGTATCAGTTCATATAGCTTTGTATAATAAAATGGGTTCATAATCAAAACCGACTTAAGTCTATAATTGAATCTGACCAGGCTTGTTATATTTTTCAAACTGTTAGGTAAAATGCATACCAGAGTTCGTAGTCTGGCGATTTTCTTATAATTTAATACCCATATCACATTGTGCAATTCGAATTGATTTGTTTGTCTTGTTGGGTAGTCATGGATATCGCTTTTGAGTCCGAAGTGATTTTTGTTTCTGAGAATCAAACGAACCATATTTTTTGTAACAGGCTTTCACATCAGGATACTTGATTATTTTCCCCCATACGAAATGTGTTTTGAGTTCAACAGCTGAGCTCGTATACTAGTAGAAATTATAGTTGACACGTGGAAAGTGACCGTGATGTTCAAAAATTCATTGAATTAACTCATGAAAATGTATAACAAAATTATTGTCAAAATAAATTCAAAGAAGCTGACGGTGACATTGGTAAGATCTGGAAAGTGATGAATGAATTACCTGGACAGAAACTGAAACAGAGCTGACTCGTTGAATTATTTGAAAATAACAAAATTATCAAGGATGATTTAAAAAAATTGCAAATATTTTATTAGGATCTTAGCTAAAAAATTGACGGAATCAATGAATATCTATTCATGATAAATTGCTATAACTCAAGTAATATATTTTGGTCGCCTATCACAGCAAATAAAATAATCAACTAAACAAATGAACTTTGTTTTTTTCCTTAAGTGTTATTCCAAATTCAAATTTGCACACGGTTACAAGGCGAATACTTTAGATTTTCATACAGTATTCCCATTAGCAGTTTAAATTTTTCCTTTCTACTGACAGTTAGCCATGATGATATCACTGAAACGTTGGCTTTATATTCAACCTTAAAAATTCATTTGTTTCGCCCTTCCTTCGTCAATTCTGCATTTCACAGGTTTTCACTTTTCAGTTTTTCTTTTGATCGCAAAAACTAGCTGCATGAATTCATTAATGAAATGTATATTGAATAATATGAGTTCCCATTATGAAAAACTTGAAGATTGACACATTTGAGTTCAACAGTACCTGACAAAAGTTCAATTTTCCCAACTTCACTTACAACAATGAAGCTCAAAAATAGTAATGTTTTCAAAACTTCTTAATTCTGCAATGTATCCTCTCCTTAGGGGAAGAATCAAAACTGTTTTCTAAAATACGATTTCTGCTTTTAAATGTTACTGTCATAGCGATCCTCAATTCATTGTGAAATAAAAATAAAAAACGTGAAGATTTATCAGAATCTTTCCACCAAACTACATAAAACAGTATTGTGAACTCTGAAACTGACTTGTATATACACAAACACAGCATGCACGATAAAATCGAACTGTGGAAATTTAAATATGAAATATTCATGGCAAGGCTATTGTAATTTTATTTATCGAAATGTCTGGTAAAAGAATGTTCCAAACCAACTCAAATCGATTCTGAACATATTTCTTTTTATTTCAGTTGAGTTCGAATTTATTACCAATAATTTGCCGTAGGGATTTCGGAAATAGGATAGAGAAAACAGATTCTATCTTAAATGAAATTGAATATGACGAAACTGAATAGTTGTTCGAAATGTAATATTAAATACTTGACAAGTCTCTCTAGAATATCATTTTTGTATTTTGGTGCAGCAATAAATTGTATATTGTATTTTCCTGGAAAGTTTTCGATCCGGGAAAGTTCTTCGATCCGGGAAAGTTCGTCGCTTGGCAACAGACTAAAATACTACAGATTAGCGTATTTTGGGGTCTGAAGTAGGAAGTGGGAGTAGGTATTCTTGGACAATTTCAGAAAAACTCTATTTGTATCATAACAGGAGATAATAAACACGATTTTTAATAAGTTTCCTGGATTTTACATTTTCAGACTGAAAGGTTGTCGTAAAAAACACATATAAAAAATGTATTACTCCACCATAACGTCCATGATGTAACGACCATAACCCTATGAAATGTAATTTTCATTTAATTTTGAAATGGAAGAGAGCCAATCTTAAGCATTTTGCTTCTGTTACAAATCCTGAGAGATGCATTAGTTGATCCCTACTTTATCTTGATTATTCTACTTCCCAGTTTTCAAGAATAAGTGCCTAGCAGCATGCATGTTAATCCCACACAGGTAAGGAAAAACTTGCACTATCCAACAAAATTCATAATAACCTGTTTTTGACACAATAACTATTTGATACAATAAAACTCATATGATAATTAGATAACTTTTTCCATTTTCTATGGAGTACCAATGTTTTATTGAACAAAACCTTTGATGATGAGGAAAAACATTTAACACGTTATGATGGCTCGATGAAAGAAGAACTGGGAGTTACCAACACATCGCTACTTCGGGTTATGAGATGTCCTGTACTTGTACCACAAGTTGAAATTTTCCGTTGTTTAATGTTTGATATAAGACCTTTTTTGATGATCTGAAAAAATCGAATAATTCAAAAATTTGTTGGTTTTTACTGGAAAATATGTTACCTGAATTTTACTCCCGGGTTGGCTCAGAACATAATATATTGTATAAAATGGTATCCAGATCATGGAAGAGAAACTGATGCCCAATCCAATGATGTCGGACCATAGAGGATATTGATAGTTTCCATATAGTAGATTTTTATACTCGAAACACTGACTTATGAATATTACCTAAAATCAAAATCAAATTTAAATTCAACGTTATTGAATTGCAAGTGTAAATTTTTTCTCGGAAGCCAAATTGTTTGGGAGAGAAAAGTCTAAATTTATTTATGAAAGATGAAAGTCTTTTTTTCAGTAGTTTTTCGAATACTTTGGATAGATTTGCAATCAGTTAAATGGGTCTACAGTGTGTCCAAGACAAGAATGAGCAGCATGGGGATATCGGAAACGGTAAGAGATACAGGGTCGATTAAATCAGAGAAAAGTAGCGCATTTATGTACACAACAATATGCCATTTATAAAGTTTCAATATTCCGAGTAGTTACGGAGATATCCGAGAAAAACCGAAATTTGAGAATTTCGTTTTTATTTTCTCCTAGGTTTATTTTCAAAGGAAATGTAGAACAGATAGCACTTTGTCATGGCCACTTTTTAAGAACTACCTGATAACATACGCAGAATTTTTCTTCGACGTTTCGTCTTTTAGAAAACATCATCAACTTTTTATTTTTATATGGGCCGAAACTAAAGTATACCCTGTATACGACTCCATTTTTCATTGTGAATACCGCTACGTATCACACAGTATTATTTCAGAACCATTTCTCGCGCAAAATGAGATTTAAAAGATATTTTTTTTTACAGATATAATTCAATGGTCGTAGGGGGCAGTAGTTGTTTTCTGTTGGAGACTTGCCGACGATTATACCTATTGTATAGGTTAAATACAGAAGTCTGGATTGCATAATACATTTTATTATTAGTTTAATGGGCTTCTGCCAAGTAGTGTCATCAAATATTTTCTTCTGAATTTATTTGGCTTCAGACGAAGTCGACACCATAGTCGGAGTGCTCTTCGAATCTTGGGGTCAAGATATTTTTCGATTGCGTTGGGTGAGCTACCCTGCGCTGATGATTGGCAAGGAACCATGAAACCGGTCCGTAGGTGTTCCCTCGTGTGAGTTGAGACATGTTTTGGCGTTGAGATTGGGAGAACATTGCAAAGTAGTTCTTGTAGAATACTTTGCCAAGAATCTAACAGATATAATTCAATGGTCGTAGGGGGCAGTAGTTGTTTTCTGTTGGAGACTTGCCGCCGATTATACCTATTGTATAGGTTAAATACAGAAGTCTGGATTGCTTAATCCATTTTATTATTAGTAAATGAGATTTAGTAATTACTTAACCTGTTTTTCTTTTAGATAGTAGGCGCTGGAAAAAATGTCAATGTCAATGTTGATACATGAAGTCTTATTTATACAAGTACAAATTTTAACTCACCACGTGCTGGAATTTTTGCATTGTTGAATACAAAGATAAGTCGCAATATCAAAAGTTTAGTTTATAAATGTAATTGTAATGTAATAACAAGGAGCTAATATGTATTACAGGAAAATAAACAGAAACTTATAACAAGTGTTCAAATATCCCGCCGTTATTTTCTAAGCACAAGTACGCTCTTCTCACAGGCGAATTTAAAACTTGAGTTAACATATTCGAAAAAATATTGTTAAAGGATGCAGTAACTGTTCTTCTAGTGTACCATTTACAAAAGGTTCTTCGTCACCTGGTCTGAGTCCATGACAAATCCTAAATTTATATGGATGATATTTATTTTTTCTTAAAATGAAGTGAGCGGTGGATTTGGCTACTCCGGTATTATCTTCAATGGTGCGAGTGGATACCTCAGGATTTTCGACAACGGCCTGTAACACATCACGCTGACTTTCTTCATTAGATAGCTTTTGTCTGGAAACTACAGGTTTTTTAAATGATCCGTATTCTTTTAAATTAAAATTTAACCGTCTAAATATTGATTCAGGTTGTCGCCTCTCTGGATACTTATTAGAGTACGCACGTTCAGCATCAACACAATTTCTTTGGCACAAAATGTAACATGACAACATATCAAATTTTTCAGTATTCGAACAGCTACCGTTTTCCATTTTTAACACAAATTAGTTAGGTAACGAGATGTAATAGTAGGAACGGTAATATGTCAAAAATTCTACCAAACTACAGTATTATTATGACAACTGAACATTATGTGTCATTTTTTCCAGCGCCTACTGTCTAAAATTGAAGAAAAACATGTTAAGTAATCACTAAATATCATTTTGCGCGAGAAATGGTTCTGAAATCACATACGTTGCTGATTTTACAATGAAAAATTGCAATGGATCATAAAGAATTATATCTGTTATTTTTTTTGGATTGACATGGCCGTTACTTGATGGAAATTCACAGTATATGACACTAAGGTAACCTCGATTAAATTTCCACAGATTTATTGTCTACGCGATATGTTTCGATACACAGTATCTTTCTCAAGCGAATGTAATACTTTAAATTATTCCACGTTGAACATTACTTAAATACCCTTCTAATCAATTGAGGTAATTAGGACATACCCATGATAAAATAAAAATAAAAATTGACAATAACATGTACCTTTTTTATTTGATTTGCAGGTACCAACATAAAGTTAGACATCTTTCATAAATATATTAACACTATTCACCCAAACATTGAATTCACAATAGAAATAGAAGTAGAAAAATCATTAAATTTTTAGGATTTGACAATAGACAAAACCAACAACAAACACCATTTTTCTGTTTCTCATAAACCTTCCCATACTGACATTACCATTCATAATAATTCGATATATCCATATATGTATACATAAAATATCAGCATACCATAGTACCATAGATTAGTGAATATTCCTCTTTCTGAAGAAATTTTCTGCAAAGAATTAGATATCATAAAACAGATAGTCAACAATGGATATCAAGTCAAATTAATAGAGAATATTCTTTCCAAAAAATTACATAGACAGGCTATCCAAGAAGTGTACCCCACTATGAAGAACCTTGACAATAATTACAGAACTTTAACTTATTCAGGACCCGTTTCAGAAAAAATTGCGTCATTATTGAAAAAACAAAATTTAAGAGTAGCATTAGGAACAGATAACACGTTGGAAAGGTTTTTGAAAAATAATAAATATTAAACACAAAAATCAGGAGTTTATAAATTGAATTGTGGATCTTGTTCCAAAGTATATGTAGGCCAGACTGGTAGAGCATTCAAAAGCCGCGTACGTGAACACCGTATGAATTATGTAAAGAATAAAACACATTCAACATATGCCAATCATATTTTGGAAGAATACTTCGATGAAAACTTTGAAATCCTTCATGTTGAAAATAAGGGTATTAGACTTAATTATTTAGAATACTTGGAAATTAATACATTGAAATATTCGAATTGTTTACTGAATGATCAATTGGACCTTAATAGTTCCCCTTTGTTAAACCTTTTCAATTAATCAAGTAGTAGCTATGGTTTGAGATTTACAGGTACCTACATTGAATTGTCAATTTTTATCGTTATTTTTTTATAGGTAGGTCCTAATTACCTCAATTGATTGGAAGGGTATTTAAGTAATGTTCAACGTAGAATAATTTGATGTATTACATTCGCTTGAGAAAGATACTGTGTATCGAAACATGTCACGTAGACAATAAATCTGTGGAAAGTTAATCGTGTTTACCTTGTTGTCAAATACTATGAATTTCCAAAAAGTAACGGCCACGTCAATCAAAAAAAATATAACAGATATAATTCTAAGGTAGTAGGAGACAGTAGCTGTTTTCTGTTGTAGTTTTGCAGACGGATGTTATATTTTTGGTGAAGTTTCTACAAAATTAGCTTGCGGTGCTGCAGAAATCTTGCTAAATTTATTTTGGAAGGGGGATACCTACTGTAAAGCTTTGAAAGAAGTTTGAATTGTTTAAAAGTAAGTTTGCATTGATTATGAGGGGGACAAGCCCAAATTCTACTGGGGGGCAGCCCTATAGGCGATATATTCGCGATAGTATTTATATTGCATTGTTCAAGATAGCAGTTCCCGTTTTTTTGTAATATTCTGGTTCCATGAAAAGTGAAACCTTGTATTGTTCAGAGAACCTTAAAGTATATAAAGTATAGAAGAGATAGGCCAGTAGAAATAGACAATCAATTCACAATAATTCCAAAAGTTTACAAACTTGAATAAAATGTCGGGAAAGGTTTAAATACAAACCATAAAATTTTGCAACCTGTTGCTAATAACGTGAATTTTGCTGTAAACTCGTTGAATACATTTCAAAAGTTCTGCAAATTTGAAATAGTATTGAATTATTTCATATAACGAATCAAGTTTGCAACCAAATCAAGTAGACGGGTCATTTTTCATCAAAAACTAATGTTTTTTTTTGATATACCACAATAAAAAATTCCAAAAGTTCGGCAAACGTTACTCCAAACAGTTTGCAACCTTTTACGTTGACCGGAACATGTTTATTTATAATTTTTTTTTAATTCGTGGTAATTTTTTTGAACAAAGATAGATGAATGTACCATACCACCGACAAGGATTCCCTATTGTGGTCACGAATTTATTCAACAGCTATCATTGGAATTCAATATGTATTTTGTTGAATAAACTTATTATGTTTAATATTACTATTAAATTAAAATAACTGGTGGCTCCACATTCGGAATATTTTGTCAAGTCGGATCAAAAGGCAACCTTAAGGCTCTGCTGTTTGTCGAATACTCACTGCTATGCTAATTGGTGCTAAATATTTCCAGCAAAACACCCAAAATCTGTTAGGCCTTATTCCCATCATTTGTTCGATGCAATCGCTAAGTTTATCGACTCCAAATATCCAAGATATTGCTATGGTCTGGAAAAAGCAAACCCAGAGTAATGACATCCCACTGGCCGAATAATAATCCATCAACTGAAATATGTACATTCCACCCTAGAAAATAAGAGAACTCGAGTTAGACCAAATGGCTGTCATATACAAAAGACCACGCACACATCTTATGGGAAAAATACTTTAGGTGAAAATGGCTGGATTTTTGATATGTTGTAGCTGGAGCCATTCTGAGTAAAAGTCTCAATTGGCCCAACTCGATCGTGTGACTAGATTCGGCGCTAGAGGGCGCCAAACCATGAATTTTGTGATTGTTGGAAAAATTCAGCTGAATAAAAAAATATCAATATCTCATTTATTTCCAATATAGTTTGCGGCTGGGCATTCCTAAAATTAGAGAGGAACAGTTTCCACAACGCAGAAAAAAACGCCACTGTTTTTGTACAGGGGATAGTCAACAACATACTCAACTCTTCAGTGAATTAATTTGTCTGAGAGGTTATAATTTGATTGAGTTTTTTATTGAGGATCAATCAGAATGGTTCATTGATCGACCAAAATATAATGGAGCTATGAATACAGAGTGTTTGGAATAGGAAAGAGTCCATAATGAAAATGAAATATTCCGTCTAGTCAGTCCGTCTAGTCAGTTCGGATTCAGATCGAATCATAGCTGTACAACAGCTCTTCTGAAAGTTGTTGATGATGTTCATATATCAGTCGATAACAATAAACTTTGCATTTTAGTATTGCTTGACTACTCCAAGGCCTTTGATCGAATCAACCATAAACTCCTTTTAGCAATTTTGGGTTACATAGGTTACTCATCAAATGCTGCGACTTTGCTTAAAAACTATCTTTATAATCGCTCACAAGTTGTTATTCTCAATAATATTAAATCGCGCCCCCTTGATATTATGAATGGCGTTCCTCAAGGATCAATTTTGGGACCTCTTCTGTTTGTTATATATATATATATATACTTCGCAATTTCCTAAATCTTTAAGGAATACTTCCATACATTGCTACGCCGATGACACAATTGTATCTAGAATTTGATGAATTTGATTTGGACAGTGCTTTAGAGCGAACGTATCTGGATCTGGCTTCATTATTATCTATTTCGGCTAAATATTGTCTCTCTGTCAATCCGAAAAAATAATGCGTTATGCTATTTGGAAGACAAGCTGCGAGAAACCGTTGTACTGATCTTGTGAATGTAACAGTCGATGGCGTGCAACTACCAGTTAACAAAACTACAAAAAATTTGGGGTTATATCTTGATAATACTCTAAGATTCTCATCACATGTCAAACACATTTTGAAGAGGGGTTATATGAACCTCAAATTGATATATTCCAATAGAAATATCTCATGCAAACTACGCGGATGTTGTATATGGTCCTGGTCTGTTGAAAACTGACAGAATGAGAATTCAAAAATTACATAACAGGCACAAGAAGACGAGAGCATGTTTCACATCATTTGAGAGATCTCGGATGGCTGAACATGGAGGGCAGACGTATACTTCATTCTGCCACAATTTTTCATAAGATCCTAACAACGAAAACGCCACCTTATCTCTATAGGAAAATAACGTTCAGAACCGATGTACATAACCTCAACCTTAGACATAAAAATCAATTGACAGCACCCAAACACAAAATTTCTTTCTTTCGTGGATCATTTTCATTTACTATTTCCCGCTTGTATAACCGTTTACCGACTGAAATGAAACTTCTCTCTTTGAAAATTTTCAAAAAAAAAATTAAAAACTATCTGCTTGAATCCGACCACACATTTATATTATGAAACCTCTGCTGAATCTTGTTTTTTCCCTTTTTTTTCATCATGTCGATTTTTCTTTTATTTTATAAAAAATTCTAGTAGGTATTACGTCAGTACATTGTATAATGCATACACATGTCTCTACGTATGCACATGTGTATATAACTGTATATATAAAATTGCTGGGGTATTAACATTTACATTTTTTTTTATTTAATTTATTTATTTATTGCATAAATAACTTCCAGTCAGAACAAGTTCTGGTATAAGGAAGGTTGAATGTACATCAATGATAAAATAAAGTAATCTAATTCTAATACATTATCAAATAATACAAATAATTCATAATGTTTTGTAGTATTCTTATGAACATCATTTCAATAGTAACATTTCTTTAAAATTTTTGGAAAATGAAGTTATCGTTTTTGAATTTTTTATTTGTTCTGGTAATTTATTAAATGTTTCTATAGAGCTGAAAATTGGATTTGCTTTCCCTTTGTTGGAATGGATATTGTCCAAGTGAAAGTGGTTCAAAATCCGAGTATTACGACTATGTAATTTGGAATTTTTCTGAATTGTTTTATTACTTTTTTGAATATTTTTGGTTAATTTGAATGCAAATTTAGCTTTTTCTTCTAGTTATTCTAGAGAATTCTATTGTTTTTGTAGACTGTAGGTATAATGTATTTCTATTTGTTTCATGAATACTTTTTTTATATGTTTCAATCATTTTGTTAAAATTGGAAGAAAAGTTCATATAATTAGCATTTTATTTTCAAGATGGATGGAAGAGCAATATCTGCCATGTGCAATATCATGTGCAGATGTTGAATCCTGCTTTTTGACAGGATTTCATTGTATGTCTGTATTTTGAAAGAAACTGTCAATAAAAACAATTATTATTATTATTATTATATTATACTATATTATATATATATATATATATATATTATCACTCCAAATTACGAATTTTACTATTTTTGGGTGAATTCAGATAAATGAAAAACATTCACATCTTATTTGTAATCGATATTCAACTGTTGTTCAACTAAGCGTTACTAAGGTTCGTGAATAATATATTTATAATATGAAAAAACGAAACTGTTTTCTGATAGGGTACTTACAATATACTCAATTTAGGTGAAAGAATTTGATTTCTTAACTATCAGATGATTGAGTATATTATTAATGAGAGATCAGAATGGAAGTTGATCTCTCTGAATAAAATGGAATTGACAAAACAAAGTGTTTCACATAGGGAAGGCTTCAGTCAATTTGAATCCGTGATTTGAAGTGATTACAAACACAGTGTCCGCCAAAATCTTGGAACCATATAGGAAACTTTTTTATTAATAGTTTCTCAGAAAATTTTATTCCTTATTAAAGTTGGTGCATTCAAATGAACTATGTACGCGCATATCGGTTATTGTCAGTGGCGTGCGGCTAAGCGGGAAACGGCCGATATTCTAAATTCACTATGAAGTAGAGTGACATTAATAATATTAAATATCGAAAAAAGTTGTTTGCAATTGAATGATATTTCTAGTTATCCAATTTAGACTACCAACTACCAATTTTAATTTTTTCAAGTATCCTGGCTTGTTCTCATTATCTTTCTATTACTGGTTTTTTGGCTCATATTCAAGATTTTGTTAGATCAGGTAATTGCTTCGATAATTCATGCTGATTCAGTAACTCACAACTCAAAAATTATTGTGGATAGTACCCATTAAAAATTGAGGCCAACTCTTCAAGTAGTTATCAAAATCAGTAATTGGTAGACCAAACTGGATAACTGGGAATATCATTCGATTGCAAACAACTTATTTCGATAACATTTTTCGATATTTTGCAAATTAATGTCACTTTACTTCATGGTGAGTTTTGAATATAGGCCGTTTCCCGCTTAGCCGGACGCCACTGGCAATAATAGATATGCGCGTATATAGTATAATTGAATGCACCAACTTTTATATAGAATTAAATTTTCTGAGAAACTGTTAATAAAATAGTTTCCCATATGGTTCCATCGTTTTGGCGGACACTGTACATAATATGGACTCTTCCTCATTCCTAACACTCTGTATTTATAGCTCTATTTTATTTTGGTCGTCAACAAACCATTCTGATTGATCCTCAATGATAAACTCAATCAACTTATAACCTCGTAGGCGAATTCATTCACTGAATAATTAAGTATATTGTTGACAACCCTGTAGAAAATCAGTTGCGTTTTTTTCTGTATTATGGAAAAATATTTCTGGCGAATGGAATGCTCAGTCGCACACAATAATTAATATAAATGAGATGTTGATATTTTTTTGTTCAGCTGAATTTCTCCAAAAATCACAAAATTCATGATTTGGCGCCCTCTAGTGTCGAATCTATGATGACCCAGTCATCCGATACAGAGTAAATTTTGTTTCTGTTCGACCAGGCCACTAATTTAAAGTCGATGGCAAAAATATGACGCAGTGTGTTATTTCAAATGATTTGTCAATACTGCTATATATTTAACTTGTTCGATTGTTGATCTGTTTGTTTTGCGGAAATTCATTATGAAATACAGGATGGAGGAAATAACTTTTGATCAATTTCCACTGAGACTTTATTTATTACGACCGGTTTCAGAATTTACAGCATTCTCAAGTACATTCACTACCTGCTATATAGGGTGTAACATAAGTAAGTTAAAATATTCAAATTACGTATTCCTGAGACAATATCAAGGAAAAAAGTTGATGTGAACTTGTGTACGGAAATGCTTTGCTTCGGACATACAGAGTGTTGAAATAGTTTTTTTTTGTTTTTAAAAATTACTGTGTCAAAAAACGAAATTTGGTATCCAGGTTTCTTTTTAGGTGGAATATAAAAATTTCTTATTAATTTTCATGTATCGCATAGAGGGCGCTGAGTACGCTGTCACTATTTATTTAAAATTACCCTAACTTTTTTGACAGTGAACTTTTTGCAATTTTCGTGGAAAAACCTCATTCTTACTCCTTTTTTAAGTACCAAAGGTTCATTTCCTCAACAACGCTGTGGGTGATCGTTTTCGAGATATTTACAATTTTCTATATCGATACACGTTACTCATCTACCATGGCGCTATGTTAAGTTGATGAGAACATTACAAAAACTAAGTATGAGGTAGATCTCTTCAAAATAAACAACTTTTACAGAGATACAGATTGTTGAAATTTTCGAAAACATGGTTGGTTTTCGTCATAAGTTTAGTGCAACTGCAGTTATTTTCATCAAACTGTATTCGCAGTATATCCGGACAGACTTCTTCTGAACTGAGTAATAGATATCAAACTGCCTAATCAGTATAGACAAATTTGATTTCAATAATTTCTGTCACTCCGCTTGCAAATTAAGTTAATCAAATTAAGTATGCTAAAATAATTTCAATAAAATATCAGCATTGTACAGGAAATCTTTGAAAGTACTGTATCGTCTCCCATTTGACATACCAAATAATAAACTATTTGCAGTTACAGACAAATTTTCTTTAGATGAATTGTATAAAATAAATACCCTAAAAATTGCGTTTAATATCATAAATAAAAAAATTAAATCAAATTTAATTTTGAAGAAAAACTCTGAAATTCATAGTCATCTCACTAGACAGTATAACTTGTTTCACCTCGATTCTGCTACCTCTACAGTTGGCCAAAAAAGATTCACTCACGCTGCTTTAGATGAATTTAACAAATTACTTTATAACATAACAAATTGCAGAAATTTTTCCAAATTCAAAATATCTGTAAAAAAACACATAATTTCCTTACGGAATTGACATCCTGCTATCAATCTTTGTTCACTAATTTATGATTTTACTATGGTTTCATCATTATTGTAAATGTTTATTCTGTTTATCAGTCATTTATGATATATTTGTTTGAATTACTATTGTTATCATTTTTATTATTATTATATGTACAACTTCCTCATATCAGAACTTGTTCTGTCTAGAAGGTATTCACTCAATAAATGAAAAAATAAATATGAACTTCTTTTTCAATAAATTTCATCACGAACTTCCATAAGAATCACATCTGGGCGGAAGATAACCCTCATGCGATAACTCAAACTCGTTTCCAAGACAAATTCTCTTTTAATGTATGGGTAGGCATAATTGGACATTATTTAATTAGGCCCCATTTTTTCCTTACGTTTGTATGGAGATGTCTACTAAATTTTTTTGGAACATGAGAGCCTCCCCAGCTTAAAAACTGAGACGATTGATGATTTGGTCAACATAAAAGGATGATAGAGTCGAAGCACTTGATTAACTTGTCTCTCTCTTTGTGCAGCATCCTCTAGATGAATAAGAAGGGCATTTAACGGATACCTTATGTACTGTTTATGGCGTACCTAACCAAGGTACCAGATAACACTGGACACATGCGCCCAACATCCAAGGGTCCTGACTTCAGTTTCATGAGTGCAATAATATCCAAAAATGAAATCGTCAAAAATTTTAATTTGTTTAATCCTCTCTATCTGTTTCGAATATTATAAGCAATTGCTAGATAGATAGTTTATTGAACCATGTTTCATAACCGTAGCCAAGTGGTTAAAGCGACATTGTTTCAATCACCTTGGCTACCAGTCGGCGATGGTTCAAACCATGGCGACTGCAGACATTTTTCTGATGGCCCGAGAAAGTGCTAGGAATCGCACGTAAAAAGGTAAGACCTCGGTAATCCTTGGCCTTCAAAAATTTCGACTTCTGAGGCTGCAGTTCGTAAGGGGACGACAGCTGGTTAACGGAAATAACAATTCAAAACAAAACAACAAACAATTTACAGTTTTCCAGGTCACACATTTGTTATACAATAGTAAAGGATAAATTAATCTGAATTAATGACTACATTAATCTATCTAATAGTATATTTACAGTTGAAAAGTATAAAATGCCAGATACATATATCCAGAATCAGAAAATGAAGCTTCTGAAATTCTATTAGGAATAATGAAATTTGTTGTTGTTACGCCAATTCGCTTTCTGTGTAGGTATGAAACATATTTTGTGATGAAATATGAGTATATTTCCTTTGGTTTCATTGCATTTATTACAAGTTTTCTCTATCACTCAAGTTATTTTACTACCTTTAGTAAATATGGATATTTTTCATTCAAAATATTTCACTGGAAATTGACCTCTATTTTTGATAGACCTTATATATTTTCTGTATCTGCAAAGTAAACTTTTCCATCTTAAACGATCGAGTTTATTACCGAGTTAGGGCGAACTTTCATGTATTCGATATCCAATAACGTTAAATTTCATTTTGATTTAGAATAAGAATAAGAAGACTGGAAAGGTGAGGTTAAAAACCACACGATTTTCGGAAAAGTTAAAAATATTTCAACTAGTACGACAGTCGGATGAAAGTTGAAATGTTTAAGATGGAAATTGGCGCGAAAAGAATTTAACCAATCAGAACATTTTCTGACCATCGGATCGTCGGATATCGTATTCATGAAAATCCGCCCTCATCCGAATTTCCAGGCATTTGAGTACATTAGGAAGCAGGACGGGTGCGACTTCGTAGACTATTCCACTTTTCTTAAGATATTCACGTAATCTGACCAATCACAAATCAAAGACAACTTGTATTATCGCGAAAACACCAGGTGTCTCTCAATTCTGATTGGTCCGTCAGCGTTGGTGTTTTCAACGATGTAGCTATGGATGACAAAGAGAAGTTTGACATTTTGACAGAGCATAATTGTAGGCGAAGACGTCAAAATGAGTCGCATCGTAAATATATAATTAATTAGTGATAGTTATAATACATTTTTTATGATTATAGTTAATTGAGTATGGTTATGATGAATTGATTGTTTAGGTTCATAATACATACTTTTAATACTTCGTGAAATAGTCTAATAAAATTCCACTCGTGATTGAATTAATCTCATAAGTCTGTCTTTCATTTCTGAACTCAACTGAACCGTATCGAGAAAACACCACCTGCGGACTCGTGGTGTTTTCTCGAAGCAATTCAGTTTCGTTCAGAAATGAATCGACAGACTTATCGCAAAAATTCAGTCACCTGTGGTATTACTACTGATAATAGAACGTCTTGTAAATACGTCAATCTGCTTCAGGAGGTGCTAACGTCATCAGTTGGATTTGATATTTATTTTCTTTAAAATATCTGGAAACAAATGAAATTCCACAGCTCAATTTTTTTGAAATTACTAAAAAAATCTCCAGCTTTGGACTAACCTGTATATCGAGGGTATTTGCAGGAATTATTATTGTACTCTATAGTGGATTTGTATCGGCCATTTGAATAAACCATTGAATTCAGAGTTTTGGAGCAATATAGACATTTGATAAGCATCATGAGTTCTACAATACATTAAAAATTCGAGTAAATTTACCGTCAATTGCCCACTTAAAGGAAATATCTATTTAGGTAAGTACGTGCGCAATAACTAGGTTTTTTCCTTTTTCCTGTTTGTTCCCTATCAAAAATATGGTTACGTCTTGGGAATAATAAACGTTATTACCGATATTATTTTTCTCGACAACGCTGAAGCAGTTGCCAATTACAACTGAACAATAACGGGAATACCCTCAAGACCTTTCTCATGTTCACCAATGTTAGTGTAATCAAATTAAGATAATCATGCACAGACCGTCTCGGTTTCCTGATGGGATGGAAATGTAATCACTTACGTTTGTAACCATAGGAATTCCAAGGAGGAACATCACCGCGCAGACAACGGCGGTAAATGTATTTCTATATGGCCTTAATTGCTGCGACCAATTGTCCACAATTCCCGTTATGAAGGACTCAACCAGGCAGAATTCGCTGTCGATGCCCAACAGCTGAAACAGCAAAAGTAATAACATTTAAAACTCAATGACCCGATTGTAGCAAATTCAATGTAACAATAAAACAATTGTAAAAAACCGAATCTTAAGATTTGAAAACGTTGAAAAGAACATAGAAGAGAGGAAAATTTTATAGAATGAGTATATCCCCTGTGGCTTTTGGGATCCTATATTACTATTGGATATACACAGGTCGCCATGAACTATTTGTCACATAGGGAAAATATGTATTATCAGAAATCTGGAAAACAATTTATGTGTGATAGATTTTGCATGTTCGACAACCTCTAAATCGATTTTGACAGATGTCACGTGATCACTGATATGGCGGTGAATTCAAAAAAATGTATATGAAGAGGCAAAAACTACAGTTAGATGGCAAAATATCGAAAATATTAATTTGAAACAGTTTCTTAAAATAGTATTTCAACTCATGTATTTGGAGTTTCAGACATTAGCTCGAGAAAATTGGAAAATGTTTTTCATTTTCCGATCTCTTCATAAATACCTAATTTTACTGGAGGAAGTTTCTCAATACCTCCTCACCAGATAACACTAAATTAAAAAAATTGGTTTTGGACAGGACTTTCGTTTTGACATTGGTTCGTAGGTATCTACAGTTAGAGGGTTGAAGTAATAAAGTCAACTACCTATTACACAATATAGAATTATTAGGTTATTTTATTCAGTTCGGTGACATGACAGCACAAGTAAAAAATTCCAGTTTATATCAAGCATAGGTGTGGATAGCTTAAAATTGAAAACGATATGTTTGTGGTTGTGATATCAGTTTTTACCAAATACTCGTTTATGATCAAATGAAATAATTTCAGTGAATAGTGTACAGTATTAAAAATTATTCTTGGTCAAGAAAATTTATACAAATTAATATCAAATCTATGTAGGTTTGCTGCAAACATTTTTATAATAATTGATCACATGTTCCAAAAAAACTTATTATGTTTTTTTTTTATTACAAATAGAGATATTCTGAAAGATAACTAATATTTTAATATAACATATATCAAACTTTCCAGAAAAAGTTCTTATAATTCACTCAACTTTACGTTTAGTAACATCCATCTTGGAAAAGTTTAGATATGATAAATAATATTTAAAATCATATGTTTATATTGCTTGATGTGTATTAAATATTTTATTTGCACAATATCAACTTTTCATGTTTCAACCGAATTTACATAAGTTCGGCGCTGTTCAAAAGAGATATTTGTTGAATATGAATAAATTTTATTCAATATAAATAATCTTATCTCTCGGTGATGGGAACTAATGGAAGTTAACTTCTCCATATAAGGAATTGGGATGTATAAATTAACGTATAGCGATTCCTATAAACCATGATAAAAAATTAAAAAGTGTGTAAATAAGTAAATAATTTTACCAGAAGCATGATGAAAAAAGATGCAGCCCAGAACGGCGAACCAGGTAATTTCAGAACGACCTGAGGATAAGTTAGAAAGACTAAGCCAGGTCCGCTTTTTACCACATCGCCAACGTCAGAATTCTGTTCAAGTGCCAGATGTCCCAATATCGAAAAGGTCACGATACCAGCTAGAATCGATGTCAAAGTGTTCACTACGCATGTTATAACAGCATCCCTGAAATGAAAATCATGAGATGTTTCAAATAGAATTTCAACTAATTTGAATAGAAGGTAATATGGAAAGTAATGGATTGTACTCAATAAGCTGAATCTGATTCCTGTATTATGAGGCAATTTAAAGTTTCGAAAACTGATTTAACTTTTAGTCTCCTTCAATCTCGAGCATCTCAGGAGTTGGCCCGCTATTATGGAAAGATAGTGTGTGGCTCAGTATACATTCAAATTATATTTTCCATTTAAGAAATTATGTAACAAATGTTGGATCTTTTCCAATCAATCTGTCTTCTTCGATAGCCAGGTCTTCAACAGTGGTCAGTCAAATGTGTCAGCTAATGGTTAGAATATGAGTTTATTCCTTTATAGAGTAAGATCACAGTGCTCCAAGACATAATTTATTTTGTAAGAGACAAAATGTTGGGCCTCGACTAGTCTTCATATGTAGAAAGAATTGCAGCCCACCTGTTGGTGAGACGGCCGATTTACAAATGGTATTTGAAGTTTATTGAAATTCCATAAAATTCAATTGACAACAATCACCAATCACTATATCCATGGCAAATTGACAGGAGTGACAGGACTAAAATTTTATAAGGACGCCATTTCACACAAAACTGCAGTATTCCAGAGATCATTTTTCTACAACGCTATTAAAATATTTAATCTCTTCCCTTTGATCTGAAGCTATCGTATTCTGTCAGTTCCTTCAGAAAACATGCCAAAGCTCACCTCTACAATTAAGTTCGATCTTCTAAAGCCATTAATAATGTTTTGTTTTCTTTCTTTGGTGTTTTGGCATCGACTGCTACGGTCATTAGCCGAGTGTTCTGGATAGGACACAAATCCATACGCCACCTTAGGAGCAGCACCGTTAATTAGAACGCAACAGTGAATCGTGCAGGACTCACCCTAGTCAAGCCAAGAGATTTTAATAATGTACTAAGTCAAATTAAATAAAAAAATCCCAGCCGCAACTTGGGCTCGAACTCCGGACTTTTCGACTCAGAGTCCGACGCTCTAACCACTGCGCCACGCCCCGATAATAATAATGTTATTATTACTTCAATTACTATCTTTCATTGTATTACTTTTTCTTTTCTTTGTAAATGATTATCATTGTGTTTAAAATTGCTGCTAAATTGGGGGGGTTATGTGGAAGAGCAGCTATGCTGAACATCGCCTCCCCAAATGATTCAGTGTTTATGTAATATTAATTTGAAGAAAAAATAAATACACAAAGACACATTATTTCTGGAACCTATTACACAAGCACTGTTTCATTCGTATTGTCTTCTAAAAAATCTAAGCAAAATCTAATCACTAGATGCACCAGGGTTTTTAGGCATCTTAGTTTCGGCGTATATTTCCAACAAACTGACACAAACATGTGACAAAAAAACAACTATTTCCCGTTGCGGACATTGAATTATCTCTGACATCAATTTATGCAACGATCCTCACAGACGCACACAGCGAATGATAATAGGCGTTGCGACTGGCTTGTCGTATCGTCAGGTGAGGACATCATGAAACTTTGGCTATTATCATTGGTTGGGTGAAACAAGACTACTCTAATGTTGTCTGACCTATCCGCGTACTGATGAGAAACGTGTCATATATGCAGGTGATCATTTCCAACGAAATGAAGGTTATAACTAGACTAGAAATAACTATACTAGAATTGAGAGAGCAACGGGATCCGAGGTAAAACCTATATGAGAGAGCAATAGGATATTTATTAATTCATGTGCCCAAAAAACTTTCACGCAAATTTCCATGTGAACATTCAATGAGTTTTATCACGACTTTCATGAATTGTCAACGTCTTATCCATGGTTTATCAGAAAATTCAGCTCTGAGAACTTCTGAGTAATGGATGAATTCCAGAGTTGAACTGATAATTTCACCATTGTGGTTCACTTCTGGTTGTAGCAAATCTAAAGCATTTTTCAACAAATGGGCCGTGGTGGCCGTGGTGGTAGAGCGTTCGCCTTTGGAGCGAAGGGTCGAGGGTTTAAAGCCTCGCATGGTCACCGGTCTCGTGCATGGCATCACACGTTAAAAGGTAAGGGCTGCGTCTTCCATAGCTCACACAAGTCTCTCGAAGACTTACGAGGGTTGCGCGTAGGGGTGCAATCGGTTGACGGAAATAACAATTTTAACAACAATTTAACAATTTTTATCAAATCATTACGCTGCTTGCAAACTCCATTTTTCAAGATTTGGAAATATTTCCCATAATGTTCTTTTCAAGATTCCTATCCACCCTGTATTCCATTAAGCTTCCCAAAGCTTGTAGACCGTCTGACTACTCACCCATTTGTAAATTGGGTAAACACAATGGTAAATCCATCGTATTCAATGGCCTCCAGTTGACCAGATGAATGAAAATAATTGGAAATGACTCCTTGGTTTGTAAAGAACTTCTTCCACTTATGTTTGAAAATCACTCGAACTCTATCATTCCTAACATTTTCAATTAATGGGTTGAAATTTAAATGTTACAAAAGATTCACAACAACTTTACTATTAGATTTATTCGAAGCGATTTTTTTTTTCACTCAGCACCAATTTTGATTTTTCTTTGCGAAAATATTCGCTTGACAAGTCGAGTTCAGACTCGGTATTACTCATTATGTCGAATGGATATTGTACTTCGTTTATATATTTTATTACCAATAGTTGGGAAATATTCCAGTTCAACCTACTATAATTTAAAAAAAATTGAATTGACATTTCGGATATCAGGCTACCACGTGAACTTATTGACCTTGAAAGATGTCATTGTACCCGTCTCGACACACTACAACTTTTTGAGACTTCGTAACTGTAAGTATGATGTCAGCGACACATGTACTTATTGACTTCAATATATTTTTAACTGCAGTAAGAGTGAATTGAGGAATAAATCTCGAGCACATCTATAAGCAATTTGAGAATCAATAATGGATGAATCTTATTATTTTTATATTGTTTCTATGCCATCTTTTGTATGTTGTTACACTGATACTATACTTTTAATTATATTTCATTTGCTATCCTTTAAAAATTGCCTTGTAAATGTAATTGTTGGGCAATAAATGCTATATTATTATTATTATTATTATTATTATTATTATTATTATTATTATTATTATTATTATTATTATTATTATTATTATTATTATATTATTAAAAGTGGTGGTTGAGTCCGTTTCGAATTTCGCTGTAACCGAAATTATGACGTCAGCAAATTACAGGTAAGCTCAGTAAGCTTACTAAGCTCAGTAAGCTTTTATCTCCTGAAGATGCTAACTTTGTTGGCGAAACGCGCGTCGAGTGTAATTGTGACGTAGTTTTGGTGTTTTGGGTAGTTTTTTCTTTCTTGAATTGTATTCACAACAAAGGTTCCAAAATATTCATTTATTTGATTATCTAGGCTTGTTTGTAACCGATAGTACGATGTTAGCAAATTCCAGGTAATCTGATATCTAACACGTGCACTCCTCCCGTGCTCTCTCATAAGTTTTGACCTCGGAAACCATTGCTCTCTCATTTCCACTCTACTCATTGCTTTATTGAAATTGGTGAAAAACGTCGATGTCCGTAAAGGGGAGTATTTGTTTTCTGTTGGATATTTGCAACATATTTTCCACTTTGTGTGAATATGTTACTCTCCGATGACACATTTTTTGAACTTTGTTCGATTTCATTTGAGCATAAAGTGGTTATTTAAGTTTCCTTTTTCCGTGATATTGAAGATAAAACATGAAGTCGCATATATTTCCGCTGTGGAAAGATTTCACTCAAATATGAATTTCATCAGAATTCTTTTCGATGCAAATATTCGATCGCGTCTACATTCATACGTGGTCGAATTGAAATTCAGTAGACATAGAGGGGCATTCAATCGCTTTGTGTGCGGAAAATTGAATAAAGAGATGCGGCTTTGAGGATCGGGGTTGCTAGACCTTATATTAAAATTGGGGGCTCACAAAACATTTTTGTTGATTATATTTCGTTCATATCAAGTAACGACTTTGGGGTGTTGATATTTGGATAGTTTCACCCACATACATAAGTTTATACAGGGTTTATAGAAAACACCTCCACTAGCTTTTAACGTTAACGATGTTTAGATGTTATATTTATCTTTACAATGAAATTTTGCAATAGGGCTCACTGATATGTTTCCTGAAAATGAGTAAAGAAATATGGTTTGTACAGTGGCGTAGTAACAGAAGTTCTAGTTTTTTATTTTGGGAGAAATTCCATAATGGCATGGCGGCAGGACTGGGGAAGTTATTAAAGAGAACATTGTCGGATGTATAGCAAAAGAAACTACGCGCAATTCCGGACAATACATGAGGCAGAAGATCATATAGATGCAATTCAAGAACTTCTCACTATAATATTTAACAAATCATTTTCATTGCGATTGGAATAGAGGATTCATCAAATAATTTACGATGCCTACTTACAATCAGGAAATTTTATAGCGATAATGATATTTTCATAGCATATTTTAGGTACCGTAGTGTCTACAAACGGACGATCAAATTAGCTAAAGATAAGAACTATAACGGAAGACTACATACAGCAGACAACAAACAAAAAGAGATATGGATTATAGTAAACGATCTTAGAGACAAAAATAAATGTAGATCTCAATTTGTTGAACGAATATTACTGTTAAATTGCAAATCAATTAACTCAAGACATATTTTCATCAGGAAATCCCCTTGACAACGTACACAAGGTAGTTTCTCCAATGAATTCTTCACTCCTCTACGAGACAGACTTATATGAACTCAAATCAGTAATGAATGAAATGAAAAATAAAAATTCTTCGGGAGAAGACAATTTGTCAGCTAAGTTGTTTTCACAATTATCAGATGAAGCTCGAAGCACCTTAGTATTGGCTATAAATAATTCTTTTGCGATAGGTGTCTTTCTTTCTATCTTGAAGACCGCAGTAGTAATACCTCTGCATAAAAGAGGTGCCTCTGATGATCCTGGTAACTACAGACCGATTTCACTTTTGTCAACACTTTCTAAAATCATTGTAAAGTTAGTTAAACGTAGAATAGTAGGCTTTTTAAAATTACATAACATACTAGCTCAAGAACAGTTCGAGTTTCAGAATAAAAAAAACACTAATGACGCCATTTTCAATTTTCTAGAAAAAGTCTACATGAGTCTAAATGAAAAATAAAGCGGCTGCGGCAGTGTTTCTTGATCTCTCCAAAGTTTTTGAATGCGTGAGTCATGAAATTCTGTTGCAGAAGCTTTCCCACTATAGTTTTCGAGGTACAGTTTTGGAATGGGTCAGATCATATCTTACTGACGGAACAAGATATATCAATGGGTAAAAATACTTCTTAGAAGGGAAATATTGTACGTGGGGTCCCACAGGGGTCGGTTCTAGGCCAAATTTTATTTTAACTTTTTATTAATGATATATCATACCTCGATATTTCTGGACACCTAACATTGTTCGCTGACGATACCACAATTATTTGGCGCAATCAAGATCATACTGTTTTGATCCAGTCTATTGCAGCAGATATTCAAAAAATCAAAATCTGGTGTGACGCGAATAAGCTGACATCGAATATTCCGAAACCAAATTTAGTCACATTTAAATGTAATATTGAACAAATTACATTGGGAGATCAGCTGATTGAGCCTGTTACAAAATTTCTTGGAGTACAAATTGACAATGATCTGAAGTTTGAACACCATATAACAGCTTTAAAGGAAAAATTATCCTCTGGTTGCTTTGCCATAAATGTAATATCTCGAGAACTTGGACGGCCAGCTTCATTAATGGCATATTACTCATTTGTAGTATCTCATCTGCGGTATGGAATTTCATTTTTGGGTTCTGGCAGCCAGAATCTATTGCAAAGTGTATTCATCCTTCGAAAGCGAGCTCTCAGATTTACATTCAGAATAAAAATGCGAAAATCATGTAGACCAGTCTTTTCATACAATAAGAATTTGACAATATATGAAATTTTCATTCTAGAAACGGTCTGCTTGCTTCATATATATATAAAGAAAAGTTAATGAACGTCAACAGGGAAACACATACTCGCAATAAAAAACAACTGGCCCTTCCGTACCCTGTTTCATCTCTGACGAGACAGTCACTAATTTATAGAAATAAGCAAATTTACAATCACCGAGTCAAATAACAGATATCAAGAGTCCGAAAAAATTCAGGAAAACTGTTAGGTACCTCTTGGAGGGAAAATGCTTCTATAATTTGAATGAATTCTAGTCTCTATGAATCAACTGCGAGTAATTAGTATAAGGTTTTAAAATGTCGTTTTTTTAAAACAGGTGTTTAGGTTTGAACGTGAGTGGGCCCGTATCAGACCCTCCACTGCGGCCAATGGCCTATTGTGGCTCACCCTATGGTTATATTTCTCCCAGTATATCCAATCTCTTGACGAAATTGAGGAATGCATTGGGAGAACAATTTACCAGGTTTTCTGGCCTTACTGTCGTATCGTCAAATATTGAGAATCTGGTTCTGGCCAATCTGGCCGCTGCAGGGCATGTACACAGAATGTGTTTAGCCGTTTCATCATCCTCCATGCATAGCCGGCACTCTGCATCTTGTGCAAGTCCGATTTTATGCATGTGATGGTTGAGTTTGCAGTGGCCAGTAAGCAAACCTACTATAACTCTGAGATGCGCTCTACTGAGTTCTAGCAGTTTGTCAGAGTCCTGTTTTTCCTTGTACAAGCAATAAATGGAATGGGCTAGGCCCGGTAGACTCCGCCAGTACTCGAGTCTTTTATTGTCTGCCCAAGCTGTTATGACATTCTTGGCAGTGCTATATGCTAAACCGATTACCGGTTCTGGTCCAGTGAACGTTGTTTCGGCCCCCCCTATTGCCAGGGCGTCCGCTATTTCGTTTCCTTCTAGGCCTGTGTGACCTGGTATCCAGACTAGGGTAACGTTGTTGAGTTGCGCCAGTCGGTTTAAGGTGTCTCTGCAGTTCCGTACTGCCCTAGATTTAAAGCAGTTGGATTCAAAAGATTTAAGTGCTGCTTGACTATCTGAAAATATTTTTATTGTTTTTCGTGTGTGGTGTCGATTTTCCAGCTCCCTGGCACACATTTCAATGGCATATACCTCTGCCTGAAATATCGTAGCTAGTTTACCCATACTGAACGAGCGTTTCACTACTGGGTTCATCCCATATATTCCGGCTCCGACGCCTTCCTGAGTTTTGGAACCATCGGTGAACCAACGTTCATTTGCCCTACATAGGTTGGTTTCATTCCGGACCCAGTCTTCTCTTTCGGGAAAGACCACAGTGTAGGACGTGTGAAGGTTGATAGTTTTAGGCTTGATGTCTGAGGGCATTCCTAGAATGTTGTGAGCTATTATGCCCTCCAGCATGCTGCTGCCTCTCATGACACATGCCTGCAGTAGACAAAACAGGTGTAGTACGTTGATTTTTTAAATTGTTTTTATTTATGCATTTTCATTTCATCTACATATGTATATTAGTAAATATTATATATATATATATATATATATATATATATATATATATATATATATATATATATATATATTTTGTGTTACATGTAAGGTATTGTGAAAGCTATTAACTTTTATTGACTTTATCCACAAAATGATTTCATTTTAGACAATAAAGCTTATCTATCTATCATCGTCCATTGGGAATGTCAATGTCAAGATTTAAAAGATATTCATAACAACTTAACTCCTTACTATACTCCAATAAGGCGTCGAATGGTTCAATGTAAAATATCACGATAAAATTTTGTGATATGTACTGTATGATGGAAATTAATTCGATTCTGATTTATTTCCTTACTGATAAGGTACTGTGCTTATTTCTAGTCTAAGTTCTATGACTCCGTTTGGGCTCGCGAACACTGTGGTTTCAATCACTAAAATGAAAATAATAAAATCACGATAATCAAATATTGAAACAATCAGCTATCAAGTCGACTTGTTTCAAATAACTGGTACTCCAAAACTGATTCTGGTGGATCCAAATAAAGCACATTACCCATATATACCTATCACACTCCGACCACATTTACCAATTCCAATATAAACGACACCAAATTTTTATAAAAAAATAGTGCCCTGAAACTTCTTACCTGTAAGAGTTGTGATGGAATTTATTGTATGATCCTAAAGCTGGAAGTGCTCCACATCCAATGCTGTAGGCGAAAAAAATTTGGGAAAATCCATCCATCCACGGTCCAGGTGTTAATAAAGCTTCCCAACGGGGGGTTACGTAATAAATTAATCCTGTACAGGCGCCCTCTAGGGTTACGGCTCTCACTAACATAATAAACAGGAAAACGTACGGAAATAACGCTGTGAACCATATCACCTGAAATATTGGATAAACTTGACTGAAATTGAATGAGTGGGAGTTGCGATGGAACAACATTTGGAGTATATGGATATGCCTGTCAGCAACATTTTCATGAAATATCGCAATTTCATTTTTATGTGAGAATGTTTTGAGAGAGTGCATATGTATGGTCTGTTTCGTGCCTGAACACCTTCATACCTTCATCAAGAAGATAATTATTTGTCTCTAGTAACACACCAAAATAAGAGCATATTATTATTCTTCTGCTAGTTCTTTGATTTTTTCGGTTTTTATTCCATCTATATCTGACATCTTTTTCGATTTCACTGATTCAATTATACTCAGTTTTTCACTTCATTGAAGTTAGCTAACTGGTTTTCTAATAGGTGCAGAGTCACTGGTTTTGCTTAAATTTTTCGCCAAAATTTAAGAAATATTTATTGAAGGCATTTGCTTTCAGTCGTGCATCAACTATTTCATATCCATCTTCAGTGATTATTTCATGAATTAATTCCATTTTCCGAAGCGAATCTTTTTGTCTTATAACATTCCATAGTTTTTTATTGTTTTTTCTATGTGTTTCTATCTGGTTTGGGTAATAATTAGACTTTGTTTTACTTATTAATCTATTAAAATAGTTTTCGTACTTTGCGTAATTATTTTTTTTGTTGATGTTTTTTATATTCAGCCAATGAAATGTTTCCTTTGTTACTTGAGTTTACTATTTTCTTCTGGGTAGTATTTTTTCAATATTATTATAAAGATAACAAGGGATAATGTTCCTCATATTTTATTACATCAACGATCTTTCTAGCACGACGTTTCCAAATAATGTTACAAAACTCAGAGACGAACAGAGTCAGAAATGTGTGAGAATGTTAAATTCATTACTATGGTCAAATCCAGATTAAAATAAATACGAAAACGACAATCTGCAAGGAAATTGTGGAATCAATATTGACATATGGATCAGAATGTTGACAATCATCGATGAGAAAGAAAAAGGGTAAAGACAACAGAAACGGACTATCTATTTTTTTCTTTGTTTCTATCAGTAACTTTCATACCGTCATGGAAAATACAAATGAAAAATTTGTACTCTCATCGATTTCATTAAAAAAAATCAGGAATTCATCCCCCAATCTACCGCATGACATGGCCTTAATTTTCATTCCAGTTAGCTCTTCTTGAAATCTGAAATCAACTGCTACAATTTAATTTTAGGTGCTGTCAAATTTTGAATAATACTGTTGATTTTGATGTCTTGATAACTTTGTTTTGAAATTAATTATATGAAAATCAAAGAATGTCAAAAATATTCTTATGAATCAGATGTTAATTGAATTTGGAATTTCGATGATTTTTTTTACTCATGGTATCACATTTCATCTATATTCATTTGTTTGAAGCAATCCCTATTTTATATCATCACTAAGAAAAATGTTGCGACTTTATTCCGTTATATCTCTTTTTACGACTTATAGGTATATGGTACCTACGGTAACTGTTGCACTAAGAAATTTCTTACTTCGCTCTCCACCAATAAATTTCGTCTTCTTCTTTACCTTTCTGTATAAATATTTCATTGTACTTTCCACTACCTCTGTTGTTTTCCGATTATGGAGGTTACATTCTGATCCTCATTGTATGAGTGTTCTTGACAAACAAAAACAAGAATTCGTAAAATTTGATTAGGTATAAAATTGAACTAAAGGAATGTTAGTTATTTTGATCATCACAAACACATCCACATATACTAAAAATACATTAAATCGATGGGAAACGGACGATTGAATAAAACAGGAATATATAAATATGTAAATGACCATCATATACTTCCCACAAAGGTACATTCCAAGTGTTCAACCGGAAAGCGAATTATTGATCTAGTCACTTTAAGGTATAGGCCTATCTCCTTTTGAAAAATCGCTCATCAATAAACATAGCAGAAGAATGTGGGATCAACGATTTTCAGTATCAAAACATCTAGTTCAAAACATATTTATTATTAGGGTGGATGTATAACAAACCGGGTGCGGAAAATTTCATCTTTTTCATTTTCAGTTTCCGGCAACAGATCTACCATTTTATTCACAATCAACGGCAAAGTCATGCAAAAAATATTGGTTCCAAATAAAACTTTACATATCAGAATTGGCAAAAACTGGGTATACAATTATGCAATCAACTGAAATCCTTCAATATGCGAAATGTGGTTGGGTTCTGATAGTCTAGTCAACATGTATAATTTGTGAAAGAAAGTGAGGATTTGGCTATTTTTTTAATATCTCGAATAATATTAAAGATTTTCGAAATGTTTAAAAAAGGACCCCGTACTAATCTTATGGAAAACAGGTTTCGGTGAAAATCGCTGAAATTTCAATATGATGTAGCCCATGCTATCCTGAACAAAACTTATCATTGCACCAACTCTCTGAATGTCGGCGTTTGGATTCTACAGGGGGTCAAAGTTTGATATTTTGACGGTTTTAATAAAAATCTGGAATTTCATTTTCATCGTATCAATCTGGATTTGTATAATGTCATAGTCCACAATATGTGCATCAAAAAGTTCAAATGACAAAAGTTTCTAGAATCAAAACTGGCGGGTATACAGAGGGTTAAACTTTGTTTTTGGTGATTTTTATCGAACTTTTTTCGAGAAAATATTCATTTTCCTGCAGATCCATATGCAATTGATGTTACTTACAGTACATGAGAATGCGATCATATTTTGAATTTGAACCAACCATTCAACTTTAAGTATTTGGAAGATACGGGGCGATCAAATATATATTTTCAATTTCGGTAAAATGTATCCCTTTGTATAGTCAGCTTCCACGAATATATTTAGCTGATTTTTCAAATCTATGTAGCTAATATATATACAAATGTGTCAACGTCTGTGCTCTTTAATACGAATCCTAATAAAGTTGCGGCGATGTTACAAAAAATATGGAGAAGGGATGTTTCGGAATCATTTTGAAATGATTTCTAAAATCATCCATGAATTTCTTGTATTTTCTCTTATAATGTAGATGAGTCAAATTTGATTAAAAAGTTACATAGTGCCAACCTCGGGAATGCCACGGTTTGAATTGTACAGAGGTTTGAAGTATAGTATTTCATCGATTTCTCGAATAATCAATAATTCCTTTGTAATGAAAAATAATATTCCAATGACAAAATATCTGAAATGAGAATTCATGAATATACAAAGGTTACACAAAAAAAATATGGCAGTTATCAATTTAAGCAAGTCATGTTTACACTGCTGAAATTAAGTGTACTACTTTTCTGTGCAAGCAACTGTACACAATTCGGGAATATATAAAACCAGACTACATGAACATGAAATTAGTATATCAAAAGAGAACTTTTGAAAAATGAAATAGTTCTGGGATTGCAGGGAGATGTACGCCCCTCCACTTGGAAAACTCTGCAGTAACTTGGCCATGCTTGGCATGACACTTTACTGGCAGACACATTCAAAGCAGCATCGGAACTTTCCAAAAATTGTTTTCACCCTGTATTTTCCTGGAACATAAAATGAAAACGATTCTCCATATAGAATTTGTATTATATTTTCATACACTGTATGAAACATGAATCACATTCGTATGCTCATGCATATGCCCGAAATTGCATTTACAGAATGAGACTGAGTTGCAAACTTTGTATATTCATGAATTCTAATTCCAGATATTTTGTCGTTGAAATGTTTCGAAGTTCGAAACAATATTATTTTCCGTTACAAAGGAATTATTGATTATTCGAGAGATTGATGAAATACAATACTTCAAACCCCTGTATAATTCAAACCAAGGCATTCGCGAAGTAGGCACTGTGAAACTTTTTGATCAAGAATAACTCATCTACATTATGTCAGAAAAGAAGAAAAATTCATGGATGATTTTAGAAGTAATTTCAAAATTATTCCGAAACATCCCTTCTCCATATTTTTTGGACCATCGCCGCAACTTTATTTGGATTAAGATTAATGAGCATAGACGTTGAACATTTGTATATATACACACATCGCCAAACTTCTTGGACCCCCTCGTAAAGTTTACAACGAAATATTTATCATGGCTGGTTTTTTGTACATTCAATTATTTCTTTCATCGTTGCTAGGCATCCAAAAATGTTTACAAAAACAATTTTAGATACCTACCAATATTTAAAAAGTGATTCAAATCGATTCAACGTTGTCAAGTGATTGTTGAGTTGTTTGCAATTATGCCTGGAAATAGAATTTCAGTATTCAATAGAGCAAGAATAGTGGCTTTGCATGACGAGGGTGTGTCGAATCATCAAATCGCGGATGGACTAACGATTCCACGCGCTTCAGTTATCCGAATAGTGCATTTGTACCAGGAAACTAACAGCGTTGACTATAGACGTGGAACTGGACGTCATAGGGTAACTAATGCCAGAGAAGATCGGTATCTAGCAGGATATGTACGTCGGAATCGAACCATAACAGCCTCAGCTGTCCGAACTCATTTACGAAGAACGTTCGATCGATTAATTTCCAATACCACCATACGGCGGAGACTTGCTAGAGCCAATTTGCGATCCAGGAGGCCATTAAGAGTACCCAGGTTACTTCCCAGACACATAGCCGCTCGTCTACAATGGGCACAAGAACACAGAGACTGGCTTTTAGCTCAGTGGCAAAATATCCTTTTTTCGGACGAAACCAGAATTGGTTTGGTTAGTGATAATCGGCGACACAGAGTTTGGAGAGGGCCAGGGCGACAAGAAAGACTATCTTTTGCCAGAGAAGTCGTTTCATACCAAGGAGGAGCAGTAATGTTTTGGGGAGGCATAATGCATGGTCGTCGTACACAGCTTATTCCCATTCCAGACACTATGACAGGGGATAGATATCTTCGAAACATTATTGAACCCATTATTCATCCTCCCCGACATGAAATTGGAGCAAATTTTATTTTTATGGATGACAATGCTAGGCCCCATCGCACGAGAAGAGTACAAAATGCACTGGAGATTGAGAATGTTCAAAGATTACCGTGGCCAGCAAATTCGCCAGACATGAATCCCATCGGGCACATGTGGGATTTCGTCAAACGAGCAATATCAAACAGAATTAATCCCCCTAGCACGCTCCAGGAACTTACCCACTCGGCCCAAGAAGAATGGAACAACATACCAATGGATACCATTAACGCCCTTATTGTTTCCATGCACAGGCGAGTTAACACTTTACTACAGAATAGGGGAGGACACACCGACAATTAAAGCGTTTTTTATTTCCCTCTGAAGTGATTTTCTACTAGATTTCAGATTATTGTAATCATTTTCTTATGCACTATATTTCGTTTGTATTTTTTTTTGCTTCAGTTGAAATTAAATTCAGCCACTTTGCATTGGTTGCTTAACCAGATTAAATGCATTTTGACATACACTTCTTGACTTTAATAATAGCGTCTCATTTCGACAAACATAGGGGGGTCCAATAATTTTGGCGATGTGTGTATTAGCTGCATAGTTTTAAAAAATCAGCTAAATATATTGGTGGAAGCTGACTGTACAAAGGGATACATTTTTCCGAAATTGAAAATATATTTTTGATCGCCCGTATCTTTCAAATACTTAAGTTGGATTGTTGGTTCAAATGCAAAATATGATCGCCCTCTCATGTACTGTAAGTAACATCAATTGCATATGGATCTGCAGGAAAACGAATATTTTCTCGAAAAAAGTTCGATAAAAATCACCAAAAACAAAGTTTAACCCTCTGTATACCCGCCAGTTTTGATTCTAGAAATTGTCATTTGAACTTTTTGATGCACATATTGTGGACTATGCCAGTATACAAATTCAGATTGATACGATGAAAATGAAATTCCAGATTTTTTGAAAAATCGTCAAAATATCAAAGTTTGACCCCTTGTAGAACCCAAACGCCGGCATTCAAAGTGTTGGCGCAATGGAAACTTTTGTTCAGGATAGCATGAGCTACATCATATTGAAATTTCAGCGATTTTCACCGAAACCGGTTTTCCATAAGATTAGTGCGGGACCTATGCTGAAAAAAAGTTCTGACTTCCGAAACTGTACCTACCTCCAATGTTTACAATTTTTCAGAGTTCTGAAAATAGAGCCTTAAACGGGTAGTCTGTCTTCTGCGCGCGTTGCGTCACTCACATACAACAACAACAAAAAATATTTCAACATATTAAATATAAATATTAAGGAATGGAAAAATTCATGTTTAAATCAATCAGCAATAATCAGCAGTTAAAAATTTTTTATACCAATTTCTCCATAAATTATGCATTTGTTAATTAACAAATTTTTCTAAACTGAATGTTAAGAAAAATAAGAATCCTGATAATTATTGAACTGAAACCCTAGGATTTTTTTCACTTCGTATAGTTATTCTCAATAGGCTTACAAAAAGATAATTGTTGCAAAAATTGTAAAATTTTGATTTTCGAATGACACCATGATCATCATTTTCGATGACTAGTCATTGACTACACATTTTTTTTAATGGTACATGTTGACTAGACCATGAACAGGGAAAGATTTATCTCACAAAGAGATGAAAATGTCAATTTTTCAAATGCTTGCTACTTCCAGTCAGTTAAATAATTAGTAGCAAAAATAGATCAGCAGTCTTCAATCGTGTTTAGTTCAAATGTAGCTCTCGAAAAACTACATTTTTCTACGACAGTGCGTGAACTAAGCTTTTACGCACTGCTGACGGTGCGTAAAGTAATACTTTTTCGCACAAGTGCGTAAAAAAATCACATGTGCGTAAAATCATCAACTGTGCGTAATAGTATATTGTACAATGAGCATGAAATGACAAACATTTCCCACGAGTAAGTATATGAAATTTTGTAGTACGAGCCTACCTACCTACGAGTGGGAAATGGGTCATTTCATGCCCATTGTACACTATACTTTTTCTACGACCCTCTGTGTCATTAACAAATCTGTAATATCTTTAATAATCCTTTTTATCATAAACACTCCTGCCGTCATTTTTACATGGTTTAGATAATTTTTTCTTCACCCGTTGATAGAAATATCTATTTTTGCTTTTTGTACACGTACCTACCTACGTCGTGAAAATTGTTATAAAAATCAAACACTAATCGATTTCATAAAATGAAAAAAAAATGTGGCTGCGTGGATTTGAACCCTCGCTCCCACCATCCAAAGTCCATGTGTCATCTGAATCAACACTCGTCGTTACTAGAGCACATAATTTGTTCAAATTAACTGCTATATAGAAAGTATCTGTCAACTATTCAAAAATATAGAATCCGATTGTAATCAATCTTTTTATTGAAATTATTCTGGTTTTATGAAAAGAAAATCATACCTTTGTCAGAAGATAGGCATTATCAGGAGCTTCTGATATAAATTTATTAATTTGATCTTTAGAAAATGTTTTGGATTTCCTTGGTTGATACCCGTCGGACTTTTTCTTGAGAAATACTTTCAGCTTTTTATAATCGGATATTTCCAAATCTTGATTGATACTTAGCATCATTTTTAACATCGAGTATTGACTCCAAAGGGTGGAGGATTTGAATTTCTTCGATATATCGGCAAAATATACCAAAAGGACGCTTTCGGAGAAAGATGATGTGTGCTGCTTAGAGTGCCAATCCATAAAAGATTTGAAAGCAGATTCATATTTCTTCTCTGACAATAATTCTGGTAATACATTTAATGAGGTGAGCTTAGCCATTTCGGTAATATTTGGCGGTGTCAATGTTAAATCATCCTCACTATCGCTAATCATTTTTAATAACTTAATTTTTTCAATTGAATTTTGTAATTATCTACTGATGTGAAATGTCAAATTATTAGACAGACGTAAACAAACTTGATTCGATATTATTTATGTTAAAATTCGTTAATACCTACCTATAATGACAGTCTAGTAGTTCATGAAAGTCGTAGGAAATGAAAATTTTTCTACGGATGCTATACAATGTGCCACTTCTCTCATCGCTTTCATACGTTCAAAACGAAAGATTTCTCACGCAGTGAGAAATGTCCGCCAATACAGCTAGAAATAATTTCTCTCAGTGAGAAATAATTTCTCACTGTTATCACGATAACCCAAGTCAGTCATGAATTGTTACATGTCAGATTGATATGACACGTTATCCACGTTGACAACGCTACGCCGACGATTCGCGTGGAATAAGATGCGTGGAATATCCAAGTAGCCCATTGTTAGCGTTTCTATAACAACAAAACCGAAGCACTGCATAATTATTGCTGTCAACTTACCCAACGAAAATAGTTTTATTGTTATTTGTTATAATATAAACAGTTCAGATTCACTAAATATTGAATATAATGGGATACGAAGATTTAGAGTGGATTTAGAGTAGATATTTGCAATAATTTGCTACCAAGCACATCAAGAGAAAAATATGAAATCGCTTACAGAAACTTTATGGACTGGAAAATGAAAGCCAAGTTTAAATTCTTGTTCCGAAAATACCTTGTTAGTTTATTTTGAAGAGTTGTCAAGAAGATTGAAATCATCAACATTATGGTCTCAGTACTCGATGCTGAAGAGTACCTTAATGATTAAAAACTGTGTTGATATATCAAAATACGTAAAACTACGTGCATTTTTAAAACGCAAACCTGAAAAATATGTTCCAAAACAGTCAAAAACATTAACTTCTGAAGAAATTCAACAATTTTTAAAAAATGCACCTGATGAAAAGTATTTGCTGATAAAGGTATGAATTGAATTTTTTAAAATTGTTATCGGAAAATGAATGTTTAGTTTTGATTTCAGGCTGCTTTAGCTATTGGCCTTACAGGGGCATGTCGTTGTGATGAACTTCGAAAACAAAAAATTGATGACATGGAAGATCTTAATTCGGCCATTTTAATAAAATTACCCGATACTAAAACCAAGGTTCCTAGAAATTTCACAGTCACAGGAGAATTCTGCCAAATTTACAAAAAATATGTGAAGCTTCGATCATGCACAAATGAAACACGTTTTTTTTAAATTACAAAAATAACAAATGTACGAAACAGCCTGTGGGGATAAATAAATTTGGCACCATGACGAAAGAAATAGCGAAATTTTTGCAATTACCGAACCCTGTTTCCGAAAGTCATCTGCAACTATTTTAGTTAATGCAGGGGCAGATCTTTTAACTTTAAAACGCCATTGGGGTTGGAAATCCAGCAAAGTTGCTGAATCTTATATCGACAACTCCATAGTTAACAAAATGAAAATTTCAAAAAGTATAGTAGAATCCATTCAGCCTCCAGTGCAATTAGAACCTGAACACAACAATGCTGTATAAGCTCAGTACGTTTCCCCATCAACTTCAACTTCGACCGCAGCTAATATTTCAATTACCGAAAACAAAACAACCTACCAGGAATTACTTTACAAAATAGTTCAAATATAACTGTTAATTACTATTTTAAATAAAATATAAAAATGAGTTAATGACATACAAGTATTATTATATATGTATTTTAATTTTCAATACTTGAAAACAACGCATTCGTAGAAAAAGTACAATGTACAATTCATGAGAAAACGACATATTTCTCTCTTGTACAATATACTATTTCGATACAGCTAGCTCGTGGGAAATGAAAATCGGTGTTACAACGTGGTAGGTTTCTTAATCGAAGACGCAATTGAAATGTTCATTTTTCTTAATGGTCGTAGAAAAAGTAATTTTTTACACACTGTTCATACATTTATGCATTTTTGAATAATACATTATTTTGCGTCACATGTATCTCGGAAATCTTCATTTGATAATACGACGACAATTCATATCATTAAACATTCAAATTAATGATATAATTGCTACAATTTGACAATATAATGAGAAAAAGCTTTGTATGAAACAGTTTCGTAAAGGGCTTTTTTGTACTCGCGTGAAAAAAGTCCTACTTTACGAACTTGTATCATAAATAGCTATTTTCTGCAAATCAATTAATGAATTTGAATAAGAGTCTGGAAACGCTTACACCACATGAGAAAATTCAATTTGGAAAACACTCCCGCTCTCTTGTTACCGCGTTCAAACGAACGTGCATATTTATTAGGTATTATAGGTGATTTCTCTTTATTTTCGTTCGCGGGATCGCATGTAGGATTTATATCTGTGAGCAAAGAGAAGCCTAATATTTGCTTTTCGTGTATAGCGTGCGTAACTGTTCTGTTTGTTTTCACAGAATTACGATCTTTTCATTCTTTTCCTGAGGGTGTGGCTACGATTTGAATTCCAAATAAAATAAAGTTTCATTCGTTCTGAAAGTTCTTCCGCAGCCAACATAGTAGCACCATCATCATCAATATTGGTGGTAATAATAGGGTAAAGTTGCCTATATTGTACCGCTTATATACCGGGTGTCCACGGAAAGTGACCTGTCTTTACGGCATTTTTGTTTTTGAAGAAAATGGAATGAAATTTGAAGGATGTTTGAATTATATAAATTTGCATTTTTTGAGGAGGAACATAGCTGCATGCAACTTACGGTTTCACAGGATGTGGAATAAATTTTAGCTTTTTAAATGGGACACCGGGTATATTTTCACTTATTTTGTCCCCATATGACATACTAAATACAACCATGTATTATTTGTCACTTTTTGTAACCAAGTTTAATTTTAATTGTCAATTTATTTTTCTATAGTGCTATGAATACCTTCAAATCACTAATTTAATTCTTAAAATTTCGGGAGCAACACAACTTTACTGCTTTTGGTCAAAATGTATCTGCTAGGTAAAATTTTTCAAATGGTAATATGATGGATCTTAGGATTAATAAAAAAGAGCATTTTATTACGAATTAATTTGATACTGCACACCATTCACTATTCACTTCCGTTAAAAACTTCAAAATTACATTTCTCCTTGCATAAATATTATTATTAACCAAACGTATACAATAATTAGATAATTTTCTTTTGCAGACGCGAGGTAAAATACGCATATAACTAGTAACTACGAATATGAATAATAAGGACATCCTATGTGATGCCAAAAAAAATGAGCTTCGACTTCGAATTGGGCGCTGCTGAATTAATGCGCTTGCGCCAGAGATTCCCACACGATTTTGTTTTTGCATCTCTTTCGGTTCGGCAGCAACAATTATCGAAGATATGATAAGCATGGTGCTAATTCGGAAAATTCCAACATAACCTCATAATCTGGATAAGGTTACAGTGTTCAGGAGGCAAAAATACATCACTACCAGCAAACTATTTTTCTCGGCGGTTAAGAGGCCGATGTGGAACGAGATTTACCCCTTCAAACAACTGTCCGTCACATACTCAATCCATATTTAATGAGATTTTATCCGCTTTTGGCAGAAAATTGATTGATGAAACTTTGGTAGCAGGTAACAAACAGACATTTTATTATTAGAGTTACAAATGAATCAATGAATCGTTTTTTTAATGACACAAAGTTTAATTGACCGTCTTGCATAATTGTCATTCTTCATTTATCCACATTATAGAAAAATGTTAGCCTATTTCCAACATGGGACGGTTGAAAATGTCAAAAGAAGCATAACCTTAAAAATTTATGACATTTCTCATGATTTCCCAGCACCCGATTGAGAAAAGGTGAGATAGATATTTTTGGCTTAAATTTGATTATATTGCGTTTTATGGCGTGTTATCAATATTCGTAGTTAATAGATAGATATATGAAAATAAGATGTCGACTTCCTCAGTGATTTTGTTTCATCAGTTGTGTTGGTTACAGGTTATTCCATGCATTTAAATCTTAATTTATCAAAGTAAGCTTTATTTCAAGAGAGATTTAACGTTATATTTCAAGTTTTTCAAATGCAGTTTATTTAAAACCTATTAGTGTACGGTATCAAATCAATCGTAATATAATGATATTTTTTCCTAACCCGACTAGTCACCATGTTGCCATTTGAAAAAAACTTGTGAATTTAAAAATAAAATATTTTCATAACACACACATTTTAACCGAAAACAGTGAAGTTGTATTTTTCCCCTTTCAGGGATGAAATTAGTGATTAGAATGTATCTATAGCACAAAAATTTGTTTACAGAAAGTGACAAGTAATACATGGTTGTGTTCAGAATGACATATGGAGACAAAGGAAATAAAAAAAACTTATTTTTTTTTTATTATTTTGTCTAAAACGCCTGGCATGGCAAATTGTTGTCTGACAATTCTACATGTGATTGGTTGAGGAGATAACAGACGGACATAAATGGAAGTTACTCGATAATTTCATGAAAAACATCCAAATTTGCCGTCTACAGGGGTGTAGATAAAAAAGCAGCTGCCACTGCATAAGTAATGATACCAAATTGGATATTCTGATATACATCTAGTCGACTGGTAGCCCCAATGTTCTATGTTAGCCATTCATTGGTTTTTCGAACAAAGAAAATAAAATGCATCTCTATAAATTCATATCAACTCAAGAGCACATGGAAGACGAGTTTGATAGGCAAATTTATTTATGTGAAAAAATTATGGCATTATTAGATAACAATATGATCCAATTGGAATATGTTTTGTTTTCCGATGAGTGCTAATCGTCAAAATTGCCGCTATTGGTATGAGGAAAATCCTCACTGGATGAGAGATGAACATAATTAATACCCTGAAAAGGTAAATTTTTGGGCAGGAATCGTTGGAAATCATATCATAGGTCCTTTTTTCATTTATGGTAATTCAAATGGCGATAATAACTCATCCAAAATAACTTCTTGCCAACTTTGACAACTTTATCCAGATCCAGCAAACCTACAGGACCCAGCGAATACTGTATGGTTGCAGTAAGATGGAGCACCGCCCCATTACCAAGTTGATGTCCGGTAGTACCTCAGCCGCATATTTCCAAATCGGTGGATAGTGAGTTGAGAATCGATGGAATAGCCAGCACGATTCCCTGATCTAATGTCATCAGACTTCTTCTTATGGGGATATGTCGAAATTACTGTTTACAAAACTAAACCCTTTGACTTAGCTGACTTAAGAAGAAGAATACTGCTCGCGATTAGATCGGTCACGCCTGCGATATCAAGTAACGTCAGCAGAATTTTTTTATTTAAGATTGGGATTCTTCCAAGACGTTCCCGGCGAGCATTTTGAACATCTTCTACATTGACATTATTGGTTTTTTACAGTATCCAGAAATTAACAGTGCCTGTTACTTATTAGTTCTTGAGAGTGTTGTCGCGAATTTCTGTAAACAAATGATTTTCTGTTTTATTAAATTATTAACAGCTTTTATTTAATATGCTTTGTGTGGAACTGAAATTTTACATGTTGGTTCAGTTCCGATGACAATACATTAATGTCTAAAAATTGTGTCCCCCAGCCTCCCGAAAGCTAGATAGAGAACGCGTATGGTTTCGAAAGTTTTCTTGACAGATTTGGATGTCAAAAATTACATCGAAAATAAATTAGGTAGGGGGGCTTCCTTTCCCCACCCCCTTTCTCGAAAAAACTCCTGATCGGAAAAATCTCTAAAAACAGTGAAAAATATATGATCGTCGAATATTATGGTTTAAAGAAAGTTCACCCCTCCTGTCCCCCCTCAAAAGCTATTAGATAGAGTACGCAAAGGAATTCGGAAAATGTTTCAACAGTTCAGACATGGAAAATAATGATGAAAAAAATCGATCGAGGGCTCGCACTGTCCTGTCGCGAAATAGAAATCGAAAAAATCCGTAAAATTGGTGAAAATTATCTGACCATTGAATAATACAGTTTAAAAAAAATTAACCGCTCTTCCCTCCTCCAAAGCTAGATAGAGAACGCGTATAAATTCTGAAAAATACCCAACGGTAAATTAACAGGCAAGCGACTGTGCAAAAATGAGGCATTAAATGAAACGAACAGACTAAGAAACATATCCGAAGAAAACTAAAAAAATAAATAAATAATTAATAAACTTAAAAAAACTTTTTATAAAAAAGCTTTCATTTAAATTTTAAAGCGAATTAAACCCATCATTTTGTATCATTTTGAATTGTATAATTTACAAAATGGGTTTAATTCACTTTAAAATTTAAATTTTCAGTGTATTCAAATAAAAGCTTTTCTCTAAAAAGTTTTTATTAAGTTTATTATTTATTTGATAACTGAAAACACTCAATATTTCCGAAACAGTTAAATTGCACATGAAATATTTCTAGAATTATCTGAAAAATCCAAAAATTTAATAAAATACAGGGTGTTGAAGCCTATATAGTAAGTTTTGTTGAAAAAAATCCGCTTCTTAAAATACCAATCGAATTGTCCGAGCATTCTTTCAAACACGCCACAGTTTATCCATTATCAAATTTATTTTATTTGGCTGATACACACTATAAATCCTAATGTATTTCATTATTTGAGGGCCAATTCACTAACCCTCCGAAATCAACGTTGCTTTATGAGTTTCGAATTTTTGATGGTTTCGACATAAAAATACCTTTCCGCTTTGGTGAAGTCCTTTCCTTAATATACAGTACACCGTTATCCATCCTATACATAGCGGTATAAACAGATTCCATTGTATTTCTCCTATTTCAGTCAAACCTGATGACAGGCCCAAAACTCTGCGACTGTGAAATATTATTTTAACATAACAGATAACAAAATGTAGCTCTTCTTACTCAAAAAATTCCTCCACAGGAGAAGATCTATTTTCAGAACTCGTAGAATTCAATAATACTGTTGAATTATTATATCTCACGTAGCAGTTCTCCGTATTCCACCAGTTATCTGCAATATCAAAAAAGCCATTAAAAGAGTTCGTCGGTGAAATGAAAAATCCGGCTCTGTAGCAGAATAGCGATAGTCGAAATAGCGCTTCAAAAATAGCGCTGCGACAAAATAGCGCTCGACAAAATAGCGCCGCACAAAAATAACGCATAACAAAAACAGCGGCGGACAAATCAGCGCTCGGCAAAATAGCGCTGCACAAAATTAACGCAGAATAAAAATAGCAGCGGATAAAATAGCGTAGAGAAACTAATCAGAATCGTGAAAGAAACTATACGAGAAGGGGCTTCTGAAACGGATGCAAATCCAAGAAAAATCATACAACGAGCTTGTAGCAGTGTAACTTCGGAAGAAGGGGCTATTAGTCTTCCAAGCTATGAGGCATCACGCAGAACAGTGCAAAGAATAAGAAACAATGAATTTTTAAGTTCTTCAGCATTAAACAATATTTCTGAAGTAAGAATTGACATCAAATATTCTAAAACGGACAGAGGTGAAGTTTTCTTACTGTGGGATTCAAGAAAAAGAAATCGATTTGTTCAAAGCATTTTCGCACTTGGCAATTGACTGAACCTTCAAGACATGTCCAACTTTGGTGTCAATTATTCGTTATACATGAATTAATTGAGTCAAAACCTGTACCACCATCTTAGATGTTGAACTTAAGCCTGAAACTATACTCGTTGATTTTGAACAATCGTCTATCAACGCAGTGAAAAAAGTATTCTCCAACATGCGTATTGTCGGTTGATCGTTTCATCTGGCGCAGAAATTATGGAGAAAAATACAACATTGTCAATTAACAAACGTACACCGTTAACATAATAACAAAATGTTAGATGCTTCTTGCTCTTAGTTTCATCCCAGGAAAAGATGTGCACTGGAGATTATTCGTGAAAACTTTCTTGAGGAAGTAAAGCCGGTGATCGACTATATGGAAGATAATTACGTTGGTAAGAGGATTCATAATATCAAGCCTTGATTCAGTATAAATTAATAGAATCAATATGATCGGGTGAAAAACGATTTGCCAAAAACAGATAATTCTCTTGCAGCATGACACAATAGGGAATATGCATAATTTTTTTTTATTTGTTTAATCAATTTTTTACTTCGTTACAACATAGTAAAAAATATAAATATGGTTGAAAGTCTTGGAATTGATTTGTAAAATAATATATAAAATACTGATTGAATTTGACCTATTTGAACGCCTCCATTTTCGCGCACTGTGGATGACGTCACATGGCGCGATCAGTGTTGTTCTTCAGTGTCGTTCGTTGAGACATACTCTGATTGCTCTACTTGCTTGAAGTTGATATTTTATAAAAGAGTAAGACAAATGCAGTACAAGTGTTAGAGAGAGATGAACATATGTGAAAGTGATCTCGATCAACCAGAGCAGTCTTCAATGAACCAGCCTTTCTATAGTTATGGCCATTGAAACTATTGACAGTTATTAATTAGGTTATGGATATGCAGTTTTAATCACTATTACGATAATGGAAAATGCTAAAAAACCATTTTATAGGAATTGTCTAGTACCGGAATGCCAAAACACAATTATAAGAACACCAAATAAAGTATTTTTTCTGTTCCAAGAGATGTAAAAATACGTAAACAATGGTGTAAGGTTATGAGAAGAGGCGAACTATCTCCAATATCACATTTACATTGTTGTGAAGATCATTTCAATGTGAGTTCTTTGTATTTCGATAGTTAACATGTTTTGTATAGGTATCAAGCGGGATATAACTCTGTTTATACCTGCCTCACCTAAATTGCAAAAGGAAAACTATCATTTGATAAACTATTACTACTCATAAGTTCAGGTATTGTCGGATTGTACTTTGACAAAACCACTCTCAGTCATTGCTCTTGATAATTTACAATTGTCGTAGACCAAAATCGCACTATGTAATGGAAAACACTACAAATATATAAATACAAACAAATTTTCTATGAAAGAAGACTAGCACAGTATGAATATCAACACAGATAAATTTCATAACGTGCCATGTGACGTCATTCTTCGTTTTGACCAATGGTGATGCGTTTCGCAAATTTGAATTCCGCTCGTTTATTATGCACTTTTTGATTAAAGTTTTATGGAGTTAAATACAAACTAAATGATAAACTAATGGTTTAGGTGTAATGTCAAGACAATAAAGTACCAGAGGTAAAAAATCAAGGAAATTTAAATCACCTGCATATTCCCTATTCCTTACAGAAAGGTCTAAACTGCCAGCATCCTCATGTATACAAATTGATCAATCAATTGAAAAAAAGAACGAAAGTCTTCAGAAATATTTTTTACTGGATACCATTCGGGATTTAGAAAAAAATAAAGTCCTAACAATAAATACGTCCAGCTAAAAAACGTATCAAACGTATGCTTTCAGGAAGGTTGAACAATATTTACAGTCTGTGGTTCATAATTTACCCATATAATTTTTTTTTTGAATTGTCAGTTGTTGTTAACTTTGCCTTGTATTGGAATCTTAATTTTTCAATGACGTCCTAATTTTATAGTTAATTTTCTAATGATATTTTAACCGGCGCCGGCGTTATTTAGTCGCAGTGCTATTTGAACCGACGCTATTTTGTCCGCCGCTATTTTTGTGAGGCGCTATTTTGTCCAGCGCTATTTTGACTGGCGCTATTTTGACCTAGCGCTATTTTGACTGACGTTATTCTGCTACAGAGCCGAAAAATCTACGTGCTTATAGACCAAGCTATAGAGGTTATTCCCCCCCCCCAAAAAAAAAGACGTAAATGGCCTATAATAATTTTCATAAGATACTTCGTTCATGAAAACCCCAGTTTTCACCCCAGTAAAATCGCTTTATAGAATTTTTAAACAAGCAATTGTTAAAAAAATTACAGCTTTTTTGGTTTTTTGGAAATATCTCAAAGATTATTTAAGGAATCGTTTTACAGTCAATGGAATTTTTGTAGAGATTCATAAAACCAACAAAATGGATTTTTACATGACCAGATCGGTGCATTTTCCACTAAGAAAATCCATTTTTCAAAAATTTATAATTTTTATTAATCTAAAGCTGGACAAATAATATTGCGGAAACTGATAGGCAGGGCCGGATTAACCACAGGACAAGCGGGGCAACTATACCCCGGGCGGATAAGTATCATAATAAGATAAATATCATCAGTATTAGGAACAACTTCGAATCCTATAAAATTCTTGGAATTTTTTTTAACAAAATGCTTGGTGTATGAAAGCGAAACCAGAAGAAAAAATATTAAAATTAGCTAATGGTGAAACAAGGCAAAATTTCGTCGAATTTACAGGCGCAAATAATATAAAAATCATTGTATTTTTTATAACCATTGATGCTATGGTTGCAGAGTTGAGCAGAAGAAAATGTTCCTATACGAAACTATAAGATGATTCAGATTTTTTTAAGCAGAATATCTTATCAAAAACATTATCAAAAACATTATATCATTAGGTATATCTATTGCTTACAAACTCCTTGAGACATACAAGAATGATTTGAGTTCTGATTCTCCAGAGGAATGCATTCAGGGTGGAGAAGAACCTAAACCGGAAATTAAAAAATTTGAATTTGAATACAATTTTTAAACGAACCGATTTTTTTTCCAAACATAGATACCATTCTGAGAATATATTTATATACGCCATCTACAAATGTTTCGGGTGAAAGATCATTGTCAACCATGAAGTGGGTAAAGAGTTAATTGAGAAACTCGATTGGTAATGAAAAATCAAGCAACATTTCCTTCTTGAACATCGAACATGATTTGCTGAATGCTCTTGATGAACGATCAAGCAACATGCATTATTGAGAAATTCATATCGCTCAAGGCCAGAAAGAGAGCTCATCAATATTTTTCATCAGTTACATATTTTTTATTTGTGACAGTACAGTACCCAGATATATACAGGGTGTTTCTCAAGTACGTGTAGAAACTTCAAGAGCATGTTGCTGACGTCGAAATAAGAAAAAAAGTTCCCATAAACACATGTCCGCAAGTTATTCGTTTCTAAGATACAGAGTGTCAAAGTTTAATTATTATATTTGTTTTTTTGTGAATAAACGCCAACAAATTTGTGATATTCGAGTAAAGTTTGGTTTCTGGGATGATTTTTCAATGACAAAATAAAATTTTGTGTTAATTGTGAAAAAACTAGTTTCTTATTGAATTTATTTTGAATTAAAAAATATTTTCATTCAAAATCACTTTCATCGATAATTTCAAATCTCAATAACTCGAAAACAGTTGCTCGCAGTGACCTCTATCAAGTATATATTTTTCACACAAACTAAATATTAAATATTCCCAGATACCAAACTTTAGCCAAATATCAAAATTATTTTGAAATTATTCACAAAAAATAAAAATAAGAATTCAACTTTGACACTCTGTATCTCAGAAACGAATAACTTGTGGACATATGTTTATAGGAACTTATTTCTTATTTTGATGTCAGCAATACGCTTCTAAATTTTCTACACGTACTTAAGAAACACCCTGTATATCTCTTGCTTGTGATTTTTTCATTAATTTATTTTCGATTTTTTCTGTCTGACTCATTATGTATTTGAATATTTATATTTGCTGCGTTCCTTCACGTATAGATTTTTATTTAATTTTTTGTTGAATATATTTATAAGGATTATGATAATCTCTTTGAATATTTCATAGATCTGGTGTTGTTAATTCACCTTTTTCTATCCAACTGACTATATCATAATATACAGTGCGGCTTTTTTTTAGCCACCAAACATGAAAAAAAAAACGTTTGGAAGGTTTCACTAATACTACATTTTGAAACAAAAAATATGGCGATTGCTCCACAGGGGGCGCGGAGGAACACATCAACTCAAAATTTTTATATGGCATAGGGGGTCGAGTGTCACATCGTTGAAAAGAGCATTCAATTCTCTTTACAACCATTCAAATATTTTTGAATTTAGTTTAGGAATTTTTTCCCAATTTCGATTTTAATGCCTATCGAAATTTTCTAGTGTAGTGTAATTGCAATATTTCTTCTCTCAAAAAGTAGTATCGATAATACCCTTCGCAATGTTTTTGGTTTCATTATTCCACAACAAACCGTTCAAATTTATCAAGCTATGACTAGTTTTCAGATCCGCATTTATATTTGATATTTCAAATTTGAATTGCAAAAAAAATATTAACGAAATTAAAAAACAATTAGATGGTTGTAAAGAGAATTGAATTCTATTTTCAACGATGTGACACTCGACCCCCATGCCATTTAAAAATTTGATGTGCCCCCCCCGCGCCCCCTGTCGAGCAATCACCATATTTTTTGTTTCAAAAAGTAGTATCGGTGAAACCCTCCAAACAGTTCTTTATTCATGTTTGTACGTCGAACCGTTCGAAAGTTAACAGGGGGGGGAGACTAAAAAAAGCTGCACTGTATGTAGGTAACGTGCATGGCATCACACGTTAAAAGGGCTGCGTCTTCCCTAGCTCACACAAGTCTCTCGAAGACTTCCGAGGGTTGCGCGTAGGGGTGCAATCGGTTGACGGAAGTAACAATAACAACGATAGAACAACGAATCTTGACATTACCTTGTATCTATATATTAGAAACAGTATGCCTAATTCACAGTAAGTTTAGGGATCGAGTTTATAGCACTGCACAATATATCACAAGACAAATCCTTAATATAACTTTACCAATTCCAAGATCTGCACAAATAAAAAACTCCATTATATTTAATGGCATAAAAATGTTCAATCACTTACCTAACGAAATTAAAACGATTATGGATACAAAAAAATTCAAAGTTTCTGTGAGAAATGTTTTACTCTGCAGAGCATTCTACTCGTTGGACGAATTTTATTCCGTGAAATTTTAGATTATTTTTTGTTGGGCGATTTAAATCGACTGATACGTAACGGTATTCACTTTGTATGTGCTATTCTGTTGTATTCTATTTTATTTCTATTTTATATTATCACATTTTAATTAATTGAAAAGATCAGAATTCTGAATTCTGAAACTGACGTCTAGTAACAAACAGTACTATTGTTTGAAATTTATTGTATGTATTTGTTTTTTATATATATATATTAATAGACTTATACCTATATGAATAATTTGACGTATAGTAACCGCTCTACAAATTTTATGTTATAAATGACATGGTAAATGTTTGATATATTTTAAATATGTAACGTGGTATGTATGAAAAATATGCATATATTCAATTGTTATTGATGTTTGTTTTTTACTGTTCTGTTTCTTACTTTGTCAATAGGAATTATCATTCTTCAGACAATACAGTAATTTTTGATTGATAGATTGATTGACAACAGTTCAAATATTGTCCTTAATTCATCAGTACTTCCTTCTTCATTGTTTGTACTGAATTTTATTTCTATTTACAATTTTTGTTAGCTGTTACTTTTGAATGAAAAAAAACGTCATCATAAAGATTTGGCCATTTTATTTTCATTTTTTGAACATTTTTGTAATGTATGGGGGGTGAAAAAATAAATTGTGCCCCGGGCGCCAAGTGGTGTTAATCCGGCCCTGCTGATAGGTAATAATATGTGGTTCAACTGTGCGCAAGATGTTTCCTGTCCGATGATAATAAGTTGTATTTCCACCGAATTTAGTGAGAAAAAAATTATTTTTGGACGAGAAAAAAATTAAAAACTGAAAATTTGGTTTTTCCGATTTTCTCGGACAATTTGAGGTGTGTAAATTTTTTTCCCGCTTTTATATTTCTTGGCGTCCATCAGACCTGGTCTATAAGTTGTAACTAATTCAAATCAACTTACCACAGTCAGACCAAGGTAATGGATCCGAAAAACTGCTGAAAATGTAGAAGAGTGTCCAAGCTATTATCACACAGTAATATACATCCAATAAAAATACTATTGTCATAGTGGCATAGCCCACTCCTTTCAGAATTGGGCACAGCTGCCCCACGAAAGTCATCCCTCCTGAGCCCAAGTACTGCCCAATGGCTACTTCTTGGAAAAAAAGCGGGATGCCGCAAACAAACATGGCTATGTGGTAGGTTATCAGGAAAGTGCCTGTAATAAAAATGATTTTTCAATATTCTGTATGAGTGTATCACTTCAAAAGTAAGTGCATAAATAGCAACGTAATTCAAGTATTAACATGTGAATACAAATACTACAAAAAATTGTGTACTTTTCTGTACATTTTCACAGTTTTTTGTACTCTTTATCCTTTCTCGAACTTGTTTGTACTTCATAAGTAGTTTTGAGAACATTTTCATACTATTTCGTACTTACTCGTACTTCTACATAATTCTGTTTTTTTGTAGTTTTCATATTTTTTTTTAACTTCTTTATACTTTTTTGTACTCCTTACTCTTCTGTACATACATACTTTTTCGTATTTCTTCATACTTTTCTGTTTTGAAATACACTCTCGACAAAATACAGACATGTATGAAAGAGTAAGACTTCTCATAACTCTTCTACGCTACTTACGGAGGATGCAACACGGATATTTTGGTTAATATGGAAAAATTACACTAAAGCAGGAACCATTACCTTCTTTGGACTGTATGCAATGATTTAAATACCCTCCACCCATTTTTCTATATGTTCTTATACACGCATTATGACTGAGATAGACAAAATAATCTAGAAAATTAATATTTGTAAATGATACATCGAAAGCATCCATTACTCCCATTGCAGAATTACAAATGACAGTATCTAGATTAGAAAAATCAGTTTTTTTTTAATATCTATCATAGACATTTAGGTTTGTTTCTTCTTATTGGATAGTAATGTGTCTATCATTGGAACCAACAATCCATATGGCCATAAATGGTATAAAGCATCATAATATCTTTACATAAAAACAACATGGATTTCTGACCAAAAAATCTAGTACAGCTATACAATCATATCATAGAGAGATTGTGAACTACATTGATGCAGGCGAGTGCCCTGTTGGGATATTCTGCGATCTCAGCAGGGCATTCGACTGTGTTGATCATAACATTCTCTTAAATAAACTATTCCGTTATGGCATAAGAGGCATACCGTTAGCATGGATAACAGACTATATTTCTAATAGAAAACAATATGTCGCTATTAACTATGCAACTTCCAGCATGGCCTTCTCTGAATTAGGAGTTCCTCAGGGGTCGATATTGGGACCCATATTGTTTGTATTATATATTAATGATTTGGAATACTCGACAACAGGAACATTCATTACAATGTACGCAGATGACACGTCAATTATAATCTCTGACAGATCAGAGTCAGTTTTGAAAGAAAAACTGTAACACAGTTTTGGAAAAAAATGGTTTTCTGCGAACAATTTGTTTTTGAGTACAAAAAAACAGATTCAATGAGATTTCATCATCGCCAACGGAAGTATGATATTCCAATGATAATACTGACAATATAACAACAGAATGTGAAAGCTTAAAATTTTTGGTCTCTATATACATTGATGAACATTTGAATTGGCAGAATCACTGCGATTTTCTAATCAAAAAAATTAATTCTATTTCATATCAGTTCAGAAATATAAGGCAGGTTTTGAATGTTGATCACCTGCTGAAGCTGTACTATGCGCAGGTGGATTTCAGATTGACATATGGAGTGTGTTTTTGGGGTTTTTCCTCTAACTGCTCTGATTTATTTATAGCACAAAAAAAACTCATACGAATCATTGATGGCATGTGTCCCCGTGATTCTTGCATAAATGCTTTTAAAATTTTTTGAATTTTAACTGTTCCTAGTCTTTTAATTTTTGACTTATGCTCATCTGTTTTTGAGAATACGAATAAATTGTTTGTACTAAATAAATATAAGCATAATATTGACACAATTGTACCATTTGTTAAAACTAAATTAGCTTTTAAGTCTCCTGAGCACATGGCCCCACGTGTTTATAAACCAGATGTAATAAAAAAATTAAAAACCGTTTAGAACTTCAAACGAAAACTTAAAGTGTTGTTATAGTTTTAAAGAATTTATGTGTATAAGTAGGTAGTTTTATTCCATTTTTCAGAAATTATTTTTATCTCCGATCACCTTTTTCTTTTTCTTAGACGATTCTTATACTAATTTTATAACTTTGTCAAAAAAGATAAATAAAGATATTATTTATTATATTATTAAAGCTGTTTGAAAATGTTTAGCTCTACCTTCAAATTTCCGTATGAAAACCAAACATGTGGTTTTTGAAGCAATTCCAATTTTCTTCGCCTTACACTTATCGTAGTTAGCATATTTTTGAATAACAAAATCATGTGTTTTCAATCAATGATTTTCTAATAATGAAAAATATTCGAAACGTTCACACCAGTGGCGAAGTGCTAAAAACTTTTTCTGACAGATGCTATATTTTCGACTATGATTGCCCATGAGAGTTTCACATATCAAACATGCATGAAGTTAATTTGGATTGCATGTCATCGACTTGTTAAATCCGTCCCAAATCGATAAGGTCAGAAATAAATTAATCTAGTTCACATCCATCCATAGCCGATTCGATAGTATCATACGACTGAAATATTATTTCATCAGCTACTATGAATGAGTACGTTTTACTGAGGAGGCAGTTCTGATACTGGGTGACCCCGAAACAATTTACCCCCTGTATCTTCGTTGTTGCATTGTATGAATGCTTTGGTACATCGACTTGATGTCGTGAATGTACAATTTGGTAAGTTTCAGACAAAATACGACTGGCAATCGATTTTTTTTTTGTTCAAATTTTTTATCAAAATGATAAATTTCATGACCAAATAACCCCATGTATTCTTGAATACTTTTCCGGTCGAAAGTTGAATACCTAAAGAAATATGTTCACTTATTGATCAAAATGATGAATTAAAACTATTTTATCATGAATGTTTCTCTTAGGTGATTTCAATTTTAAAAATCGAATTTGAACGTATTATTCATATATGTTTCCAAACATTGACTTTCCAAAGTTTTCTCGTCATTAGGCAAAATATCAATATTTTACGTATTTCGTAATATAGTATTGGAATTAATATATTCAATTCGATACACTTGACGTCCAAATAAATATATTTTTGCACACTTTGCCTGACGTACAGATCGACAAGCGTAAGGATGCCTCTGAGATGCGCAAACGATAGAAAGCGTGAGTAGATGTGCGACAAAGATCGACTACTGTTTAATAAGGCAGAGCGATTAAGCTCCTGCCCCACTCCAGGGTTTTGTCTACTGCGCAACCAATTCTCGCAGGCATCCTTACGCTTGTCGATCAGTAAATTGAATACTTGAAATATATGTTCAGTCAGGAAGATAATTTTCGCTGCAAATCATGAAAAAACATTTTTACCCCCAAATTTCACCTCCTTTCGCCCTTCTGTCATAATCAAATCCTTATTTATGTCCTTGTTTGTTTTTTGTACCTATTGAGGTAACATGAAATCAATATTGAAATTTTTATTCTCGAAAGGTTTCAATTATTAATTTCAATAATTTTGATAAATAAATATGAGTTTAGAACAAAAATTTAAAAAACTGATTTTTAAAAAACTGTTTATTAATTTTTTCGCGTTTTCTGGAAAAAAATTCCGCAGTGGTGCTAATCTTTCATTACATAATCTGAAATTAGACGCTTCAACGAAAAAACTGGCAGGTGGTGAGCTTGAAAAGGCGAACTTTAACGGTGAAACTTTTCAGATGAAAATGAGGTCGTTTTTTCGGAATTTGTAGAAAAAAAAGGAACAATCTGTATTCCGCTACAAAAAAATTACAGCCTACTTAAAACATGTCAAGTTATATTTCCACCAAATTTCGTGAAACAAAATTGATTTTTGCGAGAGGAAAAATTAAAAACCGATAAATTGGTTATTCCAATTTTTTCGGAAAATTTGAGGTGATGTGGAAAAATGTTTGATACAAAATTTGTAGATCTTTTTATTTTGAACAACTTTTTTCGATAGGAGGTGAACTTTCGTTGTCAATCGCGAAAACCGTTAAATATCGCTTTCAATCCCTAAAAGTTCACCCCGTTCCCTTCCCCATTTTTTCAAGTCCAACTTATTTTTTCTATCATTCGAACAATATTCTGCTCCTCTTCCAGTAGGTCTCATGCAGTTAATAAATTTTTCCGCTTTTATATTTTTTGTTGTCCTTGCCAAATTCAGCTTATCATCAATTACTATACCTAGTAATGTAACAGTGTTACCAGTTAGGATGTTCGGGTGAGAGGATATCAACAACTCTTGATTCTTATCACTGTTCAGATTAAGATTATTTGTATTTAACCACTTATTGGCTTGTTCTAAAGACAAATTTGCAGAATTAGATAGAGTATGCAGATTTCTCTCAGAATTTACTATAGTGGTGTCATGAGCAAATAGTACAGTATTTATTGAAAGCATAATATATGATGGTACAAGTCATTGATATGAATAATGACCAACAAAGGCCCTAAAATTGATCCTTGAGGGACACCGTGAGTAAGTTCAGCAATATGTGATTGACGTCCAATTCATTATAAATATTAATATTAACTTATTTTTCTAATGCAATTTTTGAGATATCGATCTTACCTCCTCCATTTTTATAGCACAGATATGGAAATCTCCACACATTCCCAAGTCCTACGGACAAGCTGATGCACGACATCAGAAAATCCAATTTATTGCTCCACCCCCCTCTCTCGTCGCCGGCCTTGCCGTCAGAGGGTCTATTAGCTTCGTCTTTTGTTTTGTCTTCGGGGGTGTTGTAGGGAATGAAAGCCGTCTTCTCGGCCGTGGCAGGGGTGCGCGAACTGGTCTCGTCCCAGAGGTGCAGTTTGTTGGACATTTTGTCTGCAAGGGAAGAAAATGTGTGGGGTTAATTCAGGTGGGATTCTACACGCCTTTTTCATGCAATTATTCTATCATTCTATCACTGCGGGCGAAATACTTTTTGTAGGGCCGTTTCAAGGAACCGAGTGAGGGGGCGATGAACATGTATATTTTTTAAACTGTAAAATAATTTAACATAATAATATTGAATAATAAGTCCCCCTCGTGAACACCCGTAGAGTGTACCCAAATGCATAGCCTGTGCCGAAAAATTGAGTACATGAAGGCTATAAAAATTGAGTAGATAAAGGCTGGAAAATTCAGAACATTCGTTTCTTTTGACATTAACGATATTGAATCCAAAAGATGAACATATGTTTATAATTTCTAATAAGTGTTTTGCCAAAGAATCTCCCTTCATTTTCTCCCATGTGAAATGGTATGATATGAGTTTCCATCCATTTGAAACTCCACCTAACAGGACAGCCAAAACATGAGTAGCTATTGCTGTCCCTTTTTCTAACATTTCCCTTCCCATATTAGTGCAAGTAGCTACACAGTAATTTCATTTCTGATTTGAACTCGTTTTACCATTTGTTCCAAAAAAAACATTTGAAAGATTTTTTTTTTGTATGAAAACTTCATACTGGAAAATATATATTTCTCCATGCACAGGAAATTTGGAAATGATCTAGTACCAAGTGGTTCAGTCTCTTCAATCGTTCTTGAAACAGAAATAGCATCAGTTTTCAACTCTTTTGCGACATACCTCTCAAAATCTTCTTTATTGAAGTGAACCTGCGTATGAAAAATATTATTTAAACTCTGAATAACCTTGTATACATTCAGTCGAGTTTTTCTCGATTGGAGGAAACTCTTCTGCCCAAAAGTTTTACCAATTCAATAGATATTAGGATTTATAAATTGTGTCGCAGCCACTTCCGCTGCCGTAGCCGTTGCCGTAGTCGCAGGCAAAATTATGACCAATTTATAGTTTTATTTTTTGTTCATTGAGCGCCAACTGTTTTCCTTTATGAACTTATTTGTATAGTTCTTGTCCTTCAGATTATATAGATATGAAAATCCTTCTAGTAGGTTAAGGAATACGCCTACATCAACATCTATATTTTCCTCATATTCTGACATTTCTTAATAAAATTAATTATTGCTCTCAAACTATATATACAAAACATAACCTTAATTATGTGAACTTTCGTTCATTTTTGACACAGAAATTTTGAGCATCATGTCATTTTCCGCTGCCGCTACCGTCCGAGATAAAAGTTGGTTAACTACCGGCGGCAGCGACAACAGCAACTGCAACGGCAGCGGATCTATAAATATATGAGTGAGCAACGGCACATTTATCTTCGTACGGCAACGTCAACTGCAACGACTGCGGCTGCGACTCAATCTATAAATCCAGCTTTCTTTACCTATCATTTCAATTCACCTGACAAATTCTCGATTTTGATGTTATATTCCACGCGGCTCTCTTGAGCGCCAACTTCCATGTTTGTAATAGAACTGGATCACCAGGAAAATGATATTAATCATTGGATCCATTGAAATTGTGTAACGAATACATCACGGTATGAATAATTTTATTATGTATATCGTTTCGGAAGCTTCAGTTGACAAATATTCGAATTTGAAAGATACCGTCACAGTTACTCGTGTTAAGCGTTCCTCAAAACATATTTTCACATATTCCCTCCCTGACGATACGCCCTTGTGCTCATTCGGCCTCACAAGGTAGACATAACCTAAAACGCGTTTTTATGATGTCCTGTCAAAGAGTGTCCCGACCAAGATGCATATAACTCCTGGTGGAATTACTTATAGCTGTGAAATTGTCATCCAAAACTGTTGATGTACGGCCTGCTTGATTCATGACATTTTTATTGCGTCAAGAGAGTTTACTCAATTTTAACATAGATGGCAGGCAAATCATTACCGATCATGATGACTTGACATGTCGTTCTGACAAACGCATGCTGCGTCATCGACATAACCTCAAATTGAACCATGTCATGATTGTCATGTCGAAGTCGAGACTCACAAAAAATGCTATACACTACCCTAACTTTTACGAATGACAGAAAAACACAAGAACAAATAAATAACAATAACCCAACAACTAAAAACGTCGCAAAACTACTGAACTGAGCGAAAAGTATTAAAAGAACAGAAAAATCACACGATAAATACCAATATGCAATGTAATTGACATATAACCTCAAAATAATGTTAACGTTCAAAAACTCAAAAAATTTATCTAGTAGGCACTTTGGATTGTTGGAAACTCCACTATATTCGACTTAAGCGTCATCCATTGACGAATGGAACAAACTCTATTGACGCAATTACAGGATCAAGAACTTTAGTTGAAACAAAAGCGAATCAGTAAACGCACCAGGAGTTATATGCATCTTGGTCCCGACTCTGGCTGTGTCAAGTCACCGGTCGGACAAGGCACGCGCGTTCAGTATGAAGTATGACGATGAGTCGGACCGATCAGATGATTGAAAATATTGGTCACATTTCAAACCTGCCCTCGACGTTTACGGAGTGGTCACGGTCAGGTAAAGTAGGAAGAAATTATTGTTTCTTAAAATTATAACCTAAAAAAATTCGAAATAAATTATGGCAGACGATAATTTCAACAAAATTTAAACAAAATAAAACTAAAAGCGCATTTCATTTGACGTTTACCGTCAAGTGGGGTAACTTCGGACAGTACAGGTAATTTCGGACAATCCGACGTAAAATCAAATTTACTTGCATTGCCATCTCGCAATGGGTGGCTGAACATGTGTATTGTTGTAAATGTGTTTGTTCACTGTAATACAAACTTTGAATCAAGTTGAAAATCTGTTGAAGTGGTCCTGTTATTTTGTCGTACGGGTGAGTTTAATAAAATATATAAATAAAAAATTCATACAAATCACGATTTATAACTAGTACAGACATTTAGCCCTGGTGAAATAGATAAAAATAACCATTTGCCATCCTGGACTGAGGTATAATCTACGTTCTGGCCAAATTTGAGGTTAATATTTCATTCACCAATGATAATATATATTTTTTTATAAATAATGGTTCTTTTGTAGGGTAAATTCTGACACCTACAAAATGGTCAGAAACTACAGAAGAATATTGGGAGGGAGGCCGTATAAGTATTTTAGTGACGAAAAAATTGATTTAGCGGTGAGAGACGTTAAACGAATCAAGTTGAGTATACGGGGGGCGGCCGAAAAGTATGGTGTGCCAAAATCAACAAGTTGAGAATGTTGATGTGCATATGTCATAATAAGTTTTTTTTATATATTTTTTAATTTTAGAATCATTTGTTTTGTTATGTTTTTGTTTCATGTAGAAATTTATTGTATCTTCTGAACAATAAAAGTGTTTTAAAAATATCCAAACACATTTTTTTATTTAAATTTTTCATTTAAAACCTCTGAAATATTATTATTTCAGTAGTTTTGGTTTCCGAACTTACTAAACACGCGAGATAACTTCAATTTACGTGCAATTTAGATGCTGTCCGAAATTACCCAATCTGTGCGGGGAACTTCGGACACTATTTATTCAAATAAAAAAAATACTTAGCCTCATTTTGAAACTTCTTTACATGAAACATGTTTGAAGGAAGTTCCAACGAATCTGTTTTGATTTTTTCATTATTTTTTCACCTTTGACTTTTTTATATTGGGAAGAAAACTTCATAATTCGTCCGAAGTTACCCCACTTGACGGTACTTATCGTAATTATGAAATTAAGCGTGTTCCGTTTCATGCATTCTTCACATCACTGTTGCAGACATAATCAAGCGTTCCGTTTCAAATAACATTGACGTTGGTGAGTTGAATCGGAACGATTTTTGCTTGCGTGGTGCATGCCGTTTCCCGCAGGTGTTGACATTTATCACTTTATCAGTTATCCAAATTCTTATGTAACAAAAACAAATCTGTGAATCTAGTAAATAAATTAATATGGGTAGAACGAAAGTGTTAATGGCAAGAGTAGGAAGCGAGCTTTGTGAAAATGAGAGTAGCTCAGATTCTGATACAAGTGATAGTTATGAGGATAATATTATCGTCTGTCCTACGCCAAAACCGCGAATATGCTAATTTCAGGGTTCTGACTTCAATATGTAAAATACTAATTTTCTACCAAAATTTTCAATGCCAAACTCACGAATGTGCTATTAGGTTGTCTATTGTGAACGAGAGTGAATTCGCAAATGTGAAAACTAACAAAGTTATCAAAGCAAGAAGCACGAATATTCTTAAAAGTCTTCTCATTCGAAATGACAAATTGCACATTCGTGGTTTTGGTATGAGACCGACGAATGATGTTAGATGAATTGACAATTTTGTCTTCCATTGTACGGTAAATCAGGTAAATGTGATAATGCACGATACTTGAAAATTCATCAAACATCAAATTTAAACTTTAATTCGGTTTCTGACGTTTCTATTTGAACGTGAAACCACAGACAAGAAACTCTCTGTTTAGACTTTTGAGTCTGACAGATCTAACTTGGATCGCATTCATCGCTGCTACACGAACGGGCAGTAGTTCATGCACTTTCGATGTCTCAAGGCCAAAGAGGGGAATATAAAAGTGGGCGTGTCAATGCGCTCCTAATGTAGGAAACGGAACGGTCATATGCGCATTATGTCCTCAATGCATGAAACGGAACACGCTTATTGACAAAGCTGAGAAACGTTTGTTAACAGTATGAACTGAAAGTAGGTATATTCATTATCCATTAGAATCATTAGATCAGTACAGTAACTTCAGCAGTCTAGAAATAACCTTAACCGATTTCTCATCTGGAACGATAATTACTATAATAATCACGTGTTTCTTGATCATTTCTGTCGAACTACTAAAATTACCATCAACTTTATATAAAAAGGTGTAAGTAGAACAGGAATACCGATTTTAATCCCTTCTTCTAGTGCATACAATAGTATTATTGTCAATAGATTGCCACAAAGATTAGGAACTTCCATTAGATGGGTACTCAAATCTCGAATAACTAAAACGACAATGAGCAAACACTAACGCTACACACGAACGTGTATAGCACACATAACTCAAAGAGTTCTGTCGTATAGCGATAATATCCTTTGATAATAATTGATTATTGTAATTATTAACCAATGAACATAGTAAACATAACCCTTTTATAACTGTAATGTCAAATAGTTTCAAGGTCGTCAAGTCAACCAAATGACAGCGCTGGTCTAACCATATTGGTCAGACGAGAAACTTGACTCAGCCTCTAATATACGATCTAATGTCAAATTGCATACAGGGACTCTACATGTTACTAATAACCCTCCGCGGGTGATCCAACTGTCTGTTTCAAACAAACAAAACTTTCTGTTCTAATATGTTTTCGAGAATCATTTGCTACGAACAATGCAAAAACTCGCCTCATATTTAATATAGCATATGAGCAGTTTTTTTCTCATAATTACATCAGTGGATTCATACTATGAGCAAAATGCACTAACATGAGACCTTGTCACTTGTTTGGAAGGTTTACAAGTTTTTATAATTAGAAATTTGCTAGAAAATATCCAAACTGTCATTCACTCTCCATCATAGCATCTCAAACAAGAAAACAATCACCAGTCACAGAACACGCAGAATCTGTCAAATTGATTTCTATGCGACAACTTATTAGTCTCAACTCTACACTCTACTTGCCGTTTTAAGGAAACTCGCTGAAAATCTTGTATCAAAATAGTATTTTATTCAAATCCACCCAGCTTGAATTAGAGCTGAATTTGATTTGACATTGCACGTGCCTTTGATCTTGAATTGGAATGAAGTTCGCCGTATTCAATTTTAGAACACGGTCGATAACGAATGGGCTAGGTCAGTAACTGCAGTGGTATGCATTAGAGAGTAGATTCACTCTTCACATGAGTTTGAATTTATATTCTCTCTCAATATTTCAACACTCCCTTTCAAACAGGCCAATATGTCTATTTACACATTTCTAAAAATGCAATTTATTCAACGTTATATCATTACGTTTATTTGTATATTTTTGTAATATCACAGATAAGAGACATTCACGTTTTACACGCTGTATATTAATTTGACTTGTAGTTTCATCCAAAAGATTTTAGGATCAATTATCAAGCAGGATGGTTTGAAAGGTTTCAAAGATTTATTTATTTCTTGTTGGACAACATACATTGTATAAGAAAAAGTCAGTGTAAAAGTGTAGACAGAAACGAAGTATATGCTCTAAAATTCAATAGAATATACATAAAAAATAATAGTTATTTATGTACCAAGGGAATAAATAGATATTTATGCCCTGAGGGCGACGCTTTACGAACCCGAGGGCCTCTGGCCTGAGAGTTTGTAAGTTGCCCGAGGGTATACACATCTGTTGATGCCTGCGGTATAACTTTATGTCATACTAGTTCATTATTGCAATCCAATCTCAATACAAATCAGTACTTTGAAAAATCCGGTTTGAATTAATAACATTGCCATTATATCATAGTAGACACTATCGTTGCTAGGTGGATGTTGACAAACGTAAATGTCATAAAATCACCATAATTTTTATGTGTCAAAGTTAGAAGTCAAAATGAACGAAGATTTTGGAATTCCTGACGAATTTATTGAAAAAGCAAAGAAAGCTGAAACTGAAAATCTGTTGCCAAAAAATTCTAAAGAAGCTTAACACATGGAATACGAAAAATTATTCCGTTTGTAATTTCATTAATAAAGGTTATTAAATAAGCTAAACAAAAAATTATTTCTCTTCATGCCCGCGCGGGCCATAAAGTGAACTTTATGCCCGCACGGGCATAAAGTACGACATTAGATAGTTGGTAACTAAGCAATAAAAACACAATAATGAACTAGTATGACATAAAATAATAAAAACAGTTTACAAGGTGAAGCATATTCTAAAATTGAACGATGTTTACTGCATTCAATTGAAAAATTCATTCATGTTATATGGACATAAGTTTGTTAGATATATTTTCAATTGATATCTCCACGTTCTATATTTTTTAATAGTATGTGATTAAAAATTTTGTTCCGATTCTTCCTGGAGCGTTATATGTGACATTTACCTTACTCAGAGGCAAATGTAGATAATTTCTATTACGGGTATTGTATTGGTGTAAATCCTTACTTTTATAGAACATATTTTCATTTTTCCTGACGAACACACATACCTCAAATATATAAACTGTAGTCAAGCTACTGCAGTCAAGCTGATAGTTCCCGAATTTTTAAAAGAAACCCGACATGACATGAATGATCTTTTTTCAGGCCAGCTATAATTCTTAGAATTTTGTTTTTGTTTGACAAAAACTTTTTGAGAAAATGAGGAGTCTCCCCAAAAGCATACCCATACCTTAACCTACTTTCGACGTCTGCGTAATAAAATTAAATCAGTTTCCAATATGGATTTTATATTCATGAACATATAGTGCAGAGATGCAAGTTTGGCACCTAGCAGAGTGCAATGCTTCTTCCAGTTCAAACAGGAATCAATAGTGAGACCCAAAAACCTTTCATTTTCATGGAAGTCAATAACAGCATCGTTGTGAAATATTTCAATAAGTTCCAGTGACTTTTGGGCTGCATGAAAATGTAGTAATTTGGTTTTATCTGTATTGAAATATAGATGGTGATCTTGGAACCATTGACTCAGTTTATGTAGAGTACTTTCTTAGTTTTCCTTCAGGCTGACGTTGTATCTACCAGAGAGTAAAAGAGTTGTGTCGTTCGCATTGCTTGTGACTCTTATATCTGGTAGGATATTACCTATCTCATTGACATATAAAATGAAAAGGATTGGGCCCAGTACCGAGCCCTGTGAGTCACCTAGATCAATTTGAATTCGAGACGAAAGTACAGATCCGACTGAATCTTCTTTCTGGTGATTAACTGACACATATTGGAGCCTTGCTTTAACAAATGATAAAAAAATTCCGTTCACGTATTCTGTGGTGGATCTGTATAATATAATTCAAGGCAAAAATACTGTCTATACTTACCCTATTATTTCTGAAACCAAGTTGCGATTCCGGTAGGATGGACATTTTTTCGGACCAGAATGTTAACCTATTGTGTAAATTAAGTATAAAAGGCTTGCTTGGCAATACTTCATTAGCGCAATGCCGCGGTAATAATTCGGGTCTTCCAAGGAACCTTTTTTTATACATCAAATTGAGAACTGTGTCTCGGTAGATATCTGAAGACTGGTGTGAGATAATTTTAGTGGTGAAAATTTCAAAATGCTGATGGAGGAGTTACAAGGAAGATTCTTTCACAATAAAGAAAACCATATTTAAAGATTTCAGATAAGAATCCTTAATAAGAATATTCCTAGATGCGCATATGTTGATGACCAAGTTATCTCACATAACATCTAAAAATGAAATGCAAGTGTGTGGTGAAGAGGAAATAATTTCTGTTTTGTTACATAATATATTTATCGAAGGTGCTTCTATAATTGATGTGCAAGTTTGTGATATAGGAGGAACACATCAGTCTCTGTTCTCATCGTGTGACATCACAGGTGAACAAAAACCCATTTTCATGTTTAGACTGACGAATATCGTCACAATATGGAATCAAGGGTTTGTTTGGGCAAGGACATATATTGTGTTTTCTTTAATTCGAACAAATTTTGTATTATGACTCTAACAGCTGTAATTTTTTTCAAGTCTTACCCTGGATGATACAATTCGTTCATTAAAGTTATCCAGGTGTCTTTTGCACATTTCACTTTAATTTAATTAACTTACTTTGAGATTCAAGAGATATTTCTCAAAAATCATTCTGGAGTGTGTGACCAAGTGGAAAAGAGTTAGATTTTGAGAAGGTGATATTTTAATGATGGTTTATATTCAGTCGAAGGAGCTTTGTTAATTTTCATTTTATTTTTTGCCAAATCATTTTTTTTTAAATAAAGCGTTTTCATTTAAACATCCACTCTTTACTTCCATCAAGATGATGATCTTTGGAATATTTATAGTTTTTCAAATCACGGAGTCAAAATATATATAATTCTCAACACATCGAATAGGTACAATTACGTTTAATTTTTTAAATTCACTATTATTGCGATGATAACAAATATAAGTCAAGTTTCAATAGTTAATTTAAGGAATGTAAAGTGATATTACAAACTCGCTTAAAATTCCGGAAGAATTTTTTATACGTAATATTGAATTCCACATTTACAGAGGTTGATGACCTGATTCGTGAATAGTAAATTTACATGAGCAATGTGCTTCCACATCTTAAAATTCACGAGTTATGGAAATTACATCAGGATTTTTACAATCTGTTGTGTGATTTCCCAACTCAAATTGTTAAAATTATTTGAATCTCAATACGATATTCTCATGAATAATCATATGTTTTTTACTTATAAAATGTATCTAACATCTGTTTTATTTTGATTCGAATGTGAAATTAAAGAACATTACGTTGGAAACTTGATACCAACGGAATGTTCTGTAATTTCACATGTTTTTTTAAAGCGCGATTTCAACTCAGTATATCCTTAGAGCAAATACATAATTTTTATGTGACTTTCGTACTATCGATTGCTGATGTCAAATCATGCTGACTGCGGCCTCCTTTTGGATAGATGACTGATACAGGTACCTACTCAGATGGACAAAATAATTCAACAATCGACCGTACTTAGGATCGCACCCTGTAGGATAAGGCTCTTGTCCTCACTAGTCTTTCGAAGACTACTGAGGGTTGCTCTTGAGGATTCATCAGGTTTAAGAAATGGACAAATTTTGAACAAACATGAACAAAATTTTAACAAATTAAGAGGAGCCAATATCATAATATTTCTAGTTGAAGTGCTAGTTAAAGTGGGACCTTCTTTGTCCCCCCGTCCCTCCGTTTCACCTCCTACATGCTAGGACTACGAGTATGTTCACTTCCTAAGCACCTTGATAAAGTTTCTGAAGGAATAGCTTAGGTCCCTGCTTACGCACTCTACACACCCTTTCGGGCAATTCGTTGACTGGATTAAGTGTTCATACTGTTGTTCTCCTCTGACCAATGCTCCACTAAGCTCCAACAAAATATGTTATCCCAAATAAACCAATTCTAATTGCGTAACCTATTTATAAATAATTGATTCGCAAATGAAATTGTCATTCATTACTTTGCCCTCTGCATATGCCAATGTTTTGAACAGAATAAATTAACAAGAATCAATACCAATTGTGAAAACGACAAAGGCGTGCATTGTTTGACTGAATTTCAATTTAACCAAATTGGAAACAATTGTGCTCCTTATCGATCAGCAACGATAATGTTTCACTGTTGTTGATTCAATTGATTACGTCGATAGCAAGGAGATTTATGATGCTGAATTGGGTCATAAATCAGTTTAATGCCCTTACCGACGTCTGTTTTGGGTTGCCTGAAGTATATCAAGAAAATTCGCTTTCAATAACTTTTAAATAACAAATATGGAGAAGTGGCACCTCCCTGGCTGTTTTCACATCGTTATGAGATTCGAGATTCGAAAATACACTGGTAACAAAAAGAAAGTAATTGTCTCAACAAAATTGTTTTTACAATGTGAAATTGATCTCGTCCTGTTTAGTTTCTTGCTTATATATACATCTACGGCATGACAATCGCGGTTATGGTGGCATTCACGGTAAAGTGGCATCCAATATACAGATGTCATGGAGCAGAGCTCTAAAATATCGGAAACGTGTCATTAAACCTTTGAGAAAATGCTGAAATCAGTAGGACGTCACTTTGGTCGTTTTCTGTATAAACCATATGGACCAAGCTATAGAGGTTTTTTCCCACACAAAATAAAAGACGCAAATGGCCTATACTAATTTTTATAAGATAGTTCGTTAATGAAAACGCCAGTTTTCGCCCCAGCAAAATCGCTTTGTGGAATTTTTTAAACAAGAAATAGTGAAAAAAATTTAAACTTTTTTGGTATTTTGGAAATATCTCAAAGATTATTCAAGGAATCGTTTTACAGTCAATGGAACTTTTGAAGAGTTTTATATAACCTACAAAATGGTTTTTCATACGCCCCGATCGGTCTATTTTTCACTGAGAAAATCCGGAATAACCTTGAAAAATAGACCATTTTTCAAAAATTCATAATTTTTATAAATCTGAAGATGGATAAACAATATTGCAGAAACTGATGGATACAAACTTGTGGTTCAACTGTGCGCAGGATGGTTTCTGACCGATATGTAGTTTTAACACGATCGCGTTATAAACAATTTGAGGGCAAATCTTTCTAAATGCGCCGATTTAAGGGAAATCATCTTATTCAAATTCTGTAAACGGCATATGGAAGTAGATATCAATATCTACAATTTGTATATTTCGGATTTTCACCTGCAAGGTGGGAAATGTGTTGAAAATGTCACTGAAATTAACTCTAAATGCATCAAAGTGCACCTGAAGTCGCCCGAACTCAACTCTTATTAACTTCAGTTCGACTTCGGGTGACTTCGGGTGACTTCGGACGCACCTTGAAGCGTTTTGATCAACTTTCTGTGATATTTTCAACACATTTCCCATCTCTCAGGTGAAAATCCAAAATATACAAATTGTAGATATTGATCTCTACTCCCAGATGCCGTTTACAGAATTTGAATACGACGATTTCCCTTAAATCGGCGCATCTTGCAAGATGTGCCCTTAAATTGTTTATATCGCGATTGTGCAAAAACTACACATCGGACAGAAAACATCTTGCGCACAGTTGAACTACATGTTATCATCTATCAGTTTCTGCAATATCGTTTGTCCAGCTTCAGAGTTATAAAAATTATGAATTTTTGAAAAATGGTCTCTTTTTCGAGGTTTTCCCGGATTTACTCAGTGAAAAAGGCACCGATCCGGTCGTATAAAAAACCATTTTGTAGGTTTTATAATTCTCTACTAAAGTGCTATTGACTGTAAAATGATTCGTTCAATACTTTTTGAGATATTCGCAAAAAACCAAAAAAGTTGTAATTTTTTTCACTATTTCTTGTTTAAAAAATTCCACAAAGCGATTTTGCTGGCGCGAAAGCCGGAGTTTTCATTAACGAACTATCCTATAAAAAGTAGTATAGGCCGTTTGCGTCTTTTATATTGTGTGAAAAGAGCCTCTTATTTTCATCTACAGCTTGGCCTAATATATCTATCAACTACGGATATGGATAATAAAGACAGCCTATGTGATGCCAAAAAAAATGAGCATCGACTTCGAATTGGACGCTAATTAATTAATGCGCTTGCGCCGCAGATTCCTATTCAAAGACGTGATTTTGTTTTTTCATCTCTTTCTAGCGTGCATGGTTCAGCAGCAACAATTATCGAAGATATGGGAAGCATATCTTATGTGGTGCTAATTCGGCAAATTCCAACTACCTCATAATCTGGTTACAGAGAGCAAGTGTATAGATTGTGCTAATTATAAGAGTGCGTGTTCAGGAGGCAAAAATACATCACCACCAGCAAACTATTTTTCTCAGTGGTTATGAGGCCAATGTGGAACGAGATTTACTTTTTCAAACAACTGTCCGTCACATACTCAATCCATATTTCCTCAAGTTTAATGAGTTTTTATCTGACTATGGAAGAAAATCAACTGATGAAACTCTGGTAGCAGGTAACAAACAAGACATTTTATTAAGAGTTAGAAATGGATCAATGAATCGTTTTTTTAATGATACGAAGTTTAATTGACCGTCTTGCATAATTCTCATTCTTCATTTGTCCACATTATAGAAAAATATTATCCCATTTTCAATATGGGACTGTTGAAATTGTTGAAAATGTCAAAAGAAGCATAACCTTAAAAATGGATGACATTTCTCGTGATTCAGAATTTGGCATGCGAGGCATGCCCAGTAGCATTGTTTATATAGAAGATAGTTAGTCAACCTTATGGGATTATAATTGGATCAAAATGGATGCGACATGTAGATGGCGATAGTGAGCTCGCATCCAAGTCATGTCGTAACTTCAGTGATCTGGCCTCCAAGTCATGTCGTAACTTGATTGAAACAATGGGACAGCATTAAAATCAGAGTTTTTTGAAGGAATCTGCATTAAAATGACGTCAAATATTCATGTCCGTAACTAATCACGCTAGATGACACTCGCGTTTGCGTCCAACACCAATTACACAGGCATTGACTAACTATCTTACTTCTATATAAACAATGCCAGTAGTTTCCCAGCGTCAGTTTGAGAGAAGGTAAGATATATATTTTTGGCTTCAATTTGACTACATTGCGTCTTATGGCGTGTTATCAATATTCGTAGTTAATAGATATATGGTATAAACCTATACATCAAAGTTCACGGACTTTCCATGCGGGTCGTTATAGTTGCACACTTGTATATTGAATATACATCTGACGCACAAGTTGGTATAACGGTATAATGAGACATCTGTATATGTATTTTTCTGCCAAAGTGGCATCCTGACAGGGTTGCCCACCTCACTTCTGATTACCCGAAACTTCCAACATTGAAGCAGATGAATAATGTTGGCGATGAAGCAAACTTAACAATTTTCGAGTGGGTATATTTTCACCACTACAAATAGCAGTAGTCAACTTTTGCTATACATTTTTCGAACAAATGCTATCTGATTACTAGGTGAATTTTTAATAGTCGTACAACTGGAATATTACTATTTACTGTCTCTGGCTCATACTGAGTGTATCAACGATGAGTAGGTGGACGATAGCGGCTTCTATATTTGAGATAAGGAAAAAATATCTGAAATAGAAGTTGTAGAGGACAATGAGAGATACGTGTACGATAAATGTGAGAATTATCAAAGATATGATTTTTTTAATGAAACACCCTATATTTTTCAACTCGACTGAAATTATTTTGAAGAGTGTTTCTCAAAATTATTGGGTTGTATGGCTTTATACAAGGTGGTTCAGAGGTTATGGTCGTATTTATGTCAAATTTATGATTTAGCCGAAAGGCGCTATACAATGGCAACGAAAACTTGGTAGTACTTTTTTCCCAGTGTTTTCAAATAGAACACCCTGTGAATAATGCCATACCAGAACAAATCTAATTCTTGAGAAAAATATGAAAAAGTCATAAAAGCAATAATAGTTATTTTTGTATCTAGTACGCGAAATGCTACTTTGGTGATCGAGAACTGATTTTTTTTAACGAGGCAGCTGAGTTAAAAAAAGTAGTCGAGATTACCAAAGTATTTCTTTTTTTTCTTTTTTTTTCTACAAACGTCAAAAATATTGTTCTAAAATAAGTAACAACTATGAAAAATAGTATTGAACTGGCTTAAATAATTTTTCCAAATCAAGTAATTACTGTAACTATGGAAATAAAATGGCATTTGTTGACAATTATTTCAAAGTGACAGTTCTTGATAATTATTTTGGAGTGACTTTTTATTCGCGTCAATTTCGTGCGTGATATTTATTATTGTAAAAGAATGGAAATTTCGAGCGACGATGAACTAAGCAGTACCCCACCTAACTTGATAGATGCGGCCAATTCCGTAATTTCCAACCTTTTACCGGAGAAATCGAGGCGGCAGTATGAAAATGCATATCAGCAATTTTATCTGGTTTAGGAATAAATATTGGTTCGTGCACTGGCTGCACCATTAATGTTAACATTGTAAATAATAAATAAAATTAGGTAGTGTAAAATTTTCTCACAATTTGAAAGCCTTAATTATTGTTCTACATTAATAAATAAACGATTTCTTGTTTTTTGCTTGATTGAGGAGTTGAGGACCATATAGTTTAGAATATGAAAATCCCATATAGTTTACATGCAGTGTGCGAAATATATTTCGCACATTACTTCGCGCACGGTGTCATGGTAACGAATGAAAATGAAAAAAAGTGCCACTTCGCATACTGTTGTCAATGCGCGAACCTTGTCATTTTTTGACGTTTGTAGAAAATTTTTATTTATTACCTAGATCAATGACATACTTCATTACCTACATGTGTTCAACCAAATGTGTTTGTTATTCGGATGATTGCTTTTTCAAGATACTTATTCGATAATGTTTGCTGTCAGACTGCTTTTACTCGGCTGGGTAATATTTGGAGTCTGTTTACTGCTATGTACCGTCTTATCACAAATGAATTTTATTTTCTGTAATGTGGCTCAATGAATATCGATTTCATTTTATAAATAAATATTGACATCAAAGCACATAGAGCACTCTAAATAACCAAGCTGAAGTGTTTTGATGTTCCAACAAACTGAGAGAAGAATCTTGTTTCTGGCAAATCAAAACCGATTGATTGAAATCAAAAATTCTTCTTCTTATAATATTTTAAACATCTCGAATAATTCTATTGTTTCAACTTAGCAAAATCCATCAATACCTACTTGACATGTTTTCGAAACAAAATCTTGTTTACCACTAAAAAATACTAACGAAATCAAAAAAAGAGTAAAATTGTCAATTATTATTGAAATTATGAAACTTTCCAATTATTTATTACAATTCATTAATATATTGATAACAGTTACTCGATATCTTCGTTTTCGGAGCCAAAAATATAAATAATGAATTTCACCATTCCTCGATGATTATTCACACCTTTCGTCATAAAACAACTTATCAACTTGGTGGAATTCCACGCGAACAATACCCAAGCTTATACATTTTTTTAGAAAAGTCGAACATCAGTTTTTTGTGGGAAAACCATGCGAAGTCCATTAACAAAAGTGGCTCTCAAAAACATGGTTTTCTGTTTCAAGATAAGAGCAATTTCACTTTCCGTCAACTGATTATTATTTGTTAGGCACAGATACGACTTGTCCTGGAATACTGTTCTCTTGTATGGATTGCATCCCCCAAACACACCCTAAACCTCTCATATTTGTCCAAACAACTCATCTCGTTGGTGATGCTTCACTCACAAGCTCGAACATTTTTCTGGAACACTGCAGAATTTTCAGCGATCTGTATTTTCAAAGGCGATATTCTTTTGTAATATCATCAAGCTTTTCACCTTCAGCATTCCCATCGAGACTGAATCGTCTACTTTAGTCTTCACATCTCTTTTCTGTCACTCTGAAGACGTACCTACCAAACAGCTTTTTCCCAGGGCTTGTTCTTACAATGAACGACAAAGCTTTGGAACTCACTGCCTCGGGAGGTATTCCCTGAGGCATACAGCCTGAGGAAGTTCAAGAAGAACATTGAATCTTACCTACTCTCCCTTGTCTTTCACGATGTTCTCTGAACATTGCGTGTTTTTTTTTGTGAGAACCAAAACACAAAAGAAATCACCGGTGATGATTCCTTCAAAGTATGATGATAGTTCACCAAGTTGACTTCAATCTCCTAAAAAGTGTTCTTCTCCTCAACCGAATGTGCCCCTACGACCGAGAGACTTGAGCGAACTTTGGAAGAATGTTACAAGAAAAATTAGGTGAAAAAATAAATAGTTCAGCAACATATCGATGCTGAAAAAACCGATGACCAGCAGTATTGGTTGTATCTTCACGCCCAATTGCTGCTTTTCATCTTGAGCTGTGCGTAGAACAAATAGATAAATCCAAGATAATCCCAGGTTGCCATCAAACAAACACAGTGCCTAATACAAGAAAAGGATTTTTTTTCCTTTGGTAAGTCTGGCGCAGAATTTGGGTGAAGACCAGAAGATGAGAATGATACCTCTAGAGAGAGGTTTGAAGTAATATTATGGGAAGACATGTGTTTTCGTAATTTGAAAAGTGAATTATTTTTTAATGATTCTGTGAAGTGACTTGGACAGGATATTTGAATATTAGAACCAGAACGAGTATATTCAACCTGTGGAGATTTCTTAGCCATGTTTAGCCATTTTGCATGAACTATTTTGTGGGCTATATGATGTCTTCTTCTGATTCCGTATATGAGTCTCAAACATAAATTTTGGAGGACTTGTATTCTTCCGATGTTGTTACTACTGAGAAATAGTCCTTAAACACTAGCGCAGAAGTTGAAACGGGATGGTACCAGATAATAGAAGAGTGAGATTTTATATTTCTTCGAGAGGCACTGACGTTAATGATACATTTTCAGGTTTGTGTAGCACTTATGTTTTTCAAATTTCAAGGTATGGTCTATTGTTGAGCAAAGATTATTTTGTTGCCTTTTATTGGTATATGGATGCCGCTAACTAGTAGTGACAGAAGATAAGATGAGATTTCGTTTTTTAATAGGTCCTAAAACTAACGCTGAACTGTTTTGCGGATCTATAACAAGAGAATGCTTATTAGCTACGCTTATTAGATTGGAAATATCTTTCATAATGAGCTGAAGATTGGGAAGTAGATTGTCAGCTTCAAAAAAATGATGAATCTGCGTATCTTCTGCGTAGAAATGAGAATTATAGGTTATCAAACAGTCAACAACGGAAGAGGTGTAAATAGTAATCAAGAGAGGTCCCAGAATCGTCCCTTGTGGTACCCCGGAGAATAGTGTTAGCGGAAACGAAGCCCTATCTTCAAATTTGACTACCTGGGTTCTGGAGAAGAGAAAATTTTTCAAAAACGATAGGGCAACATCTCCAAATCCAATATGCTTAAATGTCGCATGTGTGATGCCATGCACGAGACCGGTGACCTTTCTGGGAATTGACTTATTAGACCGTTAGATAGTGACAGATTTAGGTGCCCCATTTTCGCATTCAAGCCTCGAATAGGGTTGTGAAGTACATCGATGTTGGGTAAAATAGAAAGACATTTACGAGTGGCTCCTGGGGAGAACATATGGAAAATTCGATTTTCCAGATTTTCCAGAGAAAAGGAGTATGTTGCCCATATTTTCACGAGCCGTTTTCACCTAACCAACAATCAATAGAACCTAGCTTCGGAATACCAAAGGCTTGAGTGTTGCAGGTGGCTAAAGGGTTAAAAAGAGGGCGTAATCTTGTAAGGAAAAATCGAGATTCTAACAGATTTTTCCACACAACCTAACTATGAACTATGAAAACCTACATCGTCACAAGACCGAAAAACATAATAGCTTGAGTTGCGTGAATAGGTAAGTAGATTTTGTCGTCGAAAAATGTTACGGAAATTATTTTTGATTTTTCCATATGTTCTCTCCAGGAGCCACTCGTAAATTTCCCTCCATTTTACTCAACATCGATGTACTTTTCAACCCTATTCGAGGCTTGTAAGCGAAAATGGGGCACCTAAATCTGTCACTATCTGACGGTCTATCTGTGATTGAGAAGCGAACGCTCTACCAATACGACCACAACGGCCCATCCTAATCGTCATGTACTTCCCAGATCATCGTAAGTAATTTTCTAAATTGAGTAGGCACCATAATCAACTCCATTATTATTCAAAGTACTCATTTGTTCAAATGAGCAACCTAATGGCATTTTTCAAGGTCATCACTATACTGAAAATATTTACCATCGCGTTCTCGGAATAGTTCATGGAATAACAATTTTTTAATGAGAACACCATATACAGGGTGTCCGGTAAACCTTGTATAATATTGGAACTGGTGATGGACCATCCAACTAAACTATTAAAAGGTTTGCAACTCTACTAAGGATATTTCTTGTCAAAATCGTCAATGCCAATATTCTTCTTTCTCCTTTCTCTATACACACAAGGCCAATAATTCAGGCGGTAAATTGAAACATTCGAAGTAAAAATATGGACTTTTAGTAAATTGGCTAGCGAGGATTCAAACCAAGTTTTTCATCTTGGTGGAAAGTCTTATACAGGGTGTCCGGTAAACCTTGTACAATATTGAAACTGGTGATAGACCAGGTCATGACTGTTCAGAATATCAGAATTTCACCTCAGTAAAAATATCACCGTTTTCGAGATAATGGGCATTTTAGGAATTTCGGGAAAATCGCTACCTAACCTTGGATTTTTGAGTGCTATGTATACAAATTGAGACGAATTCAAATATCTTTGCTGCTGATGCTTTTAGACATACGAAACAGTTCTTCAGAAAGTAAAAATTGTTTTCAAGAAATGAGGGTAAAATGATAGATTTGAGTTTCACCAATTTTTTTTACAACAGATTGACATTATTGTCTGAAAGAAACAGAACCAATTGGAAGTGGACATTCATTTCAGAAGTATGCTCATTTTGTCCAGACTCTACCATGGTATAAAACAAACTATAATTTACTATATTTGGAGGAAGTGATTTCCATTGAATTAGGCTTGGTTTTATTCTAGGCTTCCATCAACTTTTATACTTTAGCGCAAAAATTATTTTATTTCGATTTAATCAAGATAAAATGTGGAAATGATTATTAATAATAAAGAATAAACTGCTTGGTAGCATTAAATAGTATGTCAATAAAATTAACTTTTCATGTAATTAAGCCTAATGAAATTATCGAAATGAAATGTCGATTATCCGACATGCCACCGATTAATACGAATACTTGTGATAAATGTCGCAATTGTCCAACATCCAGATTCCAACGAAGTTTCAGAGACCGTCAGATATACAGGGTGTAACCAAATAAGTGCAAATTTTTTTAGGAGGTGAATCCTTGTCGAAAATTAAAAACTTTTCCAATTCCTGTGTTGTGTCCGTAGAAGCAATAGTTCCCTATTGAAAAAAGAAAATACAACATTGTGCATGAACGGATCTTCTGTAAATAGAATTGAAAAAATCTAGTAGGTGGCTGTCACATTTTGTTTGAACAACTTCGTAGTTTTTTTAAATTATTCCGCTTGTTTCATTCACCGGTATTTATTTCTTTGTCAGGCCGTACACACGTTATACTCCCCGAGAATATGCGCATATGCACTACATTTAAGGTGAATGTGGAGGTAGTGCTACTGCCGCAGCAGCGCTTTATGCAGAACGATATCCGATTGCACAATGCCGCTCAGAGAATCGCTGATCGGGGGGCTATAACCTATAACTCATTTGGAAAGGTTCTTTTTGAAAAAATGTCGTCTCTGCGTACGAGTGGATGGAAAATAACATTTTTGTAATATTATTCAGTGCGATGTTGAATAATCGTTATTGTGGTTTATAGTGTGTGTTGATTCAAAAAAACGTAGAATTAGTATTTACTTCTTTACATCTCATTGAATGCTTCTAAGCAGTTGATTCGTTATTACTCATGATTATTTAATCATTTCATCTTGATAGGATAAAAATAAAAGACATTACTGACAAAGTCTAATGGAGTTGATTTTAGCTCAGAATAACATCACACTCTAATATAATCGAAATTCTACTCCTTCCAAAAATAATTATCGTATGTTTTATACCATGGTAGAGTCGGAACAAAATGGGCATTCTTTTTTAATGAATATCCACTTCCACTTGGTTATGTTTTTTTTCAAACAATAATGTCAAACTGTTGTTAAAAAAATTGGTGAAACTCAAATCTGGCTTAAAGAGAAACATTCTCAATTGAAAATTGAATCAATACATGACTCCTCTGGAAATGTAAAAACCCTACGATAAAATTGAAGTTACTTTTTTGTAATATCTAACAGAAAACAACTACTTCACCGGCAAAAGCCACGCTGGACATTGAACTACATCTGATAGATATTGAGAAAGACCCGATATAACTTGAAGAAAAAAGTAGGAGATTTGAGCCGGTTCTGGGCCTCCCCCCACCACTATGACGTCATCGTTGACCTTGTGGTGACCTTCAGGGATGACCTTGGTGCATAAGTACCTTTGTGTAGGTCTATGACCTTGGCATGCCCTAGAGATGCCTTTGAAATTTTGTGTTTAACCTTGATTTATATTGTTGGGAGAGGTGTTCAGGGTTTGTGTTTAACCTTGAGATGACATTGTGATGACTTGGAATTTTTTTCATACACGGACAAGTACTTTTTGTAAGTACACATATTTTTTTTTACATCCATGTCTTGCATGACCTGCATGTATACCTACTACAGCTACTGTGTATGATTCTCATTTGTGGAGTACACATGAAAATCTATACCAAAGTATGGAGAAGGTACACGTCTGCACACCACGGAGATCCAGTCAGATATGTTAGCTCTGATTCCTCTCCCGTGATGTATACCTTGCGATGGTGGTGGGGGGAGAGGTCGCGTTACGTCAGCGCTATGCGCACGACGATTCACTGATGTGTGTCAGGTTCTCGCTCTCGACACGATGGAGTGGGTCTGCTGACGTCACACACCCATACGTTGCGGCTATGTAGCGACTACTATTTACTCTCCGTCATCTATCGATGCAATGCAAACTCACGCATGGTGGGTGCTTTGCATCGCACACGAAGTGCATAAGACTGTGGTGGGGGTGGTTCACTATCTATTATAAAAGAAGTGGGTATGGTGATATGAAATCAGAAGTTGTATACCTAGCAGTCGAGCAGTCAGCCAGAGAAGTTAATCCGTGCCTATACTTCATCTTCATGTGTGACTTCCGTGTGTAGTCACTATAAACTGTCTAGTTTGTAAGAGTACATGGGACAATCATGTGTCTTTTACAGATATTTGCAGAGATAATTCACGTCTGTACACCGCAGAAAACCAGCGACCGACGAATTTAAACTCTTATTTCTGTCTGGCTTGAGATCCATCTTTTGACCATGTGGGTGGGTGGTGTGAGGGTGTCTACTGGGTATACTGATCAAAGTTTTCCTTACTTTTGAAACTATTGAAGATTGATTATCAACACATGTAGGCTTTTATTTTACCACTCTTTTACTCTTTTAACGTTTCGAGTAGCGGTGGAGATGGGCGCTACTGTGTGGCAATGACCTCGAGATGTCATTGAAATTACTTTATAATTTGGTAGTTGTTTGACCTTGATGTAGATTTTTTTGTAGTGTTCAGGGTTTGAGTTTGACCTAGGCGTGACATTGGGATTTTGTTCATACACGGTAATGATGACGAGGCATGTTTCAAGTACCTCCAAGTGTTGCTACTGCGTATGACCTGTGTACTGTAATTGTGATCAAGTACTTGAGTACTTATTACCTTCATGTCTTGCAACTGTGTACGACCATATGTACTCCAGACTTGCTACTGTGTATGACCTTCATGTGTACATACAAGTACACATAAAAATCTGAAGTAGCGAGTCCGAGAATGCACACGTCCGTATACCACGGAGCTCCAGTCAGATATATGAACTCTGATCTGTTCAGTCTCAGCCCTCACTGTATCGATGCGGTGTTGGTGCGAACTTGCGCATGGTGGGGGCTTAGTGACGTAGGTGTTCGACCTTGAGATGAAATTTTGGTAATAGTTGGGAGAGATTTCATACACGGTAATGAAGATCTTGGTAGGGAACCTCCAGATCTCCTTGGTGGACACTTGGTAGGGAACCTCCAGATGTCCTTGGCGGACTTTGAAATTTTTCTTGTCGTATGACGTTGTGTTTGAACTCAGGGTACGTGTTTGACCTTGAGATGACATTAATAATAGTTGCACACAAGGTAGTGAAGATCTTTTGGTTGGGTACTGTTTTTTCCAGTGTTTGTCGTATGACTTTCACGTATACTCATCCCTACAATCAAGTTTGTAAAAAGTACACACAACATTCATTGAAGACTAGTGTAGCATTCATGTGTACCTACTCATTACAAACAACTCGATACAAGATTTGTAGAGACAACACACGTCTGTACACTACAGAAATCCATTGACGAATAGGATAAGCTCTCATTTGCCTCTGGCTTAGGATCGCTCTTCTGGCGTTGCTGGTGGGTGGGGGGTATGTGTCTACTGAAGAATAATAATCAACATGTGTTACCTTCACTTGTTCTTCAAGCTCGAAGACTTTTTTTTGTATGAACTTTATGTGTATACTCTCAACAAACTATTGAAACAGTACATAAAAAAACATTCAAGACAAATTCACTTTGACGTCATCATCATCAGTGACCTTCAACTTTATGTCTGGTGCATGGATGCCACTGTGTCAATGACCTCGAAATGTCCTTTTCGGATTCGAAAAATGTTCATGTTGTTTGACCTTGATGAAGGTAAAGTGTTTTTGTTTTTTCATCAGTATTCATGAGTGACCTTCATGTTTGACTTCCATATGTACTCTCACTACAAACTGTCTAGTTTCTAGAGAGTATGAACAAAAATTATTGGCACTATACTTAGAATTATGTGTACTCGCAACAAACTCTTTTGTGAAACAGAACAAATGATAAATCATTGTAAACTGATGAATCGTTCATTCACGTCTCATATTTGCGTCCCACATCTCCACTCTATGAAACTCCAGCGATGAATGTAAGATTCAGTTCCTATTCCTGGTGCCGTTCCCTCTCTGGCCTGGCGCCCCTCTTCTAACGTAGCGAGTGCTGTGGTGAGATTATGAACACTCGACTCGTTGCGAGTTTGACGTGACTCGTAGTGAAATGAACGTCGAGTCATAAGGAAACCACAGCGATTTTACTACGTATCGTGACAGCTCACGTATCGAGTGTTCATTATCCCACCTCTAGGTCGAATGTGACGTCACACTTGATCAAGTGCCACTGAGAGGTTTCGACTTCGTCGACTATTTCTGTCTCTCAACAAACAGTTGATCATGTAGGTACATAAAAACCTATTGAAGACTAATTCATCCACCTTGACGAAGTCCATTCAAGTAGTGGGGTTGTCTCGAGTGGATAATGTAGGTAAGTACATCAGACAATTCAGAAATGATCTATGAATATGATCAAAATCAATAGAAAAATAAATCATTCCCCTCTCTGTACTACCAATGGCAATTTTTTACTAATTTTCAAGTGCCCTAAGAGAATACCATCGTCCACTTAGACACACTTCTCTGGTGGGGTCGAATGTGACGTCACACTTGATCAAGTGCCACTGAGAGGTTTCGACTTCGTCGACTTTTTTCTGTCTCTCAACAAACAGTTGATCAAGTCGTAGCGAGTGATGGTGGGGTCGAATGTGACGTCACACTTGATCAAGTGCCACTGAGAGGTTCGTTTTCTGTCTCTCAACAAACAGTTGATCAAGTATGTAGGTACATAAAAACCTATTGAAGACTAATTCATCCACCTTGACGTCATCATTAGTGACCTACAGGTGTGATTTTTTTCGTCTGTGTACTCTCAATAACAGTAAAAGTTTGTGAAACAGTACATAAAAAACCCATAGAAGACTAATTCACTATGACGTCATCATCAGTGACCTTCAGATTGGTAATTGCATATTGCCTTTATGTGTACTCTCAACATCTCAAATAAAGACCAAACCCATTATAATATAATTCAGAGATGATCTATGAATATGATCAAAATCAGTAGAAAAATAAATCATTCCCCTCTCTGAACTACCAATGGCAATTTTTTACTAAGTTTCAAGTGCCCTTAGAGAATACCATCGTCCACTTAGACACACTTCTGAGCGCCAGTGGGTGTCATTCTTTCTCCTGTCTTCATATTATAAGTGCTGATTTTATTTCTGACCCCCCCCCCCCCTCCAACCCCAAAGTAAATACTGTTACATCTTTCACTTTATATTAAATAACGATATTCGAACTGAATAGATATATTCGTCGAAATCAGAACTCAATTACGTCAATTTCTGACAGAGACAATGATAATGTTTGAGACCTCCACAATTCTAACCTACAATCTACATTATGTTTGGATTGACGTAACCAAAAGAAGAGATAGTATTAAAGGTTCACGATGGAACACACACGAGTTAAGCTCAGTAACGCCATCTTCCGACAGACTATGCTAACTATACAGTAAAATCATTTCACGACTCCATAGTTTATGATGGGAATGTTGGTACCGTATCATGGGACACAACGATCTGACCATATATGTATCCTGATCGACTGAGATTTTTATGAATATGATTGCGAAAGCACTTAGTCTGAGAAGAAGAAGAGTATTTACAGTTGATTGAGCAATTTGCGAAATGCGTTCCCAATAGATGACGCTCAGAATTTAGGCGTGAATCAGCAGAAGAAATAAGTTTATCAGACATTTTTATCTAGTCAGGCATTACAACCTTTTGCATGAGGGCTCGTTCATACCCTTTCGAATATTCACAATTTTTCTGCGAATCGACGCTTTTAAGGCGAAAATATTGCGGAGAATGATGAACCAGCGTGTCATTTTTTTGGTAATGTAGTAATATTTAATCCCGATTACTGAAAAATTACAATATGTAATTCATAATTCATTAAAAAAAATTCGGATATTCGTAGGGGTATAAACGAGCCTTTACTCTCTGTTTTCGAATGGGAAATTATGTAAAGGAACTGTCTGTGGTACCATTGTTTAAATAGAAGTGAGATAGTAAGCCAACCCTATGTGATTAATATTAATGGATTCAAATGAAGGCGACATGTAGATGGCGTCAGTGGTCTGTCCTCCAAGTCATGTCGTAACTTCAATGATCTGACCTCCAAGTCATGTCGTAACTTGATTGAAACAATGGTACAACATTAAAATCAGGGTAGCCTGAAGAACCTGCATCAATATGACGTCAAATATTCATGTTTGTAACTAATCATGCCAGATGACACTTGAGTTTGGGTCCAATACCGATTCCAAAGGTACTAACTATCTAACTTCTATTTAAACAATGGTGTAACTATAGATGAAGCATTCAGTATTGGAGCACTGATCGAATACTTTTGATAATGGAACTTTTGACTTCTCTGTTGCCATTTGCAGTTATCTGATTCTAAATGTATGAACACTAGAAAATATCACTAAACCCCATTTGTTGCCAAGAATAGCAATAAATAATTCGAAAACAGTTCAAATAAATACACTACCGCTTAAGGCAAAATAGCTCGAATACTTTATATCAGTTCATTGAAATAATTATTGATGGAGCACCCATTTTGCGAAATGCGTTTCCGCTAGATGACGCTCAGAGTTTAGGCGCAAATCCCATGAGAGACCATAGTATTTCATTTTATTTTCTTTCAAATTTGAATTGATTACGGAAGATGTCGAAAGTTGAGGTAAATTTGTCAGACATTTTCACATACGTAGGCATTCGTCAAAGGCCACATAAAGAAGGCAACTCTTTGTTTTTTATCGGAAAATGATGGAAAGAAACTTTGCCTGCTGAACGATTGAAGCATTGGGGCACTGCACAAATACGCCTATTGTTTGGATGAGTGCTTAATTCTGACGCCATTTCGGTTATTATATTCTAAAACTATGAACATGAAGGAATATCACCAAACTCAATTTTATGTCCAAAATTCGATTAATTGTGAGAAAACAGATAAAATAGATACACTAGCTCTTATGGCAAAACAAGACCTTGCAACATTACATCAGTTCAACGAAATAATTATAGGTGTCGCACCCTTCGCGCAGGTCATGAAAACGAATTGGTTTATGGACGTTACCTGTTGCTGTTAGTAAAATTAAAAAACTCTTAAATATTTTCGTAGAGAATTGTCCAGCAGAAAGTCAATTTGTAATTATTAAAGTGTTTTGTAAGTCAATGATGCAAAAGTCACCCTTGTGATAAAAATCATAAAATGGTATGGACAACTTGAAAGGTAACTATTGAATTAATTGTTCTTTGCATTTGAGTATTCATAATAATAATAGTGTTTTATAGGGTCATGGAACTGAATGGTATAGAAGTTTTTAGTCATAGAGAAATGGTCCAACTGAAAACCGTCCACAGAAGCTGCTTTCCATTTAACATAAGAAGATCCTCAGAGCTATCCGGAGCATATAATATGACCATGCGTTCTATTTAGTGAAGCTGCAAGCACCGGTTTACATGGCCCTTGCCCCTCGAGCACCACCCGTTTTATACGTGCATGAAGCACAAGTAGACAAAAGTCAAAACCACGAAAACACAGTTGTTGCGAAAAAGTCAGTGATAAAGTGTTGCTCAGAGGATTGCAGCTCTAGGGCTCAACACCCCTAAATGGAAAACGCCTAAAGAGTAGTACAAATATTAATAGCCCTAGTAAACTATACAGGAAGCTATTAGGAATTAATGTGAAAACGTGAATCTGATAGGTAGTATGAAGTGAATAAATTAAAACGAACATATATTTTTGTTTTTAATGAATCTTCCAGGTTTTCGGAGAAACCCCCTGAGAAGCAGAGCTTGTGCGAGCAAGGGTGACCCAGGGCCTACATCTTACGTAAAAGTGAATTCCGAACCACTTTGGCTCCATGACAGATGGACCTGGGCTGTCTGGGTTCGGAGGAAAACTCTTTATGTTCACATACAAAGATAAAAAGTAAGCATTTCACAAAATTTCACCTAAGGAAAGGAGAGGTTTTAATTTAATACAATTTTGGAATATTTTATCACTTCCGACATTTATTTATTTACGGGCAAGCCCAATCGAAGTATAAATTACAATTTTAAATTATAATTAACAAAAAATGGAATGTAAGACTGAAATGCAAATTACAATATGCTGGACTTCATTTGGTAACTTATTGTAGAAAGTAATAGCATTGTCCTATGGGGAGTTTTTTATAATTTGTCATTTGGTGTAGTGGGACTATCGGAAAATCACAATTTCTTGAATTATGGTTGTGTTGCTGTGTTCACAAATAATTTGGGGTATTGCTATTGTCTTTAGGAACTTAGAGAGAAAAACATGAAAAGAGACAGTGTTGACATAATTTGAACACATTCAAATGTATAAAATTTGTTGAAACTCACAGATTTCGGTACTGCCAGGTAATCAATTGAAAAACTTCTGTGTGTGGTTTACACTACATGCCACCATTTGTAATATTCATATTCTTAAAATTCTTTGGTGATTCTATGTGATATACAAATATGAACAACATAAATGTTTTTTAACAAACCCTGAAATCAGATTAAAAGAGAGCTGATGAAGGTTTTCAAATAATTTTTCGAAGAATCTCATGTTATTGTCAAACTTGTGATATTAGCCTTCTGACAGATGTTTAATTGACTTGTTTCCATTATTTGATAGTTGAAATATATTGTAAAATTCTATCTTGGGTTAATGCTAAGTATTGGTTCGCTATTTTACAGCAACTTACAATGCCTAATTTGAATCTTTAATCTAAAATTGGAACATTATATTGTTATAATAATAATAATAGGTTTTTTTCTTGCAAACTCTTCATTTCAATGTAACAAATATACTATACTGATAGGATTGAGAGTTGTATCTGTATCTGTACCTGTGAAATATCTGATATATGGGATAGTATTTTGGAGAGTTTTCTGTAGTCATAATTTGCAGACTATCCTAATTCTACAGTATGCTCTATGTTATTTATACAAAAGTATTTGAATGCCAAAATTTTATAACACAAATCGAAAACAATCACGTTTTCACTAATTTTTTCTTTCATTTCATGTGGCCTACTCTTCACTGATGAAAGAATTGATTCTCAGGAGTACTCAGGCTGGGATGCCCTGGAGCACAAATAAACGTGCATGGTGTCCACTTTCATCTTGGCTGATGTATAATATGTAAATTATATTTTGAATATGCTGCATTTTTTTGTTATTACATGTAATACTGGTTGCCTAATCTCAGTATGGTAAATTTCAATACAAGCTTTGATTACATTAGAATGTGAAAAAATGTTAAATTAGAAATATACACGTTATTTGGTTCAACGATGTGCATTTATTATTATTATTACAAGTTATTGAGAATTTGAAGACTATTGTCTATAGGTAGATGTAGTGTGTAATTCTTAAAGAGTAGTTGGTACTGTCGTGGGGGTTTCCTTTAGTTGAAATAGCAAATACATTACCTTTTTTTTTGTTAAGTAGACTGTGAAAAAATTAGAAAGATAAAAATTATTGGGGATTGTAACTACCATTTATGCTGAAATTTAACCACCTGCGAGAAAACTGTATTAAATTCTCTATGAGATTGTATATTTATTAAGCAGTGATTTTTGAAGGAAACATAATAATTATACTAGACTGAATCAAAGATATACCGAATTTTTTGTGGATTTTAATACGTCGAAAACATGTCACAATGAAAAACAACTTGCTTCAGTATTTTTAATCAAAATGTAAAAAAAAATAAATATACAAGTCATTGAGGATTCAGATATGAGAACTATTGTCTATGGGTATAGAAATGAGTTACCTACTTGGATTTAAAGCTTCTTTTGATTGAAAATTATTGAATAAAATGTAAATTCAAGGAAATCTATACGAGTATATGAGGGTCAATTTATCAACTTTACTTGACAAGTCACTACCAATAAAATTGTGGAATATTTTACCATTCTACACTTGTATAGATTTCATTTTCATACTCTAGAAGATTATAACATCCAATAGACTTTGTCAAGTAGGAAATGGATTTCGAAATGACAAGTAGATCTCTTACTAGGATTAGTTGAATTGTTCTTTGCTTTTCGCCTAGCCTTGGGAAATTATTCGATTAAATCCTTTATTAATTTATACTTTTTGAGATGTGTCGATTAGACAGAGGCGGGTGAAAATATAGAATAAAATAACGACTTGAGATCAACCAACTACAAAGAACTATAAGAACATGATTATTCCCCTGAAACCATTTCTAATTGTGGATTGTTCAAAAAAATTGTCTGTGCAAGCCTGATTGTGTGATCATAGCGTATTGCCTATAGAATGTTTCATAGGCCGGTTGATTATTTCTTCTTTGGATAGTCAAGGTACGCGACAGATGCCGCAACTATCAGGCACAATAGCCAAAATCATAGGAATTTTAATGTGAACGGTTTTTGACGAAATAAATGAAAGTAGTTCGAATTTCACTACTTTTGCGATGGTATCTGATTTTGAGTAGCACAAGAATACAATTCATTTTAAATCGTTAGGTGGCGCCACTTGTAAAGACATTTGAACAAGTTTATTTTGGTTTCAAAAGTTTTGTTGAGGTTTGCAAATTCGTTACTAGTTGGAAACCGCACTGAACAGTCTATGAGGAGATGCAAACTAATCTTGGACACATGATTGAACAAGAAATATTTTGCGACCTCATTACGCAATCTTTCGTAGAATACACTGAATTATTCCAGTTGAGTAGAAATCTACCACATGTGGTTACCTTGCTAGTGACTGCTATGAATAGTTCGATTTATTGCCACAGATGGCATATGTATGGCTGTATGTACTCACGGTAGACAGTATAGTTATCCATTATAAGGCTTCTGGAAAAAACATGTATGTTTGTATAAGACACGAATGGAAGCTTGTACAGTGGTACTCACCATATCAGATTGATATAAAGAGTTATTACTCCTCGGCTCATTACTTAGGATTAGCTCTCCATTTATTCGTTGTGTTTACAGGATCAGAATTTCAATTAGCATGTGATTGTTGAATTTATTGACCTAAGTGACATGAGTGCTAGGCATGCGCAGCCAGTTGATGACACTTTGTGTTGTAAATCAACTATTCATATTGCTTTTTCCTATTTTTCACTGGTGGTGGTAGATGGTTAATTAATGCATGGTTAGTTTGTAGGTAATTGTATTTGTAGGTAATTTTAATTGGATCAGCATGGCCATGAAGTAGTATGGCAGGTAGTATTGAATGTTAGTGGAGTGTCAAACATTCAAGTCACTACGAAATTCAAGAACCTTCAACAATTGTTTAAATAGAAGAACTTACAATTTCAATTATTATTGGATTCAAATGATGGCGACATGTAGATGGCGTTAGTAGTATGGCCTCCAAATCATGTCATAACTCGATTGAAACAATAGTACAGCATTTAATAATATTAATTGAAATTATAGTAGTTACTTCTATTTAAACAATTGTTGAAGGTTCTTGAATTTCATATAAGTTATCCATAATCAAAAGTGCGCTTTCCTTCAGCAGAGAAGCGCATAAAGAGTCGGGTGCCATCTATGACACTTTTATTGAAACTTTTTCCGCACATTCACAAAAGTTTTTTTTGATTATGGATAACTTATATGAAATTCAAGAACCTTCAACAATTGTTTAAATAGAAGTAACTACTATAATTTCAATTAATATTATTAAATGCTGTACTATTGTTTCAATCGAGTTATGACATGATTTGGAGGCCATACTACTAACGCCATCTACATGTCGCCATCATTTGAATCCAATAATAATTGAAATTGTAAGTTCTTCTATTTAAACAATTGTTGAAGGTTCTTGAATTTCGTAGTGACTTGAATGTTTGACACTCCACTAACATTCAATACTACCTGCCATACTACTTCATGGCCATGCTGATCCAATTAAAATTACCTACAAATACAATTACCTACAAACTAACCATGCATTAATTAACCATCTACCACCACCAGTGAAAAATAGGAAAAAGCAATATGAATAGTTGATTTACAACACAAAGTGTCATCAACTGGCTGCGCATGCCTAGCACTCATGTCACTTAGGTCAATAAATTCAACAATCACATGCTAATTGAAATTCTGATCCTGTATAGACAACGAATAAATGGAGAGCTAATCCTAAGTAATGAGCCGAGGAGTAATAACTCTTTATATCAATCTGATATGGTGAGTACCACTGTACAAGCTTCCATTCGTGTCTTATACAAACATACATGTTTTTTCCAGAAGCCTTATAATGGATAACTATACTGTCTACCGTGAGTACATACAGCCATACATATGCCATCTGTGGCAATAAATCGAACTATTCATAGCAGTCACTAGCAAGGTAACCACATGTGGTAGATTTCTACTCAACTGGAATAATTCAGTGTATTCTACGAAAGATTGCGTAATGAGGTCGCAAAATATTTCTTGTTCAATCATGTGTCCAAGATTAGTTTGCATCTCCTCATAGACTGTTCAGTGCGGTTTCCAACTAGTAACGAATTTGCAAACCTCAACAAAACTTTTGAAACCAAAATAAACTTGTTCAAATGTCTTTACAAGTGGCGCCACCTAACGATTTAAAATGAATTGTATTCTTGTGCTACTCAAAATCAGATACCATCGCAAAAGTAGTGAAATTCGAACTACTTTCATTTATTTCGTCAAAAACCGTTCACATTAAAATTCCTATGATTTTGGCTATTGTGCCTGATAGTTGCGGCATCTGTCGCGTACCTTGACTATCCAAAGAAGAAATAATCAACCGGCCTATGAAACATTCTATAGGCAATACGCTATGATCACACAATCAGGCTTGCACAGACAATTTTTTTGAACAATCCACAATTAGAAATGGTTTCAGGGGAATAATCATGTTCTTATAGTTCTTTGTAGTTGGTTGATCTCAAGTCGTTATTTTATTCTATATTTTCACCCGCCTCTGTCTAATCGACACATCTCAAAAAGTATAAATTAATAAAGGATTTAATCGAATAATTTCCCAAGGCTAGGCGAAAAGCAAAGAACAATTCAACTAATCCTAGTAAGAGATCTACTTGTCATTTCGAAATCCATTTCCTACTTGACAAAGTCTATTGGATGTTATAATCTTCTAGAGTATGAAAATGAAATCTATACAAGTGTAGAATGGTAAAATATTCCACAATTTTATTGGTAGTGACTTGTCAAGTAAAGTTGATAAATTGACCCTCATATACTCGTATAGATTTCCTTGAATTTACATTTTATTCAATAATTTTCAATCAAAAGAAGCTTTAAATCCAAGTAGGTAACTCATTTCTATACCCATAGACAATAGTTCTCATATCTGAATCCTCAATGACTTGTATATTTATTTTTTTTTACATTTTGATTAAAAATACTGAAGCAAGTTGTTTTTCATTGTGACATGTTTTCGACGTATTAAAATCCACAAAAAATTCGGTATATCTTTGATTCAGTCTAGTATAATTATTATGTTTCCTTCAAAAATCACTGCTTAATAAATATACAATCTCATAGAGAATTTAATACAGTTTTCTCGCAGGTGGTTAAATTTCAGCATAAATGGTAGTTACAATCCCCAATAATTTTTATCTTTCTAATTTTTTCACAGTCTACTTAACAAAAAAAAAGGTAATGTATTTGCTATTTCAACTAAAGGAAACCCCCACGACAGTACCAACTACTCTTTAAGAATTACACACTACATCTACCTATAGACAATAGTCTTCAAATTCTCAATAACTTGTAATAATAATAATAAATGCACATCGTTGAACCAAATAACGTGTATATTTCTAATTTAACATTTTTTCACATTCTAATGTAATCAAAGCTTGTATTGAAATTTACCATACTGAGATTAGGCAACCAGTATTACATGTAATAACAAAAAAATGCAGCATATTCAAAATATAATTTACATATTATACATCAGCCAAGATGAAAGTGGACACCATGCACGTTTATTTGTGCTCCAGGGCATCCCAGCCTGAGTACTCCTGAGAATCAATTCTTTCATCAGTGAAGAGTAGGCCACATGAAATGAAAGAAAAAATTAGTGAAAACGTGATTGTTTTCGATTTGTGTTATAAAATTTTGGCATTCAAATACTTTTGTATAAATAACATAGAGCATACTGTAGAATTAGGATAGTCTGCAAATTATGACTACAGAAAACTCTCCAAAATACTATCCCATATATCAGATATTTCACAGGTTTGGAAACTGAAAAAACTGAATCATTCGATACAACTCTCAATCCTATCAGTATAGTATATTTGTTACATTGAAATGAAGAGTTTGCAAGAAAAAAACCTATTATTATTATTATAACAATATAATGTTCCAATTTTAGATTAAAGATTCAAATTAGGCATTGTAAGTTGCTGTAAAATAGCGAACCAATACTTAGCATTAACCCAAGATAGAATTTTACAATATATTTCAACTATCAAATAATGGAAACAAGTCAATTAAACATCTGTCAGAAGGCTAATATCACAAGTTTGACAATAACATGAGATTCTTCGAAAAATTATTTGAAAACCTTCATCAGCTCTCTTTTAATCTGATTTCAGGGTTTGTTAAAAAACATTTATGTTGTTCATATTTGTATATCACATAGAATCACCAAAGAATTTTAAGAATATGAATATTACAAATGGTGGCATGTAGTGTAAACCACACACAGAAGTTTTTCAATTGATTACCTGGCAGTACCGAAATCTGTGAGTTTCAACAAATTTTATACATTTGAATGTGTTCAAATTATGTCAACACTGTCTCTTTTCATGTTTTTCTCTCTAAGTTCCTAAAGACAATAGCAATACCCCAAATTATTTGTGAACACAGCAACACAACCATAATTCAAGAAATTGTGATTTTCCGATAGTCCCACTACACCAAATGACAAATTATAAAAAACTCCCCATAGGACAATGCTATTACTTTCTACAATAAGTTACCAAATGAAGTCCAGCATATTGTAATTTGCATTTCAGTCTTACATTCCATTTTTTGTTAATTATAATTTAAAATTGTAATTTATACTTCGATTGGGCTTGCCCGTAAATAAATAAATGTCGGAAGTGATAAAATATTCCAAAATTGTATTAAATTAAAACCTCTCCTTTCCTTAGGTGAAATTTTGTGAAATGCTTACTTTTTATCTTTGTATGTGAACATAAAGAGTTTTCCTCCGAACCCAGACAGCCCAGGTCCATCTGTCATGGAGCCAACCGTAAGTAAATAAATGTCGGAAGTGATAAAATATTCCAAGATTGTATTAAAACCTCTCCTTTCCTTAGGTGAAATTTTGTAAAATGCTTACTTTTTATCTTTGTATGTGAACATAAAGAGTTTTCCTCCGAACCCAGACAGCCCAGGTCCATCTGTCATGGAGCCAAAGTGGTTCGGAATTCACTTTTACGTAAGATGTAGGCCCTGGGTCACCCTTGCTCGCACAAGCTCTGCTTCTCAGGGGGTTTCTCCGAAAACCTGGAAGATTCATTAAAAACAAAAATATATGTTCGTTTTAATTTATTCACTTCATACTACCTATCAGATTCACGTTTTCACATTAATTCCTAATAGCTTCCTGTATAGTTTACTAGGGCTATTAATATTTGTACTACTCTTTAGGCGTTTTCCATTTAGGGGTGTTGAGCCCTAGAGCTGCAATCCTCTGAGCAACACTTTATCACTGACTTTTTCGCAACAACTGTGTTTTCGTGGTTTTGACTTTTGTCTACTTGTGCTTCATGCACGTATAAAACGGGTGGTGCTCGAGGGGCAAGGGCCATGTAAACCGGTGCTTGCAGCTTCACTAAATAGAACGCATGGTCATATTATATGCTCCGGATAGCTCTGAGGATCTTCTTATGTTAAATGGAAAGCAGCTTCTGTGGACGGTTTTCAGTTGGACCATTTCTCTATGACTAAAAACTTCTATACCATTCAGTTCCATGACCCTATAAAACACTATTATTATTATGAATACTCAAATGCAAAGAACAATTAATTCAATAGTTACCTTTCAAGTTGTCCATACCATTTTATGATTTTTATCACAAGGGTGACTTTTGCATCATTGACTTACAAAACACTTTAATAATTACAAATTGACTTTCTGCTGGACAATTCTCTACGAAAATATTTAAGAGTTTTTTAATTTTACTAACAGCAACAGGTAACGTCCATAAACCAATTCGTTTTCATGACCTGCGCGAAGGGTGCGACACCTATAATTATTTCGTTGAACTGATGTAATGTTGCAAGGTCTTGTTTTGCCATAAGAGCTAGTGTATCTATTTTATCTGTTTTCTCACAATTAATCGAATTTTGGACATAAAATTGAGTTTGGTGATATTCCTTCATGTTCATAGTTTTAGAATATAATAACCGAAATGGCGTCAGAATTAAGCACTCATCCAAACAATAGGCGTATTTGTGCAGTGCCCCAATGCTTCAATCGTTCAGCAGGCAAAGTTTCTTTCCATCATTTTCCGATAAAAAACAAAGAGTTGCCTTCTTTATGTGGCCTTTGACGAATGCCTACGTATGTGAAAATGTCTGACAAATTTACCTCAACTTTCGACATCTTCCGTAATCAATTCAAATTTGAAAGAAAATAAAATGAAATACTATGGTCTCTCATGGGATTTGCGCCTAAACTCTGAGCGTCATCTAGCGGAAACGCATTTCGCAAAATGGGTGCTCCATCAATAATTATTTCAATGAACTGATATAAAGTATTCGAGCTATTTTGCCTTAAGCGGTAGTGTATTTATTTGAACTGTTTTCGAATTATTTATTGCTATTCTTGGCAACAAATGGGGTTTAGTGATATTTTCTAGTGTTCATACATTTAGAATCAGATAACTGCAAATGGCAACAGAGAAGTCAAAAGTTCCATTATCAAAAGTATTCGATCAGTGCTCCAATACTGAATGCTTCATCTATAGTTACACCATTGTTTAAATAGAAGTTAGATAGTTAGTACCTTTGGAATCGGTATTGGACCCAAACTCAAGTGTCATCTGGCATGATTAGTTACAAACATGAATATTTGACGTCATATTGATGCAGGTTCTTCAGGCTACCCTGATTTTAATGTTGTACCATTGTTTCAATCAAGTTACGACATGACTTGGAGGTCAGATCATTGAAGTTACGACATGACTTGGAGGACAGACCACTGACGCCATCTACATGTCGCCTTCATTTGAATCCATTAATATTAATCACATAGGGTTGGCTTACTATCTCACTTCTATTTAAACAATGGTACCACAGACAGTTCCTTTACATAATTTCCCATTCGAAAACAGAGAGTAAAGGCTCGTTTATACCCCTACGAATATCCGAATTTTTTTTAATGAATTATGAATTACATATTGTAATTTTTCAGTAATCGGGATTAAATATTACTACATTACCAAAAAAATGACACGCTGGTTCATCATTCTCCGCAATATTTTCGCCTTAAAAGCGTCGATTCGCAGAAAAATTGTGAATATTCGAAAGGGTATGAACGAGCCCTCATGCAAAAGGTTGTAATGCCTGACTAGATAAAAATGTCTGATAAACTTATTTCTTCTGCTGATTCACGCCTAAATTCTGAGCGTCATCTATTGGGAACGCATTTCGCAAATTGCTCAATCAACTGTAAATACTCTTCTTCTTCTCAGACTAAGTGCTTTCGCAATCATATTCATAAAAATCTCAGTCGATCAGGATACATATATGGTCAGATCGTTGTGTCCCATGATACGGTACCAACATTCCCATCATAAACTATGGAGTCGTGAAATGATTTTACTGTATAGTTAGCATAGTCTGTCGGAAGATGGCGTTACTGAGCTTAACTCGTGTGTGTTCCATCGTGAACCTTTAATACTATCTCTTCTTTTGGTTACGTCAATCCAAACATAATGTAGATTGTAGGTTAGAATTGTGGAGGTCTCAAACATTATCATTGTCTCTGTCAGAAATTGACGTAATTGAGTTCTGATTTCGACGAATATATCTATTCAGTTCGAATATCGTTATTTAATATAAAGTGAAAGATGTAACAGTATTTACTTTGGGGTTGGAGGGGGGGGGGGGGTCAGAAATAAAATCAGCACTTATAATATGAAGACAGGAGAAAGAATGACACCCACTGGCGCTCAGAAGTGTGTCTAAGTGGACGATGGTATTCTCTAAGGGCACTTGAAACTTAGTAAAAAATTGCCATTGGTAGTTCAGAGAGGGGAATGATTTATTTTTCTACTGATTTTGATCATATTCATAGATCATCTCTGAATTATATTATAATGGGTTTGGTCTTTATTTGAGATGTTGAGAGTACACATAAAGGCAATATGCAATTACCAATCTGAAGGTCACTGATGATGACGTCATAGTGAATTAGTCTTCTATGGGTTTTTTATGTACTGTTTCACAAACTTTTACTGTTATTGAGAGTACACAGACGAAAAAAATCACACCTGTAGGTCACTAATGATGACGTCAAGGTGGATGAATTAGTCTTCAATAGGTTTTTATGTACCTACATACTTGATCAACTGTTTGTTGAGAGACAGAAAACGAACCTCTCAGTGGCACTTGATCAAGTGTGACGTCACATTCGACCCCACCATCACTCGCTACGACTTGATCAACTGTTTGTTGAGAGACAGAAAAAAGTCGACGAAGTCGAAACCTCTCAGTGGCACTTGATCAAGTGTGACGTCACATTCGACCCCACCAGAGAAGTGTGTCTAAGTGGACGATGGTATTCTCTTAGGGCACTTGAAAATTAGTAAAAAATTGCCATTGGTAGTACAGAGAGGGGAATGATTTATTTTTCTATTGATTTTGATCATATTCATAGATCATTTCTGAATTGTCTGATGTACTTACCTACATTATCCACTCGAGACAACCCCACTACTTGAATGGACTTCGTCAAGGTGGATGAATTAGTCTTCAATAGGTTTTTATGTACCTACATGATCAACTGTTTGTTGAGAGACAGAAATAGTCGACGAAGTCGAAACCTCTCAGTGGCACTTGATCAAGTGTGACGTCACATTCGACCTAGAGGTGGGATAATGAACACTCGATACGTGAGCTGTCACGATACGTAGTAAAATCGCTGTGGTTTCCTTATGACTCGACGTTCATTTCACTACGAGTCACGTCAAACTCGCAACGAGTCGAGTGTTCATAATCTCACCACAGCACTCGCTACGTTAGAAGAGGGGCGCCAGGCCAGAGAGGGAACGGCACCAGGAATAGGAACTGAATCTTACATTCATCGCTGGAGTTTCATAGAGTGGAGATGTGGGACGCAAATATGAGACGTGAATGAACGATTCATCAGTTTACAATGATTTATCATTTGTTCTGTTTCACAAAAGAGTTTGTTGCGAGTACACATAATTCTAAGTATAGTGCCAATAATTTTTGTTCATACTCTCTAGAAACTAGACAGTTTGTAGTGAGAGTACATATGGAAGTCAAACATGAAGGTCACTCATGAATACTGATGAAAAAACAAAAACACTTTACCTTCATCAAGGTCAAACAACATGAACATTTTTCGAATCCGAAAAGGACATTTCGAGGTCATTGACACAGTGGCATCCATGCACCAGACATAAAGTTGAAGGTCACTGATGATGATGACGTCAAAGTGAATTTGTCTTGAATGTTTTTTTATGTACTGTTTCAATAGTTTGTTGAGAGTATACACATAAAGTTCATACAAAAAAAAGTCTTCGAGCTTGAAGAACAAGTGAAGGTAACACATGTTGATTATTATTCTTCAGTAGACACATACCCCCCACCCACCAGCAACGCCAGAAGAGCGATCCTAAGCCAGAGGCAAATGAGAGCTTATCCTATTCGTCAATGGATTTCTGTAGTGTACAGACGTGTGTTGTCTCTACAAATCTTGTATCGAGTTGTTTGTAATGAGTAGGTACACATGAATGCTACACTAGTCTTCAATGAATGTTGTGTGTACTTTTTACAAACTTGATTGTAGGGATGAGTATACGTGAAAGTCATACGACAAACACTGGAAAAAACAGTACCCAACCAAAAGATCTTCACTACCTTGTGTGCAACTATTATTAATGTCATCTCAAGGTCAAACACGTACCCTGAGTTCAAACACAACGTCATACGACAAGAAAAATTTCAAAGTCCGCCAAGGACATCTGGAGGTTCCCTACCAAGTGTCCACCAAGGAGATCTGGAGGTTCCCTACCAAGATCTTCATTACCGTGTATGAAATCTCTCCCAACTATTACCAAAATTTCATCTCAAGGTCGAACACCTACGTCACTAAGCCCCCACCATGCGCAAGTTCGCACCAACACCGCATCGATACAGTGAGGGCTGAGACTGAACAGATCAGAGTTCATATATCTGACTGGAGCTCCGTGGTATACGGACGTGTGCATTCTCGGACTCGCTACTTCAGATTTTTATGTGTACTTGTATGTACACATGAAGGTCATACACAGTAGCAAGTCTGGAGTACATATGGTCGTACACAGTTGCAAGACATGAAGGTAATAAGTACTCAAGTACTTGATCACAATTACAGTACACAGGTCATACGCAGTAGCAACACTTGGAGGTACTTGAAACATGCCTCGTCATCATTACCGTGTATGAACAAAATCCCAATGTCACGCCTAGGTCAAACTCAAACCCTGAACACTACAAAAAAATCTACATCAAGGTCAAACAACTACCAAATTATAAAGTAATTTCAATGACATCTCGAGGTCATTGCCACACAGTAGCGCCCATCTCCACCGCTACTCGAAACGTTAAAAGAGTAAAAGAGTGGTAAAATAAAAGCCTACATGTGTTGATAATCAATCTTCAATAGTTTCAAAAGTAAGGAAAACTTTGATCAGTATACCCAGTAGACACCCTCACACCACCCACCCACATGGTCAAAAGATGGATCTCAAGCCAGACAGAAATAAGAGTTTAAATTCGTCGGTCGCTGGTTTTCTGCGGTGTACAGACGTGAATTATCTCTGCAAATATCTGTAAAAGACACATGATTGTCCCATGTACTCTTACAAACTAGACAGTTTATAGTGACTACACACGGAAGTCACACATGAAGATGAAGTATAGGCACGGATTAACTTCTCTGGCTGACTGCTCGACTGCTAGGTATACAACTTCTGATTTCATATCACCATACCCACTTCTTTTATAATAGATAGTGAACCACCCCCACCACAGTCTTATGCACTTCGTGTGCGATGCAAAGCACCCACCATGCGTGAGTTTGCATTGCATCGATAGATGACGGAGAGTAAATAGTAGTCGCTACATAGCCGCAACGTATGGGTGTGTGACGTCAGCAGACCCACTCCATCGTGTCGAGAGCGAGAACCTGACACACATCAGTGAATCGTCGTGCGCATAGCGCTGACGTAACGCGACCTCTCCCCCCACCACCATCGCAAGGTATACATCACGGGAGAGGAATCAGAGCTAACATATCTGACTGGATCTCCGTGGTGTGCAGACGTGTACCTTCTCCATACTTTGGTATAGATTTTCATGTGTACTCCACAAATGAGAATCATACACAGTAGCTGTAGTAGGTATACATGCAGGTCATGCAAGACATGGATGTAAAAAAAAATATGTGTACTTACAAAAAGTACTTGTCCGTGTATGAAAAAAATTCCAAGTCATCACAATGTCATCTCAAGGTTAAACACAAACCCTGAACACCTCTCCCAACAATATAAATCAAGGTTAAATACAAAATTTCAAAGGCATCTCTAGGGCATGCCAAGGTCATAGACCTACACAAAGGTACTTATGCACCAAGGTCATCCCTGAAGGTCACCACAAGGTCAACGATGACGTCATAGTGGTGGGGGGAGGCCCAGAACCGGCTCAAATCTCCTACTGAAAAAATCTGAAATTGAAAATTTGCATTTGTATTCAGATAGTTGATTATTTATTAAATGTCCAGTTTCCATTGGAGATTCTTATCTATCGATTTCTGAAAAACTGTTTTGTACATCTAGAAGCATCACTTACCAGTAATCTTCAGCAGATATTCGAATTGGTCCCAGTTCGTAGACAGGGCACTCAAAAATCCAAGATGAGGTAGTGATTTTCCCGAAATTTAAAAAATTCTCATTATCTCGAAAACGGTGAGATTTTTACTAAGGTAAAATTCCGATATTCTGAATAGTAATTACCTGGTCTATCACCAGTTCCAATATTGTACAAGGTTTACCGGACACCCTGTATAGTTTTTTACATGAATTTCGACTTGATCATATTCTTAGCAAAAACGCTCAAGTGACTTTTCGTGATGAAATTCATAAACAGAGTTATTTCGAAACAGATATTGCTTCAGTAGTACAAATTTCTGTTTTTTGGTCCCAAAAAGGGTCGAAAAAAAAAAGGAAAAGTTATAAAACAATTGAGTGAAAAAAAAAGTGGAGCTTAGGTTTTTTTTTATTATTTCATTCATGATGAAATAGATCAATCAGACACCACAATTTTTAGAATAAATTTTGTTTAAATAAGTGATTATTTCACAAGGGCTGTTTAATCGCGATTAAATTTTCGTCATCCATATTGGTTTTCGTTGTGTCGTTTTTTAGGTTTTCTTGGCAACAGTTTATAAAAAAAAAATTATTTCCTAATCGTTTGAATTACCTAATATTGATTTTCATCAGTGAAAACTCCATTTTCAATAGGAATAGGTACTAGACAAATATTTTGACTTATTGTTTAAAAAGTTGTTATAAACAAATAAGAACATTGTGAATAAATCAAATTTTTTTGTAATATATTTATTGACGAAAATTATGATTTTTAAAGAAAAAACGACTCCTTAAAAATATGTATTTGTTGCTAAAAAAAATTATTTACTTCTTTTTATTTTCAATTATTAATAAAAAAAGCGGAAAATAATTTTTCACAATTTTCGCAACAGTCATCTATTTGTAAGCCTATTAAGAATAACTCTACAAAATGAAAAAAGTCTTAGGGTAAACCCCTAGGATTTTTTCAATAATTACCGGGATTTTTATGTTCTAATTTCGAGTTGTAATCCAAAATTACGAGAAAAAATAACGCACGTCCGTTCTATGCCTTCGTAGCTATTAGAAAATCATTTAATTGTTTCAATAACATATAATTTTCTCAAATTATGTTTCAATATAGCAAATGTTGATCTAAAGAATTTATTGTTAGATTTTATTTTTTTCATTTAAGAAAGATTTTATCATCTCTAGACATGATAAAAGTAGAGTTTTTAGCAAGTTTCGATGATAGAGGCAGATGTAATCACCGAAACGTCAACCTATTTTAAAAAGAACTATTTTTCAAGTATTTTGAACTTATTTTTTCAGATAGCCAAATTTGGGAATGAGAGAGTTTAATAATTTTTTAAAGTAGTAACTTGGCACGGCAAATTTCATGTTCTTTTCGGAAGTGACAATAATTTCTAGTTATATATCGAAATTAGTGTTAATTTCGAGTTATTCACTCTAAATAGTAGTCAAAATATTTTTAAATAGGACAAAACAAAATCAATCGAACTCAATCTTGTTGAACCGATTGCAGTATAAGTGTCCATAAGTCCATAAGTGTCAATTTTTTCCATAAAATTTTGAAAGACTCTTTTACGGATACGGGGAAAAATATTAATCATTGCTTAAAACAAAATTAATCATACCTTTGAAATGACACACAAGTTCAAACTTATTGATTCAAAGTTTTCAATATCCGTGGCGTCTTCTGTCGCCGTGTTCGCGCACTACTTGTTTCTAAGTTGTCAAAACTGTGCAGTTCTATTATCCGCGCCATTTTATGCCCGCGTTATCGTCTGGCTCATATTATTTATAGATCTTTTCACATTACGATTTGCTGTCGAAACTAAATCATAAATACGATTTCGGTATTGGCAAAACGAACGCTTTGTTGCGTCGCCATGTACTCGAACTCTATTGTCAGTGGTTTCCTATTTCTTTCATTTGAAAATCCTGGAAAATAATGGTTGGGAAGTAGCTGTATTTTGTTCTTTTCTAAAGTTTTTGATAAATAAACATTTTTGCCTATACTACAAAATATGGATCTGATAAATTAATTATAGACTTCCTCAGGGTTACATCCTAAGAACAGTTTTATTTTTATTGTAGGTATTTTAATGACCTATTGAATATCCAGATTTCAGGTTCATTTACTGTGTTTGCTGATGACAGCATTATATTTTGGTACCAAAATAACAAAAGGATCTTGATGAAATTATTCGATTTGTTCTGAAATCAGTAAGAGATTGGTGTGATTGAAATTTACTGTCATTAAACATAAAGAAATTTTTCCATGATTTCCTTTAGCAGTCATCATAAAGATATACCTACCGTTGGACAATAACATTGTTGAAAATAAATTAGTTTTGAAATGGTTTATATATTGATAGTTCTTTAAAATTTGAGCAGCACCCTGAAATTCTATGTAAAAAGCTATCTGGTTGTTATGCACTGAAAGTTATATTAAATGAATTGAGAATTTCAACTTCCATACTTGTGAACCATTCTTTAATAGCGGTGTGGAATAGCATTTGTACTCTGATATAAAATTTAATAATTTACAAAAAATAAGAGCTTTTATTTCCTACAGGTTTTACAACCAATAATAGGAAATGCTAATAGATTCATATTTGCGGTGTGGAATAGCATTTTGTACTCTGATCAAAAATTTAATAATTTACATAAAATAAGAGCTTTTATTTCCAACAGGTTTTATAACCAATAATAGGAAATGCTAATATATTCATATTTGCGGTGTGGAATAGCATTTTGTACTCTTATCAAAAATTTAATAATTTATATAAAAAAGCGCTTTTATTTCCAATAGGTTTTACAATAATAGGAAATGCCACAAATAATTATCAAGAAAGAGATTCCATACCTATAAAATGCAGAATACTGACAAAACTATCACTAGTAAATATAATACAAATTCAAATTAGAGTTTTTTAATCACTTTTCTGAGTGTCATGATTTATATCACATTGATGAGAAATTTTCACATATAATATAAATTGGGGATTTCATTATCATTCTAGTTTTAGTAGCAACATTGTAGAACATGTTTGATTGTCGACTATTTGATCTTGTAATGAGAAATTAATTTGGTTCAAATGTACGGAGCAATCAAATTTGTTATGGATTTGGTTTCTAATTCAGTCTTTTCAAATCATATTTGAAGTCGATCCAACTCTGAAATAGTATATTTCATTAGGAGTTCTGAAAATAGGCTTTTTCCGTGCGTGCGCGACATGTTCCCGTGGGAGCCGAAGCCGAACACGGGAAGTCGTGCAAACACGGGAAAAGCATTTATGGACGAGTAATGAACGATATTTTTCATTATATCTACCAGAAAATCACAGATTGTTGAGAAACATTAATTTTTAACGATGAAGGAACAAAAACATGTATTATTAATTGAAATATGTATGGTACAAAAATATCCAGAAATTGCCGCACAAACGTTATTTGCCCTGTTGGTAATAATAATAATAATAATAATAATAAATATGCTTTATTATCCTAAGACAGGGTCTTGTTGACAAAGCTTAGGAAATTGTCTTAAATATTAAAAATGGTAAATCATAAAAATGTTAATTCGTCACAAACAATAGTAAAAATTACAAATGGCGTGAGGTTATAAACAGATATAAAAAACTCAATCACAATTATAAAATAGACAATCACACTTATAATAGTTCGGCTAAAAATTATCGGGAGTAATTACACAAGTACTTCAAAATTACCGATAATTTTCCATTAGAGCATGTTGTCTAAAAATATTTTGTCGAAAGAGCCCGACTCCGAAGGAGGAGGGCTCTTTTAGCAAAATATGAAAATAACCGAATGCAGTTTTTTTACTGACAACATGCTTGAATGGAAAATTATCAGGTTTATTTTGACGCACGAGTGTAATTAGGTAGAATATTTCTGGAGTTAAAACAATAATCTATGTGCTGAGTTTGAAATTTTATTTAAACGTGACATTTCAACGACGTTTAAATCTTAGTATTTATGCCTGTCAAGATGACAAATGTACATTTTAACAATCGTTACTATAGATACACGGACCGAGCGGGTAATTTTCGATACCTACCGGGTAATTTTCAGCCTGAAAATGTCCCGCTGGGAATTTTTCGCTGTAATTGATCGAAAATGTCCACTTCACATGGGACTTTTAACATACGATGGAAGTATTCATTGAAATATTCCTGCAAACTATAATATAGGGTCTATCGGTTTGGAATCTTTTGACTGCCTGCCTAAATTGGGAAACACTCAGATCAGCAGATCTTATATACAGGGGTAAATGATTGTACATTTTCCCACCATTGTAGAATATAGAGTCTTTTGTGATATTTTTGGACGGCAACGGTAGTTTTAAAGTGTGGCTGCTGTTCCGGGTGTTATAGTGAGATGTGGATGCAGCGAGTTCTAAATATGTTTATTCATCAAACAAACGGATTCTAGTATAAATAGTACAGTTATCGTCAGAATTGTATTGTTTTTAAAGTGGAGTCTACAAGATTCTCTCGGTTTTAGGTTACAGATATACCTCATAGCCCTTTTTTGTAGAATCAGTATAGGTTTGAATAATGTTTGACTTTACGCTCCCCAAAACGGTATTCCATATCGTAGCTGGGAGTCGATAAAGTGCATAATACGCCCTAATTCATTGGAAATCACCCTACCCGCATAACATCGCGAGGCGATTTTACCTGTAAGTTGCCTATCATGATTCTCGAATGATTCTGATCGATGAACACTCCTTAAAATTTCGTGTGATTTATATTTTCCAATGATTTGTCTTCCAAGAGACGTTCATCTAGCGAACATCTAAAAGAAATCAATTTTGTTTTTATCAAATTAAAAGATAAGACGTTTGCATCGCACCAGTTTTTTACTTTTTTTAGATCGGTAGTTATTATGTTGTGCAGGTCACCGGTGTTTTTACTATTCCAGAGAATAGTTGTATCGACTGCAAAAATGGTGAATTTTCCAGAAATATTGATAGTGGTGATGTCATTTATATACAATAAAAACAATATGGGGCCCAACACAGACCCTTGTGGGACTCCCGAATCGATTTCCTTCCTTTTTGAAAACTCCGCTGTTTTTGTAAGATTTGAACCATTCAAAAGTCAGTCCTGTGCATCCATATTGTTGAAGCTTCCTCAGAAGTATTTTGTGATTAACACAGTCAAACGCCTTTGACAGGTCACAAAACACTGCTGCAGTCTTTTCGCCGTCATTTATCTCCGAAAAAACTTTATTTAGGAAAGAGAATATTGCATCCTATGTGTTTTTATTGTTTTGAAAACCGAACTGGTTTTCACTAATAATCTTATGCTTATTTACGAATTCAAATAGCCTTTTTTTAACTAGTTTTTCAATTAGTTTTGCGATGGATGGTATAAGAGAGATAGGGCGGAGATTAGAGGGGTCATCAGAATCTCCGCCCTTGTGCAGAGTATGACCACAGAGGTTTTCAGAAAAGGGGGAAATGAACCCGTTTTGAAGGATATATTGATCAGTGTCGACAATACCTGAAGGGCATTAAATGGAAGGTTTTGTATTATTTTGCTTGGTATTTCATCGTAACCTGTGGTATTTTTATTTTTTATGTCCTTCAAGATTTCGATCAATTCATAAATGTCTGTATCATACAGAATCAGGCTCTCGTCTACTCCTAGATTAATGGATCATATGGGCTAGTAATATTTTTACTCATATCTTTTGCAATGGAGCAGTAAAAGTCGTTTATAGTATCAGGACTTAGAGTAATGTTAAATTTTTGTTTTCTAGATTTTCCCCTTAAGTCATTTATGATTGACCAGGTCTGTTTCATCCTATTGTGGGACTGATGTCTATTATTGTAAAATAATTCTTTTGCTCGCTTGATATTGGCTCTGTAGATTCTACGGTATTTATTGAAATAGTTTAAGTAATAGAGATTATTGGTGAGTTTTCGAATATAATGCATTGACCGCAGATTACTAGAGGATATTTTCAGACCTTTTGTCAGCCATGGTTTTCTTTTTTTAGTTTAGTTAGTAGCACATTGTGAAGTGAGGAAAATGGTTCCGTATGACAAAGAATACTCTCCCTATCAATTTTAAGGCAATTCCGATAGAACCTATCATAGTTTGCTCCACTAAATAATCTTCCGTACTTACATTTGCTTTGCTTCTTTGAAGAGCAGAACCTCACCGAGCACCCGACTGCCTCATGGTCAGATAATCCTGACGAGTAGACTGAACACGAAATGTCCTGCTCATCAAAGTTGCTACAAATATAGTCAATCCGAGTCGACGAGAATTAAGAAATCCGGGCATTGGATTTTACATGCATGGTCAAGTTAAAAGACAGCAAAAGGTTTCTAAGAGAAACAGTTGCTGGCGATTCAAGATCATTATAGTTAATATTGAAATCGCCAGCTACTATCAGAGAGCAATTCACTGATATTTCCGACTATACTCTCTAAATTATTTAAAAAAATCCCAACATCAGAGGAGGGAGATCGGTATATGCACATAATATATAAATTCTTCTTTTTACAATAACAGATTGAAAACTCAAAGTTTTTGTCCGCCTGTAATTCCTTGAACTTGTTTGTCTACTTGAAGGAACCCGAAGTCATCAGCAGCGGTGTTTTTCATCAGTCCCTCCATGATTTGAAGACTTTCTGGAATATCTAGCTACCACTGAGTAATCAGGTATATTGATGAATAGGTAAAGAAATATTCAAACAATTTGCGATTTCTAGAGAACTGTCAACAACATATTATTTAGTTTTGACATATAAATAAGCAGCTATAATGTCACCAGCGCACCTTAACATTTTCCGTGCGGGCACACGGAAAAATCCCTTCTTCGGTATGCTAAATAAGCATGTAAATATAGTGTTTTCAGATAGGTATAATGAAAATATAATACTAGGTATATTCATATCATCCCACTCCCTATCTTATCTGTATTAATGACCTTTTTTATTTTACCATTAGTTCCCAAATTGTACTTGGGTCGCTCTATCAATCGTTAAAAATAGTCAATAAATTCAACTTTTTTCACATGACGATAGGATCTATACGACTCGAGCAAGAGTCCTTGGTGGAATGATGGACACACTGCTCTCCAATTTGAAAACCATACCGGCTTTCCGTAATATGCTCAGGACACATGATTCTCGGACCCAATAGTCACTTATTGGTTTAACAGCATCCTAATCTTAAATAATAAAAATTTCTCCTGGCGTTACTAACTTGCGCAGGCGTGACCGATCTAATCGCAAGCGTTATTCGTCTTCTTAAGTCAGCTTAGTCAAGAGGTCTAGTTTTGTATGGAATACTTTCGACACATCCATATGAGAAGCAGTCTAATGACGTCAGATCAGGAGATCGTGCTGGAAATTCCATCGCCTCCCATTGGAAATATGCTGTTGAGGTACCTCCGGATAAAAATTTGGTACTGGGGCGGTGCTCCATATTGCTGAAACCATGTCATATTTGCTGGGGCATATAGGTTTGTTGGATCCGAATATAAGGTTGTTAAAGTTGGTACGACATTATTTTAGAGCAGTGCTAAATAATTATCACCATTTAAATTGCAATCAATGAAAAAGAGATCTCAAACGATTCCTATCTTTTTCAGCATATTGAGTGTGTTTCCGGCCATTTTGACGATTAGCATGACCTTGAAGTGTAGAAGTGCACTCATCAGAAAACAAAACATGTTCTAATTATCTTTATCTTCTTTTAATTTTCAAAAAACTGATAAATGGCTAACATCGACCATTGCAGCTGCCAGTCAACTAGACGCATGTGGATATTCCTCAAACTCAAGCAGAATATCCAATTTGGTATCATTACTTATTGCATTGACAGCTGCTTTTTTATCTGCCTCACATGTCCAAGATCGCGAAACTGCTTCTCTTTTTTACTAATTGTCGCTGGGAATATACACGGCAGATGGAGATTTTTCATGAAATGAGCATTTGTGTTATCTCCATAACCAATCATCTATAGAATTGTTATTTTGTGCATTTCTGTTGAATGAAGCATTTTTCTGATATTTTACACTGAAGACTTTCATGCAGACAATTTGCCAAGGTAAATAAAAAGTTTTACAAGTTTTTTTATTCTAATAAAAAGGATTGCTGAAATGGCATTTGCTTTCTTTCTCATCGTCGAGGACTAATTAGGAAATAAATATTGAGTGTGTTTCAACGAATTTCTGTAACCAAATGGTTCTCCATTTTTAATGTTAATTTTTGCAATAAATCTGAAAACACATGATATTTCCGAAACAGCTGAAGATTTGTACAGGACATTGCATATGAACTATGTCTAATAATTGTCTGAAGAATCCAAAAATTGAATAAAATACAGGGTGTTGCATTTGAAATAAGAAAGTTAGCATTGGCCACTTTTATATGACACACCTTGTATAGAAAGCTTATTGAAAAAAATGTGCCGCTAAAAATACCGTTCGATGTGTCTGAGCGTTTTTTTCGAACACGCCCCCGTTTATTCATTATCGAATTAATTCCATTTGTCTGATAAACACTGTATATTAAACTTCATAATAATATCTTGATTTTACATTGGATATGCCTGTAGTATTTTTTAACCCTTGAGGCCGAAATTAACTCGAAAATTTCAAAAGTGAAAAACAATGAAATTTTTTTATAGAAACGTTCATTAACATGAATTTCAGTGAAAATAAGACTTAAATATACAAAAAATATACAAATTATCCTGCAGGATATGGCTACTACCGCTAACCACTAGGAAATAAATCGTGCAAAATTGCAAAATTACAACTTTCTCAAATGTCTCAAAATTATAATGTTTTTGTTCACAATGAACTGAAACTAAATTGTTCTTTCATATTGAATGAAACAACGCAAATCAGTTCCTGTCTTTATTTTGGCATAACCCAACTTGGCACGTTCAACATTTCCAAATTTTTGGCTCGAAACGATATCTATCAATTCGACATCATATAAATGTCACTAAAGACTGCCAAAACTCGTTGCAACTGGCAAGAAGAGTCAAAATGATGCGTAGGCAACACAATAAACACTGTGGCTTTACCAGTAGTCCTCAAAGGGTTAAACTAATTTACTACATTGAAATTCGTCTACAACAAATAACTCCAGAACCGTTTCATTCTTATCTCACTCTTTTTGTAGTTTCATATCCACTGAGAAAGAAGCTGCCTACTACTACCCCGTCTGTTGAATGAGTTTTTTACCCCTTCGAAGGAGTATCTTATATATATTCGGCCGTAATACCGCTTTTATCTGAAAATTTTAGTGGACCCTTGGGATGTCGTTACCGGATCACCCTTTTAATACGATCCCTGAGGCATCCACCAAATATGCGGAAGTATGCAAGGGGCTCTAAAGTGAATTACTTTTAATTCGCACCTTTTTCAAAGAGTATTTCGCTGGGATTCATGAATATCGGTGATTCAACTGAACAAAAGTAAATGTTCCCCATGAGAAATTGTGAATGTGAGTATTTATTATTTTTATTATAGATCGCCGTTTTCAATGTTTATATTTTTCGGATCAAGCTAATTGTAAACATCCGTTACCTTCACTTAATTGTTACTTACATTAATAGGTACGTTATACTTGAGCGACATAACTCAAGAACCTAATGATATTATGGCATACAAGAAATATAAAAAAAAAACATTATCAGAAACAGACTCATCAAGTAGCAAAAAAAAACGGCCAACAACTACTTTCTCACAAATAGTCCAATTAAAATCAAGGTAAAAGGTCCTGAAATTGCGAAACGGATGAGACCACTTGTCCCCGACGTACTTTGGGCCGTTGATCACGAAAATGAGGGTTAAAGCTACCGCCAGTGGTTGGAACACCCTTAAAAATGCAAAAAACACCCCTAAATAGGGGTGTTTTTCGAATATTTTCGTTATTTTGCAAATTTAGTCATCCTATTTGTTGTTGGGGGCGGTGATTACGAAAATGAGGGTGAAAACTTGCATTACAGGGTGGAACCACCCCTAAAATTTGGGAAAAAACACCCCGACATGGGTGTGTTTTTCGACTAAAAGTGTGTTTGCAATTTTGGGGGTGCTTCGACCATTGCTGCAAGTTTTGACCACCATTTTTGTAATCAGCGCCCCAAAAAACATATAAGATGTCTTAATTGGCAAAAAACACTTTTAGTCGAAAAATACCCCTTGTTAGGGGTGTTTTATGCAATTTTGGGGGTGGTTCGAGCATTGGGGCAAGTTGTAACCATCATTTTCGTAATCAGTGCCCCAAAAAACATATAAGATGTCTTCATTGGCAAAAACACACTTTTAGTCGAAAAACACCCCCATTTCGGGGTGTTTTTCCCCAATTTTAGGGGTCGTTCCACCCTGTAATGCAAGTTTCCACCCTCATTTTCGTAATCACCGCCCCCAACAACAAATAGGATGACTAAATTTGCAAAATAACGAAAATATTCGAAAAACATCCCTATTTAGGGGTGTTTTTTGCATTTTTAAGGGTGTTCCAACCACTGGTGGTAGCTTCAACCCTCATTTTCGTAATCAGTGGCCCAAAATACGTCGGGGACAAGTGGTCTCATCCGTTTCACAATTTCAGGACCTTTTACCTTGATTTTAAATGGACTAAAACTCCAGCAATAAATCACGTGGCAGTTGGAGAATGATACACAATTCAATCGCATGGAAAATTCAATGATTTCTTTTGTGACATTGCAGAGAATATTGTATACTGTTTAATAGTAGTAGATAAATCACCACAAATTTTTTTAATAATTTTCCAAAACACAAAAAATATTCATTCTTTTTGCCTGTGACAGAAATGGAGGTTTCAGATGACATACATAACCTCAAAAATACAAAGTTCTGCGATGTTTACGATCTGAAAAGCGAAATTATTGAAGAAACAAGAGATATAATTGCAGGGCCTCTCACAGCACTGATCAATCTATGTTTTCCGATGTCTTCAAAATCACTAAATAAATACCTATTTTCCATGGACGATGTAAACAACTACCGCCAAATGTCTATAGTTCCCATATTTGGGAAAATAATAATAATACTGATAATGACGTTTATTCGTGATAAAATCGATACAAAGATTGAGAATATAATTATGACGAAACGTGACAATATCCACAGAAGTACTCTATACGTAATATTTGATATCTCAGTGAAACAAAGGCTCATAGGCTTCTTTAAAATACATAATTTTCTCAATAAGAAACAATTTGCATTCAGAAGCAATTGCTCCAATGTAAAAACAATCTCTTAAGTTGTGCAATGCATTTTCGAGGGCTGAACATACATCAATAACAATGTGTGTCCTAAGCAAGGCTCTCGACCCATATTCAAGATCCAAGCTACAACACCGACATAACCTCAACCTCGACGGATTCGTTCCCCCTTCCTCGTTCATCTGACTCATCAAACATAATGGATGGCACTAACTTCAACTCAGCTGAATGCTTGCAACGTTTATGAGAAAATAGTCCGTTTAGAATCGTGGATGTATTTCTGTTTGGGATGAGAGCTATTTTTCAGACTAAGGGTAAAAACATAGTGAAGCATCGCACCAAGCATCGCATCGAGCCTCACCTCAGGCATCGACTCAATCCTGGCTTCAGAGGGCACATATTGAATATTTATCGCTATTTCCAACACCCCACTACGACTGTGGATTCATAATTTTTTACAACAGCTATTATAGATGCCGCACTATGTGCCTTCTGAATCCAGGCTTTGGGTCGATGCCTGAGGCGATGCTTGGTGCGATGCTTCACTATGTTTTTACCCTAAGTATCGACAAACCAATAATAATAAACAAAACAACAACTTTATTTACAAACACTCATCACAAGTACACACATCTTTTTAGTCTTCAATACATTATGTGGAAATGGATTCACAGAAGGAAAAAATCTGGTCCAATGAAATTTCCACAGGTTGGAAAATCGGAAGGGGTTGATACTATATCTCCAACAGCACCTACTTGTAAAAGTATGTCCATTCCTCTTGTCCACCCTCTAGATTTTTCATCTCGCAGTAGCCAAAAACCTGTAATAAAAGTTATTCATATATCAAAGGCGTAAAGTATACATACGTGATACATACAGGGTGTCAATTTGAAAACTTCCCACCCTTAATATCTTCCTTCCAGTAAACAATATGAGTAATCGAAAAAACAGGTCAATTTTATTGTCAAGGGGGACACTTTCAAGGACTATTTGTAGCCCTCGTGGTTCAACCCCCTAGGAGGGGTAGATGTTACCCTTAGAATTTTAAATGGGAAGGGGGGTCAAGTGGCACATCATTTTGATGGGCGTTCAATTCTTGTTCCAATGGTACCCTGACTTATTATTTTGTGATGAGCATTTTCCGAAAAATTGCGTTCTAAACTAACAGAAGTAATTATTAGAACGCCTATACTGAGATGCATGGTTTGGCCAGAACTGGTTAGAATAATAGGTGGTACCGTTCCAACCCTTTATTAGGGGTAACATTAGCCATTAGCTCCAAACACTTTACATAAAAAAGTAGTCTAATAGTAAAACGTAGATGGTAGTAAAGTTGTGTTTATTAAATGCTGAATTTTTAAGTGTCATCGCAGAAATTGTACAGATAGCCTTCCTTTTTTGCTACTTCTGCTGTAAAAAGTTTCTGTTTTCCGTGGTAGTATTGTGAATACCGGTGTACCTGTTGGGATGTTTAGGAATTACTTTAATAAGTGTATAAAAGTGTAAAAATGATTTACATTCTTCAAGACAGAATTGAAATGATTGTAATTTATGGCGAAGTTGGAAAGTGCGCACGAAGGGCGGCATGTCTTTTTAACGAAAGACATCCAAATTGTATGTGCTTGATTTGGTGAATAAGTTTTACGAAACTGGTTCAGTGACAAATAAAAAAAGAAATAACCCCAGAGTACTAAATGAAGCAGCTCAAATTGAAGTTTTGGGAACATTTGCTGCAGAGCCCACGAGCTCCTTACGATCAGTATCAGAACAGACGGGAATGTCACGCGAGACTATAAGAAAAGCATTGAAAATGCTTAAATTTCATCCATATAAAATGCAGATTCTTCAAGAGCTCCACGAGGATGATTATGATAGAAGAATAGAGTTTTGTGAAATCATGTCTCATCGAGTCAATACCATCCCTAATCTTCTGTTAAACATCTGTTTCAGCGATGAGTGTTCATTTATTCTGAATGGCAATGTTAATAGACAAAATTGTCGCTATTGGAGTGACGAAAACCCACATATTTTTCGGGAAGGGCATACACAACACCCACAAAAAGTTAATGTTTGGGCTGGTATTCTTGGAAATGCCATTCTTGGTCCATTATTTCTGGAAGAAAACTTGACTGGCAATCTGTACCTTGATATGCTTGAAGAGACTATCGATCCTCTTATAACTCACGAGCTAGAAACTCAAATTGATGCAGAAGGTAATGAACTTTTGCAGGAGGATCTGTTACATTTCCAGCAGGACGGTGCTCCACCTCATTATTTTCTTCCCGTCCGACAGTGGTTAAACGAGAGATTTCCGGGTAGATGGATTGGCAGAAGGGGAGCAGTTGAATGGCTTCCGAGATCACCGGATTTAACACCCTTAGATTTCTTTCTTTGGGGGCATCTTAAATCCGTTGTTTATAAAACACAACCTTCTGATATTGACGAACTTAAAAGGCGAATTACAGCAGCATGCCGGTCAATTCCTAGTGAAGTTTTCCGTAATGTTAGAGGGGAGTTCGAAAACAGACTGTATTACTGTTTAGAGCAAAATGGACAACATTTCGAACAGCTAATAAGATAAGCGTAAGTAGATTTTATGTTGGAAATGTCTTTCTCGCAAATTAAATTTTATTGTGTAGAAGGAAAATAACCACCAAATAAAAAATCCCATGCGTAATAAATTTATTCCTGTCATTCAAGGGTTGGAGCGGTGCCACCTACTCTTCTAACCATTTTTATTAAAGGGAGTCAATACAATAATGCATCTCAGTATAGGCGTTCTAATAATTACTTCTGTTAGTTTAGAACGCAATTTTTCGGAAAATGCTCATCACAAAATAATAAGTCAGGGTACCATTGGAACAAGAATTGAACGCCCATCAAATGATGTGCCACTTGACCCCCCTTCCCATTTAAAATTCTAAGGGTAACATCTACCCCTCCTAGGGGGTTGAACCACGAGGGCTACAAATAGTCCGTGAAAGTGTCCCCCTTGACAATAAAATTGACCTGTTTTTTCGATTACTCATATTGTTTACTGGAAGGAAGATATTAAGGGTGGGAAGTTTTCAAATTGACACCCTGTATAATCAGAAATACTGACTTGAATTTCAATGGGCGTATGAAATGTGTATCATGCGTTATATATAACTTTAATGATCAGGAGTAATGAGGAATGTGTAATTTATATTTTTTGAAGAATCCATCCCAAAAAAAATCAATATCGCTAAGAAAATCGCAAGCGATGTTGCCAGATAATCATTCGAACCAACCATCCACTTGTAAAATGAATACTTGTTCTCGTATCGATAAGGATGCTGTAAAGCAGCTTTCAATAGGGACGCCTGTGAAACCGGGCAGTAAAGTATACTTTACCGCCCGCTAGTGCATGATAGTTATTTATGTATCGAGGGCGTAAAGTAGGCGTTTATGGCCTGAGGCGTGAATAATGGCCCGATGGCGTTTGCCGAGGGCCCAGGGTGTAACTTCATCAATACTTTAATATTACACTACTCGTTCTTGAGAGTGATAATATTCTCACAGTTCTTGTATTTGCCTAATACTACGAATATAACCACGGTAATCACGGATAATTGTATTTTCATGAAATGTCAGTAGTCAAAGTAAATGATTAATGACTCCAAAACTGATACCAAAATGATAGAAACAAAAATAATGCATTTCCATTTTTCACACAAATTTGTTAATATTCACGACCCCCAGTCTATTTGAGAACACTTACCAGGATTATCGGCTGAGAACCTCAGTACAACCACTCCATTGTTGGGAACTCTCACGGTATCTTTTCGAACTGGATTTATTAGGTTTCGTTTCACCAAGTTATTTGCCTTATCTAGCTTTATGACATCGATTTTTGATGGAGGATTCTCGAAAATTCTTGATCCCACAATATAAAAATGGTATCCATGCAAATGAAAAATATTCTCCTCATCTTCACCTCCTGTAATTCGGAAAGAAAGAGTATAGTTGCATGGTATGGATGAGATTTATGTAGAATGATGATGATAACAATGAACTACTCATCGAGTCTTTCGGGTGATTCCATCAACAATGAAAATAAAATAGAATTTTGTACAACTAGTGCGAAAAATAGGATTTTTCATGTGAATGTGACGAGATAAACCATGAGCCTTAGGCAAGTGGTTTATCATCTTTTTACACGAGTATAAAATATTCAAGTTCCGCGCCAAAGCTATACCATCTGAGCCATGCTATTGTATAGGATATTAGCAGTGAGCAGTCCTCCGGACATCTTATGCCTCTTGTCATAAGCTCATTGTGACCTACAGTTTTCTTTTCTATAAATGATATAGCTTTGGCATAATAGACGAGAAGTTGTGGGTTCAAACTACCAAGGCAATTTTTTTATAATTTATAGTTTATGCATCTTTGCGATAAAAAAATTAGTTCTTCTTAGTCCGGGATTAGTCCTTTCTGATAAAAAGTATTTTAAAACTATTGTTATTATTTCGCGTGGACAGAAAATATTGGAAAAGGTACGCATTACAATATAACTTTTGATATACCTAGTATAATTATTTTATATAATGTTTTTGTAAGTCGTTCTTGTCATTGGTGTTTTGGGAGCATGTCTCAAAAATGAACTTTAAAACCTGAAGGCTTCGAATATAAAAGATCAAGGAATGGCATTTATTATTTCCATTCCAAGTACGAAATCTAAAGACCAAGAAAATATACTGTTACAGGAGAATTCTACAACATTGTGAAAAAGTATTGCCATTTGGGACCACCAGACATCCTTTCTGATAATTTTTTTGTCAATTTCCAAAGAGGAAAGTGCACGAAACAGGTAATTGGTATCAATAAAATTGGTAACATGCCCAAACAAATTGCCACTTTTTTAAATCTCGAAAAGCCTCAAGCTACTGTGTTAGTGGACGCAGGAGCAGATCTGGAAACACTAAAAAGGCATGGGGGTGGAAGTCTTCTCAAGTGGTAGCAGGATACATAGAAAATTAGGTAAAAATTCGAATAAATATCAAGTACTGGATCTAATACTCTGCTAATCATGCCTTCCACTTCAAATTATGTGACTATTAGTTCATCTTCCACGAACCACGCAATTGTTGAAAATTCCTCATTTGTTTTTCATTTCGAGAAATGTACAAATATGACAATTAATACAAAGTAGAATGTTTCTTGAATTATTGAGTATTTACCTAATATAATTATGATTGAGTTCTGTAATATAAATTATCTTTTGTTCGTTTCCATTTAAGAATATATATTTACAATCTTTGACCGTGGAGAAAGTATAGTCTGCTACTAGGTTAGAATGAAAATTCGTGATGCTAGTGGTTCCTCTTTCTCTTTCCTCACCTTGATCGATTAATATAATTTCAGTACTGCTTCCCAACGGAACATGTTCGACATGAACGCACTCGCAGCTGTTTTTTCCAGCACATCGTTTTGGTGAATGCATTTCATTACATATCAGGTCCACTGGAACATCGCCTGGTTGGGTGAGTAATGGTGACGGAGGGTACATGAAAGTTATATTATTCATCCTGAATGTCCTACTGCGAAGTCCTGATAAACTAACTGAAAATAGATGAAAAAAAATCAAAATGCCATTCCGAAGAACATGTTTTTGTAACACATGTAGTTATGATTTCAATATGAATCACCAGTTCTAAGTAAACAATTCGTACTATCACGTTGCCTCCAACCAAGTCTGAAATATTGGGTTTCAGAAGTTCTGGTAAAAAAATCCACTTTGTGAAATTCATACAAAAAGAGTGCTTCTCATAAGTTCTGAAGTTATTTGAAAATCAATGAGGGCAAGCGATCATTTGTCATCTGTGAAATCCAATGAATGAATCTGTGACGAACAAGCGATGGGCATGAAAGCGATGGACATGAAAGCGACGTACAAAATAGCGAGGTCAATACATCGACAGGACAAAATAGAGTTAGACAAAACAGCGACAAAACAAAACAGGTAGTAGTAAATTAAATAGCGACAGACTAAACACCGATTAGAATAGTTACTCAGGAAACAGACACAAGACAATATTTCAATTAAAAAAAAAATAATGTTTATGATTATAATACATTTATTTGTCTTTCCCTGCTCCTAAACAAACGGCAAATAGGTTTCTTTCTTCGGAGTATTCAGATTCCTCATTGCAAACTTCGTTTTCATAAACCTCTTCATCACTGTTTTTTTTCATTATTTTCTCTGTTTTGATTGTATTCTTCTTTCGTTTTGCTCCGTTGGTTGACTTTTGGTTTTGTTTTCCTTCGGTGCACTTCACTTCACAATTCCTTGTTTTCAGTTTTTGCGTCCTTTTCTACACGTTTCCTCTTTTTTTTTGTATACAGTCTTCATCGGTCTACTCGTCAAAATTTCAGAATGTTGTTTCTGTCTTGTAGTCTTCCTTGTAGATATCTGACGCAGTGGTTTTAGGCTTAAAACGGACAAAGCAAAAGCAAAATTAGGAAAGGTCCCGGTTGTGACTGAAATTCTTCGAATTGTCCAACAGTGGCTACAAAATGGCGCAGTCAGGAAACCAAACAATACCGTTTCAAAATAATTCAAAAACAATCGAAAACTTACCAAGAGTTAACGTGACATTCACTGAATGAAGAAGGCGAAGATCTTCATAAATTAAATTAGTCCTTTTTCGAAATTAACAAACAGTAGGTCGGTCGTGTTATTTCAGTGAAAGTAACGTATATATTAATGCTATTATTGAATGCATATTCTGAAGTTAGGTAATTCAGAGAGTGAAAGCTATGTGACAAAATCGTAACGGTTAATAATTCAGTTTTGACCTCTGAAATTTCGATATTTAGTCCGTTGTGGAGAATGAGAAGTACCGAATCCATTAGAACTACTCATTCCCCACCTTCAGGCAAATACAAGTCAATAACCATTTGAAAATATTGCCAATACATTGGTATAGTTGAAATTTTTCTAAAAAAATCGCTAGTAATTTTTTTAGATTGTTGACCTTGAAAAATCAGATTAGTTGGCCCTGGAAATGGAAATTTGTCCATGAAATTTGGTGCCCTAGTAGACTTTTTGAATGTCTACAATGAAAAAAAAAATACTCCAATTGCTTGGAAAATGTAGATTTTCAGACGCCACATGAAAATTATTCTCAAATTTTTGTATTTCCTATCGTTTATAAAACTGTTAAGTATAAACAAATGCGTGTTTATTTGTTTAGGTATGTGGTAATTATTTTTTTTTTTGGAAACATAATCTTTGATGCAAATCAGGATTTTAAAAAAAATCTTTTTTAAAAAAATGTTATTGCTCAAAAACGGATTTATTAATTAACAATTTTTTTTACCACCTGAAATTATAATAATATAATCAATTGCTAGGTGAAAGAATTCGCCTTCCAGACTATGAGTTGATTATGTTAATTATTATAGATGGTCGATTAGAATTATATTTAATAATAAAATAATAATAATAATAATAGATTTTATTGATAGGAATATCTATAACAGTTTAAATCACAATAAAGAATAGAAAATACAAAATCCTATCAAATGGCAGGATTCAATGTATGACCATGTTATATAGAATACCATGATCAGACGTTGATCTCTCAAAACAAAATGTAAATGAAAATACATAGTGTTTCATACAAGGAAGGCTCTATTCAATTTGAATTAGCATTTACTCTTCTCGAGGATTCAATCATGACTTCGTCCTCAACACCTAAAGGTTCGGCTGTAGAGGGTGCCAAATAATTAATTTTGTGTTTTTGTAGGATTTAGCAAGCTATAAAATATGAATATATTTTGTGAGTCACTCAAAGAAATATATCTGATGTTCATTAGTATATTCCCGTCGACTATATATTTGAACTGAATGAACTGAGTTTAGCCATCTGAATCCAAGGAGAATTCAATCATAGGCACAGAGTTATTAAACTTAGCCCTTAATTCAGAAAACTAGAGGAACGTCCATAATTTGTGCATGACACAAATGTTTCTGCCTAAATTCTATTCACAAAGTATTTATGATGGTATTTTTTGTAATACCTAGTCTGTTTTTCCGAAGATTTAATTTTTTTCATCAATAACTTTACAACGCCGCAAATTTAAAAAAAAAGAAATATCTTCGTATGTAAAATATTTTGCTCAGTTCAATAGTGAGAAAATTTACAGGGTGGTTCTTTTAAAAAAGTGATGCTTTTAGTTGCCCTGCTTTTATTAAACATTCTATATATTTTGAAATATTTTTTATTATACGCAACAAAGTGAACCGTATAACTGAAACATTTTTCACACTCCTCATGATAGTCGTAATACTGTACCTCATACTAATGGGCCACCCTGTATATAATATGCACCCTCACTTATTTCAAACACTCTGTATTCATATCTTCATTACATTTTAGTCAATCAACAAACCATTCTATTTGATCCTCAATGATAAACTCAATCAACTTATTACCTCGTAGGCGAATTCATTCACTGAAGAAAAGAGTATATTGTTGACAACCCTGTAGAGAAACAATGGCGTTTTTTAATTCCGTATAATGGAAAAATATTTCTAGAGAATTTTAGGAATGCTCAGTCGCACACCATATTGAGTATGAATGAGATATTATTATTTTTTTTATTCAGCTGAATTTCTCCAAAAATTACAAAATTCATGATTTGGCGCCCTCTTGCGCCGAATCTAGTCATACGATCGAGTTGGGCCAATGGAGACTTTTACTCGGAATGTATCCATAAGATGTGTGCGTAGTTCTTTCCTCCTCTTATCCAATGTTTTCAAATTTGAAAAATGTCAAAAAGTTCTTGACATATTTGCAAAAAACCAAACCTTATTTTGTTTTTAACTTTTGCAATTTTTGCAAGCGGCTCTTGAATTTTTTCAAAAATGATCTCCACGCTTTCCGAATCTCCTCATTCATACTTTTTGGGGGCGGAAAAAAAAATTTGACCCAAAAAGCACTTGTTGACTGGTCTCGCATGTAGAAGAAAGTCATTCTCGGATCTTCACGTCTGCTCAGATCTCATGATCCTCGAACCCAATGATCTCTCACCTCACGGATCTGATGAGTGGTCATTCATTTATGTATTTTGTATTTTGAATACTTAACAGCCAACGTAACATGTCTCGTTGTACGATTTCAAAACGTTATCACAGAAACAACAATTTTTTTGGGATCTGAGGATGAATTTAATTAAATTCGAAACTTGGCAAAAAAACATCATATTCTATTGAAGCCGATTTCCAATCCCAACTAACCTCTGGAAACAAAAATTATTGGCACAGTGTGCAAAATTTGCCTGTGGTTACTGAACAATGACATATATGACGAATTTATGACATGGCTATAGAGGAAAATCTTCCATAATTGCAAAACTCAGATATCCACTCTGTTATGAGACAGGGCATAATTGGTATTAATGATATAAATGGACCGCATAGTAATGCCTCAATTCGATTTATACGGTATTTCTCCAAAATATCATCACTTAACATCAGCGTTTGACATTACAATTTAATGTTAATGTGAATCGCATAAAATATTGATTGATATGAATGAAAGGATTTCAGAATGGCTGTAATTTATCGCAATTCTAAATAAATCTAAATTTATAGAATTGCTACGGCTTACACTAGGTACAGTAGGTGAATAATTCATCAAAATTCGTAATCGTTAACCAGTTTTATCAAGGGTAATACCACAAGAGCTAGCAATACTATAGACAGTAATTCCTTCAGAAATCAAAGAGATTAAAAGAAATCGCTTGGTATTGCCACAAAGTAATCTGATCGAGTTTAAGATTTCTGATTCCAGGAGGACTACAAGACAGAAAGAACATTCTGAAATATTGATAAATACATACCGATGAAGACTGTATTCGAAAATGAAAGGAGAAACTTGTAGAAAAGGGCGCAAAAACTGAAAACAAGGGAAAATGTTGGGAAGTGAATTGCACCGAAGAAAAACAGAAGCAATAGTCAACCAACCAGGTCAACAAAAGAAGAACAATCAAAACAGGGAAAATAATAAAAGTGAAAACAAAATCAACACTGATGAAGAAGTAGATGAAATTGGCATTTGCCATGATGAATTTGAATACTCAGGAGAAGAAAATCTGTGTGCTGTTTGTTTAGACGTTGCAAAGACAAAGGATTGAGACTTGTCGCATACAGAATGTTCTTGTCGTAATAATCCAGATGATTAAATATAAGACTCTTGTTTGGATCTTTTTGTCTTTAATCTAGATTTTTGATTTTGTTACCAAATGTTTTTGTTCATTAATGATTACTTTATTCTATTTTGTTGCCAAAAATGTTTCTTTTGTTATTTCATATTTTGGTTAAATTTGGTCAAATTCCTAGATTTATTTGAGGCTGATTGAAATCTAAAATGAGACTGCTTTAGATTCACTAAAATTTCATTGGCTCCAATTTGGCATATTGGACATTTATTGGCTCCTAAATCACGAAGTGTGAGGTAAATGGGAGCGGAGGACATATTTTAGAATCTCTTTTTATTTACGCCAAAGGTTATTAGGTTTATGATAATTCTGTACTTTTCTGGAAACCAGATAAGTAAATAAGCTTTACCATGATTATTAAAATCTCAAATTATGAAAACTATAAGTTTTCCTTTAAGATGGCCCTTCGATATCCTATTAATTCTCCTTCTAATAATACTCAGGGCATTATTTACATATTTATTGCGTCAAATTGAGTTCTGGACCAAACATGTTTCGAATTCGTTCTCTTTCTTGATGTATTCCAATTAACACTAGGACAAAACTGACTAAGTAATATTCCAAACAGTATCATCCTTAGTCTACTTGATTGTAAAACATAATATTCAGAATATTATGGTAACTAATTGTATTCATCAGTACACTACGGTTTTACCAACAATATTCCGTAATTCCGTAATTTCATTTATCCACGCTTCCTTAACACGTTGACTGCCGTGCTCATTTTTTCATTTTTGGTATCAGAGCCGAAGCAAAATCGGAAATTTTGTCCCAGAAACCATTATGGACTCTATGTAGGTACAGCCTACAGAAGATAGTATATCGTTGAATTTTTCGGAAATTGAGACTCTGAGTTTACAGTATTCATCTTCCAAAAATTCGTTGTTTTTACTGATTTGTCTGCCACGCCGACTCGGTCTGTGCGTCGAATGAGAACAATTTGCAACGCAAACTTGTTACTGAAGCCGTCTCGGTCTGTTTTCGCGATATTATCGACAATAATTTAGACCAAGAACAAGAACAGTTCAACTGGCTCGGTCCCATAGACCGAGTTGGCCTGGTGTATCAACCTCAACCTCGGTCTATGAGACCGAGGTGGCTCACCAGAATAATTTTTCCTCGGTCTCATAGACCGACATGGCAGTCAACGTGTTAAGCTTGGATATTTTGCCAATATTATCATAATTTTGTACCGAAATTATCCAAAATAATGTAACTACATCGATATTGTATCTACATCTCTGAATCTTTTGAAGCCTATATTGCTCCGATAATATTTCACCAATATTATTTTTGAAATAGTATTATTAAATCAATATCGCAAAATTTTCACATTCTTCTTATCACCAATATTGTGATGCTTTTTGATGGAAGGGGCACTTGTGAGGTTGTAAGTACGTCCCCATGATACCTTTAGAAACATTGCACGCACAGACCAAGTGTATTTCAACGTTTGTCATAGCATTAACCAGTGGAGTTGTTTTTTTTCCGGATATCTGCAACAAGAGAGAGAAAACCATACTTTCATTCAATTGCTTTTATACGCTTTGATGTCTTTGACTTGTCCATTTTAAAATGGGAAGTTTAAGTCAAAAAACATAATTAATTTATTTCAAAAAGCTAACTGGCTAGCGTGGATAAAATGTAATGACCAATTGCCGTTATCCATATCAAACTTCTTCATGATTTTTTTGTACGTTTAATTTTACAAAAAGACACTGCCATGAGACTCATCGTGAAAGCTAGGGAAAGATATCGGTATTGAAAACACTGTCAAAGTTGGCCTTGCATGGAGAAGTTCTGTAGTGCGTGGTATCTGACAAATGTAATCCAATGGATATTGAGATTTTAACCAGGAAAATATTTGATTTCGGTTACGTGATCATTGTTGTGAAGGTATTGAATTTAAAATAATATTTATACATCTTTCATTATTATGGCTTTTCGTCGAAAATGATCGTTAGTCCAAAAAGACTTTGATTGATGCATTTGTCATAATGACAGATACTGGAGGCTCTATTTTGTTCAACCACATCAAGTGAGCCAAAAGGTTTTTTAAAATCAAAATTCGGAGAATTTAACAAAAATGGGGAAGCTGCAATCTTAATCTTGATCAATGGATGAGAGACGATTCTAAAAAGATCAAACTGATATCAATTCACGACTTTTTTAGTACTCACCTGGAATGAAATCATTTTCATCGTAGATACTATCAAAACCAAAATACAACTTTCTGTCAACGTCTGCCATTTTCAGAACCGGATCAATTTTTTCAAATGCTCTAACATCTCTCAAGGAAATTTCACCAATCCTACTTCCACCAAGAGAGGTATCAAATACTCTGGAACTCTTCACGAAGTCCAACTTTTGTGAGTCTACACCAGGAGTTGCACCTTCGTAGCTGACCACCGCTCTACCAACTATTTCCTCATCATCACAAACGGAACTAACTCGCAGGAAGTAGGCGCCCAGTTTCTGGTTTGTTTTTAAAACAAAGTCTAATCTCTCTCCCTTGGCCAACCTCACCGATGATGCTTCGTAAGATTTGATGGGATTGCCATCGAGTGAAATGACCTTCATCAAATGGTTGTCTATCGCCAGAGTCATTGGACAGCCTGTGTCACCTCCAACATAAGCTACGCGAAATCGGTACCTATTCCCTTTGCTCACTGAAAAAACTGTTGGAACCGAACCACTCGACCCTTTACCGTTCACTAAAATACTCCTCGCCTTCTTGCTATTGTGGTTCCAACTACTAGAAAAATCTGGAGACCACTCCGATAGCAAAATCAGATGGTCTTTGAGATCAGCGTCATACTGCTTCCTATAGGGTTCTGATTTATCAGGTTGTCTCACGACAATGGCACCAAATAAACCATTTGATCGGTCCGAATCGGAGTGAGCATGGTAGAAATGTGTTCCTGGAGATGATGCTCTGAATTTGTACTGAAACGTCGTATAGCTAGGAATAGGGCATTGCGTGACCATTGGCACGCCGTCCATAAACGGTGCTTCGTTGTTGGGTTGTCCTCTCCAGTGAATACTAAGACTGTGCCCTGGGATTTTGTTGACAACATTGATGATGAGGATATCATTATGGCATACATGTATTGATGGTCCTGGGATTTGGCGGTTGGCAGTTATTATTCCTCTGGGAGGATCTTTGGAGCTTGAGCAGGACGATTGGAGGCATTTTGTAGAATTATTTGGGCAGTCTTCACATATTCTGGAAAAAAGACAAATCTTCAAGTCAGTGTTCAATCAGTAAACATAAATAACGAAAGTATTGGCCATCGGCATGTTCAGTGAATTTACACGACTCAGTATACTCACACATTACTTTGTATCATCTCTATGTTCATTCTAACTCGGCATATCATTGGCCAGTCCAGATCATGGCAAGGTCTATCACAGCTTTTGAAGTTTTGATCTGAAACAAATCATGAGACTTATAAAAAGTTTTTTAATCATTTCGTGTACAGTGTTTGGCTAGTCATTATCTTTAAAAAAAATTCAACTGATAATTGGATAACTGAAAGTTAATTTGTTCATAGAATGTAACTTTAAAAATTACAAGAAATATTACAATACGCATCTCAGATATGTGAAAAAGTCAGCAAGTGCTTCATATGTAACTGAAGCTGAATGAATCTAAGGCTTGTTTGAAAGTGGTTGACAATGTTTCACTTTGAGTAAGGTTATTCTGGACTTTCATTGTCTAAAAAAGAACAAAGAAAAATTCAATTATTTGCAATTTTTATTAACGACGTTTCAACTGTTAAAAACTACAGTCGTTATCAACTGTATAAATGCGACAATCTCAAGGATACTTGTTCTATGTGCTATGGCTAATTTTGTTTCATTGGCCTAGGGGTAATTTGCCGGTGTTCAGGTAAGCTTGTTAATTACAGTGCCAGGCCCCTCCGGTACGGCATTGTTAATTCTTATCGCAATTTCAATTGACCCATGCCACTAATTAAGGGTTTCCACACATTACGGATTTCTATGCTAGCTTGACTGAAGACTTTGTTGTTCATAATATATGCACTCTCTTTAAACTTCCTTCTATACCAGCCCTCTTCTTTATGGATAAATTCGGCTTCAATCCATTTTATATTGTGTTGGGTCGTCCAGACATGATCCGCTATCCCTGACTTTGATGTTTCTCTTCGTTGAGTGTTTCTCTTGCGAGTCTAACGCTAAGCGGTCTCTTAGTTTCTCCATGATAAGCTTCACCGCATTCATAAGAGATGCGGTAGATGCAGTTTTTGGAGTCAATGTCAGCGTTACGTGGTCTCGTCTTTGTGACATGGCTGCGAATAGTGTTACCTGACTGAAACATGTCCGTATTTTGTATTTCGATCCAATTCGCCTTATTCTTTCCGATATACCTCTAACATACGGAACGCACAGGGTGGCTTATGTCGGCTCATCTGATTTCTTGTTCTTATCCTCCCTGCGGTCTAGAACCTCTTCTATATCTTCTTTTGGGTACCCATTTCGTCGATATCAAGAAAGATCTGCTGACATTGACTACAAAAACTGCATCTACCGCATCCCTTGTGAATGCGATGAAGCTTATCTTGGAGAAACTAAGAGATCGCTTAGCATTAGACTCGCTGAACACAAGAGAAGGAGAAACATCAACGTCGAGGATAGCGGATCCAACACAATATAAAATAGACTGAAGCCGAAGTCATCCATAAAGAAGAGGGCTGGTATAGAAGGAAGTTTAAAGAGAGTGCATATATTATGAACAACAAAGTCTTCAGTCAAGCTAGCATAGAAATCCGTAATGTGTGAAAACCCTTAAGTAGTGGCATGGATCAATTGAAATTGCGATAAGAATTAACAATGCTGTACCGGAGGGGCCCGGCACTGTAATTAATGAGCTTACCTGAACACCGGCAAATTACCCCTAGGCTAATGACACAAAATTAGCCATAGCATATATAACAAGTATCCTTGAGATTGTCGCATTTATACACTTGAAAACGATTGTAGATTTTAACAGTTGAAATGTCGTGAATAAAAATTGCAGAGAATTGAATTTTTCTTTGTTCTATTTTAGACAATGAAAGTCCAGAATAACCTTACTCAGAATCTAAGGCTGGCTGGAACATTGTAAATTATTACAGGAATAAAACCAAACAAAAATGTTTCTCGGACAATTTGACTGAAAATTATTTCAATGGTTTTTTTTTCAACTAAAGCGCCAGTATTGTAAAACCCTTGCCAAATCTGCCTATATCTGAATTGATACACTTTAGAAAATGTCCTTCTCCTAGATCATCATTCCTTTTAACTCCTGTTACTTGCGATGAAATAGAAGAATTTTTTAAATCATTGAAAAACTCAGCTACTTCTGATATAAATGAATTAAATAGTGAAATCGTGAAAGAAACCCAGGATATAATTCTTTTCCCATCAACAAATTTGATCAATTTAATCTTTCATGCAGGTAAATTTCAAGACATCATCAAATATGCAAAAGTGATACCCCTACACATGACAAAGACATATTCGATATCTACAGACCGATGTCTATCATAAGTATTTTATTTAAAATTATCGAAGCATTGGTCAAGAAAAGACTCACCAAATACTATGAAAACAACAACTTTTTGTTGCATGTATGGTTTTAGCAAGAATTGCTCCACCACAGATGATACCAAGAGCGCATAGTTGAGGTCTTGATAACAGAAAAGTTGTGGGGGTCAGTCACATTATTGGACTTGTCAAAGGCCTTCGACTGTGACAACATTCTACCCGAAAATCTTGCATACTATGGTTTTAGAGGCACTGCTTAAAATCTGATTGAAAATTACTTGAACAATCATTTCCAGAAAGTTTTTAGGCCCGGTTAACCTGGGTGTACCACAGGGATCGGTTCTCGGTCCGCTTTTGTTTGTCATTTATGTTAATGATTTTCAAAACTTTGTGAAACCATGTAACAGTGTATTATTTGCCGTTGATACGTCACTGATATACTCCTCTTACAATTATAGCAATCTCTTGTTGAGTAGTCTGTGGAAATACAGGAAAAAGCTGACCATTGGTTCAATGTCAACAAAATTTATAACGAATAATCACAAAACATGATTGTTTCTACTGCTTTGCCATTACCTGAACATCAATGCGTCAAATTATTAGATTCTACTTTAGATAATGGGTTGAATCGGTCAAACCACAATTTAGGTTTGAAAAGTAAAATAACGAGTACCTTACTTTTTCTTCGGAAATCATGCAAATTACAAATTTCACTACATTGAAAATAGTTTTTTGCTCACATATTTCTCAAGGAATATTACTCTGGGAAAATTCTAATGAAGCTCATTGTAATTTTATATCACAGAAAAATTCATTGAGAATTCTTGTTGGAATTGGTTCCATGTTAATACAGCGTTAAATAAAAGTGTCCCTAGTATTTGTTACTAAGAACCCCAACTATTTTGGTTAATAGCGTTTAGACTGGCGTTTCGCTACAAGGTTCGTAACAATATGAGTACAATAATTTTTCCACGGATGCATTCCTCCAAGGCGGGGGTGACAGATATTAATGGCATTTATTATGACTGAAATGCTGATGCAAGACCTACTCTGACAATAAACCCAGACTACCAGAGATATATCTGTATTTCTTTACTCCAGTTCTACTAACTTATTTATTCCAAGACATGTCCCAAACAAACACAATCTCGGCTCACTTTGTATCAGGTGCCGTTCATTTTAACGAACTTTCACTCGTCGAACTCGATGCGATTTATAGGAGCCAGGAAAACGATACTTTCGTCTGAAGAGAAATTGTAAACTGTTGAATAACAGCGTTTGTCAGCGGAGCGAATAAAGGAAAATAATAATATAATGGAGATACCCAAAACTTTGTGATGTATTTATTCTATTGATTTTTTTATCATTAGGAATATTGAATAAATAACTCTCTATTGTGTGTAATAAGGTAACCTATAACTAATCACCTAAATAGAAAAAAAATCGATGAAAGGTGTCAATACTAACTCAATAATCTCAAGTTATAAATAATTCATACGGAAAACTTATTTGCGGTATGTGAACTATTCTAATAATTTAGGGCAAACATTCTATAGACGTATAGCATCAGTCAGAGACCTCACTCCTCACTAGGCCTTTTAATATTTTTTTACTGTCAGTAACTCAATTTTCAATTCGATTTAGTTTTTAGAATTTCTAATTAAAAGTGTAGGTATTTATTAATAAGTTAAAAGGTATGTTTCATTACAGTAACACATAACGACAATATTAGTAGCTTTGACATTTTTTGATTTTCAGAATCGAATGGGAAGGCTGGTGACTGAAATTTCACTACAATTTATTTTTCTGGATTCATTTATACAGTGCGGCTTTTTTTAGTCCCCCCCCCCTGTTAACTTTTGAACGGTTCGACGTACAAACATGAATAAAAACTGTTTGGAGGGTTTCACCGCTACTACTTTTTGAAACAAAAAATATGGTGATTGTTCGACAGGGGGCGCGGGGGGCACATCAATTCAAAATTTTTAAATGGCATGGGGGGTCGAGTGTCACATCTTTGAAAAGAGAATTCAATTCTCTTTACAACCATGTAATTTTTTTTAAATTTCGTTGATATTTTTTTTGCAATTCAAATTCGATATTTCAAATATAAATGCGGATCTGAAAACTGGTCATACCTTGATAAATTTGAACGGTTTGTTGTGGAATAATGAAACCAAAAACATTGCGAAGGGTATTACCGATACTACTTTTTGAGAGAAGAAACATTGAAATTATTCGACAGATGGCGCTGAGAGCACATCAACTAGAAAATGTCGATAGGCATAAAAATCGAAATTGGGAAAAAATTCCTCAACTAAATTCAAAAATATTTAGATGGTTGTAAAGAGAATTGAACCGTTCAAGAGTTAACAGGGGGAGGACTAAAAAAAGCCGCACTGTATATGCGTTGTGTGTGTATTTTAATGCATATTTAGAGCGATAATATTTTTTCGTGTCCTCGCCTATTATTAGTTGGTTACTGCTATTATGATTTGGGAATCTTTCTGTCGGTTACAGAAAAATAGAGAACTAGGAAATACGCGTCAATTTCATCGCTTCAAGTTCCGACTTATTTGTTGTTACTTAATTTATTATCAATACTTTTGTTTTGGTTTGGTATTGCTTCGAATGATTTACATTTCAAATATTTCCCAAAATTGGATATATCTTACTAGGGGTGTATTTTAGATATAGGGTATTCTTCATGAATTTTATATATTTTTTCGTAGTATCCAAAAATAATAGAATTTGAGAAAATTCAGAGAAAATCTGTTTTCCCGATGTTATGTTTTAGGTGGAAATTTAGACCACCCTGTAAATTATTTTTGAAAATTTTACGGACAAGCTCATGACTGGATGCCTCAAGTATGATTCTGTAAAATTTTACATTTCCAACTATTACTGTCTATGAGTTATGATTTTTTCGTAGTAGTCATATATTCAGAAAAAAATTAATATCTCGAAAACTAACAAATTTGGGGATAGGCATTGTTACACCATACGGGCTTAGACTCTGCTGGGAAATTAAAAAATGTAATGAAATACAGGGTGTTTCAATCGAAAAAAGGAAGTTTATTGAAAGTTGTGAAGTTGATAAGATTTGTTTGAATGTTTTAGACAATGTAGTAAATTGATTACTATATTTCGGACGTCCATCACCTTAATGGTTGAAAGATTTCTACCTCTTTCAAGTTTTTCACAACGTTTCAATTGTTTGAATCCGCAATCGTCTTCTGGTGAATAATGACAAAATCAGATGCTACGCGACCTTTTATAGGTCTATAATTAAAGTGTAATTACGGTGTAATTATGTGCGGTCTTGTGGCGCGCGTAATTTCGCGCTTTTTCTCCCTCCAAAACGGTCCATGAGCGGTTTCCATACGTTTTTAATTTCCACGCTTGGTTGACTGAAGGCACTATTGGCTTCTATATAGGTGGTTTCCATAAATTTTCGTTTGAACCAATGTTCCTCTCTATGAAGAACACTAGCTTCGTCCCAAAGAATTCGGTGGTGTTTTGTCCAGGCGTGGTCAGCAATTCCCGATTTTGATGTTTCCCCTCGTTGAGTCCACTTTTTGTTTTCGGCTATTCTTACTGATAATGGCCTCTTGGTCTCTCCGATATAGGAATCTCCACATTCACATGGGACTTTGTAAATACAGTTTTTGCTGGATTCTGTTGTGTTCTCTGGTTTCGTCTTGGTGAGGAAGCTTCGTAAGGTACTGCCGGATTGAAAGCAACTCTTGATGTTGTATTTATTTCCGATCCTTCTGATCTTCTCGGAAATACCCCTGATACAGGGAAGAGTGAGAACGGGGTTTTGTGGTCTTTCTTCGGTTGTCTTGGTCTTTTCGAGTTGTTTCCGAACTTCTCCTATGAGTTTCTCGGAGTATCCGTTTCGTCGTAGGTCCTTTTTGATGTGGTTAATTTCCGCCACTTGAAAGAGATAGAAATCTTTCAACCATTAAGATGATGGACGTCCGAAATATAAGTAATTTTAAAATGATTTAATAGAGAGTACTTGCCATAGTCAAAGTTTGGTGTTGTCATGATAGCAGACTGGTGAATAATTTCGTTTTAATATTAAACAACCAATGAGAATGAGAACTACAAAATCGAAAACACATCATATTCAATAGCCAATCAAGAGCCGAACTACAAAATCGAAAACATGATGTTTTCAATCATCAATCCTAAAATGTCTACCAATCGACAACAAGTATTTTAGCATGAGTGGAATAATCGGCCTGAGAAAATATTTAGCTCAAGAAAGCTGCTCGTGTTGTAATAAAGCAAATTAATGACATTTATCTGAAATTCTCTGAAATTTATCTGAAGGCTCGAGGGCTCTTCTCTTTAGGCCTTTCGTAATGGGAGCCGCAAAAAGGCCCAAATTCCTGATTGGCAACAGCCGCATATTTTCGAATGCTGTAAAATAACATTTAGAAGCGCGAATGCGGGGTCGCATTTCAAACGTATTTTATCGTGTCTCTTGATGCGAGGCTATCAACTGCCTTACACTTCTTGAATCATAGTATATTATGTAATCCCACTAAAAGAGAATAAGTTTTTCTTCCAAAATAATTGTATTTATTTTGAGACAGAAATCAAGTAGTGGCAGAATATGTCGTTGACTTATCAGTCGCGAAATAAAAGAAGTAGAGGACAATTTGAATGCCAACTTCAAAAGAAAATTATGAAATGTACGCTAAAAAGGTATGACTTCTCTGTCCTATTATGGTTCTGGATGATACCATTTCAAGAGCGTTATTCGTTTTTAGACGGCTTTGGTAGACATGGCTGATGAGAGGTAGATTAAATCTGCTTTTGAATTGCCTTATTTTGAATTTTATGGTAATAATGCTGACGTAAATCTAGCAGCCGTATGCATAGTCAATTCCAGCGACTCGCCAGAGTTTCGCCAATCGCTACACAATAACTATAATGCACAGTCGAGCTCCAAAAAAGTGGTACATCGCTAGCTTTTCGCCAAAATGTGACTTATCGCGTAGTTGTCACTTTTTTGGGTCTCGACTGTGCATTATAATCCTTGTGTAGCGAACGGCGAAACTCTGGCGAGTCGCTGGCGATTGACTAGGCATACGGCTGTAGGACTTCCGTTTCTGTAAATATTAGGTCGGATGAGTATCTGATTGGTTTGGATGATATAATTTTCAAAAGCTGTTTTGAATAATTTAGAGGCTTTGCAAATATGCATCTGTTGCTGCCTCCCAAGCTAGAATACCGTAGGTGCGTCTTGTTTCAACCACTGCTTGATAACAAATTTTAAGATATTTGAGTTTTGCAGACTTCTACAAGATGTTTATCCAACCGAAGATGACAATGAACTATTATGCCCAGATATATTGAGTTATTGGCTCTTTGTAACTTTTGTTTTTTTCATAATTTATCGAAAGTACTTTTGGTCCAAAACATTAGATTTCCCATAACTTTTTCTTCTTTTTCTTTCAACCCTTCCCAAGTTTCACCCTCGTACATAACGATAGTCTCATCTGCGAAATTGGAAACCGTACTGGAGCTATCGAAGGTAAGTATAGAGTTTATATAAATTATAGAAAGTGTTAGACTCAGTACGGTTCCTTGTGGTACTCCACATCGTATTTTCAAACGATTTATCAGTGTTTCATTAGTTTTCACACACTGTTTTATGTTGAGAAAGTAGGTTTTCAACAATTCGAGGGCATTTCCTATAAATCCCAGATTTTGCAATACCTCAAACAACTGTGTATGATTGAGAGTGTCGAAGGCTTTTGCAAGATCTAAAAATCACATAGAAATGGCTGGCCTCTGTCCAAATATTCACAGATTTTTACCCGAATATTTTATCATTCTATTTTTTGTAGATTTTTTATATAATATTCGTTGAAGATATCAGAGGTTTCTTCTTTATCAACTGTGAGTTGGTCATTTTCTTTCACGATTTGTGTGACTCCTTTATTATTTTGCTTTTCATTCATTGTTTTTACTATTATTATTGTTATTGCTTTCAATTTCTCCTCTTCAATAACTTTTTTCCTGATTTTAATAAATGTATTTCTGTAATTCAAATGTTCTTCTTTCAATACCGTGTCAGACAAGTTATTTTTGTACTTCCTAATAATCAGACACTATTTTAAAAGGCGTAATCCGCTTAACATATTTGTGCTTGACTTTTTTGTGTTTTGTATTTTCCTCAATTTTTTCCTTCAACACGTCGAGAAAGAACACTGTTGCGTGTTGCATCATCTATATTATCGATTGACTAAAACTGGTACCAGTTGAAATCTTGTAAATCTCTTTTCAAACCTGGATAATTAATTCTCTATTTTATTTGTTTACAGCTGTATTGTTTGTTGAAAGTCGTTATTTATTTATATTTTCGCCATAATGGTGTCATGATTAGTTATGTGTTGCCATCACGTATGAATTGATATTAGTGTTCTCTCAATTTGCTTTAATAAAACAATAATATGAGCAGGTTCCGCTTTTTTGGTCTTGTGACGTTATTGATGTTATACGATATAAAACCCAGCTCATATAGTTTGTTCAAATATTCAGCTTTACCGTTTGATCTTCTTCCAAAATATTTATATTTATATCACCTTCGAAAATATAGCAACCGTAATTCTTAGATAATGTATTGGAAAGTAGTTCCAATAATTCTACAAGATCAATCTCATTATTTACGGGCAACAAGGGCCTTAATTGCATACAGCCTATTGTTCAAGTTCATATCACGCACAAGCTTGTAAGCTGCAGTGATTTCTCATGTTTATTTTTCATCAACGTTATATTTGTGCACAGTATTTGTAATTTTTTGAAATAAACATTATTATTATTATTATAGTACTTCAAAATAAAATCATCAGTCACTAATTACTAAGAAAACTTTTGGGTCAGCAAGTGCAAAACAAGTAGTAAAAGTAGTAAAAAATTTATTTGGAACAGGTAATTTTCGAAAATTAGATAAAAAATAAGAGAGGGCAATTGATAATAAGAGTTCTTGACAGGTAAAATGAAAAATCAGGTGAACAATTAGATTTGATAATTTGATTCAATCATTCAGAAAAGTAGTATAAATAGGAGTAACGTAGAATACGTGGATTAGTAAGATTTTAGCTCCTGGAGATGCTAACTATGTTGACAAAACGCGCGTGGAGTATGATTTTGACGTAGCTTTAGTGTTTGGGTACTTTCTATTTCTTGAATTCCCCAATATTTGTTTTTCTAGGCGGCTGATATATAGATAAAATTGCTTTGTATCTATTAATGGTTTTGTTTTTAATAGTCCTCTAATATATACTTCAACACAAATATCTAATAGGAAAAAACTACTTCCCTGACTGATATCGCAATAAATATTGAGTTTCATCAAAGCAATATTGCTCATTATCGATTCAGGATTGTTGAAAAAATGTTTATGCTTTAGTGTAACTATTGTATTTTTGCTGTTTGAGTATTCATTTTACGTGTCTATATTGAGGGCGTTGAAATCGATTTGAAAAAAATTGTTAGACGATATAAAAGTTAACTTACTTGGCACAGGAGTTAAATATAAAATAGTAACCACAGCTGCAACCATTCCCAAGACAATTGATGCCCGAATGAGCATCAAATTGGTACCACCCATCTTTGATTTTATCAGGTTATTAACTTTCTCACTATAATCTATTTTTCCACTAAAATTCATCCGAAATCACTATGTACACATTTTTCTAAAGGATTTCACGAAATTGTTCGACTATAAAAATACTAAATAATTCCAGATCACTTGTTCCTCTTATTCGTGTTACCAGAACGTACGCACAGGTAGTAATTTTTATCACAGCATCCACTTATCTGAATTGTTATTGTTTAATTCGCTCGTCTTACTGACCTTATTGAAGAACAGAGAAACTAGTGTAGAATTGATGTTTCCCCTCTTCTCGTTATGAGTCGAAGTAGAGAGTGATGGACAACGCTCAAGAGTACGTCCGCACTAACACCTACCAGGTGAAAGTTCCACAAATGAAAGTAATGGGTTAAGATACTGAATGTACTGTATTGTGCAACGGCGTAAAATTCAAATTTTTGATAGATTTGCAGTGAATTATTTGTCAAGAAAAATCTTTGTTATTCCCAATTAGATTCTAATACGACTATAACATAATATTCAACGAACGAGAAATGTGGCCATTATTCGTTAGAATTAAGTTTGTTGTAGATCATTCTAGGGAGTTATGGCAATTTCTCGCGAACAGAATACTATACTTTTTCTATGACTCACATCAGGAAAAGTTGTGAATATTAATAATGAAATTGGAAGAATATTCCATATCTAAAGTCCCATTTCCCAAGTTTTCTGCCCAATAAATGTTTGTGAAATGTTTAATTGAATTCAAGATTTTTTACTCATTCTATTTTTCATCGAATCATCTTTGCATCCTTTCGCCACATATGTTGACTTCCACCCTCCATGCCTTTTCAAATAAATCCAATGCAGTCACTAGCAGATGATCTACACCAGGTTTGCCTGGTATATAGAGTCTCTCACGACAAGCGTTCGTTAGGAGTATACGGAGAACCATTCAAAATAACTTGAAGCAAACGAAGTTTTTTGTTATATATATATATATCACACTTTATCAGCAATTTTGCTCTTACAAACAAACAAACAGTACTTACATACTAACATATTACAAGGAATATTATTATTAAAATTATTTTCATATCCCAGGTAGCACATCAAATCGGCTGAATCTTGGTTCCATATTGGGACAATATAGATATATTGTAAATGAAAATCAATATTGGTTCAATATGGGTGAATATTCAAAAAACACTATTATATTAATAATATTGGTGGAATATTGGTTGAACTAGTTTTGAATGTAGATTATCACACGAAATATTGGGTCAATATTGGTTGAATAATTTCTAACAATATCGATAATATAATATTGGTTATATATTGTTGTCCACATCTAGGATAAATATTGCTATCCAAATATTCCAGTCATATCGATTATAGGGGAAAAACTATATTGAATTTCCAAGTTTGTTAGAATATTGGTTGAATATCATTTCTACTTTATTTGACGAATTGTAATAACTCATATTGAGTCAATATTGGTTGAATAATATTTACCAATATCGATAAAACAATATTGTCTTCACATCGTTTTTAACATCTTGAATAAATATCGCAATCCCAATATTCCCCTAATATCGATTCTAGGAATAAAAACTATATTGTATCTCCAAGTGTGATTACACATTGGTTGAATATCATTTCGCCAATATTCAACAAATCTTATGAATATCTTATAATATTTATCGATATCGTTAAAACAATGTTGTCTTCATATTGTTTTCTACATCTAGCCTGAGATGAAATCTGAATATTAGCTGAATATTCAATGAAACATATTGAAATTATATCATGATCAAACCTGGATAAAAATCCGCTAGGTGGTTCTATATATAGAACGTCTTCTAAAACCTACGAAAGTATATTAAATACTTCCCATAACTTGTTTTCAAGACAGCTCACTCAGTGGTTATGGCGATCAAAAAGCAGACTCTGGTGTCACCTTCATCAACTAAAAGATATTTAATAATTTACGAAGGTATATTGACATTGTTTTTTGTTTGTTTTACATCCACCAATATATTCAAATGAGGCCATTATTGCTTCAAGAATATTTCACCAAAACTATTTCTAAAATAATATTCGACCAATATCGCAAAATGTTCACATTTTACTTCTCGACTTTTGAATATTGTGCCAATATTGTCAGAATATTGTATCAGCGATATTGTACCAATATCGCCGAACATTTTGAGGCCAATATTAGTTCAAGAATATTTCGCCAATATTATTCAAGTAATATTGGACCGATATCGCTGAATGTTCACATTTTTTTTTTCGCCAATATTGCATTTCAAATATTTCGCCAATATGTTCACAATATTGTACCAATATTTTACCAATATAGGTGTGCTACTTGGGATACATATTATCGTTCAATATTTTTTTTTCACATACATGGAACAGTCTTTTTTTAAATTATTTAATGACGTCTCTCTCAAGGTATTTGGTAAACTATTGAAAAGTATTAATCCTTTATTGGATAGGTTATCACATTTTGAATTGATGTAGAAGTTATTTGCCGATCTACTTCTTGTATCATGTGAATGGACTTCATTGATATGTCAGTTTTTTGGTTAGATATGTGAGTAGGTGCCATTTTATGATTCAATTTGTTTATAAAAATGAACATACTGTATGCAATTCTCTGTTTTATACTCATCAGCGATAATGTATTGAGCATGAAGTGAATAGGTGTTCTTCTGTTGCACATTAGAATGGCTCGCATAGCACGATTTTGAACTTTTTGCAATATACTGACTCGTTCATTTGTCATGAAAAATGGCAGGGTTCCACAGTAATCAATGAGAGGAGCAATGATTGATTTATACCATTCGATATAAAAAATGGATTTTTATGGTGATTTTCCGTTTCACAAAATCACAATGTTGAGACATGTCTAAAGTACCGTCTAGAATCACTCCTAAGAACTTGAAATTATTTACTTCATCTATCTTGTTTCCATCTATTTTTATATTGAAAGTGATTTTTTGTTCTTTGAAGTATTTTAAATTATGGCGACTTGACATTACCATAAATTTAGTTTTATCCATATTCAGCATTAATCCATTATTTTTCAGCCAACCGAATATACTCTGTAAATCTTTGTTAAGAAAATACTTAATATCCTTCGGTTCACCTGAATAATACAGCATTGTGTCATCTGCGAATAATAGACCGGCCGGTAACGACACATTTCTTGAAACGTTTTTTTAACGTATGCTTTTTTAAAATTATGATTATTATAGATTTATAGATGTTCTCACCAAATATCTAAGACTGCTCGCATGCAGCGGCGGCACCAACCAATTTTGAATTTGCAGAAAAAATTCATATCTCTGAACGATTTTTTAATGTATGCAAAGTGGTTTTTCCGACAGTTTGAACTGAAATCCAACGAAAATTAAAAAACATACTCTTCTCTCGTGTAGAAGGCCCCAAAATTATCAACTGAAGATGTAAAAAAAGGTGGTATCTCAAAACGATTTTTTAACGTATGCTTTTTCACAGGAAGACTTTTAGTATTATATGCATCACGAATTTCAAAAAGCATACAATCGCGGCGTGCACATGCGTTGCAATTGTTTTGTCAATATGCAAATTTTTTGTAATAACTCGAAACAATTATTTAGTGTATGCAATTGAACTATGTGAAAGATATTGTGTAAATGGGCCCCCAAAACAATAAGCATACATTGCGGAAATGGTTGCATACGCTGAGAAAATAATTTATGCAATTTGAACAATTATTTAACGTATGCTTTTTGAAATTGTGATTAATGACGTGATAATAATGAAGAATATTCATTTGCATACAATTCTGGTATGTACATCAATGAAAAGAATAGTAATAATATTGCAAAAAAATTCCAGTGATGTTAAACAATTTTTTAATGTATGCTTTTTCATAGGCTAATTTTTTATGTAATATGGATCACGAAAATTAAAAAGTATACTCTTCTCTCGTGGGCCCTGAAATTATCAACTGAACATGTAAAAAAAAGGTAGTATCTCAAAATGATTTTTTAACGTGTGCTTTTTTACAGGCTGACTATTAGTGTTATATGGATCCCGAAAATTAAAAAGCATACTCTTCTTCCATGTAGAAAGCTCCTAAATTAACAACTGAATATGTAAAAACAAGGTAGTATCTAAGAACGATTATTTAACGTATGCTTTTTCACAGGCTGATTTTTGGTGTTATATGGATCACGGAAATTAAAAAGCATACTTTTCCCTTGTGTAGAAAGCCCTGAAGTTATACCGTGTGACACAGATTCATGGTACACCCCCTTTTTCTCCATTGTTTCTCTGGCCATATATCTGAAATTTACAAAATTGAATATGCTCAGTAGACGTCATTTTTGGCATATTTGTAAAACAAATTCAATTTTCGGTTTTTGAATAGGATACCCTGTTTATTATTACTTGATCGGTTAGGAATGATCATGAGGAATCCACCTATACCAGGTTTGATGGTGTTATCTCTAATGACTACGTTGATATTGCCAATTATTTCATCCATCAGCTCAATGAGTGGGAGAGAGAGTGGGATAGACCCGTCATAAAAAGTTTCTCTCTCCTACTCATTGAGTTCATGGATAAAATAAACAAACAAATAAAACAACAAATAAAAATAACCAAGCCAAAGCCAATAGTCCAAGATCCCAGGGCCGCCAGACGTTACTTATTTTTAAACGAACGAAATGTGTACGATTGAGTAGTGTTATTATATACTATGTTCACATGCCTACCTGCTAGCTTGATCAGATGATCATTCTTCAGATATTAGGGAATCAAGGCCAGATATATTTCTGTAACTCCTGGTGGGTTAGTGGAAAGAGTCAGTAGCAACCACCTCAAGCTCCGAGTTCAAATCTCGTCTCTAACATTTTTTTCTTGAAAAAATTGTCTGACTGATTGACTATAACTTTACTTTAGTTGTCTTAATAACATATTTAAAAATCAGACATTTAAAAATAAGTTAAGTTCATGGGCCGTGGTGGCCTTGCTGGTGAAGCGTTTGCCTTTGGAGCGAACGCACGGTCTCGTGCATGGCATCACACGTTGAAAGGTAAGGGCTGCGTCTTTCCTAGCTCACACAATTCTCTCGGAGATTTCTGAGGGTTGCGCGTAGGGGTACAATCGGTTGATAGAAATAACAATTTTAAAAAAATTTTTTAACAACTACAATTTATTTTATGGGGAGCTTTAAAGTGTCTGACGAAAGATCGGTTCTACAAAATATACATTAAATGCAGCCACACAAATTTAAGTTGAGTAACGTTTATTTTTAGTTACCCTTCTCACCTAGTACCTGCCCAGGTGTCACAGAGCGAACTTTATAAGCACGCAGGTATTAAAAGTACATGAGGCACCACTCGTTTTGAGATACCACCTTTTTTTACATGTTCAGTAGATAATTTCGGGGCCTTCTACATGAGAGAAGAGTATGCTTTTAAATTTTCGGGATCTATATAACACTAAGAGTCAGCCTGTAAAAAAGCATACGTTAAAAAATCATTTTGAGATACTACCTTGTTTTTACATGTTCTTTTGTTAATTTCGGGGCCTTCTACATGAGAGAAGAGTATGCTTTTCAATATATGTGATCCATATGACAACAAAAATCAGCCTGTGAAAAAGCATACGATAAAAAATAATTTTTAGATACTACCTTTTTTTACATGTTCAGTAGATAATTTCGGGGCCTTCTACATGAGAGAAGAGTATGCTTTTTAATTTTCGGGATCCATATAACACTAAGAGTCAGTCTGTAAAAAAGCATACGTTAAAAAATCATTTTGAGATATTACCTTTTTTTTACATTTTCAGTTGTTAATTTCGAGGCCTTCTACACGAGAGCAGAGTATGCTTTCAATTTTCTATATAACACCAAAAATCAGCCTGTGAAAAAGCATACGTTAAATTATTGTTCAAAGATAACCGAAATTTTTGCAACTTTTGAATTGTCTTTTGAATAGTTCTACACGCCAGAACAGTATGCAAATGAATATACTGTCAATGGGCCATATGAAGTTTAAATTCAACCCGGTTTTAAGTGTTAAAAAATCGTTCCGAGTTATTACAAAAAATTTGCATATTGACAAAACAAGTGCAACGCATGTGCACGCCGCGATTGTATGCTTTTTGAAATTCGTGATCCATATAACACCAAAAGTCTTCCTGTGAAAAAGCATACGTTGAAAAATCGTTTTGAGATACCACCTTTTTTTTACATCTTCAGTTGATAATTTCGGGGCCTTCTACACGAGAGAAGAGTATGCTTTTTAATTTTCGTGGGTTTTTCAGTTCAAACTGTCGGAAAAACCACTTTGCATATATTAAAAAATCGTTCAGAGATATCAATTTTTTGCAAATTCAAAATTGGTTGGTGCCGCCGCTGCATGCGAGCAGTCTTAGATATTTGGTGAGAACATCTATAAATCTATAATAATCATAATTTTAAAAAAGCATACGTTAAAAAAACGTTTCAAGAAATGTGTCGTTACCGGCCGGCCTATAACTTTACCTGACAATGTTTGATATGATGAATAATATCATTGATAAATAATATAAAAAGAATTGGACCATGTACTGAACCCTGAGGTTCTCCAAATTCAGTTTCTAATTCAGCTGAAAATCTGTTGTTATATTTAACAATTTGTTGTCTTTCCTTCAGATATGACACGAAACATAATGAGTTCAAATCACAACAGTGTTAAACTTCACAAAGATCAAAAGTTATGTTGTCTCTGAAATTGTCTTCATTAGTCCCACGCCATAGAATGGTGGTATCATCTGTAAAAATTGCGAACCTTCCCTTGATGTCAACGGTTACCATATCATTCATATAAACCAGAAAAAGAATAGGACCCAGAATCAAACCTTGTGGTACACCAGCTGTATTATTCTCACTCGCTGATTTCTGCCTGTCAGATAACTGTGAATCCAGCTATAAGATAGCCCCTAATGATTGAACTAACAGTGTTTCATGGTCACGTAGTTCAACGCTTTGGAAAAGTCCCAAAATACCGCCCCAACAGCTTCGCTGTTATTCGAACCAACATAAACATCTTCTAGAAAAGATAAAATTGCATCGTCTGTTGCTTTGGAATCTATTTTGAGATCTATTATGACATACATTAGGTTTACTTGAGAAGTTCAATATTCTCTTTTCAACAAGCTTTTCAAATATTTAAGAGATTGTTGGAAGCAATGATATAGACCGGAAAATCAACTGGAAATTTCACCACCTTTATGAAGCAGAATTACTATTGCCAGTTTCAAACATGAAGGAAATCTGTCAGATTGAAATGATTTATTGATGTATTTCATCATGTGAAATAGATGAATATTTCACATGTGGAATTTGGCGTACTTGGCAAAAGACAATAATTTTCTGAGTAAAAATGGGTTATAAAAAATTCGTTCGGCCTATAATGGGAGATTCTCTAAGATATCAACTGATCTTTCATCATAATCAGATGATGTTTTGTTCTTTATTTCATTTATAGTTTGCTTCAGTTAGTATTATGTCAGTATCAAATAAGTGAAAGTTATCAGGAATATTTATATCTTTCATGAATTCTGTTAAATCGACTGTCGGTTATAATTTTGACGTTATCAACTGTGAGTACTACCGAAACCGCCCTACACTACTGGAGGTTGATATGAAGAATAATAATTATTCCTAGAACCATCTCATTTAGAATTTTTCTGTAATACGGTTAAAACTATATGAAACATCGTCCACGGAACCAGAAGTTATCCTTCTTCTTTCTCCAAGTTCCTACTCATAAGAATCCATCCTTGAGTCCTTAGACTTAACTTGGTATTATAAAGAATTCACAGATTACCATTATTGTTGCTACATTGGTATCAATAGTTCAACAGATTATACACAAAGGAAAAAGTCCAATATTCGACTGGAAAATTATGGTATGCTCCCTATACAAAACAATCGATTGTGTTGTGTTTACGTTCTAGATGTAGAGATCAATATTTTCCTAACCATATAGTTTACCTTCTTATTGTAATCTGTGAATGCATAAAAATACTCTCTATGGAAACTTTAATTTCCTAAATAATGTCTTTGTTCAAAACAAGGACTTTTTGGTCAACACAAAGCGAAAACGATGAGTACTTTGATCAGAACTCTCTAATTTTATCAAAACTCAATAGTGATAGTGATTTTATTGTCAGTGGCAGTCAGAGTGGTGTACTAAGGATTTTCAAGCCTTCCTGTGAGTTGCACGAAAATGAAGAAGTTGGTGGATATGTTGCTACAGATTTAATGATTGAAAAAATATTTGACGACCCTATTTTGCAAGTTGGAACTGGAAGATTAGTATCGTAAGTGAATCGAAGAAACACACTGTATTCCTTCAAAACTGGTTTTTAATTCTTGAATCGTATGTTTTTAGAGGTTCGCAAATTCTTCAATTGGCAATTCTCCATCAGAAATTGCTGTCAGTTTTCAACTTCAAGGTCAAAGAAGGAATAGCAGAGCATGGTAAAATTTAATCAGCATTAGTTTTTTATTCAATTTTCACTAGGGAAAAGAACATTTTACTTACTGTAAATAAAATATTTTAGGCAATCAACATTTCTTGGAAAAAGTTTACGACCATCACCTCAAGCGGTCCGCAGCAAATTTCACGGTTGGTCCATTCGGAGGAACTCAAAATAGGGATTTTATCTGTGTTCAATCGTTGGATGGCATGCTGACTTTTTTCGAACAAGAAAATATAAATTTTTCTTGCTTTCTACCGGATGTCCTCCTACCTGGGCCAATAGGTTACATAAAAAATACTGATAGTTTCGTAACTGGGACTGGAGACTGGCATATCCACTCATATAAGTAAGTGAAAACATTTTATTTGTACTGGCAGTAATTTACTTATGGAAATACGTCAAAAGGCAGGGCTGTCTTATGACCCCTTTAGAAGAATATCATATGAACCATGGATAGTGTTCTCAACTTTTCCAATTCTCCATAGGTTTCGAAGAGCAGTCTCGTCCACGATAATCACCATGTTATTCTTGGCTAGTGGTTTCGATTCATCTATCCATTTATCTAGTTTCATCAGGGAAGTATTCTTTGACTCACCTTTTCCAAAAACAATCTGTTATATGTTAGGGTTTACGCCATTCCTTCCATGAAAACTTTCCATAGAGATGTCCCAGTGTTTTGTCTCCACCGCTAAATCCTAGTAACCAGTGATTTATAGTGTCAGTGCCTCCAGATCTGTCGGATCTAAAGACACATCGGTTAGGGGTCTGCTGTTCAAAATGAACTTGATTTCGCTAAAAAAGGTGATTAACGTCTCATTTTTCAAACTTTGATCATTCAAAATCTCATTCAGATATTTCTTCACGCTCCTATTCAGTCTTTCCTATGTTCTACCAATATGTGGTGTACCAAGATTTATGAATTTCCATACGGTATCTTTCGTACAAAGAAATTCGGATATTTTCGGTTCATCCAGACTTCTTCAGTTCTTCAGCTACCCCACGGAAGTTAGTACTATTATCCGACCAAATCTCCAAGAGTTTTCCTCTTCTAGCCGTGCGAAACCTGGAGAGAAGCAGAAGTTTATCGTTTAAAGTTCTCTGAGAAAGTTTGAATAATGCAAAGATTTCACTTGATTGTCAGTTTCAGAAAGCACAGAGATTTCACTATCTTTGTTTCACCGATTATCTGCCTTTCAGCTGATATCTTCAGTTGTTAGGAGCCAAGGGCACGAAATCTTGGAGTAGGTGTGGGTTGAGAGTTGAAAGTAAACAGGTATTCACTTAAGTAGCCTCTTCGCCTCGCCTCTTCCTAATGCGTGGATGTCGCCAAATTGTCTTCAGCAGATTTCTCGTAAACCTTGTCAGGAATTTCCAAAGAAACAGTAAATGCCCAAAGTGTATCGACGGCCGAAAAGTCAGAACTTGTATTGGATTACTTTGGGAAGTTCTAGTATTCAATCAGAACTCGGTGCAAATCTCTAAGTTGTGTACAACTACTAGAGAGGTAGCCAGATATATCAGAAGCTCTTCTGATTGTCGTTAAACGAAGGTACTTGGTAAAAACACTAGTTAAATATTGACTGAAGCTTTCAGTAAGGTGAACAAAATTCAACTGTCTTTCGCTTTGCGAATATTTCCTCTATGGGAAACTGCGGAAACCAAGCCGGGGCCTCGCGGGGCGTGGCCTAGCTAAAAGTTCCGCGGAGATATACTCTCCAGCGCAGAACTGGTGGGGCACTTTAGGAACGACTTTAATTTCCTTTTTGGAATTGTCAAAAAGTTGGTCAAATATTCTTTGGCTTTTTCAGACAGAAGGTTAAATTTCTTCACGATAATATCAATCATTACGGGAGGACAACAAAATGCTGGCTGAGCTGTCCTTGGCACCGCCCCTCCCCTTCCCGTCATGCCCGAGGAGGGGCAGATACTCTGCTCCCCCACCATCTACGAGGTCACACAGCTCCTTGGGGGAACAAATTGAGTGTTAAGAAAACAGAGTTCTTTGGGAGATCGTTTAGTAACAAACACTCGTTGCCGACCGATGATGAACTTTTTACTCCCATATACACCTACTACGTGGGCTTATTATGGCAAGTACCTGTCAGAAAACAACTACTCCCCTGTCTAAGACCACGACGGGTATTGAATTAAATCTAACAGATACTTGTGCAACGATCCCCAAAGCATCAGAGGACGCAATTGCAAGTGCCCTCTGTGAACAACCTGCAGAATTATGTTTTGATTTGGACAAGATGACCACCTACAGACTAGTTTCGAGGTTGTTGCCTCTCATCAGTGCAAGGGTAGGTCAACACAGACAGCACTGAAGCCTTCTGTTCCCCGTCCAAATCAGCACACACTCCGCTGCTTGGTCAACTCTGGTTCACGAGATGAAGCGGTTTCTAGGCCGCTCCATCTAGCGAGCAGAGGGAGAACACTCCGAATCTCCGGGTTAAGAGATTTATGTGAAGAAAACAGAGTTCTTTTGGAGATCTTTTAGTAACGAACAGTCGTTGCCGACCGATGATGAACCCATCACTCCCTAATACACCTACTACGTAGGCTTATTATGGCAAGTACCTGTCAGAAAACAACTACTCCCCTAGCTAAGACCACGAGGGGAATTGAATTAAATCTAACAGATACTTGTGCAACGTTCCTCAAAGCATCAGAGGACGCAATTGCAAGTGCCCTCTGTGACCAACCAGAACCAGAATTATGTTTTACTTATTTTACTCATATTATTATATTACTTTTCAGATATAATTCTTTCTCTGAGGCTGAACGAGAGTCGAATCACGGTATCACAAAAATTAAAACTGATTGGAACTACAATCTTGGAGAAACAATTATGGATATATCTGTGATAGAAGATTTGTCCAGTAGGCAATCTTCAATAATGGTATTGGGTGAAAGAAATATATTTTGTCTGAATGAGAGAGGCAGGCTGAAATTTATGAAAAGATTGGAGTACTCGCCTGTGAGCTTTGATGCGTACCTGCTTGGTAAGAAACCGAAGGGGAAGATAACTCCTAAAATGGAATTTTGCTAGAATCGGTGTTATACATTGAGCACGTGAGGGTTGGAATAAATTCACTAAAGTCTTAACAGGGCAAGAGAAAAATCGCTGGGACACGACAATTTTAATTTTCGAACGTGCACTTTTTGACATATAATATTTTCGAATAACGTCATAATTGTGTTAGTTATAACGTCATCGATTTTTTTATTGCCCTCCCCATGTTTGAAAGTGTCGTTTCAAAAGGACATTTTTCTGCACACAATATGTATAATTTCATGGCATATTACATAATGGAATTGCAGTGAAAAAATCAATTGAATGTTAAAATGATATGACCCTGGTAGATACTTTTTTTTTGTTACGTTTATCCGTAACTACCTGATATTTTGTTTTTTTTTTCTCTTTTTTTTCTCTTCTGGCCCTGTATCTTTACAGTCACTAAATTCTTATTTAGTGACTTTATTCCCACTCTTACGTGCTCACTGTGTGAGAAACATTTTTTTTTTCAGGTGAAAATATATTTTCTTTGATAGTGTCTGAAACGAATACTCTATTAATATACCAAAATACAACTCTCAAATGGTCGGCAAAGCTCAATTTCTCTCCAATTTGTATAAGGAGGGCATTTTTCGAAAAAGTCAAAGGGGCTCTGGTCCTTCTTTCTGAAGAGGGTAGATTAGATTGTTGTTATTTGGGTACTGAGCCTAGTCCATTTGTATCTCCTCTATTGGTTTCTACTGAAATAGATTTTGATAAAGTTGAAGAGGAACTGGAAAAAATGAATTCAGTCATCAGAAGTTGCTACGGAAATGGTAAGTGAACAAAACAACAATAATTTATATGTTGTTTAACTATCGCATTGTTGATACTTTCCCAGCCATTGGAGTATGGTGAAATGTCATTTATGAGAATTAAATTAGCTTCGAATACTACATTTCCAGCAATTCATAAATTTTCGAGGTGGAATACAGATTTTATCATAATCACAAATCAGTACATTTTGGCCAATTTTGGGCATAAAGTTGCTCCTGAATTCTGCTTCAACCTCTTCGGTCCCTTATCGGTATCATATTTGATCAAATGGTTTTGATGTTTCTATTGGTCAAAGTATTCAAGTTGAATATGCAGACCGAATCTGTCATCTGCTCTAACTAGGGTCACTGAATCTAGGAGGTCGTGCCCTTACGGGTATGGCCAATGGGCGTGGTCTAGTACTTGAAATAGTTCCAGTGTTCAAATAACCCACAAAACTTGCTCTCTAATTGGTGATTTTGTGGGTTATTTGAATACTGGAACTATTTCAAGTATTGGACCACGCCCATTGGCCATACCCGTAAGGACGGCACGGCCTTCTAGATTCAGTGACCCTAGCTCTAACTAGGGTCACTGAATCTAGAAGGTCGTGCCGTCCTTACTGGTATGGCCAATGGGCGTGGTCTAGTACTTAAAATAGATCCAGTGTTCAAATAACCCACAAAACTTGCTCTCTAATTGGTGATTTTGTGGGTTATTGGAATACTGGAACTATTTCAAGTATTGGACCACGCCCATTGGCCATACCCGTAAGGACGGCACGGCCTTCTAGATTCAGTGACCCTAGCTCTAACTCTCTTCCAACGCCATCTATTTGGAAATGGGGAAATTTCAACTGCCGGCCAGCCGTAGAAATGACTGAACTTCGAAGAAAGGTAAAAGAGGATTCTTTTCTATATTGAGTCAAATTTATTAGCTACATTTCCATTCTCTATGCTCACAAGAATTATTTTCAACAAACTGTTCCCCTGTTTTGAAGAAATCAATACTTTTTGTGATTAGAGTGGACCAACGGCGACGACTCTGATATGGATACAAAAAATCTGATACTTTTTTCATCTTCTTATTCCCACGAAATGAAAAGTCCTGTAATGTTCAGATTCTTTTGAATAGGTGTGGCCTAATTTAACAAGAATTTAATGATGTTTAGGTATGACCAGAGCCAAGCAACTATGATTCCACGAAATCCCATAACTTAAAGTTTCGTTTCAACAAAACATAGATTCAGACAGTCAAATGCTACTGTGTGATCGAACAAAAAAGCTTCATTAATTTGTTATTGTCACATTGTCACATTCAAGTACATCAGTTTCTGTCGACTTTCTACAACTTTGGCAAATACCCAAGAAACAGTTATCTGTCAGTAGTTGGTAATGGATAACAAATCATCTCTTCCATAAATAATGGTGACTACCTATACTATAGTTTCAAGTCTAGGGAATATTTCTCTTGTTCGATAGAAAAATGTATCATCGTATCATCTTACATAAACATTCTGCAATATTTTTAACGATCTTGGTTGAATACGATCCACCCCCATAGAGTTAGTGTTTTTAGGTTATTTATAATAAATCAAAAAACAATAGATTTTCTTTTTTCAGACGTTAAACTGACAAATCAAAATACCGAAAAGGAAATATCCATACATATTCACATTAGTCCCGATTTAGTACCTTGTACTTTCGAAAACAATCTAAAGAATATCGATAATCAACAAATGTGTGCTATAAGGATTGACGTAGTACCACAAATATTATTCGAAGAAGTGCAAGTAACCGTGTCAGTTCTACCACCACTGAGGGTGTATCCCAAGGCACAGTTCTTCTCTAGCTTAAGCGACAAGTCTTCGTTCACTTGTTATGCATTTTTACACGACGATAGTGAGATTCCGAGCCTAAATGTTGACGTGGTAGCAACTGTGATAAGTAATCTTGGAATTCCAAGGTGTATGAGTAAATCTTCATTTTTACCCTTGAAATTAGTAGCTGAAATTAGTGAGCCAGAAAAGGAGAGTGAGCATAAAATAACACTACAGACGAATCAGAAAGTGGTGCCGATTGCAAGGTTGTTCCCAGGTGAGTGATCTATTCCGTCTTCTCATTTTCATTTGCATGAAAACTTTTATTTTTCAGTGGTTGGTACAAACGATAATATTCAGTACAAAGTACTACCTTTTTTTCATTATGATAGGGTTTCAAGATCTGTAGTGGTAAGATAATAATTCAAATAAAAACGAGAAAATATTGCTGCTGTCTATAAAGAAATTATATTATTTTAAAACCTATTACAAATGTTTTTTCATAGTAATTTTTATTTCAGATGGTAATTATAACTGAATGCTCCTAGGCCTTTCATAAAAATGGAGTTTTGAATACAATTATGGAATATGGAAATATGTTCTAGATTTCGTTTAATGGTGGTGATTTTCAAAATTATAGTTTACTTTATCTTTCAAGTAGTCTGGTACACTTCCATTATTTATTTACGTCTTTTACGCGAGAGAATTGTGCAAATTGATCGGTTCTGAATTTTTAAAATCGATATATTTGATTTTGATTCGGTAAATACAAAGTAGTTGAGCAGTATAAGTGAAATGCGGAAATATAACAGTGTTGTTTGAATGTTTAGACGATGTAGTAACTTGATTACTTATATTTCGGACGTCCATCATCTTAATGGTTGAAAGATTTCTATCTCTTTCAAATTTTTTCACAACGTTTCAATTGCTTGAATCCGCAATCGTCTTCTTGCGAATAGTGACAAAATCAGATGCTACGCGACCTATTACAGGTCTATAATTAAAGTGTAATTACGCGCGGTCTTGTGGCGCGCGTGGTTTCGCACTTTTTCTCCCTCCAAAACGGTCCATGAGCGGTTTCCATACGTTTTTAATTTCCACGCTTGGTTGACTGAAGGCACCATTGGCTTCTATGTAGGTGGTTTCCATAAATTTCCGTTTGAACCAATGTTCCTCTCTATGAAGAACACTGGCTTCGTCCCAGAGAATTCGGTGGTGTTTTGTACGGTGGCCGGGTTGGCTCACTAGTGACTGGCAGACAAGTGACACCGCACACGGCCACTTCCAACATGTGCACACGTTCACTTCCAACATGTTGGAAGTTGACAGCGTTATGGTGAGTTCCCAATGCATCATTTTTGATTTTTGCTTCGCGCATTCTGATTGGCAAATTCCCGACGCGATCACCAATTTGGCAATCGGAATAGTTCGAACCCAATAAAACTCTGAATTGGTGTCTACCACATCAACATTTATTATTTTTGTCTTATAAGCAGGGTCAATATGCTGACTAGCTTCTATCAAAATGCGGGGTTTTACTCCCACTGTCAGTGACGTCAGCTGTCACTTGTCAAACAGCCGATGGGGGGATATACAAAACTATTTTTCATAAGAGTACGTGTTTTGTAAAAATGGATTTTTCTATTTCATCATATCATCGCTATTGTTTCGCTGTATCAGTCGAATCGCAAAAAAATGCAAAAATTCGCCTATTAGTGTCTCTTTTTGTCCCTAGTGAAAAATGCTTACAATTCGTCGTTACTCCACAATTACTCCGAATCTTTCAAATTGCTTACAAATGGAGTAATTACTCACAAATCGGCAGCACTGCTTATTAGGTACTTTCTCCATTTCTTTTTTTGTCCAATTATCCGCTTCAATTCTAATCACTCTTGTCTATGACTCTATGACCATTAATTGACCAATTTATTACCATCGACCATCGATTAGATTTTCATGACTTTATAGACGAGGAAAGTGTGTCGTCACAAATGTCATCCATGTCAAAAACTGATTCCAAACAAAGAATTTTATCTGTTGATGATTTGCTGCCTTGCTCATTAGTTTGTGTTTGGTTGGTTGGATGTTGCTTTCTTAGGCTGAAGAAGTTGAAAAATATTTTCGGAAATATATCTGACAAGCTGATTTGAATTCGACGGAGGTTTGTTTGGAATCAATTTTGACAAGAATGACATTTGTTACGTCATCACTTTCCTCGTCTATTGACTTTCACTTTTGATATAAATATTTCTGCTCTCTGAAACAGAAAGCTTGCTTTGTGTGATCTGCATGGAAACTTGCTCCTGACAAAAGAACACTCTCCGAGCTTTGCTCGGGACAAACGAACGACAAATTATTGCTAAATTCAGCATTTAAGTCAAAATCATTGTGAGCATAAAAAACGAACAGGCTAATACAATACTACGCATAACCTCAATGCAGATAGTTGCCAATCAGAATGCGTGATGCGCGACGCAAAAACGTAGCATTGGGAACTCACCCTAACGCTGCTATAGTATTTCAACTTCCAACATGTTGGAAGTGAACGTGTGCACATGTTGGAAGTGGACGTGTGCTGTGCCACTAGTCTACCAGTAACAAGTGAGCCAACCCGGCTTCCGTAGTTTTGTCCAGGCGTGGTCAGCAATTCCTGATTTTGATGTTTCCCCTCGCTGAGTCCACTTTTTGTGTTCGGCTATTCTTACTGATAATGGCCTCTTGGTCTCTCCGATATAGGAATCTCCACATTCACCTACGCCGAAACGGATACTCCGAGAAGCTCATAGGAGAAGTTCGGAAACAACTCGAAAAGACCAAGACAACCGAAGAAAGACCACAAAACCCCGTTCTCATTTTTCCCTATACCAGGGGTATCTCCGAGAAGATCAGAAGGATCGGAAATAAATACAACACCAAGAGTTGCTTTCAATCCGGCAGTACCTTACGAAGCTTCCTCACCAAGACGAAACCAGAGAACACAACAGAATCCAGTAAAAACTGTATTTACAAAGTCCCATGTGAATGTGGAGATTCCTATATCGGAGAGACCAAGAGGCCATTATCAGTAAGAAAAGTGGACTCAACGAGGGAAAACATCAAAATCAGGAATTGCTGACCACGCCTGGACAGAACACCACCGAATTCTCTGGGACGAAGCCAGTGTTCTTCATAGAGAGGAACATTGGTTCAAACGGAAATTTATGGAAACCACCTACATAGAAGCCAATGGTGCCTTCAGTCAACCAAGCGTGGAAATTAAAAACGTATGGAAACCGCTCATGGACCGTTTTGGAGGGAGAAAAAGCGCGAAACCACGCGCGCCACAAGACCGCGCGTAATTACACTTTAATTATAGACCTATAAAAGGTCGCGTAGCATCTGATTTTGTCACTATTCACCAGAAGACGATTGCGGATTCAAGCAATTGAAACGTTGTGAAAAAATTTGAAAGAGATAGAAATCTTTCAACCATTAAGATGATGGACGTCCGAAATATAAGTAATCAGTGTTGTATATGATTCTTTTGGTCCATTGATTGAAATATCTTGAACATCTGTATAGATAGTTTACTTAAAATGATATTGTTTTTATTAAATAGTCTGCATGTTCTTTGAATTTTAATAGTCTAATATGATCATACAACTATAATACCAAGATATTTGAATTTTTTATCCGCTCGATTATTTTATTAACAATTTATTATTTCCATGATCTTCAGAGAAAATTATTATTTCTTCCCAGCAATTAGCATGAATTCAGTTTTATTACCGTTACTTCTCAGTAGATTTCCACAGCACCATTCTTGTATTTGATATATCGAATTGTTAAGATCTTGAACCAAAAGCACTGGGTTTGATGTAGAGAAATAAATTAAAGTGCAATCGGCAAACACATGAATTTTACAATTTCCTGCTGCTTCAACAACATCATCAATGTACATTCGGAACAATAAAGGCCCAACCACTTCCTGTTCTTTTTCCTCAGAGAGTTTATTATCGAAAACAAGAAAAAAGTTGCATTCGAGAATTCCGAAAAAAAAGTTGCTCGAGAGTTTCAAGGAAAATAATTGCATTCGAGTGTTCCAAAAAAAGTTGCATTCGTGAGTTCCGAAAAAAAAAGTTGCATTAGAATGTTTCTAAAAAAAAGTTGCATTCGAGAGTTTCGAAAAAAAAAAGTTGCTCGACTTTAAAAATAAAGTTGCGTTCGTGTGTTCTGACAAAGAAGTTACATTCTAGAGTTTTGAAAAAAAGTGCATTCGAGTGTTCCGAAAAAATTGGTTGCATTCGAGATTCTAAAAAAAAAGCTGCATTCGAGAGTTTCGAGAAAAATAATTGCATTCGAGTTTTCCGGAAAAAAGAATTCAATCGGGAGTTTCAAAAAAAAGTTGCATTTGAATGCTTCGAAAAAAAGGTGCATTCGAGAGTTCCGAGAAAAATAATTGCATTCGAGTATTCCGAAAAAAAAAGTTACATTCGAGCTTTAAAAAAAGTTGCATTTGAGAGTTTCGAGAAAAATAATTGCATTCGAGGATTCCGAAAAAAAAAGTTGCATTCGAGCTTTAAAAAAAGTTGCATTTGAGAGTTTCGAGAAAAATAATTGCATTCGAGGATTCCGAAAACACAAAATTGCATTTGAATGTTTTGAAAGAAAAGTTGCATTCGAGAGTTCCGAAAAATAGTTGCATTCGAGTGTTTCGAAAGAAAAAGTTTCATTCGAGATTTACGGAAAAAAAGTTGCAATCGAGATTTTCGAGAAAACAAATGCTTTCTAGTATTACAAATAAAGAAGTTGCATTTGAATACAACTTTTTTTGGAATACTTGCATACAACGTTTTTCTCCGGATGATTCGAATGCAACTTTTTTTGGGACTCTCGAATGCAATTTTGTTTTTCGGAACTCTCGAATGTAACTTTTTTCCCAGAACACTCGAATGCAATCATTTTTCTCAAAACTCTCGAATGCAACTCAGTGCAATAAAGCACAAGTTTTTCCACTGAATACAGTCCAATAAAGTTTTGTTTTTTACATGAACGTAGAAAAAAGCTTCTTAAAATACTCTTTTTTATATAAATATGTTTCACATAACCACATTTATTAGTTTTATCCACGCTAATGAAGCTTATAGACCTATTATCATTCACTAGTGAAGACTTAAATTAATCAGATTCAATTAACTTTTAAAATTGAAATATATGTTGATAGATATTTAGTGACTTCCATAGTTTTTTAATCAAGCTGATTTTTTGATAACTACTTAGATTTACTCAAGTGTGAAATGAAAAGCTGGATGGGTTCCCAGACTTGAAGGAATGTCATTGTTCCAAAAATAAATTATATCAACTAGTAAGAAAAACAACATCACTCAAGCCAGTTTCCAGAATATTCCACAATAAGTTCATTACGGTGAATTATTCTTTCAGAATTCGTTGAAGACACCTCATTATCCCAAACTGGAAGCGCACTCGCCTTCAAATCCATCGCAAACACGGGGAGTGCCGTCACAATCCTCCAAGCCAAGTCCTCGGAGAGATACAGGGTGCAATCAAACTCATTAGCCTCCCTGAGTGTGATAATTGAGCAGATGATTTTCCGCTTGAAGAGACATTATTCGAACACAAACGGTTTCAAAGTATCTTACAATTCCGCACTGCCTTCTAATGAGCTTGTTTTGTATGTTGATGGGCACTTCATGACGAGGCAGCGGATTATAGAATTGGAGGTGAGTGAAAATTTGGGAGTTGGGGTGGTTAGACGCCTTAGAGGGGAGTGTAGATGATTCGGAAAACACACTTTGACTGAATATCATATAGAAATTCAGGATATAGGATTACTGATATTTAGCATTCATGTTTCTGTGGATCAACTTGACGTGAAAAAAGATAACACCCTACAATAATTTTTTATGAGCTTTTCAAACCCTCAGTGTTCATAATAAAGGAACCAGTCGAATTGGCTGAAAATTTAGTATAATGTAGTTTATGATGTCCTGATCAAATGTCTCCATGGGCACAACGAGATCTAATGGACAGTTTTTGAAATACAGGGTGTCAAACATGAAGAGGCAGCGCTGTTACTTGCCTTTTGAAAATCAATAATGTGGCGATTATTTTGTTACAAACAGTTAAGGATAATGACTGCAATCTTAATATTGTCGACACGACATAAAAAGTTCTAAGACTCCGTATACAGGGTTATTAATAATTACATAATGTTTATGTAATTCTTTGAAGAAAATCAGTCAAACGCAAAAGCTCGTAGACCAGCAAAATAAGTGAATATCATTTGATTTTGATATTGGGTGATCTGAGATTACTATTATACAGGGTCACCCAAAATTTTCCTTTTAAGATGTATTTTTTAAATTTTTTTAGGAACATATGGGTAAAGTGAATAAAATCTAGCAAATGATCATACTATATATTTATCACTTTTATTTCTTTGTGAAATGAATAAGTCTGTCTCAAGAAAGTATAAGCATTTACTCGAAATTAATTTTATTCACATCCCCCATGTGTATACAAATTAATCTTAAAGTAGAAAATTAAATGAAAATGGTCTATATTTATGTCTATTTGTTGCATATATTATACAGATCCTGGTTAACGGCATGATGATGTAGCTTTTGCTTTCACATGGGAGACTACTGCATTAAAAATGTAGATGCATGCCACAAAAAGCATACGAAATTAGGGTTATGTGGAAGGTATCGACACTTCCGAGCACCAGATTCACAAGTGGAGTATAATATCGATCTAGGGCATTTTATTATACCATTCAAATTCATTGTCACTCAAACTACTCTCGTGGTATATTCTCGTCAGATTTATTGCTATATCTTCATAAGAATTACAAGATATCTCATCTCATTATCGGCTAATGTTATTTTATCCAGTAATCTCAGTTAACACACAAACATCTAGGAGATGTTGCTTTCTTGATTATTATGGTAACAAAATGAGTTGCATTTATACATCACTGTTATCACTAAATTATGCCAAATGTTATGAATTGTTCACAATTTTCTTCTCGTTAGTGTCGCTTTGAGGCACAAAATTTGAAGAAAATTGCAAAGCACATTATCATGAATTCTGATTTCATTGCGATTTTGTCGGCATAGAAGGAATTAGGTTGGTAACAAAATTGAGCATGGCATCACCATCACGACACAAAATGGCCAGAGTTGTTTGTCGAGTGGAGAGTCAAGTAGAATTTGTATTTGGTTGACGCCATTCTTTAAATATTCTATGGGTACTTCTGATAGTGTGTAGTGTGCTGTTCGATTCTTTTTATTTCAATAGTTAAATTAAAAGTGGATTGGAGTTGAATTATAGATTTTTCTACATTTCTGTTTATTGCTTTTTTTCATGATTTAGACAGAGTTTGATATTTTATTTTTGTTTGTGGAAAGTATATATTACGGACTCAACTCACGCATTTGTTTTCTAGCATTCCATTTCATATGAACCGTAATTCATTAGTAATAATAATAATATTGAGGTATTTCTATTTATATTGAAACATGGTGAGCTTTGTTTCATTCTTGACATACAGGAGAATCAGAAAGTGATGTGCATTTTCAAATAAGTACCAGTTCATCCAATTTCACATTGTTACATCGAAAGGGTCTCAATGTGCATTCGTTTCCAAAGTATAAATGGAATGTCACATTGGGCTAATTTTGAGTCACATTTTGCATCACATTTTGATGTCTCGAACTGACCAACGGGGCACCGAATAGATGTTTATGCGATAATAATGGAAGTCACTTTGCGGTTCACTGGTGTGATCTGAAACATGAATGTGAATCCCACTACCATCTCTTAGACCATATTGTGTTGACTGGGGTTATTACCTAATGGACGATTCTAATATATCCTTGCCTATCTAAAAGGTGTGCACATGATTTAATCCTTTTGGAAATATAGCCCCATATTCGACAGATAATGAAGATCTTTATCGCGGTCACATACCGTGTGAGTCACTAATCATTAGTCATTTTGGGCATTTGTTCCATCTTACAGCATTAATTCTTGTAGCAATACTCGTCCCAATTCTGTTATACAGCGCCTTTCAGCTAAAGTAACAGTTTCAATATTATTATTTCAAACTTCAGGAGCTTGTTATAGATAATTGCCAAAATTCCAAATCAGCATAAATGTACAGGGAGTTGTACTATGATAAATAAATTCTATTTGTCTTGTAATTGCCTGTGTGTGTAATCTGAATACATATTTAAATTAAATATATATATATTTAAATTAAATATATATATAAGGTGAATATGGTATAATTATTTGATTTAACTATTTTTTTATAACTTTAATCATATCTGATAATAAAGCCGGTCGTCACATTTAATGAATCGCCCTGTATATTACAACGAATCAATGTATCGCCGGTGTCCAGCCTCAATTCAAAACCCTTTACAGAAAATGAAAATATGAAGCGCACGGTGTTACTAGGTGTTACATTGAGCAGTGTTGTTCCACACATTCCCCAAAAAGGTATTCCATAACGTAGATGGGAATGGGAATCAATAAGAGCGTAATATGCCATTTTGGCAGCTGCTGACCCTAATTCATTAGAAATTACTCTCACTGCATAGCATCCAGAAGAGATCTTACTTTTGAATTGTTTAACATGGTCATCAAATTTTTATTTTTATCTATCAGCACACCCAGAAATTTAAAGAAATCTTTATATCCTATGACACCTTGACCAAACGAAGGTTCATCAATTGCACATCTAAAGGATATTAAATGGGTTTTTTCGGCATTGAAAGATAATTTATTTGCATCACACCACTCATTCACAGATTTCAAGTCTTCTGTTATTATATCATGCAACTCCCTGGTCTTCTTGCTTTTCCACAGTGTAGTGAAAGAGAGTGAATTTACCAGAAATCTTGGTTTTAGAGAGTTCGTTAACATATGACAGGAAGAGAATAGGTCCGTGCACAGATCCTTGCGGAACTGAGATTTCTTTTTTATTTGATAGTTCTGTTGTTTTAACCATCTGATTCGACCAGAAAGATATGATTCGAACCATGTGAGAGTCACTCCTCGGCAGCTGAACAGTATTTTGTGATCAACGCAGTCAAATGCCTTTGTGAGATTACAAAATACTGCTGCTGTTGTCTCTCCAGCATTCATCTCTGAATAGACCTCATAAAGAAATGAAAATATTGCATCATTAGTACTTTTTTTATTCTGAAAACCAAACTGATTTTCACTAATTATTTTGTGAATGTTAGAAAATTGTAACAGAAGTTTCTTAACAATTTTTTCTATGATTTTGGCAATAGTAGAAATAAGAGAGATGGGCCGAAAATTAGACAGATCATCCAGATCTCCACCTTTGTGCAAGGGAATGACAAAAATAAAACTAATTTAGTGAATACGTGGATTTTATTTTTTTCTTAAATTTAAATCAACTAAACGGAATACAAGCTGCTCTTTTCGCAAGTTTTATCGGCATTATGTGGTGAAAATGTTATTACATGTTTCAGGAAGATCTATGTCAGCTCGGCTCACAATATAGAATGATTCAAAAGCGACTAATAGCAAAGTTTAAAATGAAAAATCCAAGCCCTTTGACAAACTTGGAAATTTTATTAGAGGATACGCACTCCGATATAATTGAAGTTACCGAAAAATTGGAAAGTGCAAACTCTGAACTTTCCCGGGCTCAAACGGGTCTTTCATGTGGTTTGAATTTGCTGGTTAACTTGATAAAAGTGATGGAATTGGACACGAAGTTGAAAGAAAGATTGGAGTCTGTATTTTGTCCTACTGTTCAAGATTTAGAATCACAAGTAAGTATATATATCGTTAATGGTTTTTCGCGCATCACTTATTTTGAGGTAATTGTTCATCAAAAAAATTAAAGAACAAACTTACCGCAAATATTGACAATATTCCCAGTCTTGTAGTAAAACACTGTATTGAAGTACTATCTCTAAGTACCTCCAATTTGTAGAATACGAATCCTTCAAATCTGCTTCATATGCAGTTACGACCACCGTGCCACAAGGTTCCAATATAGGGCCTCTTGTTTAAAATTTTTATCATTGACTGAGCGACCTCTTTAAATATTCCTAGCCTACTGTTTGCAGACCATCTTAAATTTTATTATAAAATCGATGACATTACTGATTGTCAGCGAGTTCAGTCCGAATTAGACTAAATTAATCTTGAATGTGACGTAATGTCGTTTATAAATAAATCGAGTACCTTGATATATGATTATGCAATCGACAATAGTATATTGTGCAACAAGTGCAGAAAAGTGCTAATTTCTCACGAGTTTGAAAAAGTTGCGGCACGAGCGCAAGCGAGTGCTGCAATTCAAACGAGTGAGAAATTGCATTTCTGCTCGTGTTACACTCTATACTTTTTCTACAACACCCTTTTTGCTAAAGATAATACTATACTATAAGACGGAATGAAATGTCAGTGACTCATTCTTATATTTTCCTCTTGAAGTTGAAGGTAGTAAATTCAATGACAATTAATTAACTTGTTCTCTTAGTTCTGGCGGACTATTTTCAATTTCAGAACTGTCGCTATCTATTTTAGTTCAATCTCATTAAAAAATGACGGGACAATAATATTTTACGAATATTTTATGCTTGACGTTTGTTGACATTCAAATGATTCGATAGATGTTGCTCCGTTGCCTAGCAATGGATAGTGTGTATGTGGGTATTTGAGACAGCAGTAGTGATGTCTATGATTTTTGTTCAGAATATTATGAATTTGTACGACAATTTCCCTCATATTATATAAACCAATAGACTTTGTCTATTCATTCTTGAAGTTGCCTGATCGAATATCCCTTCGAAATGCAGAATTATCAAAATATACTTTCACCTTGCTGTCACGAAAACTGTATGGCATAGAAATTAGGTACTGAAAAATTTTGGCACAGAAATGTCACTTTGTGGCACAGAAATGTCACTTTGCGGCACACTAATGTTAAATTTCAATCATTGTGAGAAATAATCATGTTTGCGAACGTAAAACTATGCAGAAAAGCATGTTTTGGAGTCTGGTTGAAGAAAAAAATATAATCAACCGTGTGGCGTGTACAAGAGATGAAAGACCTTTTGGTATAACATATGATAGTAAATTTAAATTCAATACATATAAAAAATACTGTGGCCTTGAAGAATAAGGCAAATCCAAAAAACATCAAATGCTTCCAATTCAAACATATCTTTTTTAGAATTGGGAAGACGTTATGGATTCTTCTTTGTGTTTTCTCCTCAGGACTTCTTTGGCAAAGTCGGAAAAAGACAAGACGCGAATGGCCCAAACAAGTTTTGAAGAAGTCAAAGACATCTCCAAACTAATGAAACACTTAGTTCAAGTGCTAGAAAGGGTTTCAAAGTTGGGAAATACAAATAGCACCGAAGAAGCAACAGAAGGTAGGCACACCAATTCTCTCCATCCACAAACTGGAATTTATTTCTACAGCGTATCCCAAAAAAGAATGCAACGAATGGAAATCTTTTTTTATGACTGATTCCACAAAATAAATTACTTACTTATTTGTGGTAAAAGTTGGTGATTATCTAGAAATCCATAATGGGTGATCGAGAAATTATGTCAAAGTATTTTATTTTGTGAAAAAAAAATTTTCTAGAAAATTCACGAAGTATACAGTCTATTTTTTCAAAACACAAAAAAAATATTGAAAACATTTCGTTGTTCTTTAGTAAACTACTCAGATTCTGAATATCAAAGAGGTCCTCATTATATTGGTTCTTCATATTTTTTTTCATTTACGTTTTATCCAAATCATTTTCGATAAGATATCCCTCTAGTTATTGAAATATTGGCTTCATAACAAGAATTTATAACGATATCTAAGAGATAAATCACTTTTGATTTTTTAGGTTCTTTCATCAACGTTGTTGAAAGATATCTAAATTATGTATTTATTTTCTGTATTTTGGAAGACGCTTTATATAGCTTTACATAATGTAAATATACAGTGGGTACGCAACAAGCTTGTTGCCGTTACTTGATGAAAATTCATAGTATATGACACTAAGGCAAATACGATTAAATTTCAAATACCTCTATGAGGAACCTTGACAATAATTACAGATCTTTAACTTATTCAGGACCCGTTTCAGAAAAAATAGTGTCATTTTTGATAACACAAAATTTAAGAGTAGCATTCAGAACAGATAACACGTTGGAAAGTTTTATCAAAAGTAATATTTTTAAAACACAAAAATCTGAAAAATCAGGAGTTTATAAATTGAATTGTGGATCTTGTTTCAAAGTATATGTGTGTGAATAAATTTATTTATTTATATGTAGGCCAGACTGGTAGACCATTCAAAAGCCGCGTACGGGAACACCGTATGAATTATGTAAAGAATAAAATACATTCAACATATGCCAATCATATTTTGAAAGAAGACCATGACTTCGATGAAAACTTTGAAATCCTTCATGTTGAAAATAAGGGTATTAGACTTAATTATTTAGAATTCTTGGAAATTAATAAATGAAAAATTCGAATTGTTTACTAAATGATCAATTGGACCTTAATAGTTCCCCTTTGTTAAACCTTTTCATTTAATTAAGTAGTAGCTATGTTTTGAGATTTACAGGTACCTACATTGTATTGTCAATTTTTATTATACCTCAATTGATAAGAAGGGTATTTAAGTGTTCAACATAGAATAATTTAATGTATTGCATTCGCTTGAGAAAGATACTGTGTATCGAAACATGTCGCGTAGACAATAAATCTGTGGAAATTAGAAAAAAAACTGTTGAAATTTAATCGTGTTTACCTTAGTGTCATAATTAGGACTTTACCTAACTGAATGAAACACTTTCATCTAATTTCCACTAGTTATTTTATTTTTACGACCAGTTTCGGGTTTTATCCCATTATCAAGTATGATAACTAACTTACACTCGGTTATGTATGTATTTATTTATGAATAAACTTATATTATTATTATAATCATCCCATACGGACCACCGAAGGCACTTGTGCTTCACTCTCCGGGCATGTTCATGTTAGTAACGCCCTTAATTTATGCATTGTTATAATGCCATATAACTTGACTGATATTGTATTTTATAATTTTCATCTGCAGATAATGATGAAGAAGAGGAAACGCAAAATCTGGAAGAGCCCAAAATTGAGAAGCCCTTAGGAAATCAGTTCAGTGAAGCCAGTACCCGTCTCCTTTCAGCAAGGCAAAGTTTGTTGCGTAGAAGGCATAAGGACTGAATAAAGTTATGACAAGTATTGGTTAATATTATTCCGCTGTTGAAAATTGTTGATAAGTACAAATATTGTTGTGAGAATAATGAAAAATAAAATATACTTCATCAGTGGACTGAATTTTTCGTGTAGTAACAGATGATTCAATAATCAACAGGATAGTCAACTTATCGAACTTAAATTATATAAAAAACAAAGTATTGAAATCTAATTTTTGGCCTATATTTGAAAGCTACTGTAATAAATGGCACTCTCACGCCTCTTATTGGTTAGTTCTAGGGTCACTGAATCCTAGGACTTATACGGCTATGGTCAATGGCCAGGCAATGATTGAAGTCTAATAGTTACAATGTTCCAAATAACCAACAATTTTGGAACAAAAAATAAGGTTCAATGTTTGATCTGCTGACACATGTAAAAATGACAATTTTTATGTTCTTGGAAATGTTCAAAAATAGTTCGGACGTTTGAGCAGATTGTCCCCAAATCTTCTGTTGAACCCTGCTGTCACTGATCCAACATAGGTATATTATTGTTCACTTTTTTATATTATTTCAACCATGCCATGGGGAGGTCACACTTCATGCTCAGATTTCGGAAATATTTGTGAAAATTGTATTTTTTTTAATTCTCAAGAAACTTTGCAATTTTTGTTATTAATATTGGGATACAAAAAATGTACATTCAATCACTGCATTTTTTTTAATACACCTATATTCACTCATAAGCAAAGGGAAATTCTTTGTATTTATCCTATTGACTTGTCTCTGAAAATATGTAGAGTGAATAAGAAAAAATTATCTTTCTTAAACACTAAAGGATATCCTTTCCTAACGTTTTTCACTTACTACAGTATTTATCGGGGAGGTAGGTGAAATCATGAACTAAAAAGATAATAAATATCACATTTACTAAATTTATATAAAAGAAAAAATTATCATTACTTTGGCAAAGTGACTATTTTCAATTTCTTTTTGAAATCTGGAGGCTGTTATAAAACACACTGTCAAGGATAATTTTTCATACTTCAACTTTAAGATATAAAATTCTAAAAATATAGTTATATATAAATATCAAATCAAAACACATAAATATATAAATGCATATATCAAATAATAAATAATTTACTTTGCTACTAAATAAATGTTTTTCTTCATAATAAATACATATGAATCATAACAGGACAAGTCGAACAAACACAATATCATCCACAGAACATTGACATGAACCAAAACCCAAACAAAATGTTTAACATATTGTTTGGCAATATTTATTGTTCAATACGAGTTCAATGCGAGTCTTGAGAATCTGCTTTAAGTATATGTTTCTGAAAATAAAAATTTACTTTAGTTTATGTTATGTTTATGATACTGATAATAGTATACATTTACTTATGATCACAGTAATGGTCATAACTTAATGTAAGAGTTAGTAATAATATTAAAATATATCAAAAGTTAAATCAAAGATGATTTTACCTTTCGATTGGATGGAACAGTATTTGGTAAAGGTAAAATGGCATCATTCTTCAATGGTAACCCATAAACCATATTGGCATTGGCTAAAGACATGCATTCTTCCAAAGTCTTGATAAAAGTATCACATGTAGCCCCTAAAAGTCTAGTAGATTCATCCATTTTCTGTAGAAAAGAATACATCAGATATTTTTATGAATACAAAAATATATCAGCAAAAATCGGTCAGGTATCGATGATTTATCGGAGGAGTGCTGCAGGGGACAAGTCATAGAAAAACCATTCATCAACAAACATTTGATATGAGGCAACTAGGTATCTGATTACATTCAAATAGAATCTGTTGTTATTTTTTAATATTATATTATATTTTTTTATCTCATATTCCTTCTAAGGAATGAATAAATAAAATAAATAATGTTATAAAAATAATACAGTGTGGTTCCCACACTCACTAACGGTCTCTCAATAATAATAACAATTATAAATGAAGAGTACTTTTAATTGTGATAACACAAACCTGCTAATCATCGTGAAACAATTCACTGATTGAACATATGTCAATACTCTCATAGCATCTAAGAAGTGAAGTGGTTTGATTCTTAACAATGTTAATACTGGTCAAATTTACTTCAAAATAAGCAACATGTGTGATTCTCCACAAAACATAAGGATACATTCTGATGAACATGAGAAACCATGTCAATTATTTGTAAAATAGTCTATCATCTTTACTCATGTCATAAGGGTAACAATATTTGTTCCATTCACATCGAATTGTAACTTGTTTGTGGTATTTTGACAAGTAACATATATATATATATATGTATATATATATATATATATATATATATATATATATATATATATATATATCTTCCCGAAGTATCATCAGCAAATAAATAAAGCAAATAAAGCCAACAGTTCAGTATTGATGTGATAGGGAATGTCGTTGTCAAATAATAAAAATATTATCCATAGTAAAAATTACCTCAATATCAGGTCCATCATTGGCTTGTGCAGCATTTTTAACAACATGAACTTGCTGCATCAGTAAGTCACAATACAACCTCAATTCAGACTTCTTAGTTTTGAGAGCATCTGGATTCGACTCAACTGAAAATATATATATTTTTTCAATATTGATACTTAATGTTTTGAAATAGTACCAAAACAATTTCTTTATGCATCCTCACCGTTTAGTTTGCCTTTTCTATGAACACAAGCTTTTGCACTTCCCAATGCAACTAGCCACTGTTGTCTCTCTTGAGAGGTAGCAGCTCGTAAATACAAATGTTGTTCCCCAGGTATGACCAAGTCCATTCTAGTATTATCCAGAGGAACCACTGCAAGAATATAAAAAGGGTTATTGAAAAATTAATGGGGATATAATAATAAATTGATATGTTCCCAGAAATATTCACGAATGCCTTCTCTTACGTTTCACTTATTCTATCACCTTCTACTTCAACTATGATTTATCTGCTCTCCTCTTTGCTAAAATTAAGGTAAAAATGGATATTGCAGCATTAATTATTAATTAGAAGTTTGCTGTGGGATCAAAAGGATGACCAGCATCACAATTATTTCATTTCAGATAGATTATAGGATGCTGAGGATTAAAAATTTTTTCCACCTTTTCCAATTTTTTATTACCTGTTTTAATTTTTTCCAGAACTTTCTAATAGTCATACGAAAATAAAATGAATCTTTACTGAATTCTGGGGTTGTTGTTCATACTTGATGAATTTCACCATGTACATATCTACTACTGTATGTACTTTACTAGTCAATACTTCCAAATCATAATGGCCAGACTTCTTTCTCCTGATGTGCAAATCCTTACCATTTATTTCACAGGCCTGTATTTTCATTGATCCTTTGCATCCTTGATTAACCTCATCTTGGGACTTGTAGTATGACAATATTCCATTCTCCAAAACGAACCACCTCGTCTGCCACCCTATCGCAAAAACCAAAATATTTGTTTCCTACTTTCACAAACAAAAACTATACCATACCATTCCAATAATTTGTCCATTTCCACAATACACCTTCCATGGCATTTTTTATTTCATTTTTCATAAGATATGAAAAATAGGAATATTTTGAAAAAATGTCAAGACACCTAAAACTCTAAAGATATATTCAAATTTTTGTTTTGAAAATACAAAAAATGTGACATATATAGTGACAGAAAACAGAAGGTTGGATTTTGGTTGGATTGTCTGACGCAGTGTTGCGCGTTGTCAAGGCTATTCCACATAAAGGCAGTAGCTGTCTCACTAGTGGCAGTGACTCCGCTCTCCGCTCCTTTTGACGCTGTTATCTGAATGAAGTACATTTTGGAATAGAAATTTTCAACTAATTGTTTGTTAAAAGCAGTTGAAAGGAATCATAATATCTATCTCAATAATTCTAAGATATTTTCAAGCTCAGAAATGCGAACACAAAGTTAAAATGAATCAAACTTTCAGCAGCGTGACCTTGAATTTTCAGCTTCGTCTAAACATGTTTGCCATTGGTTATCTTATCAATAGAGGGGGGTGACGCCACTGCTACTGCCATTATGTGAAGCAGCCTTCACTCCCATTTTTTTTGTACTAGATCCTCTATCCTCTTTAGAAATTATACGTCACAGATATTTTTGGTAGTTATTACTATTTTTGTAGGTATATCTCAAAGAGACTAAAAAATTACTCTCTTCCGTAATATTCTACTAGTATTGCCTATTTTAGTTCCATGTCTGGTATCTGATATAAAATAAGGGATGAAGCAGTTTTATTTATATGAAATGAATCCCTCATTGCTTCATCATTCATTGCTTCAAATTTTGATTATAGAATGGCTCAGACAGCGATCGTACCAATGGCACATCTTCAGCAATTCATTTAAATTTGAATGAGAATAAAATTAAACGCTATGGTCTAGCAGCTGATCGCCACCATAGTTTTCGCTCCTAAATTCTGATGCCTATCTAGCGTGAAAAAGCGTTGTTCTCTCTCTTAAGTCTCGTTCATACCCTCGCGAATTTCGCAATTTTGCTGCGAATAATATGGCTGCCGACATGTTTCTGCATCAACGATTGGTCTGGGCGGTCTGGCATGACTGGCAGCCATTTAACTAAAAGGAAAATTGTGAAATTTGCGAGGGTAAGACCAAGATTTTATACGAAGAAAACAGAGTTCTTTGGGAGATCGTCTAGTAACGAACAGTCGTTGCCGACCGATGATGAACCCTTTACTCCCATATACACCTACTACGTAGGCTCATTATAGTAAGTACCTGTCCGAAAACAACTACTCCCCTGGCTAAGCCAACGAAGGGTATTAAATTAAATCTAACAGATACTTGAGGAACGTTGCACAAGTATCTGTTAGATTCAATTCAATACCCGTTGTGGTCTTAGCCAGGGGAGTAGTTGTTTTCTGACAGGTACTTGCCATAATAAGTCTACGTATTAGCTGTATATGGGAGTAAAGGGTTCATCATCGGTCGGCAACGACTGTTCGTTACTAAGGCTGAATTCCCACAGATCCGACGTCCGATAATACGATGTTACGAAAATGTTCTAATTGGTTGGAAAAATGTCCTGATTGGATGATTTGTTGTTACACCTACCAATTCAACCAATCAGAACATTTTCGTACCATCGGATCATCGGACATCGGATCTGTGGGAATCCAGCCTTAGACTTCATACGTTTAATCGGTTCTTGCTTTTCGTCACAACATTCAGAGGCGCTTTCCAATAGACGAGGAAAGTGTGTCGTCATACTTGTCAAAAACTGATTCCGTATAAAGAATTTCAGGTGACATTCTCTGTTGATGATTTGCTGCTTTGCTTATTTGTTGTGTTTTGTTGTTTTGTTGATTTTGTTTTCTCAGGCAAAAGAAGTTGAAAAAAACGTAAACAATATCGGAGTTATCGGACAAGCTGATTCAAATTCGACGGAGGTTTGTTTGGAATCAGTTATTGACAAGAATGACATTTGTGACGTCATCACTTTCCTCGTCTATTGAGAGCATGTTACCCCTGAACCACCCCTAAGATCACTTCAGGATCTGTTTAACTGACAGGAATCACTGAAATAAAATTTCAGTGACAGGAATACATGTAATTTAATAGGAACATGTTCTTTCGTGGTCTCTGAGATCACTTCAGGAGCTTCTCGGAACAATCCACTGGGTCAAATGGAAAGCAGCTCTGACAATGCAAAAATAACATTCCTAAATTGACAGATCATGACCATAGAAATGTAATTATAATGGCAGTATTTCTGTATTGAACATTTCTGTGTTAATGAAAATAGATGAAAGAAATCGGCCACAAATGATTCCCAGGCTTTCAGGTACTTGCGGGAAATTTAAATGTCATGACAGCTTGCATGCGTATAGCCAACTTAATCTGACCTGACTCACCTGATGTTAATAGAATAACCATACAAAATTGTTACTATATTATGACTATCTACTAGGTAAATCTCTTGACTCTGCACGTTGCAGACTGCAGTTCGTGTCGTTTATGAGTTTTGGATAATTTCTATCCGATATCTTTTAATTTTAAATTTATGTTTACACTGTTGTCAGTGTTGTCACTGTTTGTGTTTACAGCTGGAGAGGAAGGTGTGTCGTTGATACTCGAGTGTTATTTTGAATTATTTGTTTGATTTTATCTTATATCTTATCACAATAATTATGATAAAAATATGTGCCTTATCTTCTTTTCTGATCTTGTTATCGTTACACTTAGGTAATAAATCACAAGGTTATCTGAGCTCATAATACTAATTACATTACTCATTGCAGGGCAAGCCCTAGAGTGCTATGTTTGTGATAATCAGGAAGACAACAAAGGGAAATGTGTAAACACAATTCAGACCTGCAATTACGGAGAAGATGTTTGCCTTTCCGAAATAAGTTGGGGCAGTACGCCTTATTGGCAACAAGGTGCTCTGAAGCAGTATTACATATCGAAAAGATGTTCAACGAAAGATAAATGTGCGAAGTACAGAAGTAGCAATATGCCCACTTGCACACATATATGGTATCAGGACTGGAAATGTTCAGAATGTTGCAAGGGAGATCGATGTAACTACTACATAATCGTGAGTATTGTTGGATATTATATTCCACACCCATCTATTATATTGTTAATATCAACTTAATTTTCAACAGAAAAACAGTATACAAAGTATGACATACAACAACAATAGCTATGGATTCTATGAAAAAAATTGATAAAATTCAAATATCAGAACAGCAAGAAATAAATGAAAAATCATTATTTCAACAGTATGCAAAAGGCAAACTGTCAAAATTTGTCATAGTGTCAATTGTGTTTTTAAACTGTTTTGAAGTACAGTGTTGTCAAGCTGTTTTTTTATAGATAAAGGCAGCAAGGATATTTTATATGTACTTGTCACCTTAAACCACATCACAACAAAAATTTTCAATTAAATTAATAAAAACTATGAAATGTATAAATATGATAATTGGTAAATAGGTCAAATCCATGTTTAAAATCAATATAAAAGTAAATCTAGGTAAATATTTATTTTAAAAAATATAAAGATCAAACAACAGAGGAAGACACATTAATCTGATTAAAAAACTCCTCAAAGTATTATTCGCAGATTCCAATATGTCGAATTTTTAGTGTGAATATAAAATAAGAACATGGTAAACTAATCAAACCAACAAAAACGACTATTTTTATCATTATTATTTGCCGTAGCGCTCCCAGGCAACTTTTTTCCTTTTGCTCGCGCATTCACTTTTCAGCTGTTTGAAAACCCAGAAAACTTTAAACAAAGCATATGGGATTCCATTGAGACTCATATACTCAAGAAAAATTGTCGATTCATATCGTTGGATCAAACTTGTGCCAAATGCTCCCTGAAAATCGTCAGGATATGGAGCTAGACTAGATCAATATTTCCAATTCACTTCTAAAAACAATAGACTGGTGGTTTGAATTACAATTATTGAAACATTGTGAAAATAATTCTTTCAAGTAGTAATATGATTGACAAAAATTTTAAATCAATAAAATATAAGGAAGATACAAGGGTAACATGAAAATGAGAAGTGATACACGCTATATGTTGAATGTTCTAAGGTGAGGAATAAACACATGTTTTTTTTTCCAGTCAAGGGCTAGTAGCAGTCTCACAATGGACTTGACGTTAATACTATCCATCGTGTCTTTGGTGGTTCTGAGACACTTATTATAATTGTGAATGCCAAAGGTGTTTCAAATATTGTTATCAAGCAACACCAAGGATTGAGTGGAATCATATAAGAAATTCAGTGTCTTAGCATTCCTAATTCAAGATATAAGCTTCAACATTCCCATTGCCTTGCAAATGAAAAAAGGTCAATTCAAATTTCTTTCACAGGATTCCATTAGGGATTTTTTCTTTTATCCAGGAAACTTATCTTTTATCTATTTATTTTATGATTCATTTGTACAATGCTTTTTATACTGAAAAATCAAAGAGGTAAATCATAGCTAAACTATTCGATCTAGACATATCTTTAGCCCTCAAGGTGATGAGTAGTAATCAATACCTTAACTTTATTGGAAAAAAAACAATTATAAGAGATTGATTTACCGGCTTATTTCTCCCTTCATGTAACTTGTGTAATTGAACATTTGTTTTCAATAAATTTACATTTTATGATTTGGACAGCTAACAATGGATTACTGACAAAAGAGTGATATGTTTAATATACTCAACTGACTGAAATGATTTTTTTCTTCATTAGGTGAGGTATAAAAAATCCACTAGGACACCAAATTTCATGTATGTCTTTAATTTCAGGATTTTCAATTTTTTATTTTCATGATCAAAAATCTAAAAAAGTTATTAGCAATTTAAAAAAAAACTACTGGATTCACGAGATTGTCAAATGATCAATGTCGAAATAACGTTAAAATGTGTCCATCAATGAAAAACTTTTAAGGGCAAACAATTTAAAAAATAAATACTGTTTGTCACCACCTCAATGTTGGAACATTTATCAAAATTCTGACTACATATCAGTGATATTTCAAAACTTCCTGATTCCTGTGGCATATTTTTCAAATTTCAAATTTTTTATTAATGGACGCATTTCAACGTTATTTCGAAATTAAAATGCCATGAATCCAGTGGTGTAGTCTGGTATTTCAAACTTTTTATTTACTTTTCACCTGGAAAAATAAGAATACCTGGTTTGCCCTGAAAATGAAAACTCATTCATGGATTTTTGTGACCTAGTGGACTTGTTGGATGTCTACCTAAAGGAGAAAAAAAAATTCAATTGGTTGAAAAATTAATGTTTTACGAGGGTCCTTCCATTTAAATGGGTCACACTGTATATCTGATATCAATGTTATTTAAAACTGTACTGTAATGTATTTCGAGGACAAAGTTATATAGTATGAAAATGTAGGAATCCTTTCAGTTCTGGTTGTATAGGTTCATTGCCTACTTCTTTTCAGAACAAATTTTTCATAATTTTTCAAGGTTAGCTTTTCAGAGAAATCTATAAATAAATAGTTCATATCCAAGGTCTAGTTCTGAAGGTTCCAGTTGAACTCCGGATAGATCTACCAATAGTTTAGAATGTGAATGACAAAAAGGTTCACATTTCTGAAACATTGGCAAGTCTAAGTGGAACCTCTAAAACTGGCCCTAATATGAATATAAGGACATTGCTGATTATACATGACATTAATAGAAATATGACTTGCATAACTCATTTTTCTTATATTTGAAACCATTGTATTTTACAAGAATCCAACATTGAATTCAATTATGACTTTATTGTTGACTTGTTACTTACTTTTGCTAAGCCCTTCTGTATTGTTGTGTTATTTTATTATGTTTTATTTCACAATCCGTCCATTTTAAAAGAAGAAATATTCATGTAAGGAATGTTTTATTTTTACAATTGAGCAAATTAGTATAGGTAGGATAGAAATGTTTACCTTTTATATAATTTTGTACTGTTTAACATTTTTTATATATTATATATTAGGTAATAAATGAATGCTACAATTTTTTGTTTGACTGTTTTCTCAGTCAAAATGGTAAATAAAATCGCACTCAATTTGTCAATGGTTGATTTTTAACTTCTCAATCTACAGATTTAAACATCATGCATGACATTGTTGATAAGTGAAAACTAATATTTACATTTTCAAATTCAGGGAAATTTCTCGTGCATTCATATCTTTTTAAAATTATGTTATTATAATGTTCTGCCACAATTGTTATTTTTACAAGTTTTTATAAAATGTATTTTCCTAAAATGTATGTTGAATTTTATTGTCAAATATAATTACTTCAACATTGGATACTAACCTGGACGCTGGTGTTTTCTGTAACGAAACTATCCCTCTTACGGGACAGTATTTTGTTTGTAAAAGCAAACCAACTAGGGAACACCCAAGAACAGTGAACACAAATGTTCAATGTCCTTGGGGTACACCTATAAAATGAAAATGCGTAAATTGTTAGCCAACCTGACCTGAACTAAAATTTACGCAAATAGAATAACCAAACAAAATTATTACGATGTAGAGATTATTCATCCTAAATTGGTAATAACAATAATAACATCAGTGGTCGGAGCGTGTCATTCGTGCATTTTACTGTATAGACGAACGATTCTAGAATTGCCTTTTGCCTTCTAGTTTCCGACTTTTAGTCCACCCACTGGCACAAAGGCACCAGCGCAATAATTGGCAATAGCGCATAGACAAGAGTTCTGCACAGAGTAATAAAAGATAAGTTCTACAGGAAACAATGATTCCATGTTCTTCTTGAAGCATATATCCACTCAAACGTGAAAGTTTTGTTTGGCTGTAAAATAATGGAAACCCTACGCAAATATATTAACAAATCTCACTTTCCAAAAACCAACCAAGACAATGGTAGTGTAAAGTCTTGTTTATACCCTAGCGAATTTCGCAATTTTTCTGCGAATAAAATGGCTGCCAGTCATGCCGGACTAATCGTTGATAACCATGTCGGCAGCCAGAGAGTGAACATGGATCGAACGTTATTTGACTAGGAGAGTTTAATCCCCATTAAACAATGGTGACAGATATTGAGAGAGATGAAAGAACATGTGTGGTAGATGGACAAGTCATGGCTGCCATTCTCTATAGACAGTGACGGACTAGCGCACTCGATCCCGTACTCTTGGTATATAAGAGTTACAGCTGACAGTTTTGTTTCTTGGTTCGAGTTCGACTCTGAACTCATGTCCAAATAATTCACTATAACGCGTTGAGGCCACTGAAATATACCTTATAACTGGAATGCCAATGCAACTTCTCAAAAGTGTACCCTTTTGAACCTCGCGCAGCAGTAAAAAAAGTCAAGGGGGGAGCATGCGTACTAATATTCGAAACAGGACCGGTCTGGTTCATAGTATAGATGACGAATTTCTATACGACTAAATTGTTGAAAAACCACCGCAGTCTGACGCTAACAATTTGGATCAGCTTGAAACTTAGACTTCACAAATATCAAATCGTGAAAAAATGACCACACCACATTCATTTTCCCAGAATAAAAAAGAACTTCACGATAAAAAATAATTTATAATGAAAAACAAATTGAAAAACGATGCCCTACCAAGGAGTTTCAGATGTGATTAACCTAGCCACTCTTTTTTTGAACATTTTCTGGGAAAAAACTCACACAAGCAAAACCAAACATAAAATGGAGGACTGAACTCAATGAACTGCTATAAATAGCGCCTAAGCCGCTCCTGGCCGAATTCATTGATCAAAGACGTATATTTCCATAACAGAACAATTCACTGGTCTCTGTTATGATCAAAGACATGATTTTCACATCTTTTCATCTACTGCGTCGGCGCAGATTCTGATATTTCCATCCCCATGGTTGGCACAAAAATTCTTCGCGCATATGCCTGCATTGGCATTCCAGTTATTAAGTATATTTCAGTGGTTGATGCTACAAGATTCTGATTAGCTAGAGCTTATTAAACCCCCCTGTTTGTTTAGTCTCTTTGGAATTCGCGAGGGTATGAACAAGACTTTAGACAGATAACGTATAATCTCTTTGGGCACAGAACACCTGACTATGGACTCAGAACATATAGGTTAGGTGCATGGATCACAGAACTCATATTTATATCTTATGATATAAGATGATATAATGGTGGATTTATGCAGCAGTCATTAGTTTTAAGTCATAAGAACGAATACTCGTCATTGATTGGTTGGAATATACGGACCAACCAATCATTTGACGAATATTCTTCCTTATGTCTTAAAACTTATGACTTATGACTGCTGCATAAATCCACCATTAGTATGAGTTCTGTGGCATACATATATATTATATATACTACTCTATGATTCTATGGTTAGGTGTTCTGTGCCATGGATCAAGCTGTGACGCCTGTGACCTTGGTTTGATTAAATAGCCGTAAGATAGGTTATATGTACGTTATACCTAAGCACAGTTTATAAAGAATCAGTTAGGTCAGTTGGCGTCGGCACTTTGATCTTTTTGTTCCCGTTTGTCCACTGCGCAACCTGTAATTGTATCCTTCGCGCACATAGCCGCTGGCAATTTATACAATGCTCAACATATAAATGTATACACTGCTTGAAATAAAAATGGGACTCTGAACGGTGAATCTTCTGACGTTGAGGTCTTATTTTTTTATTTCAAATTATTGTATTTCAATATTTTTTGGAGTTAATATAATATTTAAATTATGGACCGACTATAAAGTATTGCTTAAAAATCTAGAGGCGGTTTTGTAGAGAAAGATTACGAATTTTGTGACAAAATCTGAAAATGGCGGACAAGTGGATCATTATTGATCTGACTCCTTTCAAAATTTGGTTGAAATCAATGCGTTCTGATGTCTTGAAAAAAATATCCAGCTTTTGAGGTAGGATATAATTTGAATAGTATAATGAATTTAAGCAAGATGAGAAATGTCATGTGACACGTTTCCTTCCAATATCAGTGATTACCACACTCCTTCGAAAGACCTTGGATAATGGATTTTTTTCAATGACTTGTAGCGAATCCCTGTTATTGTTTAATACCACCATTTTTTGTTTATAAAGTTTCCTGAATAAGGAAATTTATGAGTCATCTTGAAAAAGGTTCCTGTTTAGTCTGTAACTTCAAAACTCAGAAGTTCAACTATTGGAACATAGATGGCGCTAATTTTACAGGTTTCGGTTACTTTTTGTGATGTAAAAAAAAATGAGTTCCTTGTTCTTCTGAAGCGTAGAGGCCTCGTTCATTATGTAATCAGTTTCGGTTTGAGATCGATGTTCAAGTGTATTATTCAAATGACAATTTCATATAGTCATAGCATTGTTTGAATGGGTTTAACATAGGTTTAACAACGTTGCCAGATGTAGATTTCACAGAGAAAGTTTATGTTATGGAATATGTTGTATTTTCTTTTCAGGGCGCATTTTTTCGAATAAAATACACTTTAATAACTAAAAGAGTACAATGATGAATGTGAAACCACAGGATACATTATAGGAGCATTGTAGGTGGGTATTCTGTGGTGCACAAAACATCCATTTTTCGGATACTTCGAAGGCTTGACACAAAATGCGACAACAGCGTACATTCAAACAGCAGTCTTCTGCGCATCCTAAATTTGTTTCCTTGGAGTGGATGTAACCTTGGAACATGCAATTGGTCTGAGAGAGCCAACTGATTCTTTATAAACTGTGACCTAAGTTTGCTGTTTTCAGATAAACGATGTGATGATTAGAGAAGAAAATTCTTTGAGAGTTGTTGACAGAGTTTATTCACATAGATATATAGCTGTTTCACGGATTTGCAACAAAAATGTATAAAATCCTATAAATTATTTTGAGGATTCTAAATTTTTTAAGAGACGGTAACAATGCAGAGTCTGAATGACGATGATTTCAAAAATATATTAGCTACATCAGCCTCGATATGCACAATTCTTCAGTTTTTGACTGGCACGTAAGTAACCATTTCCTCTGTAGAAGTATTTGTCAATATCATGATATTTTCTTCAATTGCAGGCTCACATGCCAAAAAATTGTACAAAATAAAAGCACAGGAGATATATCCTCATTTCCCTTTGTAAGTGGTTGTATTTCTACAAGCTTATGGTTACGGTATGGTTTTTTGATACAAGATCGATCCCTTATTTTGGTGAACACAGTGGGAGCTACTTTATTTTTTGCATATGTTGTTACTTTTTATATGTACAGTATTAAGAAGGTGAGTAAAATATGGATCTTTGATAGTGTGTAATCCATAAAATTAGCAACTACTTTGTTGATTTGTCAGTGTTTGGAACAAAGTTTTCTATTTAACTGAAAATGCTTTTCATGAATAAAAAAGGCATAAATATTGAGTCGAAGATCGAAAAATTATCAAGCTTAGTATTATGTAATTATTAAAAGAAAGGTTAAAAAACTTCTCAAGTACCCATGAGGTATATTTCATGATAAAAGAGTACATAGAACATTGTTGATGAAATATCATAAACTTATGATGATGAAACACTCCAGACTTCCTGATCGGTTTAAGCAAAATGCAGGATTTTTTACAAATCAGTTGTCACAAAGAGAATGTTGAAAGTAATGTTCTCATTGCCAAAATTCACCACAGATATTCTGTGTGGAAATACCTATTTACATTCATTGTCAGTGTAATTATGGACTGATATTACTTACAATAATCACTGGATACCTTATCAACATATTTACATATTATTTTAAAATATTTCTAGTCATGTATTATTATGGAAAAATATTGAATCATTAATTCATGGTATGAAGATATAAATATTACTAAACACTTTAAATATGTATATTATTCTAGTCTGTTTCCATAGGTCAACTATTTTTCACTCATTAGTAAGAATATTTTAGTTCTCATGGGCTACTGAAAAGCACAAGAATGATATACCGAGAGGTGGTTGATTTGCAGGCCGTCTAAGGGGCAGTTTACACTTGTCGATTATACTGAAAATACTCTGAATACTCCCTCAGAAATGTTTAGCCAAGTCTATTTTCTGTATATAGACCATGGAAAATCTCGAAAATGATATGCCGAGAGGTGGTTGATTTGCAGGCCGTCTGAGAGGTAGTTTACACTTGTCGATTTATGAAAAAATATACTGAATCCTCCCTAAGAAATGTTTAGCCAAGTTCATTTTCTATATGTGGAGTATTGAAAAGATATACCTAGAGATGGTTGATTTATAGGCCTTCTAATGGGCAGTTTACACTTTTCGATTTTTGGAAAATCATTCTGAAACCTCCTTCAGAAGTGTTTAGCCAAGTCCATTTTCTGTATATAGACTACGGAAAATCTCAAAAATGATATGCCGAGAGTTGGTTGATTTGCAGGCAGCCTGAGGGGTAGTTTACACTTGTCGATTTTTGAAAAAACATACTGAATCCTCCCTAAGAAATGTTTAGCCAAGTTCATTTTCTATATGTGGAGTATTGAAAAGATATACCTAGAGATGGTTGATTTATAGGCCTTCTAATGGGCAGTTTACACTTTTCGATTTTTGGAAAATCATTCTGAAACCTCCTTCAGAAGTGTTTAGCCAAGTCCATTTTCTGTATATAGACTACGGAAAATCTCGAAAATGATATGCCGAGAGGTGGTTGATTTGCAGGCTGTCTGAGGGGTAGTTTACACTTATCGATTTTTGAAAAAACATACTGAATCCTCCCTAAGAAATGTTTAGCCAAGTTCGTTTTCTATATGTGGACTACTGAAAAGTCCAGGAGTGATATACCGAGAGGTGGTTGATTTATAGGCCATCTAATGGGCAGTTTACACTTCTCGATTTTTGGAAAATCATTCTGAAACCTCCTTCAGAAATGTTTAGCCAAGTCCATTTTCTGTATATAGACTACTGAAAATCCCGAAAATGATATACCGAGAGGTGGTTGATTTGCAGGCCGTCTAAGTGGTAGTTTACACTTGTCAATTTATTGAAAAACATAAGATTTAGCCAATTTCATTTTTTGTATATAGACTACTGAAAAACCCGAGAATGATATACCGAGAAATGGTTGATTTGCATGCCTTCTAAGGGGCAGAGTATGCTAGTTATTTTTTTTAATTGTGAAACCTCCCTAAGAAATGGTTAGGCAAGTTAATTTTTTGCAAATAGACTGCGAAAAGCCCAGGAATGATATACCGAGATATCATTGATTTGTAGTCTAAGGGGCAGTTTACACTTGTCGATTTTCGAAGAATAAGTCTGAAATCTCCCGTAGAAACGTTTATCATTTTCTGCATATAGACTACTGAAAAGCCCGAGAATGATATACCGAGACATGGTTGATTTGCATGCCGTGAAAGGGTCAGTTTACACTTGCTTATTTTTTAAAAAAACATTCTGAAACCTCCCAAGAAATGTTGAGTCAAGTTCATTTTCTGTATATAGACTATTGAAAAGTCCAAAAATTATATAGCGTGATACGTCGATTTGCAGTCTGCATAAGGTGCAGTTTACACTTGCCGATTTTTGGAAAATCATTCTTAAACCTGATTCTGACCCTTCTTATTGACAAAAACGCTCTTCTGAAGTTCATCCAAATCCCCAAATGAACATGACTAAACATCTCTCATGGAGGTTTCGGAATATTTTCTCAAAAATTGACAAGTATCAAATGCCCCTTAGCCGGCCTGCAAATCAACCATCTCGGTATATCATACTCGATCGTATCGGTAGTCTATTTTAACAAAATGAATTAGGCTGACCGTTTCTGAGGGAGGTTTCCAAATGATTTTCCAAAAATCGACAATTGTAAACTACCCCTTAAGACCGGTATTTTATTCTTGGTCTTTTCAGCAGCCTTTATACAGAAAAAAAACTTAATTCGTACCAAATGTCGAATTTAATTTCACGCCCGACGCCACTGGCAAATTGGCTGCTATAAAGTGGCCGCTAACTTCACACCGGTGAATAATCTTATAATTTTGAGTTATTTCCGTCCAACAGGAAAATTGTAATAGTACAGCCAATCCCAAAAATGGAAAATGAACCATACCTAGGAACTACAGACCTATCGCCCTGCTATTTGTTATCGAAGGTCGTGGAAAAAGCCATCAACATCGAGTTAATGAAATATCTAGAACGCTTAGGAATTATGAATGCTCGTCAATATAGTTGCTTGCTTATGGTTTCACATATCTGCTATCAGCTATCTATTGAAAAATTAGATTGGAATTAGAAATCAGAATTCTCTTCTGTCGGGTTATTAATTGAGAACAAAAAGTATTTTACCCCTTCACCACACAAGTAATTTAATTCCTAGATGCGCATCAGTACGGAATACTAAATTGTTATCAATTCATTAAAATAGCATGCAAATCATATTATGTTATAAGTTATGACCAGGTAGTTGTCTGTTATCTCTTTGTAGCGGATGCTTTTAAAAACACATTTTTTTTTCAGACACTGGTTATTCGTCAATTCTCGATATGTCTCTTGTTCCTCATCATGGTTCTAGTCTACATCCATAAATCTGAAAATTCTGAAAATGCAAGATCGCACTTGGGCGTACTTTGTAGCGGTGTAACCATAGTATTTTTTGCTTCTCCATTTGCATCACTAATGCATGTTATCAGAGTTAAAAACACTGATAGTTTACCATACCATTTGATCTTTGCTACATTTATAGTTTCCATACAATGGTTGATGTATGGATTTGTCTTAAATGATCGATTTATTCAGGTAAGAAAGAGTGCTCTTTGATGTCCTAAGCTACATTTTTTATTTCTGATATTTAATTTATCTTATTGAGGTTATTATGATACCAACTGCAGAAAATATGAAACTGTCTAAGAACTGAAATCTGAGGCATTTCATAGCTTATTGAGCATCTATTTTGGATTGAGGTGGAAAACAGCTTTGTGCTGATACTCCACCTATTCACATTTGCAGAATAATGTATTTTATTTATCTTTGTTATATATACTTTTTCTGCTTCCGATGAATAAAGACTTATTATTATTATTAGATTATGTACTTATTTTCACTATCTGACTAGGGCATGACCAATAATATGTGCGAGCCTATTTATGCCTTATACATCTTAAACCATAATTATGAAGATTTTCCTAAGGATTCTAATAAATTGTTTCAAAATCGATGTGAAAAGCAAAAAAATATGTTCTTTTTTTTTTTGCAAAAGATTAAGTTATAGGTAGTTACATCTGAAATTATACCATTTGAAATTAATTGAAGTTGAGTTGTTTTGATTTAGAATACACGTGAAAAAAATTGTCTTGCATTAGTTAGTTGAAGTTTTTTATTTTAGTTATTGATTATCTCTTCATTTTTGGGCATTAAAAAAAACTGAGTTTTTCAATTTAGGATACACGTCAGAAAAAATGTCTTACATTAGTTGAACTTTGTTATTTCAGTGTTTATTTACCAATATATTCATCTGTGTACAGTTGTGTGCATAAATAAGTCGTACAGCAGTTATAGAATATTGTGAGCTAGGCTCGTTAAAATTATTAAACTTTTTATCGACTTTGACAAGTAGCGTCAAAATTCAAACTATTTTTGTCACTAACGCGCTTTTAACATTTTTTACTACAATTAGTGTAATGCCTCAATTAGTGTAGTACCGTGTACGACTTTTTTATGCACACAACTGTATATTAAAATTACTGCTATGCTTCAATAAGTAAAACTGACTTTCGATTTCGCTAATGCCGTGCATTTTATTGTATAGTCTTTGACGGCACGTGTATCATACGCCTGCATCGAAAATTATTATGCCTGCATCGAAAACAATGCTGGAAATTAATTTCAAGTCAGGATAACGTCCCTTATATTTTTTTACATCTAATAAAGTAGGTAATGGACATCACGTATTGTTAATAAAACTGAGAACTTGGAGTTGTTACCTAGCAACAACTCGTCTAGCACGGCATGTTTTCATTTTGAAGATTGAGCACGCTTCTCAGCAGGATTATGATGCAGTTACAATAAAAAATTTATTATTTCAAGAATGAATTTAATGTATTGGTGGCATTCCATATGAGTGTTAACAAACTATCCAAATATCCTTTGTCATAGATAAAAAATATTGTGAGTTCATTTTGGATTATTGGAGGAACTAAAACAGTAACTTGTTTGTACTATACAAATTATCTTATGAATTATTCGAAATGATTGCATACATATGAAACAACTGAATAGCAAGAGCACCTTCACAAATTATTTTTGTTTTCAGATTCCCAATTTTCTTGGGTGTATTCTTTCTGGGATTCAACTTAGCCTCTTCATCATTTACCCCAAAAATCCTAAAACTTATTCCAATGTATAGAAATGGAAATCTAAGTTGTAGGAATGCTGTATGTACTTATCAAACAAATAATTTATTATATTTGATGTTGAAATAAATAAACGATTGATATAATCAGACTCTGTCAACATGTTTAACCTAAAAACTTGTGCCCCTATTCCTATTAGAATTATTATGTTGATTTATTTGAAGTGGAACGTAAAGTAATAAAACAGAAATTGATAGTAAAATTTGTGATACCAGCATAATATAGCCAGAGAGTTCAGCTGCATCCTCCACAGATGAAAATGGTAGCCGAGGAGGGATCTCGGATCGGGTGCCACGGCCAACCTAGCCTAAGAATATGGTCCTACAATGGTAGTCTTAAGAATACTAGCACACACAGTGGCTTTTTGGTGATGTTTGGTATAATCGTCCAATTAGAATTTTCTGTTGCTCAATAACGACAATTTTGCGTATTCAAAAATTAAAAAAAGGTATTCCACAAGTGCTATTCGGTTAAAACAAATTTGATGCATCAGTGTGAATTAATAGAGAATTAGTGCAATGAGCCCAATTAAAATCGGAGGCTCTGGTAAGTTGCGATACCACTTACCCCACTTTCTTCCCATAACGTTCAGATGAAAGAAAATACCACAAGCGCTCCGGGCGACTTGACAAAAAAGATGGCGCAGGAAAAAACTACAGTACAACTAGAAGAGTCACTGAGGAGAGATTGAGCGCATGCAACTATAAGAGAATAAAAATCAAACACCAATATTCATTGCTGCCATCTTCTGTAATGTTTGTGACAGATTATGTTTGTACTACTGCTATATTATGCTAGTGCTACCTAATGGTCAAGAATGTCTCTTGGAAATGTTGGTTTTATTTTAATGGTATTCCGAACAACGCAGTGAGAGCAGCTAATCTGAAAATTCCGAAATCGATTATTAAAGAATCAAATTGTCATTGATTCACTTCTTCATCTCTGATATCATTCAGTTAGAGTTGTTATGGACTTCAAAAAATTATGAAATATCAGTTTCCAAAACACATCAGCCGTTTGCATAGTCAATCGCCAGCGACTCGCCAGAGTTTCGCCGTTCGCTACACAAGGATTATAATGCACAGTCGAGCTCCAAAAAAGTGACTACGCGATAAGTCACATTTTGGCAAAACGCTGGCGATGTACCACTTTTTTGGAGCTCGACTGTGCATTATAGTTCTTGTGTAGCGAGCGGCGAAACTCTGGCGAGTCGCTGGAATCGACTATGCATACGGCTGTATGTAATTCAGATAAACATACTATCTGAAATATATATATATATATATATATATATATATATATATATATATAAATGAAAAGTTGAGGGTGACCTAATTTGTATAAGTTTTATTCAGATATTTGAATGGTTTACAAAAAGTTGCTATGGCAGTGACAATTTAAAAAAAAATATTTATGCATAAGAAGAATTTCGAAATTTTCGATATTTCCTGTATAACTGCAGAATTAAAGAAACTAGATCAAAGTGTTTTTCATATAATTGACCTCTGAAATACGCTACTTTGACCCCATTTAACCAACCCTCTATCTTTCACCTTTGTCGAAATCCATATGCATAGACCCGAATTTGAATAGCCCTGTATAAAACGTTGTTTCAAGCGCGTAGACTCAGAAGGCGTTATATGAATAATTGAGAATCCCATTCCAGTAGGTATTGAATCTTTTCCTCATTCTATTATGGTAAAAATTATTTTATCTCCGCTCTTTTCACCAATGTTCAATTCAAACATAGTAAAAGGACCAAAAAAAGTAAAGAATAAACTTACAACTGGAATACATTTATTAAAACTTACAATTAGGTAGGTACTTGTACAATATTTCTATACGATAACATCAAAAAAATTCAATGAAGTATAACATAAATAATAATATAAAAGTAATGTAGAGTATATCATAACAAATCATATATTACATATTCAATATAACAATATTATGAATTCATCTTGGTCCTTCAAATAAATTGTACTTCAGTAATGTACATTAAAGGATTTTCAAACATATATTTTTCTATATAACATGGAGATATACCCATATATTTGAACATCTTATTGCTTCTACCAACCAATTCGTTAAATATATTCTCTCGATTTCAGTATATCCAGAACACTACAACACCCAAAATTAAAGATGGCCATATGAGGTTCTTAAATGAATTCTGAAAATCAGTAGATGTCTCTTTTCATATTTTATCGACTCACAACTGAGATTCAGTTAAAGCCTATATTTTTCATAATTTGTTCTACACAAAATAGCACACAGAGTATTTTTTATTTGATTATCTTAATATTTTTTGAGCTTCGAAAATTTGGTTAGTACGTAGATTCTCTTATATATATACACTGATGATTCAAGTTACATTCACTACAATTAACGATAAATGTGGACTTATACAAGAATATTCGAAAGAGCTCTTGAACAGTTCACGAACCCAAGCGTTTTCAGAGTATCAGAATGTTTCATGAATTCTGGTGATTTTGAAATATGTGTAAACATTTTTGAATATACAGGTTAATGAGACGGAAATTCATGCAATACCCTGAAAATGTAATCTGGATTCATTACTTTGGCATAATGCTTCGCCTTATGACTTGCACGAAATGGTCAAAAAATGTAATGAAAAAAAAACCATTTCAATATTTTACTAGCCGAAGCAATATACAATTAAAATTAAAACGCGAGCATTCTAAGAAAAATCTGAAAAGTTAATCCAAACGGTAAAAAAATTAACTTTTCTGAAGTCTTTGAGTCGAACGTTTTCGTTTTTAATTTAAGGAATGTTATTATTGAAGCTTTGTGGAGTCTAATAAAGAACTGAACTCTAATTTCGTTAACATTATTCGAGAAAATAGTCAACAGATAAGTTCCAGATCTATAGAAAATATAAATAGAAAACCGTCAAGGTTTTGAATGTTTACAATTGGTCTCGAGTCATTCATAGATCACAAGATTGTGAATTCAGCTAATGGTGATGTATTATCACGAAGGTATATTGGTTACATATCCTACAAATTACATCTAATATTATTTTGGCATAAATATTTTTTTCATCGATTTGATTTCATCGTTTTTGACACATTCTAACGTTACCTTCGTCTGCAGATATCACATGAACATCTAGTGTCAGATAGTAATACAGACAAAACCCCAGTTAGTTCTACTCATGCATAAAATTATCTTAAAATATCGTTGCGTTCAGAACCTCTCCGGTTCCTGTGATGAGTTTATATCCGAGACTTTGGCGCTTTGAAGCGCCTTTTCCTACAATCTTTCCGTCACCAGCACCTTGGTGTCACCGCTAAGCGTCGGGCTACGCACGGCAAACGATACCAAGATACCAAGAGCTACCAACACCATAGCCAAGACGTTTACTACTATTCCTTCTTCCGGCCATTCTGAGTACGTATCCCTGAAATTTTGGTTAGTGGTATATTTTACAATGGTCTATACAAGGTTCTCATTAGCTGGGCAGAAACGTCATTTGAGTTTGGTTCATGCATATGAATATAATGGATCTATATGATAAGCTGGATAAGAAGCATGCAATCAAGTAGATACGCTCGTACATGCGATTTTATTCATGCAGTTAATATTTAGGCTAATATTGAAAAGCGAGTTGAAACAGGATTCAGAGAATATAAGCTTATATCCTGCGAGCCCGCGTACAAAATCTTAAGTGACAACCAGAAAGTTGTAACGTTGTAAACTGTTTAATCGTGCTGAGTCCAACATGATTTCTCAGAGAGAAAACCTTGACAAAGGTTATTTTTCCTTTTGGCTTTCTGAAAAACATGTCCATTTCGCATTTATATGTAAGGTAATGACCCTCATTTAGTTTTCACAGAAATTTTCGGTGCTTGAAGTTTGTCCCCCACTCTAAACGTGTCGATTTCACGACTTGTAGATTGGTGACAGGTAGCAATTTAATTTTTCTAGGAGAATACAATAATCAAATGAGATTTTCAAGGGCACTATTGTCTGACAAAAGTAATAAGGATCTTCATCAGGCCGACGCTCCAAAGATGTTGATTTGACGACATGTTATAAATGTGATAACCAGATGTTGGACAAAAGTGGCAATTGAGGGGAAAATATAATACTTATCTGAAGTATCGATTGCCTGACTAAAATATTTTACTGTTTTGCTTGGCCGACAAAAAAATTTCTAGAGATAGACTTGAAAGAGAAATATGAATAATTTTTTATAAAAGAATACAATCATTCATCATCTTCTTCAGTATATTCTTCGCTCGCACTGAAAGTATCAGTTTCATCGCTTGTCTCGGATTTTGAATGTGCTGCACTGGCAGAGTGAACGTCATTATAATAAGATCTAAATATTTATATATACTCTGATTTTGTGAAAACATACGTACCAGAAGACAATTCCCCGAATGAAGGGGTTTCAGGGCCGTCATACCAATAATGGGCATAGTTATTCTCGATAATGGTCCAATCACAGTTTTCCGGCTCTAATGCAGTTGGTGGTTTTAAACCAGCATTACACCATATGCTGCTTATGCATATGGTTCACTTAATTTGCTGAAGAAAAGTCTGCTTAGTTGGTGGTTTATAGAGATGAAGCATCGTAACCCATAAGGTTTTTCTTATAAACCTCTTCATTTGTATTTTCAGTTTTACATTTTTCTGAAAACTTTCAAATCGCTCTTGATTAATGTCATCTTTAGTTTTTGGTGAATACATTCGACAAACGAATTTTTCGAAGTCTTTAAATTGAGAACTATTTATTGTGCGTAGTTGAAGTAGAAATCAATTGAATAAATGCCTCTTGAAATTTTGAGTCTCTTTAAAAAATCATAAATGGCCTATTCTTTCACTCTTTGAAAAATTAAGGGTTGTTATTTCCAGTGAATATATGACATACAGCAAGTGCCATACATAAAACATCACCTACATTTTGTAAATTTCGTTAATATTCATTAACACTTGCTTTTTACAAGTACCCATATCTATTCTACCTAATTGTAACATCTGCCATTAAATACTTCATATTTGTTAACATTATAACAGGAATGTCATCAATCAGGAACTTCTTTTTTTTATACCGAAATCCCTATTTCAGGAAAAATGGTAGCCTATAATACCGTCATCCAAAATTGCCGGCAAAACAACGTCTTTGATCGTAAGCCCGTGAACTTGAGAACTCAAAAAAAAAAATTTTGTTTTGACAAATCGTCATTTACAAATAAGAATAAAAAACACTCCATTACTTCGAATAGTGTTTCACCAATAAACAGCCTGTTCATATTTACATGCATAAATGTGTGTTTTCGTATAGCGGTGGTTTTGGTTAGTGTTAAAACACAAAGCGTAACATTTTTTTTCTTTTTTCAGTTTTTCAACAAATTCACCAACTTTATTGTCAGACAAGTATATCACTGTCTTGTTCTATTTCTTTGAAAAAAAAAATGAAATCCACTTTGCTGGTTATCGCCAGCATTGTCGTCAAATCGACATCTTCGGAGCGTACCTATTCTCCTAGAAAAATCAAATTGCTGCCTGTCGCCAACCTACAAGTCATGAAATCCACACGTTTGGAGTGGGGGACAAACAAGGAGTATCAAAAAAATTTTAGATCAGTTTTAGTAAATATATTTTACTTCAACTTAAAAACTGGATGCTATGGTCATTACCTTACATATAAACACGCCGACATTGACATGTTTTTCAGAAAGCCAATGGAAAACACCACTGTCAAGGTATCTTCTCTGCGAAATATTGTCGGATTCGGTACACTTGAACCATTGTTTATATAGAAGATAGTTAGTCAACCTTATGGGATTATAATTGGATCAAAATGGATGCGACATGTAGATGGCGATAGTGAGCTCGCATCCAAGTCATGTCGTAACTTCAGTGATCTGGCCTCCAAGTCATGTCGTAACTTGATTGAAACAATGGGACAGCATTAAAATCAGGGTTTTTTGAAGAAACCTGCATTAAAATGACGTCAAATCTTCATGTTTGTAACTAATCACGCTAGATGACACTCGCGTTTGTGTCCAATACCTTTTCCACAGGCATTGACTATGTTCTATTTAAACAATGCTTGAACAGTATACAAAGTTACAACTTGCTGGTTATCACTTAAGATTTTGTACGAGGGCTCGCGGACTATTAGTGAAATCGGAGACATAAGCGATACATACAAACGAAATAATATACTGGACAAATATACAAATATAAGAAACATACCATACACATTTACATACAATAAAAAAATATAGTCTTGTGAATAATATACCTAAAAACAAACACATGATTAAATTACTTTTACGATCACTGGGTTCAATCAAGAAAACGGATGGCCAGTAAAGTAAGACATTATTAAAATAGCAGTCAAATAGATGTCATTTGTTTAGACATGATAATCCAATCAGATTTCATATTCAATTATGTCAATTATTTCTTGAAAAATACATCAAGAACGTCAAGAAAAGAATTTCCTTTACAAAATCAAACTTTCAGTCAATATGTCAGTTGTTATTTCATTTTAACAAAACAAATAGTCATACATATTAATTTACTGACTCCGTTTTCTCAACTGCACTTCCAACGTAGATATATCATTTCGTGTCAATAATGGATGACTGTGATTTGATTTTTGATGATGATTTCTATGGACAGCTGCCAAAATTTAGAGATCTCCCGAACGTATGAGGATGTGGGCTTTGAACCGGAACTCATCCTTTTGGAGAATATACGCTACAACTATAGCCAGAGCAACTAGTGTCATGCCTATGGTGTTCACAACTATGGCTTCTTCATTAAGTGATGAATATCGATCTCTATATGAAAAAAAAACAAACAATTGTCAACAAATGATACAGCGATAGTAAATCTACACGGTGGAGATAACGTATCCATATACAGGATATGATTCACAACTCAGACTCATAAAGTTTCAGAATGATAGTTTATGAAAAATGGTAACGAAAAAATACTGTAATCATTTTTGTTTTTGTTGAAAAGAAGTTTTTGGGGTTAGGTCTGTAAAAAAAACAATCTTTTGTCCATATTACTTGTCTTTCGCTTCACACTGTATAGTAACTTCTGTTACGCTCCCAAATCGAGCTATCGGTAGCCAACACCGCCAAAACATTTCGTTTAGCAAAAACAACTGTTCGTTTTTATATCCGGAGAACGCTATGAATTTATTTGCTTTTACCGGTTGTCAAGATTGACCAGAGCCCAGCTGATTTTTCACCTTTTAATTATTTATTCGGTGTGATATAATATTGTTGTATGGTTTTATGTTCATCCATAAAGTTCTACTTTGTACACTTTTCTTTTGTAATTGTCCATAATTTTACATTTTAGATCACTGAGCATGGCGAAATATACCGAACTGAGAAATACCGGTTTTTCTATAAGAGACCTAATCCCAACAACTACTTTTCAACATAAATATAGAAGTTCCGAACATCATCATATTGTTGTTTTTGTTGCCCAAATATTCCATGAATTTGAAAAAGAAATGTTTGCAATTCTGTGGGTCTTAAATTTTTTTTTTTGAGTATAATATCTGAGTTGACAAAAACGTTTACTAAAAGAAGCTAATTTCTCTAAGTTTATGCGTATGGGTTATAGCATGTATGTTTTTATAAAATTATTTGAAGAGATTCATAACCTGGACGGAAACGTACCTACCTATACATAAATCTGCAAAAAAGATATGTAAATAATAATTAGCACTAAACTGTGCATAACTTTTTCAATGTTTTTTAGTTGATTGCCAACAAAAGAAGAAATGGAAATGTTGTTTGGAGTTGCGTAAATACACGGAAACTCAGTTGGTATTAATTTTGCTATTAACATATGCCGACGAAAAGAAATACTGAATGTTGAATTAATATGGGGACCTTGACTTTTAAGTTTATGTAACTCATTTGTGAATGAAAGTCTTTATATGTTCTTGCGTAATTTTGCAATTTATATGGGTTGTAAGAATATTTCTTCTCGCGAAATAAAGCCATGCGACAGGTCGACAGAAACATGCTTTGAATTTGCTGAAACTGAAGATGCGATATCAATTACTGCAATTCTGAATTTGATTGAATGAAGTGCATTTATTATTATTATTGATGATGCGGAAGTGCTGAAATTTCATCTTTCAGTTTTTCAAAAATCTCCTTTATGAATCAAAGAGATCAAGAGACTCAGAAAACCATATTGATTTTTGAGATTCATCGAAACAGAAGTACAACTTTTTTGTGAAGAAAACAGAATTCTTTGGGAGATCGTTTAGTAACGAACAGTCGTTGCCGACCAATGATGAACCCTTTAATCTCACATACACCTACTAAGTAGGCTTATTGAGGCAAGTTCCTGACAGAAAACAACTACTCCCCTGGCTAAGACCACGACGGGTATTGAATTAAATCTAACAGGTACTTGTGCAACGTTCCTCAAAGCATCAGAGGACGCAATTGCAAGTGCCCTCTGTGACCAAACAGCAGAATTAGTAGGTATATATGGGAGTAAAGGGTTCATCATCGGTCGGCATCGACTGTTCGTTACTACAACTTTTTTGTTGATTTTTTTGGACAAAACGATCTCATAATCAGCATCTGTCCACACCACATGCCAAAACAGCCTGCATTCGATCCTATCGTTGCATTCATTCCTCTGGATGGATTGTACGTATTATAACAAAAATTGATATTTCAATAAATCTGAATTGGAATTTTCAAAAGGTCACTTGTCTCTAGTCTTTATTAACCAGTTGGAAGAAAGAAATAACAGACCAAAAGGAAATTTGAAATGGAACAAGTACATCCAATAATTTCAACATCTGCCATCTTGGATTAGCCGCTATTTCTACTAGCTACCACTTTGAGATGGCAATCATGTTTTTTTTGTGATCCTGAAGAAGTCAAGCCAATCACCTCAAAATAATATCGAAAGTTTTGCTGTAGTATGTAGGTAAGTTCCTCTTCCAAATGCCACTTTAGCGAATTTTGAAAAATAATAGGATCTACTTTAGTGGTGAGCTGTATTTTTGTATATCCCACGTATACAGAAAGAGGTAAACAATGTTTGGAAGATGCATTCTGGGTTTGCAGACGTGCAATCAATTTTTTCAGTTTTTGTAATATTTCAACTGACTTGCTCCTGCTACAGTGCACAGATGTCCATCTATCTTTTAAACTGTTTCACTTGTACTCCATCTTAAATGAGAGATCTCTCAGTCAAATTTTGTATAATAAGATCAAAATCTTCTCGTCTTCAAGTATTTTCAAAATCGGTAAGTTGGATTGCATGTTTTCCTCAGTGAAAAATGTGGCAGAGTGGTATATTTGGGAATGATGAAAATATATATAAATATACAGAGTGACCCATTTGAAAGCAGGACACCCCTTTAACATTGTTATTCAGTATCCGATTCAAAAGTTCTTTTTTTCAATGGATAGAGCATCAATAGTTTTACTTCAATGCCTACCTCAATTTTAATTTATCGCTAAGACTCCAAAAACATTTTTAGCAAATTTTTTAAAAAGAAACCTGACTACGTTTCTGGATTTGCAATAATTTCAAACGGATGTTACCGAAATTTCATTGAAAAATTATGAATATAGCACAATTATAATGTATATCTATTACCTTTTCGGAAAATCGTTCTGTATTTCACATGTGGAATATTTTAATTTACAATGATCTATCACACCGCTATTAGTTTGAATTGTAATAATCTCAAACCAACAGAACAGTTGTTCCTAGTATTGTCAATCTTTGTTTCTTCTACACACGTATCAGATACAGATTCATATTTAATAAAAAACTAATTTTTAATAGAGTTCGTAACTGATATTGCTACAGATACAAGTCAGCAAAACAAAAGACGAAACCAATCAAATTCATCGAGTCATTAGTAAAGTTTATTGCTCTGCATCAAGCACACTAATGGAGAAGTATACGGCTTAAAATAATATAATGTGATAAAAATTGTCAAAACTTCGTTTCACGAATTTATTTGAACTTTTAAAACACAACACTAATTTATAATACAGTACTTTATCGCTAAACCACCCTGTATAAAACTCTATTTGCTAACTATACAACTGACTGTAACTGTATATCTGCCCTCTTCACTCGCGGCGTGATATTTATATCTATGAAGGGTTCTTCTCTAGATAGTTCTGGAACTGCTTCCTTTCGCTTCCAGATGGATGAAGCTTTGATGACCTAATACTCATGGAATGCAATCTTATTTATGAGTACGAGCGACAGGTCCGGGTCCAGAATCGTTACAATAATTTTTATTATTATTTTTACGTATAATTTCTTTCATACCGGTTTGAAATTATCACAAATCCAGTGGCGTAGTCAAATTTTATTCAAAAAACCTGCGAAAACGTTTTTCGGAATTTCGGCAAAAAAAATTCGAAGACGGCCTTGACATTTCGAACTGTATTTCAAAGTCATGGCGGTAAAATAGAGCTATTGAAGCTCTTTTCTTTAGAAATAAAAATCGTTTAAATCGGACAACAAATAAAAAAGGTACAAGGGCGGCCCGCTTTTAAATGGGTCACTCTGTGTATAACGTTTTTCGGAATTTCGGCAAAAAAAATTCGAAGACGGCCTTGACATTTCGAACTGTATTTCAAAGTCATGGCGGTAAAATAGAGCTATTGAAGCTCTTTTCTTTAGAAATAAAAATCGTTTAAATCGGACAACAAATAAAAAAGGTACAAGGGCGGCCCGCTTTTAAATGGGTCACTCTGTGTATAAGGCGAGATTGTACATTCATAAAGTAAGAAACAGGCAGTAATTTCACCAATACGTACTTCAGAGTAAACATTACTTTCTCCGTGAGTCCAGTCACTGCTGCTGCGATGGCCAACATGAATGTTGTCAGACCAAAAGATGCATGAATTGGCACAAGTGCTGCTCTGAAGCTTGCCGTGGCTCCTTCACAACACAGCAATACCAAAAAGCTGAAGAATCCGACCACAAACTAAAAAAAAAGGAAATATTACTGAATTAGTTTTCATTTAATTATTGTATGCATAACGTATGAAACGTGTAGACCATTGCAATTCAAGTCAGTATTTGTGATTCGCGCTATAAAACCGATAGTGCATAAAATTTTGTATGTATCACGTGCGTAAAATGCGTTTAAGGCCTTCGGCGTGTGATGGCCCTCGGCTAACGCCATCGGGCCATCATCCACGCCGCAGGCCATAAACGCCTACTTTACGCCCTTGATACATTAAATAACTATTATGAAAACTTGATCATTGAGGAGATACAAAAACAAAATGAATTGAATCAGATCGCACATAGAGAATTTCCCTCTCACTCTTTATTTTTTCCTCACGTCCTACCTTGGGTATGGTCCGTATATCACCGAAAATATCAGACCGAAAACTAGCGGTTTATAAGTTTTCAGACAACCAGCTCCACATTTATACGATCCCTTGTCACTTGTCTTTAGTCAACATTTTGAGTAGTTTGAAACACATTTGTTAAAAATATTTTTCTTTTAATTCCAAAGACATTTTTTTTAAATTAATTGTAACTCTGGTTAAAAATTTCGAAACATGTCAATTAATAAAATAAGTAAAATTGCGAAATGACATGCAGTACCAGAAATAACGAGCTACCACGGAAAAAAAACGTACGGTCGCTCTGGTAACAGGTGAGTCCCCGAAGTTTCAGAAAATATTCAGTGATATTTCAGTTGATATACACAAGACGCCAAATGACCATCCAAAGTACCTGAAAGTATAAAAGGACCATCCCCGTTCACATATCATAAGTGGTAACGCAAAAAAATATTAAGGAGGAAATTATACCGACCATCTTATTCTTAAAGAAACTTCTTTCTATCGGGAATTCGGTCTGAAGAAAAGAAGTTAACCCGAGTTTTTGCAAAATATTATTTGCTTCGTCGAATGCTACAATATAATAGGAACATTAGATGCATATGGGTTATGGGGCCAGGTAGCCGAGTGGTTAAAGCCACATTGTTTTAGTCACTGGCTGCCGGTCGGCGGTGGTTCAAACCATGGCGACTGCAGAAATTTTTCTGATGGCCCGAGAAAGTGCTAGGAATCGCACGTAAAAAGGTAAGACCTCGTTAATCCTTGGCTCGCACAAGTTTCGACTTTTGAGGGCTGCCGTTCGTAAGGGGACGACAGCTGGTTAACGGAAAAAACAATTTTAACAATTTTTTTTAACAACAACAATAAAGTAAAACATTGTATAATACTGTGCAATGTGAGGTTTTCTTCGATATTCAATGAACGTGTATATAATCAAAATGGAAAAATGGAAACGAAAAACTTGACAAGAAAATGTGAAGGACAGATCATTTGTTATGTTGATGTCAAATAATGAGGACCATACAGAGTAATAATTTCAGGAATTGATATCTGAGGAATGACTTTGTGGTAAACTAATGTATGAGTAAATTTTGTTAAGTTATCGATGTCCGTTTATTTTTGTTCATACCATTCGTTTCTTTATTTCAGGCATTTACAAAACAAGCCTGTTGTTTGAATTTTTTTTACATTTACCATTATTTTGTGCTGCTGCTTTTTTTCATCAGTCGAGATAATTTTCTCAATATTTAATTTAGTCCATTCCAAATGAAAGAATCGATTAGGATCGGAATAAGCTGCAACATTATTTTTTGTATACAACCACAATTTACTAAAATAAATATTATTTAGATACAGTGGTTTTATTTTTTTGATATATCAAATCAAATCAAAATGTGCTTTATGGTATGGAGATTTATATCTAGTTGACAAAGTCTCGTGATTCATAAAGTATATAAAACAAATTTCACTAGAAAATAAATATAAATATGGTATTCTTCTAAAGTAATTCAATGAAATGAAAATAAAAGTATGATAAATAAGAAAATGAATAATTACAAACATTCATCACATGTATCGACTAGAAGATTATAAAACTCTATATCCACACAAGGTATACTAATCAAATCAATATTGAATTTATAATTGAAAAGTATAAATGTAGACACTAAGGAAGTGTGTCGTCATAAAATTCTTTCAAACTGTAAAAGCCATTCATTTTTTTGTTTAATTTCTAAAAGTCTGGATATTTTTCTGTTAAATATCACGTTATACATTGTTACTCCATTGTCAATCAGAGAAACTTTTGTCAAGTGATTTTCTTTCTAACGAGTATTGTAAGGGATGTTGTTAGTTTAAATACTCCATTGTTATTGATCCATATACTGTTTCCAGTATAGAAATTGAGAAAGGTGTTACTATCTTATCTTCTTAGGAAAAATGTTCACATGCTTCCCTCCATCTGGCTTTAAAAAAGTATCTAATTATCCATGGCATCACACGTTAAAAGGTAAGGGCTGCGTCTTCCTAGCTCACACAAGTCTCTCGAAGACTTCTGAGGGTTGCGCGTAAGGGTGCAATCGGTTGACGGAAATAACAACAAAAAAACAACAATTTCTGAAGAATAAACACCGACTGGTCGATAAGCTTATTACATACCCCCTCCCAGAAAGCTATTATCCTTATAACTAAAAAAAAATTTTTTTTTAATTATAACTTATCAGATATTTTGATTTTCAACTCTGACGTCAAGGAGATGTTTAACAATTTTGACAAAAACGATTTTTTAACAATTGCCTTTAAAACCTTCCGGGACTGGCATGAATTTTTTGTGATCCAGGACTGGCGTGGGACTGTGAGTCCGCACACTAGATATTTGGCAATTACTTACTTCTCTGTTTTTTTTCTAGCTTATTTGTTCGAAAACATTAGGTATTAGGTAACCTATAGATCACAACAATAGTATGAGCTAATATACAAAAAATACTTGCTCTCCTTCAAAATGAGCCGAAGAATATGCAGGTCAAAAACGGGATTGGGAACTGGCGTCGGACTCTGACTCCGCGCAATCTAATGGATCAGGACTTGGCGTTGGACTCTCAACTGGCAATACTCAAAAACGATAGTATCCACGAACTTCAAACTCTCGTGATAGACTGATTGTCCAATGCTTGAAAAATACTGAAACGCACCGAATCGAAAGGTAAGGGTATTCGGAGTAAACGACAATTAAAAATATCTGCGGACCGGTAGTCCGCGCGCCAGTCCCGGAAGGTTAAGACACTGAAACGTTAAGGGCACTCAGTTTCACGCCATGCCCTTAAACTCGTTGTGCGTGCTCTAAAGATTCACTTGTACACTTGTATCAAAATACACTATTTTTGTTATTGAATTATTTGTTAATTAGAAGAGGCTATCCTGAAATGTCGTCTGAAATGTTACTAAATTAACGGTAATTTCCAGTTTCCGCAACTCTCACAGGAGCAAATTGATAGCTAAAACACATCATACTTTTTGAAGCCGCCACGGTGCCAATGAACTCTGCAAATTGAGGATGTTACAGTTTTAAATTTTTTTTTATGAAACCTTCATCAGGAAGCAATAACTATTCAAATGATGGATACGTCTTCAACCTTTTTTCGTGGCAGTACTAAATAGCGATTAATTTTAGTTCGTAAGAAACGCCTTTCACGCTGTCTCAATATGTAAATTATGCCACTCCTTTTTGTTCACCTGCATGTTTATATAAACCTTACTACGATTTACCTGTACATTTCTACAACACGCTTTGATTATTCATATAATTAAAAACCCTCGTAGTTCTCTTATAGGAAATGGCGTTCGGTGAATTGGACTGAACTTTTGATGTGATGTAGTTCTGGCATTACGAAAGGTAATGTAGCGATTTCACCAACAATAAAACTCGCAACAATTTTTATTTGCAAAGAAAATAATCTCTATCTAAATATTTCATATTTATTTCTTTTTCTTTCTTAAATTCAAAGATAATAAAAATGTCCGACTATAAATTTTTATTATGGGGAAATAACTTGATATTTCATAGTTATATTTCGGGTAATCGGATTACCTACGATGCGAAACCAGCTATTAGTTTTATAGGACCCTTCCGTAAGCCGGACGGACAATTTGGGAAATTTGGAATGACGTAGGCTGGGTTTTTCTTTATTTCTGACCTGCAATGAAAACAGGAGTTTGACAGATGAGAGAAGATAGTTAGTCGATCCTTAGTGAAGTTTTGTCGCTACATAGTTTTTAATGAAGGAAAATTAATTGATTTAGTGAAGGCAAATCAAATCAAAATATGCTTTAATTCGGAAGAAATACAATTCTCGTTGACAAAGCTTAAGAATATAACCTTGATATCACTACAATAGGTAATTTGAGGTACATATACAAGGTGTCCGGTAAACCTTGTACAATATTGAAACTGGTGATAGACCAGATCATGACTGTTCAGAATATCGTAATTTTACCTTAATAAAAATCTCACTGTTTTCGAGATAATGAGCATTTTTTAAATTTCTGGAAAATCACTACCTCACCTTGGATTTTTTAAGGCCTTGTATACAAATTGGGACGAATTTAAATATTTTTGCTGCTGAAGATTACTGATGAGTGATGCTTTCAGACGTACGAAACAGTTTTTCAGAAAACAATACAATTTTTCGAGAAATTAGGGTAAAATGACAGATTTGAGTTACACCAATTTTTTTAACAAACTGTTTGACATTGTTTGAAAAAACATAACCAAGTGGAACTGGATATTCATTACGAAAGAATGCCCATTTTGTCCAGGCTTTACTATGGTATTTTAAAACATACGATCATTATTTTTGGAAGGAGTAGAATTTCGATAATATTGGAGTGTGATGTTATTCTGAGCTAAAATCAATTCCATTAAACTCACAGTAATGTCTTTTATTTGTATCCTATCAAGATGAAATGATTAAATAATTATGAGTAATAACGAATCAACTGATTAGAAGCATTCAATGAGGTGTAATGAAGTAAATACTAATTCAACGTTTTTTATTTAATCAACATACACTATAAACCACAATAACGATTATTCAACATCGCACTGAATAATATTACAAAAATGATATTTTCCATCCACTCGTACGCAGAGACGACATATTTTTAAGAAGAACCTTTTAGAATGCGTTATAGGTTATAGCCCCCAAATCAGCGATTTTATGAGCGGCATTGTGCAATCGGATATAGTTCTGCATAAAGCGCTGCTGCAGCAGTAGCACTACCTCCACATTCACCATAAATGTTGTGCATATGCGCATATTCTCGGGGAGTATACGGCATGACAAAGAAATAAATACCACTAAATGAAAGAAGCGGAATAATTTCAAAAAACTACGATAGAGGTCACAAGTTGTTCAAACAAAAGTTTTTTATTTTCGACAGGGATTCATCTTTTAAAAAAGTTTGCACTTATTTGGTTACACCCTGTATATCTGTCGGTCTCTGAAACTTGGTTGGAATCTGGAAGTTGGAATCTGGAAGTTGGACAATTGCGACATTTATCACAAGAATTCGTATTAATCGGTGCCATGTCGGATAATCGACATTTCATTTCGATAATTTTATTAGGCCTAATTACATGAAAAGTTAATTTTATTGGCATACTATTTAATGCCACCAAGCAGTCCATTCTTTATTATTAACAATTATTTCCACATTTTATCTAGATAAAATCTAACTAAAATAATTTTTGGGCGTAAGTATAAAAGTTGATCAAATAAATGAATATTTTGGAACCTTTGGTGTAAATACAATTCAAGAAAAAAATAAAATACCCAAATACCAAAACTACGTCACAATCTTAAAAGCTTACTTTTAGCTCCTGAAGATACTAACTTTGTTGGCGAAACGCGCGTCGAGTGTGATTGTGGCGCAGTTTTGGTGTTGGGTAGTTTCCTTTTTTTCTTGAATAAAAGTTGATAGAAGCCTAGATGAAAACCACGCCTAATTCAATGGAATCCACTTCTTTAAAAAATTATTATAGTTTGTTTTATACCATGGTAGAGTCTGGACAAAATGAGCATTCTTTTGAAATGAATATCCACTTCCAATTGGTTATGTTTCTTTCAGATAATAATGTCAAACTTTTTAAAAAAAAATTGATGAAACTCAAATCTGTCATTTTACCTTAATTCCTTGAAAAATGTTTTCACTTTCTGAAAAACTGTTCTGTATGTCTGTTCAGTAATCTTCAGCAGCAAAGATATTTAAATTCATCCCAATTTGTATACATGGCATTAAAATATCCAAGGTGAGGTATACAAATCGAACAAAAATACTAGATAAGGATTTAGTTACAGCAAAGGCTGAGTCAATTCAACATTACAAATAAATGATAGAGTTTATGTAGATATTTATAAAAACGATCCGTCAACGAATAACAATGACACCTAAATGTACAAAAAAATAACAATTAGAGAGTTCCCAGTTATCCATTATGATAAGGGGTTAGATAAATATATATATTATAACTGTAGATGTCGTTAGTAAGCTTTTGTATATGCATATGTATACATTTATAGTTTGAGATCAGGTAAATGGGTCCTGATAGAATTCATTCAACGAATAATAGGCTTTTGTAACCAAGAGATTTTTCACTTTTTTCTAAAACAGATTACGGACTTCATGATTATGCAATATTTTGATATATATTTTCATGTTCAAATTCTCACCCCATTCAAAATTTTGGCCTTTTCAAATTTGTCATAATTTATGTGAGTTTTTGATATGAATCCATTTTGAGCCTTTCAGAAATTCTACAACAAATATTAAAGTAGGTATTATATAAATATTAGACCAAGCCATAAAGGGTTTTCCCCACAAAATAATAGAAGTAAATTTTCATAAGATAGTTCGTTACTGACAACCCCAGTTTACGCCACAGCAAAATCACTTTGTGGAATTTTTTAAACAATCAAAAGTTGAAAAAATTACAACTTTTTTGGTTTTTTGAAAATATCTCAAAGGAATGGGTTTACAGCCAATGGAACTATTGTAGAGATTTATAAAACCTATAAAATGGGTTTTCAAACGACCGGTTCGGTGCATTTTCCACTGAGAAAATCCGGAAAAAACTCGAAAGAGACCATTTTTAAAAAAAATATAATTTTTATAAATGTGAAGGTGGACAAACAATATTGCGGAAACTGATAGACAATAATATGTAGTTCAACAGTGCGCAAGATGTTTTCTGTCCGAAGTGTAGTTTTAAAAAAGCCGCACTGTAAAATATCCCGGCCCAATCTCTTCTAGACGCTCTTCAAAAGTTATTCGTAAAAGAGTTTGATTTTTTTGAAGGGTCGACCTTTTTCAACATAGTGTTTGGCACCAAATTGTTTCAATTTCAGCTGTCGCTATTTTTTCCAGGTCATGTTATTTATTAGGTTCATCACGGAATTGAGAATCTGAATCACCAATTTTTATGAATGAATAATTTCACGCAAACCTACGCATACTACCTTCCGTTCAGCGGGTCTTCAACCTTAATTGGAAACAATTGTACAAATTGAGTTAACGTAACATACATTCGTTAATGGTCCTGCTTTATGTACATTAGAAACTGGCATAAATAAACATTCAGAAGAGGCGTTCATAAGATGTCTACACATGTTCCATGTTTAATATCCTAGTTGTACATGTCGACAGTTATTTGTTAAAAATAGACGGATTTGGAATGATGATCGTGTTCATTATTCGTAATAAATCTATATTGAAACAATTGACAATCATTATTCATAAAATAAAATATATGAATGCACTTGTAGGAAGTCTGCAGTAGATGTTTCTCTGATTATTTCACTTATGCTAAAATAGCGTGTTATGATTGGTTGAAATTTTTGTGTTGATAAATGAAAACATCATGTTTTCGATTTTGTAGTTCGGCTCTTGATTGGCTACTGGATATGTATATGATGTGTTTTCGATTTTGTAGTTCGATTCCTGATTGGTTATTATCAAAACACAAACTTTCCACTAGCAAGCTGCCATAATGACACAGCACCAAACTTTGACCAAAACTAAATAAGCACTCACTATTAATTCATATCAACTTCACAATTTTCGACAAATTTTGCATACTCGTTGATTAATCAAATCACTAAATCAAAATGTTATCAAAACATAACCTCGAGCGAGAAGCAGTAGACTAGACACGCGCTCTTTCATTGGTAACTGAAATAGAGGGATGTTTAAAATATCAAGTAAATGTTTTGTTAGTTGCATAATTTCAGAACTAAATGCGGGATTAATGTTCCTAGTTAAATTGAATAGTAAATAAATAAAAATGGTTTCGATTTTATTCATGAAATAATCTTAACAAATACAACTCGTGTTATCGGCGATTATCGTTAATTCCTTCTCGGTTTTGAATCAAATTATGTTGCTTTAGGCAACCACACTCGCGCAAGCGCTCGTGTGGTTGCCAAGCAACATAATTTGATTCTCAAATTCAAAGGAGTTGCTATTTCGATAATCACCGATACACTTGTGGTATTACCTACGAATATCGCAGTGAAAAGAGGTTTCATGAAACTTTCTGCATGTATGTATATACCGGGTGTCCACGGTAAGTGGCTCGCCCTATAACTTTTTTGTTTTTTTGAAGATATCGGAATTAAATTCATTCCTTAATCTAGAGTACTATTCACTAATTTCAACCCTAAAATGTGATATGTAAAATTTAATTCTAAACCCAAAAAACAAAATCATTAAGGAAATCGACATCCTATTTTAACTCGCTTTTGCAAAAGTAAATTAGATAATTATTGTGTAGGTTATTATTTAAAAAATATATGAATGATAATATTTATGCAGTTGTGTTGGTTAAATGTACTTGCATTTAAATCTTATTTTAATCTCAATTTGTACTTCATTTTGAGGAATATTTAATGTAATTCAAGTTTTTTAAGGGAAGTTTGTTTGAAACCTAATAGTGTGCTAGTGCTAGTGTGCAGAAACTCAGCTTTGCCGACTTTTGGGTAGACTGGCAACTATTTTCCGCGAAACAAGCGGCAAATAAAAATTATTCTCAGAATGTGACCGCAGCTCAAAATGTAAATAACGGAGTCTAGGCGTAATATGTCATTGGTTAAACCCATCACAATAGAAAATTATGATTGGCGCAAACAAACCTTTAGGTTATTGGATTCTCTGAAGGAATATTTCTATTTTTTATGATTTCCGTAATGACATTTTTAAACCTTCAAGGAGGAAAATACAGTAAAAATAATACAGATGGCTTACTACTACTACTGTAGTAAGACGTAAGGTTAAATTTTTAGTTAGTTTTTGTCATTCTCAAGTCTATAATAACATATTGGAAGATTTAAGTACATTAATTTGGCAATTAGAAGGATTTTAGAAAGGTTATAGTACATGTCAAAGTATCATTTTCAGTTCTCAGTTAAACTTTTTTAATTGTCTAGTTATTTTATTTATTTGTCTTATTTTCACACATGACTTTTCCTTGCCAATAAATTTGAAAACGACCAAAGCCAATTGAGTTTCTTTATAATCTAGTAAAATTTGAATGGAGTTAAAGCAGCCAATATTATTAGAGTCATTGAGAATATTAGTGAACCAGTGCGTTTGGATATCTTCGCGTAGGTTTATTCTTCGAACTGGCCTAGTAACCTATCTAGAGGAAGACGAGAAAGATTATTCGGTAAGTAAGATCATTGTGCTTAAAACATATTATCAACTAAGTGTTTTAAACATGCCAACCCTGTTCTGAAGTCATTAATAATAATAATAATTAATATTCATTTCTCGTCGACAGTTACATGTATGAGGATTGTCAGAACCTACCTTAATGTAGAGCTATCAAAACAGATAAAAAATAGTTAAAATTCACCTTAAAAATTCAGGTAATTAATAAAAACATTCATCCAATAGATATTTCTTCAGATCTTTTATATGTTCCGGTAATTTACTATAAATTTGAGGTCCAATATAGTTTGGAGCATAATATGCAGTATTCACTTTCGCGAAAGGAATATGGAACGATTGTTTTTTTCTTGTGTTATAGCCATGAATGTTTCCATTCAATTAAAATGATGACTTATTTTGGAAAATATACAAGGATATTTTATAGATATATAAACAAGGGGTAGGTGAAATTCTGTACATTTTATAAAACTGTTAACATGATTCTTATACGGAATACGTCGGAGAGTACGTAATATACGCTTCTGGCTGATAAAAACGTCCGATGCTGAGGAAGAACTTCCCCAGAAACAAACCCCATACCTGAGTCTTGAATCAACTTGTGCATAGTACATTGCCAGTAATTGCTCCTGATTGAGGAGATCTCTGAGATTGAGGAAAAGAAAATTCAAGGAATTCAGTTTGTTTGCTAACTTGTTACACTGTGTCCAGTTTAGAAATTCATCCAGGAGCACTCCCAGAAATCTTACACTTTCATGAGTATTTGACAGGATTGATTGATTCACTGTAAAATCCAAATTTCCAATTATAGGTATTCTACCGACTATGAATTCTCATTAACAAATTCCATTCAGAGAAATATAAAAAAAAATGTAGGATTGGAATTATCTAGTTGTTGGCCGTTATAGGCAAACTACATCTGTAGGTATGACATATGTACTAGAGCTAGTCTCAGTGATGGCACCAAAGTCTTGAAATTATTTTGTGTTATAGGAACTTTACCTGTATTGCAAATAGTCCCATTGTGACGAGTCCAATCCAACTGTGCATCGAGTAGAAGTTGGGTATCGCAGGCTGGCTGAGATTATGCGAATCTAGGACGGCCAAGAACCCGACAGCCACGCATGGGATCGCCAGGGCGTGGAAAACCGTGTGGAGGAGCTTTACATAAATTCTCCGACAGCATCTGCATATTCTGTATAGTAGTATCGCTGTAATGAAACAGATTTAGTTGATGCATGTTTGAATGAATAGAAAATCAGAAGTTCATTGAGGCGCGAAATGTTTGAAACATTGCTGAAATTCGGTGGAATTTAATTTTCATTTTGAGGCACATTCTATAGCTCCAATTTCATTGAAATTTTAATTCCGTGAGTCTATTCGCTTACAAAAATAACAATTTTTTTCAAAAAAAATCTGTTATGTTCTCTTTAATTTTATAATCTCTATTTGCTTAGGTTATATAGGTTATGAAAACTCTCTAGTGTAATTGCAGATTTTCTAAAATACTAAATGTCATGGAAAATTATTGTTTAATAATTTCGAATGAACCTCGAGGTTGTTGCATACTATTTATTGGAAACCATTTGTAAATGTTCGAAAAGAACTCGCAAATTCACAATTATCCTACCAGGCAGGGAGATCTAATTAGAGTACCAAAACATAGAACATCTCTATTTGAGAAGAGCCCTTGTTATATAGGCATTAAACTTTTCAACTCTCTTCCCACTACTATAAAGATTGAGAAGAGACAAAGAAAATTCGAATCGATGTTAAAAGATTTTTTTATCACCAAATCCTTTTATAGTGTTTCGGAATATTTTGATCATCAGAACTGATCATTTTACATTTATAAATGTATTGTATTCACTTTAACTTGTTTTCTTTAACATGTTGTATTTGTATATTTGTATACTCTGCTTATACATTGTGACGTTTCCAATATCATGTACATGATCTTAATGGAATAAACGCATTATTATTATTATTAAACACGCTGTATAATACATCTAAATGCAAATCATTCGAAGCAATACCAAACCAAAAAAGATTTGAATTCAAATGAACTAATAGCACTGGCAATTCCAATGTCCTTGGTAGAAGGTAGATCGAAATGAAAATGGATGGATTGAAATGAACTACCAGAGAGGTGAACTATACAGTGTGTCTCACTTCTCATGGAAACACCCCCGTATCTTCCGTAATAATTGAGGTAGAATGATGAAACTCTCAGGACTGATGAAAATGCTAAGAATACACCAACCACCTGAATAGGGTTGGTCTAAGTGATATACACTGCCCACCACTCGCGATGAAACAACCCAGTTTTAAGGCAAAACATACTAGGGGGCAAAATAGGCTCAAAATTCCTCCAGATTCGTGATCAGGACTACCAACTTACTACAGATAAACTTATCCCTGAAAAAATTTCAGTCCTGAAAAAATCCGAATTTGTCTCACTTCTCATGGAAACACCCCCGTATCTTGCGTAATAATTGAGGTAAAATGATGAAACTCTCAGGACTGATGGAAATGCTCAAAATGACGGGTGTGAAGTTATCCACATCCATAAGCTATACGGAGAAAAAAATAACGATTTTTTTTTTATTTCTATACACTGGACTCTTTGTGTACCTCTAATCATTGAATATGCTTTTTCCGGCGTCAACTCAGTAAAAAACATAGTGCCTCGAATTTTCAAACTGTCTCAAAGGGTGGAAAGAGGGTGGAAAACCATAAACAAACTATATTTCGGTAAGTTGACTTTGTACACCATCCATTTTCGAATATGTTGTTTCTCGTGGTCGAATTGACTAGAAAAATGTTACGTCTGAGTTTTTCAGACCGTCTAAGGGGGTGAAAATGGGGTTGAAAACCTTAAAAAAAAACTATATTTCGGAAAGCTGACTTTGTACACCATTCATATTCAAGTATGTTGTTTCTAGTGGTCAAATTGACTAGAAAAATACCATTCCTGAGTTATTCAGGCCGTCCAAGAGGGTTTTGAAATCATAAAAAAATCTATATTTCGGAAAGTTGACTTTGTACACCTTCCATTTTCGAATATGTTGTTCCTAGTGGTCGAATTGACTAGAAAAATGCTACGTCTGAGTTTTTCAGGCCGTCTGAGGGGGTCGAAGTGGGGTTGAAAATTATAAAAAAACTATATTTCGGAAAGTTGACTTTGTACACCATTCAAATTGAAGTATGTTGTTTCTCGTGGTCGAATTGACTAGAAAAATGCTACGTCTAAGTTTTTTAGGCCGTCTAAGGGGGTCGAAATGGGGTTGAAAATCATAAAAATACTATATTTCGGAAAGTTGACTTTGTTAACCATTCAAATTGAAGTATGTTGTTTCTCGTGGTCGAATTGACTAGAAAAATTATACGTCTGAGTTTTTCAGGCCGTCTAAGGGGGTCGTAATGGGGTTGAAAATCATAAAAAACTATATTTCTGAAAGTTGACTTTGTACACCATTCAAATTCAAGTATGTTGTTTCTCGTGGTCGAATTGACTAGAAAAATGGTACGTCTAAGTTTTTCAGGCCGTCCAAGGGGTTGGAAATGGGGTTGAAAATCTTAAGGAAACTATATTTCGGAAAGTTGAATTTGTACACCTTCCATTTTCGAATATGTTGTTTCTCGTGGTCGAATTGACTAGAAAAATGTTACGTCTGAGTTTTTCAGGCCGTCTAAGGGGGTGGAAATGGGATTGAAATCCTTAAAAAAACTATATTTCGGAAAGTTGACTTTGTACACCTTCCATTTTCGAATATGTTGTTTCTCGTGGTCGAATTGACTAGAAAAATGTTAGGCCCGAGTTTTTCAGGCCGTCTAAGAGGGTGGAAATGAGGTTGAAAATCATAGAAAAACTATATTTAGGAAAGTTGACTTTGTACACCTTCCATTTTTGAATATGTTGTTCCTCGTGGTCGAATTGACTAGAAAAATGCTACGTCTGAGTTTTTAAGGCCGTCTAAGGGGGTGGAAATGGGGTTGAAAACCTTAAAAAAACTATATTTCGGAAAGCTGACTTTGTACACCATTCATATTCAAGTATGTTGTTTCTAGTGGTCGAATTGACTAGAAAAATACCATGCCTGAGTTATTCAGGCCGTCTAAGAGGGTGGAAATGGGGTTGAAAATCATAAAAAATCTATATTTCGGAAAGTTGACTTTGTACACCTTCCATTTTCGAATATGTTGTTCCTCGTGGTCGAATTGATTAGAAAAATGCTACATCTGAGATTTTCAGGCCGTCTAAGGGGGTCGAAATGGGGTTGAAAATCATAAAACAAAGTCAACTTTCCGAAATTTAGTTTTTTCTATGATTTCCAACCCCAATTCCACCCTCTTAGACGGCCTGAATAACTCAGGCATGGCATTTTTCTAGTCAATTCGACCACGAAAAACAACATACTGGAATTTGAATGGTGTACAAAGTCAACTTTCCGAAATATAGTTTTTTTATGATTTTCAACCCCACTTCGACCCCCTCAGACGGCCTGAAAAACTCAGACGTAGCATTTTTCTAGTCAATTCGACCACGAGGAACAACATATTCGAAAATGGAAGGTGTACAAAGTCAACTTTCCTAAATATAGTTTTTCTATGATTTTCAACCTCATTTCCACCCTCTTAGACGGCCTGAAAAACTCAAGCCTAACATTTTTCTAGTCAATTTGACCACGAGAAACAACATATTCGAAAATGGAAGGTGTACAAAGTCAACTTTCCGAAATATAGATTTTCTATGATTTACAACCCTATTTGCACCATCTCAAACGGCCTGAAAAACTCAGGAAAAGCATTTTTCTAGTCAATTCGACCACGAGAAACAACATATTTGAAAATGAATGGTGTACAAAGTCAACTTCCCGAAATATAGTTTGTTTATGGTTTTCCACCCCCTTTCCACCCTTTAAGACAGTTTGAAAATTCGAGGCACTATGTTTTTTACTGAGATGATGCCGGAAAAAGCATATTCAATGATTAGAGGTACACAAAGAGTCCAGTATAGAAATAAAAAAAATCGATATTTTTTTCTTCGTGTATCTTGTGGATGTGGATAACGTCACACCCGTCTCAAAATGCACCTACCACCTGAATGGAGTTAGCCTAAGTGGTATACACTGCCCACCACTCGCGATGGAACAACCCACTATCCCTGAAAGATATAATAGGGGACTAAATTGGCCCAAAATTCCCTCGAATTCGTGATCAGAATCCCCAAATTACTAATACACCTGTTTCCTGAACAATTTTCATTCCTGAAAAAATCGAATTTGTTTCCGTAATTTTTTACGTAGAACCATGAAATTTCCAGGATCGATAGATACACTACACGGAAATAGTCATTATACGTAATATACACTACACGCCAGCAGCGAAGGAACCACCCATTTATCCATCGCTGCTGGCGTGCAGTGCTTATCATGTAACGATGACCCCTTTTGTGCAGTCAGTTCATTTCTAAAGTATCTATCGATCCTGTAAATTTCGTGGTTTTACGTAAAAAAAATTACGGAATATACGGGGTATTTCCATGAGAAGTGAAACAAATTCGATTTTTTCAGGATTGAAAATTGTTCAGGAAACAGGTGTATTATTAGTAATTTAGGGATCCTTAACACGAATCTTAAGGAATTTTGGGGCAATTTCGCCCCCTGATATAACTTTCCGGGATAATTGGTTGTTCCATCACGAGTGGCGGGCAGTATATATCACTTAGGCCAATCCCATTCAGGTGTTAGGTACATTTTGAGCATTTCCATCAGTCCTGAGAGTTTCATCATTCTACCTCAATTATTACGGAAGATACGGGGGTGTTTCCATGAGAAGTGAGAAACACTGTATTTTGTATATTTATAATAATAATAATAATAATAATAATAATAATAATAATAGTAATTCTTTAATTCCAGTAAGATCATTGTTACATGATATTGGAAGAGTCAGTAAGAAACAGTCAGCATTGTATGTATATACAAAGTAATATTAAAAATTACGTCACAGAAATATACAAATAAAATATATAGTGGATATGCAAATAAAATAATTGCATTTGATCATTGTAAAATTAATCATAAAACAGCGGATATTTGAATACATGGACAAAAAATATATAAAATGTTTTAAAAATATCACAAGTAGAAGCTAACACAAATATTAAACTAGTAGGAAAGAAATTCATCGACAAATATATTCTTCTAAGAATTCATTTACTTTATAGTAACATTTAGTTACTAGGAGTTTTCTCAATTTATTTTTGAAAATGTTATAATTCTTTTCACTAACAGTTTCTTCTGGTAATTTATTGTAAAGCTCTATTCCTGCATAAGAAGAAGCGTTTTCGAAAAATATTGTTTTATTTATTTATTGATGTTGAATGCAGTCATTTTTCTTTTCACTCGAGTTCATTTCATCAGATGTTCGAAGACATTGCCGTTTTGTTCTAAACAAGAATTGACTCTTTTTTGTCTTCAAAGCTTTCTTGGTTTGATATTGCTTCGAATGATTTACTTTTCAAATATTTCTCAAAATTGGCTATATCTTACCAGGAGTGTATTCTAGGAATTGGGAATTCCTCATGAATTTGATATATTTTTTCCGTAGTATTCAATAATAATTGAATAGTGTATGGTTTCCATTTGAAAAAATCGTGTTTCATTAGATTTCCCGATGTTATGTTTTATGAAGAAATGTTGACCACCCTGTAAGTTTATTTTAGAAAATTCTATGGGCCTGTTCATGACCTAATACTTCAGGTGTGATTCTGTGAAATTTCACATTTCCAACTGTCATTGTCTATGAGTTATGATTTTTTTGGAGTAGTGCTGTAACTGTCAAATTTTTCAGAAAAAAATTGATATCTCGAAAACTAACAAATGTGGATAGCATTGTTATACAAAGTGGGTCTAAAATCGGCTGGGAAATTCCAAAATGTAATGAAATACAGGGTGTTCCATTTGAAATAAGGAAGTTGTCCTCTATTTCCGGTATGACAGAAAAAGAGACCGGAAGTTAAGAATATTCTAGATGAGAAGGCCAAACACAAAATTTCAAGTTTTTATTTAAAATGGTTCTCCATATATTCCTAACGATCGCTCGTCATGGAAGATCCTGTATAGTGAAATCAATAAATCACGCCAAGTGACACAAATAATTAATAAAAAACAATAGTGGCTTTCTGAATGAATGGAGTTCCTGCAACGCACCTTTTTTGGTTACCATTTTACAGTTAGAAAACCTTTCACAAATTTACTTTACTATTGATAAGTAGCATCATATAAGACCATTTCTCCCATGAAACATGAAGTGCCATATCCTATAACGTAGCGATACTTCGGAATTTCTCGGCTTGTTTATTTTCTTTTGAAAGCACCCTAACTTTTGTTCCCGCTGATAATTATTATTTCCTGAAAATTCACCCTTAGAAGTATTCCAACTTTTAGCTCCCGTGCCGCCAATGGTGATCTACTTCTCGAAGACTTGTTTTTTTTTCATGCGCTTCATTGACTTCTCGCTTTTCTCGATGGAGCATCATCACACGAAGAACCGTATGGAGGCGAGCACAAAAAGCAGAAACGTGTTCGGTATAATAGAGTTTCGTTCTTATGAATATGGAACTTTGGCAAGAGATATAGGCAGCTTCTCTGCTTCTCAGAGTCAACAAAGATGTGGATGAAACACGCTTACTACAGGGTAGGGTATTAGTAGTTGGGTATTAGAAATGTTGGAACGCACTCATTATTCTATATGGGCCGACTAAGCAAGGCTTTGTTACCTAATAGACAGTAATGATAATAAAATGGTGTTTGTATAATGGATATTATTGTAGAGAAGACACTCCATACATCCAAAGGCTTGGAATGCTTCGTCTGAGGTGCATACATCAGACGTTTTTGAAAAAGCATTTATTTCTGACCTCTAATCAGTAATCAGATTACAATAAATCTGGCACCGAGGCCTTAGTTTTTAGTGTATAGTAACAGAGACTCAATAATAATAAATTTGATTTAGGTTTTTACATTACTGATCAATCAATTATTGACTTTGTTCCTTGAAAAATTTCTTGAGGTTATGGTACACAACTTTCTCACATCATATACCTATACAGCATTATATGTGCATACACTTCGAAAAATAGGAGAATCCTGTCCGTTTTTTGTCCTTGCAAAGTTATTTCTGAGTCTTTCTTTGGTTCGCAGGTTATATATGATAGTCTTTATTTTGTTTCAGTTGCACATTTGTTTTAATTAGGTTATTCTGTATTCTATAAATAAGTTTAGATTTTTAGTTTATCTAGTTTGAGAAATGGGTATTCTTTATATAAAGTGTCACTTGATGTATTATAGTTTTTTTGCAAATATGGTTTTTATTGCTTTATTTTGTAGTCTCTGCAGTTTGTTTATCACTTCAACACTAGCATTTCCATAGCATGGTATAAGATATCTTATATGGGGTTCAATAAAGCTATTATATATTTTTGCTTAGCATATGGTTGCATCGTCGTATTGCACCCTGCATTGGGGCTAGTTTTTTTTAGGACACTGTCTATATGAACATTAGAAGGCCTAGATATTTATATTGTTTAACTTTTTTCAGTACACGGACATTTATTTTCATTTTAGGATTTATCTGTTTTTTCCCCACTTGATGTAGCACCATGTAAACAGTTCATTTATAGTTATTTTATTGTTAATTTATTGTAGCACAGCCACTGATAGTATCTTTCAAGATCATTGTTTATGTTTTGTTCAAGTTCGATTTTATTTACTCCTGAGAAAATAAGAACTGTATCATCGCAGTATTTGTAGTACTTTACTTAAATTCCCTGCATATCTTAGACTTTGTACATGTAATAGGAATTGAAGTGGGTCCAAGACTGCTCCCAGTTCCCACCTAGGTTCGTATAGTTTTATATACGACTCCCTCAGAAAATGAGATTTTGCGCACTCATCTCTCGTTCACTGTGATATTTTTTTGAGGCAAAGCCGAGTTCAACAAATAGGCCAATCAATAAAAGATTTTTTAATAACAAAATTAACCGACTGTGCCATCACATGGAAGGCAGTCCATATAGTTAATTTCCGTTATGTTTTCGACTCCCAACAAAAAAGTGTTTTTTTAAATTGTTTATCTTATAAAATGAAAACTAATAGAGCAATCTAGTTACCCCAATGAGAAAAAATGGGTTGATTTACGAACCAATCGGTTCATTAGTAACGGAGAAAAACCGGAAAAACCAGAACATTTTGTTTTTTTTTTAATTCGTAACTCCGCCATTAGGGTGTGTGCACAAAACAGGCGCTGTTGGATCATTACTTTTGGCACAATTGCAATTCGAATTTTTTTTGAACTATTTTGCAGCGTCTTTGGATGCTCTATAGTGATAGTCCGAATTCAATTTCTCAAACAGATTTTGAAAGTAGAAGTTATAGTACCACAAAACGTAAATTCTCATTTTGCGAAATGGGTGAAAAATGCTTGCAAACATGACTGAAACTGGCCGAGCCTGCGGAGTAGTTTTTTAATACTTCCCAAGCTTAAGGTGCGTTTTCAAAAAGTAATTTGAGCTACTTGGGTAAAGATTGTTCAATCAAATTCCAAATAACTGTTTCACACTGTTCTAGGTTTTTCCCCTATGTCACGTTCAATTCAACAGATTATTCGGTGTGTTTTTTGCAAACATACCTATAACATTGAAGGCTATATTTCAAAAAAACAAACAGGTTTTTCCATTTGTAGTATGTTAAGTAGCCACTTACACGACAAATCGAAAACCTTTCATGTATATATGTAACGCTAATTATTAATGTTTCCTGTTATGCACAATTCTAAAATTGAAGGTTATCGGTATAGACACTGACTCCTTAATTATCAATTATAGCAATTATTTTCTGCATTGAAACGTAATATCTAAAAATATATTCAAAATTTTACATGATTTTGGTTTTTCAAACGAAATGGAGTTCGTGGAAGATTGTAAACGTAAATATTATTCACTAATTCTTCGAAATGACTTCATGGACGATAGATACTGCATACTGTTTCGGTTGTTTTATTTCAAGCACGTGGCAAAATGAATGACATTAATCATATTGATATGGAAGCATTGCAAATATGTGTTCAGAATCAATGAAACTATTTACCATCTAATAGTCTGTGTCAGAATAATCACTATTCTGGTGTTATCGACAAACAATATTATACAATCATCTATACTATTCTGTTGAATTGGGTACTTATAGCATATTGAAAAATAAAATTGAGACAACTATTACAAAAGTCTTTGTGGCTTATTCTTCGTGCAGTGGCAATCAAAGGATTGCGATTTACCTATATTTTAATCTGCAACACATATTGGAAGACAGAAAATAGAATTTTAACCATACAAAGCCGATTGGCACACCCAAAATATACAGAATACTCTCATTGGTGATTTCCTTAAAAAATCATTGAAGTCTGACTAAAATAATATCTTCAAATGTCAAATATGGACAAGAAAGAATGTTGCGATGTTTTCAAATTTCTCAAATTCCAGCAAATCGAAAATAAAATAGAAAATTCTTTTGTCGCTATTATAGTTGATAACTATATTGTCGGCCAAGCGCATGCGCATTTCCTGCAGGAAGACTGACAGCCGTATGCATAGTCAATCGCCAGCGACTCGCCAGAGTTTCGCCGTTCCTTACACAAGGATTATAATGCACAGTCGAGCTCCAAAAAAGTGACAACTACGCGATAAGACACATTTTGGCGAAACGCTGGCGATGTACCACTTTTTTGGAGCTCGACTGTGCATTATAGTTCTTGTGTAGCGAGCGGCGAAACTCCGGCGAGTCGCTGGATTTGACTATGCATACGGCTGTAAGTCTGTTGCGATTAAATAGACTTCTTAGGGGCCGGTAGCCGAGTGGTTAAAGCGACATTGTTTTAGTCACTGGCTGCCGGTTGGCGATGGTTCAAACCATGGCGACTGCAGAATTTTTTCTGATGGCCCGAGAAAGTGCTAGGAATCGCACGTAAAAAGGTAATACCTCGTTAATCCTTGGCTCGCACAAGTTTCGACTTTTGAGGGCTGCCGTTCGTAAGGGGACTTCAGCTGGTTAACGGAAAAAACAATTTTAACAATTTTTTTTTTAACAATTTTTCTTAAAAACTGCAATTGTAATTCCCTTACATAAAGGTGGACGCCAGCAAATTTCCGGCCGATTTCTCTCATACCCGCACTAGCAAAACTAATTGAAAAAATTGTAAAAATCAGAATAACAAATTTTTTTTGCAAAACACAACATAATATTCCCAAATCAGTACGGATTCCAACAAAAAAAAACACATGTGATGCCATATTCTCATTTCTCCAGGAAGTGTACACACATATCAACGACGGGGGGGGCTGCGGCTGCTGTATTCTGCGACTTCTCCAAGGCCTTCGATTGTGTAGATCATCAAATACTACTGGCTAAGCTTCACCACTACGGCTTCAGAGGAGTAGTAAATAAATGGATAGAGTCTTACCTATATAACCGTACGCAAATTGTAAAAACATCAACTATATCTGATAAAGCACTAGCCAAATGTGGAGTTCCACAAGGGTCCATACTCGGCCCCACTCTATTTTTGTTGTACATAAATGACATGATGAACCTAGATATCTCGGGTAAATTTACAATTTTCGCAGATGACACCACAATATTATGGCATGAAAAAATACAGTTGACTTGGAAAGGAAAATCAACTGTGACATGAGGAAAGTAAAAGGTTGGTGTGATTCAAATCGTCTGGCCCTTAACGTCAATAAAACCAATATATTATACTTCAAATGTGATCTCGGTAACATCGAATTAGATAATAGTTTCATAGAGAGCCGTAACAACACCAAGTTCCTAGGGGTATACATTATCAATAATCTTAAATTTGAAGAGCACACCATAAATCTAAACAAAAAACTGGCCTCTGATTGTTTTGCTGTGAAAATGGTGTCATATGAACTAGGGTCCTCTACAGCAAAAACAGTATACTACGCATTAATAGAATCTCATCTGAGATACGGCATCCCTTTTTGGAGAGTATGCAAAGTATCTTAATTTTACAAAAAAGAGCTATAAGATAGATTTCGAAAGCAAAGGCACGTGATCCGTGCAAACGACTTTTTGTCCTACATAAGTTACATACTGTCGTGGCCATACTCATAGCAGAGACGGTTAGCTTGATAAAAAACATTTAAATAAATTCAATACAGCTAGCCGCTATCCTACTCGAAAACAAAACAGTATTAACTTACCCAGACCAAACTCTTCGTTGGTGAAGGAGTCTATTATTTACAATGGTTGCAAGATGTTCAATCACTTACCTGACTATATAAGAGAAATTAGTATCATAGATAACTTCAAAAAGGCTGTTTACCTCTTGCTGTATAGCCGACCTTACCATACATTATAAGAGTATTATGCTGATACATTTTAATTTAATAAGTCTATTACTGCTAAGGATTTTAATCTTAATCTTAAGTTCAAAAAATGTATCTGTTGTCACATATTTACATATTTGTTATTTTAACTAGTTGAAGAAGTCAGTATGTTTTAATTTTCATTTAGTACATAAATGCTTTGTCCACAAGAATTCACTTGTTCTTTGTGACAATAAAGTATTGATTGATTGATTATAACAACTGCAAAGGCTTTAATCTTGGCAGAAAAGCGCGCTTAGCACGCGCTCGTCCGACATTTCGCAAATCAGCGCGCGAGGATTTGCGAAATATCGGCCGAGCGCATGCGAATTTTCTTTTTCATGTACATTTTCTTGATCTTCATGTAGGAATACTAAGTCTGTTGCGATTACATATAAAACTTGCAAAGGCTTTGATCTTGGCAGAAAAGCTCGGGGATATTCATATAGGAAGACCAAGTCTGTTGCGATTACATCAAATAAAAATTGCAAAGGCTTTGATATTGGCAGAAAAGCGCGAGCGTAGCGCTCGCGGATTTGCAAAATGACGGCCGAGCGCATGCGCATTTCCCGTTTGTCCATTTTTTTGATCTTCATGTAGGAAGCTTAAGTCGGATGTGATTTAAAAAAAAATGTGCAAACGTTTTGCAATCGGTTAACAGTTGGTAAATGAGAGCGCGCGTAGCGCGCGCATTTCTGATATTTCGCCAATGTAGGCCAAGATTCCATTAATCTTCATGAAGGAAGCCCAAGTCTGTTGCGAAATGTCGATCGAGCACATGCACAATCCCTTTTTCACATTGTACTTTTTCTTGTTCTTCATATAGGAAGCCTAAGTCTGATTTCACATTAAAATTGCAAGGGCCTCGCACTTGGCAAAACAACGCATGCGCATTTTCTTTGAGTCCAATCTCTTAATTTTGGACTCGGTCGACAATTTGCAAATCAGCGCATGCGTATTTCCCTTTTTGTTCATAATCTGTTACAATTCCGCACAAAAATTTCCTTTGCTGTGATGTGTTCATCATGTCATGAATCGTGTGTGAGTTATTCACACTCACTTATATTTTCTAAACTAACGTTTGATAAATTCTGAAAGATCTCAGGTCATTTGGCAACGCTGTATAAGAACTCAAGCACAGATATCTCAACCACCTACGATGTTTTTTGATTAAAGTTTGACGTTTGTGTGTATAGAAAAATTCATAATAAAAAATATTTGTACCTTTTTTGAATTTTTAAATGTTATTTAAGAGAAAAATAGTGACAATAATAGCTGTATAAATGTGTTGTTAGTGTGTTGCTGAGATATAGAGGAAAATTGTAGTCATTTAACTTTCCTAGAGTGAAATTACCTCGTTTTTTGGTACTTGAAAAGGTCATATCTTCCAAAGTTATAATTTCCGCATCAAAATTTGGTTTGCTATAGTATTTTTATTGTATTTTGATTCATCTGTGAAAGTTTCATCAAAATCGGTGAGGTTTCCGTTTTCTTAACTTTTACCCAGAGTATTACTTGGGTCTAATTTTATTATTAATTTCGTTATATTTTCTTCATTTTCACTTCCAAAATCTCTCCATTTTCATAAATCGATGTATAACTACAACAAAATGTCAAAATACCAAATTTGAATTGGACGCTCAGCGCGTACTAGATTTATTTACCGCAATATGTCACACGACTTGTGAAATGTGTTGCATACATACATTCAGGCAATTGTCAAGAAGGACCATGCAGTTTATTCGCAAAAGGCGAAGCGGGTTTATCAGCGAATAAATTTTGACAGATGCGGGAAATAATCATGAATATACTCACAGAAACCGCTGAAAGTGATGAATCCTGCTACCATAAGCACTGGATGTAGATTGAACTCTTTTGCAGGATCGTCCTTCCATGCAAATCCTCCACGATACTGTATTACCCAGAACAAAGTGAGCCCCAGGGATCCAAGGAGTAACACGCTGGCCAAAACCACGACTACCGTGTACTCGAACCAGCTGCCACAACCCCATTCGTTTTCGTCTTCATAATGCCGGTGTCTGGAAGAAGAAGAAGATGGAAATGAGTAGGGTACGTACATCATTGTCGAATGGGAATTTTTGAAAAAAGTCACTGATTCTGAATCACCCTGTACAATGTTCACTATTCACCAAATGTACGTGATCAGCCATGATGTTGCTTGCTAAGTGCATGTACACCGATATGTCATGTTTATTTTCATTTTGATTAGGTCTGAAGGTTTGTTAATTGTAATCGTAATTATTAATTTGTTGAAACATTTTGCGGTCACGATGTGGGGAGAGCTATGAACGAGATGATACTGCTCTGGCAAATAAAATATTTCATAAATTGGTTTTTAAAAAATGTGACAGTTTAATGTGTTTTCTAAATTACTTTATAGTGAAACCGTCTCAATTTGAAAGCCTCAATTTGAAAGTATTCTACATTTGAAATACGAAATACTATATAGAAATTCAAAAAAAGTGTGACATCATTCCAAATCCAATCAAAGCAAGTGGGCTATGAGTAGCCAGATGTGTTTGCTTATGTTACACCCTGGAAATATAAATTATGTTTCTATGTGTTACACCGAGTTTCCGGGTGGTGCTGTGAATTTTCCTATTGCTGAAATCGAATGCGCCAACCAAAATTCAGTGAGTCGCTCCCGAAATAATAGTAAAGTCTATTCTCTAGACATACATGCTATTATGTGTTTGGTGTATTTAAATGAGCTTCAGTTAGGACAATATTTATTACTGCTTATTTTTGAAAATAAAAACATGAAACTGTTTCATTTATTTTCGTATATGGATGATTTCGTCCACAATTCTTCATTTTCATTTATCTTCTTAGTTGTAAATTAAGTAATTTCTCATCAGCAGAAATCCATAGTTTTACTGGATCTAACATAGAAAATAATTTACATTCTTTCTCTATTGAGAACTAATATCTATTTGTTCCATTTATCTGCATAAATAAATCTGCCTTGTGGAGAGACTTCTCAGAGGGACAATAGACGAGAACACGAAATTTTTGAAATATTTTTAATGAATTCTGCAGCTTGTGAAAACTCTGTTAACAATTTTCTACTATTTTTGTTAATTTTTTCAATTAAAAAAAAATTCAATTTGACAAAATTTAAATGGCTTCTTTCTCGTGCCATTGCAAATTGTTGTGACGTACTCTCCCGAGAATTCCCAGAAACTAATAAGCATTGCCGTTTGACGTCACGATCAACCCGATTAGAATACGCCCTTTTTGGTTTATTAGGCTCGGGAGAGTACGTCACAAATAGCGCCTAGCGCCAATATTAGTAGCATTGAAATTTATTGATTTTCAGAAACGAATGGGAAAGGCCGGTATTTCAAATTTCACTACAAAATTTTTTTCTGGGTTCTTTATACAGAGTTAGTCAAATGTACGGACCCGCCCATTTTTCTCAGTTAATATGAGGGTTTTCGAAAAAAGTTCAGATGAAAGTTAAAGGGTATTTCACTCTGCACCTTTCTATGAATTCAAATATTTTTTAGATGTGCCATTGGTGGAGAAGTGACGTCATCGACATTTTTTTAAATGGAACCATATATTATAATATTATTTAAACTCTCTCGATGGGTACAGTGTGTTTAGTATTTATGTGTCCACCTCTTTAATTCACTCACCTACAGCTTAATTTGTTCAAAATTTTTCTGAATCGGGTTATGTAGCCAGTTGGATATTTCAAGCGATATGGCAATTTGATTCAGACAGTACGAATGTATGAGTTTCTCTTATTTTTCGAATAACAATTCTAGCTATTTTTCTATTGGAAAATGTCAATAGGATTTTTTTCCAGAATAATTGAATTGCCCTAATCCTGCATTTTTCCTAACTAGAAGGTGAGAGAAAAATCAGAAATATTTATTTGTTTCAATAGTTCAAAATATATGTTTTTTGATGAAAACAAGGTTGCCGGACACAAATGTAGAGCGACATTTCATTTACTTGCAATTTATTAGTCCTGAGAACTAATTTTTTTATCTGAACCCTTGATCTGAGATAGAAAATGTAACGTCTCGAAAGGCTGAGCCATTGAGGTAAATTTTGAAAATATTCTATCATTACTTATAGTCCGGGAGCCAGTGACAGATTTCTATGACCAAGTTCCTCTCAAGCGAAAATTAGTGGAATGCATCAGAGAGTTATATTATAAAGCTTCGTGAACGTCAGCTGCGGTTCCGTGGGGGGGATGAGCGGTGGTAGCCTCCCACGCACAAAGAAAAAGAAATGTATTCAATTTTGTTTTCCTACCTGAAAACATGTTAAATTATCGCTAAAGCAATATCTTGAAGAAAGAAAAAATCAGCTGACTATAGCATGGTGTATTATACGACAGCTAGTTGGTCGAACACAAAAAAAATTGTACCTTCTATGATTTCCTCTCAAATAAAATTTTACCTTACATTCGGATTGCGACAATTTAACATGTTTCCGGGAAGGAGGACATAATTGAATATATTTTTTTCTTCGTGCGTAGGAAGCTACTGTGCTGATCATCCCCCCCCCCCCCCCCACCAACGGAATCGCAGCTGACGTTCACGAATCTTTATAATACGACTCTCTGATGCATTCCACTAAATATCGCTTGAGAGGAAATGACTGACCAAATTTTTACCGGGCTCCTGGACTATTATTTTATGAGGCGAATGGTAATTGTAAACATCGTAAGTGAAATTTTTCAATAAAACAACTGTTAATGTAGCACAAAATTTTTTTTTTCGTAAAAACTCACGTACGCCAGTGTCTAAATCAAATTACCATATCACTTAAAATATCAACCTGGCTACATTATCTGATAGAGAATTTTTTACCAAATTGAGCAATATGTAATTGAATTACAGAGGTGGATACAAAAATACGAAACACACTGTACCTATCAAGAGAGTTGAAATAATATTAGTAGGTACTACTGAAATGGGATAATAACAAGCTATCTAGCGATATCAAACATGACATATGGCTCTATTTTAAAAAAATGCCGCTGACGTCACTCCTCCAGCAATGGCATATCTAACAAATATTTCAATTCATAGAAAGATGCAGAGTAAAATACCCTTCATTTTTCACCAAATTTTTTTTGGTAACCCTAATATTAACTGAGAAAAATGAGCGGTTCCATGCATTTGACTAACTCTGTATACGCGATGTGTATTTTAAAGCATATTTGGGGCGATCATATTATATTATATATATATATAGATATATATATATATATATATACAAGAATATATATATATATATATATATATATATATATATATATATATATATATATATATATATATATATATATATATATATATATATATATATATATATATATATATATATTCTTGTCCTCGCCTATTGTGAATAAAGTTTTTATACGAACGAACGAATGAGGAGAGGGGAATATTAAGTTATCAACAGAGGTCCAAAAAAATTGAAGAATCGACTGTTTTAAATTAATTTGGATAACACTTTTTTTATAAATATGAACACTGACTTCAGCATTAAGTTCAATAAAATATCAAAATGATCACTCCTACGATTTCTGCGGAAGTAATTGGAAGAATTTGATCACCGTGTAGTAGCGTAGCGAAGGTCTTGGAAGAAAAACCATAAAAAATATCGCTTCCTTTGTTCATGTTAAATATTCAGTTCATCTCTTCGTAATAAAATTATTATTATTACACGCTGAATCACTCGTCGGGCTCGATGTTATGCGACAGCCAAGATGCGAATGTAACACAATTTGGTTCTTCAAATACTGCAGTATTGATACCAGCTTTGTCGAATACTACCTTACTGTAAATTCTTACATAACTTCAATCTTTCACAAGAAAGCTTGAGGTTAATGACCTTTTAGTCGCTGTTCACAATATCTATTCGTTTATTCTTCTATTCTTGATTGATTATTTTATGTTCATTTTTAGCCTGTTACCCAGAATATTGAATGAATACTTTTTAGTGTTATTGTTCTTTGATGATCCAATTTCGATTGAATTTCAGATGAGGTTTACAACAAATTACTTAAAGAAGTGCGCAGTTCACACCTTCTATCGAAGGTCTACTAGAACCTATATAGTGTACCTCAAGGCTCGTGATTGGTGTCGCTGCTTTTTTCCCTGTTCATTATTAATGCAAAATTTTCACTATATGTCGTATTTTTTTTTTTTGGTGTTTTTGGCATCGACTGCTATGGTCATTAGCCACGTGTTCTGGATAGGCCTTGTTACTAACCCCATGCGCCACCTCAGGAGCAGCACTGTTAATTGGAACGCAACAGTGAATCGTGCAGGACTCACCCCAGTTCAGCCACGAGATTTGAATAATATAATCGGTCAAATTAAATTAAAAAATCCCAGCCGAAACTGGGGCTCTATATATATGTCGTATTGATCACAATTTGAAAATTTAAGGTAATGAGGAAAAATATTTGGTACAAAAGTTGTAGATCTTTTTATTTTCAACAACTTTGTCATTCAACTTTTTTCGATAGGAAGTCAACTTTCGCGAAAAACCGTGAAATATCACTTTCAATTCAACCCCTAAAAGTTCACTCCGTTCCACTCTTCTCCATTTTTTCGACTCCAATTTTATTTTTCCCTCCATTCGAACAGTATTTTGCTCCTCTTCCTTAGTAGGTTTCATGCTGTTAATTTTTTTTCCCGCTTTTATATTTTTCGGCATCCATCAGCACTGGTCTTTAAAGTATGAATGATGAAACAAAAAATCAAATAAAAACTGCTGGAATTTCAAAATGTTATGAAGAAAATAATTTCTTTCTGAACAAATCCAAATATAGAATAATTTCATTTATTAAGAGAATAGAACTTCCTTCAGGTGAATGTACCTAACAGTAGATAGAGCTTTTGAAATACTGGATGGAGTTAAACATTTTGATATGCTCTCCACTTAAAAATTCCTGTTTACAAAAAAGGAAATAATACTTATTAGAGTACTGCTGTGTCATTTGAAACCCAGAGACTGCATGACAGTCTCAAATAAAACTTGGAAATACATTTTTGAGGTCCATGCATTTCAAAAAGTATAGAACGTAATCTATACACCATATGGATGCGAAAGAACATTTTTTTGATGATCTATGGGCAGATAACCAACTTAGCAAAGTAACAGGCAGCTTAAGAGCAAGAAATTGTATGTTCCAAATTTTCAGTAATTTATTGATAATATTTTTGTTTAACCTTCTACGGCAACAATAAATGTAATTTACTCACACTACCTTGGATTGGACATTTTTTTGCTTAGAACCGTTATTTTCCTATACATGAAATCTTCTGAAGATGCCCAATCATTATTGTAGAACGAACAATAAAAAGACAATGGTTAGAGAATTTTACAAAATAAAAAACTAAGGACATCAAAATTGGGATACTGGACTCCTGTGCTATCACTGCTATTTGTTATTAACTATATCGTGTATTATAAATTTGTCCGTGTGTTCTTACCCTAATTTTAGAGGAGTTTTGAATAAGTTGAAATTTTCAATGGATTTCAAGTGATCTGGTAGGATGTTGTATATCTTCGGACTCAGGAATTCAATACTACGTTGCCTTGGGCTTTTCGCAAATTTTGGCAATAAAAGTTTCATTTCTCTGCTCCGAGTATGATGACCATGTTCAATGGGATCAATTTTTAATTTTAATTTATTAATGCTGAATATCATTTCGAAACAAAAGAGCTGTCTCGAATCAAAAAGTTAACTCTCTTTATACAGTGGGTCATTTGAGTAGTTTTTTTCATTGTATATTTAATTCCGTTTACATATTTTTGTAAAAGAGACAATATTATTTAAGTGACATTCATTTATACCTTCCCAACCTAGGTTCCCGTATGGAAGTTGAGAATGTATAATGGAAAAATAAATGGTATTCATATGGGCTACATCCAGAATTTCCCTCAGGTATTCGAAACCTCTTAGCTTATTACAAATATGTTTTGCTTGTAAGTCCCACCTTAGGTATTTCATCGACTTCTCTTCAGGTATTATGGTTTCCCGATCAACAATAAGATTTGCTAGGTTTGATAGGTTATTTGCGTATGAGGTAAAAGAGGAGACATTTTGTTTTTTCTATATTGAGGGTTAGTTTTTTGTATCTGAAACAGTCTTCGATTTTTTAAAATCAAGTTCAATTTCGGTTTTGAGGGTCTTCCAATCTTCAGATTGATAAAATATTGCGGTGTCATCAGCGAAACTGAGGACACAACTTTCTATATCCATTGATAATAAGCTATCAATATAAAGCGTGAATAGTAGTGGCCCAAGAACAGTTCCTTGTGGCACAACATATGTGATGTTTCTCATTTCGCTAATAGCACCGTCTATACATACTTGCTGTTGACGGTTTGAGAGATATAATTTGGAACAAATCAAGCAATCAGTTATTAAGTGGTAATACAGAGGTGGTAAAAAAAACGAAGTGCACTTTATCTATTGACCGAGTTGAAATAATATTGGTACTACTGAAATGAAACAGAAACAAGCTTTCCAACGATACTAAAGCTGACGTAGAGTTCAATTGAAAAAAATAAATGCCAACAAGGTCACTCCTCCACCAATGGCATTTCAAAAAGGGATCTGGATATACACAAAGGTGCAGAGTAACAATAACATACCTACCCTTCCACTTTCATCTCAACTCAATTAACAAAATCATAATTACCAAAAAGTCTACTCTTTTGCCTAACTTATAGATAATAAATTTTGCGCAATATTAGTTTCAGTATCAGGAAAGTATATCCTTCATTTTTGACAGTCCATTTGGATCCAAGAATATAGAGACTTACCGCTCTGACCCATTTCACCGTCTTCGTAAAACATAATATTATGTTCGTGCTCGTACTGAAATTTTTGGGATATTCAAGAAGCAATTGAAGCTCATATCATCCTCGTGAGATGATAAATTGGCGAAAAGGGCTCTATAATCATGTGATGTTCCTTCTGCTCACGTAAGCATTCACAGTAATAGAGTGTTGAACGAAACAGCTCAAGAAACGGCATAGAGAATACGACCGTGGGTAGATTCTATTGTTATTATTATCTCATACAAAAGCCCATAGAAATAGTTGGAAACAACTGGGTATCCAACAATAAACGAATAGATACGTGTCAACATCCCATCTGGTGTAACAATAATAATTCACTGTAATGACATCATTTCAAACATAGTACAACGTTCGGATAGAGTAAGGAACTATTTCGAGTTTCAACAATGTAGTAAAACCTATTTAGAGTAAAGATGGGGAAGAATATATTATTACGTGGCAAAATATGGATTGTATGTTTAGAAAGACGATGAAAAGACGAATATCCCGGGGGACACACTTTTTATTTTATTCACTAAGTACAGAGCGATTTTTCCATAGTGTTTCTATTTTCAGGAAATATTTTCAGAGATGTCAGTAAATTCTAATTTGCTTATAAAATTACGTTTTCATAGTAATTTTAATTATTTTCTGATTTCACCTACCCGGTTCTGATTTTTTTTTAAACACAATGGATTTATTCACACTAGAAGTTTTGTACCTTTTGGAATATTGTGGACCACTTGGAAATAGAGTACAATCTACAACCTACTTGATTTTTTCTTTTTTCATTTCTTCGTTTTTTTGTGTGATCGTCTAGTCGTCAGCTGCTTTCCTCATGCATGCAGAGAAAAACAAGGCTAATAGTAACTCCAAAACATAAAAATATATATTATATACTTACTCTAGAATGCTAATCCCCATGTGAAAAGTGTTGTAAATAGTTCAGGCTAGTCCGCAATGCGCAAGCGCGTCATTAGTGACCGGTTTTAGTAAAATATTATGGTACCTACTTGTGAAGATTAACAAACGTTAATTCTGAATCTCGGAGAATACGGTTTGAAACCTCATTGTGCTTATACCTGTTATTTGTATTTTCCAATTTGAATACATATTATCAGATATTTATGATCCCGAATATTCAGCAAAGGCCATCAGGTTATTATTATTATTTACCGCTCTGAACCGACTGATTTTTGGTATCACATTCACTTTTCAGCTGTAGCTAACAAACAAATACCTACGGAACCACCCCAAATCGTTGGTGAGAATTTCAATATAATAATTTGTACGATACATTCAACAAACTTCACGCTCATACAGAAAAGTCCTGCTTTACAAACATGTATAATAAATAACTATTTTGTTTAAGGAAAAAATGCTATTCCCTATTTAAAGTTCTGGAACCTAATTTTGAACAAGCAAATCTTAAAATTTATCAGTTATGTCAAAAAATATGAATTTGTAATAACTTCCATTTGTGACATGCAACATCGAATATTGTTATTATGAATAGCTGTTTTGAATCAATAATCAAGTTCAAATAAGCAATCATATCCATCCGCATGTAAAAAAAAGATTTTTCTCTACAGTAACACTGAGTTTGCTCATTTGTACAGAAACGCTGTGCTCACAGCTTCGCACGCGAATACACATTATCTGACCCTTATCGAGAGGCATTATTTTAATGTATACTTAAATTGTTACGTAAGGAAAACAGCAACTTATATCAATGACAGTATTCGATATTATCACAAATAAAAATACTTACTTTCCTACATTCACATTTTTCAACAAACCTCGTATACGTATACGATGTTTTTGAACATCCAGAACTTTTTATGAACAATTACTTTCTTGTCAACAATGAAAAATAAATAAACTTAAAAACAACCTTTTTTGAGAAAAGCTTTTATTTAAATGTACTAAAAAAAAGAAAATACATTTCAAAGTAAACCCATCATTATAAGAATTCAAATGATATAAAAATAAAAGCTTGTCGCGAGAAGCTGAAAATGTCAAAAACATCATAATACTGGTTTTTAATCACTTTTCGACTTTCCTTCCGGATTTTTGAAATTTTTACTATCGTAGATGGAAAGAGTATTCAATTTTCCATATTTCTGCAAATTTCCATGGTAACACCACTCGAGATAAACGCCTTGAGAATGTCAAAAACAGTATAAAAACTGGGTTTTAGTGGCTTTCCGAGCTTCCCCCGGATTTTTGAAATTTTTTTGAAACATAATATTCGACGGCGAGCCCCCTACCTAATATTTTCTCGCTGTAATTTTTGACGTCCTAATCCGTCAAGAAAACTTCCGAAACCCTACGCGTTCTCTATCTAACCTTCGGGGGACAGATGGGGACAATTTTTTTTTTGGCTTTGGTTTTAACCTTTAGCCATAATTTCTTTTTTGAACAATAATATTTTACGGTCAGATATTTTTCACTATTTTTACGGATTTTTCCGATTTTAATTTTGTGAGTTTTCCAAATTTTTTCGAGAAAAAAGAGAATGGCGAGCCCTCCTACCTAATTTTTTTTCGCTGTAATTTTTGACGTCCAAATCCGTCAAGAAAACTTCCGAAACCCTACGCGTTCTCTATCTAGCTTTCGGGGGGCAGAGGGAGACAATTTCTTTTTTTGAACCATTATATTCGACGGTCAGATATTTTCCACTATTTTTACGGATTTTTACGATTTTAATTTTGTGAGTTTTCCAAATTTTTTCGAGAAAAAGGAGAATGGCGAGCCCTCCTACCTAATTTTTTTTCGCTGTAATTTTTGACGTCCAAATCCGTCAAGAAAACTTCCGAAACCCTACGCGTTCTCTATCTAGCTTTCGGGGGGCAGAGGGAGACAATTTCTTTTTTTGAACCATTATATTCAACGGTCAGATACTTTTCACTATTTTTACGGATTTTTCCGATTTTAATTTCGCGAGTTTTCCAAATTTTTTTGAGAAAAATGGGGAGGCGAGCCTCCCCACCTAATTTTTTTTCGCTGTAATTTTTGACGTCCAAATCCGTCAAAAAACTTTCTTACTTTCAGAATTGCGGAGAAAAAAATTCGAGATTATTGTCTCCTTTTGTGCACTGATTCAGCATTTGGAGAAGATCTCTCTGTTGAATCTGTTTAAACAATAAAATTCTATTTGTGAGTCCATTCCATATCATGTCAAAATGAGTTGTTTTCTTGAGTAGATGAATTACTACGTCACATTTGAAAGCGGTTCGAAATCAAATTTGAATGCGGTTCATCAAGAAAAACACCTTAAAGTAAGTCGAAGAATCAGACTAACGAACGACACTCCTCTTTAATAAAAGCATCGTTCTAGTTCAAATCAATAGAATAAATTTGGCCAGGCAGACTAGACACTGAATTATCCTGCGGGTTATCTTACCAACTCGAATCGAAGAAGCAGATTGCCTTGCCAAAGAAGGGAATAACACACAATTTCCCGGCCCAGAACCCTTCTGTGGACTCTCCAAAGCCCACTTGAAAGAGGAGTTCCGACGCTGGGAAACCGATGAAATGAAATCTCACTGGAACAAAGTGCCAGGACAAAGACAAGCGAAAAGACTAATGTGCCTATCGCTAAAGAAAGCTAAACAGCTTCTCGAGTTAGACAAGAAAGACTTCAAGATGGTAACGGGACTCCTCACTGGACACTGCCCTCTGGGGTACCACCTCAAAAAGATGGGTAAATCAGAGAGTGATAGTTGCCGCTACTGCGAGAACTTCGCTGAAACTGCAGAACATTTGCTTTGCGAATGCCCAGCGCTTTTCTGCAAGAGGCTTAAGTTCCTGGAAGGGGCCTTTTTAACGCCTCCGACATCATATGATAAACTTCACAAGAAGTCTCGGAATCCCGGGCCTCGAATAGATCAAGGGTCACGCACAAAAGAACTTATAGGTCGAAGTGCTTGTGAGGCTGCACAGCCTGTACGACCCCCCTACAATCTACAATCTAATGTACCTACCTTTTCGGCATTGCTTAAACGTACATATATGTCTATTACTTTCTTCGAATGATTTGTAATCTGAAAACGCTTAAATATAAATAAAAAATTACCAATTTATTAGACTTGTTCTGTGAGAGAGAAAGAATACACAAATACTAGCAGATGTCAGTTTCCATGATAAATGATTTACATTATTAAGTAAATGTCAGTACTTTCTAAAGCCGCTTCAGCTGCATTCTGTAACATCGTGTTATTTAACGACTTACAACACGAAGATGAGATCGAGAACTAGAAACTGTGTTTCATACCATCGTTCGAGTGGGTAAAGGCTGAGACAATTGAAGTTTTATGTTGTTAGCATTACGTTTTATGATTTAAGATTTCCCCAGAACATAAAATAGTCATTGTTATTATTATTCTGGTCACACCTCACAAAAAAAATATCATTGACAATTTCCCTCATATTATATAAACCAATCAAATGCCATCATTTTTTGATTTCAAACCAATGAGAGAAGGACTTTTCACACATACTATACATCATAATTTTTTCGTGAAATCAAAGAAACGCAACTCAACTCCACTTCGATGTCGGCAACCGTCCCGGCCTTCCTTGATTTTCTCATTAGTTTCATTTCATCATTTCATCATTTTCATGTAAGATATAAAACGTGTTGGTGTTATTAAACAGTTTACCGTTTTTATTCAAGAATGATCGTGAGGTGTTTATTATAAGTTATTCGTGTAACGAACTGTTGAAAGCATAAACAACTACACCACAATCCAGAACCAGAAGTAGGGATATGCTGCTGAAACATTCTTTGGCCTGATTACGGGTGAGTCAGAAATACCAAGATCGAATTCTCTTCCAACAAGTTACGATTGTCGGTTCTTGATAACTTCAATCATAATTATTGTAAAAGGAAGGTGTTCTTTACCTGTTCAAGAGAGCCTTTTTGCAGCCAAAAACACAGTTATTTTTCCTAGATAAGGTGCATTTAGGGCCGGTATTATAAAAATCTCTCGAAGTTAACTTTAATTTTAACAGTTAAGTTAACTTCAGTTTTGAAATGGCAGTTTTATAAAAGTCTCGTTTCTGAAATGAAAAGAAGAAGGCAAATATGTTACCTAGAATTTATCGCAATTTCTTTTGTGACATTTCTAATTTTCTAATAAATAATAAAACTGCTAGCAATAGATTCGAGAATCCTCCAGAACTCCAACAACTACCAAGAATGAACATGTATGAAATCTGAGTGTAATTAACATTTGTATTACTGGCGTTAGAAGATGATTTTTAAAATTGAAAATACTTATAATTCTACAGTAATTAGACCTAGAAATGTTGACTTATTAGTTGGTCTTTACAAATTTTCCTCACTAATGTGCCCCTTTAACAAGCATATACAGACTTTCTTGATGATCGAAATCCATTTTCATTTGTTTTCAAATTCCATTTCGTTCCACAAGATAAAATAGTTTAACCGATTTCTAAATATCCTTCGACGCAAAGGGCCTTCAATAATAATCACAGCATCTCCTTCATTGTCCCTTAAAAGTTCCTCGAAAATAACCAGGATATCGCTAACATTATTGCGAGAAAAAAACATTCAAATTGAGGTTTTATGCTAAATTATTGATAGAAGAACTGTCGAAAACCACCATTTTCTGGAAAGTTAACTTTAACTGATACCCTTCCTACCAATAAAGTTAACTACTACATCTTGAAGTTGACTGTAAGATGTGACGTCATTCCTCAGGTTAACTTCTAGTTATCTGTCAAAATAGTTTTATAATACCGGCCCTTAGTCAACATCATTTTAAAATTGTTCTTAAATGTATGTTAAAAACATGTTACCTTGAAAATCCCAACTTAATATATAAGAATTTTACTTTTACGTCAAAAATATTGTCCATAATTCACGTGTACCACAAGTTTCATGTCATAAAATGTACCTGTTATTCTCAAATTTATGCCTAAATCTAAAATTTGTATAATATTAGGTCTCATACAAAATTATTTTTAATGTATGTGTATGTCAGTGCTTGTGCTAAGGTAACGTTTATGTTGACTAAATGCACCTTTAGAGTTGCACACATGGATTCCATCACTCACTTTTTTACCATCGCACTATTGTATAATCATAATCAATAGCAAAAAAAAATGTAATCCACAGATCCAACAATAAAAAATTTATAATCGCAGGGATACTAATAATATTGAATATTGGAGTGTGGATAATTTGCTAACCGAAAATACATGATTCTGCCGAACAGATCCTTAGGAAGTACCAATATAATCGCACTCAACTCTAAAATTGAATTGTATATGATGAAGTGTTCGTGCCATCATCGAAAAATTCAAATCAACCCCCTCATAAGGGTAGTTTATACTTATTTGTGATAGTTCGAAAATCTTTGCTAACCGTAGGTTTCCAGTGGAAATATTTCATCAAAACAGTGGACTAGTATAACCCAAAATATACTTTTTCTACGACAGTGCGTAAACTAGGCTTATATATGTAAAGTAATTTTTTACACACTGTTCATACATTTATGCATTTTAGAAAAATACAGTATTTTGCTTCAAATATAACTCGGAAGTCTTTATTTGATAATACGACGACAATTAATATCATTAAACATTCAAATTAATGATATAATCGCTACAATTTGGCAATATAATAACTCAAAGAAAAAACTTTGTATGAAACACTTTCGTTTTCGTTTTTTTGTTCTCGCGTGTTTGTTGAACTCGGCTGCGCCTCATTCAACAAACTTCACGCTAGTACAAAAAAGGCCTACTTTCCGAACTTGTATCTTAAATAGCTATTTTTGCATTATTGTTTTAATACTCGCAGTTCAAGTCTGAAATCAACAAAATAATATATTCCGGTCAGCAAAGTTTTTGTCCTATAATGCCTATTGTATTTTTTTATAATTTTGTAAGTTAGTTATCAACAAATACAGTGTGACCTACTCAAGACCGGACCACCCTTATAAAAGCTTCAGTTTCCAACCCTTATTTTTTTTTATTTCAGCAAAAACAGTATCAAAAGATCTACGTATCACAAATTTCAAAATATAATTTCAATTTTCAGTTCATAGGTAGGTACTATGATTTTTTTTTCATGTTGAAAATTGCAAAATATCATTGGCGTTTTTTTTTTCATGAAATGTCCTCTCCACCACTGGATTCAACATCCTTCAATTAGGAATATCGCAAAATATCTTTGGAAAATTTTAATTTGCAACAAAGTTATACAACATTAACTTTTATGTATTTTTCGAACAAAATCTGAGAATTGGCATCAATGTCAACACAGATGTAGGGAACTGTTGAGATTTCTGGTAGAAATTCGAATTCAAAACACGAAATGTTTTAAAGTTAACATCTACAATGTTACGCTTTTGGAATGAAGTAGTGAAGTTGGAAAAGCAGCGTTCCAAAATCAACAAATAATTATTAAAATTAACCAACGATGTATAACATTGTTGTCAATGAATATTTTCAAATTAAATTTCATGATAAAATCTTTAATGATATTGCACAATTACTAATATGGAAAAAAATCATAGTATGCCCTGAAAATTGGAATTATATTTTGCAAATGTGTGTAAACGTAGATATTTTGATACTATTTCTGCTGAAACAACAAAATAAACAGTAAATCAGTTGAAAACTATAGATTTTATAAAGGTGTTCTGGTCTTAAGTGGGTCACACTGTATAACCAAATTTACAATCCAATGACGTAGCCTCTTCATTTCTTCAGTCCTCACCGTTTCCAAATGCTCTCTTATTTCATAACCCCGTCCTGGATCTGACTGTGGGATGAGCTATCTAACCTATCAGCAATCTAACCTATCAGTGTTTACCTACATGATGTTCAACAACGATTTCAATAAGAACTCGTTGATGTTCAAGGGTAAATACCTACATCGTATTTTCGCGAAATCAAAGAAACGCAACTCAGCGCTCCATCCACAATGGGAATTAGGAACGCGCCCTCGGCACATGACACTTGGAGACTGATGCCGACAACCAACACGGCCTTCCATGATAATCTTATTCGTTTTATTTCTTTGATTCTTTGTGATTCTTTGATTTCATCATTTTCGTGTTAGATTTAAAACGTGTCGGTGTTATTAAACAGTCTACCGTTTTTATTCAAGAATGATCGTGAAGTGTTTATTGTAAGTTATTCGAGTAACGAACTGTTGAAAGCATAAACTACACCACAAACTAGAACCAGAAGTAGGGATATGCTGCTGAAACATTCCTTGGCTTGATTACGGGTGAGTCAGAAATACCTAGTTCAAATTCTCTTCCAATTATGTTACGATTGTCTGTTCTTGATAACTGTTATCACAATTGTTAAAGGAAGGTGTTCTTTACCTGTTCAATAGGGCCCCTTTGCAGCCGAAAACACAGTTATTTTTCCTTGTTAGAACTGCATTATACATGGTCGCCATTACCCACTTTTTTTACCATCGCACTATTTCACGCGTCGAACCAAATTCGTTAACGGAATTTAACTGTTACAACAATATATTATTAGAGGAGTCATTTTCAATAGTAGTCCTAAAGCAAATAGGTATGTAAGTAAGTATACATATCTACCTACATGCCGTTCGCAATTCAAGGTGAAGTGATAATGGTACTTATTTGATAAGAATACACTTGGTAATATTCTGTGGCAAAGTGTACAAATACAAGTTGGCTGGTGGAAAATAATTAAATTATAGACAAGTTTCTGGAACTTGTTTCTCAATTATCATTGGAGAATCTATTTACATAAATGCAAAAATTTACGATCCAATCAAATAAACAACTTTTATGCTTATTCACTTCTATGCCTTGTTATATGAAAAGTTGGTAAAGGTAAGCTTATTGGGCTCATTCTCAAAACGAAAAGAAAAGTGGTGTTACTTACGTAATTTTATCTCTTGAAACGAATCCGAAAGAATTTCGTGGGGGTCTCTTTTACTTTTCGAGTTATGACGTTTTGAATCTTGAAAATCGACCATTTTCAAACACGATTTTTTCGGTAAAAAAAACGCAGAAAATGACTCATTCTTTTTGTCGATACTTTTTTCATTCCCTACTCAACACTACAACAATAACAAGCACCAAAACGGAAAAAATTAACCTATTACAGTATAATTAACCTAGAGGTGTTGGACGGGTTAGGTATACTTTATAAAAAGGTTGAATTTTTGTGTAAAACGTTTGATTTTAAAGTTTGTAATTCTGAAATATGAGTTGATTAGAGTTTTAAAAAAGTGTCAACAAAAAGAAGTAGGCATTTTGTTCGATTTTTCGCTGAGAAATTCAAGTTTGAAAATGGTCGATTTTCAAGATTCAAAATGTCAGAACTCGAAAAGTATAAGAGACCCCACGAAATTCTTTCGTTTCTACGTAAGTAACCCCACTTTTCTTTTTGTTTCGAGAATGAACCCGATAAGCTTACCTTTAAGTACCGAAAAGTTAAGAGTTAAGACGAGAGAATAAATTGGCGATGACCATTATAGTCTAAAAGCTAGCTAGCTACGTTTTCGAGAGAAAATTTGAGGTAGGCCAGTTTTTAGACATGTTATCTCTCTCACTCTCCCAGACGTCATACGGGCCATCTGGCTGGCGGTAGAGGTTGCGTTCATCAGTGCGCATCGTACCTGTACAGGTAAAATACTGATTTTTCGAATAAATTTAAAAAGGTTTCTTCTTTTTTATTAGTTTAATTGGTAAAACTCCTGTTATATTGAGCATTTGAATTTCCAAAAATATTCTTGATTTTAATATTTTGAATGCACAAAAGATATTTTTCAAATAGTCAGAGTCAGGGTTGGTAAAAAAACAAGTTTTTTTTTTAAAGCAAAACATTGTGTTTTTTTATTTGAAACTGTTTTATTCGATTCAAATTATGTTTTTTTGTACATTTAAAAAACACGATTTAAAACATTAAAAATATGTTTGAAACAAAAGTTTTGGCTAAGAATATAGAAAAAACAAGAGATTGAAAGTATCGATATTGATTCAGAATCAGAATGATTTAATTTTATATGTTTGTTTCTATTTCCAAATTTTGAATCCTATTTATTTTTAAGAGAAGTCATATTTTGTTACAGAGCGAAGAATATTTTTTCATTTATTTATTTTTCTGTTATTAAAGTTTTATTAGGGCCAATTTATGCATCATTGTTTTTATCATAGTCCTAATCACAGTCAATGTCAATCATAAAATCAAATTAAAACTGTACATTTCATGCATTTATGCAATTTCTTTAGTTTTAGTCTCAATCATAATCGTAAGAATTTAACTTTCAATGTTGGTAATTTTCAATTTTCATGCTCATGATTAAGACGAGATGCACAACGCGCAAGTGCGTCGATACCTATTTGACAAATGACAGAAATAATTATTTGTTTTGGCTTGTGATCCTTGTTATTTGTTATTGTGTATTGGAAAAAAATATGCCAGGAAGAGGGTACTCTTATTGAAATTATTGAAAAATGTCCCTACCTTTGGGATAAATTCGTCGTCTGAATGTAAGAACTAGGTAACTCCAAATTTTCTCGATATCCACGACTAGACATAGTCCAAAACAAGCCGAATTTAATGTAATAACTAGGTAACTTGTGGAAGTAATGTAGCGACATCTAGTGGATAGTGTAAAAAGTAGATAAAATAAAAGACACGCTCGTTTTTATGTTATAAATGGGTAACTGAAGACATCTATTTGGTGCAGCTTGCTCAGTTACCCAGTTCTCACATTCAGGCGGCGAATTGATAAAAAGATACTAATGACAATGGTGTCATCTGTCAATTTTTTATTTTCCAGGTATGACTATGATGTATAAATATAAAATTTTCTTAAGACGACTAAGATATGTTGCATGAATTGGCCCTTAACTTATCAATTAATTAGTGTTTTTTTCTATCAATAAAAAACTGATTTAAAAACAATTGTTTTAAAACAAATGTTTTAAAACATGCCAACCCTGGTCAGAGTATGTAGGAGGCATTTTTTGCGAAGAAATAATTACTTGAAAAACGTGTCGGATCACATTCATTTTTGGTAAGTGCGCAAATAGATAGAGTAAGACGCAACCTAACCGTATTGTAGGTATAGTCGGGTAAGCTCGCTCGGTTAGGTTTGCACGAGGGGGAAACATCTCGCTGAAATGTGTACGAGATTTAGAATATTGAAATGACTCAAAGGCTCAAACTGGTGACTGAAAGACTCAAGCCGATGACTGAAAGACTCAAACCGATTACTGAAGCGCAGATTTAATACCTGAAAATTGACTCAAATGACTCAAAATTTCAAGTTGTACGAGATTTAAAGGAGATTTTTCCCCCTCGGGTTTGCATAAGGTCGGGTCGGTCGGGTTAAGTTCTAGTCATTAAAGTAGTTCATTTTATGTAAAGAGTACTCTTTATTTTTTTGTGCGCATGTGTAGTCATATTATGTTTGCGCGCATGTCCGTCATCTGTCTCGTCCTTTAAATTTTGCTAGTCATTTAGAAACATTATAATTACCATTGTTTCAAATGTGCAGTTAAAGTGTTGATGCTCTATTTCGAGCACTCCGGCTGCGTCGTCGTGCTCGAAGAATCGCGCGTGTTTGAAAGACCTTTTTATCCACTTATACTTTGATATACTATTTTTTTCCAAATATTTTTTAGTATTACTAAAATTTTTATATGATGTTTTTCAAGTATCCACAAACCCAAAATTAATTTTCCAAACAATAATTCAGTTGTTACTAGGAATTTTCCTATTTTATAAATATTGACCATAATTGAATGAAGAAAATTGACAAAAGAAGTCTTATATTACTAGTCTAGTCTACAATTACTATTTTGGTGAATTTCTCTTCAAGGGCACCGAAAAATCCAGGGTTCATTCGATTCGGAATGACCTATAGAAACTTTTTGAAAAATTTGAAGGTGCGCCGGCAAAAATTGCCAAAGTTATAAACAATTTATTAAAAAAGGGGGGTTTGGTTTTTTCCAAATATCTCGGAATCTATTCAAGACAGGGTGCGAAAATATCATGATATTTGTATAAATATCATATCATATGATATATATCCCATAAATATCGGATATATATAACCGATATATATCATCCTTAAAATTTAATTATTTAATCAAAAAACATCATTGTTTCTAGCACAAACTATTGTTTAACACAAATACATTAACAAAAAACGATATTCTAAACAACAAAACGGCTTATTCTAACTATAATTAAAAAGAAAAAAACAAAACCAATTAATAAAATAAAAATATTTTAACATTATTTTATTATTTCAACACAAACAAACAATTAAAAACCTTTTCCAAACAACAAAACCTTTTTCTAACGTTGATAACTCTAATTAAAAAGAAAAAAACTAAAAACAAATAGATTTTAAATTTTAAGTAACATTATTATGTCAACATTAATATTGGTATATCCTCATCAAATGAAATATTAATATCAATATCATTCCTATTATTGACAATTACGTCAGAATCTTCAGATATGGCTGGTTTCCATGCCCAGTCAAGGTTGGTTTTCTTTTTATCTATATTTTGATTCATACACTTGTACGTAAAAACCAGTCTACTGGATTATTGGTTTCCCAAGCGATTCCGTAAATCCGATTGAACCCGACCGATAGAAGAAAAGGTCATTTCAAGATATTTTCGGATATTTAGAATGATGGAAAACATTTTTAATTTAATAAATAAAATTATCGAATATATCAGATATATCAAGTAATAAATATCATGATATATATCGTGATATATATCATGATATATATCACTGGATATATATCCTCCGAACCCTGATACAAGATATCCAAAATTTGAAAAAAGATCCTGAAAGAGGAGGAAATTTCCTAAAAAAAGTCCCACCTCTTGGAACTAATGTCAAAATTCAGAATTTTGATTTAGAGGCGAAAATAGCGCTAAAAGCGGGTGATGCGAGTCCCGCGTGCGCTGACTGATACGGACCTTCAACAATAAAAATAATTTTACCCATTAAATATCAATATTGAGAATTTAAAAAATTCACTTACCTTTTAGACACTTGAATAAACGAAAATCCATGGAAAAAAATGTTCCTGTAATTATTTTATTACATACTTATGATTTTGTTAATCAACTAGTTTTTACAAGTTTCAAATTTATATACAAACCCTGATAATTGTTAAACTAAAAACCTCAAATTTGTTTCACTTCTTGGAGCTATTCTTGAAAGGCTATAAAAAAGATCTCCATTGGAAAAATTAAAAAACGTTGATTTTCTACTTTGTTTTTAACAATCTAAGAGACTAAAAAATGAAAAATGCAAATAAAACTATGAAGATTATTTTCTTTAATATTCCAATTTGTTCGTATTTTAATTATTTAAAGTTACATAAAAATGATTTTTTTAAATTTCTTACTCTGATTGTTTAAATGATTGTCATACACAAATGCATTGTTTATAACATATTTGAATTTTTGTGTTGGGAAATTTAATCAGCAATAAATATTATGATCTTTAAGAACAAAATCATTTCTTAAAAAAAAATTGTATTGCTTAAAAACGCATTTGTTGATTAACAAATACGAAATACGAAATATCAATATTAAGGAACATTTTTTTTTATAATTTCCGTTGCTCTTTGATATTCTAAAAAAACATATATATTTAAATTTTCTTTTTCTATTCAATGAACAATTTGTTAAACAAATGCATTTTCACAATTTTTTTTTTTTAAATACTGCAAAATATAACAAAAACAACAATGTGTTATTTGTTAAATATTTTCCTCAAAGCTTTCAATCATTGTTATTAAAATAACTCATAAACAAATGGAGATAGGACAAAGACAGGTTTCAACCAAAGCTGTACTCTTATCCCAAAAAGACTTGAAGTGTCTTTGTCCTATCTCCATTTGTTTATGAGTTATTTTAATAACAATGATTGAGAGCTACGAGGAAACGCCAAACGTAAAAATAGAAAAATATTTAAAATAATGCAGAAAATACAACAATTTTTTTTTACACAACATATGACACATGGTTATTTTAGTTATTTTTTGCAGTATTTAAAAAAAATTGTATCGTGTAAATTCATTTGTTTATAACAAATTGTTTATCAAATAAACAAAGAAAATATAATTAAATACTTTTTTTTTAGAATATCGAAGAGCAATATGAAAATTATGATTAAAAAAAATGGTTCCTTAATATTAATATTTCGTAGCAAAAAAAATAGTTAATGTATTGCAAAATTATTTCACTTGTTTGTATGCTGATGATTCTTCACTCAGTTCTGACGTTGATTGCCTGCAAAATTGGTTCAGTGAAAACTTATTGTTTTTAAATGTTTCTAAAACGAAAGCAGTATCTTTTCATACTGCCCAAAATACTAACATGGTAGACATTAATATTAAAATATGCGGTGGTGAGATAGAAATGTGTGACAGTATAAAGTTTCTTGGGATTTTTCTAGACAGCAATCTCAATTTCCGTCAGCACTGCGATAATCTCATTAAAGTACCTGCTAAGAAACCTGAAGAGAATTCTAGACTATATTACCACGGGCAGATACAATCAAGACTTAACTATGGGCTGATTGTATGGGGTAATTCTTCAGCTGCACACGGTGTTTTCATGACGCAAAAGAGAATCAGAACTATTGCAAACGCATCACGAACAACATCGTGTAGAACATTATTTAAAAAATTAAATATTTTGCCCCTCAGGTCTCTACATTCTGGAAGTTCTGTTATACATTCATAAAAAAAAAGAAGTTTTTAAACAAAACAAATCTCTTCATGGTTATAACACTCGTGTCAGAAATGATTTCCATATACCCAAATCACGTTTATCTCTATGTCATAAGTCGTTCGAGATTTTGGGCCTGAGACTATATAATGCACTTCCGGAGTTTTTTAACAATATTACCAAGCAACAAGAATTCAAATATAAAATAAAACAGTTACTTTTTCAAATTAGCCCCTACACAATCGATGAGTTTTTTTCTTACCAACAATAATAAAGTGTTTTGTATTTTTTGCTTTGTACTAATTCAGATTGTTTTAATTGCATTTTGTTAGTTATAAATGTTTTTGTTATGTTATTTTTTAAATATGTACATTGTATGTGCATTGCTGTTCTGCTTAGTCACTCGATTGTTTTAATACTTTTTTGTTAGTTCTGAATGTGTTTTGTTATATATTTGTATTTGATATGTACCTGATACTGACTTGTCCAATTGCTTTTGTAAGCTCGTTTTAATGGATTAATAAATACTTGACTTGACAAATGCGTTTTTAAGCAATAACATTTATTTTAAGAAATGATTTTGTTCTCAAAGATCATAATATTTATTGCTGATTAAAATTCCAAAACCAAAAATTCAAATATCTTATAAACAATGAATTTGTTTATAACAATTATTTAAACGATCAGAGTAAGAAATTTAAAAGAATTGTTTTTATGTAACTTTAAATAATTAAAATACGAACGAATTGTAATATTAAAAAAAATTCATAGCTTTATTTGCATTTTTCATTTTTTAGTCTCTTAGATCGTTAATAACAAAGTGGAAAATCAACTTTTTTTAAATTTTTCCAATGAGGATCTTTTTTAAAGCCTTTCAAGAATAGCTCCAAGAAGTGAAACAAATTTGAGGTTTTTAGTTTCAGGGTTTAGTTCAGGGTTTGTATGTAAAGGACCCCGCAAACTCCTTATGGAATTTGGGTCACGGTGGATTTTTTTGAAATTTTGGTATGATGTGGTCCATGTAATTCTCAACCAATGTTACCATTGCGCCAACCCAAAAAAAACAGTTTTGCTGCTAGGGGGCGTTGAAATCACACCTTGCGCAGATTAGACTAGTTATTTTTGAACCCGGTAACAATATTTCCACTTGTTTCATTGTTGCTAATGTTGCACAATATTGTGCTGTTTTGTAAAAAAAATTCGTACCCCCTCCCTTTTTTCCCCCAACTCCTATTATGAAACGCAAAAAAAAATATTTCTCGAGTGCATTCAAATGTATCGTCGAATGTTTAAATATGCCTAAATAAGGGAAATAGCAATTTTTTATGATTATCCCCCCACCCCCCAAATGACACAAAACGAAAAAATTTCGGTGGATTTTTCTGAATTTTTGATATGATGCAGTTCAAGTTATTTTGAATAGAAATAAATCGGGTGACAAACCCCAAAAATGAATAGTTTTGATGCTAGGGGGCGTCGAAATCATACCTTGCTCAGAATAGATTATTCATTATTATAGGCGGAAACATTATCTCTTCGTATTTTTGTTTTATTTTATGCCGAAAAATTGTGTAAATTTTTATAAATTGAAAATCTAAAACTTCCCCTTACCTCCAACCCTTATTTCAAAACACGAAAAAAAACATAATTCAGGCACCACCTCAAATTCAAATTGTGGATATCTAATTTTTATTTATTTTCAAGATATTCGCACAATTAATTTATATTCAAAAATTACGAACTACGCCCTACTAAGAAGTCAGCGAACTACACCAATATTTTTCTGAAGGGAGGAAAAGGTAAAACAACTGTACGATTTCTTCAATTTGATCTGATTAATACATTTATTTCGATAAAGCATTTACAAGTAGTCGGGAATTAATTTTTTTCGTGTTTTAAAATAGGGGTAGGGGGTAAGAGGGAGGTTTTAGATTTTCAATTTATAAAAATTTACACAATTGTTCGGCATAGAATAAAACAAAAATACGAAGAGATGTTTCCGCCTGTAATAATGAATAATCTATTCTGAGCAAGGTATGATTTCGACGCCCCCTAGCATCAAAACTATTCATTTTTGGGCTTTGTCACCCGATTTATTTCTATTCAAAATAACTTGAACTGCATCATATCAAAAATTCAGTAAAATCCACCGACATTTTTTCGTTTTGTGTCATTTGGGGGGTGGGAGGATAATCATAAAAAATTGCTATTTCCCTTATTTAGGCATATTTAAACATTCGACGATACATTTGAAGGCACTCGAGAAATTTTTTTTTGCGTTTCGTAATAGGGGTTGTGGGAAAAAGGGGAGGGTGTAAGAATTTTTTTATCAAACAGCACAATATTGTGCAACATTAGCAACAATGAAAAAAGTGAAAATATTGTTACCGGGTTCAAAAATAAATAGTCTAATCTGCGCAAGGGGTGATTTCAACGCCCCCTAGCAGCAAAACTGTTCATTTTTTGGATTGGCGCAATGGTAACATTTGTTGAGAATTACATGGACTACATCATACCAAAAATTCAAAAAAATCCACCGGGACCCAAATTCCATAAGGAGTTTGCGGGGTCCTTTGAAACTTGTAAAAACTAGTTAATTAACAAAAGCATACGTAATGAAATAATTACGGGAAAATTTTTTTCCATGGATTTTTGTTTATTCAAGTGTCTAAAAGGTAAGTGAATTTTTTTATTTCTTAATATTGATATTTAATGGGTTAAAATTATTGTTATTGTTCAAGGGTCCGTATCAGTCAGCGCACGCGGGACTCGCATCACCCGCTTTTAGCGCTATTTTCGCCTCTAAATTAAAATTCTAAATATTTGTGGTAGAGTTCCGGGAGGTAGGACTTTTTTAGTAAATTTCCTCCTCTTTCAGGATCTTTTTTCAAATTTTGGATATCTTCAATAGTTTCCGAGATATTTGCAAAAAAAACAAACCCCCATTTTTTTACTATAATTTCTGCAATTTTTGCTGGCGCACCTTCAAATTTTTCAAAAAGTTTCTAGAGGTCATTCCGAATCGAAGGAGCCCTCGATCATAATTTTCGGTGCCCTTGAAGAGAAATTCACCAAAATTAATAGTTCTTGTAGACTAGACTATACATGAAAGTACAGTGGATGATAACTGTAATGTACATGATAATGTTCCCCTATCTTTCGAACCTAATTTTATTTGGGAGATGAACAACAACCCGCATCACTTCATCACATAACCTCTATTCAGAAAATAATTTTCGATGTAATGTATATTGCTTTCAACTGAATTAATATTGTAACGTGAGAATAGCCATGGTTCTGTACATTTTTATACTTTAGAATTTTTTCCATAGCTCACACAACCTCTTCCCATTTCCGCGAACTAAGTGGTCAGTGGGTGCCAAACTCGTCTTAGGCTTTGGTCGTAAAATTTCCATAAGACTTTTTTTTTCATAAAATCTAAAGATTGTATTAAAAACATACAACCAAACTGGTTTTAGAATTGCGTAATCCGGTTCACGAGAAAAAATTCACTAGGTTGTGGTACCTACTACGTATTAATTCATCATTGAGATGCACCATTCATTCTTCTAATGACATACCTAACTGGCGGTACCGTTTGTCGAGTACTACTTTGCCTGACCTACTATTGAGTGTCTACCTACGCTTGGTTTGTGGGAATAGAATGAAGAAAACATTTAAAATGTCATCTTCATAATAATAACTAGGAGTATTTTATATAACGTTTCGGTCACAGTTTGTACAAAGGGAAAGTTGATTTAAAAGTGAAGCTGATTATTATTTGTGGTTTTGTAAATAGTAGAACGAAACCGTTTCAGTAGCTGATAACAAGTGAGAAAGAACCGTTTAAGAAAATAAATTTGCTATCGTACGTCTTCTAACCCGAATCCAATCATCAATATAAAATGTAGACAAGATAAGTAATTTTTTTGTTGAAAAGTTGATTGATTTGAGAATAATTCCAAAGAGTTGTGGAGAATTTCAACAAATACAGTAAAATGTAAAAATTATGATGTAATCAAGTGGTGATAACCAGCGGCAAATCAATATCTATTGAAAACCCACAAAGATACGGCGTAAACGTATTCATGTGAAGTTGGCGCCGACTTTTTGAAAAAACACATTTTTTTGGAGTTCTTGGTAGATTTGATAGAGTTCTGGAGTTCCTGATACAAATTTTGAAAAGTTCTGGCTAACTGTGGAGTTTGATAAGAAAAACAAATTAGTGGCGCTAACTTCACGCGGCGCCATCTTTTTCGAAAAAATGAGTTCTGGTGGAATTTTTCGATAAAGATGAAAGAGTTCTTGAGTTCTTGACCATTTTTGAAAATAGTTCTGCCGAAATAAAAAGTTATTGAAGAATATCAATTTTTGGTTTTCGAAAAACCATAGTTTTGAAAAAAGATAACAGATATTTCAGTCCTGATGAGAGTTCTGAGTAGCACTCAGCGAGTACAAAACATGTTTATCGAGATTTACCAAAAAAGCAGAACTTCAATTTATTAGCCTTCATAAGGTGCGAAAATCGAAACAACAACATTTCAAATGAAGGCAGAAGGAATCTCAACAGTTCTGATGGAAGTTCTGAGTAACACTCGGCGAGTTCTATAAAATATGTTAATCGAGTTTTATCGGAAAAGCAAAACTTTTCAATTTATTAGCTATCATAGGGTGCGAAATCATCGAAAAAAAAACAACATTCAGAATAAACACAGAAAGGAATCTCAGAACAGTTCTGATAGGAGTCCTGGGTAGCACTCGGCGAGTTCTACAAAATATGTCGATTGAGTTTTATCGGAAAAGCAAAACTTTTCAATTTATCACGTATAATAGGGTGCGAAATCCAAAAAAACACATTCAGAATGAAGTCAGAAAGGAATCTCAGACCAGTTCTGACGGGAGTTCTGAGTAGCACTCGGCGAGTTCTACAAAATATGTCAATCGAGTTTTATCGAAAAAGCAAAACTTTTCAATTTATTAGCTATAATTTGGTGCGAAATCCAAAAAACCATAATCAGAATGAAGTCAGAATGGAACCTCAAAACAGTTCTGACAGGAGTTCTAGATAGCACTCGGCGAGTTCTACAAAATATATTAATCGAGTTTTATCGAAGAAGCAAAACTTTTCAATTTATTAGCTATAATAGGGTGCGAAATCCAATAAAAAACAACATTCAGAATGAAGACTGAAAATGAACTCAGAACAGTTCTGATGGAAGTTCTGGGAAGCACTCGGTGAGTTCTACAAAATATGTCAATCGAGTTTCATCGAAAAAGCAAAACTTTTCAATTTATTAGCTATAATTTGGTGCGAAATCCAAAAAACCATAATCAGAATGAAGTCAGAATGGAACCTCAAAACAGTTCTGACAGGAGTTCTAGGTAGCACTCGGCGAGTTCTACAAAATATGTTAATCGAGTTTTATCGAAGAAGCAAAACTTTTAAATTTATTAGCTATAATAGGGTGCGAAATCCAATAAAAAACAACATTCAGAATGAAGACAGAAAATAAACTAAGAACAGTTCTGATTATGGGAGTTATGGAAAGCACTCGGCGAGTTCGACAAAATATGTCAATCGAGTTTTATCAAAAAAGTAAAACTTTTCAATTTATTATCTATAATAGGGTGCGAAATCCAAAAAAAACATAATCAGAATGAAGTCAGAATAGAATCTCAGAACAGTTCTGACGGGAGTTCTGGGTAGCACTCGGCAAGTTCTACAAAATATGTTGATCGAGTTTTATCGAAAAAGCAGAACTTTATTTATTATTATTTATTAGCTATAATAGGGTGCGAAATCAAAAAAATAACAACATTTAGAATGAAGACAGAAAATAATCTCAGAACAGTTCTGATGGGAGTTCTGGGTAGCACTCGGCGAGTTCTACAAAATATGTTAATCGCTAAATGACCACAGAACGTAGATATTTACTTTCGCGTACTATCTTGTAGAATTTTGGGAAGTATAATATCTTCACACAAATATCCCATTCCTAGGTTTTTTCCGGCATGATTGGAAAATATCCACTATTTTGTAAAAAACCCACATTTTATAGAAATCGTATTTAATATTTCTCCATTTGAAATGAATCAGATTTTAAATAATGGAGAATTAGTGCCAACCTTGGGAGGGTTAATGCTTCTGATACATTTAAATTTTCTCTAGATTCTTCGGAAACAGGGCTTTCAATTGAAAAATATTTCATTCACCATGTATATAAGATATTGCATGATTGGAATAGGTATCGCACTCATCTATTCCGAATATTCTTGAACAGAAGAATTGCTTGAAAATAGACAATTTCAGTTTCCGATGGAGTATATGGTGTATCAATAAAATCCGTTCATTCAAAAGTATATAGCCGACAAACGAGTCCGGAGACTATGCTGATATACTGATGGCAATATCTCGGACTCAAATCGTACATTATATTAAATATTCATGGAAATTAACCGATTCTTTTTCGAAATACAGGGTATTTATTGAAAAAAACAGCATTTTTCTAAGAAATTTGGACCGTTTCTTTTTACTCATCCTGTACATATGAAATAACTGAGTACTGAATATGACATAATATCTCCTGTCCGAACTAAAAAACGCGGGGTTAACGTACCCCAATTTTTTAACCACCCTGTATAAAAAATAATACCAGGTAACTTTGACCGAGATTGATTGATTGATTCAAGCTATTGAATCTTTAATTCTCATCACTGGTTGGTTAAAAATTAATCGAATTGGATTTTTCTTTGTTCACCCTGTTGTAGAGCACAGAACGAAAAATTGTAATGGAAACGAGATCATGGTGACATTGTACCATCATTGAGGCATTCCAAGAATAAATAGGCGTTTCGTCAATTCTCGGAATTGTTAAAAATTTTGAGAAGAAAGCTTCACTTTTCATCTTTGACACCCTGTCCTCTCGAAAACTAGTCGGCCGATTTTTTTGTGCCCATGGACACTTTTGCCGAGGAGGTCAAAATCTACAACGTACCAAAAAGTCAGGGAATTTAACCGAAAGCCATTTTCCATAAGAATAGTGCGGGGTCCTTTTCAAGAAATTTCCACCGGCTCGGATCTGACAAAAAGTAACATTGTACGTACTTTCTCGACGGCTAAAAACTCGAATAATTTGAATCGACATCAAAATTACGCAACGAAAAAACAGGATGTGACTAACGTCTCCAATTAAACGGATAAAATAATGTAACAAGTTTCATTACGCGAGAGAGGATGATGCATTAAAAATGCGGCCGGTGGGAAGTCGACTCTGAAAGATGCGCGAACGCATCGGCTCGAGGCTAAGTAACCAGAGAAATGGGAAAAAACTCTAATAACCGATCAAGGCAGCAGCGTAAAGATGCCGACGCGACGAATTTAAGTGGCTTGCACAGTTAGGCACCAATTGACCAAATTTGGTAAAATACCGTTCTTCAAAGGAATGCCTTCAACTTGTATAGGAATCGCTGAATGCTCATTGACAGCTGCGCACAGCGTGATTGACATGTTTTGAAATAAAGTTGACAAAACAAAATCAAATCAAGATATACTTTATTGTCGAAAAATATCATTCTCATAAACAAAGCTTAATTCATACAAGGGTAAAAGTGTATGGGTATATAAAGAATAAAAGATAAAAATATCTAACTTGCAGTACATACATCTTAAATATGAAATTCCATACATAAAAGCATTTATTTAGTAATCAAAAATTTAAAAAATACCTAAGCTGTGGTACATAATTCTGGATTAAATTTTTTATATATTTTATCGTGTAAAACGATTAGTAGAACAAGCGTTAAAACAAATAAAATAATAGCTACACATATACTATATAAATAAATCTATAAAGTGGTGGTGAAGTAATCTTCAATATCGTAAAAAGCTTGCTGAATCAATATATTTTTTTGATTTTTCCTGGACTGTCTGATACATGTTATATTCCTTATGTTGATTGGCAGGTGATTGTACATTCCAATACCATTGTAAATTATAGAATCCTTCACAGCTGTGTTGCTAGGTATTGGTAGTTTGAGTGAGTTGTTCTAACGCGTGTTGTATTGTGAGTCGACTCTATCTAAAGTAGTTAAATTTTTGTGGATCAGACTGACAGATTCCAGAATGTGTATAGAGACAACAGTTAGAATTCTGTGTTCTTTGAATACCTCTCTACAAGACTCTCTATGTCTTATTTTACAGATATATCTCAAAACTCTTTTTTGTAATATAAATACATCATGCAACAGATATGCACTACACACTCCTCAAAATGCAATTCCATAGCTCAGATGTGATTCGAATAGGGCGAAGTACGCAGTCCTTGCCGCCGAATAACCCAGCTCATTTGATATTACCTGTATTGCGTAACGACCTAATGCTAATTTATTGCAAAGATTTTTAATGTGTGAATTAAACCTCAATTTACTGTCTATATCTAAACCGAGAAATCTTGATGTTGTTTTATTGATTATGTACTTATTAGTCAAAGGTTTTGTTCAAATTGATTACTAGTGAGTTGGAGTCACACCATTGCTTGATTGTTACTATCACTTTTTCAATGTTTCTTCAAGCTTATGACCTGTTTTGTCATGCCACAGAATGGTAGTGTCATCTGCGAAAAGGGTTATCTTTGCCGTGATATTCAATTTGGTGATGTCGTTAATATAGATAAGGAATAGAACTGGTCCTAAAACTGAGCCTTGGGGTACTCCGAATTCTATATTCGATATACTGGAGTATGAGCTACTGTGCACTAATTAACTACGATTGCTTAAATAGGTTTTGAACCATTTCAGACTAATGTACCGAAATCCGTAGTGCTGGAGTTTCTGCAGTAATATTTCGTAATCCACGCAGTCGAATGCTTTGGAAAAGGCACAAAATACCGCCGCAGCACACTCACCAATATTTATTTTTTCATGTCTTGAACATAAAAGAGAATAAGGCATCATTGTTGTTCGCTAGAAGAAAGATATGCATAAATTTTTTCACTAATTTTTCGATTATTTCAAAGCACTGTCTACAAACGGACGATTTGAAGCAGTTGTTTCGAATCAGTTTTTGTTTAAATAATACGAAGTAAATTCCAAAAATATTCAATACACAATATCCAAAAAGCAAAAATAGAGACTGCAAACCGTTATTCATTTCAAGATATGAATTCATATGCACCCTTCAGACCTTCAAAAAAAGTTCTACATTATATTCACGAGGGAATGATTCCATGAGTTATTTTTTATTCACATTTTAAAGTTTGATTTTTGACTAATTCATAAGAACTTTATATAATTTTGCCGAATTTCTATCAATAAAAAGAGATGAAGAAAAATGACCCCTAAATCTTCAAATTGAATAGTTCAAGAAACATTTCCTTCACAAACTTATTTTATCTATATTAAAACAAATTAATTATTGAAATTCCTTTCAGATTTGTGTATACCATACAATTGACGACCATTATAGTTATTGAGCAAGGGCTTTAGCTCGTTCTTGTGAATAGCAATACTTTCATAACAATCTAATTCATTAACAGGTTTTACTAATTTCAAATTTTGATTTCATGGTCTGCATTATTACTTATATTTTCTAGCAAATATTTAGCATGGGCAATATGTCTTATGCCAGATGGTGATAAAATAATAAAATGCCCAAATCATCTCATATACGTTTAAAACGAGGGGGTGACCACTCATCAGAAAACGTACACGTATTGCCGAAATCCCTTAGGATTTCCTGAAATATTTGGGATTTCCGAGGATTTCCTGGAAATCTTATGTGATTTCGAGAGATATCCGGGGATTTCGTGAGAATCATATGAGATTTCGAGAGATTTCCGATGATTCCGTGGAAATCGCATACGATTCCGAGAAATATCCAAAGATTTCTTGGAAATCCCAACCTATTTCGATGGATTTCCTAGAAATAATAAGAAAATTATTGCGACACGTTATTGGAAATGGGAGATTTTAAAGAAGTTTTGGTGCCTGAATCACAGATAATGAAAAGATTTGTTATTTCAGAGTCATTCTCAGTCAAATTTATTTCATTAATTTGATCAAATATCACTTACTTAATCTGAACAACATGTGTATTCTTGAGACCGAAATATTATTTTGCAGCAAAGTAATGGAGTTCTTGGTAAAAATGTTTTTGATGTACCTATCATTTTGAGAATATATTTATTAAAAGAAATCGAAAAGAAATAATTCTAGTTTCAATGAAGTTTATATTGATCCAAAAAATAATAATTTGGTTGAATGAAACAATCAAATTTGATCGATTCAATTTTGTCAAATTCGCCGTGTTGATTCGACACTAAGATATACTTGAGAAAATTAACAAAAAAATGTATATCTAGTTAGACCAACGAATGATTCATTTGATATAATGAACATGCGCTTAAATCGAGGCTTGAATTGAGATTTGATATTCAATAATTAGTTTTCTTGCTTCAACAAATTATTTTGTCGTGCATATATGAAACTTATATTTCTTTAGTTCGAATGAATTTTGTTCAATGAGACCAATTTTGTTTTTTTCGTCAAGTATTTTCTCGAGTATTATAGAACTCGATCAATCCTTGTGATTCTTATCATACAATTGTATGCGGATGGTAATAGACTATATAAAAAAATTTAGGAAATTTTCATTCACATTGCTTTACTCAACCTAAAATTATCTTACAATGACTAGTTTGAAAATTTCACACTCAAACATGTTTTTGAATATCTTTTCAATTTTTGTTTTTTCCTCGTTGTTAATGCAAAACGGTCCGTTTCCGATTAGGTTAACAGGCCCAAAAAATATATATTTCTTTTCAACCAACTGAACATCCTCACACTTGGGCCACATATATGAGTCTAGTTCCCACTTGAGGAATTTTATTTTGAATTGATTGTCTGAGATGATGTCCACAATACGGCCAATATACCACGTGTCGTAATATACAGCATAATAGTGTTCTATCATTATTTGTAAACTTGTGTCTTCGTCTCGGTCTTCGTGATTTAGATGCTCTTTTATTACTTTTTTTTCGATGTACTCATATTTTTGCTTCGCATATTCCTGTCTGAAGACAAATGTCCTTTTTCATGGGAAAAGAGCCAACATAAAGTTGATTTTCTCACAATCATTTTTTTATTATTTGCATTTATGGTCAGAAAAGAAAAATCTGACTCCATGTTTTTATTTAAAAAAAAATTATTTCACCCTCTCCAATCCAATTTTTTTTGCCCCACCAACCCCCATCACAAAAAAGTCGAAAACGGCCCCTACAATACCGTATTTTTTGTTTTTTTAAAATAATTTTTTCTATTTTTTAATTTTTTTTTCATTTTTGACGGTCCTATCATAAAAAGTAAGGAATACAAATCTTTCTAGAATTATCCAATGGTGAACCAAGGGCTATTTAAAAAAAAATTTAAAAAATTATTTCTCCCACCCCGAAAAAAAAGTCGAAAACGACCTCTACAATGCTATATTTTTAGTTTTTTTAATATTTTTTTTTTATTTTTTGAATTTTTTGGGCCCCCTCCCTTCTGAACATCTTTTTTTCTTGCAAAAATATTCTGCGTACGTAGCCACCGGTTTTTTTCCAAAATTCCTACCCGTTTGCTAAGTAGCTTTGAAGGGGGCGGGTGGGGGGAGAAGTAATTTTTCAAAATTGGAACGCCCGCCCTCTATAACTGCCCAAATGGTTTCCCAATAAGTCTTCAGGTATCGGAGATACAAGAGAGGGATTCATTATTCGACAAGTTAATACAAGGAAAAATATGTTTCTTTAGCATCTATCAATCGTTCGTTTCTACGCATGCATTATAATTTCGCATTTCTCTAGCGACTGCGATTTCCGAAGAGGATTTCGGTGATGATTTCGAAAGTTTTGTCAGTGATTTCCGGATTTCCGAAAGGATTTCGGGGATTTCAAAGTGATTTCGGATTTCTCGAACGATTTCCTAAGTGATTGCGGGATTTCGGCCGAAAATCAAGCGATTGCGGTCGACTGCGGGGCAAATTTGTACACGTATTGCCAGAGTGGTCACCCCCTCTGTTTAGAACATTCCAACTTTGTCAGTACAACAGCATGTGCGAGTTTGTGTACCTGTGGCTGCATAATCATGAAAAAAAAACTGTTACCGCAGCATGAACGTATATCATTTTCTATGCCCACATTATCCTTGGAATATATATTGTATTCATTTATCTATTGACTGGGTTTTTGGGTCAATGCACATTATTGATATTTTTAATTTCTGTCTTTCAGCAAAACCCTTTCTCAACTTTGCAATAATAGTAACACTACTGAAGGTTTATCCATTGGTTGGAGTTTTTTTGTTCTTTACCTTTAACCTATATACTGTTCAGTGATAGGTTAAAACTGTGTATTTTCATGGCACCATTTATTATGCATCCAAAATAACTTTTATCTTTCTTCACCTATTCTTTAAAAGATAACTTATTTATATCTTTAAGGAAAAAGAAAACAGAAATGTAAATTGCGTAGGTGCAAATCTGAGCTGGCGAATAATGAGAATATTATTGCTTCTTCAATTTCCATTGCCACACTGAAACATTGGATTGGTCTGGGAAAGTTTCCACTTATATTGTACATATATTTGGAAAATAAAGACCTATCACTATTTTTTTCTTTTTTGTTGATGCTGGCATCAAATGCTATTAGCCAACGCGAATCACAATTTCAACACAAAAATTGTACAATCAGTTTTCATATCTATCATTTATGCAAGCACTTATTTAACTTCAAATATCTTGAAAACTGTTTCGATTTTGTATATCAAAACCGACCAAAACCTATCTATTTTTTGTAGAGAAAGTATTGAGAATTAAGAAGAAATAAACAAAATACCACACTAAACAAAAACCTACCGTTAGAAATAAAGAAGATCACCAATATGCTTAAGTTCAAACTAGAATTGAAAAATTATCTGTTACCCAGAGTTTATTATTCACTAGACCAATTTTTTAATATGTAAACTTGTTGTTATATTGTACCTGTGACCGTTTTTTTATTTATATTTAAATAAGTGTTTTATAACTAGTCTGACGCACCCTATATCGAACATGTTTTTGTATTTTTTATAGAGATATGTTGGATCAAAAAGGAAATAAAGAGAATTTTTTAACAAAAAGATATAATATTTGAAATTATTATTCAAGCAATCAATTTCACTCATGGGAAATCAATTTCATCAGCACTGACCTGTAACATATGTTCCTAAACTGAAACGAATTAAACCCATTGTATGCGATAAAAAAAACCTGTACCACACTTACCATTAGAGATGTTACTATCCATAAAGAATATCAAACATCTGCTATACGGGAGTATAAATTAATGGTTGAGATGGAAAGTGAAGTAGAGAAATCTCAGCAAGCTAGTTCTGTTATCATTATTTTACTGAAGATGATTCACTGACCTACTTCAGATGATGAGAGCAACCACGAACACATGGTTAGTCGAATGTTTTTTATTTTTTGTTTTAGGAAAAAAGTTATTCTGCATAAAAAGTTTTTCATGTTCCAGAACCTAATTTTGAATAATCCAGTTTTACAAATTACAATTATCAGGACTGAGGAAACTTTTACATCTTCTTGACTTTTCAGACCAAATGCAACTGGTAATGTAAAATTCTCTAAAAACCACAAAAATATCGTTTTCATCATCGTTTTACAAAAACCGTTTATTTTAAATACATGGAAGTGAACACAAATTCATAGCTTACTTTTCAACTATTCATTCCTTTAATTTTCATTTATATGATGTCTTTAGTGACCCGAAGACGACTTTACAAAAGTCGAAACGCCGGCAACGGATCAGTAGTGGCTTCAGTTATTTGAACTTACCCAAATTAATTTGAAATTTACATGTGTTCATAACTCCGGTGATAATATACTATAACATTTTTTTTAAGAAAAAAAAAATTGCTGCTTCAATAAGGCGGACGAGTTTTGTCATTATGGTTCGATTCGTTTCTAAATTGGTGTGTGAGGGTTTTCGGGGTCGGAGATTTTGATTTTTTTTGTCAAATTTCGTGTTTCAATATGGCGGCAACATCAAGATATTAAAATTCAGTTTTACGTCTATTTCACTGGGTTAATTACATCTTTCTTTCCACTCCAAAATTCACTGAACAATTGTCGAATACTTGCAGTAAAACTTCCTATTTTTTCACTTTCAAATGCTAATTAGTGAAGATATTTTTTCACCAATACACTTTGGTTGGTTTATTTTTTCTGCGCCCGAAAATTCACTCAACAATTATTGTCGAATAACCAAATATATTTTTCGTGAAACGTTGAAATTTTCTGAAGCGGGAAAACTACCTGACATTGCTATAACATTATCTTATTCTTTCAGCAGTACCTTCGCACTGTTTGATGATTAATTATATTTTTTCGTTCGAAAATTTATTGAACAATTGCCGAATGGTCAAAATATATTTATCGTGACTCCATCGATTTTTCAGTAGTGGAAAACTCCTATTTTTCTAAGCCGAAAAACTACCTTCAATTACTGAATATTGGAGATCTTCCATTGTTTCATTAATACACTCAAATAATTTGGTTGGCTTAATTTTTCTGCGCCAGAAAATTCACTAAACAGTTGTCCAATAACCAAAACACAATTTGCGATTTCTAGAGAACTGTTAACAACATATTATTTAATTTTGACATGTAAATAGGCAGCTATAATGACACAAGCCCACCGAAAATTTTTCCGTGCGGGTGCACGGAAAAAACCCCTTTTCAGTATGCTAAATAAGCATGTAAATATAGTGTTTTCAGATTGGTATAATGAAAACCATATTTAAACATCACCTTCCTCTTCAAACAAATGACTCGACGCAACTTCCCTTATCGGTCACCGTAATCGTGGTGTATCAAATGAACTCATATTCCTAAGTATTATGTGTGTTCCTACACTTTACCGACTAACTCATTAAGCAGTTAGGCCAATATTTGAACACTTTCTGGTTATTGAGTTACTCTGGACAGCGATTCTCCAGTAAAATCTCGTAACGTTTCATTCAGTTTACAGCGTTGTAGAAAACGTATACGTCGATCACGGAAATTATGGCTTTGATATTCAGAAAAGTTTCGAACTGGGTCGTAGGAAGTTTAGTCGGAAATGTGTAATTCTATATTTATATTCTGTTCTTTGTGTTCGACTCGTAAACGAAGCTGTTGAAGTAACTTTTTTTCTGAACCCATTGGCTCACTCATGATTTTATAATGTATATTTCTCTAATTTTGACGTATAAAATGACATTTCAGAACTGATGTTTATATCAGAACGTCCAACTCTTCATCGCCCGTTAGGAAAAGTTTGTTACATAATCAGTTAGGAAAAATAAACGATTCTTAAAATTAACGAGAATAACGTTCATTCAATACAAGTTTATGGGAACATTTTGTTTATCAATTATAAACGTTGACAATGCACTTTGGTTCGTGCAATTTGTTAGGTTAACTCCTGGACCGGTGCACAGTGGAGTATTCATTAGATTTAGGCGGCCAAAGATCCATTTTGACAAACTTTGACGGAAGAAATAAAATGCCACCAGAGAGTAGTTGAATAGTTGATGTAAAACGGGCGGACATGTCAGTTTCGTCACAGTGCCCATGATTTTCGTAGCCACTATCCGTATTCGATTGTTTTAATTAGTTTAAACATGTGCACTCAGATTTCTAGGCGAATTCTCAACTTTAAGAGTTTAGGTCTATCGTACGAAAAAGTCTCATAGTCAGTTAGTCTATTTTCATTCTTTTAGCGAGTCTTCATGAAAAACGAAAATGCTTTGCTTGCAGGACCATCTGGCATTACAATAATTATGTCAAGAATAAAGTTATTCTATATTATGCGATGGCAAAACAATGCTTGAGTTCAATGATCAATCCCACAAACATACGTTTCTTTTCATGATATAAAAAAAATTACATAGGAACTTTCTATAGATCTGTTTGAGGACAATAAAACTGTTCATTTACTTTCATGTTTTCGATATCTCGTTTCGTTTTCGTTTTTCGTTCTCGTTTTCGAGTTGCTTTTAGAAAAAAATGGTAAAAAAGTTATTATTGATTTTACAGGAGAAATTCTTTTACATTTTGTCAATTTGGAAAGACGCCTTAAAAAAGTTCAATATTCCTTTAATTTTATAAGATATGAAAACATTTCTTGGGAACTTTTTGTTGATATGTTTGAGGACAATAAAACTGTTATATACATTTTTTCGATATCTTGTTTCATTTTCGAGTTTTTCGTGTTATCAAGAAAAAACGGTAATATTCAATAATTTTTTGTTTTCGTATAGTATGGAATTAAAAAATCCTTAGCCGTCTTTGAGTTTTTGTGGTTTTATAAAAAAAAATGAATAAATTCAAAATTCTCACGAAGCGCCCGGTGAAATTTTGGGGGAAAATTCCGGATGTTTGATTATTCATTTCCCATTTAACCTCTCCCCCTTCCCCAAAATATTCCGGGCGCCTAGCGTCCAGATTTTTTTATTCTTTACCACCCCCCTTCCTCCCCAAGATTTTAGATCCGTTTTTTTTTTTCGTTTCCTTCGGTAGCAACAGAATTTCAAGTGATAACTCCAGAACCATAATCACATCAACCAGAATGGGAGAAATATTTCATTATAACGACATGAGAGCCTTTTTGCTCTCCGGCAACTTGAAAGAGTGGTAGACCTCCCTGCCTTGAAAACTGCGTATTTCGCCATGTTTCATTCACACATAAATTACGTCGTAATTTTGTGGGGTGATTCCTCTCAATCCATTAAAATATTCAGACAACAGAAAAAGGCCCTGAGAATAATAATGAACGCGGAGTACAGGGACCACTGCAAACCTCTTTTGAAAGGCCTGGGAATCTTACCATTACCATCTCTTTTCATATATAACACCGTTCTTGAAATTCATAAAAATAAAAGTCAATTATCTAAACATCTGGATGTACATCACTATCAGACCAGAAATGTTGACCTGCTCGTAAAACCGTGCTTTAGACTAACAAAGTCTCAAAAAAACTCCCTGAATATAAACCTTTACAACCACTTACCAGAATGTATCAAGCTACTCAACCTGAAGTCTTTTAAATCTAAAATTAAATCATTTATGTTGGAAAACTGTTTTTATAACATTGGGGAATATTTGAATTCAACTTTTTCTTAAAGATTATTCTTCACCTTGCCAGGGTGATTTCATTGTTGTATATGTATTTTATTGGGTTATTGTTGTTTAAATTGTTGTTCAAAATTGTTTTTTCGTTAACCAGCCCCCTTACGAACGGCAGCCCTCAAAAGTCGAAACTTGTGCGAGCCAAGGATTAACGAGGTTTTACCTTTTAACGTGCGATTCCTAGCACGATCCGAGGAGAATATCGAAAGGAGGTCCGTTGGTCACCCATCCAAACCATGGCCTCGCCTAGCGTTGCTTGGCTTCAGATATCGGTGAACCGGCCGCTCTCCGTTCGAGCTATCCCCGCGGTTATATATTATATGTATGTTTGTATTAATTTTTTGTACCTATTTCCGAATATATGTGATCGATTCTATATTGTAATTGTAATTTTATATTGTGTTGACTTATATGTAAATGGTCATTTATAATTGTATATATTTTTATATTGTTATGTATATGTATGTATATACTATGTACAATTCCTTGTAACGTGTGACTTGCAGCAAACATTTTATGTAAAGTTGTCAAATAAATCTATCTATCTATCTATCTGAATTATCAATCCGGAAGCAAGTATAAAAACTCAGCTATTTTTTTTTCCTTTCGGATGCTGGTCCTGTCACCAGCTGCACCTTAGACTCTTGGACTTTTTGTGCATTCCAATTGGTTTCACAGCACCCACTCCGTAACTCTAGTCCCCTATACCAGTCTGTACAGGTTCTTCACCGGTTGACTGTTGTATTTTTCGGGAGTTAGCCTGGGTTTCCCGAATATTGCCAGTATCTTGCGGTCTAATGTCTCGCATTGTGTTTGGCTGTTTCTGTCCCTTTACTACATTGTCTGCAGGAAAGTTCTCCGTTGTAGAGCCCCATTTTGTCCATGTGTTTTCTCATTGGGCTGTGACCAGTGAGAAGGCCCGTTATCGTTCTAACTTGATTCCTGCTCAGCTTGAGTAGTTCTTCAGTTTTGTGTTTTGACGGTTCTTTAATGTATGTTTTCCTGTGGTGCATGAGAGGAGTTTCGTTCCACCTCTCAGTTTGTTTTCGTTTGAACCAGTCCCGAATGCATCCTAGAATGTCGGATTTAGTAATCCAGAGTGCGGGTTCTGGACCAATATATGGAGTTGATGAACCGTTCCTGCCTAGTTCATCAGCTTTTTCATTGCCCTCGATGTCACAGTGTCCTGAAACCCACATCAAAGTTGTTTTGTTGTGTTCTGAGAGGATACTGAGTTCTTCTCGGCAATGCCATACCAGTCTTGATGTCACCTTCAGCCATAGTCTCGCTCATTTGATATGTGATTATGCAATATTTATGATTCATCAATGGATTATGTTTGGGCTATAGATCTTTTTTTGTTCTTTCCGTCAACTGGCTGCACCCGTACGACACTCCTCAGAAGTCTTCGAGAGACTTGTGCGAGCTAGGGAAGACGTATTCCTTAACTTTTTAACGTGTGATGCCATGCACGAGTCCAGTAACCATGCTAGGGACCCGCGCCCTTATGGTTGAGAAGCGAATGCTCTACCATCACGACCACCACGGCCTATTATAGTCGTAGTCTGTATGAACAAAAGCTGTTTCAATTTAAAAAACGAATAGTGATGAATGTTCTCAAATTGTACCTGATTTTCCATTCAATTCTATATTTTATGATTCGTTCGGACCATTAGAAGAATGTTGTTTACGTGTACAGTGTACACCTTTATGTCTTATTGAAACCGATATCGGTATTACCTGAACGCATAACCTTGCCCCAAGTAAAATAACAGGAATTTATAAAAGTACATAAAATCTAAGACTACGTTTTAAATGAGACTTGATTTCATTAGAATGTTAATAATTGGTGTGTCACAGTTATAATGTAGATAGCTTGAAGATTTGAGATAAGGAAACAACTCATGCAGAATAGGCTTTAATATGATGATATAAATATCTCTTACTGGCGATGCATTATCTAAAGTGGAAAATTGAAGTATTGTCAGTTTCATGGGTTATTATACTATTGATGTACCTAATATTGACTAAGTGAAAGATTGAATTTTAAATTTGAGTAAACTGATAATATGATTAACGAAAAAATAAACGTAAAAACAATTTTATAAACAAGCTTCAATTTAAAAACTATTGCTATGAAAATCGGTGTCCAGTTTCCAAAGATTGTTAGGCAACACTCGACTTTTTTGATTTCGAGACTACCTATTTGAAAAATTCTTCAATTTTTTTCCGCCCAAATCTCAAGTTGTAGGGTGAACTTTGTTTTTAAGTAGTGTATTTTAGTCAACAGTAAAAACACAAGAGCTTTTTTTTTATCGTATAAATTTCTTTTTGTAACGAAATAATTTTGCCAATCAGTAATTTTACGAGAAAAAAATCGCGAGACCGAAGGTCGAGCGATTTTGTCAAATGCCAGTTTTTCGAGCAAAATTATTGATGGAAAAATTTTGAGTTAAAAAGAAATTTATCCTTAAAAGAAAAGCTCGAGTGTTTTTTGGCAAGATAAATTAACCACCGAATATAAATTGTCTCCATATTGACGCTTTAGTATTTTTTGTAGATTGCTTTTTCTACATTTTTTGTTATTTGTTGAGTCGAAACTTCCCCAAAACGACTCATGTTGTAATGTTTCAGTATCAACTATCAACAATACTTAAATAACTGACAGGGCAGACATTAAAGTGACGTAAGCATACTAGATGTAGACGCTAAAGAGGAACAGGCGTTTTTATCGGTGATTAAAAACGATGCACCTTTTTTATCGCTGTCAAAATGACAATACAGTCATCTTTAAATGACACATTTTATACAGGAGTTAATTTATCAATAGAAAAATATTTAGAAAAAATTGCAATATTCAATTCTTCCAAATAGATATTTCACCCTAAATTTAAATTAGTAAACTACTTTTTCAAGTAACTTTTTTTGCTATCTTTACAAATAACCCTACTTTTGCCCATTTTTAGTGCATTTTTCCATACTGCCGCCATATTGGTGATCATGTGACGTATGTCAATATCGATTATCTTCCTGTGTGCAGAAACGATCTCCTATAAAGTGTTTTTTGTAACTCTGATGATGATTTTTCCCAATTGCTGCAAACTTTATGGCCCATACTTTCACTCAATTCCATATATCTATAGACCGAAAACCTAATATTTGTGTCATTTCTTGAACGAATTCAATTAAGATTACGTTTAACCTTTCAGAACGGTAAAATGTCAAACTGAAATTATCTATGAATTAGAAGTATTGAACCCTTTAAATTCAGTGAATATCAAACTAGAAAAGAATTAACATTTAATGGGTGAAAAATAATCGACATCCAGAAGCTAATTTCTTATTTAAGTTGCAAACATGTTGTTCGAATTTCAATTTACTGTCGATGAGAATTCCCAAAAATGTGTTGTTATCCCGGTTCTCGATATAACTGTTATCCAATTTGATATTTTTTATCTCGCACTTAAAAGAGATTAGGTTGTTTTTTGTTACGTTCAGGATCGGACGATTTGAATTACACCACTGCTTTAGAGTTTTTGTGTCCTTGAGGATTTTATCCTGTAGAGAGTTAGTGTCCTTGTCTTGCCATAATATGGTTGTGTCGTCCGCAAAGACCGTACACTTTCCTGATGTGTTTATTCCAAGCAGATCATTAATATATAATAAAAATAGAGCGGGGCCCAATATGGATCCTTGTGGCACACCACAATTTACCGGTGCCGTAGCTGACAGGGATGTCGTTTTCACTATTTGGTAACGATTAGTTAAATATGATTTTTTCCAGTTGAAGACTACACCTCTGAAACCATAGCGGTGAAGCTTAGCCAACAGTATCTCATGATCAACGCAGTCAAATGCTTTTGAAAAATCACAAAAGACTGCCGCAACAGCTTCACCACTATTGATATTTGTATATACTCCCTGTAGGAAAGAGAAGATGGCATCACTGGTATTTTTTCTCTCCTGAAAACCGTATTGATTTGACGAGATTATGTTATATTTTCTAGAGTATTTTGTTATTCTATTTTTGACTAGCTTTTCTATGATTTTAGCTAGTGTGGGTATTAGGGATATTGGTCGGAAGTTTGCTGGCTCATCAAAACATTTTTTAAGATGGAGCTCTTCTACCTGGAAATTGCAGTCTATATCTTCTGAGAGCTTTTGTAATACCTACTATTACTGTGTCGATGAATTAATATCGAACATAAAACATTTTTCTTCTATGGAACATCTCATTTTGTTTATTAACCAACAAACTTTTAGGGAACGATATTCACGTATGACAGTTAATAATTCGTGCGAGACCATGACAATTCTTGGAAACAAAATAAACGCAGGTATCTTGATGTTGCTGAAAAATTACAATTTTATTCCTTTTTACACCAATTTGCGCTGAACTAATGAAAAGAAAGTGCAAGTGTGGCATATTTCCGTAATCAGAAAAGTATTTTTAAATATTCAATAAGATACAGGGTGTATATATATTGTCAATAATTTTGACATTTGACAATTTATAAAAATTTTGACTGGACAGCATGAAACACTAAAACTCCTTTTTTATTCCACCTTTTGTCTCGAAAAAATTAATATTTTACTGCAAAAGTGGGACAAATTAAAATGAAAGCACATCAAATCAAAAATGCAATTGCTAGCAAGATCCTATGTAATGTGCAGGGTTCTTCCAAAAACTTATATATTCTAAAGTGTCCTCCAAGACAATGAATTACAATTTTCTATTTGTGTAGAAATAATTCACAATAAAATTATAATGGTTTCGTGCTCTACTTCAGCAACGCTACGACATGGTAAAGCTCATCAAAACAAGACGCTCAAAGCCTACCAATGAAAACCAAAACAATATCAAGGCAATCTCCGTCTGTTTAGGAATTCATTACAAACCTAGCGCTCATCTCTCCGGCAAAATTTTCTTTTAAATTCTTGATGTAAGCAAATACGAACTTTCCGTTTTCGCATCAGAAATTTCATTCAACTGCCAAGATTTGCTCTCTTGTTTTCTTTTGCGTTTCTCGTTCCGAGATATCATGTTATACGAACCTGGCTAACTCGATCTGAATCAGCCATAAGATATCCGTAGACTCGGGTGTCATCTAGAAGATCCCATGCATAATTTAAAAGGCTGTGATTGTTCAGCAGTGCATATGATTTGTACAGGGTAAAGCTGGCAACTTCGAGACAAGGGCCGTTATGAATATACAATAATCATTATTGGAGATATAATCAATTATGAAATAATGCTGATGCTTGTTTGCATACTCTGAACACAGTGTCTTCAATTGTTGAACACACACGAGAAGTTGTGAATTAAATTGATGGTTTATTAATGGGGCAACATAAGGTAAGGTCGTCTTATCACCGTTATCGAAATAGGGAACAGACATGTGTCCGCATTCTGAAATATTTTTATTTGCACATAAATATTACAATCCGATAAGCTAAGTGACATACTCAGAATTGGAAATGTTTTGTTGACTTTTTTATAATTTGTAATTAAAAATGCTTCTTTTTATTCCATTTATTAAAAACGTACTCCTGCGACTCTGACAGATGTATGCATCGTCACTTTACACAGTTCTAAGTTTCACTGTTAGAAGGCTCTCAAAGTATTATTTGTCTAAAACTGTCAAAATTAATCAATATTCCGGAAACGATTACAAGGAGCGATAGTGTTTGTGGGAAGTCAATAATAAATAAATTGCTTTTAAATCGAAGAGCAATCTCAAACCTTACCATTTCGGAAAATAATGAGATTTGAGGAAAAATTGCATAAGGATTGGGCAAAAGTGGGGTTATTTGTAAGATAGCAAAAAAAAATATTTGAAAAAGTAGTTTATAATTTAATTTTATGGTCAAATGCGAAATTTTAAATATGTACTGGAAAAAATTGAAAATTGCAATTTTTTCTATTGAAAACGATGCTTTTTTTGGTATTGAATAACTTTTAAGGGTCATTACAAATTTATGTAAGCAATAAAATGGAACTTTTTGGGTTTGTCCCCAAATGGTAGTGCAAATTTTCAAAATAGCTATTTATGAGACAAGTTCGTAAAGTAGGACTTTTTTGTATGAGCGTGTTTGTTGAACTCGGCTGCACCTCATTCAACAAACACGAGAGTACAAAAAAGCCCTTTGAGAAAGTGTTTCATACAAAGTTTTTTCTTCGACAGTTATTATATTGCCAAATTGTAGCAATTACATCATTAAAAAGTATATAATATTTCAGTATATAAACATGTACAATAAATGAATAAATGAATAAACAATATAATATAAAAATAATAAAAATACAAATGAAACATTAAATAAAACTAAGTATGATATGATAGCAGCGATTTAGTGCTTTCCTGCTCATAGAAGAGAACATAGGCATCTCCGCTCACCAGGGATCTAGATGAAATTGGGGTCACATGTGAATCATTGAATTCATGCCACGTGCTCGCATACGGATGTCTACAGTAGGCTGTGTAGTGTCCGCTATAGGTAGTCCCACTATGAGTAGATAATGCATATAGACTATATCGACAAGGGGTTACGTTTTCTGATGTATAATTACTCATATCCAATCCCTCTAACGGAAAATCTATGGTAACATTCAATTTTCCTCTTTCTGTTGAAGTAAACCGTTTCAAATGAATAACTAAAATTTTCGGGAATCTATGAATCGATAGGGATTTCGTGCACTTCCCTCTCTCTTTGCACTTCGCACATGTCGGCTTCTCGTCACCATCCAAAGTTTCTTCACTTCTGAATGAATCCAAACATTGTGATAGTGTTTGCTGGCCAGCTCATCGTGGTATTGAGAGGGATAGATCTGAAAACGGATCGGAAGAGACTGAACAGTAACCACAATGAGTACATTTCAATGTAGATTTTAACTGGCCAACGAAGTTGTCTACAATTTTGGAATTGTCAGTCCTTAATACCTTAAGTATCTTGACCATGACTCTTGAGCCTTCTCACTGTCACTCAATTCCTCATCTGTCTCTCTCATTAAGGGTATGGGCTTTTCCGTTACTCTATTGATGTCTTCATGTATGCCCTCTAACATGAATCGTAAGAACTCTTGAGCATCTTCCTGAGCAAAACCGATGAAACGAGGAGCGATTCTTTCGATTTGACTTTTCAAGGAGACTGTATTACCAACTCTACCAGATGAATCATCTGACCAATGTTCCTTGATCACCTGGGCAAATACTTTGATTAAAGCTCCCTCCCTAGATGAGTTAGTGTTTATATCCCTTATGTGGGCGTCTCTTTTCAAATACTCCAATAACCATCTTGTGTTCGATAAACACTGGATAATACTGTTCATGAAGCATGTGTTACCGATGTTTTTGAAGCTGTTTTTGCTGCGTTTGCCACTACTATCGTCTTCGGAATAGTCCATGATGTGCTGATTGCCCCTGTCACTTGATCGGTGTAATGAGGTATTAGAGTTATTAGACTGTTGGATATTGAGTCGCTTGAACTGAAACACTGATTGATGTTATTTGGTATTGGGTTAGGTATAGGAAGGTGCTTCTTAGACCTTGGTATGTTGAAAAATTCTTCCAAATGACGATCGACAGGAACCGTTCCCAATACCGAAGCTGCATTGCCTCTTTGAATGGCGATACTGATGCGTTGAAGAAGAAAGCTGGTGGACCGGCTATCATTGGTCACCTGAAAAATTTTTCGACCAATATCTCTGATGAATTCCATTGCTTGAGGACCAAATACTCCATAGGTAGAATAGATAGAGATTTCTCAAGTTTTGGTATTTTTTTATCTTAACTTTTTCTCCAATTTCTGCAGCAGCACCCTGACGAATTGAGGTGGAGTTTAAATGTGATGCGGCCGGCCATAGTATTTATACAAGTGAAATCCCATACGACTGGTTTACTAAATTTCCAGGGAATCAATGACAGTCCATCCGGTCGTTTACCGTCATCACGACTAACACCTGATGGTTCTAAGATTGCTGGAATTTTAGCTGTTATCAAAGCTCTCTTTAACAAATCATTCACTGCATCATGGCGAGATCTTCGACCAGCGCTGAATTTACAGCTCAAACCATGGACACCAGATTCATCAACTTCAGCACCACATTTACATTTATGAGGAACACAAATGGAAGAACCCAGTCGAAGTCCAACAGAAATTCTAAATGTCTCATCGTCAAGAAGATTACACAAAGAAGCAACTGGTAGTGCATTGAGCCACGCTCCTGATTCCTTTGAAGACACTGCATTGAGACGAGCCTTCTGAGAAGTAGATTCAGCTGTTTCTAGCAAATTATCCAAATTAATTTTCAAGAGCGGACGATCCCAGGCACATTGTCTTTTCTTATCAAAATCTTGCAAAGGGAGTTTGACTTTAGAAATCCATAACCTTTCCCCTTCTTCATATCATTAATTTGAATATTTAATAATATGAATTGTCAAATAAAGACTTCCGAGTTATATTAGACGCAAAATACTGTATTTTTCAGAAATGCATAAATGTATGAACAGTGTGTAAAACATTACGCACAGTTGATGATTTTACGCACAAGAGATTACTTTACGCACTGTCGTAGAAAAACTAGTTTCTACTGTGTCTGTTTGCAATGGTTCATAACTTCTTTCGATTTTTTATGAATATTCAAATTTGAGTTAATATAAACCATTTTTTTCGACCGCAATCAAATTTTGTGGAAAAAGAAAGAAAACAATTATGTATCCCGCAGTAAAGTGGAAACTTGAGATTTTCTGCTTTAGCTACTTCACTTTTAATATTTTCTCAAAACTCAATTTTTATTTCCGCCGATCAATTTTGTTCAATAAAGTAGAGGATGAAACAAATAATTTTTTATTTCAGGAACCAGAGCAAACATTAAAATTAAAAAGGAACACTATATCTATCAAACTGCTGAGTGCTTGAATCCTACACTAATTAGCAAATCATAATCGACATCATTCTTCATTATCATAAGTTCAATTTTAATCATAAAACAAAAATATCAAATGAATTCTACATGTACAAAAGTAGTAGAACGCTGCCGAAATTTCCATTGTCTTTTATTCTGGGACACCCAGTATAAGTGGCCATGTGTATGATCTGGAACTCGGCCGAAAAAAAGCCATCAATGACCGCCTTTTCCAGTGTACAGTTGAATAGGTTTTACTATTGAAAAATATGTATCTTGTAAATGACTTTTATCACCGTATGTAATTTACGGTTCACCACAATTTCAGCCTTGATTTTTCATAATGAGTTATTGGCAAATATAATATAACTCGTGATATGTAGGAATACCTCAGAATGTACGTAAATTTCATGTAGACATACAAGATACGTTCACATTCCCAAAAGCATGTTTGTTCACTTGTCAGCATCGTTTATTTAGGAATTTATGCTATGAATTTTTTTAGGTTATGTAATTATAGTGCGTAGCTTGATACTCTATACCGTAAATAACGGAGTCATGTGTGATTAAGCAAATTTTACGTAGGTAGCCTTCGGTGGACCATTATAACATTTCTTCAGATCGACAGACTCAAATGTTTGAAACATGGTTCAAGGTGGTGAATTCAAGTTCACATTTGCATATGAGATTTTTTTCACCTGAGTTTAAGACTATTCTACCTCTGGCTCGTCGTAAACATGGCTAATGCTTTACTGGAAGTCGTTCCAAACTGGTATCATTGATATTTGAAACTTGAGAAGCAAACAACTAAAAGAACAATGATTACTAATGTGTCCAAGTGAGGATTCTTCGTAGGTAATATTGGGAAACGTCACTACATTTGAACTATTTCCCTCATAGATAATTTCTCATGAGAGGTATGCAATTATCGAAAAATTACAGAGGAAATTTCCCTCACGTGTAAAAACGTCCATAAGAGGACTGCAATTACCGCTGGCTCACAGCGATAATTGCACTGTAGTGACGCGTTTCGCGTCACGGCAGTGCAATTATCGCATTAGATGTCAATTCAAGTGAAGTCGCGCGATTTTAATGTCAGAAGTGAGACTTCAAATGTGTCATCTACCTACAAGTGTTCATATAAGAGTGAGGTGTGAAATTTCCTACCGAATACCACTCGTGCATTGAAAATTAACCAGATAATTCTGAAAAAAACGTGTTTTTTTTATAAAAAACCGCACTCGGTTATTTTTTTCGTTGTTTCAAAAAATTGCCCTCCTCCTTCGGAGTCGGGCAATTTATGCTTTGAAACAACGAAAAAAATAAACTCGTGCAGTTTAAAAAAAAAACACGTTTTTTTTCAGAATTATCGGTAATTTTCAATGCACTTGTGGTATTACCCCCGGAAATTTCCCTCACGTGTAAAAACGTCCATAAGAGAAATGCAATTACCGCTGGCTCACAGCGATAATTGCACTGTAGTGACGCGTTTCGCGTCACGGCAGTGCAATTATCGCATTAGATGTCAATTCAAGTGAAGTCGCGCGATTTTAATGTCAGAAGTGAGACTTCAAATGTGTCATCTACCTACAAGTGTTCATATAAGAGTGAGCTGTGAAATTTCCTACCGAATACCACTCGTGCATTGAAAATTAACCAGATAATTCTGAAAAAAACGTGTTTTTTTTATAAAAAACCGCACTCGGTTATTTTTTTCGTTGTTTCAAAAAATTGCCCTCCTCCTTCGGAGTCGGGCAATTTATGCTTTGAAACAACGAAAAAATAAACTCGTGCAGTTTTAAAAAAAAACACGTTTTTTTTCAGAATTATCGGTAATTTTCAATGCACTTGTGGTATTACCCCCGGAAATTTCCCTCACGTGTAAAAACGTCCATAAGAGGAATGCAATTACCGCTGGCTCACAGCGATAATTGCACTGAAGTGACGCGTTTCGCGTCACGGCAGTGCAATTATCGCATTAGATGTCAATTCAAGTGAAGTCGCGCGATTTTAATGTCAGAAGTGAGACTTCAAATGTGTCATCTACCTACAAGTGTTGATATAAGAGTGAGGTGTGAAATTTCCTACCGAATACCACTGCATTGAAAATTAACCAGATAATTCTGAAAATTTTTTTCGTTGTTTCAAAAAATTGCCCTCCTCCTTCGGAGTCGGGCAATTTATGCTTTGAAACAACGAAAAAAATAAACTCGTGCAGTTTTTTAAAAAAACACGTTTTTTTCAGAATTATCGGTCATTTTCAATGCACTTGTGGTATTACCCCTGGTAATTGCACTGCGGAGCGATAATTGCACAGCGAAAACATCCCATCGCCATGACAACACAAACAATACTGAAAAAACTTGAAAAAGTGAAAAAATGTCGCGTGCCTGGCACAATTTTTTTTAGCGTTTGTCAGTAATATGATATTTCTCAGAAAAAAATCAATATTTCTTTATTCGTGTAATATTCCCATGAATTATATTCGTGTATGAAAATTACCAGATAATTTTACATTCAAACGTGAAAAATGGAAGCTAACCCAACATATGATTTCTCCTCCAACTGAAGAGCAAAATAGTTATTTGTTTAACTAGGCAGCAAAGTAGTAGATTGACTGCCGAGGCTGAATTCATCGTCGAGCGTAGCGAGGCTAGGAATTCAGCTAAGGCAGTCAATCTACTTTGCTGCCGAGTTGAACATATAATTTTTTCTCCGATTGTTCATAATGATATAGGAGGATATTGTATTTGCAAATTATTACAATTACCACAATCTCTTTATTTTTCCTGTAGTGTTCAATTAAAATAAAATTTGATAGAAATCGCAGTTGTTGGAATGGTTGGTCGCTATGGAAATGTCCATAATAATTATAGTTTGACAATTCATGAAATTTCTGACAGTTGTGCGAAAAAAGATCGGTATATTTAAATTATTATATAATGGACAGTGATAGCGACCTGGAAGCACTTACTCCTCCAGAAATAAGGGAGGTGGCAAAAAATATAGAGTTGAATTTGTTGCCGGAGAAGTCTCGGATGAAATATGAAGGAAATTATAAACGATTTATGGATTATTGCATGGAGAAAAATGCGAAGACTTTTCGTTCAAAATTGTAGTAATTTTACCATCAATGTTAATAACAACTAAACATATGTTTTTTAAATTCTTGTTAAAAGTGTTATGTAATAATTGCTAATAAATGTTTACGTCAAATGTTTTATTCCCATTCAGTATAATCTCTTTGCTGCCTAGGCAGCAAAGTACCCACTTTGCTGCCTAGACAGAAAAGTTATACTTTGCTGATTGATATGTGTCAGCAAAATTAATATTTGCTGCCAATCGGAGAAAAAAATATATAATTGAGTAATAAATTAGCCTGAATAGAGCCTCAAATTATTGTCCAACTGAATTTGTTCTGAGTTGCTTTCTATGGTTGCGTTCTGCTAGCTTAGCGGTAAAGCTAGCAGAACACAGGTTTTTTATAAAAAAAAACGCATTCCAAAAAAATCGGCGATGGGTTCAAACGTGAGCCTAAAATGAGCCTAAAATTATGGTGTGCTTAGACTTTTCATAATCATTCGTTTGGCGGCAGAACCCGCGATATCTCTCGTACAATTGAAGAGCAAAAAATTTGGGAATAGGGTAACAAATAAGCCTAAAAAAAAATTTGAAAATTCCAAAGTGGTTCTGCTAGCTTTACGGGGGTAAATAGATAACAGGCTTTCTTGCAGAATTATCAGAAGTTTTTATGTTGTTCAGTTATAACCGACATTTTCCCTCACATTATATAAACCAATAAAATGCCATAATTTCCTCATTTCGAACAAATGACAATAAAACTGCTTCCAGCTTGTAGTGTTTTCAACTGGTGTTCCGATGATTCCATAGTTACCAGGTTCAATTTTGGCTGTGAATTTTTGAAATTGTCTGGCCTGAACAAAAATTCCTTCAAAAAGTAGAATTTTCAAAGTACTTCTTGCCGGCCACTTAAATTGTGCTGTTACGCAAAATACCACTCGAGCATGCAACAAAGTTTTCGTGACAGTAAGGTGAAAGTATTTTTTGATAAATCTGTGTTTTGTGGGGATATTAATACTGACAATTTCCCTAATATTTTATAAACCAATCAAATGCCATTATTTTCTCTTTTCAAACCAATCACAATAAGACTTTTTGAAAAACTGCTTCTATCTCGTGGTGTTTCAAAGCGATGTTTCTAAAGTTACAAGAATCACGGCAAATATATTTTAGTTTATTTATTGGCAAAGTATTACACTAAAGTGCTTTTACAAGTCAGAAAAAAAGAGAAAGAAAAATGTTACGAATAGTATAAAAAATGGCAATAGTAGGATAAAGCTTATTAGGTAAGTTGCTAATGGTAGCAATACATAGGAAGACAAGCATCAAACATCAAAATATAGAAACAAATACATTTACATATTAAAATCACTTTCTAGATACTCTTCGATGGAATAGAAGGCCTTTTTTAGAAGATACGTTTTAACTTTGGTTTTAAAATAGTTAAAATTTAGGTTTTTGACCTCTATTGGAAGGGCATTAAAAAAATAGAAAAGAACCTCATCAGTTTCAACATACCTATTATAAAAATTGTACTTTTTTAAATTATCTTTATTCTAAATTAAGTTTAGTTAAGTCCATGTATTCTTGAAATTGTAAGATCAAAAATCAAATTGCATAATTTTCAAAATACAGCCACCTTGTCTGTCACTCAGAAGTGGTGCTATACAAAGCGATAAAAATGTAACTTTTTCATTTTATTCTAGTTTTTATACTGCACAACTCCAATTGATATTCTTTTATTTATTTTCTATATTGTTGTTTTTCTTGTTGGATGAGGATGGTACAGGTATGTATAAACTAAAATAATAAATAACATGATGATGAGCATATAAGCTAATTAGATGTTTGTAAAAAATCCTGTGCGAAACACGCGTCCAATGAAATTGGCGAAGTTTTGGTGATTTGGTAGTTTGCCGCGTTTTCGAATTTGTATTCACACCAAAGGTTCCCAATATTCATATACAATAAATTATGACGAAAACATTTAGAGAGGCAAGTCCTATACAAATTTCTTCTTAATACATATCACCAGTGAGATAAATAAAATTGAATAAAAATTGTAATTCAAAGCAAAGTATGTACCATACTTTAAATTGAATTTATTTATTTTTATTTGCAAACTATTAGTTCTATGCAAAAAAACAAGACACAAAAATGTTAAGGAATACAACAGGAATACTGACTAATATTTTCAATTCGCTAAATTCGACCCCATAAAAAGTATCTTTATTTTTTAAGTATAGGGCGACACTGGACACACTGTATAAAAATGTTTCCTCCTTTAATAGTTAATAAAAATAGCTCTTAAAATATCAAGAAGTATCAAAATTGTACCTACGTCGAATGCATTTTATTCTTCGCCATGGCCATTTAAACTTTAAATCCACCAATTCCAAAAGAAGAAACTGTCAATCCACGCACTTGATTCACATGCAACAAACACTGCAACAGGTAGTTGGCTGCGCGGAAAACAATCACGCAACGTAGGGCCAATGCAACGCGACGGCTTTGAGAGACTTCGAGAAATACTGAGAGCCGAGAGAGTCGAGAGACGCGCCAAAGTAGCTGAGCCGTGAAAATGGCCACCGCGCGGCGTTGCCGGTTCGCCCCGAAAAGTTTCTCTTTGACATTAATTTAGTGAGAATACACCGACACCTTTCCAGTGAACAAACACATCTCTGTAATATGGTTTCGGTGATGGCGAAGTTTGTGGTAGGAGCTACTTGGAACAATGTCCCATTATCCACTTGAATTCGCACAATATACATCTACATTATAGCTTAGACAAATGACAAAGTAATTCTGACGACAGAAAAGTTTGAACGAGTGCTCTGGAAAATTATGCAAACAGCTTTGAACGAAAAATGTTTTTGGCATCATATCGGAAAAACTTTTATTAATTATTTATTTTGAAATTCGACTTGAGCTTTGAAAAATATGAAAAATTACCAACTAGGATGTGGTCACTTGACTTTCGCTACCTGTCAAAAGTAATATTTTTTCAAAGTAATCGCTGAAAATAGGCTTATTTCATTGATTTTCAAAAAAAAAAGATTGGAAAAAAGTTGTCCCGATTTTGAACGTCCTGCAACTTTCACTTTATGCCATTTTTTTAATAATAATAATAATAAACGCTTTTATTGGTAGAAGCAGAGGAAAACAATCATTGACAATAAAGTATACAGATCTACCAAAAGGCAGAGTTAGCTTTTGCCTGAGCCACAGGGGTCAGGCAAGTGCTTTCTACCACTCAACCTTTGATAATTACGAAATTTCTGGTAGATATATTGAAAAATTCGTAACTTCGACGAAACTGTTTTATACCAGTAGCTCTAATATGCTACTAACTTCCAATCATGAACCATCAAGAAAAATAAGTTTTTTCGGCAACCACTTTTTATTGGGAAAGTAGCACTTCCCGGCCTAGTCCGGGAATTTCAATATATAATACAAATAAGAACTGAAATGTTCGAAATATTCACAGTTTAATCTTGATCAAAATTCTATTATTTGTTCCCCCATGTACACCGTTTGGAAATTTTAGAATTTTGATAACTCGAATACGAGTATTCCGTAATGCACCAATTTTTATGAGGAATAAAGTTTTCTAACAAATCGATAATAAAAAAGTTTCCATATGGTGCAAATTTTTGAAACTCACTGGATATATTCATGATCACCTCTTGACAGGCAACCCATTTTAGGCGTATTCGTCTATTTATGTAACTTCATAAAAAGTATGTTTCATCTGGTTAACAGATGGGTGAAGGTCGACCTCTCTTCGTCTCTTAGACTAAATGCGTCTCATTGATTTGTTATTCTACATATGGTTGCCGAAAAAATAGTGTACGCAACACAACACGTCCGAAAACAGTTTTTTTTTTGACTCGCAGACTTCTACAACTCGCTAACGCTCGTCCTAGAATTTGGTCTACTCTTCCAAAAAAGAGTATTTTCTAGACTTCTAGACGTAAATTACAATTTTTCTATAAAATGAGAGTCACTGCTAAAAATGTCTGTTTGATGCAAAGTTGACGTATCTTCAAGAATTTAGGACAGAAATTTATTTAAGTGGATTTTTTCAGTAGTTAAATGATATCAAAGTCATAATTCAAAACATCATGAAACTTTTTTAAGTCTCTAACCGAGGTTTAAGACTCTTTACGGCACAAATCTCAAATTAATTTGCTAGTCTGGCTTTGAAACTTTCATCAATTCTGTGAAGCAGGCTATGGAGACGTTAGAAAATGGGAGGATCGAAAAATTGCGAAATTTAAATGTTACTCAATGTTTTCGAATTACGTTGACATTATATTTTAGTACCAGGGAAATATTCATGTCAGTCAATTCATACGAGTCGAATATGATGTGATTTATCCCCGTATCACTATTTTAGATGATTGTGCTGGAGTTAGAAAATCAGAGGACACAATAATGAAAAAATTGTGATGCTATCGGTCTCATCACGTTTTGAAGCCGTTTAAAAATATTTTCTCAGCTGATTTTCCTTGCTGCTCAGATCACATGCGTAGAAAATTGGAGAAATTTGCATTTATCGGTCATTGTGCTGGAGTTAGAAAATGGGAGAATCCAAAAATTGGGAAATTTGAATGTTAATCAATGTTTTTGAATTACGTGGACATTGAATATTAGTACCAGGGATATATTCATGCCAGTCAATTCATACGAGTCGAATATGATGTGATTCAACCCCATATCACTATTTTACTATCACGTTTTGAAGCCGTTTAAACATATTTTCTCACCTGATTTTCCTTGCTGCTCAGATCACTTCGGTAGAAAATTGATGAATACATCACCTATTTACATTCGTCATAAGGAGCGAATATAATGTAAAATTGTATATTATTTCCACTGATTGTTCTGTGTTGTTTTCAGTCTCATCTCGTTTCGAAGATGGTTAATATATTTCCGCGGTTAATTTTTCCTACTATTCATATGATTTGGGTGAAATATTGAAGAGGAAATTTTCCCTTTGCATTCAACGAGGACATTTTTCATCCCAACCAGTTCAGTTGAAGTTAGAAAATGAAAGAGGAGAAAGATGGTGATATGACCAGGATTTCGGTCTCATTGCGTTTCGGGCACGACTTTAATACTTTCCACTGTAATTTTTTTCACCACAATCGCGGCACTAAAAAAGAACGCTGCACTAGTTTTTTTTATTGTGATAAAGCGGCTGTGCCATCTCAACATACGTGCTATGGAGACAAATGAAATGGGTAATCTAAGATAAAAATCAAATATGTTTCAACAAACCTACGAACAACAAAATTTTCAACCTCACTCAATTGAGAATTGTAGAGTAAAGAAAACAAAAAATTATAAACTTATTAAATAACAAAACACAAATTGTGAGTAATTAAAAAATCCACTCAATATTATTTCTATCCTCAATGCTAGAAGATACGTCAACTTTGCATTAACCATAAAAGACATGTTTAGCTGTAATTCTCATTTTCTAGAGAAAAACCTATTTTTGTTGATGATTCGTCATTGAAAGTTAGTGGCATAATAGCTACTGGTATAAAATAATTATGTAAAAGAATTTTTTAATATGCCAGAAATTTCGTAATTATCAAAAAAATGGAAAAAAGTGAAAGTTTCAATAGAACGTTCGAGATGCACGTAAAAACTTTTTTTCTCTTATGTTCAGCGATTATTTTGATAAAATATTACTTTTGACAGGTAGGGAAAGTCACTGTAACTCCACTAAAATCAGTTTTTGGATTATTGTACCATATCGTTGGTAAAAATATTCTACACTTATCATTTATTTTAATCCTCGTATTTTTTTAAAAATCGTTAGATTACATAAAAATGAATTTTCAAACCTAGTGTCTTTCAATAGAGTTTTTTGTTATTTCAAACTCACTTCCAGTTGTCCACATATAAAAAATAGTTCAACAAGTTGATTTTTTAGTTCTCTCGATGGAATACACTCACAGAATAGTTTGGCATTTTATACCCGATATGATGTCATCTTAGCCCTATGATATGCATAAGATGCCAAAGTGTCATCATTTTTTCACGGAGGTTACTAATTTTGAGTTCCATGTTACTTTATTTTGAGTTCAACATGTATGCTTAGTATCGACAATAAATTTAAAGCAATCCAAGGTACGATCTTATTTTTTTTTTATTGTTGAAAAAATAGGTATCATGCATCTTTCCCCCAATTACCTCATTTATTTAATCCGTCAAAACCATCTTAAACTCCAACAAAATTGGTAAATATGGTTGAGTAGGATTTTTAAATACTTTTCAAACGACGTGGCAACTGCCACAGAATCTTTGAAGTTATTGGTCACAGTAATACTGTGACGTCATATATGATGATTACGTCTACCGAGATGTCAACAGTTACCACTAGAAAAGGAGTTAAGATTACTTCATTTATCATTAGTTTAGTATAACTGTTTGGCTAGAACTTTAACGCTTACCAATTTTTTCTCCAATACGAACAGAGGCTTATTTTATTCAAGACATGATTTTCCATTCATATGAATAATTAATAAAAATGTCACTTCAATACTGGAGGGTAGAGAACTTGAATCGATAAAAGCAAATATTTACGTTTCATTCACTGAACAAATAAACTTGAGTGGTACTTTATTACTTGGGAACATGAATCAAGAAAAAAGTTAATAGATTTGGTAAACAATGATAAGGCTTCTGGCGGCTGCTGAGTTTTCAAATTTGCGATAAGTTCGTCGCAAGTCTGGCAAAGAGAAGAAAGTCAATTATTCATGACAAGGTCAGAATAATTCTGTAAATGAGGTAAATTTATATGTATTCCGTTATTCCATATAGTTTAATCAATAATATAGGTTTTCAATAATTCATGAAACACGAATCAATAAATGACCTAGTTTCACTTTAGTCATGAATGTAAGAGTTTTTTCGTATTATCGTAAGTAATATGAGACAACTTGAATAATTATTATACCTTCACCCTTTGTTGTCAGATAATATTATCCCCGAAATATCAAATACATGTAATAATAATAAGTTTATTCTCAATTTTAAAATAAATTATCACAATATAAATATACAGTGTGTCCCACTTACCATGCTCACCATGGGTATATCTTTTTATCGGTGAGAGATACGAGGTCGGTTAAATGACACCAAATGTGGAGTTTATCAATGCCAACTATAATGTGAAAAAATAATTCGATAAAATCTATTCGTTTTTGTTTTATACGCAAAAAACAGATTTTGATCATTTTCATGTCTCCTCCGTAACTTCTTTATTTATGAAAATATTCGAATTTAAATTTCACATTCATACCAACTCTTCTAGAATTTGAGATATTAGTACCAACTTTCATTTTTCAAATGTAGGTCATAGCTCATTATAACTCAGTTATGAATAACTTTTTTTTCTCTTACAGATGATATGTCACAGTAATAGTTTTTTACTGATAACAACGGAGTTATCGTCATTTATACAAAAACAAGAACTATTTTGAAGTCGCCATCTTGAATTTATAAATTTTAACAAAAAAATCATGATCTCCGACCTCAAAAACCCCCACATACCAATTTTGAATGGAATCGGACCATAATCACAAATCTCGTCCGCCATATTGGAGGAGCCGCCATTTTTAAATTTTTATTTCAATAAAAATGTCATAGTGCATTGTCACCGGAATTATGAACATCTGCCAAATTTCAAGTTATTAGGACCGCCAGAAGTGGGTCAAAATTCACTTGCAAGAGACATGAAAATGAACAAAATTTGTTATTTGCGTATAAAACAAAAACGAATAGATTTTATCAAAATATTTTTTCACATTTTAGTTGGCCTTGATAAACTCCACATTTGGTGTCATTTAACCGACCTCGTATCTCTTACCATTAAAAAGATTCCTATGGTGAGCATGGTAAGTGGGACACACTGTATAACATGCAAATAAACTATTAAACAATCCCACGAAGTAAGCTTGTGGTGGGATATTTATTGGTTCGTTTTGAATTAATTAAAATTAATTATAATTAATACAAATATTTTTTATGGTGCTTATTAGTTAGTATTGAAACACAATTTTAAATTTTTAGTATTTCATGAAACATTATCCTTGGATTTTCAGATTCTTTTTATATGAGAAAATCGATGTAATGGATTTTATTTTGCCGGTACTATGTCATAAACATATGGAGCAATAATTTTATAATTTTTTTGGCCAATTGTTTTATTAATTCTGATTTGAATTGTTATTTCGTTTTTGAATCTGGTATTATAAATGTGATTTTTGTACATTATTTAATTTTTGTTTTTGAAAAGGTAGATCAATATATTCTAACAGTATAATTATCTAATGTCCATTTTTTTGCTTTCTCTGAATAAAAGATCAGATGAATATCTTATATCTTTTTCATAAGTAATTTTAAGAAACCATTTCTGAAGAATATCTAAAGGCCTTAAATTATTATCATTCACATCCCTCCCCCCCCCATCCAAGAATGTCATAGCCTAGTTGTATTTGTATAAGTGAATAATAAAGCATTTCCAATTGAGAAATGTTTAGGAATTATTTAAGAAACTTGAATTTTGATAACAGACCTCTCAATTTTCTCCTTGTGGAATTTATTTGTAAATTCCATTTGAGAGTCCTGTTAATTATTATACCTAGATATTTAATATTATTTGTTTGTTGAATTTCGTTCAAAAACATGAAGAACGGATATTTTGATCAGTAAGTACCAGTATTACAATGTAACCCTTTTGAAGCGAGTTACAAAGAACTTTAATATTCGTTGGACCCTAGACAGAAAAATAAACCATTCGACAGGTCAATATCGGTACAGACCACCATTTTTTTCTCGATAGACCAGAAAAGCAATAAAAATATTCTCGAAGTCAACATTTTTTGACAGTTGACAGGCATAACGAGGCGCTACGAGTATTGTACTTCATGGTTTATTGAAAGGGTTTTTGATGCATTAAAAAAGAGAGGTGAATTTTACAAACAATACAAAATAACAATTAGTCAAAATTAGTGGGGAAATTACAAACAACAAGAATGAAGTAGTTATTATAATCAGAACAGAAAATGTAGATATTATCAAGAAAAAGTTGACCTTTGCACTGGCGATTAGATATTGAAGTGTCAACATTTATGATAATAATAATGTTTATTTAAAAAAAAAATCAAAAATTAATCAAACAAGCTTATTTACATAGTAATATAATATGGTATCCGTCATAAACCCTTCTTGAGAAAAATCCCTCCGAAAATATTCTTCCGGAAATATGTTTCTTGGAAGAAATTTTGTGGTAAAAAATATCGCTGGAAAAATGTCCACTTGAAAAATATTTCCTGGAAAAAATAATACCAGTTGAATATTTTTTGGAAAAATGTATATCTGAAAATACTCACAATAAAAGGAATGAATATTCGATAAAAATGCACACAAGCCTTATAAAAACAAACAATGCATAAAAAATTAAGGCTGTTTGTTGAAATGCATTAACATTAAATTGAAGTTTTTTCGAAATCGGACTCAGATTTCTCTTTCAGTTCTCTCTAGAATTCGGCATCTTATTTGACAATTGTTGATACTATGGCTATTTTTTTGTTGTTGTGTCAGAGTGACGCAACGCGCATGGATGCCAGACTACCCGTTTTTGGCTCTATTTTCAGGGCTCCGTAAAAATTATAAATATTGGAGGTACAGTTTCGAGAGTCGGAAATTTTCTTTAGCAAATTTGCTGATCTTTTCAGATCTTTTTTAATATTTCTAAAATCTTTAATATTTTTCGGGATATTGAAAAAACCACGGCACCACCTTTTTTTCACTTAAATGTTTCCAACTTTTGCAATTTTTTTCGGTCCCTTTTAGGACATTTCCTTAAACTTTCTACATGAAATTACGAATCGAATGGCACCATGATCATAATTTTTGGTGATTATTCCATTCATGACTTGGCAAAGGCATTCGACACCGTTGATCATGTAAAGCTTCTCTCTGTACTCGAAAATATAGGAATAAGAGGTACACCATACAAACAGTTCGTTTGTGTCAACGGAATATTGAGTGAACCAAGTAATGTAGAATTTCGCGTGCCTCAGGGAACTGTTTTAGGGCCACTACTTTTTAAAATATATATAAATGACCTATTTGAACAAGAAATACAAGGAAATATAGTAAGCTTCGCAGACGATACTGCAATTTTTTTACAAAGGAACATGTTGGAAACAGCTCTAGGGTATTGCTGAGGAAGACTTCAAACAAATTATAAACTACTTCAATGATAATCTATTAACGATCAATTTAAAAAAAAAACATATATATCCCATTTACCTCTCACAAGAATAATATGCCAATTTTCAAAGAGATAGTTATCAATAACGACAAATGTCACAAGCTTACGATCAAATCGAGTGATAGCATAAAATATTTAGGTTTACACATCGATCCTTATTTGAGATGGGACGTACACATAAATTCCGTAATGAAAAAACTCCGTTTTATAACCTACAAGTTGCATCTCTCAAACATTCTTAAGTATAGATATCTCAAAATCCTTTATTACTTATTAGTGGAGTCACACCTCACATATGGAATGATTGCATGGGGATCCGCATCAAACACTCAAATCAATAATATTAAAAAAATCCAAAAATATATATTGAAAATTATCTACAAAAAACCTAAAACATACCTATCACAAATGCTATATAGACATAAACATTCAATCTAAATCAGCTATATGCCAAGGTTCTGTTATTGAAACAATATAAAGACAAACAATTTTGGAAACCTATTGAACACATATATCATACAAGATACAAAACCAATGCTATTATAGTACCCAGAGCTCATAAAGCAATAGGACAAAAATGTTTCACGTATCTAGGCCCAAAATTATTAAACGAGTTACCTCAAGAATTCAAAAGTATCAACTCATTGATTTTGTTCAAATCGAGAATAAAAAAATGGTTGTTGACAATCCCGTACCTTCTGTTGAACGAATTCATCACAGCGAAAAATCCCTACTTTAGACTCACCTAACAAATTCTTTTCCTGAAAGACATGTATTCCGATACTAATTCACCCAGTAATAATAATAATAATAATCTTTATTGACCTTTGGTTGCCATATAAAATGAATAAGGTACGTCAGTTGAAAAATAAATGAAATTGGTGTATATAGTACAATACAACAAAAAAAACAGAAAATAACATTAACATGACAATGACATGACATTAAAATTGACATAAATAAAATATTCAAGAGAAATCCAGTATATCAGCTGCTGGACACATGTTCCAAGAATTCGTCTATTGAATAGGACACGTTATTAACCAAATATCGCTTTAGATCTGTTTGAAAACTTTTTAGTGATCCGTGATTTTTTAAACATTGGGGTAATTTATTATAAATGAAGGAACCAGCATAAACAGGTGATTTCTTGTAGTTGGTATGATTGCAGTATGGTTGGTGTAAGTTCTGGGCATTTCGGGTATTATAGCCATGTATATCACTGCTTTTCAGCAATTTATTTGTTTTGCCAAAAATGAAAGACAAGAGTTTGTATACATATAATGACGAAAGGGTTAAAATACTGTTGTTTCTAAATATGTTGCGACAGCTGTCTCTATAGCCCATACTAAAGATAAGTCTGAGGATGCGCTTTTGCATGGTAAATATGCGAGAGCATTCTGAGGCTTGAACCCCAGATGATTATGTTTTGACTCAGTATAGAATAAACTTGAGCATAATAAATTTCAATAAGGGATTTTGTTGACATGTCGTTTTTAAGGGAATGCAACATGAAGTATGCTTTGTTTAATTGTTTACAGATATTTTCTGCGTGTTCTTTAAAATTAAGGTGACTGTCAATAAATGTTCCAAGAAATCGTGTAGTTCCCAATGCCTTTATCAATATATTTTTGTCTACCAATTTTATTTCGATATGTCTTTGTTCCATTCTACTGCCGCCGTATGAGAATTGGATAACTATTGTTTTTTCTAGATTCAGGACCAACCCATTTCGATCACACCATTTATTGAACGAAACAATTATTTGTTTAACCTTTTGAATTGCTTCTTCTCGGGTGAGAGCAGATATGACCATTGTCGTGTCATCAGCATAAATAAAAACATCTTGTTGAAAGCTTAAATACTCTGGCATGTCGTTAACGTACAAAAGGAAAAGTAAGGGTCCTAATACTCCACCTTGTGGTGTTCCAAGGTTGTTATGAAAAATGTCAGAAAAAGTATTTTCAACGGAGACAAAGAATTGACGATTGGTAATATAAGAACGTATTCACGCATTACAGTACATTAAATGTATAATGATATTATGAAGATAATTCTTGATTTTGTGTGTTTATTTAAGCATGTATAATGTAAAGTTCATAGTTTATAATGATACCAATCATTCTTCTTATTGTAGTTGAAAAACAACTTGTGTGTTCTTGAAATGTTATGTATGCCCTTGCTCACGTTTACTTTTTAGGGCTGAATTTCATTCATTCGCCACTTCAATATTCTCCATTACGTGCATTTTATATTCATATATAGTAATTTATTATTATAACATATTACTTTTTTTTGTGAATAAATATTATTATATTATGATGAAATAGACCAATCAGACACCACCATTTTTCGAATATATTTTGTTTAAATAAGTGATTATTTCACCAGATCTGTTTGATCGCGATTAAATTTTCGTCCTCCATATTGGTTTTCGTTGTGTCGTTTTTCAGGGATTCTTACAATTCTTGGCAACAGTTTATAAAAAAAACAATAATCTTTTGAATGACCTAATATTGATTTTTATCAGTGAAAACTCCATTTTCGATAGGATTTCTAGACAAATATTTTGACATAAGGCAACGAAAATACGTCAGAATTCGAAATGTTTACTTGCAAAATTCGCAGCAAAGGCTTCTTCAATGCATTGCTGGGATGCGTAACCAATATAATATTTGAACAAACATCATCAACGAAGCGTTTGATTTTGAAACCTCTCGTATTTAAAGCTTAATCAAAATTGAATTCACGTTTCAATTCATAATAGTACCAGTCGACACTATGAAAACCCATGCTTCTGTATGGCTACAGTTTTCCGACTTTTGTAAGACAAAAGGTTACTCTTTTAATGAAGATAGCAGAATTGATGAATTGGCTGTAATATTCAAAGACTGGGGGTTTAATATGCGGAAGAAAGACGGAACGGAATATACCTAAAGAAGGTGTGGTGAAGACAATGTGGAATATCGTAGCAAAAAAACTGCAAGAAATGTACCACGTTCAATATAATGTAAGTTTCGATCCATTTGAAGATATAGTTTTCAAAACTACCAGAGATGCAAGAAATGTGAAACGCAGAATTCTTCGACAAACCCATTTAAAAGAAAGGTAACCTCTTCTGCTTTAAGTGATGAAGAACATCTGAAATAGTTGAGTTATGGGAGAAGAATACTCCCGAGGGATTGAGAAAAAAACTCCACCATATAATAGCCGTTGAATTAGCGTGGAGAGGTGGCGAAGCGACTTTCTAATAAGTCTAATAAGTTACTTTAAAGAAGAAGTCGACCATAAAGGAAAATCTACAGGTAAAATGTTGAAAAGCATTTCTGTCTAGAAGTAATTTTTTTCTTGTTGTAGGTAGAATATTCACTAAAACTGCACAAGGAGGCGATAAAAAGCTTACTGACAGCAAATGGTTGGTTCAGAATACTACGGAAACAAAAATGTGCCCTGTAAGATTATTTAAAAAGCTTCTCAGCGAAAGAGGCAATAATATTAAATCGGATAGGTTATTCTTAACCCCGAATCCTTTTTGTAAAAGACCCGAATCTACAACCTGGTACAAAATCACAGGACATAACAGCGCATCTTCTATTAAACCATATCTTCAAATGGATCCCACGCATCATCTGGATATAATTAACAAAATGAGAAACATGTATGATATCAAAACAACCGGTCTACCAACAACTGCCAACAATCTGTCAGCCTCTGTTCCAGCTTCATCTGCCCAATCGTCTTCATTAACCCATTCACTGCTCAGGACGTATTTACACGTCTTCACGCATGTCACTCCCAGTGCGCCGGACGTGTATACACGGCTGCTGCATTATTCCACAAAGACCACGAGACGTGTGACCACGATTCTGAGCACCAAGCCGAAAAATGGGTGCTCAAGACGTGTATACACGTTCCTACATTTCTAATAAAAATATTATGAGAAACAAAAAAATTATACTCTATCAGCAATCTACACATATCTTTAGGTGATTGAAAATAATTAGTGCTTACTTTATGCTGAGCAGTGAAAGGGTTAAATACCAATGTCTCATCTGATATAAATAGCAATGAAAAACATACATTTGTGACCTACACAAATTGCAATAAAAATAATAATTTCCTCAATGTAATAATAATAGAGAAATTGTTAGAAAATGTCGGTGTTCATTATCAATAAAATTCATTGTTGTTGGTTATAATCTACCTGATTCAAGAAATAATCCTGTCGTACAGTGACCGGCAGATTTATGGCAACAAATGGAAAAAAAGTTTATTTCAAATTTCACAGAAAATTTTATTCTTCATAAAGGTACCAGCATCCTCCCAAACTCAAATTGCACTATCCACATTTCAATTATATCCTTTCGTATACGAGGGAGGTGAAAAAAATTGAAAGTGGCCCAAGAGTAAAGTACCTTTATTTTTCAAAAAACACAAAAAAGTTATTCAAAGCAAAGACTTAAAATTTAGAGAGTGTTCCAAATTTGAATTCACAGCCTCCTTTTTTTTATCTCACCCGCCCTATGTATTATGAGGATTTGTAATATCATTGAATATTATCTAGACGACCGGATAAACTTAACTTTCGCCCTACTGTCATCTAGAAAATTGCATTCAAATTTTGTCGAAAAAACACTGGACCCACAATCTTATCATCCAAAATTCCACACCAGACGTTTATTTTGAAATTAAATTGATCCTTACATTCGATTCTGAAATGTGGATTTTCATCTGCCCACCATCTACAATTTTTGTTGCCATAAATCTGCCGGTCACTGTATATCACAGGACCTATAAATTTTGATGGAATAAACTATCAAAATATTTTTTTCATGATTGTGTTTTTTGATAAATAATTTCATGCACAATAATTTCAAAACAAAACCCCTCGACCGCTTCGCAGTTTCGGGATTATATTAAAATATTGTGCATTCAACTATTTTCCAAGCAGAATCATGCTCAAAATATTTTGATAGTTCAATCGATTAAATTTATAGGTCTTGTGATATAGTATACGACTATACATTTTTTTTCTAACGGTACATGTTGACTAGACTAACAATTTATTCACAAAAAATTAATTTCAAGCAATGTGATTTATTGAAAAGTCATGCCATGAAATGAAACAATACTTTCGGTAGTGAATACGTTGCTGCCGAATCTTAAAGAATGAACATTTGAGCACGATGGACATCTACTCTCTAACTCTAAGCAATGAAAGTTTTTCGATGGGAATTATGAATAGAAATTATCAGGGCTTCTTGCACCGTTTAACTCGCTTTCTTGTGTCCGTGGCAGGTTCGCCTTTCGTTAACACTATTAAAAGAAAAATGAACGCAGTCGTGCATGCCGTAACACACTGTACACATGAAATTAATATTCGATGGGATTCAAATGTTACAGTCATTTGATATCGAGCTTGAAAGTATCACCATAATGAAAAGTCTGACGTTGTTTTTTTTGCTTAAGTTGGTATATTTTTATTTCTCTTTTCTCCAATACAATACGATTATTCTGGATCTTTAGAATTTGTCTAAGCTTTCAAAAATTATATTATTTTTATACAGCCCTCGTATAAAATGTTTTGACGACTTTAAATTATCAATAAACAAAGACAGGAAGGAATCATTTCTATAATTAGAATTCATTTTTTTACTTTTGTTTAATTAAAAAGCAAAATAGAATCGTAAAAATACCGTGAGATTTAAAAACAATTTATATCTAGTTGCCTGGTTTCATTAGTTTGACATTTCTCGTTATTTATTCAGATTTGTCAATTTGCACTGAAAGCATTGTTAGTTTTTTTAGTTATCATGAATTCTGATCCGGAAAGTGTTTTAGATTTTCCAAATACACCACCAGAAATAGCAAATCAAGCTGGGGAAACCTCATTGGATTTATTACCAGTAAAATCTAAAAAGTGGTAACAAGAACTATTTTGGTGAATTTCTCTTCAAGGGCACCGAAAACTATGATCCAGGGCTCATTCGATTCGGAATGACCTCAAGAAACTATGAAAGATATCCAAAAGTTGAAAAAAGATCCTGAAAGAGGAGGAAATTTCCTAAAAAATTCCTACTTCCCGGAAATCTACCACTAATATTTAGAATTTTATTTAGAGGCGAAAATAGCGCTAAAAGCGGGTGATGCGAGTCCCGCGTGCACTGACTGATACGGACCCTTGAACAATAAAAATAAACCATTAAATATCACTATTAAGAATTTAAAAAATTCACTTGGTTTTTAGACACTTGAATGAACGAGAATCTATGGAAAAAAATCTTCCCGGAATTATTTTATAACATATGCTTTTGTTAATAATAAAACATACAAACCCTGATTGTTGTTGTACTAAAATCGTCTTTCATACTTGAAAATCTCATTAACTATTCGAGATAGGACAAAAACACTTCAAGTCTGTTTCGATCTCCTTTGAATAATAAACAAATTGAGCTTTCTGAAGCTCTTACTCTATTAATTTTTAACTTGTTTGGAATTATTTATGTAGATTACTTTTAATATTTGTTTCATCTTCAAATTGATGTTCCTCATAATTATTATAATCATTTCATTTTTCAACTAATTGTTTCGATAATGGATAACACGGTGAATTTGTTAATATATGTCATACTTTTTTTACACAACAAATGACACATGGTCATTCTAAAATGGTTACAAATCGCCTTAGGGATCTACAATCAAAAAATATTTATGAGTCCTATTTTACACCATATTCTACGCCACATAGTCGAGAAATATATGGAGTGTTCCTTGTAATAGAATGCTGAAGTTATATTCGACAAGTTCCGTATGAATTTTTTTGACCATCCTGTATAATTTCAAGGCATGAGGAAGTATAAGAAATATTACAAATCTGTCTATAAAATGGCATTACAAATATCTTTTTTCTAAGTCTCTATCATTGTAACGTCAGGGATTTTCACGGAATGCATCTGCAAATGGACTCATTTCGACCAAAAATTGGTAACATCCAAGCGATTCAGATACAATCAATAATAGGGGTGAGTGAAGGGTACGCAGATATTTTAATTTACTAATATATATTATTATTATTAATATTTCATTTTAAAATAATGCCCTCCACCTTCCAACCCATTTTTTTTCCTATCGCCCTGTATGTGTGGAAATAAAGTCTTGTTCAACAGGATCTAGTTGTCTAGTTAACTTTCGTTTTCAAATCGATATCACAATAAAACTTGAGAAATCGAACTTTGACGCACTATTGCCCAACCCTGTATAAAAATTTTATAGTCCAGATTTGTTTTAAAACTTGTTTGAGTATTTTAGAAATTGTGGGGTACGTACTGGATAATACGACAACATTGCATCCCTTTAATGTAGAAAAAAAAACATTTTTCTGTAGATGGATTTGGAAACGATGTCAAAGTTTCGAGGGTGTTCATTAGGGTCAACGGTACCAGGTTCAATAAGTACGTTAAATGTACCATTTAATATATTGATTATTTTCTCTATATTATACTTTTACTAAATGTGCGAATGGAGGCTTGGTTGACCCGCCAGTAGTTTCTCCGCCGCACTTCCCGAGCGCCAATGAAATAATCAGATATAGTTACATACTCATTCGATACAACCCTATCGAAATGAATTAAACCATTGACCAAACTAGCTGGAACATACCGTATAATTGACCACCTGTAATGACACCAATGAACAATACTTTTAATAGTATCTCATATTAATGATCACTCAGAATAGTGAAAATGTTTCAGGATAACGTTTTGACTTGTTTAACAAAGGAGAAAAAATTAGTTTTTAGCGGCCTCTAGCGTCAAAACTAGCCTATAGAAAAAGTTATGCCCCTTGGACTTATTGTTTGGAATGATTTGGACTATAGCATATCAAATATTCAGGTGATTTGACAGGGGGCCACTTTCCCTTTTGGAAAAATCATGTCTATATCTACCGGCCTATAACTCTGAAAACGTTATACACGTTTCGAATTCAACACAATTTTCACTAAACAAGCATTTGCAAAGTTTGTTTTGTTAAAATTTTGCTCGAGTATCTGACCTTAGAAATTCAATGATGGGTGAAGTATTAGCAAAGGCTGTAATTGTTTTATCGTCGTTCCTTTTGTAAACAGTTTTGCGAAAGCCACTATATCCACTTCTTTTAAATTGAATTCATATTTGCTTTCAATTTGATATGAAAACATTTCCCGAATCCAGCCTTCAAAATCGATCTGAATTGTTCTTATTCTTGGGATGGTTACATTTTAGAGTCAAACCATACCATTGAAATTCGTTAGGATGATATTGTATTAAACACGGCAACTGCGCCTCTAGTGTTGCATTGAAATGGAAATACTTTCTTGTAAAATGAAGTAAGAAATTTCAACGAGTGAAAGGAAAATTGCAAACACAATTCAGTAGAAATGTTCGAAGTTAAATGGTGCAGCATTCCAATTACATTCAATGAAAGAGTAATTGTTTCGGTTTAAGGAAAGTAATAGATAGTTAAACTCGAAGTGCATAGAGAATCGAAAGGATTCATTCCGATTGAAACTTGTATGCTGCTGTGTTCCAACAAAAGTGGTTGTATTTCTAGTGTGACTATTTATTTTCGGAGCGATTACAACCGTCTTAAAATTGATGTTCACCGAATGGTATTTCTCATTTAATTTAATTTTTTTTCATAGCAAGAGATACATAAAATGTGTTCTCAGCCTCCTGATATTGAACACCTGCTAACGAAGGTATGATTGATTCACTTTTCATAAAGCCATACTGAGTTCAAAATATAAAGTTTAATGACAATCGAATTCTATATTTTTTAAATAGTTGACAGGATATTCTTATAGTAGTTGATTTCAACATTTTATTATGTACAGTCGTGGTAGGGTCAGTTGATTCAGGGTCAGTCGAGGTTTTCGGTTGGAAAACTTGGGTTCAAATCCCGAACGGCCGTAATTTTTTTAAGTGAAATCGATTGGAGTAGTATTCGATTTTTGTAATGTTTTTCAATATTTGTATCTTAAATTCCTTTTTTAGGTTGTATTATTATGGGGATACTGGGTGCTTGTCGAGGTCAAGAATTATATAAAATAAAAGTAACCTACGTCAAAGAAATGGTATCTCCTGTTTTAATAACAATACCTCTTACTCAAAACAAGTTATCAAAAAAATTTACAATAACAATACAGTTTTACGAAATAGTTAAAAAGTACACATACAGTGTGACCCACTTACGTCCGGAGCACCCTTATACAATCTACATTTTTCAACCGATTCGAATGTTTTTTTTTTTAGATTGGTAGACATTCAAAAAGTCTACTAGGACACCAAATTTCATTTCATGAATGAATCTCTATGTCCAGTGCCAACTAATCTGATTTTCCAAGGTCAAAAATCTAAAAAAATTACTAGCTATTTTTTTTAGAAAAAATCTTACTACACCACTGGATTCGCGACATTTTCAAATGTTTCTTATGTAGCTAACGTCGAAATGCGTCAACCAATAAAAAAGTTATAACGGAAAGAAATTTGAAAAAAATACCGTTTAATCAACCTACCAATTTAATTTCAAAAATTTTATCAGAACTTTGAATACACCACCGGATTCAGGGAGTCTCGAAATATAACTGACTGTAATTTCATCGAAATCTGTTGATAAATAAAAAAAAATAATGAGATAAAATTGACATAATTTCATTTCCTTACAACTTTTTTATTGATTGGCGCATTTCAACTTAATTCACATATGAACCATTTGAAAATATCGCCAATACAGAGTTTGTTGTTGTTGGAATTTTTGACCTTGAAAAATCAGATTGGTTGGCCCTGGAAATGGAAATTTATTCATGATGCCCTAGTAGACTTTTTGAATGCTCCGGTCTTAAGTGGGTCACACTGTAGGTACCTTCGGCATTCATATACTGTGGATGCTGTATTTTTTTCTTAATTATCAAAAGGGAGAGAGCACCAGCAAAAACGTTGATGCAATTAATGAATTTGGAAGTGTATGAAAACAAATTGCAGCATTTCTAAAACTCACTTATTCCGATATGTTCACTGGCCAATGCTTTAGAAGGACAGCTGCCGCTATCCTGATAGATGCAGGAAGTGATATTACTTCTTCAAAGATACTAGAAATCCAACACCGTTGTAGAGTCATCTAGATCCCTCGATAAAATTGTTATTTTTCTTCGACAGTGCGTAAACTAAGCTTTTACAATACTCTTTCGCACAAGTGCGTAAAAAAATCACCTGTGTATAAAATCGTCAACTGTGCGTAAAGTAATTTTTTACACGCTGTTCATACATTTATGCATTTTTGAAAAATACAGTATTTTCCGACAAATATAACTCGGGAAGTCTTTTTTTGATAATACTGCTACAATTCATTTCATTAAACATTCAAATTGATGATATAATTGCTACAATTCGGTAATATAACTGTCGAAGGAAAAACTTTGTATGAAACACTTTCGTAAAGGGCTTTTTTGTACTCGCGTGTTTGTTGAACTCGGCTGCGCCTTATTCAACAAACTTCACGCTCATACAAAAATGTCCTACTTTACGAACTTGTATCATAAATAGCTATTTTGTGCGTAAAATGAGTGTTTTTTTTTTATTGGCACATGAGAGTAATAATTTTTGGCCGAGACCGCAAGTCGAGGCTAAAGATTTTGTATTAAAATACAAACAAAATTTTTTGTACAACTATGAATATGAATTTACATCTTCCGAAATATATTAAAAATAAATACTTCCAATACATCTTGACGTGGTTTTTTTGTCCCGATAATTTATCGCTTTTAAACGACTGTTGTCTTGAAAATATTATTCAATGTTTTCAGTAAAATCGTGTTAAAAATGTTTCCTGTATGAAAAAAATAAGTCCAAATTAACTAAAGAATACTTCTCTTTTCCATACATGTTTTTTTTTATTTGAATAAAGTCGCATCCACCTTCCGGTTATTAGCGACGGAACAGTATATAACAATATTATTACAAAAAATACTATTACATCATAATGAATAATAACATTAATATTTATAATAATATACCAATGATTATATATTTTGGAATACACCAATGTCTTTCAGGTAATTTATCAAGTTGTGGGTTTGACATGATTGATCTAAAATCAACGATAGTTCTTGTGGAATTTTGTATGTAGCTCGAGCATTAGAAAATCTTGGACAGTCCACTAGAAAATGTTTCACACTCAACTGCACGTTGCAGTCTTCGCATACTGGTATGGCACTACGTTATGTTATCTCTGATGTTATCAATACTTCCAATACAATTTCACAGCATCCAGTGGTCTTTCTGTGTCCTTACTATAGAAACTGCACGCTGCGTGTTTGACTGTGTTTGCTCGTAGTTTCAAGTTATTTTCAAGAAGATGGATGCTGATTATGATAGTGGTAGTGATACCCAGATATATCTGAGAAAGCAAATGCAATAGTATCTAATATGTTACCGGCCAAATTGAAGTTAATATATGAGGAAACATATGACCAATTTCATGAATGGTGCTACAAGAAACACGTGAAAAAGGTTTCTGAAAATGTGCTTATATGCTATTTTGAGGAAAAATCAAATATAAAACCTTCTACGTTATGGAGTGTCTACTCAATGTTGAAAAGTACATTGAATGTTAAATAATAATAATAATAATAAGGAAGTTTTCAAAATTGGTCTCGCTCATTAAGAACAAAAGCGTCGGATACCGTGGAAAGAAATCTAAAGTTTTATCAAGGGATGATATTAATGAATTTATTCAAGATGCTGATAACTTAACAAATTTAGTTTATAAGGTACAGATATGATCATAATGTTGTAAGATTAGTACTTAGTAATTTCAATATTTTTTATATGTAGGTTGTCCTTATTTTGGATATCAGCGGTGCTTGTCGCCCTAAAGAATTACAAATTACTAATTAATTAGATGAAAGTGTATTAACCAACATGTGGGGATAAATAAAATAGAAGAAATTCCCAGCTTGATTGCAAAATGGCTTGAAAAAGACATGTATAAGAGCTACACAGGTCACTGTTTCAGGAGAAGCTCTGTAACTCTTCTGGCCGATGCAGGGGGCACATTACATCCATAAAATGTCACGGTGGCTGGAAATCTGCCTCCGTAGCAGAAGCATATATAGAAGATAGTTTGAATAACAAAATTGAGATTTCTAACAAAATATTGAATTGTCTATCTTCTTCCAAACAAATTAAAATATCTGATAAAATTGTGAAATCAACTCTTCAAAAAATATCTAACGTTTCTGATCAGCAGCAACATGGAACATCTTCGGGAATTTATGTTGGAAGTAATTGTTCAAACTTTACTATCAATTATTATTCCAATAAATGAAATTGTTTTATGATGAATAATCGATTAATAAGTAATAAATAAATAAATAATAAAAATAAATCCTTCAAAAAGTAATATTTCATGTATATTTTGTGAATTATTTTGGCAGTGAAAAAAAGTATTTACGCATCGATAAAGAAGTTTTTTTGACAGTTGTACAAAAATAGTATATTGTGTATCTAGTAGTAAAACAATACATTCCCGGACGACAATGTAAAGCATTGAAGTCTGGGAATGTGCTTTTACTACGAGGTACATATACTATTTTTTCTGAAATCGCAATCAGCATTATCAAAAACTAAGGAATTCTACATATTGTTTGCGTGAATTCCATAACTGTCTAAAATGTAAACAAGCCGGCAAAAATTTTCCCGTATCGTTTTCGATACGGGAAAGTACTTTCCCGTATCGTTTAGGTCCGAAAACGGTCCGGGAAAGTTCGTTACCTAGCAACGGACTAAAATACTAGATTAGCGTATTTTAAGGCTTGAAGTTGCTCCGAGAAAGTGGGCATTCTTGAACGATTTCAGAAGAGAACTTTTAATACAGCATAAATAACTATTAACAAAAACCACTTCCTACATAAAAAGTTTACACAGCCAGACTTTTCTATGTTGGATTGCCTTATTCAAAAGGCATTTTTCATTTCCTGGGAAGGATTGAAAGAAGAATCTGAGAAATTGATTGAATTACTGTCCCATTTTTATCAGTTGTAGATTGCACCCTTGCTAGGGGGATGTAATGCCCAGGTTGATAGGAGACGTCAAAGGCTTTCCTCGTGAATTGAAAATGACTGATCCAAGCCTATTTTTTAAAAGTGGCATAAGTATGCTAACTGGACTTATTTGGAATATTTTGGATATAAAAATAATGATATCATGAAAAAATAATGATATCATGAAAAAATAAACAAAACTCACCCTTTGCCCATTGTTCAAGGTATCCTACTCCCGGAACCAAAGTGAAAGTGGATACATATTTCTCCGGTCTACTTCGCGAATTTACATCCGGTCGTTGTTTTTCGAAAATATGAAACAAGCAACTGACACTTGCAATCGGCGACAGACACTCGCGGTGCGTGGTGGTGTGAAAACACTGAAAAAACTAGAGGTCGACGCCGCGACTATGAAAGGATGTAACCAATCGAGGAGTCGCAATGAGGAAGTCGTACAGTCGCAGATAGAGCGCAGAGCAGCTCCCTACCAGGAATTTTTTAATGTGCGATCCCGAATTACGAAATGCCATTTGTTTAGTTTGAAGCTGTCAGATGTTGTTGAGCGAATGTTCGCAAGGTTGGGAACCGAACGCAAGCTTTACGAGGGCGGTGCGTGATGTATACGGGTCAAAAGTCCGAAACTATGATATTTTATGTCCGGCGTCTTTAAAGAAAAATCGGCAACTTTTAGACAAGAGTAATCTGGGTATACTACTCAGACATACATTCCCGATTTACCCATTCATAAACTTTCGACAAATTTCGACTATAAATATTTTATTTGTCCTCTGGACTGTCACTGTATTTCATTTCATTTTCATTTATTTTCAGTCACAAAAGAAATACAATACAGTAGGGATACTATATAGTTGACTAATGTGACAATGTCACTCTATAAATAAGATGTAGATATAAAAACACAAAAATAAATAATGACAGACAGGTTAACATATAAAATAGAAATATTTGACTCATAAAATAATAAAAAATTACTATAAAATTCTGTTAAGGAGTAGTAGGAGTTATTCAACAGAAGAAGTACCACCTCTCTTTTGAAGATGCATATATTCTGCAGGTCTTTTACAGATTTAGGAAGGGCATTGAACAATTTACAGCCATTATAATACAGACCTCTTTGATATAGGGTAGATGAATGTTTAGATCTGTTTTTCATTCTCGTTCCATAATTATGTTCACTCAGAAAATTTTCTTAGTAAATCCGACAAAAAAGTAGGTTGAGTTAACAGTGGTAAGATCTCTATTTGGTAGACCTTAAATTCTGTTAATATAACAGTTGTTATACTATTAGTTGGTCACTTGTATATTATATCCTATAGATACAATAACTTTTTTATTGTGATAATAGAAGGGTCCGTCAAATGAAAACGGTCGATTTCTTTAAATAGTACAGAAAAACTGTTATTGTAATAAAATGCTTGTGAAGTTTCATGGGGTTATTGAAGAAATACTTTTACGTGTATATACATCACACTGTTGAATCAACAATCAGTGCTTTTCATAAAAAGTAATTGTTGTATTGATAACAGAGGGTTACTGTCAAATAAACAACTGATAGATATTATTTCTTGACAAATATTTTATTGCATGAACAGAAAAATATTTTTTTTTTAAAGTGTTCATAAATTCCCACCTGTTGAAAGAAAACAACCACGTCTAAAAAAAGTGACGACTGACTTATAATCGATTCTGCCTTTTGAAAGAAACACAGTACTGATACGTAATAATAATAATAACGTAATAATACAGGTGTTTTATAAATAAAACTATAAACAAAAAACTTTTTAAACGAACGCAATGCATTATACTTTTATCAACTTCCCGTATTCCACTGAGCCCGAACAATATTTCCATTTTTCGTTTGTATTGTATGGATTTCTTCCCAACACTACCATAATAACTTGGTGAACAAGGACACTGTAAATTCTAAACTCACGAAAAGTGAAATGACTTATATGAACCACAAAAGTTACAATCGGTCTATTATCGGTGCAACTCGGTTGTTTCCGCTTGCAGTGCTTTTACTATTTCATTTCAATTGCTCTTGTTAGAAGGCAGACAATCACATTGTAAATTTAATATTCCTTGGTTAAAATTCACAGAATAATTTTGTCAATGCAACATTCAAATTGTCGATGTCGATTTTTTGTTTGAAATAATGAAAGACTGTTCTGGTGACGGCATATTTCTATACATAATAATGTATACTGTTGGGTCAACCGGCTACCGTATAGTCTATATAAATTGTTACCATTAGATGCAGAGTGATTATTTTGTTCCATTTATGGAATTATTATTGATGTTTGATTGTAATTTACTGTCAGGATAATAAAAAAATGCGATGTATATAATATATTCTTATACTCACAATAGAGGTTTTATGGTTCCGAAAACAATATAAGATTTAACGACTACAAAAAAGGATTTGTTGTACGCACAATATTTTTCATAGTGTGAATTTTATTTTTGTTATGTTAATAGATATTATACTTTAAACTGTTCATAAAAGTACCTCTGTTAATAATACATAGGAAATTTTCTGAGTGTTGCACCATTTCGGATTCAAAGTAATTTTTGTTTTTGAAAACGTAACAAACAACTTCATAGATATATACCGAAATCATTGTTGAAATTGACAGGGTTTTGAAGTGTTCTCTACATGAGTCCACTGGTCCAATTTTACTTAAAATACGGATAGCTCTTTTCTGTAAAGTGAATATTCGATAGGCTTCTGTAGAATTTCCCCAGTGCATTATACCATATTTCAGATTCGAATGGAAACATCCAAAATAAAGACTTTTAACAATACCTTTGCTACATTGTTGAGAAGTTATGCAGAGTGCATAACACATTTTTGCTAGTTTTGATGACAAGGCATCAATGTGAGTGTTCCATTTCAAATTACTTTGCAGGACAAGACCTAAAAGCTTGGTGGAATCAGAGCACGAAATATCAGTGTTGTTTAAGACAATCTTTTCAAGAGTTTCCATCTGAGTCTTAGTATTTTTGAAAACTACTATTACAGTTTTATCGCTGTTGAGGCAGAGACTATTTTTCATACTTCCATTCACAAATATTGCCGTAAACATTTTGCGCTTGATTTATGGCGTCATCGGTATTACTGTTTATGATCAAATAATTTGTGTCATCAGCATAAGCAACAAGTCGAGTAGAAAGCTGTCTCGTTTGTTCTAAGAGATCGTTAACATATATAAGAAATAATGTTGGTCCCAGAATGGACCCTTGAGGAACTCCCATATTTACTAATTTCAAATCAGAAGTAAAACCATTACATTTTACTTGCTGATACCTATCTCCTAAGTAGGAGTCAAACCATTGAAGAGCAATTACCCTGACACCGTATCTCTGCAATTTATGGAGAAGAATTTCATGATCTACCCAGTCAAATGCTTTGGAGAAGTCAATAAATAACCCTAGTGCCACTTTTTTCGTATCCAAAGACACTAGTAACTTTCATAGAAGTCAATAACTAATGAAGCACTTGAATATAAAGCAAACAAACTTTGGAAATTATTTCACTCTTTCTTTTTTAGATTTTTAGTAAATTAAGTGAGAATCAATGTCCCTAGCTTTTATCGTCATTCGTCTGCTACTGTCACTAATTGTACATTAGATTACGCCTTTTCAGTTGTGGCTGTAACAGAAGGCAAGTTGAAGTTTCATGAGTTGAAAAATAGGGTTGTTGATAAAAGGAATTGTCGTGGTTGTTTGTTACTGGTGGATTTAGAAGGAAATCGTGGTGAGTCACACTCAAAAATATCATTCCTCTGATAGTTATTTCAAGAACATTAATTATATAGTTTCCGTTCAAACATTATAGAGAGTTTCACATTATTCTCGTGTATTTCCTTATGCAAAATGTGAGATTATGGAATTAGGGAGAGGTAAATTATTTCACGGAACCATTGAGAATCGTCATTTCTCTGGCGTCATTCCTCTGGCTCCTTGTCAGACAGAGGACTGATTACTATGACCTGGTATTTTTTGTAGTGAAAATTGGGAATATTTTGAAGCTCAGAAAGACAGTTTAACAAATCATGTTGCAACTGTAATTACCATATTGCTCTATTTTTGGCTTATTGGCCTTTAGTTCAAATACATTGGCAGTAGTAATTTCAACGTTGTCATCATAACTTGAAACCATTGACTAGATCTAATTTTTTTACTGCTGATACCATTGAAAGTGATAGTTTCTTTGAAATTGGTTAATTTAGTTGGCAGGTTTACCCATTCTTACAATTTGTTCTTTCAAGAATAAAAGTTTTTAAAAATTTGATGTTGAAGCTTTTTTCAAAACCATGTATAAAACTCGAAAAATCAAAAATTTAGAATGATCCGTATGTGATTCCTAGAACTCAATTATAAACAATTATAACTAATATTAGAATTTTCCTAATACAAATAACATAGGTACAAAATTTTGACCCATACGCTATGGAAGATGTCTGAATTACTTCGATCATCCTTTCCCATACAGAAAATGAAGAACAGAATCAAAAATTAAAAAGATTGGTTAACTAAAGGAAATCGAATTTCTGCACTAACAGGTCTATTCTCTAAAAAGTCGTTATTTAACGAGTCGTTGATTAACGATTGTAGTTTAATTTACGATTACGTCAATCTAAACGACAATTCAGAAATTCTTATTCTGCAAACAATGTCGTTACGGCTTCAATCGTTACCGAAAGAATAACGACCAACCTGAATTTTTGAGACGGGTAGTACATATAAATTCATGTTTTGTGATTGAATGATGGATGAAAACAAAATTTTGAAACTGCCTGTTTCAGTTATTTGACTATTTTATGGAAACTTGAATCAATTATGGAAATTGGTATCATATAGAGTCACTTCGTTGCTGGTGTCTGAATGCATCGATGATCTGCAAAGGCTATCTTCCGCCAATAAAGTAAAGCTACTTTGGGTCCCTGGTCATACCGGAGTACCTGGAAACGAACGGGCTGATTATTTGGCCAGACAAGGTGCGAAAAGCCCAGCGATGGGACCAGAACCTATCATAGGAGTTTCAAGATCATGGTGTGTCTCAACCATGAAGGAAATTCTGGAAGTAAAATTCCAGGATACATGGAAAGATACACCGCATGAGGCAAACGAAACTCCACATCGGAGGCCCTTCTACCAGGAGGACCAAGACTGCTCACACTGAGCAGAAAGGATTAGTGACAGGTCTCCTAACGGGACACTGCCACCTCAACAGGCACCTCAACAGACACCTCAACATTTTAGGTTTCACGGATGATACCGAATGCAGGTGGTGCTTGGAGGATGAGGAGTCAACCACTCACATCCTCACGGAATGCCTGGCAGTGGCAGCAATACGGGAAGCACACCTCGGGAGCATCGTACTGAACCCGGAGAGTGTGAGGGTGGTATCGGTCAGAAGGTTGACCTCTTTCGCTCGCGAGATAGACTACCTTCAAAACTGAACCATCTCCCAGCAGTAGTGGGTGCATAACGGGCCCGATTGAGAGGCCTACATGTTTATGGCTTCGTCCGCCCACATACCTTGTTCTATCTATCTATGGAAATTGGTGAATATTACGGAATTGTGGAAAAAAAGTAGTAAAACTATTATAAAGGCAACAATTTTCCGTATATTTGGATAAATTAAAGAAAAAAACTAGTGCTTTCGTACAAATAAGTATGAACCAAGTAAACCTGAAATTCTCAAAGAAACTTGGCACCTCCTAACAGCAGAACTGAACTGATCTGTTGGGAATTTTATATAAATTAAGGGGCCAAATAAACAACCAATATTTCTGAAACGTCGTGAATACACTTGCTGCTGCCTACAGAAGACTGGGACATAGACTTCTGGTTCTTGCCATGAGCAAAAAAATGCAATGCTAAAAGGAAACTATATAATTGGTTATTGAATGGAAATTTAGTATTTTTTGTTTACTTGTATAACTGAAGGTATCCTCGTATTATTCCTGAGGGACATTGCAGAGTGATCGCTCATTTCGTTGAATAACTCCCACGCCAGTTCTCTGGTTAATCTAAAATCTTTCCGAAAATTTTCTTCAGGAGTCTCGAGAGGTTTGCTGATATTTCTCAGCTATATATTGAATCTCCTATTCAACTCTCTATGGAACAACATATACGTGATCCGATTTACCTTTATAAATCATCATAACACCTTCTTCGCAGTTCTTCTAGGATTACAACCAATACATCCTGCTCGAACTGATCCATTTCTATTCGAATACTATTTAAATTTTGCAAAAGACGGGTGAGAATAATTTTTTTGCTGAACACGTCTATTATCGTTGACAGTTATGACAGCCAAATAGGTGTCGTCTGCTCAGCGATGTTTTGGCAACGGTATATCGTTAAGTAACGATGAAGAAACAGATAGTGAATACGATTCTGTGATTTTATCGTTATTTAACGGCTTATCACTTGGTTACGACTGCTAACGATATCGTTGAAAGATAGTGAATTGACCTGTAAATTTGAGAAGTCCTGGTTATATCAAAAAGTACTCCAATTATATTGCAATTTATATAGAAATGTGGTTAAGATGGCTAAAAGTAAATATTATCACAATAGAATATCTACCAATAGCAAAACGATTAAGGAAACGAATTTCGCGAAAAAAGTATCATCAAATCCAAAACAAATATTAAAGTTGCTTTTCTTGAGAAAAAACATATATTGCTCATACATTCATTTTACATAAGACTAATCTTAGCAATGCAATAAAGCAAACAAAGAATAAAACCTACGCCGATGTTGATTTGTTATTTCCGTCAACCGATTGCATCCCTACGCGCAACCCTCGAAGTCTTCGAAAGACATGTATGAGCTAAGGAAGACGCAGCCCTTAACTTTTAACGTGTGATGCCTTGCTCGAGGCCGGTGAATCGGTGGATCGAACCCACGACACCTCGCCTTCGAGGCGAACGCTTTACCAACCGACCACCACGGCCCATGAATAATACAATAAAATATAAAGATAATTGAAAATTTGACAATTTTCGTACTGGAATTACTAATCTACCTTATCAACGATTCTTATGCCAGGGGAATATTTCTAATAAATTTTCAAAAACAAGCATTGAAATTCCTCTTCATAGAGGTGGTGAGCCTTCTGCTCCATTCCAACCCTTGGGAGATGTAATTTTCAACCCTACACAATATTCTGAACCACCAACAATTTGGTTTTTGGATGATACCTTTCATTTTTCAAATTGAACCTGAATGAGGCAAGACCTCCAGTATTTTGTGATTTATCGAAATCCTTCGACTATGTCAATCATCTGCGCAAACTAAAGCACCGTGGGTTCAGAGAGCAAAGCAACTGAGGGGTTGAGTCTTACCTGACATAGTTCACCGTTGAAAATTTTTCCGAAACTTCCGAAACCCTTCGCGTTCTCTATCTAGCGTTCGGGGGGCAGAGGGGGACAATTTCCATAGGATAAGAGGAAGTGGTTCTAATCCAGCTTGCAAGATTTGTACCCATCTAACACACACACACACAAACACATAGCAAGTTAAATAAAAGCTTTCATTAAAAATAATACGGAATTTGTAGAACGCCAGAAACCCGTATAATCCGTACCATGATATTCAAAAAGTCTAGATGATTTTATACATAATGAAACTGCCATGTACATCATTGAATTCAGAATGAAAAATACTTATGGTTCATGTAAAGTCAAATATTTCGCGTTTCTGAACTGCAAGATGGCACTGACAAGATATGTTTTTCATACCATAGTTACAGCGATCTTTTATAATATTTCCATATAAATTACAGTTTTCTGCAACGGTCAACCCTACTGCTAATGCAATATTGCCAAATCTCAATATTATTCGGAGTATTGCGAAATAGCTCACAGGATTTTTTTCTTGGTGTTTTGGCATCGACTGCTACGGTCATTAGCCAAGTGTTCTGGATAAGCCTTGTTACCAACTCCATACGCCACTTTAGGAGCAGCACTGTTAATTTTTAATGCAACAGTGAATCGTGGAGGATTATTCCCATCCGACACGAGCCTCAATCATTCAGACTTTCACATCTGAAAATGATAAAAGATCGCACCGTCTGGTGAATTTGGTGAGAGTTGTAGTGCCTCTGGTTTTTGTTGGGTGGAGACCTCGGAGACTTCATTATTCGAATTCAGCGTTCCTTGCTGTGTCCTGCCTGAAAATTTCAGGAAATTTGCAGCGCCCTCATATTTGTATTGGGTGAAGACCTCGTTTTTCGAACTTAACCCCCTTGCCGAATTATGTCTGCAAGTTTCGGAAAATTTGCGGTGTCTTTAGTTTTGAAATGAGTGCGTACACCACATTTTTCAGAAACAGTGATGTATTTACCTTGTTTGCAAATTTTGGTTGATTTGCAGAACATCCAGGTTTACCATGGATAGAGACCTCCTTTTGTTCTAAAAGGGGTTATCTTTTCAATCGTTTTTAGTGTTTCCAAAGGTGGGGACCATTTTCTTTAAAGCTGGTTCATTCTTTTTCTTAGATTTTGGTTTATTGATGATTCTTGTGCCGTCGGTTTTCCTGTGGGAGGAGATCTTAAGAATCTTTGGTATTGCCGCTTTTTTCCGGTTCACCTGTATATTATTTATTGTATTCATTTCGTTGGTTTTTCTGATATTCGGCGTTGCAGTGCCCATGGGTTTGTTATGGATATAGTCAGTTCGTCCTTGATCTTGCTTAGATTAGATTTACTTTTAGCACAAACAACAATATTGTTGGTGAAATTCACAAAGAGCAGGTAATATGAACAACTTACTATAATTTATTTTTATCAATATTTTTCATCTTTGTAAGCTGAACTCCGCCTATTATGCCGTTATTTTTTATGTATATTATAATGTTACTCAAAAACAACTGGAATGGAAAATAAAGACGCTATTACGATTATTATTATTATTTTTCAATTCTATTTTGCTTCCTGTTTCATTTCCAGAACTGATATTTCGATCCCAAAACATAAAACTCATTACTTACATACTTCTTCAATTGTGTCCAAGGACTCCAAGGCTTTAGGCGGACTAATCCAATATCCAACTGATGAACTGACAAACCCCTATCGACGTAACTTTCATTTTCGAAAAGTTAAACAAATTACATCGGTTACCGCTGTATAGAACTATTGGCAACGCTGTACAGTAAATATGACAGTGACAATAATTTTGTGCAATATCTTGTGGACAGTAGCAGAACTATTTTTGTATTTCCGTTCATGTAATACAGATGAATCACTTACTTGAGTGATTTACCGTTTTTGTCCGAGATTTTAAAAATTACTATTAAAAATATAAATCGCTTGATTTTATGTCTGAAAAATAGTATGAATTGTTCCTCAATGTTCAGTCTTCTAAATTTAATATAAATATCACTTGCAAAAGCGATTCTTCTCAACTGTCTTTGATTTTATAACAAGATTTTCAGAATTTTTTTTTAATTGTGAGAGAACGTTGTGGTTAAAAATTCTGAAAAAATCGTGATTATCTTTTACCTTGACATTGATATGACATGATATTTGAAATGAAATCTGATGAATGGTTTTCGGGAAAACTCAAAAAACCTCTAAAAATTTGATAAATTGATGGATGTAGCCGTTACTACGTGGTAGGAAATCATCACGAAAAATGAGAAATAAATTATTTTTATTTTAAATTATTTCTCATTTTTCTAAAAATTTGGTTTTTATTTTTTTTCTCAAAAACTGTTCATCAGATTTTCTTCTACATCTCTCTAATTATTCAATTTGAATGCCGGAATAACTCGAATTTTTTTTCAGAATTTTTAAACTTGCCGTTACTTTTTTCATGGGTTTACATGAACCTTAACAGGTCTATTCACTATCTTTTAACGATATCGTTAGCCGTCGTAACCAAGCGATCAGCCGGTAAATAACGATAAAATCACAGAATCGTATTCACTATCTCTTTCTTCATCGTTATTTAACGATATATCGTTGCCAAAACATCGCTGAGCAGACGACACCTATATGGCTGTCATAACTGTCAACGATAATAGACATGTTCAGCAACAAAAAAAAAATATTCTCATTCGTCCTTTGCAAAATATAAATAGTAATCCGATAGAAATGGATTAGTTCGAGCGGGACGTATTAGTTGTAATCCTAGAAGAACTGCAGAGGTGTTATGATGATTTATGAACGTAGAGATTTGAATCAGAGATTCAATAGATAACTGAGGAATATCAGCAACCGTCTCGAATCCTGAAGAAAATTTTTGGAAAGATTTTAGATCAACCAGAGAACTGGCGTGGAAGTTAATTAACGAAATGAGCGATCACTCTGCAATGTCCCTCAGGAATACGAGGATACCTTCAGTTATACAAGTAAACAAAAAATAGTAAATTTCCATTCAATAACCAATTACACAGTTTTCTTTTAGCATTGCATTTTTTTTGCTCATGGCAATTACCAGAAGTCTATGGCAAAAGATAAATCGTGTGTCATGTCTCAGTCTCCTGTAGGCAGCAGGTGTATTCACGAAGTATCAGAAATATTGGTTGTTTATTTGGCCCCTTTATTTATATAAAATTCCCAACGGAGCAGTTCAGTTTGCTGTTAGGAGGTGACAAGTTTCTTTGAGAATATCTGGTTTACTTGGTTCAAACTCATTTTTCACAATTCCGCAATATTCACCAATTTCCATAATTGATTCAAGTTTCCATAAAATAGTCGATTAACTGAAACAGCAGTTCCTAAATTTTGTTTGCATCCATCATTCAATTACAAAATATGAATTTATCCGTCTCAAAAATTCAGGTTGGTCGTTATTAATTCGGCAGCGATTGAAACCGTACGACATTGTTTACAGAATACAAATTTCTGAATTGTCGTTTAGATTGACGTAATCGTAAATTGTACTACAATCATTAACCAGCGACTCAAATAACGACCTTTTAGAGAATAGACCTGTAAATATCGGTATTTACTATTTTTTTCTTAAAAATTTTTTTTTCATAAAACATTTTTAATTTTTTTTCCAAAAAGGGTAAACATCTTGTTTTTGTTTCAAGTATTTGTTTCCTCAAAAGTGTTTCAGTATTTTTTCCAAGAATGGTGAACGCCTTGTGTTTAGATTTTTTATTTCAAAAAATTTTAGTATTTAAAACAAATAAACTTATATTAGTTGTTCCATAACGAAACTTATACCATAGCAGGTGGCCAATCAAGACCAAATAAAATAATTCAAGCAATGTTTTTTATATACAGGCCGTTTCTTTTATCATGTGGTAACATTGCTATATTCTAAACCGTAACAGATACGAAGACGATTAAATGGGAGAAAAGGTAACTATTGTGCAGAACAGTACAATGGTCAAAGAAAATTTACAGGGAGTCTCGCCCTTCCCGAGTTATACTGGGAAAACCAAAAATGCTGTTATTTGTTTTTTACGAATAGAACTGTTATTTCTGAAAATATAAAAAAAATTATGAGGAAAGTTTTAATGTATTCTAAATGTACTATAAAAATGTAACAATGAATCTTTGATTAAACGTTTCGTGTCAACACAGCCACCATCAACATTTCTTTTTCAAATACGGACCTGTCTATTTTAGTACAAATATTGATAAAGCGATAAAATCACAATTCAGTGGTATATCACACTTGATATTTTTATAACGTTTCATTTAAAATAACTAGCATCCTCAGTGACAACAATTTTTAATTACGGTCCTGTCGTTCTTTTGTACATTATTTTGACTTCTTCAAAACCTATTCAACTATTGGCATACTTCAGACTTCACCCAATAATTTCGATAAGAAGATACCCCAACACAACGAACATTCGTATTTTTCCTTCTTGGGCATTTTTGTATTACAGAAATCCCTGTTTCAAGGCTGATTTCTTCAGAATCAATTATCATACTGAATATTTCTATAATTTTCAATCCTGGAAGTAACGAAAATATTAGTTTTTGGTCAAAATACGACTATTGTGTGATATGGTACAATTAAATAGCATCTCACTTCATTTACCATTTTTAAACAAGTAGGCTTTGCTTGGTTTCTATGGCAGGACAAATAAATGAGTTGATACGTGTTAAGAACTGTCAGTCGTTTATACACTCAGTCATATCAAAGATGTATTCAAATGACGAAAGGACTGATATGCTATTTGCTTATGCAAAATCAAATAGAAATCCTCTTTTGGCAAAAAATATGTATGGTGAGCTATACCCAAATCGTCGTATTCCAAACATTCAAATGTTTAGACGATTAGAAAGAAATTTGAGAGACTGTGGTGCATTTGATAGAAATAAAACTAGAGAATGTGTTGTTACTGGAAGTATGCGGAACCAAATAAATGTTTTAGGTAAGCAAATATCACTTCATAAAGATTAACAAAGTGACGAAAATATTTTTTTTCAATTTAGGATTGGTCAGTTACAAAAATATTTCTAATCAAGATTGTTCTTTACGAGAAATTGCCCACGAACTAGGGATTTCTGTAAAATCTACCAGAAATATTTTGAAAAAGAACAAATACAAATGCTACAGGATACGCAAAGTTAATCACCTCAATGAAAGGGATTACGGAAGGAGAGTACGATTTGCGATGTGGTTGAGACGTAGAAATAGGGAAGTTGGAAATATTTGTTATAAAATAATATGGACGGACGAATCAAAATTCACCAACAATGGTTGGTTTAACAGAAACATCCATTATAGGTGGAATAATACAAATGCACATTTACATAGAGAAACCAATTTCCAGGAAAGGTTCGGAATAAATGTTTGGTTGGGAATTTTGGGAACAAACATACTAGGTCCTTTCTTTTACGAGGAGCATTTGAATGGTGGAATGTATTTACATTTTTTATCCAATGAGTTTGATGGCTACTTAGATGAATTGCCACTGAACATCCGCCGTGAAATACAATATTTTCAACAAGACGGTGCCCCTCCCCATAATGCAGCAATAGTAATGGAACAGTTGCCTAGCCAGCTCGATCCCCAGACCTGACTCCTTTAGATTTTTTTATCTGGGGATACATAAAGGACAACTAGTACAGATATCGACCATCTCAAACAAAAAATAAGAGATGCATGTAATAGCATTACACCCATCATGCTAGAAAATTGCCACAGAAATTGTATGGACAGACAACTTATGTGCATTCAACAAAGAGGTCGGCAATTCGAGCATTTTATGTAGGTTATCATGAAGAATTCATTTTCTGTATTGGTTTTATTTTCACTCAAAAATTCAATATGAAATAAATTCTTTTCTGTTTGTTTGATTTCTTCTACTCTTAAGTAAGTTTATTTCCGAGGTAAATTGCTATCGTTCGTCTCTGAAACTACAGATATCTTTTATTATAGTGTAAACATAATTTTAATAGATACATTTATTCAAAGCGTCACTGATAATTTTTATATCGGAGAGTTAGGTTTTGTGGAATCCATAAACGACCTAACGACAGGACCGTAATTAAAAATTGTTGTCACTGATGATGTTAGTTATTTTAAATGAAACGTTATAAAAATATCAAGTGTGATGTACCACTGAATTGTGATTTTATCGCTTTATCAATATTTGTATTAAAACAGACAGGTCCGTATTTGAAAAGAAATGTTGATGGTTGCCGTGTTGACACGAAACGTTTAATCAATGATTCATTGTTTTATTTTTATAGTACATTCAGAATAAATTAAAACTTTTCTATTCGTAAAAAACAAATAACAGCATTTTTAGTTTTCCCTGTATAACTCGGGAAGGGCGAGACTCCCTGTAAATTTTCTTTGACCATTGTACTGTTCTACACAATAGTTACCTTTTCTCCCATTTAATCGTCTTCGTATCTGTTACGGTTTAGAATATAGCAATGTTACCACATGATAAAAGAAACGGCCTGTATTGAAAGCAATTATTGTAAGCACTCTAATTTCCCCACTCTACCCTATTTCATTGGGATAATTTTAATTTTCAATACTAATCTTAGAAGTTATGTTCTCTCCTTGTGTCCAAAATTATTCTGATACAACATAGACCTAGTGACGCCGAATGAACATTTTCTATTCCCTCAATTTTGTTATCTGCAATTAGTCTCTATTCCAATAATAGTGCTTCCACCTGTTTGAGTATTACACATGAGTGATTTTATGTTGATAATATCCCAGCCATGTAGTCACGCAACCCATTATACAAATTCTCTGGATTTATGGCGGCCGTGGTATCTAGAGAATTCAGTTATGAATACTTTCCACAGTTGTATCAAATAACGGCCACCCAAAAAATCTTTTCGAACATAATAACTTTATAATATGAAAACACCTAGATAATTATTAAATGAGGTGAAAAACCTTTTCATGTCTGTCTTGATTAATTCATAATAGATTCAGTCACGCTACACAGCGGTGTTACTCATATTTAACTTTTCCTTGAAATTTAAAAGGTGGTGGAAATGGTTTCTTGATGCACAAGTTCCAGATGGGTGGTTATGTGTCAAATTTCTGTGGTCATCATCGTTATTTCCATCATTTTCTATGTCCGTATTGGGAATCATTATACAGGAACGCACTAGGGAAAATTTGAACTAATCTGACCCTTATATACAGTGAAATTCAAAAAGTATTTGATCATAATTTCATAAAAAAAATTAATATTATATCCGAGAAACAGTATGGTTTCATGGAAGGGAGATCGACACAAGATGCAATCGCAGACTTAACATCAAAGATATATTCCGCTATAGATTCCAAAGAACCTGCAATTTGTATTTTTGTCGATCTTGCTAAGGCCTTTGACCAGCGTTGCCAACTCAGATTTTGAAAAAGACGTAGGTTGGATAAGAAAATTACGTAGATTTGGTAAAATTTACATATGAAAAGTTCGTAGATCTACGTACTTTTTTTCTGAGTGAAATAATGAGGATAATGATGACTGAAAAGAGTGTTTTGTTTCACAATTCATTTAAATTATTAATTTTCATTATTACTTTCAGGCAATTTGAATGTATACAGTTATATTTATTAAAATGTTTGATGTGTTCTTGCGAATACTCGCATTTTTTTAAAACCACTTTTTGTGAAAATTAAGCCTGTTAGCGTTTCAGTGGGAAGCTTTTTTCAACCCAACCTGAATACTTTTTGTCTTTTTCCACAGGTGTGAATATTTTTGTTCATAAGGCGGCTTTCTTTTTTCAAGTGTTCATTGGTATGAAACGGAACGGAGCGTTTAATAACTTTTTTTGTGAAAGAAATGGAAATTATGCCCATTCAGCCCAATCAGTTATGTTATTTTGAAAATTTGTACAATTTGATAGAAAATACGTAGATTCTGACGCTGAAGTTCGTAGGTTTGCAGGAAAGGCCTGAAGTACGTAGATCTACGTAAAAAGACGTAGAGTTGGCAACGCTGCCTTTGACACTGTCAGTCACCCAGACCTACTGGAAACTCTGGAAGATATAGGTTTCAGGGGTATAGCCAATCATCTTATGGAAAGTTATCTTGAAGGGCGAGAGCAGTGTGTGAAAATTGAAAATGTAATAAGCGATAAGAAAAATGTACGGTATGGAGTGCCGCAGGGAACCGTCCTTGGACCCATACTGTTTTTAATTTATATATATTATTTGACCTACCTATAGCGGGGGAAATAAGTAGTTTCGCGGACGATACTGTTATTTTCTTCAGAGACAATAACTGGTTCGATCTGAAACACAAAATTATAGAATCATTTCCTCTGGTGCTCGAGTTCTTTAGTAGTAAACTACTCACTATCAATCTGAAGAAAACTGTATATTTACCTTTCACGAGTTATGAATCGAACCTTCCTCCCTATAATGAAATAGAATTCTTTATCCAGGGTGAAGTGCTACAAATAGGGCACGACAAAACATTAAAATTTTTGGGAGTTCGTCTAGACAGCAACTTGAAATGGAATATCCATATAAATAACATAATAAAAAAACTAAGATATTATCTATCAAAATTTCGTTATTTGAAAAAATTCTTTGATATAAAACACTTAAAAATAATGTATTATGCTCTGATGCAAACCCATCTTCATTCACTATGGAATCATAGCATGGGGAGGGGCAACAAACTTTCACATGAGGCATCTGATCACAATACAAAAGTGGATTCTGAAAATAATCATGGGAAAGAACTTCAGATATTCTAGTGATGAATTGTACAAGGAAGCAGGAGTACATTCGTCGAATATTTGTTCTGGCTCTTGTGACACATCAAAATAGAAACTTAGCCAGAGTTAAACATGTCGAACACAATTACTCAACGAGACATAAAGAAAATGCATTAAACGTACCTCGTATGTTGAAGACAATAGGGCAGAGAAGCCATGTATACCTTGCCCCAAAAATTTATAATTTAGTAGGTACCAAAAGATTTGAAAACACTCAACTCCACGACCCTGTTCAAGTCAAAACTTAAGAGATGGCTTATGGACAAACCACGGATCGAAATACACAGCATGGTTGATTTGAAAAATAATTATTAGAGTTGCATGAACGTAATTATCTATTATATTTTATATATTTTACCTATTTTATCTATTTTGTCTATTTTAGATTTTTACATTTTCTTATTTTTAACACATATTTTGTTGAATACATTTATAACATATCTACATATTTACATGTTTACATACTTTATTTGTCAAAATAATTATTGTTAACTCTCTAGATCTTTAATTCGAATATTGTGAATACTTTAGTAATACCCACGCACAGGTTCTCCTTTGTGGGTTAGCTGAATCTGTTCAGATAATTCAAATTGTTATCACTACTTATGTATTTATACTAAATACTGAATAAATTCATTATTATTATTATATTATTATTATTATAAGTTTGACATTTGTTTGTACTTCCAGATGACTGACTCACTCAGAAGTAGTCTGGTAACGTTCCTCTCCTGTCAAAATTGACATTGACATTTTTCTGAAAATTGCTCAAAATTGACTTGGTTCTTGAAATTTAGAAAAGTTCTGTGTAGGCCTACTTGCCTGGCTGCAGCTTCCCCCAAATTAGTTCTACTACTAAATTATTTATAAGACAAATATTCAAATTGTAATCCACCTGCTTGAATGCATTTTCGTTTCAGTCTGTGAAGTTTATGGATGGCACGCTGAATGGTCCTTGCAGGGATAGCCCTGATCTCCCTTATTAGGTCTTGTCGTAATACTTCAAGATTTTGTGGCGTGTTTCGATAAAAAAGGTTTTTGAGAAATCCCCAAAGAAATTAGTCTAGAGGGTTTAGGTCGGGGCTTCTAGCTGGCCAACGTACGGGACCTTGTTTCCAATCCATTTATTAGGGAATAATTCATTTAATAAATTTTTAACACATCTCCCATTATGAGGTGGTGCACCGTCTTGTTGCCACCATAGTTGACGTAATACGCCCAAAGGTTCTTCCATTAAGGAATCCAATATATTGGTCCTTATTAATTCTGCATAGGTATCTATCGGAATTTAATTTTCGGGCCGATAATTTTATTGTGCCACATACCGACCCATACGTTAAATGATTGTCGTCCCTGAGGTCTTACTTCTTGAGTTGATTCTGCCTAGGTTTTCTATTGATCAATAGTGTTCCTTATGTCTGTTAAATAGTCCATCTGTGGAAAAACTGCATTCATCTGTCCATATAGTTTTATTTAGGAAGTCATAATTTTCATTAATTTTATTTTGCAACCAGTTACAAAATTCTAATCGTCTCTCAGCATCGCCAGGTCTTAGTGTTTGACTAATATGGATTTTCGCGGTAATCCTACTTCTTCTGAGAAAACTCTAACTGAAGCTCGAGGATTATTATTGGCCTTAAAAAATAATTTAAAATTATTCATTTTATTTTCTACTTTGTAACAGTTTTCAAACTTACAGTGTTCAAGATAATTTGTTCCTCTTCTGGATCGATTCGTGTTCTATATTCAACCCTTGGCTTAACAAAACTTCCGTACTGAGCTAAATTATTATCAATATTAGCAAAATAACTAATGCGGCTGCCGTCTTTCTGGATATTCCAACAAATAGCGCTCACAAGCCGTTTTTGAATTTCGATTCGAAATATAATAAATCCTTATTATTTCTCATTTTTCTTCGTTAGAAAAAGTCATTTTCGTTTAATAAGCGTTAACGATTAGTGAACGAACAGTGAACTGTAAAAATATTGGATAATTTGAACATTAACAAATGAACTAAGATAGCCAGAATGCACGATGCACAGCCACTTTGATAAAATGCAATTATTTTTGTAAATATAGCCTAGGGCCTAGAGTTTGAGGGATGACACTTCAATTATATTATTTATTAACCACCCACTTTTATGTTAGGTTTTGAGTTTTATGCAGTGCGTTATTGCAAAAAAAGTTTGTTTTAACTCTATTAAAAATCTAATTTTTGTCTCTCTCTAACTCATGAGGTCTTATGAAAAATGCTATTAATATAAACTTTTAGAATAAGTGCGATACATCATTTGTTTTGGGACATTAGAAACTTTTAAAATCTATAATAAACAATCCAGGGCCGTATTTAAAAAAACAAAGTTGATGATGGCAGCTCAAATACGAAACGTCTGTTTGAAAATCTGATAACACCATCTTGTAGAACAGAAAAAGTAGCAATGAGAATGTGAAATTTGTTTTATTATATCTATTCAAATAGAGTCACAAAAACATAAAAATGAAATCGCGAATAATCGGTTTTTTCCAAAAATCTTCGGAAGTATTCGAAATTTTTCAAATATGAAAGCGGCGTTACAATGAGCACCAAATTGCGCAACTTTGCCCTCATTTAACCTACCTCGTATCTCTTCTGATGGTTTCCGAGATCCCAATGATGAGGCTCGAATTTGGGACACCCTGTACATACCAATACCCATAGAAAAAGAAAAGAAATTTTCAAGTTTTCCCGCAGCGGCATTTTCAAATAATTGTATGTATTTATTTATATAAAACGTTGATATCATGTTTCCGAATTATGGCTTCTCTCTTCTGGTCTTGAAATCAATGCACTTTTTTGTCATAGTTATAGTTTGTCCGCAAAAAGTCATATAGGAAATTATGCATACTACGCAAGGGATGCCTGGTCAGCCACGTGAGGACCTATTTTTTAGAACCGGGCGTATTACATTATAATCTGATACGTACTTAAGAGTTCTTAAATTGGATTTTCAAATACTCTATTTTCAAGTTGTATATCTGAACTTTCTAATGGAATAGTTTATTTTTCATTTTTAATAAAACGTTGGATAGAAAAAAACGCGTGTATTAGAATCGAAAATTGAGCGTTCAGATTATACATTTTCTCAAACATAATTAAAATTTGCAAAAAGAATTCATTTAGGTGACCTAATTCACGATTAAAATTTTCCAGTCATTCATTTCGTCTCATTATGAAATATGGCTTTTGTGATGATTTTGAAAATTTTCAGAATCTAAAGATCATAGCGATAAAAATATATAGGCATCTGCAAAATTATTGAAAATAAACTTATTTCGATGAAACTTGTTTTAACAAGTAGTAAAAAAGTACATGTCAAGAATCTTTAAGCATAAATTCATTCAGTGCGAAAACTTTCTCAATTATAATAATTTTTTGTGTATAACAAGAAAATGGCACTTTTTTTGTTCTAATTGTTATCTCTTCGTATTGTTGAAAATAAATTTCGATACAGTTATACCAAACAGATGAATACTCAACGAATGGAATGTATATTGTACAGGTAAGAAAAAACCCAGGTAATAAATACAATAGAAACGAATGCAGGTATTCGCACATAATTTTCAGTACGTAAAATCCCATAAAAGAGAAAATCAGTCAGAAAAATCTGTCATTATCTGATGGTCAATAATAAGAATGAAGAGATTTGAAAGATACGATGACAGAATAGTCAAAAACGAGAAAGTTTTAGTAAGGAGATGAGCCAACGACTAACTAACGTGCGGTTCCCATGAAAATAACATGAAGTGTTTCCTCTCAATTTCCTTCTGTAACATATATCTTCATTCAGTAACATATTAGAGTTGATTTATCTCCTACGTAGTTTCTTATACTCGAAATCCTTTCTGTGTTTTCCCTCGCCACGATCCTGGATCTGGTCTTGTTGTTTTCAAAATCGATTTAACCCCCATAATTTATGAATCCAGGAGGTGTGTTCGAGCCAACGTGTACAAGCTAATGGGGCACGAGGGGCGGCAAGAATATAACTTGTGTACTCCGGGTCATTCTACTAATTTAATTATTGAATAGGATATGTACATCGTATACATAACCAGAGTGAAATTGTGCCACACCCGCACACGTTGTCAAAACACCCTAAAGTCAATTCAATTAAATTTATTCAATTCTTTATTGTCTCTTTGCTATTATAAGAATTACTTTTTTTCGGAAATGAAAAAAAATCCCACTGATGAAAACAAAATGAATTACAAAACATTCAGAAACAAATTCAACTTGCAAAAAAGCAATTTTATCAAAAACTTATTCATCGAAACACATCAAGCTCTGCATGCTTATGGAAAGTTGTTAATGAGATCACAGAAACGAAATCCAGCGACCACGAAATATCCAAAATTTAAAAAAAAAATGGAAATCTAACTGAAAATACGAAAATAATTGCTAACGAATTCAATACTAGCCTGATAGGGTATACTGTGCAGTCTTTTGTTTTGTATCTGTATATGCCTCATAGGTGAATAAAGTGCTATTTATTTATTTATTTATTTTATACCTACTTTTCAACAATAGGACAAGATTTGGCAAATGAAATATTGAAAACTCCTGACATTTCACCTGACGTCCAACACAACAGGAAAAAGATCAGTAAATACATATCCAAGCCTTTGACACTTATTATAAATTTATGTTTCAGAACAGTAACTGTCCCAGATGCACTCAAAACAGCAGTAATAAAGCCTGTGTTCAAAAGTAGTGATGGATACCAATTTCGCAGACCAATTTCGCTTCTTTCTAATATCTCTAAAATTTTTGCAAAAAATCTTGAAAAAAAGGATTGATAGTTTTTTGAACAAATATAAGAAAGATATTATCGAACAAATGGTATGGCTTCAGAGAAAATAAATCGACAGAAGATGCCATCGCTAACGTTACTGCTGAAATAAATGAATCTGTCAATGAAAAAATTCCAATCCTTGATATATTTGTGGATCTAAGGAAGGCATTCGATACAGTTTGCCACGAGAAGTTGATGAATGTGTTGGAGAGCATTGGATTCAGAGGATTATCATATGACCTTTTGAAAAGCTATTTGACAAATAGAAAGCAGCACGTGAAAATTGGCAATAGGCTTAGTTCAGAAACAGTAGTTAGATACGGAGTTCCCCAAGAAACAGTACTCGGACCAATTCTCTTCAACATATACCTCAATGACTTATTCGAAATCAATACAGAGGGACACGTAGTGAGTTTTGCCGACGATACAGTTGCGGCGGACTGGTGCGAACTGAAAATGAAAGCTGAGAGAGACTTTGCCAAAATAATAAGATGGTTCAACAACCGTATGCTCACCGTAAACTTCGACAAAACATACTACATGCCATTTTCCTCTTATCCTAAATTCCTGCCATCCTATGAAACGCTAAATATCATAGGACAAAATACATCTTTCAAAATTTCGTCAAAAACGAACATAAATATATTGGTGTATTTCTGGACAGCAACTTAAAATGGGATATACAGATAAACAAACTGGTGAAAAATCTGAGATTCACCCTACATAAATTCAAATATTTGAATAAAATACTTGATCAAAAGCAAATGAGAATCCTGCGGAAAGTCATTTGCGTTACGGAATATTAGCGTGGCAGTCCGCCACTAAGAAATATTTAAATCCGTTAGAAAGAATACGTAATCGCCTAGTGAAAATAACATACTCGCTTTCCATTACATTCTCAACAGAAGAACTGTATACAGAGACAGGCCACTTCGACATGAGGCAACTATCCTTCATAAAAACTGTTGCCAGACAACACATTCATAGAAATGAACTTAGACTCCCAGACCACACATACAGAGACAGGCCACTTCGACGTGAGGCAACTATCCTTCATGAAAACTGTTGCCAGACAACACATTCATAGAAATGAACTTAGACTCCCAGACACACTTACAACACTAGAAATAAACAGAACTCCTTCGTAATCCTTCGACCACACAAAAATACCTTACAGCATAGATTCGTCTATTTAGGACCCAAATTACCAAATTATACAGCCTGATTCCAACTGACCTCAAATTGCCCGAAATATGTTCATCTCCCAGTTGAAGAAGTGGATTAAACAAATCCCAAGACAGAATCCATTCATTTGTTGATGTTACAAATACGTATTATTGAAAAATTCAAGCTATACCTATGAATAATATATTGTCGGTGTGTTTCTTTCTTAAAGAAGCATTTTATTGTACAAATACGGCTGTTTTAGATAACTTGTATTATTCGTATTTTTTTTGTTACATATAAAATGTTTATATTTATAATTGAACAAGTTCATATTTAGATTTACAGATATGTTGTTAAAATTGTTATTTCCGTCAATGTTTAATATGTGTAAATGTTCATTAATATTTTTATTTTTCTGTTCTTCTTTTTATTTCTGTGTGAAAATAGTGAAACTGTGCTAAATGAATATTCGAATGTCTAAACCATGTAAAACCAGATACACACTGAAAAGCTTACTAAAGTACTTATATTACTAGTACCTACTATAAATTAATTGGAAAAGAAATACTACGCCACTTTCAAGGACCTTTCTTTAGTGGTTGCAACAATTTATTTACAATTTCTATAAAAACGAAATATACTCTATTTTCACTTATATATATATATATATATATATATATATATATATATATATATATATATATATATATATATATATATATATATATATATATATATATATATATATATATATATATATATATATATATATATAGTAGAAGGGTAGTCTTTGCTGACTAGTTAGGATACAAAGCAGGAAATTTTTTTTGGGTATAGCAGCAAGCAAAACGTGTACTCTTTTAACACTATATTTCCGATATTTCAACAGTGAATACTGTCATCTTCAGGGAAGCTACAAGTAACAAGCAAAATTGTACGATACGATTAATGGAAAGAAAACTTTGAAGAAGAACCACTTACTGTGTTGATGAGAATGATTGCTATGGATGTAATATTAAAAATTATAAACAACATGTCATGTAAGTCACATGTGACAAAGATGAACAAAACACATTAAAATACGTCAAACAATAAAAATATTAATATTAAGTCATTGTTATAAAATTTGTTTAAACATTTATTTGAATCTCTCCACGTGTGGAGATAATTCAAATAAATGTTTAAACAAATTTTATAACAATGACTTAATATTAATATTTTTATTGTTTGACGTATTTTAATGTGTTTTGTTCATCTTTGTCACATGTGACTTACATGACATGTTGTTTATAATTTTTAATATTACATCCATAGCAATCATTCTCATCAACACAGTAAGTGGTTCTTCTTCAAAGTTTTCTTTCCATTAATCGTACAATTTTGCTTGTTACTTGTAGCTTCCCTGAAGATGACAGTATTCACTGTTGAAATATCGGAAATATAGTGTTAAAAGAGTACACGTTTTGCTTGCTGCTATACCCAAAAAAATTTCCTGCTTTGTATATATATATATATATATATATATATATATATATATATATATATATATATATATATATATATATATATATATATATATAGTAGAAGGGTAGTCTTTGCTGACTAGTTAGGATACAAAACAGGAAATTTTTGGGTATAGCAGCAAGCAAAACGTGTACTCTTTTAACACTATATTTCCGATATTTCAACAGTGAATACTGTCATCTTCAGGGAAGCTACAAGTAACAAGCAAAATTGTACGATTAATGGAAAGAAAACTTTGAAGAAGAACCACTTACTGTGTTGATGAGAATGATTGCTATGGATGTAATATTTAAAATTATAAACAACATGTCATGTAAGTCACATGTGACAAAGATGAACAAAACACATTAAAATACGTCAACCAATAAAAATATTAATATTAAGTCATTGTTATAAAATTTGTTTAAACATTTATTTGAGTTATCTCCACAAGTGGAGAGATTCAAATGTAACATAAGAAATTTGGTTAGGATTATTAGACAACAGACAGTTGACATTATTGACATTAGATGTCAGACACTTTTGAAGTGTGACACGAAACCACGAATATATATATATATATATATATATATATATACAGTTTTTATTAACTTTTCGATATGCTAATGTAACTATTTTCTATATGGCAAATGAATTATTATTATATTATTATTATATACAATAAATCAGACAGAAGAAACACGTACAAACTAGTACCCTCGGAAATACACAAAAGTATATACCATTCACAATTACAGAATAACATGGGTAACAGCAGATGTGTATGATACATACATAATGCATACTTTACCCAAGCATCAAAGTTAAGAGAATAAGTTGCAGAAATTACTGTAAATTATTTGAAAGAGATCTTTCAAACTCGTTAAGATTATAAAAACATTGATGTAGCGAAAACAGAGTTTGAATTAAATTGATCTAAGAGTTTTGCTTTGTTTGGACAGGTCACTAGATGTACTTTCCTTGAGACACAGTGGTATTTTGTAAAATAATCTAATGTGAAATTATAAGCGAAAAACAAGAAAAGTAAGGAAATTTCTCTGTTTTTTTGCGAATATCTCAAAACGCACCAGGATATTAAGTTGGAACTCCCAAGATTCAGAACCCAAAAAACATAGGAAACGGTAATAAAACCGACTACTGGGTTTTTTGCAACGTAAAGCTACCATTTGCCTGTATTATTATTGTTTCCATTCGAATAATCACTCCATTAATGTACTCTAGAAATGAAAACAAACCAAGTTCATGATCTAATAAATCCAATTTGTTTAATTGATTTCGGTTGATCGGAAGAGACCACCTAGCATGAGCACATTCATTAACATTCCGCACAGTCGTTTAACAAATACGTCTGTTCATTTTCAGTTCACACGCCCTCGCGTTGATAGGAAATCGAAAGTGATCGCGTTTAAATATGCGAATGATCCACCTACTGTTTTGGCTATTTTCACCCACGTTTCACACGATATGAACAGGACCGTATTGGAAAATGTTCATTCTCTGCAACGCGACGCGGTGTAAAAAGTTGTATCAATGTTGATCACCCATCGATTCAATGGCTTTGACAACATTTCATGGACGGATGTAAATTGGTCGCAAAGGTAATTCCTTTACCTGCATTTCGAAAAGGGTCGCTACCAATGACAGGTAAATTCGTCGCCGGCGTTTTCGCGTACACAATTTTCCTTGTGAAAATACTTTTTGTGAGAAGTAATTTTTTAATAAGATCTAACCAGAACGAACTAACCTTACGTAGACATTTGAGTTCTTGGATATTGATAACGTAGGTTGTTATTGCACCATTTTTCATTGTGAAAATACATTTTGTAAGGAGTAATTTCTAAGTATGATCTTACCTGAACGAACTAACCTTAGGTAGACATTAGTAGTAGACAAATTTGGGCCATCGCAGTTGTCGATATAAAATCCCGACAACCATCCCAGTCGACACAGAATGGTCTCTGAGATGGTAGTGGGATTCATATTCATTTTTCACACTAGTGAATCGCAAAGTGACTTCCAATATTATCGCATAAACGTATATTCGGTGCCCCGTTGGTCAGTTCGTGACATCAAAATATGATGCAAAATGTGACTCGAAATTAGCCCAATGTGACATTCCATTTATACTTCGGAATCAAATGCACATTGAGACCCTTTCGATGTAACAATATGAAATTGAATGGACTGGTACTTATTTAAAAATGCGCTTCACTTTCTGGTTCTCCTGTATGTCAGGAATAAAACAAAGCTCATCAAGTTTCAACATAAATAGAAATTTTACCTCAATATTATTATTCTTACTAATGAATCACGGTTCATATATAATGGAATGATAGAAAACAAATGCGTTAGTTGAATCCGTAGTATATACTTTTCACAAACAAAAAAAATTATTAAACTGTCTAAATCATGAAAAAAAAAACAATATACAGAAATGTAGAAAAATCTATAATAATTCAACTGCAATCCTCTGCTCAGCATTTTCTTCTCGGCGAAATCAGTACCTATCCTGAAAATGCCAAATTCTGTAACCAGTTACGAAAAGCTTCATTTTGTGTAAAATGACACGAGTTACACAAAATGTTATTTCGTAACATGCAAGATTTTTTCTAATTTTGAAAATCTGAAAAGCCTTGGAACATGAATAAAATTTGAATATGAATTATTTATTCGAGATCACCATTGACACCAGGTGGCGCTCCAAAACTCCGGGAAAACAAAGCAAATGTCATTTAATTATCTTTTCTTGACGACTTTTTGATATTTTTTTTAATTATTGAATTTTACTTCTACCTCAACTTTGGAGTGCTTTTTTATAAATGCCTGTTGTGAAAATTAATTTGGCTGCAATTTTTCAATAGTGTTTGAACGAAAAATGGCCCGTGATCCTGAAACTTCAACAGCGTCTAACCTTGATCGACCTTGACAAGTATTGAAGTTAACAAACACAATTACAATTATAAAATCCTGTATTACTTCATTTATTTCTCTATTTCGTTGCCTCAGTGAACTCGTTTCTGCAATTTTTTGAGATGAAATGACAATTTTTATCAATTATTTTAATGCTGTGTCTAGAAAATAAATGGATTGATTTACGCCAGTTATAAACCAAATTTCTCTCACTAGATGTGAAAACATTCAAAATAAAGAGTTCACACTGTTCACGGATGCAAATACACGTATGTTTATGAATTAGTTTCCCGATTTTCAGTTTAATTCCCAATGTTTTAGCTAATTTCTGGTTTCTGGGAAAAGAGTGCATTGAGACATTTGCAGACGAATAATTCTTGCATTGTGGCACTGGACATTTTTTTCTTCCATTAAATCAAAAAAATTGAACCAAATATAGAATGATAAAGAAATAATCACTAATTTATTAACACGCGATCTTATGGCAGAATGTTTGTTTTTCCGGAGTTTTATATACAAATTTCGAAATGTAGATGTCGCCCACTCCGTGGTGACCCCGAATAGAAAAATCTGGAAAATTAAGTCGACATCTGTGTAGGTATGTTTCCATAGCAACCTCTGTTATTGATGATCCTCACACATAACTTTAATGTCAAAATTGACAAACGTTATGTATTCATTTCAATTCTAAATTATTCTTTTCGTTACCGGTTACATAAATAGCTATTATATTCCGACGTGTCATAATGACATTATTATGGATTTCATTTTTAGTGTCAAAATGACATACTTTATAGGACTGTGTACTATAATGATTCATTAGAGTACTTAGTACCATAATGAAAAAAATATAGACACATTTGAAACGTTAAAATCATGAATTTAAAAAAAATGCTTGATGAACTTTCCAATAAATGTAACTTTGACAATGACATGAGAATACAAACAAACAATTCCATTGTTACCTTACGTTTCTACGCACATTACTGAAACTAAGCTACGTTCACATCACTTACTGTAATGCAACAAGAAATCTATTTTTGAAGAAATCGTCGGAATATAATTTTTTTATGAAATTTGGATCATAAAAAATCATCATGGTACTAGCTGTGTTATCAGACTCGGCTGATGCCTCGTCTGATAATCTTCACAGCTAGTACCATAATGATCGTCATTATGATCCTCATATCATAAATGTCTATCATTCAATTCTAAAGACGGAGATAATTTATTGATACAGATAACAATGTCTGATTCTGGTTCAGATATACCAAGCGATATTGAAGAGGCTGCAAGAATTGCTGAGTCATTATTGATTCCTGCAAAGTCGAAAGCGAAATATGATCTTCAATTTTTTGGCTTTCAGTGACTGAATGATTGTAAAACTAGGTTTTAGTCCCATAACTTTTTCATTTCTAGAGATATTTCAATGAATCTTTCACATTTTTCTTTCATTTTACTTAAATTTTTAGAATTAATCCATAATAAAAAAATGAAAACTAGTCCATTGCGGAACTTTTTGCCAATTTGATCTGTTACGTAACTCTTACGGTTACCCAGATCCCCATGCTGTTCATCCTTATCTTGGGGTCACTGTATTCAAGTATTATATTATGTGACATGAGACGGGAGGAACAGATTAATTGTATCTTCAAAAAATGGGAGTGTCCCCGAGTTATAATCCTCGTCATGTATCGTAGGACGTCCCTGTGAAATCACTCCAGCTAATAGCGCACCTGTGGCACGTTCATTAAACAATTCCGAAACTATGTCATCGTTGTCTTCACATATTTATTTCTAGCCTATCGATTTCTATTACTTCATGATAAATGAATGGTTTCCTTGAAAATGTTAACAATGCATGTAGGGGAAGGAAGTTTATTTCGTCACATTTTATTGGCAAACCTAAAAATATTGAAATTAGAGTATTATAATTATATGAGTGTAGCGTATTTTTTCAAGGCAGCGATTGTCGATTCTTTGTGATGTTAATAATAATAATAATAACAATTTATTTACAAAAAGATTGATACCGAGTTGATTTGACGCTTACAACATGGTTGTGAATAAAGAATATAACACGAAGCAGTGGACACTGCTTGTTTGTGGACGTATTCACCATAGTCTAGTCTACAAGAACTATTTTGGTGAATTTATCTTCAAGGGTACCGAAAATTGAAACCTACGGAGTTCAAAACAAACATTGTTAGATTTTTTCTCATAGAAATAATCATACGAATCTGTTAAAACATCATTCATCTAAAAATCAGATAGGACGATTTTACATTATTTTGGGTATGAAGTTTGATTATCTAAAGCAACCTGTTTGAGACAACGCGTAGCTGAAAATAAAGATGTGCCATGCCATATGTTAAGTTTGAATTTGAAAATGACTGAATTTTCCTTCAGGACTGTCTCGCCAAACAATGTGTGCTGATGATCTCGTTGAGACAACTATGAACCTTTATTTGCCTGTACATTTTGGTCAAATCTCCAATCAATACAACATTATGAAAAGATCACTCTGTATACTTGGACTTTCTGATCAGCATTCAATGACAGTCCAATATAACTCTCTATATAATTCTGAAGGAATGGGTCTACGACTAAATATCCCATTCAAAAATATCCAACCAAAAATATCCTGTCAATATTCTAACAGCCGTATGCATAGTCAAACGCCAACGACTCGCCAGAGTTTCGCCATTCGCTACACAAGGATTATAATGCACAGTCGAGCTCCAAAAAGGTGGCAACTACGCGAAAAGTCACATTTTTGACGATGTACCACTTTTTTGGAGCTCGACTGTGCATTATAGTTCTTGTGTAGCGAGCGGCGAAACTCTGGCGAGTCGCTGGAATTGACTATGCATACGGCTGTAAGATTTTGTGAGTAGTAATTTTTCAGTCTGATCTTATCAGAACAAACTAACATTACGAAGACACTTGGGCGAGAGGAAATGAAACACATACCTTTTGTGGGGAGTACTTTTTTAGTCTAATCTATAACCTCGTCTATAACCAGAACGAACTAACCTCATGTGGACATTTGCATGGGCGCAAAAAAATTGAGGATATTATTGGTCAGGATATTAACGTGTAAGGGTATTATTGGACGGGGGAATTTGGGCAGGATAGTTTTGGCAGTATATTTGTGGACGGGATATATTGTCGTACTACCACAAGAATATCTTATCGAAAAGCCGATAATAATTCAAATTACTAGTGTATTATAGAAAACTGTACCGATGCAGTTGTCGGCATGGTTCCTAAAGTTAAGGTTCATATAGCAGTATCGTCCTGTAAAATCATGCTGGTCACTGACCTCTTCAAAATTTACTATAGTCATATACCGTCAGATAGTGACAGATTTAGGTGCCTATTTTCGCATACAAGCTTCGAATAGGGTTAAAAAGTTCATCGATGTTGAATAAAATGGAGGGAAATTTACGAATGGGAGAACATATGTTGCCCATATTTTCACGCGAGCCGTGTTCACCTAATCATTAATTAATAGAACCTGGCTTCGGAATACCAAAGGCTTGAGTGTTGCAGGTGGCTAAAGGGTTAAAATGAGGGTGTAATCTTGTAAGGAAGAATCGAGATTTTGACAGATTTTCCCACACTAGCCCGTCGAAACTATGAAAACTTACATCGTCGCTAGATCGAAAAACATAATGGCTTGCGTGAAAATATGGGCAACATACTCCTCTTATTTCTGTTCTGGAATACCGAATTTTGCATATGACCTTCCCAGGAGCCACTCGTAAATTTCCCTCCACTTTACTCAACATCGATGTACTTTTCAACTCAATTCAAGGCTTATATGCGAAAATGGGGCACCTAAATCTGTCACTATCTGACGGTGTATGACGTTTGAAACGATTTGAAATTCAGTAGAATCTCTAATAAAAAATGTATAACTTCTCATACATCATTGATCCGATCTTTTCAATTTTTTAATAAAATAAAAGATGAATTTTTACTCGAACCGAGTCCACTTGCCAAGTTTCGATACAAGCCCATTAGATATGTACATAATAAATATTTAGGGTTGGATGATAATTTATATTCATTTAAAAAATAACGCTTGTGGAAACGTTTTTGCTTATACAGAGTATTGCTAAATTCATGCCAAAAATTCAGGAGGAAATTCTTTGTGATAAATTATGAGAGGTTTGTTGTATGAAAAATGTTCTCAGTATTTTAATTGACGCACCCAGAATCAATGATCGACGAGGCACCCATGGGGTTGTATATTAATTATAAGTGATGTGTGATATGTTTTGGTCGGTTCCCCAGTAAAGTTCGTGCTTTGGGAGGTTGTGTGGTATATGCCCCTTTTTACTAAAATTAGTGGCATCCGAATTGTGCTAAATTGTACTCGATAAATTTGATAATAAAATCACTTACGCTTCTTTTTCTTTTTCTTCCTGAACGTTTACGGTGGTTGGTGGTGGGGGAAGATCATCCATCGGTAGAGTATCCTCTGGGGGCGTTGGTGGTGTCTTGTCGAATTCGGCAATGGGTGCTAGCTCCGGCATCGGGGAAACCGAGTTGCTCTCCATGACTCCTAGAAAGAACGAGTCCAAGATTGGGAGTTACAAGTTATTTGGGCCAGAAATAGGCAATTTTTGATAAAAGTTTGTTAACCAAAGATATTCAATCACAGCAAAAAAGCATACTTCCAATTTGTACAGCTAACTACTATTAGAGGACGTAATGGGCTAATTTGCAATTTTCATCAAACTGGCCCTATAGTTTTATCTTCTTGTATTTAATTTCCAAAGAAATTGAAACAAATATTGGTAATTAAGAATTAAAGACATAGGGGGGAACGAATTGCGAAAAAATCATGTTCTTTTGACACCAAAAAGGACATATTCTCACAAATTTTCATTTAAATTAAATAATTTATACGCGAGAAAATAATTAAAAACTGAAAAATTGATTTTCGCCATTTTGACGGTTAATTTGAGGTTATGTCGAAAAGTATTTAAAAAAAAAAGTTTTTGATTTTTATATTATTTACAACTTTTCCAATGAACATTTTCCGCTAAGAGGTCACGTTTTGCTGTAAATCGCAAAAAACCGTTTTCAACTCCTAAACTGCATCCCCATTTTACCATTTTGGGTGTTTTCGTATTTAATTTTTTTTCCTGAAAGTTGGATCCTCAACAGCATTTTCCTCCTGGTCATTTCCTGTTACTTTTTCTCTTTCACAAAAATTATACCAGTCTACAGTTCGAAGCATTAGAAATGTTTTGCGACTCAGATGAGGTTTGTAGGTTGTTATAGTTGAAGCTAGCTGGTGAACTAGCATTACTTTTTTTGAAGTTCATATAATTCCATAATGCAGAGGTATTAAAAGTGACATTTTCTTCTAAAAAAATTATATGATCACGGTGGAGTTTTGCAATGTTAGACTTAATATTTCTCCTCAATCTTTTGAATTCGTCGAGATCTGTTACATCGCTTGATTTTCGGAAAAATTTGCTAGAAGTACATTTTCCGAAATCGGAGTCACATTAAGTTTCTTTCACCAATCCATGAAAATTGCATAAATCGTCTGATATTTTTTTCAGGACTCACTTTTGGTAATAAAGGACCCCGCACCATTCTTATGGGTTTCTGGGTCCCGGTGGAATTTGCTGATACTGTAGTATGTTATTCTTTTCACTATCCTGATCAAGAGTTCCCATGGGCCCAACTCGATCCTATGACTAGTTTTTGAGATACAGCTCCTCAAAGATATGATTTTGTACATATCATGAGTGTGAGTATGACAAAACATATCTAGGTGTATCTGTGCCACGTAATGAGTTTTCAGTATAAACTGTACCTTCATAATCATTTCGTTCGATGAATACTCAAATTACTTGAACACAAACAACAGGGTGTTGACTGAATTCATGACAATAACAACTTCAATATATTGACTATAACTTTTATTTTCGTTTGGCAAACAAAACTTTAAACTAAATAACTATTTGGGTTCTTGTACAATGAACAAAGAATAAATAGAATAGAAAAAATATTGGTGAATTCTTCCCTTAAAAGACAATAAACTATAATTTTTATTTGTTATTCGCTTGATGATGAGAGCTTGTGGAGTAGGAAATAAGTATATCCATTCCCAGTTTTATCAATGCAGAAATAGCTCTCCTGATACAGAATTCCTAATTCTTCTCTAGTCTCAATCTGGCAGTATTTACAAAGTTTATTTGTTTGTTTGTCTTGGTGGCGCGTAGGTAGTGTGCCCGCTTGCTGAGCCAGGGTACGCGGATTCGATTCATCGCGCCGTTATCAGCCTGCATGGCATCACACGTTAAAAGGTATGAGCTACGTCTTCCCTAATGCTGCCAATGCAAAAATATACGTAAAAAATATAAGTATGTCTGTCTTACTAACACTCATAGCTGATACAAAATCTTTGCAATGCACAGTATCAAATAAACTCTCATTTTATATTTGTCCATTTTGCATCAATCTTAATATTACTTAGTTCAATTTTTTTTGCTAAACGAAAATAAAAAATATTGAGGAAGTTATTGTGTAGAATTTACTCAACACCCTGTGGTCCGTATTCAAGTTATCTAAGTACTCATCTGGAAAATTCATTCTGAGGCACAAATACACAAAAATATGATTTGTCGTACCTACACTCTTAGGTACAAAATCACATCTTTGAGTGGCTGTATCCTGAAAACTAGTCATAGGATCGAGTTGGGCCCATGGGACCTTTTGATCAGGATAGTGAAGAGAATAACATACTACAGTTTCAGCCAATTCCACCGGGACCCAGAAGCCCATAAGAATGGTGCGGGGTCCTTTGAAGATGATATTTTCGCCGGACTTCAAATTTATGTTGGGGTACACTCGTTTTCACTTTCAGATTCTATGTTTGTTTTTTCCCCTATTTTTTGTGTTAGAAATAATAATATTTTACCGAATGAACTGTCAATTCAATGATTATGCCGCTTGAGAACAAGTTTTAAGTTGGTGAAGCTTCAAGGCATACTTGCGAATGAAAACAGTAATTAATGTGCTCATTTGTGATAGGCTTCAAAGTGTTAAGTAATGAATCTGGTTCAACTGTGATGGGTTCGAACCTGCTGCTAATGATTGAGTGCCTAATTGGGGACAAAACTAGAGTTCATTACCTATCAAGAAAGGGTCATATAATACGATTTTTTTCAATATTCATAGAAACGTTGTTTCAATTTCAAATTTGAGTTTAACTAAAAGAATACAACAAAATAACCAAATACGAATCAATTTTTTACGATTCTCCATAAACTAATGAACTCTCATCGTAAAAGACCCTATATAATTATGATATTTGTTACACTTTATATTTCCATACAAAATTTTCATGATATCAATCTTCTAATCTCATTCGAGATTTAATAATACAACTCTATAACTCACCTTTTTCCCAGTGCCGCTGAGACTTCCTCGATCCTCACTTGTTACGCGCACTTACCGGCACTCTATAATTGCTTCCCAAGTAATTATCTCGAACAATAGACGATGATACTCCGGCGACGATATTCTCTTGCTCCGCGGCCGTCTTCGATTCCACTAGTAAAAATCGAACAATGGAGTGGGTCGGGGTTCACAGCCATTTCCTGCAAAGAGTAAAAGTTTTTTTAATGACATTTTGGTTTTGGTGTTTGGCGCATCGTTGAACAGCAAATTGGTTTGGGTTATTCAATCTGCAGGAATCATACAGTCTGCGAAAAGCTAATATCTGTCGGGAACGGTTTCGAGGAACTTCGTTTAGCATTCGAAGAATTACACATTACACATTTGCCTTGTGGCAACCTGTACTTCACTCTGTAATATTATTGTCTGACTTTTTGTGATTAGAGTTTAATGACGACAGTTTCAATATATTTCCAAAAAATTCTACGAATGTTTCTCTTCAAATTATTAGCATTGGCCCTCCAATACATTGCAAAGTAAGAAGATTATCCCTGATAAATTAGTTGAAGCCAGAAAATAATTTGGATATCTCCTGGAACAGGGAATAATTCGACCGTCCAAAAGTCCATGGTCCAGCTCTCTTCGAAGTAAAATTGTGCTTTGGAAATAATATTTATTAGTTTATTAACAGGTCTAAGTCAAATCTGACATAAACAACAACTCTGATCACATATTAATACAGAGTTAAGAACATATTGCCACAGCCTCATCATCAATATTTTCTCGGATCTGCCAACACCAATAGTGGCAACTCTTGTCAACGAAATTTCTGATACAAGGTGCAAATCTTCTGAAACATCTGTATTATTCTTCATTTGCGAGGAAAATTTCTAAATGATCACTGCAAAATTGGGTAATTCACAGAAAGAATTTTTTATGTACCAAACAGATCAAGTAGAACATCTGATAAAACCCTGGTTCAGCAGAAACTGCTCCAGGGCTGCTTACTTATGTCCCACATATATGGCCGCTTTCCATTGAAAAATATGGTGAAACTCTGGCCGTGGCATTAGATAGCTCCAACCAGTTTGATCGCGTTTGGCAGCAGGGACTTCTCGCCACAGGACTCAAACTGGATATTTGCAATGATATTAAATCGAATAACCTTGTATTTGCTGACGATATGATATCATTCAGACGGATTGATGATTCTATTTCACTACAAAATGATATGAAGGTTGGAAGACTGTTGGCAAATGTAAATTTATGACTTATTCATAAAAAATAACCCTTTGATTATTACTATGACAATTATACTATTAACTAACTAGTCACGAGTCACACAACATCAGGATCTGAGTGCCACATACGACTACAAACTAACCTTTACCGGTCATTATGAAACAATAATTTCCAAAGCCATGAAATCATTAGGTTAGGTCTTAATGTACTTTGTCAATTGTATTATTCCTTAGTCAGAAGTCAACTGGAATACTGTAGTCAAGTATGGAATCCATACCACCAACAAACAATTTCGGCAATTGAGATGGTTCAAGGAAGTTCTTGAAATACTTATTTTATCAAAAATATAAATTCTACCCTGGAATTACAATTACGATCTTCTGCTGAGCGATTTCAATATGCAGTCGTTAAAAAAGGAAGAGAAATCAATGATCTACTATTTATCCATATACAAACTTATACACAACACCATAGATTTTTCAACATCATTCTCATTAATCACCTTCATTATACCCCGACAATTCTCCCGGTATCACAATATATTCCATACACTTCAATGTACCGAATACACAACATCACTTTCATTCTCCTATAAATTCTATGAGCAGAAATTATAATAAACTGGCTCACCGTTTGTTTGAAAGTGGTTGACAATGTTTCACTTTGAGTAAGGTTATTCTGGACTTTCATTGTCTAAAAAAGAACAAAGAAAAATTCAATTCTCTGCAATTTTTATTCACGACGTTTCAACTGTTAAAATCTACAGTCGATATCAAGTGTATAAATGCGACAATCTCAATTAATTCTTGTTCACCTACTGAGAAATACAAATTATGATTTATAAGAAGGAAATAATTTCCAGACTAATTATTTAAACAATCGAAATATAAAAATAACGATTATAAATAATCAAAAAATGTATTTAAGAAAAAAAAATTTTTTAATCGTTGCTTTTCCAGGACAGCATTATGGAACTGAAAAATTTCCTTAAATATTATATTTCTTTATTTGTTTATAACTATTTATAAACAAATGACAGCAACAAATTCAAACCAGTATTGAATACTGCCATTGTTAGCTGCAAAAACAGCAATGATAAAATATTCGTAAAAAAAATTATTTAAGGGCCTTCATGCCTGAAAAAAGGGGAGTCCGAAACGATTTTTTTTCTGAGTGGTGTAGGGTTGTATGATTGTATAAAAATAAAAATAACGAAAAAAAATTCTTTTAGTTTTAAATGAATGAAAAGGATATTTTCCCCCATTTTTGGGCATTTTCGTTCAGTTCCACCATCAAAACGAACGAATATTTTGGAGTTTTTTCACTTCAGTATCGAAGTCTTAGTTAAACGACTTTCTTATTTTTCTGCTAAATTTGTGAATAATTTCACAAAAATGTGTTGTTTTCGCGAAATGGGTTTCCTTGCTTTATTCCATTTGAATTGAGAAATCTCCAGCTTTATCAAAGTCGACTAATAAAGGTTTGGTCCAGCCGTCGACCAGTGAAAACTAATTATTACTTACAATTCTGGATTCAGAAATAGAACTGAATTTCTTTTAAATGACACGCCCCTCAGGTTGCTCCTCCCACACGACTGGTAAGGAAAAGAGAGAGTATCATATAGCCTATATGACATCTGGCACAGGGTCGGATCGGGACATTTTTTGGATGTTTAATTTTTCTTTAGTTATAAAAAATTATAATAAACAAAGTAATAAACTCGTATAAACTTTTATCTTGTTAAGTAGGTATATATGAGAAGGGCTCTAGGGAGCCAACATTTTATTGGTAAATTATTTACTTTCAAGTCGTTATGTAACGGAGACTGGAAAAAATCTTGTAATAATACTATATCTTTTTGAATAATAGACTTACACATTTCTTTCCAATGGGGATTTATTCTTTCAAGTGCCTACAATTTATTCAAAATTTTTAATTAACATTTAATGCTATAGAAAAATTATTTTCTGTGAAATGTTGTCGTTTGTTGCGGTGCACTATTTTCAGCGTTAAATTAAAATTAATAATAATGGAGATATAGTTCCGGGACAATTTTATTGAAAATTTCCTGCTTTTTACGAAACTTTTTTAAAAATTTCTTAAATATTATTAGTTTTTTTTTCATCGTATTTTGTTAATAACAATCACAATTTTTTACGTGCGGTAAAATTCTTAAAAATAAATTTTCTAATGTTCAATCAAAATCCAATGTGCTATCGCTCATTTTTTAAGAGAATCATCTCTATTTTTCACGTTTTTCAACTTGTTGTTCAAACTTGTGTTTTTACGTCTCATGTATTGAATTTCGAATCCTGACTCTGAAATCAAAAGTACTGCGAAAAATAATCGGGTGCTTCAAGTACTTTATTTTAGTGCTTTGTATATTTTGACTCTCTCGTAGGCCCTTTGAACCGTTGACCACCGACCTGTATAATCTCGCCGTCTAACAAATAAATTATAAGCATCCTGCACATAATTTATTTCTCATGAAAATTGAATCGAATTTCACCTACATTCTTATTATCCCGGCCACGATCTCACTAATAATTCAACACCACGTGTAAGGAATGGCTTCTTGTTCATTCAAGAAATAATATATAGAGGTCCGTCCATTCGGAACACCTGGTGGAGCCACGCATAGAATGTAATCGAGAACAAAGGTGCTGATGAGACCATTATTCAGCGTATTCATTCGGTAATTAGTTCAGCAAATGAAAAAATGAGACTGACCATGTTAATGGAATTTTCCAGACACGCACTTTCATTGTAATAATATAGGGTGAAATTGTGACTAATAACTCAGAAAGGCTTGATTATTTTTTTGTGTGTTTATTGTGGTATCGATTGCTGTTATCATTGCTACTATGTGATCTGGGTAGGTCTTGTTACTATACGTCATCTCAAAAACAGGACTGTTGTTTTTGTAAACTTATTACATTCTCTTCAATTCAAAAATGTTTGAACAATAGGTGTCTGTTTGCAGTATTTTAACAATCAAAATAGACCCAGCATCTTCAATGGCTTCAGTAGTAATATACGTAATAATTCTTCACGGCGACAAGCACTTCTTCTTGAAAGTCAGGAATCTCTTGTCCCATTCTTCTTTCATTAAGTCTTTATTTATCTTTTTGTTCTTCAGAGTATTTCAAATTATTTTCATCGAACACTACATCTTTAGATATTTCCATTTCACTCGTCTTCTTGTTCCATATCATTAGTTCCATATCATCTTGTTCTTAGTGGAATATCATTGTTTAATCTTGTTGGAGATCTGTTCAATTCATATGTTGAACATATTATAGTTTCTCCCCACATTCATCTAGGTAGATTTGTTTCTATTAGCTTTGTAGTTTGTAATAACTTTATTCATGAGAGTTTTATTCCCTTTACAAAAGTTTTTGAAGTGGTTTGGTGAACACCACCGCTTGCCTTATAGTCTAAGAGCTAGCAACGTTTTCGAGAGAGCATTTCAGGTCGGCCAGTTTTTATAAATATTATCTCTCTCACTCTCCCGGACGTCATACGGGCCATCTGGCTGGCGGTAGAGGTTGCGTTCATCACTGCGCATCGTACCTGTCCTGTACAGGTAATATATTGATTTTTCAAGAAGGTTTCTTCTTTTATTAGTTTCTTTTAACTTTTTGATACATGAATACATTATTGCCAGATATTTTTATCGTTGTTTAAACTGTGCCAGACGCCAATAACAAAATAAAGAAAAAAATTGAATAATATACAAGAAAGAATTCAAAATATTTTAGTATGGCTGAAATTTTTATATGATGTTTTTTAAGTCTCTATAAACCCAAATTTAATTTGCCAAACAATAATTCGGTTGTTAAACCTCCAGCCAGACCGATTTGAAAGTGAAAAATGATTGGGCATGTTAGAAGAGTAAAGTCAGTCATGCGCTAGTTGCGCAAGCGAGATAAACCACAACAGCCGTTTGCAGCTTTGGCCGGCTGATGCGCCTGCGCATAAGCCTCACAGTGGATCATGTTCTATGGGGTCTGTGGAATCATGTTAAAAACTGAAGTTGGTGATGATTCTCAGAGTACATTTTGTTCTCATAATAATACCACTTTTCACTTTCAAATCGATCTAGCTGGAAGTTTAACAACCAAATTATTTTTTCCCTTAGGTGTTTGTTTAGCAAATTAATTTTGGGTTTGTAGATACTTTAAAAACACCATATAAAAATTTCAGTCACATTAACATATTTTGAAAGTTATTTTTTAATCAAAATTAGCGTCTGGCACAGTTTAAACAACGATAAAAATATCTGGCAATAATTGATTCATTTGTCAAAGAGTTCAATTACAATAATAATAAGAAAAGAAACCATCATAAATTAATTTGAAAAATAAATATTTTACCTGTATAGGAAAGATGCGCACTGATGAACGCAACCTCTACCGCCAGCCAGATGGCCCGTATGACGTCCGGGAGAAAGAGAGAGGTAACATGTCTATAAACTGGCCTTACTGAAATTCTTGTTTTCCCGACGTTGCTAGCTCTCATACTATTATAAAATTATTGATCCAAACTACAATTGAAAAAATATTAAAATTACTGCAATGATGAATTATGATTATCTGTATCTTATTAAGTAAATTTGTTTCATTATCAGCATCTTGAATAGATTTATTGGTATTATGCCTCGATAAAACTTCGATTTCTCTCCTCGATATCGGACGCTTTTATTCTTAATGAGCAGGACCAATATTGAGCTTCCTTGTAATTTTTTTAACATTCTATGTACTTTTCAACATTGAATGGACACTCAATAACGTAGGAAGTTTTATAATTTTTAATTCTTTCTCAAAATAGCATATAAGCACATTTTCAGACACCTTTGTACATGTTTCTTGTTGCATCAAACATACAAAGTTGGTCATCTGTTTTCTCATATACTAACTTTGATTTATTTGGCCAGTAACATGTTAGAAACTATCGCATTTTCTATATCCGATGGGGTATCGCTACCACTCCTATGATCAACATCCTTCTTATTGGAAAAAACTCCAAATTGTCGTTTGGAGAAGTATTTAGTTATTTTGAACTTACTTTTTTCAGACAGGCCAATTTTAGAATACGATTTTATTGAAAAAATTAATTTTTTTTTTTGTTTAAGTTTATCACAATCAGTTCCAAAGCTCCGATACTACGGAGTGCGCGCTGGTGTCATTTATCCAAATAACCACTCCCCATGACCGTGGAGTAAATTATTATTGAGTTCGAGAACTATGTGCCCTGAGCAGATGAAGTGAACCATGTGTCTTCTGCATTCGTCCGACTAAGATTTCTGCCGTATTACGGCAAGCCGGTATGATTGTCAAATTTTAGAACAGTGTATTTATCATTCCATTCATCGTTATTGTGATTATTATTATTTTAGATGATATAAATTCACATCCATAGTTGTACAAAAAAAAAATATTTGTATTTCGTTTATAAAATTTACATTTTCGTGGCACACTCCAGAGAAAATTAACACTTTCATATTCCATTATTACAAACTGCATCATAATCGTTGTCAAAGTCAAAAGATACTTTATGCACTAGCGGGCGGTAAAGTACACTTTACCGCCCGGTTCGCCGGGCCTAAAGTGGCACTTTACCGCCCGTGGGCGCATTATGGCCCGGCGGGCCGTAAAGTAGATAAAATTCTCAAATTGTCTATACTCACACATCATTTCATGCAATTCCTAACACGAATTAGAATCATTTCAGTTCAATAGAGCAATACTCTTTCTAACATTTGTTCATAATCGGTGGCAGTTTTTTCGGTGATGATCTATTTATTTGAAATAGATTCTCCAATATAGCACTCAGCTACTATAGTTTCACATTCCTCATATTATGTTACCCTTAATTATTGTATGCATAACGTATGAAACGTGTAGACCATTGCAATTCAAGTCAGTATTTGTGATTCACGCTATAAAACCGCTAGTGCATTTTGTATGTATCACGTGCGTAAAATGCGTTTAAGGCCTTCGCCGTGTGCTAACGCATCGGGCCATCATCCACGCCGCAGGCCATAAACGCCTACTTTATGCCCTTGATACATAAATAACTATTATTGTCTGAAGATTTTCAACTTATCGACAAAGCTTTTCTACTATCAATAAAAATGTTGATTGGAATTATTATGCATTATAAACCATAATGATGATAATCTCACAAATCTAAACAAAAGTCCAGATGAAAAAGAATATTACTACCATATTATGCTTTCCGTGAACAAAAACGGTGGCGCAAGAAAACTGCAGGAAAATCCCGTAAAAAACCTACAGAACCACCAGACTGAGACGAGAAACGCATGCAACTGTACGAGAAGAAAAATACAAACACTGTCACTCATCATCATACCCACGACCCCTTCATTTCTGCCATCTTCTGCCAATCCAGTCGCAGCACTTGTTAAAAACGTTCCAGTCTCAAAGCAAAAAAATATAACTCAAAAAATTCGGGGATTGGACAAAGGAAATCATGTGGTTGAGATATTCATGGACCTCAAAAAAGCCTTCGATACCGTTGATCGTATCACACTTTTGAAACATTTGGAGTCGATGGGAATTAAAGGGGTTGTGAATAGTCTCCTTGAGTCATACCTATTAGCACCAAATCTTGTGAGTTTTCATTAAAGCGTTCTGTTTTACATTTCATAAATATGATCAATTAAAACTCGAGTAAAGGCGGATTTATGCACACCAATTTTTCATTAATCTGTAACTTTCATCAACTGTCATTAAACTTAAATTTACTTTAAGAATTTTGATTCCTTTATGTACTCGCTTTATTCAATTTATGGGGCATTTTCTCGAAAAAAAGAAAAGAAAAGTAGTGTTACTTACGTAGTTTTATCTCCCGAACTCGAATCCGAAAGAATTTTGTAGGGGTCTCTTATACTTCTCTAGTTATAACAAATCGACCATTTTCAAACTTGATTTTCTTGAAAATCCATAGAAATATATATTATATACTTACTCTAGGATGCTAATCCCCATATCAAAAGTGTTGTAAAAAGTTCAGGCTAGTCCGCAATGCGCAATCGCGTCACTAGTGATTTTTGTAACAGGCCCGGTTTTAGTAAAATATTATGGTTCTTGTGAAGATTAACAAACGTTAATTCTGAATCTCGGAGAATAAGGTTGGGAACCTCATTGTGCTTTAAAGAGAAACATTCTCAATTGAAAATTGAATCAATACATGACTCCTCTGGAATTGGAAAAACCCTACGATAAAATTGAAGTTACTTTTTTGTAATATCTAACAGAAAACAACTACTTCCCCGGCAAAAGCCACGCTGTACATTGAACTACATCTGATAGATATTGAGAAAGGCCCTATATAACTTGAAGAAAAAATCTGAAAGTGAAAATTTGCATTTTCATTCAGATAGTTGATTATTTATTAAATGTCCAGTTTCCATTGGAGATTCTTAAAACATGAATCCCTTCCAAGAGAGGTTATCTTGTACGATGGAAAACAGCGACTAAATTCCAACTTTCAGTCGCAGATGATTCCACAACTGACTTTATGAACATCCTGTTCATATTTTCAATGAAATCCTCATTGTGCTTATTATACCTGTTATTTGTATTTAGCCGATTTGAATACATATTTTCACATATTTATGATTCCGAATATTCAGCAAAGGCAGTCAGAAAGTAGATTACGGTTATTATTATTATTTACCCCGCTCTGAAGCGACTGATTTTTGGTATCACATTCACTTTTCGGCTGTAGTTAACCAACAAAAACCTACGGAACCACCCCAAATCATCGGTGAAAATTTCAAGGAAGCACTGGATTGGAAAATAAATTGAAAGTACAAGTAATGAAAATTTATTTCAGCTAATATGAATAATTTCAACTCAAATTGGATTTATAAAATTTGATGCTTGGAAGCTCTAGGTTTTTTTTTCTAGAACGATTCCTGTCAAAATACGCAACTGCATTTAAATCACTTAAAGAAATTAACATGCTATTTCTACTAGTATTTCTGGTTGTACTACCTTAGTGCAATTTCCACAAGGGGAGTGCAAGAAAAAGTGAGGCCAGAAGCATTTTCCTTACCATCAAAGAAAAGCACTTCCATATTGACATTAATTTTCTAAGGCGATTCTGTGTATGTTTAGTACTTTTTATAGGAATCTAGAACTCATAATATAAGCGTGTGGTAGAAAGTTGTATCATTCGCCATGCATGCTTACGCAGACACAGTCTACTGCACTAGGTTTCAAATTATTCTATTGTCGTTTTCACATGAGTCTTCAGGAGGAAAATGTCTGCCACAAATTACAATTTTCTCACTCAAATGTTCTGCTGGGGTGTCTTCTTAAAAACAATAACCAAAAATCATGCCTTTTTTGTCAAGCTAAAATAATATTTAATCTATTTTGAGCAAATAAGCATATAGGTACATAAAAAATTTCATTATCTACCAAAAATGATTTATTTCACGTATTTTTTCTTTACACAACACTAAACAGTTTATTGTTTATTTTTAGGAAGAAACGGCTTTATTAGAAATTGTCTTTGAAGAAACAAGATTAATGCAAATTCACAAAAGATGAAAGAATAACCAATGACAACAAACACCACACAAAACGACAAGAGAAAATCTGAAATTTTAAAAATCGACTCTGTCTCTGACAAGATGACAGATCTTAGTGACAAACAAGTCTTCCTGTTGATGAAAAAGCACTGTTGCACGGTCATTATAATTACAGTAGCATAGGGTACATTATTGTTTTAAATAAATTTCTTTCGCGCCTAAAATTCGGAGTAATCTATCTCTAAAAGGTTCTTTTCGTCTTTAAAAAGTCCTAAATGCGCTGTCAAATTTCTCTCTTTCAAATGCCATGTGTTTTATTGCCTCATAACAAAAAACTCTGAATTGGAACACCAAATTATTTTCAAACTTGGCAACGATCTACCCAAACTACACTGATGAACGCGCATGCGCACATCGTAAACATACGCGGCATGCTTTTCGCCGTGAAAATTGGCGGGATTAGCATTCTAGAGTAAGTATATAATATATTTTTCTACATTCATGCAAAAAGCAAAACTTTATTGAACTATATTCAGTGGAAAAAGAAGTTCTTTATTGCACTAGTGCAATAAAGTTTTTATTGCACTCATCTGTCATTCTACTTCAACGTGCTGTCATCATGACAAACATAAACGTTTAAACCTACTACATATTTAGCAGATATTATGTGAGATTGGCAATAGGTACTTCACTACGAAATATTCATATTGAAAATTGCACCAATTGTTCATTCACTTTCAACATTGAGGGTAAAAATAAAGTTTGAGTTAAATTGTTCGTAACGTATTAGTTCCTGTTTCAATGCAAATCGATATTAATAATAAAATATTCAAGTTGCGCTTTTCATTTTCCTACACCTAGTGCCGCACCTCAATAAATCATTTTTTGCTTTTTGCATGAACTTAGAAAAAATGTTGTATGCAACTCGTGTAAACATTGTTTATTGCACTCGACGTGTTGTCCAACTCGGCCTAACGGCCTCGTCGGACAACTTCACGTCGAGTGCAATAAACATTCACTTTTTGCACTTGTTGCACTATTCTATGGAAAAATCGCACAAAGTGCATCCTTGTTTTTGTTGACACTTTTTTGAGACCCCAATATGGGATTTATCATACAAAAATGTATATTGATGAATTAAATCAATTAACATGCCGTCGTCGTAGATATTTATACTTTGCGCTTTTTATTTAATTTTGACAGGTCTTCATAATTTGCGAAGGTTATGTCACTTGTGTCCCAAGTTAAATTTGTATTTTCTTTTTCATCAAGAGATAAAAGTTGTTAAGTCTCAAATAGTAGGTAAAGAAAGATTAAAGTTAATTTGGATGCATAAATGGTTCAACGAAAATACATAGTTTCAACATCTTAGTGAAAGGGCTTAATGAAAGTGAAGATACAAATTAAAGAAAATGCGGTGTGCATAAAACCACCTCAAGGAAAATAATGATACGAGCTAAAAACCACTCAAAATGTGAATACTATCCAAAAGATTAATGAGGAGCCGTCAGCAGTCAAATGGGAAGTAGCGGGTCGAAACATTTCTACATTTCCTATACGCCTTGAACGAATTTAAGCTATTAGCACCTGCCGTATTGCAGCTTGCAGCTCTCGACGTCTAGCACACCTCTTCACCGACGATTTGAATAACATCATAACGAAGGTCACCTGTACTTTAAGCCTGCACCGTATCTTCGCAGTTGCAACCCTTTTATTATATCTGGCAAGCGGAGCGTGAGCCCTCTTTTTACTCAAGATTCAAGAGCAATTAATTTGTTGAAGTGCCGTTTGAAGGATTTCTACTCCAATTGTTACAGTTAGATGTTCGCTTTGGTTTTAACGTTGTTGCAAGTGCAGTAATAGTCTGTGAGCTGTCAGCAATATTTCCAAGTGATTTTCTTCAGTTGATCGAATTAATCGAAAGTGATATTATACGTTGCCAGGTTGGTCAATTCCTCAAATAGTCTAGTCAACCTGTACCATTTTTTTTAAATTTGCATGGTCACCAAAATTTATGATCATGGGGTCATTCGCTTTGTAATGTCATGTAGAAAGTTTAAGGAAAGGTCTCAAAAGGGACCGCAAAAAATTGCAAAAGTCATAAACAATTGAGTGAAAAAAATAGGGCATTGATTTTTTTTTTGAAAATTTGAAAGATTATCGATATATTAAAAAAGATCTGAAAAGATCAGCATACTTTCTGAAAAAAATTCTGACTCCCGAAACTTTACCTCCAATATTTATCATTTTTACAGAGCCCTGAAAATAGGGCCAAAAACGGGTAGTCTGGCTTCCGTGCGCGTTTCGTCACTATGGAACACCAACAAAAAAATTATTTTAACATATTAAAATATGAAGGACTGAAAAAATTCATGAATACTTCATCAATTAAAAAATTTGAATCCCAATTTCTCCATTTTTCTAAACTGAATGTTAACATAAAAACCCCAATAATTTATTATTGAACTGAAACTATAGGATTTTTTACACTTAGTGAAGTTATTTTTAATAGACTACAGATAGATATCCGTTGCAAAAATTGTAAAATTTTGATTTTCCACTTTTTTATTAACAATTGAAAATAAAAAAGTTAATATTTTCTTAAATATCTTGAATGTTTCGATTTCTGAGGGTTAACTACATATATTTTTTTCACCATCATTGTTTAAAAACATTGTTACAAACAAATACGTTGTCAATGAGCAAATCAAAAAAAAATGTTATATATTTATTGATGAAAATTATGATTTTTAAAGGAAAAATTATTCCTAAAAAAAATTCTTTGTTTTTAAAAAATGTGTTTGTCAATTAACAATCGTTATTTGCTGCTAAATATTAAAATTAAGGAACCATTTTTTCTCTAAAAATCGTAATTTCTATTGTTCTTTGAGATTCTTAAAAAAAAATGTATCTTTATTTTTTATTTGTTTATTTAATAAAGAATTTGTTATAAACAAATAAATTTTTTCCGTTTATTTTTTTTATATACTTAAATCTGTAATAAGAACAGCCATGTGTTGTTTTTTATAAAAAAAAATATTCTCTACTTTTCATACAATTTTTTAATATTATTATGCCTTGAAACTCGTCGTTTTTATCCGATTTCTTGTTTTTATAATTACAATACCTTTGGCGCTTGAGGAACTGCTTAAATGACTCTATTGCAACTGCAAAAAACAGTGTACTAATAGATCTGGGTGCAAAAAAGCAAGACTTCATTGTTCATCTTTATGTAAAAATTGTAAAGGTGAAACTTGTTGTAACAGTACAAGGCCATCGATTGATGAGGACAATGTTGATGCTGATCATCCAATGGGTGTTGGAGAATACGGCGAAACAATACTGTAAGATGAGAATGAGGAGATTGAAGAAACAGCAAGACAAGAAGCGAATGTAGAAACTGTTGCCACCGCCAGTAAAACGGTCCAAAAGATAAAAAAGAGTAATAAAAAATTATTTAAAAAAATTGTAAACAGAACAAAATGTGATTTCATAAATTTTAAATGACAATCAAAACATTTTTGTTTTTATTTATTTTGTAAAATCTATGTGATTACATTTCCAAAAAAGTTCATTTTAAGCGAATTACAAAATTAATAAAAAAATCTTTCATTACTTTAGTTAATAATGAAAGATTTAAAATGTATAGATTTTTTTATGAGTAACAGTCAATAATCAAATAAATAATAGATAGTAGAACTGTAGTTAAAGGCTTAAATTGTTAATTAATAAATAATAAAAAAAAGACCTGAAGCATTATTGATATTTCTGCATAAACAATGGTGGTAAAAAAATAAAAAAAAATTTTTTGTAGCTTAAACCCTTAGAAATCGAAACATTCAAGATATTTGGAACAAAAATTATTTACTTTTTTTTATTTTCATTTGTTAATAAAAAAAAGGAAAATCAAAATTTTACAATTTTTGCAACGGTTATCTATTTGTAAACTTATCAAGAATAACTTAACTGAGTGAAAAAAATCCTAGGGTTTTAATTTAATAATTATCGGGATTTATATGTTAACATTCAGTTTAGAAAAATTTGTTAATTAACAAATGCAGAATTAATGGAGAAATTGGGAAAAACAATTTTTAACCGCAGACTATTGTTCATTGATGTATCCCAATTTTTGGGGAGGGGGGACATAAAAATCTGGGCTCGAAGCGCCCTGAAGATTTTTGGTGGAAGGGGGAAATGGGCGTAAATGATCAAAAATCCAGGCGCGAAGAAATTTTGGAGGGGAAAAGGGGGTGATGAAAATCCAATCCGGATCTCAATTTTTTTTTCAAGATATGGAAAATCTTTAAATACACTTTTTGTAGATATTTTCAATGACAATTAAACTGTTCCTATGAAGTTTTTCTATATCTTGTTTCGTTTGCGAAGCTTTGAGGTTTATAAATTTTTTCACTTTTCAATAGAATTGGAGAAACGGTTTGGAATTATCAGTGTGGCTTGTGAAGATGTATCCGAAGCAATTTTAAGATTTTCATTTGTCGAATTGCTACGGTCAATATTTCAATTTTCCGATTTTTTTAAATATTTGCTGGATTAATGATTTTACGGAAAAAATTCATGGACATTTTTTGTAGATTTTTCATAGGCAGTCAAAGAAGTTCTCTTGGAGAATTGTGAAAATATCAACCGTTATTGAGATATTTCGTAGGCTTTGTCCGTCTAGTTGATCTCTATCCGCCGCATGTTTCGAAATTCAGTTTAATTGAACGGTTCTGGAAGAAATCGACATCTTTCGGAAAATCGCCGAAAAAAAATTTCGCATTTTCCGATCACACTCAAATACTAGGTATATACTTCTGTAGGACACATTGTAGTATATCTTCATGAAATATGGAATGGATCAAATCAATTCCTGAACCAGTATCGAGTGACAGGAAAAACAAGAAAAAACGGAAAAACCCCATAAATCTTTTTTAGATTTTCCGATCGCGAAAAATGAACTGACAATTTTTCTCCTAGAGTTATTAAAATGATTCAAATTTCAATCTAAAGTTAAAGATTGTCGTAGTTTTGATACGATACTCCAATTTTCATTCATCGCTCAACCATACTGTTCCAAACGTAAACCGTGTACTTTCTTTATTGAAGTGCGGACCTCAACGTACCCACCAACATTTTATAATCAACTTGGCGTTTCCTGGATATAAACCACGCCCCGAAAGAGATATCTCCTTTGGGAGTCGGGAAGAGGAAAAGGAAATGCGGAACGTGGACTCCGGAATATCGCTGGGGATACTTCGGAAATATAATTTGTGGAAGAGAATGTCTGCAATAAGTTATGAAGGATAACTTCTGTATCCGTTTTATAACACTATAAGTAGGTACCTTTCAAAATAATGAAATGGAAATTTTCTAGTTGTTGTTCAATAAAGTTTTCTCAAGAAGGTGAATCGTATACCGGACTATCCACCCTCAATAACCCCGGAAATATTGATTTTACAAAAAATCGCTGAGACACGTCGATTTTTGTTTGGAGTGGAGTCAATCTACAATAAAAATTCTAGTTGAAAAAGAACCTAAATATACTAGATTTAAGGCATATAAGCCCAGGTGTTTGAGAGTATTTCACCAGTCCTCGATCGTGTAGTCGTAGACGAGAAACTCATTTTCCGAGTAAAAACAGTACTTGAACAAAAAAGATTTAACTTTATTTTTGAACTTTTAGAAATGAAGCTTTGTTATTGCTTCTGGTAGCTTGTTATATAAGTGAACATTTAAACAGTTTTTTTGAGACATTGAGAGCCTGTATCTAGGAGTTCTCAGTAAATTTCCTGATCTAATATGATATTGATGTGAATCCGAATGAAGAGCAAAATCCGCTATATTTTTATGTATTTCAAGAAGAGAGTACATATAAGAACATGGAAATGGCACGATTTGAAGCTGAAAGAAGAGGGCATGACAATGATCTCTGTAACCCGCACCTGCTAAGATTCAAATGATTCATTTTTACAAAATGAAAATTTTATTTGAGTGGCTCGAATTTCCCCACAAATTGCTTCCATAGGTCAAATGACTATGGAAAAGTCCAAAGTAGCTGGACCTGAGGGTATCAATACCTTCTAGGTTCTTTAGTCTACGAATCATAAAAGTAGCACTTAATTTATTCGCCAGTTTCTCCACATGACACTTCCAGTTAAGTCTATCGTCAATATATATGCCAAGCAACTTGACACTATGTCCATCGGATATATTTGCATTGACAGCTATAATGAGATTCTGGCTTTTCTCCGAATTCAGCAAAAGCTTGTTGGTGCCGAACCTTTCCCCTGCTAATTCCAAAGTGTTTTTGGCGGAGTCGATCAGTCCCTCTTTCGGTTAATCAAAGTTGTGTCATCAGCAAAAATGATACTTTTTGGGGCAAAATATGATAAAAAAGGTCATTTATGTATAAAATGAAAAGAGTCGGCCCCAAGATAGAACCCTGAGGGACCCCATGTTTAATTTCCTCCAAGTTTGAAAATTGAAAGTGAAAAAATAAATAAAAATATTAAAATTTTCAGTCTTTTGGAAAATTCTCCCGATCCTATTTCACATAAAATGTCATTACTCTAGAAATTTTAAGTCAAAATCCACATTCGACATCCCAACAAGTAACATACCTAAATCAAACTAACGCTATTCACACAACGCGCAACAGTAATAATAGTATACTTCCGGCACACGATGTAACACATCCACATACAACTACTAATTCAAATGCTGGAATTGGAAAGAGGCCAGTTTTGCGAAAACGTTGTTGAACAGGTGCGGCGGTTACTACCGATTGATCCCGAACTGGTCGAAAATCAACAAGTTGGTGAACAGGTTACATTTTCGTAGGAACACCAAGCTCTACTGTAAATGAATTGTTGTATTATGCCTGCAACACGAGTCTCTGTTGTTATGATATACTTTTCAGAAACCCAAAGGTGATAAATATGAAAATGGACTTTTCCAGCGCTAGTACAATGTTGACCTAACATTATACAAGGTGAATTATGTAATGTTCGAAGTACTTGCTATATGTAAACAATATTATAGCTACAAGTTCATGCGTTCAGAACTCTCATTTTTTTAGAGATAAAACGTTTTTTTTTAATATAGGTATTCATTTTCTTACCACAATCGAAAAAGTGATGGTGAATCACCCAGTATATCCATTCCTATACAGCTGAAATGTATCGAACTTAATAAAAAAAGAGAGATGAATGTAGCTTAAATGTTTGATTTCGTTTTACATCATAGTTTCGAAATGCCCTATGAGCACTTTTTTCATTTCTTCAGTGTTACATGTTTTGTAGTTAGATAGGAAAATCCATAGTCGAGGCAAAGAAATACGGTTCAATACATTTACTGAACTTCGGACTATATAATTTGAGTTCGATCGCCCCCTTTCTGAGCAATCTGACAATGCTCTAATTAATTTCTCGTATAATACTGCCATTTACAGGTTTTTGCCCTGTTAGCATATTGAATGTGAGGTTACGCCGCCGGGCGTAAAGAGGTCAAATGCCACCCCTAAACTCCTGAATGGATTATTTAAAATGTTGATCGATTATGGTATAATATCTACTCTTTATGTTGAATCATAAATAATGTGTTCGTATATTCCTTTCCAATTTTATAAGAGTTGGCTTCAATTTTGTGATTATTGATATCAAAAAAGTATTCAAATATTTTCCATGGTATCATCAGAAAATAAATGTTTGGGCAGCTATTGAAGCAGATAGAATTATTGGACCCTACTTGGCCCTTTGAAGAAACCTTAAGTGGTCTAAGGTACCTCCAATTCCGACAGGATTGTGTTAAGTATACCCACACAGTAAAAAGTGGATAGAAAAATACATGTCAAAATGTAATATTGTATAGAAACTCCTCCTAGTATTATAACGTGATTGCACAAGTAATTTTAAATTTTAATGGAAAATGTTGATGGAAACTTTCTCCTGTGTTTTACAGTGAGCAAGTAATTCAATGCTTTATTACATGCTATTTCTGCCAATTTACAGAATATTTCAGATAATGTGTGAATTCTCTTTTGTTTAAATGTAATGTTTCATAACGCTATCGCCATGCGAACCTACCGGTATTCGGCCCAATCCTAATAATTCTCATTCACAGTTTATGTTGGTAGGATGAACATCGTTGGGCATCTGGCGTAGGTAGGTTATAAAAACAAACAAGCCATCTTTTGTATTTTGTGTAAGTATGTAGGTGCCAAATTGTCATCGGATTATTATATATCAGGTGAGTAAATAGGTACTGGGAAAAGATATTGAACATTCATCATGAAATGATAGTAACTTGTTCATTTTATCATTGTTCGTTCCATAAAGTTATGAATAACACCAGTATTTTCATAGGATATCCAATCTAAACTCCTGTTTTCGCTGACCCAACTATGTGATGCTTTTGAGTTTTTAATCGACATTCAAATCTCATGTGGATAGATATCATCTCAATTAGAAAGTAAAAATTATATAAATGTGAAACAACGATAACTTCAAAATATATAAAATTTAGAGAAAAATCATCCATATTTCCAATAATAAAACGAGAAGTTTTTATAACCACTATGGATCTTCATCAAGAATACGTAATCAGTCTTCTCTACTTCGGATAGAAAAAACTAGTTTTCACACCATGCAAAATTAATTGACACTACTTGAAAATAATAGACACCTAATGCATATATATATATATATATATATATATATATATATATATATATATATATATATATATATATATATATATATATATATATATATATATATATATATATATATATATATAGACGTTACATTGAGAATAATCACTCCGTAATGTTGAAGTCAGACCTATCACAAAAATCCTTTTCTGATAGGTGTTTTTTCAGTTTCCTTTTGAAATTTGTGAGGATTGCATTTTTCATTGTAAGTTACTTCTCCTTGTAATTTCTTGTCTTTGGTTTGGTGCTCTAATATTATCTTTGTTCCTGGTGTTAAAAGTAAGTTTGTAGAATAATTTTGTGAATTGTCTCGTATGTGTCAAATTGCAGTATAATACTGTCCAACTCAGTACTCGCTTGGCTGTATTCATCCAACCCACATTCATCCAAATAATAAAAGAACCCAATAAATTAATAATTATAGAAATAAAAAATAAAATGAAGAAACGAAGCTGCTACGAAAGCAGATAGATGAATGAAAGAACACTGAATAATAATTGAGGAACAAAATATTAAAATAACTCACAATGTGCTGGTAACCAGCAGAGCCAGAGGTGGGGAGACGAAAAACATTCTAGTGACTGCTAATAATCAACTCTAGATAAGGAATGACTGGATAATCGGTAATGAATGAATTAATTAATCTTGACTCTTCCCAATACGTATGAGGAAATTGATGCTAAACTTGCATTTTCGTCCAGTTGTACCGCATGAAAATGCTTATTTTAATTAATACCATGCAAGTTTATAAGTAATTTTGAGCCGTTTTATATTTCTGTATCCGGTAATTGTATCAATTTTAATGTCTATGAACCTGTGAAATTAAACTATGGAATTGTTAATACTGAGTGTTTTAATTTTGAAGTTGTCGAAGTTGAGGCTCAGACATCTTCAAACATTGCATTTGCTTAAATGGATTTGAACTATTTCATGATTATTTTCTATATTTGACAGTACACATGATGGAACAGTTAATATAAACTTCACAAAACAATACTTATAGCTCTCTCTCTTTGACCTATTCCAGCTAATGCTCTGATTCCTCTTTTTTTAATTTTAAATATTCTCGAGATATGAATAAATATGCCCCAGTTTATCAATCCATAATTTAGAGAACCATGAAACTTTGCATGATAAGCGATTTGGGCAGCTTCATTACCAACTTTTATTTTTCATTTGCCTGATTGCATAAACGTTCCTTTGATAGATTTTTTGCTACTTTATCAATATATGGTTTTCAAGACAACTTTGTGCAATGTGTATGCCAAGACAACGAGAACATAATTGATTGGGTCTTGCTTCTATTCACACAAAGGCTACTCGCATTGAAACAGTTTGTAGCTTCCTGGATAACTTGCTTTTCTAATTCTAGATATTATTCATCATTATGTTTTCGAATGGTGAAGGTAGGGACATCGGCGAATAGCATTGTGAATATTGTCATCGAGTTTGGCAGGTCATTGATATAAATCATGAAAAGTAGTGGCCCAAGGACACTACCTTGTGGAACACCATTCGAGATCGTTTGTTTGTTACTGAAGTCATTATGAAATACACATTGCTTTCTCTCATTTAGATAAGATGCAAGTAGAATGTGCGTCACCCCTACAAAGCCATAATAATGATATGATCTTAAATGTTTGGATGCGTCTTACGGAAATTCTATCTTTTGCTGCTACACGCAGACTAAAATTGAATTTATTATGAATCAGAACTATTCTTATCTCCCTCGGTATTACGACCATTCCTGCAGTATAAATAATCACCATTCACATAGAGAGTTCGTCACATGTGCAAAAATATAAGGACGACAGATTTGAATTGCTCCCTACTTCCGGTATGACAATGCGCTGTAATTTTCATGCAAATGATTGTCGTTATGTGAAGGTATCATCAGACAAACTAATCATAACATCATTCTGAACACACGTTCAGATCGCGACAGCCCTCGGAGTGGAACTTCTGGAATTTTTCACTTTCTTTGAATGTAATAAGAATGATATTGGACTGGTGAGGTGATATACGAAGTCGCTGATATACAGAGTTAGTCAAATGTATGGACCCGCCCATTTTTCTCAGTTAATATAAGGGTTATAAAAAAAAGTTCGGGTGAAAGTTGAAGGGTATTTCACTCGTTACCTTTCTATGAATTCAAATATTTTTTAGATGTGCCATTGGTGGGGAAGTGACGTCATCGATTTTTTTTTTAAATGGAACTATACAAGGATATATTGAAAAATTCTTAGCCTACTGTAGAACCAAACAAAATTTCAATGTCAAAATATTTTATTACTCAACACATTCTCCTCTTAATTGGATACTTTTATTACAGCGCAACTGGAACGTCTCTAGATCTTTCAAAAAAAATGTTTCTTCTTGCTCTGCAAACCAGACCTCCACAGCTTTTATTACCTCCTCGTTGGAAGAGAATGTATGACCTTTTAAACTTTTTTTCAGTGGAGGAAAGATATGATAGTCGGACGGAGCCAAATCTGGTGAATAAAGGGGGTGTTCTAGTAAATCAAAACCTAAATCACGAATTTTTTGCATTGCAACATGAGATTTGTGTGCAGGGACGTTGTCCTGCAAAAACAAAACACCTTTGGATAGCTTTCCGCGTCTTTTCTCTTTAATTTTTTCCCGTAGAGTGGTCAGTAATGTCGAAGTGGAATAGTAATCTCCAGTTATTGTTCTACCCTTATCCAAAAAATCAATCATGATTACTCCATGGCAATCCCAAAAAAGTGAAGCAAGAACTTTTTCAGCAGATTTTTGGACACGAAACTTCTTAGGTCTTGGAGAACCGGAGTGTCGCCATTCCATGGATTGTTGCTTTGTTTCTGGATCGTAGAAATGTACCCAAGTCTCATCCATAGTAACAATTTGGTTTAAGAAGTCTACATCGTTTTCAAATCGAGCACAGATCGAACGCGATGCTACTACCCTTGCACGCTTTTGGTCAACATTCAAACATTTGGGGATCCATTTTGCAGCAATTTTTCTCATGTCCAAATTGACGTGAACTATATGATGAACGCGTTCGTATGAAATATTCAGTGCTTCAGATATCCGTTTTAGCCCAATTCGACGGTTTGTTAAAAATCATGTCATGAACTGCATCGATATTTTCGGGGACTGACACAGAAACTGGCTTCCCGATCGGTCATCATCTTCAATGGAAAATTTACCTCTTTTGAAGCTGCAGTCCAATTTTTCACGGTCGCATACGAAGGACATTGATCACCAAGGGTATTCGTAAATCTGCTGACCTCTTAACCCTTTTAAACACAGGTACTTGATGATGGCTCGATACTCCAATTTTTCAATTTTCACAATTTCGGTGGACATATTTTTTCTTTCAATTTATTGCGTAACTCTGGCTTACTTTTTTGACGGCTAACTTTACACTGACACTTCTAATAAGTTATTGTTCGTTGCTAAGGTAACGCAATATTTTGTTTATGCAGGGAACTGGTCTGGGCTCACTAAATATCAATACATCCTCGTATGTCATGTTTAGTATCGCTAGAAGGATTGTTCTTTTTCTCATTTATGTAGTAGTAATATTATTTTAACTCTCTCGATAGGTACAGTGTGTTTCGTATTTTTGTGTCATTCTCTGTAATTCACTTATCTATTGATTAATTTGTTAAAAAAAATTCTCAATCGAGAAATGTAGCCAGTTGGGTATTTGAAGTGATTTGGCAATTTGATTCAATCAGTGGCGAAAGTATGTATTTATAAAAAACTATTTTTTGTATGTGCTACATTGACAATTGTTTCATTAAAAAATTTCGCTTATCTTCTATTTAGGAAACATTCACGATAAGGGCAATTGAATTATGCTGGAACAAAATTTTCAATTGAAATTTTCCAATCGAAAAATAACTAGAATTGTTCTTCGAGAAATAGCACCTGGGAAACTTATAGATACGTACGCCACTGTCTGAATCAAATTGCCACATCGCTTAAAATATCCTACTAGCTACATTCCCAGATTTAGAAAATTTCGAACAAATTAAGCAGTAGGTAAGTGAATTACAGAGATGGACACAAAAATACGAACTGTACAGTTGTGTGCATAATCGTACAAGGGTCGACACTAATATAGGCATTGCACTAATTGCACTAGAAAAATGATAAAGCACGTTACTGACAAAAATTGTTTGAATATTGACACTTTTTGTCAAAGTCGATAAGAAGTTTAATAATTGAGATTGACAAGCCTGGCTCGCAATAGCCTACAACTGTACCTATCGTAATAATATTAGCACTACTGAAATAAGAAAAAAGCTTTCTAGAGTTTCTAGCGATACTAAATATGACATATGGTTCCATATCATAAAAATGCCGATGACGACACTTCTTCCCCAATAGCACATCTAAAAAATATTTGGATTTATAGAAAGGTGCAGATTGAAATACCCTACAACTTTCATCTCAGCATTTTTTCGATAACCCTCATATTAACTGAGAAAAATGGGCGGGTCGATACATTTGACTTACTCTGTATAAGGAAACGGTCGATTATCTTCTAAAGTAAGATATCTAGCAAAGAATATTAAGACACAAAAGTTTCAGGGTTTTCTGTCGCACAATTTAATCTAGAACAATATTTATTATTGTTCAGTAGGTATCGTAGATTTTGACGTTATATTGAATTTTTTTACAAAAATATCATTGAATTAATTTTCGTATGGAAATCAAATCCTTCCTTGCTGTTCCTGTTTTATCATTACTCAGTATCTAAAACTGAAACAGTATGTTCCGTTGCAATCGTCAAATATGATTTTGAAAAATAATACATTTTCGTTCTCTCAAAAATAATAATCAGAATTCGGATAAGTACGCCCATAAGAGGGCGAATTACTGATGATATTTATTTTTGTGATGGGTGATATTTTTTTCAGTTTATTGTAAATTGATTCATTCTTGTTGATTTTTGTTTATTCAGTTCTAAAAAATTGTCCAATTTGGAAACATTCTGCGCCTTACGATTTAGAAAATATGAATTTTTTTATTTTGATTTTGGGGATGCTGATCTCTCAAAATTGTTTCATAGTCGGACTAGTAAGAATTACCTTCGAGATTTGTACCGTGAAAAGTCGTAAACTTTTGTTAGATTCGTGAAGGAGTTTAATGATGTTTTTTTAATACTAAAATAATCCACTTAAATGATTGTCTATCCTAGATGCTTCAAGATTCGTCAACTTTGCATCAAACATAACAGAAATTTTAGCAGTGATTTTTCAATTTCTAGAGTAAACAAATTTTTGTTGATGATTTGTAAATGAAAATTAATCGCACATTAGCTACTGGTAAAAAAACAGTTTTGTCTATATGTTACGAATTTTGAATATTACAGAAATTTCGTAATTATTATCAAAAATTGGTTTGAAATTAGCGAAAGTCACGTGACAGCAACAGATCATTTTTCATATTTGTCAAAGCATAAGTTAAAACCCAAGGCGAATTTCAAAATAAATTATTAAAAGTTTTTCCCATATGATGCCAACTCTTGAAGGACACTGTATAACATTTGAATCCGAGCAAGATTGAAACTTTTGTTAATGTAAATCAGAGTTTAAAAAATATCATGTTTTTTTTGAAAAACAAAAAAACTGATATTTTGGATTTACCTTTACTGATTTTTTCCTGAAATGTGGAAATAGTGAACTTTAAAATCACTTATTTTCATAATTTTTTTCTATAATAATATTTGTTGTCTAGATTTACAGGTCGAAAATCTCCTCGGTAACGTACAAAAAAACTTGTAATTTTCCGACAGAATCACATCTATTAGCATCAGCTCTAACAGACGACGAAAAGAGTTGCACTTTAAAAGCCGCAATAGAACTACTTTCCAGTAGGTTATTGCCACTAATAATTCAATTTCTAGCAAAATCACATTATTTTACGGACTTGTTTGATGCAGAAATTCTCAAAACTTCAAAAGCTTTAAATTGGTAGAAATCCCAACAGAATGTCGATGCTGTTCAGAAAGTGCTGCCCACCATTAAACAATTTTTTCTACATTCATGCAAAAAGCAAAACTTTATTGAACTATATTCAGTGGAAAAAGAAGTTCTTTATTGCACTAGTGCAATAAAGTTTTTATTGCACTCATCTGTCATTCTACTTCAACGTGCTGTCATCATGACAAACATAAATGTTTAAACCCACTACATATTTAGCAGATATTCTGTGAGATTGGCAATATGTACTTCACTACGAAATATTCATATTGAAAATTGCACCAATTGTTCATTCACTTTCAACATAGAGGGTAAAAATAAAGTTTGAGTTAAATTGTTCGTAACGTATTAGTTCCTGTTTCAATGCAAATCGATATTAATAATAAAGTATTCAAGTTGCGCTTTCCATTTTCCTACACCTAGTGCCGCACCTCAATAAATCATTTTTTGCTTTTTGCATGAACGTAGAAAAAATGTTGTATGCAACTCGTGCAAAAATTGTTTATTGCACTCGACGTGTTGTCCAACTCGGCCTAACGGCCTCGTCGGACAATTTCACGTCGAGTGCAATAAACATTCACTTTTTGCACTTTTGCATAAATAACTATTATTATCTGCTACAGCGTCTTCAGCATCTGTCGAAAGAGTGTATTCGACATTTGGTCTTGGTTTGGTAGGCTTATTACAAAGTTCGAAATCGCCTGGGGGAACCGAAAAAGTCGCTAAATTAGTTTTCCTGTAAGTATGAGTATCAGGTATAATTGACTTCATAAACACATATTTTCTTTATTTTTTTGAAGCTTAGCCTGTGTAACGTTTTTGTTCACTGTACATATTATAATACCACTTATGTAATCGTTAATAATTTTTATTTATTATTTATGCATGTAGGTAATATTATAAACTATGAACTGTTTTTGCTGTTGTAAGCTGTTTGTTTTTTCTTCAGTTCAATTTATGAATAAGTATTTACGTTGGATTTACATGAAGTACGACGATGTATTGATATCTAGTTAGCCTAGACCAGTTCCCTGCATAAACAAAATATTGCGTTACCATAGCAACGAACAATAACTTATTAGAAGTGTCAGTGTAAAGTTTGACGTCAAAAAAGTAAACCATAGTTACGCAATAAATTAAAAGAAAAAATATGTCCACCGAAATTGTGAAAATCGAAAAATTGGAGTATCGCGCCATCATCAAGTACCTGCATTTAAAAGGGTTAAGAGGTAAGCAGATTTATGAAGATATGCTCAATACCCTTGGTGATCAATGTCCTTCGTATGCGACCGTGAAAAATTCGACTGCAAGATTCAAAAGAGGTAAATTTTCCATTGAAGATGATGACCGATCGGGATGGCCAGTTTCTGTGTCAGTCCCCGAAAATATCGATGCAGTTCATGACATGGTTTTAACAGACCGTCGAATTGTGCTAAAACGGATATATGAAGCACTGAATATTTCATACGAACGCGTTCATCATATAGTTCACGTCTATTTGAACATGAGAAAAATTGCTGCAAAATCCCCGAATGTTTGAATGTTGACCAAAAGCGTGCAAGGGTATTAGAAACGCGTTCGATCTGTGCTCGATTTGAAAACGATGTAGACTTCTTAAACCGAATTATTACTATGGATGAGACTTGGGTACATTTCTACGACCCAGTAACAGAGTAACAATCGATGGAATGGCGACACTCCGGTTCTCCAAGACCTAAGAAGCTTCGTGTCCAAAAATCTGCTGGAAAAGTTCATGCTTCAGTTTTTTGGGATTGCCATGGAGTAGTCATGATTGATTTTTTGGATAAGGGTAGAACAATAACTGGAGATTACTATTCCACTTCGACATTACTGACCACTACGGAAAAAAATTAAAGAGAAAAGACGCGGAAAGCTATCCAAAGGTGTTTTGTTTTTGCAGGACAACGCCCCTACACACAAATCTCATGTTGCCATGCAAAAAATTCGTGATTTACGGTTTGAATTTCTAGAACACCTTCCTCATTCACCAGATTTGGCTCCGTCCGACTATCATCTCTTTCCTCAACTGAAAAAAAGTTCAAAAGGTCGTAAATTTTCTTCCAACGAGGAGGTAATAAAAGCTGTGGAGGTCTGGTTTGCAGAGCAAGAAGATACATTTTTTTTTGAAAAATCTAGAGACGTTGCAGGTTCGCTGTAATAAATGTATCCAATTAAGAGGAGAATATTTTGAGTAATAAAATATTTTGATATTGAAATTTTGTTTGGTTCTATCGTAGGCTAAGAATTTTTCAATATATCCTCGTATATAAACACTTAGTTTTAAATAAACTATCTGCCTTCTTTTTTAATTTCCTGATGAGCTTCGGCGGCTTGTTTTTACAACAATTTATAATTTGACTTAAATCATGATTTGAATCATTTGATTCAAATCCTCGCAACCCTGAATTGTCAATCATTGCGCTAGAGTGATGATAATAATAATAATAATAAATCGACTTTATTCACCAAAAAACAGATAAAATGGGATTTGGTGAAAAGATGCTGTAAATTGTCAGTAGAGAAAGTATGAAAGCACTTAGTTTTTAATAAACCATCTATTAGAAACAGTATGCCTAATTCACAGTAAGTTTAGGGATCGAGTTTATAGCACTGCACAATATATCACAAGACAAACCCTTAATATAACTTTACCAATTCCAAGATCTGCACAAATAAAAAACTCCATTATTTGCTACGAACAAGATTTTAACGATTCATGCTACGAGGGCTGACAATAAAGTAAGGTCTCCAACGCTGCAACTTCGCCGGATCACGCGCTAGGCGAAATCTGGCAACACCGCCGTGTTCCTTGGTTCCCCCACTACCACTTTGCTACTGGGTGAGGCTTCCCCGACCGCTCAGTCTTGGCTGAGTAGCCGTCAACGATGGAGGTACCACTCGCGTCAGCGTCCAAGTGCGAATTGCGTTCTGTAATACGTTTTTTGAGTGCGAAAAAGGTGACACCTATTGAAATCCATCGTCAACTAGTTGAAGTTTACGGGGAAAAGTGTATGGACATAAAAAACGTGCGTAAGTGGAGCCGCGAGTTCAATTCCGGGCGCACTAATGTTCACGACGAGGAGAGAAGTGGCCGACCGTCGGTCTCGGATGCGATTGTTCAAGCAGTGGAGGCAGAAATGCTCAAAAACCGCCGTGCGACAATTAGGGACTTGGAAGAGAAGCTTGGAGGAGTGTGTAGCAGCGAAACAATCCGTCATATCCTTGTGAACAAGTTGCAGTACCACAAAGTTTCTGCCCGATGGGTGCCGAAACAGCTGACCGAAGACCACATGAAGCGGCGCGTGGAATGTGCGACCAAAGTTGTGGCCCGTTTTGAAGAGGAAGGCGATGATTTTTTGGAAGGGTTTGTTACGGGGGATGAAACGTGGGCTCATCACTACACACCCGAAACAAAGGAGTCGTCCAAACAATGGCGCCATAGCGATTCTCCGAAACCCAAAAAGTTTAAGGCGACACTGTCAGCCGGCAAGGTGATGGCTACGGTGTTTTGGGATCGCCACGGGGTATTGTTGGTGGATTTCATGCCAAGGGGAACCACTATCAATGCAGCAAGGTACTGTGAGACCCTGGAAAAGCTTCGTCGTGCCATAAAAAACAAACGCCCGGGATTGCTGAGCAAAGGAGTGAAATTTCACCACGACAACGCGCGCCCGCACACAGCCAACGTTACCCTTGACCTGCTCAAGACATTTGGCTGGGAAATCATCGATCACCCTCCCTATAGTCCCGACGTGGCCCCCAGTGACTACCACATGTTCCCCGCCCTGAAAAAACATCTCGGAGGGAAGAAGTTTGATAGTGACGCGGAGGTTCAGAAAGAGGTCAACACCTGGCTGCGCGAGGCGGACGGAGAGTGGTATTCTGCCGGCATAGACAAGTTCATCGTGCGGATGCGCAAGGTGTTGGAAAAAAATGGCGATTATGTAGAAAAGTAGCCAAGACCTTGGCCTTTCCAACGGTGTATCGCTTTTTGTAAATAAATGTCATTTTCTATGAAAAAAAAAATTGGAGACCTTACTTTATTATCAGCCCTCGTATATTCATTTTAGAAACAGTTTGTCTATTACACAAACATAAAACAAATTTTCCCTCTGCCACTTCTACCTATGCCACCAGACATTTCAATGATCTCAGACTACCTTTACTTACGTCAACCCTCATTAAGGACTCGATTGTGTATAATGGTCTCAAGATGTATAATCATCTACCAGATTACTTGAAAACTTTGGATAACATTCGTTTCAGAAAAGCACTAAAAAACCTTCTCAATGTTAGACCCTATTATAGTCTGCAGGAGTTTTACAACTACAGTTTTTGAAAATAATTTTATAGTTTTATACCTTTATACTCTTATCTTTTATCATATTTTTTATTGACATTATTGTTATTGCAGTGTACCTATAGTTTTTTATTTAATGTGTTGTTCTATGCCCTCCAATGTTAATTTTATCGGTATAATGTTTTTAAATATTTTTTAATAACATCATTGTTATTGATTTTGCAGTGTATCTAAAGTTTTTAATGTGTTGTTCCATTCCCTATAATTTTAATTTTATCGAATAACCTTTCTTCAATCATAAAACTACTTTGTCAATAAGATTATCTTCTTTGGACAATAAAGCATATATTATTATTATTATTATTATTATAATGGCATAAAAATGTTCAATCACTTACCTAACGAAATTAAAACGATTATGGATAAAATAACATTCAAAGTTTCTGTGAGAAATGTTTTACCCAGCAGAGAGCATTCTACTCGTTGGATGAATTTTATTCCGTGAAATTTTTGATTTTATTTTGTTTTTTAGGCGTTTTAAATCGACTGATACGTAACGGTATTCACTTTATATGTGCTATTCTGCTGTATTCTATTTTATTTCTATTTTATTTTTATCACATTTTAATTAATTGAAAAGATCAGAATTCTGTGTATATCCTTCATTTTTATTTATACTTTTATACCATTAATAACACCTCCAATTTTAATAAACTGACGCCTAGTAACAAACAGTACTATGTTTGAAATTTATTTTATGTAATTGTTTTTTGTATACAGTACGATGCAAATGTATGGAATAAATTAATTATTTCAGAATATAAACATATTTTGGAAAATTCCTCGAACACGTCGATTTTCTTTTCCGATTGGACAATTTTTGAACCCCACCCTGAATATATAGGGTTATCCGCATTCGAGAAAAAATTACTTTAGTGATATTTTTAAATGGAACACACAGTGTATTTTTCCATATTTGTTTAGTGATCTTCATTACAAATGCAGTGATACCAGGTTTGATGGGATTATGTCAAACGGCTGCGGAGATATGGGCAAAAAACTTCCTCCTATGTCCAATGAGTATGACTGAGACTTCACACGATTCGGAAAGTCAAAAGTCTCTTCGCACTCATTGGGCATATGGAGAAGTTTTGTGCTCATATCTCCGCAGCCGTTTGATATAATCCCATCAAACCTGGTATGACTGGATTTGTAATGACGATCCCTAACCAAATATGGAAAAATACACTGGATGTCCCATTTAAAAATATCACTAAAGTAATTTTTACTCGAATGCGGATAACCCTATATATTTAGGGTGGGGTTCAAAAATTGGCCAAACGGAAAAAAAATCGACGATTCGAGGAATTTTTCAATATATGTTTATATTCTGAAATAATGAACTTATTCCATACATTTGCATCGTACTGTATATTAATAGACTTTTAGTTATATGAATAATTTGACCGCTCTACAAATGTTATGTTATAAATGACATGGTAAATGTTTAATATATTTTGAATATGTAACGAGGTATGGATGAAAACTATGCATATAATCAATTGTTATTGATGTTTGTTTTTTACTGTTCTGTTTTTTCAATTTGTCAATAGGAATTATCATTCTTCACACAATAAAGTTATTTTTCGTACTTCCGGGCCTAAAGTGACAACTTCACTCCCTTGTGACAGGTACTAAAGTGTCACATTTAATCCCTCCGGGATTAAATATTGACGAAACTCCCGGAACGATTAAATCACAAACAAACGAATTTAAGGGATATTTCTTCTCTTCAAAAAAGCTAATAATTTTGGAAATTTACTTATATCAATATCTTCTCTAATGTTAATAACCGATTTCAGCATTGAGTAATGTGCCCAGAGAGTTGAGGCACAAACCGCTTTTGATTTATCATCGAAGTAGACTAACAGCGCATTTTCAGTAGGTTGTCTCACATTTTTTAAGCGGCACCACTTTTTAAAAGCATCGTACTGCTGCTCGTATAGTTTTCTAGATTTCGGTGGTAACAATTCTTCACCTACTTCGGCTGCTCTTTTATCAATATCAGATACACCTTCTTCACTCATGATACCAATAATTATCAATAACAATGTTTCTTTACAATGACACTAGTAATGACAATGTTTCTAAATTATAACTGTCACAACGCAATGTTACTATGGTAACTTATTTTAAAGACAGTTTATTAAATGAGTTGAAGAGAGAAAAAATTGATTGAAATTATTGAAATAATTAATAAAATCATACCGGAAGTACGAAAAGTATCGTATATACCTTGCGACTGAAGTACATTTAATCCTTCAGGTAAATTATGGCCCTCCCTGCGGTCGGGCCATAAACTTTACCTTCAGGATTAAATGTACTACTTCAGTCCCGCGGTATATAATGTACTATTGATTTGATTTGATTTATCTTTCTGTTATTGAATTTCCTGATGAGTTGTCTGCTTCGGTGATTTGTTTTTACAGCAATTTATAATTTGATTTGAATCACGATTAAAATTGAAAATATTAATTTTAATCTGGGAGGGTGAACAAACTTTCAGTCTAACTCCACCAAAAATAATTTTTATTGAAGATACTGTGAAGTCCGAAGACTAACAACAGGCAGATACCATGCAGTCGGAAGACTTACATCAATAGATAGGACATGTTTCGAAGGATTAATCCTTCATCTTCAGCAAAATAGGGGTTGATTACAAGTCGATCTAAAGAAAAGTAAAAAGGGTTACAATAGAGTTGATAATTACATTAAATTATGTGACCTACCATACGGTGGAAAAATAACATTTAAAACGCAAAAACTTTTAAAAAACTTTAAAAAACTTATGGTTCTAATTACGAACTTATGGTCCGCTTCTAGTGCGGGGCCCACATATGTTAGGGACCATGGTTAGTCCACTCAAATAACATATCAGAAAATTAATAATTCGTTTTGAAATTTAAATTAAACCATGCGGCAAGTGTGTTTACATCTGACAACTAGGTTATGAAATTGACATCTGTCATCTGGAATGTCGTGGTTCGAGGTGGCAGAAAACAGAATGGAATGTCCCATGCTATCATGGAACAAGAAAATCCTCCTTCACTTAAAATTAAAATAGAAAGAATTACCAAAGAATGTAAGTGTTTCATTGAAATATTATGTTATGTGGTGTAGAGAAATGATATCAAAATAGCAAGGAATTGAAAAGTTTCAAACTGTCAAACTGGGTTTGTTCATTTATGCATTGAGAATCTGAATTTTTGATTGCTTTATTTATTTCAAGAGTCTCTAGTAGATTGAGTTTTTTGCCTTTATCACAAACGTGTAAAATGTTCAAGTCCGAGTTGGGATCAAAATTATGTTTCTCATTTACGATATGGTTGGAAAAAACTGAATTAGAATTAATTTCTTTTTTTTCGGAGTTGGAGTCTATAATTCTGACGTGTTCAGCTAGTCAAGTTCTAAACTTGTAAATTGTCAGTATTCTCAATAATAGTTTCCCACAAATCATCAATACTCTCTGACAACATCAATAGATATGGTTCTGGAGAGAAAGAACTATTTTCCTTTTCTTGAATTTCCTGATGTGTTTTCTGCTTAGCTGACTTGTTTTTACATCAATTTATAATTTGTTTTGAATCACGACTAAAATTGAAATCATTTCATTCAAATTGTCGCAACTCTGAATTGTAAATCATTGCGCTGGAGAGATGCAGTAAATTGTCAGAATTCTCAATAATAGTTTCCCACAAATCATCAATACTGTCTGACAACATCAATAAATATGGTTCTGGAGAGTTAGGAAATGTCATTTCAAAGGATTTCCGGAATTACTATCTATCAAGCGAGAAGAAAAACAACTCCCAGACTCTCCAATTCGCACATCTCGTTCAAACTGCGCCGCATAGGTTTCTCAAATGCGCGCCTATTCCCCCGTACCAAAACAATGAATGAAAAGCACTATAAAATGGCAAACATCTTACTTGGTCCACTCCGATAATTTCATCTTGTCGCTCTGTCGAGTCTATTACGCCTCTTTGTCGATGTTCAAAACCCACTTGAAACAAAACGCGAACAATTGCACTCTATCCCGCCAAGTTGATTTCGTGTTTAGTACTGGCTGGGGTGTGTGGAAGCTCACGGCAGCTCCTGGACAGTGTTGCCGGATTGACGGTGGCGTTTCTCGACAAAAATATACGAAAATGGTGAAGGAAGAGGTGCTCACGAATAAGAGTTGTTTATTCAATTAGAAAAGTCCTAAGTAGTCCTGAGAGGTTTGTTTACAAGTCGTTAGCACTAAAAGGCACACACTAGTTTCCGATGTTGCCTCTGATAGGTAGTTCATACGAACTTTGAGTATGAAAGGGGGAAGTGTTCGTAATACAACAGCAATTTGCAGGATAACAGATAGTCCAGCAGAATATCTGTTCTGAATCTGAAAGTATGTTTGAAGTAGTTGTGTAGTAGCAACATTCACCTTGACATTCTCATTGGTACTCGTCAGGTATATTTATTTCTGAGCTACTTCCAGATATTCAGAATCAGATAAAAGAGGAAAAACATGAAATATTGGGGAAGACAAAAAGTGTTTATGCAATGTACAGTGGCGCGATGTTCCAGATATTTATAGGGCAAATTGATACAAAGCGAAAAGAATGCATTTTTATTTTGAATCGCACTAAAGAACTCGATGTAAGTTGTTGTATAATGATAAAACAATACGACATCGCTTCGGAGTACCTCTGCAAATTATTTTCAATATATCCATACAAAAAAGAGTTTTTCCAGACCAATTCAAAAACGGACGAATCACAGCGATTCATAAATCTGGTAATACCAGTCAAATAAAAAACTATCGTGCCATAACTGTCCTCTCATCGTCATCAAAAATATTTGAAAAAACAGTATACAATATTACATTACCCATGTAGATCCAGTCTTAATTAGTGAACATCAGAAATAAATCTACAGTTACGAATCTGACGATTTTCAGTAACTACGTAGCAAGTGCAATTCAAGAATCTGAAGTTCACACTGTGTATACTGATATGGCTAAGGCGTTTGACAGAGTTAACCACTATGTCCTATTACAAAAATTAAAATCATATTCATTTCAAGAAAATGTCATCCGATCTCTGGAATCCTATCTCACAAATCGTACAAACGTAGTCAAATTCATCAATTTTCAGTCAAATCCTTTTGTTAATAATTCAGGAATACCACAAGGGTCCATACTGGGTCCACTGTTGTTTGTAATGTTTGTAAATGATATATCTGATCACATCAAGCATGCCAACTTCTTATTGTATGCAAATGATCTAAAAATGTACATGAAGATTAGTTCTGAGGAAGACATGAATAAGCTCAAAAGCGATATTGCTTCTGTTACTAAATACTGCAAAGCGAACGATCTCACACTAAACGAATCAAAATGTAAGACAATGTCCTTTACGAGGAAAAGGGATTACTTACTCCCAGATTACTCCATAAATGGAGTTGCAATAGAGGTAGTTAAGGAAATGAAAGATCTTGGGGTGATATTTTCGAAAAACTTTCAATTTACTGAACATATAAAGACACTAGTATCCCAGTGCAATAGAACTCTCGGTTTCATATTACGAAGAGGGCAGGAGTTCACCTGGGAAACTTGTATTACATTATATAACACATACCTTCGTTCCAAATTGGAATACGCCAGTGTCATATGGAGTCCACAAACTGTAATACATTCTGAAACAATCGAACGAGTACAGAAAAAGTTTCTGAGATCAATGCATTTTAAAAAATAAGGTGTGTACCCATTTAAGGTTTCATATGAAAAACAAAGGAAGGACTTTACCATGACCTGTTTGAGCAGACGAAGAGAAAATGCACAAATTATTTTTATCTCCAATGTTTTACAAGGTGAAATTTCTATACCCGATATCCTAAACAAAATCAATATAAACGTACCCGACATAAGACTGCGACGTAGAGAAACCACTTTTAAAATATTTAATATAGGTTCACCAATTGAATACTGCATGATTGCTGCAAATAAGTTGATACAAAACAGTGACAATGACATAGATTTCTTCAATATGAAGAAAACTCAAATACTAGCAATATTAAGAGAATAGTCACTCAGTCATTCATTTATTTCTTTATATAAGTTGACTATGAATTGTGATATTCTGATTTGAGAACTATAATCTATACTCCGTGGTTGTTTAAAATCTAATTGTACTAATTGTATTTTATGTCTAGTTTTATAAGTTGACCATATCTAAATTTAATTTTAAATTATGTTATATTATATTATAATATTTTATCATTTACAATATTCATACTTATATATCTAAACTGTATACATGTAAAAGGTCTATCTGTTTGTATGCAGTATAAATAAATAAATAAATAAATTTTTTTCTTGGTTGTCGATATTTCGACCAGTGTCCAATCAACACCCAAGGATACTGCATTTGGACACTGGAAATATCAAACGCAAAAAAATCAAAATTGTAGAAACATCTCAATGAGTATTTTTGATTATAATGGAGAACAAGAAATAATCACTTAAAACATCTACTACTTCTAGCCATCGTTCTCAAAGTCACACTCGGTGATCACATATTTAGGTTGTGTCAAAAACAACTGAGAATATCATCCTAGCGGCAGTAGAAGCTGTTTTGCTGATTATTCCGGTATGAAAAGCATTATATGTATTACATAACTGCAGTAATGCTATCCAGAATAACTAAACAAAAAGTTGGAAAAAACACCACAAGCTCAATCGTAACCTCCAAGGACGCGTGTAACTGAATGAATACTAGTCGAAATGGTAACCGCAAACCTTACCATCTGCCTAGGAGCTATAATCTGGTCGAAATAAAGACCGCCACCTATAAGTGGCTAAAAACAAAACCGGCACCTGTTCGGTGACTATCATTTTTCTCCGCTGTCGAAATATCAACCAGTAACCTATAAGGGGTTGAGAAATATACAGGAATATATATTTCTGGTGTTTGGTTGAAGTGTGCATCGACCAGCCAGGGTGGTGCTGGTGGTGGTGCCTCGGAGCGCCACGCCAAATAATACTAATAACAGCCGTCCTTTACCTGCACAGGCTGTGCCTTTCGGGACACTCTTCGAGTGTTTATGAGGGAGTTTTATTATTATCATTATTATTATGTTGCCTATCTGTCGAGCTCGACAAAATAAAAATATTGCCGGTCATACAGAATGTTCAATTTTTTTCTCGGTGGGTCCCAACTTTGGTTTTTCACTCAGCATCCTGTACTTTTTATCGGGTTTTCGGTTACTTCATGCAAAATAAAAGGAACTTTATGTGAATCTTTTTTTTTTGAAAATATTGAGGTTTTTCTAGATTTTCAGCATGATAGGTTTTTTCCCAATATTCGTCACTTATTTATTTGAATTGATGAAAAATTGCAATTCCTTCTATTTTCGCCATGATCTCAATGAACGAAATTTTTACTGCGAAAACCATATCTGACGACTTTGATCGAGACTCGGAAGATACGTTATGTTTGTAATACATTTCTCCAAACGGAACATCTTCTAATTTATTCATTTGATGCATAGTTTTGGTCCAACCCATTCTCTCAAGTATCGCTGCATGCCTATAATTACAAGATAAACAAGTATGAATTCGACCACCATTATTATCATTCACATTAAGATGTAAGTTCTGGAATATTCACAATAATTTCATAATCTTGAAGTATGTGCCATAACAGCCTGTCAAGGAAAGGCGAATTCATTATTTTTTGAAACTCAAGTAGTCTGACGAAGAAAATATTTCATCTTGGTTAAGATCACATATATGGAAAACCGTTGTGTGACTGTCAAATATAATACTGTAACTTCGAGTGAACAAAATGTTAAAATGGGTGTTCCACATGGTTCGGTTTCGGGTCCATTATTATTTGTGCTAATTGTTAATGATCTGTCTGAATACATAAAAGACTGCCTCCTAACTTTGTTTTATGCTCATACCACTATCACAGTTACAAGTTACTTGTTAAGGTTATCAAAATCATTGAAACATTTGCGTCTTGGTGTGGCCGTAACAGACTCATTCTGAACCTTAAGAAGGCAGTGTCTATGAAATTTTTGAATAGAAGAGATAATATTGTAAAAGAAATAGTCTTCAGTGGGGAAATGTTATGTCGCAAGAAGTAAAATTCTTGCGAAAATACAAAAACTCCCCTGCTTACAATGCTTTGTGTCTCTACAACAAATTGCCGAATAAGATAGTAAATTCTCAAAGTGACAAAATTTTTTGTAAAACAGTTAAATGTTTATTGATTGACAGCTGCTACTATACTCTTCAAGAGTATTTGAATGATATTTCCGAATTATTCATTAAATTGTATGTACTTCTTTTATAAATTCTGTAAAGCTGTGACGTTGAATTATTTTTCAATTACTGTGATTGGTGTTTTTCACCTGTATACTGTATCTATATTTAAAAAACAATTATATACTTTTTTTATTTTGAAAAAAGAAGTTGCATCGACCACAGTGGGTCATTATCAACCTTAAGTACAGTTACAATACGAATACATTATCAATACAATAAATACAGTACAAAGCCTATTTCACAGTATTCTCACACTGTGTTTCTGTTCCCCGTCAAATTTTGGATGTTATTTGTAGTTCGTTCAGAAAGTTCATGAGGTTGGAGGTGTCGTGGCTTTCTCCCAGTAATGATTTCAGATCTCGCTCCCAGTTATGTTTCCGCCTTATTTCCTCATACCTCGGACACTATAAGAAAATTTTTAACACTCCCTAGCACTTGACAGTCATCACAGGTTTTCGCTGGTTCCCATTTGAAGATATGTTCATGGGTGTGTGTATCTTGTGTGACCCAGTCGCAATCGGGAAAGAACTATCTGATGTCTTCTCTTATGAGGAAACGTCATCCGTGGTTTCACAGCGTTTTTGACCAACGACTCAATGTGGCTTTTCATGTCTCTAAATCCAGATCTGCTCGTATGGAGTTTCCGCCCGTTCATTTGCCGCTTCTCGGGCCGCCAAGTCTGCCTTTTCATTTCCGGGAATACCTATGTGTGAAGGCACCCATAAAAGGACAATTTCATTGTTGGAGTTGCTGGTATGGTTGTATACTATATCCTTCATAGCCAAGATATTCGGGTTGCCATTGTAGATTTGCTGTATGCTCTCGATGGTGAGTGAATCAGTGATGAGGAGTTCCTTCTGTATCCCTTTACTAGCAATAAATTTGAGGGCTTGAAGAATGGCATAAATTTCACCACTGTATACGGTAAAGTTCGGTGGGAGAGGAAATTTTTTTCATTTCACCTTGGTAGATGAAAGCTGCTCCAACCTTGTTTCCTGACTTAGATGCATCGGTGTAAAATTTGATACGGTCTGGGTAGTGAGAAAGTATACAATGAAAGGTCTGAGTGATCAGTTTGGTCGGTGTTTCTGTTTTCTGATAGAGGCTTAGAGATGTGTCGAATTTTGGTTTGGGTATCAGCCACGGTGGTATATTTGAGAAAAATGGTTTTGATATATTATGGAAGTCAATTTTGGATGTGTGTGGGTTACGATTCAATCGCTCAAAGAATGGAATGGCTATTCTACTTCTGCTCGAGAATAAATTTTTGTATCTATTAGAAAATACATATTTGTGAGTTGGGTGATCTTCATAGGAGGAAATGGTAGTGGCGAATGAGAAACTGATATGTAGGGAGGTAAAATATCAGTAGAAAGAACACTGGATGGGGATCCCAAAGTTTAGGTTCCATAAAAAATATGGTATCGATTCCAAAATTTCATAACATTCACAATGCTTGTAATCAGAATTCCGCTATGTTTGCAATTCTCGTCTGTTCCTCCTTGAACTCTCATAGTAAATATTCTAATGTTATAAATTTTGAAAGAGGATGAAATTGTTAATTTGATGAGGTAAATTGAGTTTGTTTTTACTACTTTCATGCTTGCCAGCGATTAGTAAGGACATTATTTTTTTGTTCTATGTGGACTGCCTCATCTCTAGATCATTCTCTTGCAATCGGCAACACCGCTCGCCGTAACGCATTCTCAGTACATCAGGAACAAGCAGGATAAATCTTCCGCGATCACAGTTCCTCTGCGGTTGCCATGGTCACCGTGCGAATTCTGTTACGGCGGTTTCTTGCTCATTGTCGGACATTCTTTGAGGAAGATGCTCGGAAGGGGTAGCGCGTTTTCAGTGATGCAAGAATGAGAGTGCACGTTGTACAACCTTCCATTGATCATATTCTAGGGCAATAACAATTGATTTAATTGTCAGAACGTTTTCTATCTACTTAGTGTGGACGTCTAGCCTGAATATGAATGGTTTATTCATCAACAGCTTGGATGTATAATTAGTTATCTGGCTTTTGTTGAATCGTAGGTTTATTCTGTTAATTCGACAATAAAAACTCGCCAAAGGGCCTGAATTGCAATGAGGATTGTACGACGGCGAACTGGAGCCACTACAAAAATAAAAATATCTATCAACTGACACATTTATTCAGTCAATTGACACATTTAATCTGTCATTTGAGTCAATTGACACATTTAATCTGTCAATTGACACATGTGAATTGTCAAATGATACATTTAATCTGTCAATTGACACATTTAATCTGTCTATTGACACATTTAATCCGTCAATTGACACATTTGATCTGTCAATTGACTCATTTATAATCTGACAATTGACACATTTAATCTGTCAGTTGACACATTCAGTTGACACATTTGATCTGTCAATTGACACATTTAATATGAATGATGAAAATTGTTAAAATTGTTATTTCCGCCAACCTGTTTCACCCCTACCCCGAACCACCATGAGTCTTCGAGAGACTTGTGCAATCTAGAGAAGACGCAATCCTCACCTTTCAACGTGTGATGCCGTGCACGAGACCGATGATCATACTGGGAATCGAACCCAAGACCCAATGCTTGAGAGGCGAATGCTCTAGCAGCACGACCACCACGGAGTGGGTAGTTTGAACATGACCAGAGAATAGCCATGAACCAACTCAGCCGTGGGTACTTTTCGATTGGGTTGAGCAATAATGAAATTTTATTATTTTAGGAATTACGTGATGGTGTTTTGATTCGTAGAAGAACACTGAAACGATGATTGAAATTGTTAAATCTGTTCTGGTGGAGAAGTTATTAAGATACTGAAACGCTTCTAACGTTTGTAAATAATGAAATCTGTAAATCAGGGATGCATTCGAAATGCTTTCAAGTTGTGGTTTAGTTGTGACACAAGAGAAAGTACGTTTGGTCTTGAGCAACAGCGTATGAACATGAATTGGCGAAAGAAAATAAGATCGTAGCGCCACCTATAGCAAGACTTTGAACTACGAATCACGGACAAAGGTTTTTGACTTTACACGTGTTTATATGGCGTTTTGACGATCTGTACTCCTATTTTCAAACAATTTGTGAAAATTTGTGATTGCTCTAACTAAAAAGTGATTGTGTTTCTATTGAAAGACTCTAAAGAACGTTTTAGTCAGGTGATTTAAAGGAATTTCATCTCCGATTAGTTTTGAATGCTTCTGCAATTCAAGGTTGCATGGCGTTTTGATGATCTGTTCTACTATTTTCAAACAATTTGTGAAAATTTGTGATTTCTTTAACTGAAAAGTGATTGTGCTTCTATTAAAAGACCTAAACGATAGTTTCAGTGTAGTTTACAAATATTTTACGTGTTTTTTGAAGTCATGACTTGTGAGTTATTGATCTGATTCATTCTGTTGATTAAGGATATTTCCATACAAGATTTCTGTTTCTGTTCGTATTTTTTTGGTTTATACTGTTGATAGACTGCCAAATATGGGAAAGTACAATCCTAGTTGTTCAGTCCCAGGATGCAGGACATATGGCAAGAAGGAAAATGTGGGATATCACAAATTTCCCCCAAAAATAAAAGCAAGGTTAAAAATCACCAATTGTTTCAACCAGATTGAAGAAATTGACCAAAGGAAAGCATGGATTTTGAAACTGAAAATTGGCAAGCTAAATAATATCGAAGTATATGCTTGTTTGACAAACAGACTGATGAATGAATCAGATTAATAATTGATCGCAAATCATGACCTCCAAAAACAAGTAAAATATTTGTAAACTACACTGAAACTATCGTTCAAGTCTTTTAATAGAAACACAATAACTTTTCAGTTAAAGAAATCACAAATTTTCACAAATTGTTTGAAAATAGTAGAACAGATCATCAAAACGCCATGCAACCTTGAATTGCAGAAGCATTCAAAACTAATCGGAGATGAAATACCTTTGAATCACCTTACTGAAACGTTCTTTAGAGTCTTTCAATAGAAACACAATCACTTTTTAGTTATAGAAATCACAAATTTTCACAAATTGTTTGAAAATAGGAGTACAGATCGTCAAAACGCCATATAAACACGTGTAAAGTCAAAAACCTTTGTCCGTGATTCGTGGTTCAAAGTCTTGCTATAGGTGGCGCTGCGATCTTATTTTCTTTCGCCAATAGGAAATTGAAAAAATCTCTGTCACTTGACAAAATAAATGTGTCAATTGACAGATTAAATATTCAATTGACATATTATAAATGTGTCAATTGACATTTTAAATGTGTTAATTCACAGATTAAATGTGTCAGTTGACAGATTACAAAAGTGTCAATTGACAGATTGAATGTGTCGATTGACAGATTATGAATGTGTCAATTGACTGATTATGAATGTGTCAATTGACAGATTGTGAATGTGTCAATTGTCAGATTAAATGTGTCAGTTGTAAGATTAAATGTATGTCAATTGACAGATTAAATGTGTCAATTGACAGAATAAATGTGGCAATTCACAGAATAAATGTGTCAATTCTGTGATTTTTCATTTCTGCAATGGCATTAGTAAGCCGTCGTAATAATTAAGAGAAAATAAAATTTTAATCAATTAGTTAATTTTTTAGTTTTTGTTTATTATATCGTAGGGTTTTTCCATTTCCAGAGGAGTCATGTATTGATTCAATTTTCAATTGAGAATGTTTCTCTTTAAAACATATCAAGAAAATTAAACCACTGTACTTAAATAATGTTTATTTCAGTTGATTGTATTGTAGTGCTTATACAAAGAACCAATTTTGGGTATATATTCTGTAAAACTTCACCTAGGGTGGTTGTGCGAATTTATTTATATTTGGTTCTAGCCAAACCCACACTAAACCAAAACAACAACTCCAAAGTCGCTCGCACTAGGAAGTATTTTTGTATTATTTAAATGGCAGTTCATGATGTTAGGTTATATTTTACTGGTCACCAGTGTGATTCTTTGAATGCAATATATGTATGCAATAAGTTACTAAATCTCCGTTCACACTCAGCATTCTTCCTTTTAACAAATTACTTAGGTTTGTCAAAATTATTATATACCTTGCGAACATGCCCAACATGGAAGTGTCCAAATATTCTAAATGATATCGATGAACATTTAAAAAGAACAATGTAACGTAAAATGTAATATTCGATTGACTTTTTTGAGCTCCCTTATTGCAACAAAATTAATTGTGTCAGAGGCGGTTAATGAAGACCGAAGTGATAGCAATACTATTTCACAATTGATAAATAAGGGAATGGAAAGACACATGACTCTACCTGGTGCTGTGATACCAAGCCAAGAAGATCGATCGAAACAGAGAAGCTGAGATCAACATATAATGAATAAACGTCAAATGGATCTCTTTGAACTACCAGAAAAAGACGTTGATCGAGCTAGGTTGCAGGCAATATCTGCTAGTTAATCAGGAAAATGGCTACAAGTTCTTCCATCCCCTCAGCTGGGAACCTTTCTAGATAGCGAATCACTTCGTATATCAGTAGCTCTGCGTTTGGGAGCAAAAAAAATATTCTTGAAGATTTTTTTTCTTGGCGTTTGGGCCTAAAAGGAGTGGAAATTCCCTCCTTAATTAGTATTCCGCTGGCGTAGCCAATGATAATTGGTTTACGAACATAATTTTTTAACTTTTCAATGGATCTCCAACTCGTATAACTTAAATATTCTTTCTTCGCCTGAATATGGGTTTGTCTGAACCCGAAACATGTTTCGCCTGTTTGGGAAACTAAACTTTTTGATAAACTTTAATAAACATTTGTGGAGATGACTTCGAGATTTATTCTTACATAAAAACACATAAATGTTGCCGTTGTGGTGCATATGTTGACGACTTGGGGACTCATGGCCTTAGTTGTTCTTTTAGTTCGGGGCGCCATTTCCGTCATCATGCACTCAACGCCACCATTGAGCGAGCTTTGGTATTAGCTGATATTCCATTAAAGTTAGAACCTTAGAACCTAACGGAATTTCCTTTGATGACGACAGAAAACGACCAGATGGCACCACTTTGATACCATGGTCAAGAGGAAAGACAATGATATGGGATGTTACATGTGTGGATGTCTTTGCTAATTCAAATGTACGGACCGCCATAATAGCACCCAGAAAATTAGTAGAACGTGCAAAATAGCGAAAAAGAATAAAATTTCAAAATAATCATATTGTTTCACCTTTTCACCTTTTGATACTCTGGGAGGATTTGGACCGAACTGTCCCGAAATTGTAAAGAAATTGGAAGGAAAATTATTAGCAATACTGGAGAAAATCGATCGATAGCTTTCTTGATGCAAAGACTGAGTATCGAAATTATTCGTGGTAATGCGTTGTCAATTATTGGTTCGATGCCTACGAACGAATATTTAGGAGAAATTTTTAACTTGTAAATTTTTTTTGTTGTGTTTCGTTTGGTAAAATAAGATTATACAAATTGTCTAAATTATAAAAAATTTAAATTAAAAATCTGAATCACGTTTTGAGTTTTGACAGATGTTTTTGTTCTATAGGTCGATGAATAAAGATAAGTTAGTAAAAAAATACCTGGAATTATCTTTTCTCTTTCTGGCTGCTTGTAGTTTCACTGCACTGACTCTATAGGGTGGGTCTCTTAGGAATCCCTTGAAAACCCTTAGTTTAACAATACTTGAAGAGTATTCAAAATAAATAAGAGACAAAATTCTGTTACCACTCAGATTTTCGGTTATTGTTATAACCAAGCTAAAAGAATGGTACTGGCTACTGGTTACTGGCTATCTGTTTGCTTAAGGTTCAACTGGCTCTTTGTGTCTCACATACGCCCAAATAGGCTTAGATCTGGCTATCTGCACTAGGAGAAGGTCTTGTGGCTGCAATATCTATTCATTAAGGGATCTTAGAAGGTAGTTGGTCTTCAAAATAATAAGCCCTGGATTAAATTAACAGATTTGTTGAATAAAATGAAATTATGGAAAGTATTCAAACGAAGAAGATCGAAGTGTAAAACAAATAACTTATGGAAATAACCAAATTCGTGAAGGAAAATAAATCTCAATGCAGATTTCATCTAAAGAGTTCATACATTTCGTATTTGCAAATGAGCGAAAATATTATCAGTTTGTCAAATAAAAAAATGGTCACCCTCTCGTCCCTCTCATAAAGAACATAAAAGCTCTACTGATATGACTGTTTCCAAAAGCAACCAACTCACCAACATGAAATTCTACATCAGATCTCTCTCCTTCTTGAAATCACAACTTGCAAATTCGTTCTTGTTAGCCCTAGATGTACTTTCAAAGCACACTTTACAGTTTAGTACTCGGTATTCTAACTTAATCTTTCATCATATTAAAATAGACCAGGTACATCTAAAATTTATAATACAAACCTGTTTCAATTTACATTTTTATTTTATACTTGGAAGCTTTGTCAATAAGTTGAAAAACTTCCTACATTAAAGTATATTTTGACTTTGACTAATGATACTATTATGGAGAACGTTGGGTTTTATTTAAGATTTGTATTGTTTGTTATATTACCCTGTATACAACTTTCGATTAGTTTTGAAGTTTTTGGAAATAAAAAAAGCAGAACGCAAGACGTAGATAGCGGCAGCAAAAAACTTGTCTTTAATTTCACACAATTTTCAAAAAAAAACCGTCGACCCTTGAACAATAAAACTAATTTTAACCCATTAAATATCAATATTAGGAAATAAAAAAAATTCACTTACCTTTTAGACACTTGAATGAACGAAAATCCATGGAAAAAAAATTTTCCTGTAATTATTTTATAACATATGCTTTTGTTAATTAACTAGTTTCTACAAGTTTAAAATTTACATATAAACCCTGATAATTGTCAAATTAAAAACCTCAAATTTGTTTCACTTCTTGGAGCCATTCGTGAAAGGCTTTAAAAAAGATCACCATTGGAAAAATAAAGAAATGTTTATTTTCCACTTTGTTATTAACAATCTAAGAGACTAAAAAATGAAAAATGCAAATAAAGCTAAGAAATTTTTTTCTTCAATATTCCAATTTGTTCGTATTTTAATTATTTAAAGTTACATAAAAATGATTTTCGAAAATTTCTTACTCTGATTGATTAAATTATTGTTATATTTGTTTATAACATTGTTTATAAGATATTTGAATTTTTGTTTTTGGAATTTTAATCAGCAATAAATATTATGATCTTTAAGAACAAAATCATTTCTTAAAAAAAATTTTCATTGCATTTGTTAATTAACTATTTTTTTGCTACCAATTATCAATATTAAGGAAACAAAGTGAAAATTTTTTCCAATTTTTTAAAGCCTTTCAAGAATTGCTTGCTCCAAGAAGTGAAACAAATTTGAGGATTTTAGTGTAACAATTTGTTTGTATGTAAATTTGAAACTTGTAAAAACTAGTTAATTAACAAAAGCATAATAAATAAAATAATTACGGGAAACATTTTTTTCCATGGATTTTCGTTTATTCAAGTGACTATAAGGTAAGTGAATTTTTTTATTTGTTAAAATTGATAATTAATGGGTTAAAATAATTTTTCTACGACCGTGCGTTTCTACCAACTTTCCCGCACTCATTTTAGTTTAGAAAGTGTCACTTTCCCGCACTAGTGCGGGAAAGTAAAATATGTCAATGTATCGTTATTAAATGTACATTTCATTGTTGCTGAGAGTTATTTGGAGGACTCCGTAGAACAGAAGAAAACCATCTCGAATAAAATTCTTTCATGTACTGGCAACTTGCAACCGATGCCGTCTCCGTCATCTTCATGCACTTTGCAATCTACGAGTGTTAGGTACTCTTAACAGCCAGTTACCACCAACTAACTACTCTGGACCGGCTATTCTGATGCATTTGCAGAATACAACAAATTGTGTTTTCAACATTAATATTAATAATAATTAGTGGATTTTCATTGAATGTTTTGTATGTTGAAATAAATTATATATTTTCAATGTGCTTTTTGAATCTTTATGCGGTCGTAGAAAAAATAATGTTCCTAATTCATGCGTAAAGTGTCTTTCCCGCCATTGACTGCTTGCCCGAACTCCGCTTCGCGTCGTTCGGGTCAACAGCAGTCGCGTGCGGGAAAGTATCACTTTCCGCACTTGTTAGGAAAATAACTATTTTTTTACGACCGTGCGTTTTTACCCACTTTCCCGCACCCATTTTAGTTTAGAAAGTGTCACTTTCCCGCACTAGTGCGGGAAAGTAAAATATGTCAATTTATCGTTATTAAATGTACACTTCATTGATTTTACCTGTATATTACTAATCAAACTAATATAGGTTTTAATATTCAATCTAACCCAGACTATTTTTCATTCATCAGAATGAAGAAATTGCGATACTTTTATATATCTACCCTATACATTTCTCAAAATCAATCCACATAACAATCAAACTAAGCTGAGTCAAGTGGTTTGGTGTGGTAACCAAAGATTTGTTATGACAACCAAGTTGTCATCAAGACGTCAAAGTTTCAAGTCGAAGCGTTGTCGAAGTGTCGGATTCTGGCATTTTTCAAATGATTTTCAATGAAAGCAATATTTTAATGGATCCGTCAGACGAAGAGCTCCCAGAAGCAATATTAAAGGCCGCAGATGAGGTAAATTCAGACCTGTGACCAAGTAAATCACGAGAAAGATACGAACAGCAATACAACCAATTTTTAAACTGGTGTAAGGAAAAAGGAGTGAATAGCTTCAGCGAAGAGGTTTTTTTGGCGTATTTTCTCGAGCTGAGTAAGGTACTGAAATCCAATACCCTATGGTCGCGTTACTCGATGGTGAAATGTTTAGTTAAAATAAAACAAAACCTGGACATAAGCAAGTTTCATAAATTGACATCGTTCCTAAAAAAGCAAAATGTTGGTTTTCGACCACATAAAGCGCAGGTTTTTACCAAAGAAGACATATCCAAGTTTATGCTAGCCCCTGATGAGATATATCTTATGAATAAAGTAATTACCATTTTTGCTTTACCCGGTGCTCTTCGCAGAGCGGAGCTTGTGAAAATCACGCTTAACGATATTCAAGATAAAGGAAACCCAATTATTGTGATAATTTCCGATTCGAAAAACCATACCTCAAGATCCTTTGTTATATCTGAAGACATAAATAATGGAACTTTTTTGAAACTCTATAAAAAGAATGCAAATTTATGGCGTCCTACCACCATTCACCGTCGTTTTTTTATCAATTACAAAAAAGGCTAATGTTCTGTTCAGTGCGTAGGCGTAAACACATTTGGTAAAATGCCAGCAGAGATCGCTACCTACTTAGGCCTACATAACCCAGAACGTTACACAGGTCACTGTTTTAGACGATCCTCGGCAACTTTTCTAGTAGATTCAGGCGAAGGGATAACCAACATAAAACGTCTTGGAGGCTGGAAGTCAACTGCTGTTGCTGAGAGTTATTTGGAGGACTCCGTAGAACAGAAGAAAACCATCTCGAATAAAACTCTTTCAACTTGCAACCGATGCCGTCTCCGTCATCTTCATGCACTTTGCAATCTACGAGTGTTACTCTTAACAGCCAGTTACCACCAACTAACTACTCTGGACCGGCTATTCTGACGCATTTGCAGAATGCAACAAATTGTGTTTTCAACATTAATATTAATAATAATTAGTGGATTTTCTTGGAATGTTTTGTATGTTGAAATAAAATATATACTTTCAATGTGCTTTTTGAATCTTTATGCGGTCGTAGAAAAAATAATGTTCCTAATTCATGCGTAAAGTGTCTTTTCCGCCCTAGACTGCTTGCCTGAACTACACTTCGCGTCGTTTGGGTCAACGGCAGTCGCGTGCGGGAAAGTATCACTTTCCGCACTTGTTAGGAAAATAACTATTTATTGTTCAAGGATCCGTATCAATCAGCGCACGCGGGACTCGCATCACCTGCTTTTAGCGCTATTGTCGCCTCTAAATTTAAATTCTAAATATTAGTGATAGAGTTCCGGGTGGGACATTTTTTTTGAAAATTTCTTCCCCTTTCAGGATCTTTTTTCAAATTTTGGATATCTTCAATAGTTTCCGAGATATTTGCAAAAAAACAAACCCCCCCATTTGTTTTGCTAAATTATTTATACCTTTTGCAATTTTTGCCGTCGCACTTTCAAATTTTTCAAAAAGTTTCTAGAGGTCCTTGTTGACTAGACTAGAGTGTGAGTCGTACAGGAAGGCTAAGATGTGGAATCGTCGGAGTTGAGAAACTCAAACAACATACTGACCTTCATTCACGAAGAATCGAAAATGAAGATTAGGATGAGGAATATATAGTTACATAGATAAGTGGAGAACAGTGGATAAAGAAGAACTACTACCATCACGACCACCACGTTTGCATTGATTGTACGCTTCTCAAGTTTTTTCAATGCATTTTTGCGTATGTCAGTTTTAGTAAGAAGGATTCCGTAGGGAAGGATAAAAAGACAAAAAAATAACAACTTGTGTGCTGTATACGTACACTTAGTTACATTACACTAAAATCTAATTCAGAGAGAATCAGTACATTAATTCATGATTTCACAGTTATTAACATTATCATTATAATTTGACAAAATATAGTTGATAAATATAGCATAGAACATTTGTAAGTATCCCTCTTAATAAAATACTATCATTTTCAAATAGTAAGGAGGAGTAGAACTAACCCTGGGTTAATTATACTCCTCAGGTAGACTGAGTTGATAAAATTTCATTCCAATACTAATTTTTTGCAACATTTCAGTCTGGAACATACAAGTTATATAAATATTCAATATATATTCTCTTTTAAGCGTCACCAATAACACTTGTGTAGGATATTTTCATCGATATTTTTGAGAGGCTGGATATCAAAAACGTCGACCAAACGGCTTATAACAAGTATGTCATACAAAAAATATTTTCTTGAACGTAGGCTCTTTAAAACATGGTATAAATCAACAATAAATAGATTTCCAGATATGATTCCATAGAGAAAAATATATAGGTATGTATGTACATCGAGAAATAAATAGCTGACTGACCCTAGAGAGAGAATCACTTATATACTTTATATACTTTCAACAAAAGTATTTTCAACGAACATCAATAAATCTGGATAATATTTCTTTCGATAGAAGAAACCTCTTGGATAACTTATAGATATGTAGCAAGTTAAAATAAAGGTACTAAAATTTGAGTTCGTGGTTTAAGAACTTAAAGAACCTCCAATAAATCTGGAATAACATTGGACGTTGCTCACATTTTTTTGGTATATGCCTTGTAAATTATTTTTCTTTCTCTTGAGCCTGGGCGGGATTCGGTTGGGGGGGAAGAGCCTTGAGAATAGCGTGGACTTCTTCAGCTACAGCGGTCAGGACGAACTCGAACTGTTGCTTCGTAGCTACCATTTTGGGGCGTTGGTCTCGTAGATGTTCCAGCGTCGCGGCAATGTCGATTTCCTTGGCTCCCTTGGCCATTCGGCTGAGAACCATGTCGATCAGGCAATAAGTACCAGCCCTACCGGCGCCATCGCTGCAGTGGACCACTATTGGGCATGATCTACCTCGGTAAGATTTGTTAACTTTCCTCCTGAAAAAAAAAAAATCATTATTCGTATTTTTCTTTTCTACTCCTGTGCTGAAAGGACCCCCCACGGTTCTTATGGAAAATGGGTCCCAGTCGAATTGGCTGAAAATTTAGTATAATGTGGTAGTACCCAAGTAGCACACCTATATTGGTAAAAGATTGGTACAATATTGTGAACATATTGGCGAAATATTTGAAATGCAATATTGGCGAGAAAAAAAATGTGAACATTCGGCGATATTGGTCCAATGTTACTTGAATAATATTGGCGAAATATTCTTGAACTAATATTGGCCTCAAAATTTTCGGCGATATTGGTACAATATCGCTGATACAATATTTTGACAATATTGGCACAATATTCAAAAGTTATAATATTGTCGAGAAGTAAAATGTGAACACTTTGCGATATTGGTCGAAAATTGTTTGAATATTTTAGAAATAGTTTTGGTGAAATATTCTTGAAGCAATAATGGCCTCAAAATATGTATCGATATTGGTACAATATCATTTGGATATATTGGTGCGGAGTCGGGCTCTTTTAGCAAAATATGAAAATAACCGAATGCAGTTTTTTTACTGACAACATGCTTGAATGGAAAATTATCACGTTTATTTTGATGCACGAGTGTAATTCGGTAGAATATTTCCGGAGTTAAAACAAAAATGTATGTGCTGAGTTTGAAATTTTATTCAAATTTACATTAAGCAGGTAGGTAGGTACATATAAATTCAGTATTTATGCCTGTCAAGATGACAAATGTACATTTTAACAATCGTTACTATAGATACACGGACCGAGCGGGTAATTTTCGATACCTACCGGGTTTCAGCCTGAAAATGTCCAGCCGGGAATTTTTCGCTGTAATTGATCGAAAATGTTCCGCTTCATATGGGATTTTTAACATACGATGGAAATATTCAGGTTAAATAAACTAGATGATTTTTTCTATGTATTGATGAAATGATTATTATTCAACTAGGTATAGGTATGGATATTGTACAAGGGATGGTTTTGAACAATTTGGAGGCTGCAATGGCTAAAGCAGGATACAATTTTTTGCGAGAATAAAATTCGTTCCACAATTCAAGTAAACGACAGTTTGTGAAACACTTCAAATTTAGGAAGGACACATTTCAGAAGTTATTGTTATAAATCGATGATATAAGCTGTCGAGTTTTCCTACCGAAAACTAAATTCCTGGGAGATTTTTCGAATTCTCCTGCATTTGGTACTAGGAATTTCATCTGTCAATATCAAGAGAAATATTTATTTCGGGATATTTCAAAAATAGGTATTGCTTGTAATTGAGAGAAAATGACGTCATGTTCCTCTAGAGAACCAATTCCGAGAATTCAAAAATTGGGTCACTGGTAGTACTGTTTTTTTTGGGATTTTCCTGCAGTTGGAATTGCAAATAGATTTATGTTCACGTGGACGAGACTATCACCATTATAGTTTATAATACATAATTATTTCAATTTACATTTTTATTTATAGTTGAAAGCTTTGTCGATAAGTTGAAAAACTTCTTACATTGAAGTATATTTTGACTTTGACTTGTGAAGAGCATATACCCGACATGGAAGTGATAAAATGTTCAAGGTTTTTCTTACCTGAATTCCAGTAAAGCTTTGGTAGATGATGGCACTCCACATTCTGGCCAAGATAAGAAATGAAATTGGGTCACAGTTCTAGTCTCTCCGGTTCTTACGTTCTTCAGATAAAATGATCTAACCAAATAGTCGTCGCACCAAATGTGCTCGCTTACTAGATGTACTTCATATATGTGATACAGTTCTGATCCTTCTTCCGGCCAGTAACGGTGACACATGGCTGCTCCTGCTTCAGTGAGCCTGCAATAAATGACATTTGATGAGATGGAAAATGTTTTGATTTCATCTGCCCAGGCCGCAAGAGATCAGTTGAAATTGTTTTTTCCGTTAACCAGCTGTCGTCCCCTTACGAACGGCAGCCATCAGAAGTCGAAACTTGTGCGAGGCAAGGATTAACGAGGTCTTACCTTTTTACGTGCGATTCCTAGCACTTTCTCGGGCCATCAGAAAAATTTCTGCAGTCGCCTTGGTTTGAACCATCGTCGACTGGCAGCCAAAGTGATTGAAAGAATGAATTCATGATAACAAGTATTTTTTCATATTTACTTTAAATCTCATTTTACCGTTGGATTTCAAGGATTTTGGCAATTCATTGTAATGTATTATACCTTTAAATTAGATTGATTGTAGGCCCACATTTGTTTTCACTTTGATTACTGACAAATTATCTGATTGCCTCGTCAAGTGGTTATGATTATTGTTTGATGGGGTTGAAAACCAAATCAGAGTTTTTGAAGTTATTTTTGACTTGATTAATAAAAGTACAAATCTTTATCTTATAAAGAGAAGGGATATCCAGAATTGGTTTTGGTTTGTATAATATTTTATAGATTCCCTGTACTCTAGTTTGAATATACTCTTGATGATTTTGTTTTGTATTGTTTTCAATGGTTTAAGTAAATATTCTGTTGCCGTTCCCCATAATAATAATAATGATAATACTTAGATTGAGTACTGAAGTTTGGAAAAGACTAAAGAATAATAAATCAATTTCAAATATTTCAATGGTAAAAAGTTTCTGATTTTGAAAAGAATTCCGATACCTGAAGATATTTGCTTCCATAATATTTCAATATGTTTGGACCATAACAAATTTTCATCAATATACAAGCAAGAAAAATTTGAAAAATGGCTTTATCCCAATCTTCTCTCTGTTAATTCTAGAAAAACTGAATATATGATTTTTTAACAGAAACAAGATACTCCGTATCGTCACTGACAGTGACAGGTACATTCGGCTAGACACATTACAAGAGCTAGCCGATATTCCCACCATCGAAGAATATATCAGACACCAGTCTGAAAAATTCTTCAGATACTTCATCCTTGAAAGCCCGTTGACTAGAGATATTACAGCAGTCAGAGCCTGCCATAACAGGCCAACAAAGAAGCACGGCAGGCTCATTTACCAGGCACTGGATATTTTCCAGGAAAATCCAGAAGAAGATGTGTAACCAAATTATGAGTAAGACCGGTGTACTACTGAATAATGCAAATGATATATGTAATGAATTCATTAACTTCTTCACAGAAATTGGTTTAACATTATCTAAACAATTCAAAACTGTATTGAAAACTTTGTCACCATATAAAAAGTCAATTTTTTTGAAGCCAGTTTCAGATGAAGAAATTAATAAAATAATTATGACTCTCAAATCGCATACAGCACCTGGTGAAGATCAAATTACTTCAAACAATTTAAAAGATATTGTTGATCTAGTAAGCTTACCTTTATCCTTAATTATTAACAATTGTATAGAAAATGCTACTTTTCCAGACTATTTGAAGAGAACAATTTTGAAACCTATTTATAAAGGAGGTGACAGAAAAAACATTTCAAATTATCGTCCAATTGCACTTTTGAATGTGTTTGCTAAAATTTTTGAAAAAGTGTTGAAAATCCAGTTAGTTGATTTCATCAATGCTAATATTGGTTTTGATAAATTTCAATATGCATTCCAACAACATTCCAATACCCAAGCAGCAGTTACTGACTTTATGAGTAGTATTCATGAAACTTTAGATTCAAGTAATTATGGTGTTGCAATATTCATTGATCTTAAAAAAGCTTTTGACACTGTCAATCATACAATTCTATTAGACATCTTAAATAACCTGGGTATAAGGGGCCATGCATTGAATATATTTCAAAATTATTTCCGAAATCGTGTACAATATGCACTTATTGACCAATATAAAAGTTACGAAAAAGTATCAACATTTGGAGTTCCGCAGGGTTCTGTTTTGGCACCAATTCTTTATTTGATTTATGTTAATAGCATTATGAATATCAACCTGATTGGTACACATTTTTCTTTTGCTGATGATACTGTACTCTATCACAAATCTAAAAATGTTCAAACCTTAAAAACAAATTTGGAAAAAGATATTAAAACAATTGGAATATGGTTAAATGAACTTAATTTAACTATTAATTCAGAAAAAACTGTCTATATGATATTTAAACAAAAGAATATGGAAACCATCAAATTAAACATTATAATTAAAAACAGAACTATTGCTGAAGTTGAGAAACACAAGTATTTGGGTCTGATTATTGACAAAAATTTAAATTTTGAGAGTCATATAGAGAAAATAAAAAATTCTATTATTCCTCTGATAGGAGCTATCAGAAGAATACAATTTCTAAGAAAAAATATTCAATTTTTAATATATAACGCACATATTATCTCTCGAATCAGATATATGATCACAGTGTGGTCATCATGCAGTCAAAAACAAAAAGAAATTATTTATAGATTGATGAATAAAGCAATAAAAGTAATATTTGATAAACCTTGGGATACACCATCTTCAGATTTGTACAAAAACACCAATAATATGACATTGAATCAACTTATTAAATTTGAAAAAGCTAAATTTGCATTCAAATTAACCAAAAATATTCAAAAAAGTAATACAACAATTCAGAAAAATTCCAAATTACATAGTCATAATACTCGGATTTTGAACCACTTTCACTTGGACAATATCCATTCCAACAAAGGGAAAGCAAATCCAATTTTCAGCTCTATAGAAACATTTAATAAATTACCAGAACAAATAAAAAATTCAAAAACGATAACTTCATTTTCCAAAAATTTGAAAGAAATGTTACTATTGAAATGATGTTCATAAGAATACTACAAAACTTTATGAATTATTTGTATTATTTGATAATGTATTAGAATTAGATTACTTTATTTTATCATTGATGTACATTCAACCTTCCTTATACCAGAACTTGTTCTGACTGGAAGTTATTTATACAATAAAAAAAAAAAAAAACACACACACTAACGTACGCAGAACAATGTCTTAATCCGGTTTTTCTCTTGTGTTTTTCCCGGAAATTCTACGCAAACCCCAATGAGGAACGTCCGATGATCTGATGTCTAACACGTAAAACGCCAATTCCCCTGCATAACTAGGAGGAGGCAGGGAACCCACTATGCGACTTAGCACTCACAACTCTCGATTCTACATATCATCGTAGAACCTGCCGTCTGGCTGTCGTTTGGCAGGTGGCAGGGGTTCGACCCGCCCGCTGATGCCCTCAGAAGGGCGGTATTGAATCCTCACCTCTCAAAAAGCGCAGTCTTAACTCCCACCCTAACCACTACCCTGTGGCTCGTGATACTTTTAAAGAGTGTGTCTTTTTACATTTAATTGTTTGATGTTGTGAATGCTGTACCTTTTTTATAACGGTTGATGAAATCAATATTTTTGGATTTTGGATTTTTTAACAGATAAACAGAGTATTAAATTAATATAAAAATAAAAAATTAACAATTGAAACAAACTTCTCTGATGAAGTATCTTGGCATTTGGATTGATGATAGGTTAAGGTGGGAGAACCATATTGATAATCTGATTAAAAAAGTATCTTCCATTATTGGAGCTCTGAGAAGATGTCCCAAATTGAATCCCAAAATAGCTAATATATTTTTATATTCACACATTCTCAGTAGAATCAAATATTTGATTAATACATGGGGAACGTGTTTTAAAAATAATTTCAATAAAATCTCCGCTGTATACAGGAAAGCGTTAAAAGTACTGTATCGTCTACCATTTGACACTCCAACAAATCAACTTTATTCAATGACGAACACATTTTCTTTGGAGGAGCATTATGCAATGGATACTCTCAAAGTATCTTACCTCATTATCAATAAAATGATTAAATCTAATTTTGTGTTAATTAGAAATTCAGAAATTCACAATTACCATACACGACAACATATCTTGTTCCATCTAGATTCGGCAAATTCTGTAATTTGCCAGAAAAGATTCACCCATGAAGTTCTTTGATATCACTGAATATAAAATCAAAATAAAGAAATATTTTCTTGAAAAAAGAAATGGACTTTTTTAGGATTCCTTCTTTGTTTTGGTGTTTTTTGTTTCTTTGTAATTCTGAATGTTCCATTAAAAAAAAAGTAAATACAAAAAGGTTCATGATCAGTCTCATACCAGTTTGATACTGTTTGACTGATCATGCTATCCTATCATTGATTGATAATTGAATAAATATTCTTTCACAATTTTACAATTGTTTCTTAATATTAAGAAATGGGTAAACCTTTATTTTATACATGTAGCATTGAATTATGAATAAACGTTTTTTTTTTTTCTTTGGTGTTCTGGCATCGACTGCTATGGTCATTAGCCATGTGTTCTTTATAGGCCTTGTTACTAACTCCTTGCGCCACCTTAGGAGCAGCACTATTAATTGGAACGCAACAGTGAATCGTGCAGGACTCAGCCTACTCGAGCCACGAGACTTTGATAATTTAATCGGTTAAACTAAATTAAAAAATCCCAGCCCAACCAGGGTTCGAACTCCGGACCTTTCGACTCGGACGCTCTAACCACTGCGCCACGCCCCGACTCAAATAAACGTTATTATTATTTAAAAAATAGGAGTTATTAAAAAATAGGAGCATACTTGATGATTTCACTTTTGAAATTGATAGGTTCTTTGAAATCGACAGAAGTTGATCTTTTGGTCATAAACATAAATGATGATTTTTTTTAAATTTAAAGTTAGTTTATGGTTTATTGATGCTATTTTCTCATTGTAATTCAACATGCTTTTTTTAATTTCTTGTAAATAATGTCCGTTATAAATAATGGTTGTATCATCAGCAAACATTTTGATTTTTTATCTAGTTCCAAATCGGCTAATGAATTAATATATAGGTACATGTCCAAATATTGATCTTTGTTGTGGCAATCCCAATCCACATAAAACCGTTTTATGCAATCCTTCAGTCTCCTCCATAAATACAAACTGTCTAAAAGATAATTTCTGATTGCAACCTTTGCCGTCACAAAACAGTGAAATAGATGGAACTTACTGGATTGATTAGGTTTGTTATGTTAGACTTTCAACGTGTCTCAGGGAAACGTAAAATAAATTGAAGTGGACAGCTGCGAGTAGTGGAATGAAATGAAATATTTCACGACTAACCTTGTCAACATTACGATCACAACAGCTCCTTGTTCCCAAATCAGTTGCCAGAAATCGGGGGCGGTATGGGGTAACGGTCCCTGGGTAGCAATGTAGGCCGGATTCCTCGGATCGTGATCCGTGATGCTGGAAGCGTTGATGTAGTCGGAGCCGTTCAGGTTGGAAAGCTCGTTCAGCACGACTCGAGCGTGATCGTAGGGAACGACTTCTTGGTACCGATTCTTCTCCTTGTTGTCTTTCTTCTGGGCGACGGTAGATTCGGATGGCTCCGCGACGTAGGCGCACAACGCCACCCACTCTTGTTCCAGGCGGTCTTTGTTCTTCAAATGGTCCTCCATGTAGCTCAAAACCATGTGACCTAGGCGGAGTAAGATTTAGAATTAGATATCGATGTCCTGATCAAATGTCTCAATGGGCGTTAGGTCAAAAAATGGACAGCTTTTGAGACAATCAAGGTCAAATGTTGTCAAATTGATGTGTTCACTGATGGTGAGTACGTCGCTTGTTAAAACGACTCTATAGTCTCGAAACTTGTTGGAAACTCGGCCCAGGATGTTTTCTGGGTAGCTGTTAAAGAATCTGGAGTCAGTCTAGAAAAATGCACATCAATGGTCCCAATATGCCCTCCACCTCTTCCTAAATGAGGCTCATTTTTGGCACAGGAAGTTTTTAGGGTCGCTAATAACGAATCTTTGGTCAAAATTGGAAAACTCACATCAGTGGTCCCAATTTGCCCTCCCCCACCCCCAAAAAAACGTCAATTTTTTTGGTATTCTCGAAACTAATGTGGCCTTCTAAGATGGTGCTTTTTTCGGAATTCTCGAATTTGATGAAAACTTGGCCCAGTGGTTATCAGAGTCGGTTATTACCCAAAAACCCTATGAATTAATAAAATTGGTGCAGCCATCGACATTAGTTTCAACTGATCTTGTTTCTGGTCTTTAAAAGACAGATTTTGAGAATCACTGGCGTATGTTGATTCGCAAATTATACACGGCTCCTAGATTTTTTCATCTTCGTGAAAAAATGACGTAATCCCCCCGGGGGTTTTCGACGTCACTGAACACGAATCTCAAGACATCATTTCAAAATGGACATCAGTGATCCCAATATGGCCCCCATAAAAGGACCATTAATTATTTCGATTTTTCCTGATAAATCAGCTGAGGAAATTTATTTGGGGGGCCATATTGAGAACATTGACGTGCATTTTCCAATTTCCAGAATTTCCAGAATTGTTATCAGCGACACTGAAAACCACCTCTTCAGAGTTTTCATCGAGTTTTGGGAAAATCGAGCCTTTGGAACAATCGATACGTAACTACCTCTGATATAGCTGAAAAAGCCAATTTGATAGCCTTTGACCTTGATTATCTCAAAAACTGTCAATTTTTGACCTTGCGCCCAACGAGATATTTAATCAGGATATTGGATATTACTATCTATAATATCCCAAAATTTCAGATAATTTCACCGCGAGCCATTTTCCACTAGGTTTGTTGCGGGGTCCTTTACCAAAAGACAATTTCCCATTGAAACGGTGCGAGGTCATTTGGTATGTGAATGTTTTCGGAGTCGTAGTCGCAGATTAGGATTTTTGTCAAAATTCATGAATTCGAGATGACAGAAACCTAATAGAATATATCTAAGGCTCGTGGTAAACATAATAATATCCATCTTTCATCCACACAGACTAGGCTGTTGGATACACTCACATGAGTGTTTATGAGGGAAAAATTGTTGTTGAAAATAGAACTAATGTTAAGTATTGAAAAGGAAATCGCATATTCAAAAATAGATTTCACAAGCTTGATTATACTCATTTTTGACAATTTTCCATACTCTTCCATGCATTTGTAATTCTTTCATATCAATACCTGTCGATATATCCATGTTGTGCAAAGCTGGCTCTTCACTCCATGAAGAGGTGCTAGATCTGCTGGAAGGACTTTGTTCCGACTCTCTGGATAAAGAAGTTATTCTGCCGTGAACAGTCTCTCCGGCCGGTTGCCCTTTTGTCGCCATTCTAGATCTGCACAGGTCCTGGTAGTCTTTACTGGCTTCCGTGTCCGGTCTGGCGAGTCCCTGGATCTTTTCACGAGATTTGATATGGCGTCTGATGAGAATTAGTAAAACGGAAGCGAGAATCATGGCCGCAAGTACTCCGCAGATCATGAAAATGACGACGTAGAATTGGTTTTCGTTCGGCACAGGAGTGAAAATTACTGACTGGCCTTGCTCCTGTAAGATACAAATATGTGAATCATGACTATTACCTAACGAGAACATAGGTAGATATAAACAATCAATTCACATCCATTCCAAAAGTTCTCAAATTTCATTGGTATATTGTGCATCATGTGTTAGTGCTGGTCGTGACGGTAGAGAGTACTCGTCTCATTTGTAGGGTCGTGGGTTCGATTCCCAGCATGGTCACCTGTGTCGTGCGTGGAATCACACGGTGAAAGGCAAGGGCTACGTCTTCCCTACCTCGCACAAGTCTCTTGAGGACTTCTGAGGGTTGCGCGTAGGGATGCAGCCGGTTTACGGAATTAATGGTTTTAACAATTAATGGCAACAATTTTGCAGAAATCTGCTTTAGACGGAATATTGTTTGAATTTAAAAAAATGTTCTATTGCTGTATTTTTGCACTGATAATTGCAAAAGTTCTAAAAACTAGGAATACTGCTAGTAATAATGTTTTGAAACATGCATTAGGTTTGCTTGACTGAAGACTTTGTTGTTCATAATATATGCATTCTCTTTAAACTTCCGTCTATACCAGCCCTCTTCTTCGAAGTCATCCATAAAGAAGAGGGCTGGTATAGAAGGAAGTTTAAAGAGAGTGCATATATTATGAACAACAAAGTCTTCAGTCAAGCTAGCATAGAAATCCGTAATATGTAGAAACACTTAATTAGTGGCATGGATCAATTGAAATTGCGATAAGAATCAACAATGCTGTACGGGAGGGGCCCGACACTGTAATTAACAAGCGTACCTGAACACCGGCAAATTACCCCTAGGCTAATGACACAAAATTACCCATAGCATATATAAGAAGTATCCTTGAGATTGTCGCATTTAAACACTTGATAACGACTGTAGATTTTAACAGTGAATAGAAATTGCAGAGAATTGAATTTTTCTTTGTTCTCATTTAGACAATGAAAGTCCAGAATAACCTTACTCAAATTGAAACATTGTCATCCACTTTCAAACAAACATCACCTCAATTGTTTCAATGTTAAACTGATGAAAAATTGAAGAAAACCGTAAATCGAGCAATTAAGAAAATTACAATTGGTTTTTGATAGACTTATGTCAATGTTAGATTGGTATGCTATTTTCAGTGATCTACTTACGCTATCTCCGACTTCTGTAGATGTTATTTCTACTCCTTGTCGTTCATTGAGTTGATCTTTGAATGTTCCTATTTCTCTAGCAACTTCACTAGCGTTCAGTCCACGGCTGTTTGGTTTTACTCTGAAGCTCACAAACTTCGCTAAGACCCTTAAAAAGTAATCAATTAGTGATGTGTGTATTTATATAATAATAAAAATAATTCGGAATTTAATATAATATGGTAATGTCAAACGTGTATTATAAAATTCCGACTTCATATCCAGATAAAAATATTTATCACTGTCAGTTTTCTGCAGTAAACTATAATCCAAAATTTCATGAAAATGGTAAGTATAAATTTTTCATTTACTTTCCATCTACGAGTACTCCTGGTTCGATACGTAGTAGTTTCGAAATATTTCCGATTGTATCATTTCCTTGGCTCCAATTTTCCAATTTGTTCTTGAAGTAAACATAGACGTAATTCATGTCATTTTTCTTTTTCGATGGGTCGGGGTAGGGGTGAACACCACCTCGTGGTTCCTTCTTCATCATTGAAGGGATCATCAAGTCCCTTGCAGTTTTGTGCGCATTGATGTGGGCTGGAAATGATAATAGTAATAAGTTAACATTCATTCTCATCTTGCAACCAATATAAACCATCAATTTAAAGATATGATGTACTTTCAAACCAATCACAACATTATTATAGTGGTATTCGTGGTATTTTGTTTTTATTGTGTGAAAACAACTGATACTTTTGATTTGACGTCTGTCATCAGTTTGCATGCAAATTGAAAAATGAATTTAGATAACCGTAATGAATAAAAATGTTAAATAGAGAATGTGTCTATGATTGGGGCATCAAAAAATAATCTATCGAATACCACACGAGAGTTCGATAAAGTAGAAAATAATTCTCCACATTTTTTCTCAAACTTGTTGCCATTTGGCAATAGCCACTCGAGCCCTTCGGGCTCTCGTGTCTATTGCCTGGCAACAACTTTTCGTAATTTTCGTAATCTGTCGAATTATTTTCACTTTATTCTCACTCTCTTGTGGTATTACAACTGAAAATTTCACACACAGTTAGGTTTGAACGTGAGTGGGCCCGTATCAGGCCCTCCACTGCGGCCAATGGCCTATTGTGGCTCACCCCATGGTTATATTTCTCCCAGTATATCCAATCTCTTGACGAAATTGAGGAATGCATTGGGAGAACAATTTACCAGGTTTTCTGGCCTTACTATCTGGTTCTGGCCGCTGCAGGGCATGTACACAGAATGTGTTTAGCCGTTTCATCATCCTCCATGCATAGCCGACACTCTGCATCTTGTGCAAGTCCGATTTTATGCATGTGATGTTTGAGTTTGCAGTGGCCAGTAAGCAAACCTACTATAACTCTGAGATGCGCTCTGCTGAGTTCTAGCAGTTTGTCAGAGTCCTGTTTTTTCCTTGTACAAGCAATAAATGCTTTGGAATGGGCTAGGCCCGGTAGACTACGCCAGTACTCGAGTATTTTATTATTGTCTGCCCAAGTTGTTATGACATTCTTGGCAGTGCTATATGCTAAACCGATTACCGGTTCTGGTCCAGTGAACGTTGTTTCGGCTCCCCCTTCTGCTAGGGCGTCCGCTATTTCGTTTCCTTCTAGGTCTGTGTGACCTGGTATCCAGACTAGGGTAACGTTGTTGCGTTGCGCCAGTCGGTTTAAGGTGTCTGCAGTTCCATACTGCCCTAGATTTAAAGCAGTTGGATTCAAGCGCTTTAAGTGCTGCTTGACTATCACACACAGTACTGTAGACCAATTCAAAGCCTTTATTTTGTATCGTCACCGTATAGCACATAAAAAAAATTCCTGAAATTTTTCTCCTTGGGGTGAACTGATTTTGAATATTTTCTATTCTATGATTTATTTTTACAATTTCGAAGATGAGTTTTTTCTCCGAAATTATATAATTTTTGCAATAAAAGCTCATGTTGCACGCAGTCAAAAGCTCGACTCATATCACAGAATACAGCTGTAGTAATTTCATTTGCTTCCACACCTTCCAAAAATTTTAGAGAGAGAGAGAGTATATAGCAGTAATTGTTGAACGACCTTCATGAAATCCATGTTGGTTCTGATTAAGTATATTATTTTTCATCAGGAAACCCATCAAAGAATTCAGCATTACATATTCAAAAATTATTGATATTACAGGAGGCTAAGATACTGGCCTGTAATTTTTTGAAAAGAGGTGTTATGAGTGACATTTTCAACCTGCTTGAAAAAATTCCATCCTGAAACGACCTATTTATGATATTACATAATTACAATGATATAATTAAAAAGAAAACATCAAAAAAGGTCATTATCCTAGTATTTTTTAACAGAATATCACTCGAACTTCAATTGAATACTGGACATTTTTTCTTGCATACGATTTTTTAGAAAATTTTCAAAATATTCGTGTGCTCGAAAAAAATAATTGAAGCTCTAGTGAAAATTCAGAATAATGTATAACATCACATGCAAACAATAATGTAAGTAAGGATATTAATGTAAATGTCATATCCTATGGTACTTTGTATAGAGGTCCATAAAAACACTTAATTCATCTGAATTTCGCATGCACGACAGAATTTGTGACTTTATCTCTGTGACTTGAGGCTTCAAAATTGGAATTTAATGATGAAAAAAACTGAAAATTACTTTGGGGCATTAATTGGACCATTTACTTTCTAATATAGAATATTCTACATATAAATAATATCAGACAAATCTTGTGAAAAATAAACAATAGAATATCCCTACCATCAATTCTTGTCATCTTACCTTTCTGGGCTGCCTCAGTTATCTGTGGGTCGAATGATGGTCCTGGTTTCTTGACATCCAACCTTTCAGGTCTTTTGAATCCCAAATTATATCTTTCTAGTAACCTGTCTAAGTTGTGCCTCATTATTAATCTGTTTTCTTGCTCTGGTGTTACCTCTAGAAAAATTATCGAAATTATGATCGTATGGAAATTTTCAACTAACGCATATGATGTTTCAAAATGGTCTAATAAACATGGCACATTATAAAATTTGAGATCTTGGATTTCAAGCATTTTTTACTTACAATTCGAGTATACATGTTGTTACCGATATAATAGTGATAATAATAATAACTGATTTATTTGTTTTCTCAATTTTGAAACTTTACATATTAATATTAATATTTACAAGTAAACAGAGGGCTAAGTTCAATTTGAATTACGCGAACGTCACCAAATTGCACTTCCACTTAACCTCAATCATATCTGCAAAGTTCAATATAACGACTACGTATATAGTGGTGTGGTCAAACTTGAAAACAAAAATTACCTGATAAACTCTTGTCGTTTTTGACAAAGAAAAAAAAAACGTAGAAAGCCTCAGAAATGAAACTAAAGTTATGAAAATTTGTGTCGAGATATAGTATTCGATGCTTGATATTAAAACAATTAAAAAATGGGTCGCACTGTGGATTCAACCCAGATACCTTGAAGCTATATTCTATAATCATCGTCTGCTACTACAAAGGTTATGTCCATTCAGAAGTGCACTCCAAAATTTCAATAATATCACTTGGTACACCCCTTTGGTTTTTTTGACTATTTATTTTTTTTTGTTGCCCATCGACTTAAAATTCACAGAATCTACTGATTTTGTCATTCTGAATCGATTGGAATTCTCGATCCGTTTTCGAGTTAAAATTTTTTTAAAAATTCTATATCATATTCGTAAAGGTCAACTTTTTTTGTATATGCTCACCGAATTTGAAATCGATTTCTACTCAAATAGATATTTGGTAGTCTTTTTACGGAACCTCAAAAACTTGCAAACTTCTCTCTAACGTATTCGGACGAGTTTATTCCGAATCATGTCTCAAAAGTTGAATTCCGACAAAGGATGAGGGCAATTTTCTGATCGAAATCGCAAAAATTGCCCTTATCTCAGCCAGTAGCTGCAAAACGTGAACAAGATCATATTGGGCTATCTATCTCTATTTTTCACAGTGCAAAAGTGTATGCTAATCAGACGCACGGGCCAGTTGCATAAGCCATTTTCGTAAGAAGCACCTGTGATGACCATTTTGCATTATTATCTTTGTTACCACTTCAGTTATTGAACTTTTCTGTAAAACATGCAAATAAACGTTATTATTCTTATCATTATTTCGCATATCATTGAGGACATCGAGATAAAAACAATTGGTAAGAAAATCACAGCTCTCATAAGGCAGTCATTTATGATCCATTCGCTGCATATATTCGTCAAACATTCGTCAATGAATAAAACAACAAAAAAAAACAAAGAAATACAGTCCACACGCTAGTTATCGAACGCTAAGATATACCCACCGTTCACATTTTGTTCAATTGGGGCAGTCCATACAACCCCTCCTTCGGAGTATACAGCTGGTCGGGCAATTCTTTCTTCAGAAAGTTTGTTCTCCATTGGACTTTTGCCCAGTTCACTGAATATTTCCCTTCCCACCGCTACATCGTCTTGGTGAGTCATTTCTCCATAAATCTCTTTGCCATCCGCAGGATGCCCGCTACCATATTCTGTATTGTCCTCATCTTCATTCTCATCAAAGTAAACCCTGGATTCTGGAAAGTCGTTTATATCTTTTGGCGTGAACCTCGAACCCCAAACTGGAGAGTTGTAGGTCGAAGGAAACCTCGCACTCGCATCGTTTTCTATCTCTTCTTTTGCGTTTGGTTTCAACACGGCTTCTTCACGAGATCTCAACTTGTCAAATCTCTCTAATAAAGCCAGTAATTTCAAGTTATTTTCGGGGCTGAGCAGTCTCTGAATGTCTATGGGGCTCAGGTGCAAATCGTTCAAGAATTTTACCAGGGGGTACATGTCCTTCATATCCTCGAGAGTTAGCGTGTCGTCGTTGAAGGTTTCTCTTCGGAGGTGTTGCTCCGGTAGGCCGTTTTCGTATTCCTGCAGAAATTCCAAGGCCTCCCTAGGGTTGGTTTGCCCCAAGTCGTTCGGTGGTCGATTCAAGTAGTACGACGGGGATCGTCGACGCATTTGTGGGATCCATGCCCGTTTTACGACTGCGTAGTTAGCGTAGGGATCGGGCAAGTCCACTGTTAAAAGAAAACACCTATGATACAATTTTTTTTTGAGATATTCAATTATGGTGAGCTTTTAGGTCAGCACATAGTTCCATTATTTTTCGAATGAAATAAAGTGGGGACCACAAGCTCTTCCGAATCATGGACTTATAAATTGAATAGTTGTTTACATCCTGAATTGAAGTCGTATCATAACTTTATTCAAAAAGTAGATGTCCATTAGCTATACTATTCTTGTAATCACAACGGAAGAACTCTGGACAGAATCATAAGTTGACTTTAGAAATTCATAAATCTTCTTTATATCTAAGGCCCATTCACAAAACAAAATGATCCAAATTCTAAGCAGTATATTATGGTCGGATACTGTGAACAATCGGAAAGATATAGATTTGCCGATCAATCACAACTAGTTGGCATCCTTATAAAACATTCATTTCTCAGTTTTTTTCAAGGTACACATTCAAAAAGTCCGCTAGAACACTAAATTTTATGAATGAGTCTTCATTTTCAAAGTTAAAAATATGTAAAAAAATCATTCGCGATTTTTTTCTGACTGTCGGTCTGCGCCACGGGATTCGACTCATTTTCAAATCGTTCAAGTGAAATTAAAGTTGATTCTGAAGGTTTATTGACCAAAGACTTAACGTTTACAAAATTAATCAATAAATATTCACCTTGGGTATTTTTCCCTTGAATTGAAACATGCTTTACTAAAACCTATATACAAAAGTGGAGATGCTGAAGATCCATCACATTCTAGACCAATACCTTATTGAGCATTTTTTCTATAATTTTTTCTACAATTCTGAAAAGAAGTATTTTTGATTTTATAAACAAAAAATATGGCTTTGATATTAATCAGTTTGGTTTCCAAGTAAATAGTGACACACAAAATGGACTTAATACAGGAAACCATGTGGTAGCTGTTTTCATAGACCTTAAGAAGGCATTTGATACAGTTAACCACAAAATACTTTTGGAAAACTTGGAAACAATGGTATTTCAGGGGGAATCTTTTGGAATCGTATCTTGAAAATAGGACAATCAGTACCAATTGTAACAACTCTGAGTCTATTAGACTACCAATAGATACGGGTGTTCCACAAGGATCTATTTTGGGACCCATCTTGTATCTGTTATATATTCAAAATATCTCTAAAATTGGGTTAGCAGGAAGTTATACCATATACGCAGACGATTCAGTACTTTTATATGAAAACAAAAACTCTCTGTTTCTAAAAAACACTATTAATGAAGACTTGAAAAAATTTGAAAAATGGCTTCATTGTAACCTTTCATCGATAAATACTGATAAAACTGAGTATATAATTTTCCAGCAAAAAACAAACACAATAATTCCTCAATATAACCTCAAGATCAAAAATAAATTATTGAAAAGAACTGAACAATTAAAGTATCTTGGTATTTGGATCGATGAAAAATTGAAATGGGACAAACATTGAGGTCTTAACAAACAAAGTTTCTCCAATCATTGGTGCTTTGAGAAGATGTCCTAAACTTGATGAAAAAACTATAAATATGATTCTATATTCTCACATACTAAGTCGTATTACCTATTTGATAAACATTTGGGGATCTTGTTCCAAAAATTATTTTAATAAAATATCAGCATTATATAGGAAATCTTTGAAAGTACTGTATATAATAATTTTTAATTTATTTTGCAAATTACAATTAAAAATGAAGACTCATTCATGAAATTCGTTGTCTTAATGTCTACCTGTCGTGATATCTACCTAATGAAAAAAAAATCGGTTTAAAAAAATGTTTTTTACAAAATAGCGGTACTTCCATTTTAAATGGTCACACGGTATCTAAGCAAGTTTTCCGCATTCAGAGATTTTTGAACAAGCAGTTGGTATCAGAGAACATAAGTGGAAAGTACAATTTTGTTGTTTATGAACCAATCTTTAAGTTGGCTTAAATCATCCAAAAGGATTGCTATGGATCCGCCAAAGTAAGTTATAATAATAATAGGTCTTTATTTCCCATTTCACCGATGAAAAGAGACTTTTTTCGTTTGCCCACGTGGTCAACAATATCTCATCCTCAAAAACTACAAGGGATGTGAATTTAGGCTATAAGTTGGGATAATTTATCGAAATACTCACAATCAATGGAATTCGGTGGTAAAATTTTCTGTCTAAGATCCTCCCGATTTTGGTTACTGATAGGGGGATAGTAAACTTCATCGGCATACGAAGCATGAGGGTCATCAACGCTAGGGGTATACTTTATAATAGCAACTTCTTGGGGGTCTAGTTCAACCTGCCCCTCAAGGGCTTTCAGAGCGCCCTCTAGGTCATTGTCGGAAAGGTGTGAGCATGCGTCCGGCTCGAAAATTATGCTGAAAAAAATTTCAATAGACTTGTGAACGAGCATCGGTCAATTTTAACCTAAAAATGTGAACGAAAAATTGAAAGTTATTTTGAGCATGAGGAAGAAAAATATGTATTAGCATCACAATATAGTTGAGTAGACGCGAGTGATGCAAAATAATTCAAATACATTTTTTCAGTAGATGGTTCACTGAGCGTTTCATTAAATTTTTTACCAGTTTGATCATTTTTAATTTCATCGACAGCTGGAATATTTGTTCTTAATTTTCTTTATGTAATAACGTATCTTCCTGCGTTTCCATCTCTGCACACTTTGTAATTCGTTAATACTAATTTTTGTATGCAAACAAAATTTTTTCTACAACCGTCAAAAGTATTGTTCTAAAATAATTAATATGCTTAGCTTAATATGAAAAATAGTATTAAACTGGCTTAAACTGTTTTTCCAAATCAAGTAATTACTGTGACTATGGGAATAAAATGGCATTGGTTGACAATAACTTCAAAGTGACAGTTGTTGAAAATTATTTTTTTAAAGTTACATGGTGGTTCTTCGGGTAGTAAGGCCGACGTATGTTGAGAGAAGATCTCGACGTTTCGCCAACACGAGTGGTTAGCATTTTCAAGAGAAAGTTTCTGGTTTTTTATGTCGCTGTCAAATGCTTGACATTTGTTATACGTTGTCTCAATAAATACCTGTGATTTGACGTTCTTACATCTGATTGGTCCATAGCGTTAGCTGACATCATAGAATCGTTTGTACCGTTATTTTGTGGATAGGGAGCTAATTGAGAATTTTTGAGAACTGGAAGCCAAACCTTGTTCAATTGTCCTTCTTCGGTTCTGTTGAAGTTGTTCTGGTGTTTCTGAATTTCAATTGCTTCCCGGAAGAGTCTTGGGTAATAGGCAGATGTTGAAGAGATGACTTGGGTTTCTTCAAATTTCACTCTATGGTTATCGTTGTTGAGAGTATGTTCTGCGACAGCGGATTCTGTGTGTGCCCTAACTGACAGCAAGCCTTGTGTTCTTTGATTCTTGTTTTAACGGAGCGTTTCGTGGTTCCGATGTAAACGCTGCCACAGGAACATGGAATGCGATAAACCCCAGAAGAGCATAGTACGCCTCGTTTGTCCTTCGCTGATCTAAAGTGGTCTTTCAGTTTTTTTGAAGGTTTATAAACGGTTTTAATCTCATATTTTCGTAGAATACGGCCAATACGATCTGTAACTCTGGGAACACATGGTAAGAATGCTTTTCTTTTTTCGGTGTGGGTTTGACTACTACTTGGTTCACTGGATGGATAGTCATTTGATCTACTATTGATTCTTCCGTCTCTGATTTCTCTTCTATTTTTCATACACCTCTCAATATCTCTTTCTTTGTACCCATTAGAAAGAAGAGCGTTTTTTAGATGTTTCAGTTCATCTTCCAGGTATTCAGGTTCGCAAATTCTTCTAGCTCGATCAACTAATGTCTTGATTACACCTTGTTTTTGGCACGGATGATGGTTTGAGGTATTGTGGAGATATCGATCAGTGTGTGTTGGTTTTCTATATACCGTATGCCCCAGACTGTGATAAACTTGGAGTTACACATGCGTTCGGTTTTGATGTCTAATAATGAATGTATCGATATTGCTTACATGTTACAATACATAATAATAAGGTCAATTGGTGAGGTTGTTCAACTTAATAATAGGAATTCCTAGTTATATTAAAAATGCTAATTCTACAATAATATATACCATCACAAGACGTCTTTTTTTTCGAGAAATGACAACTAGACAGAATAGCACAAATACTGGACCAGTTAAATTATTGGGCTTTCATATTTATAGCAAATTGAGATGGAATTTGCATATTGAACATATTTCAAAAAACTTTCTCCAAAAACTTGAAGAAAGTCATGACGCACATGACGCACATTCAACTGAGCCACAGCACAGCATTTTCGTCTAAATTTTTAAGGTCTAAAGTTTTCATAAATTCTGCAAACGAGTAATTTTGCCTTTATTTGTCCGCTTTTCAACCTGAGCCTACCTACCATTATGACGACTCAAATCAAAGTTCACATCAATTCTTCAATTTGATACTTTACTATCAAAACTCAATATATCCATACTTTGACTTTTGACTTTTTGACGAGACGTTTCTCGCTATCGATCTAATAATGGCAAGTCCCACTAATCGGTCGATGGTATACAGGGTTGGCTCGAACGTCTATATGTAACATAACAATCGGACTCAAATTGGATGGAATTTAATGGTCCATTATCATTATTATGAAGGGACTTATTCTATTATATTATATTATTTTCAATGAAATCAAAACATTTTTATTTTGTTTTTATTAATATCCCAGGTTTTTTTAGGTAGAAATCGGGCTGTGGCCATATTAGACCCTCATATCACTGATTTCGACACAGAATGAAAGTATTTATATTCTCATTTGTGGGAGTTATACCGATGTACATTTCACTCTAGGAGGCTTAGTTCAGCCAAAATTGTATATACACAAATATTTCACTTCCAGTGAATGAGCTGCCAAGCCTGCTAGAGGGACAGGAAAGTAAATTTTTCTCCCGGGCTTTTTGGACTATATACTATCTGAATCTAAAAGGGTGCCGGATGGAAGTTTTTTTTTTGCTATCCGCTGACAGCACACATAGTTCATACGAATATGCTAGTATAAGGGCCATTTGTATGAGTCCAATTAAACTGCAGATGGATGTACCAATCGTTTAGAATGTGAATGACATTCATTAAATGGTGTTTCATGAGTTCATATTCTAGCCATTAATAAGGCGATCCGGACTTTAAACTGAACGGATACAACCGGCCCCAACCTGAGCATCCATTTCATAGAACGCTGACACCATTCAAATTACCAATTCACGATGTAGTTATCGCCAATTCTTCTTCTGATCGTCCCGAAACAGATGTGTTTTCTCTTTATATCGAACCGTTGTTCTAACGTAATATCAACTTTCCTTCCTCGTGTTCCTGGATCCTGACTTTTATTACCCCTATTTAACAAGAGATATTGCTCAATTTAGCACGTTGGATTGAAATAGTTCAACAACATCACAAGGGACATGTGAAATTCATGCCATTGTGCTCGTTTACATCGAATCATTGTACGATAATAGGTCTACGCAAAAGACTTGGAACGGTTATTTGAATTTTGAACCTAATCCAGAATGAATCGTTGGATGAAGTTTTCTATTTCTCTTTCAGAATTTCAGTTTAAGGATTGGGTATAAATAATGTTACTAGTTACCAGTTATTTGACGTCCATACGGATTAAGTGATGATTCAGTTTGTGGGACTTTGGTATGTTTTTCTTTTTCTAAATGCGTCTTTTCTTTTCCAGTAATATCTTGCATTCTATAGATGTTTGGTAAATATTCGCGGTCACCATTGGCACCAGGTGGCAGTCCAAAACTCCAGAAAATAGGGTCACTAAATCCTAGAAGGCTTTGGCATTCTTACGGGTATGGCCAATGGGTGGAGTCTAATAGTTCCAATCTCTTTAAAAAGTTCGAATGTTCCAAATAACCCACAAAAACACCAATTAGGAAGCAAGGGTTATAAGAGAGAGAGAACCGATACTTTTGAAAAAAAGTTGGGTTATGTTTCTTTTTTAAGTCAGAATGTCAAATAAGTAAATTATGGATATCATGTTTAATTTCAATGTATACATATCAATGGGTTGATAATCTGAACAATTGAGAAAAAATTTGTCAGTCCTAGACTCCTGTGAACACGAAAATTGTTATACTTACACTGCACACACTTTATTAATTGATCCCAAGAAACGTTTCTGTTTAGAGAGGGGTTACATTTTTACATAAATTGTTCAACAGCAATACATATGAAATAAAAGTCGATGATCAAATCAAACAATTATTAGAAAAGGAATGATGAGAATAATTTGTGAAATGATAAATAAGTCATATCAAAGCAGAAACAGTCAAAGGTGAAACATTGTTATATTATATAGGAATTGAAATCATCTGTTAAGTATACATTTCTTAAGTTCATTTTTTAATTTAATTGTGGTCCTGATTTCTTTCACAATTTTACACTAAGTTATTCAATATTGATACTATTGATAGCAAATTATTTCTCAAGGTTTCCTGTTTCAATCATAAAAAAAAGTTTGAATGAAAATATAATCTGTATCTGTCTTTAGTGAGGAAAATGGGAAAAATGTATTCTTCAATCTACTAATTAACAAGTTATAAACAAAATGATCTTGAACTTACCTCTGAGAATACATAATAATTTACGACTTTTGTCGGTATTCTTGCAGGTTTTACTGCACAATAGGTACTTCACTTTCAGAAGGAAGGAATATTTGTATCAGTAAAAAAAGTAATCAACATATTCCTAAGTTGGATCAGTGACAGCAGGGCTCATCAGAAGATCTTGGGACTTGGGACAATCTGCTTTCTTTACTGTGAATCTGCTAAAACTATTTTTGAAAACATTTCCAATGACGACAATGACATAAAAATTGGCTTTTGACATGTGTCACTAGTTCAAACATCGGACCTAATTTTCGTGGTGTTTTTGGAACATTGGAGCTATTTTCCATTCCATTCCATTCCATTCCATTGGCCATACCCGTAAGAAGGCCAAAGCCTTCTAGGATTCAGTGACCCTACCAGGAAAACAATTCGAACGTCATTTATCTGTGATGACAGTTGACGTATTTTTTTCCAATATTGATCTTTTTCTAGCTCTCAACTTTGGAGAGCTTTAGAAATGCCCGTAGTGAAGATTTTAATTTCAGCTGAAATTTTTCAGTAATTAAGCGCAAAAAAGAAGGCCTGTGGTCGAAAAGGAAGCAGTATTATGTTATATCGTTTATGTGAGGTAGATTCTGTTTTGGTGAGCGACGAGTTTTGGACTTGTGTATAAAGTTCATTTCGTTGCTTGGATGAACTAGTTTCTGAAATTTTTTGAGATGGAATAACCTCCTTCATCAATCGTTCTAATGTCTTCGTGTGTCAAGAAAATAATTCGATATATTTACAACAGTCATAACTAAAAATGCTCTTACTATGTGTGAAATCTTCCAAAATAAAGTGCTCACTGCAAACTCTCAAATATTTTCTAATTGGTTTCCCGATTTTCTTTCTTAATTCCACATGTTTTAGCTAATTTCTTGTTTTTGGAAAAAGAGTGCAGGGACACATTTGCACATAAATAATTCTTGCACTGCGGCACTGTACACATTTTTTTGATTTAGTAGTCATATCAAAGCATTAAAACAGAAAAATCGAACCAAATATAGAACGAAAAAGAAATAATCAACAATTCATCAATACTAGATCTTATGACAGAATGTTTGTTTTGCCGGAGTTTTTAGTACACATTTCGAAATGTAGATAGTGCCCAGTACGTGGTGATCGCGAATACTGATATCGACAACTTACCAGTGCTTACTTGATTTCCAGTCTAATTTTTCACAATTATTCCTTCAAAGGAGCATGTAAAAGTCCTGTAATTTCTGGCATTGGTCTCTGTGCAGTACTAGTTTCTATTATGTCAATGGTGTACTCCCTAACAATGTCGTTATACAGTACGCCCGTGGAGTTTGGAATAAATTAAGTATTTCTGAATAAGGAGATATTTTGGAAAAATCCGCCGCATATTGGTCGATTTTCTTTTCCGAAGTGTCAGTATTTGAACCCCACCTGCCGCAATTGAATAAAATTCTAGGGGTGTGCCACTTCTCCGCATTTGTACAACTACTCTGTAATTTACTGTAATTACACTGACATTCACATATAATGTGTACTTTCAAAATTATGTATTTTAATTTTTGTGAACAGATTTGATTTTCTCCACTTTTACCTATTTAAATATTACTTTCCTCTGATTTAATACTTTTTTTTAGTTTTTGGGAAGTCACGATGAGGCAGTATAAAAAATTTAAGTGAAAAATAGTATCAAAAGTACAAAAAAAAATATAAGGAAGTACAAAAAAATATGTTGGAGTAAAAAATGAACACAAGAGTAACTGAAAATACAAAAAATTACCTCTTTCCGCCTATAGATATAGCAACCAGATAGAAATAAATTAAGTGAAATTTGTCCAGCTGTGTGCACGTTCCAATGTAATTGAATGAAGAAAAGTTGTATTTCGTGCAGAAATTTATTTATAAAATCATAGCAAAGCGCTTTCGACTATAAAGTCATCATCAGTGCGTACCTGTAAGTAAGTGACATTGAATTGAATTTAAGAAATTTTGATAATGAGAATTTTTTTTTGAAAATTGAAAAGTTACTTACTCGTCAGGTGTACAAGAGCCAGACCATAAAAATATCATGTGTCCAGAGGACCATGTAAAATTTAAAAACGGGACATCATATGAATAACATTTAAAAAAAGTCCTTTTTCCAAGATTCACCTGGATAAAAGCTTCAACAGGCAGAGTAACACATGTCTGTTGGAGCTTAGTCTAGTGTTAAACTGAATGAATGATCTAGAATTGGTTTCTCAAATTCCCAAGAGACTGTGTCTTAAGCCTGGTTCTGTGCACATCGGGTGGTAGTTCTCATTAGACTTTTCTCCCGTTTTGTCATATTTCCTTGGGTTTGGATCAACAGAACTATAAATTGTGATCAATTTTCGGAAAATTTCTTGAAAATTTTCTGGTATGGGCTCATCATTTTCGTCACCCTCTTTGTTACTATTGAGATTGGGAAAGTTCTCATTAGACTTATCTCATGATCTTATGTTCCAATCTGGTTTCCCAGGATGTTGAACTAATAATAATAATTTATCAATTTCAAAACACAAATCAATATTTTTATTTTTTATACCATAACTTCATTGTCTTTGTCAACTTTCGACACAATGGCAATTTTCATTCATTTAGTTAGACAGTAGACTAAGCTTCAGCAGACATGTGTTACTCTGCCTGTTGAAACTTTCTTAAATCTTTTATGATTGTGTTAATCGTGCCTCTTGTTTTTGGGCTACCTTTTTGACGCTTTAGGAAGAGTGAAGGTTCTCATTAGACCTGTCCCATGACCCTGAGCTAAGAATTGGTTTCACAAATTCCCAAGAACCTGGTTCTGTGCACATCGGGTTGAGGTTTTCATTAGACTTTTCTCCCGGTTTGTCACAATTCCTTAGGTTTAGATTAACAGAACTATAAATAGATTTACAGATCAATTTGACTATTTGGTCTTTAAATCAATTTTCAAAACACAGATCAGGGTTTCTAGAAGTTAATGTTCTAAGCCAAACATCATTGTCATTGTCAACTTTGTAAATTTCATTCATTCAGTTTAACAGTAGACTAAGCTCCAACAGACATGTGTTACTCTGCCTGTTGAAACTTTTATCCAGCTTTTATCCAGGTGAATCCTGGAATAAGGAATTTTTCAAAATGTTATTCATATGATGTCCCGTTTTTAAATTTTACATGGTTCTCTGGACACATGATATTTTTATGGTCTGGCTCTTGTACACCTGACGAGTAAGTAACTTTTCAATTTTCAAAATTCTCATTATCTAAATTTCTTAAATTCAATTCAATGTCACTTACTTCCCAGTAAACACAGGATATCCTATGGATATCTATTTCATGTCCATAATTGGTCCTTTTGGACATGGACGTTAAATGGATATCCATTGGATGTCCATTTCTGCTAGTACAATGGATATTCGTTTGGGGACATCCAATGGACATCCATTTCTTGTCCAAATTGACTGAAAATCCAGATTAAAAAAGGGATGTCCTTTGGACGTCCATTGTACATCCTTCGCCCGGACCAAGTGCGCATATGTTGGTACCAATGTCCCTGTCTCAGTTGGCAACTACCGAAATCGGTAATGCAGACAATGACAAATATGAACATGCAAATGAGAATGACGCTTGACGCTAGTTGCAAGAGGAAGAAACAAACAGACAATTTTTAATTGTTTGGGATTAAATTCGTGTCGTATAGTGCTCGGAGCCCTAGGAGGTGCTTTATTCATTACAGTGTTCACGTTCACTTGGTTGACTATTCAATACTCATTTTGACTCACAGTATTCATATCAGGTAAGTAACAGTAACTGATTGCAAATTCCTGGGGGATTGAGAGGCTTTGAAACTGATTGTCGTTTGAATCCAAGGTGAAGGGTGTTTGAGTAAAGATAAGGTGCAAAATAAAACTGGTGGAATAAAATTTTCACGAAATATTACAGAAGAGTAAAATAGGAATTCAGTGCTACCCCATTCATTCAAAGTGGTGATTGACTGTCCTGTTGTTGTTGCCCATTGCACAAAAATGGATGTTCAACTCATAAAATTCTGAAAACATATTTTTGTATCAAATACTCAACTCATTATTGATTGTTTTTCAGGCAATGCACATATCTTGCACAAATTCCTCATGGAATTTAGAAACTGAATTCAGTTTCTAAATTTTGACCCCAGGAATACGCCCTTGAAATATTTGTATCGAATTCAATATATCCAGTTAATGTCCATAAAATATTCCGTTTATATCCATAACATATCCAGTTCATGTCCATTTCATACCATTAGAGGTCCATCAGAGGTCCAATGTAGACCCATTAGAGGTCCATAAGAAGTCCAATTTAGGTCCATCAAGTCCAATTTAGGTCCATCAGAAGTCCAATTTAGGTCCATCAGAAGTCCATGCTATATTTATCATGTCCAGTGAATGTCCATTTTGGTCCAATGTATATCCATCCTTAGTACACACTGGACATCCAATGGACGTCCAATTTTGTGGCATATGGATATCAATTGGATATCCATTGGATATCCATAGAATATCCTTCTGGACATGAACGGACGTCCAATAGATATTCGTTATGTCCATTGTGGTCATCCTTTGGACGTCCATTATTGTATATCCGTATGTGTTATCTGGGTTACAGGTACGCACTGATGATGACTTTATAGTCGAAAGCACTTTGCTATGATTTTATAAATAAATTTCTGCACGAAATACAACTTTTCTTCATTCAAGAAATAAATTAGGCTCTAGCATTATTATTTCACCAGTGTAGAATGAAAGATACTGAGCTAATAAATCTTTTCTGTCCCTTTGTTCCACATCAAATCGTTCAAATTTATCGAGGTTAGGATACCATTGAGATTCGCACTTATACTTGATATTTCCAATGCATAATGAAAAAAAAATTGAACAAAAGTAGTTGAACATTGAGAATTCAAGAAGAGTTTAGTGCATACGCGTGTATGAGAATATTGGTAACGGGAAAATAGGTTAAATTTTTTCGAAGGCAATATTACTGGGCAACGATACCTCTATCTATCCATAATAATCATATTGTTATTATACTCACTCGTGTTTAAATGCGTATAGCATAGCCTGAAGTCGGCACTGTGTGTACCCGTGGCTCCATCTATATCCCAGGGCGAAAAGTCGACTGAGTTCAGCGCTAAGTTCGTGTAGACCTTCCCTTTCCAGATCGTATCTGCGAGAACCAAAAAATATTGTAAACATAACGCCTTTTTGTGTCATGCGCCTCTGGAGTCTTTTTTACGGCAAATAAATCTTAGGAACTCTTCGCGTAGAAGCCCCAGAAAAGAAAAACCACCCAGATTCAAACTGGGTGCCATGATGGAAGGTAACACTTTCCCTTGAATTGCTAGAATGCTCACAAACGAAACCTATATTTCTGATGAGAATTATGATAAATACACACCTATATAAATCTTCCTCGTCTACATCGCCAATTGGTCTCAAGCATCGTCCGAACGCCAAGTCTAAAAACAGATATTGAAAATCGATTAGAATACAAGATGTCTTTACATAATACAGTTACCGTCATAAAGTGTGTAACACACGGGATAAGGTTTATTGTTGGTAAAACTATCGTGATAAAGAAAATAAAATAAAATCCATGGAGGGGCAGAAGTGGGGTTACATGACAAGATTGTTTGCGGTGTACCACAGGGATCCTTATTAGGGCTTCTGTTATTTTTTCAAAATACACATCTACTTTCAGATTGAGATATTGCCAATCTCATTTATATGCTGATGATTTGCAAAAATACTATTCTTATCCTTGTTCAGAAATGGATGATAGTAATATTATTATTAAACAAGATCTTGCAGCACTTTCAGAACTGGCTGAGAAATATTGAACGGAAATAAATCCTTCTGAATCTCTTGTTTGGACACAAGGTATCTATGGATAGACTTGCAGCTTCTGTTGATATCAAAATAAGTTATCAAACGCTTGTTCTGATTTCAAAAAATACTTACGGCAACTTGTATTCAGATCTCAACTTTGATCAGCATGTAAACCATGTTATAAGAACATGAATAATTAATATTAAATTAATTTATAGCAGAAGTGATGTAATGAATACAACAACCAAATCCATTTTTCGTGAATCTCTTGTATCGCATATCAACTATTTTGACATAGTGTATGGACCTTGTCTAACAGCATTTCAAAATAGCCGATTGCAAAATAAGCAAAATGTGTGTACAATATTTTTCAACATTAGGAAATTTCAAATTGGAGTTTTAAGCAAATTAAATGATGAAGTGGCTTAGAGCAAAACATTGTTTTTAAATGACAAAAGATTAAGTACCTATTTATTTATACATGTAAATTAGATTCAGTACTGACGTACACAAAAAAAGTCATCCTTACAGTACCAAAAGATTACACAAACTTATAACAAACATCATTTTCGTATGTTGTTTGCAAAATTCCCCCTTAATTTGAAAACATGTCAATTACCGCTTCAAAGTTTTATATAAAAATCTCAATAATTTGTTGGTATCTTATTTTAAGATTCAGGGTTTCGTCACATTTTAATGAGACCTAATTAAGACTATATTTATGGAGTACTAGCTGTTTTGAAGAACAGGTCTATTTACGTTGTAAAGAGAAACATTCTCAATCGAAAATTTAACAATACAGGACTCCTCTGGAAATGGAAAAACCTACGATAAAGTTACTGTTTTGTAATATCTAACAGACATTACAAAAAATGTATTGGTTCAATTTTCAATTGAGAATGTTTCTCTTTACAACATGAATCCCTTCCAAGAAGGTTATCTTGTACGATGGAAAATAGCGACTAAAATTTCAACTTTCAGTCGCAGATGATTCCACAACGGACTTTATGAACATCCTGTTCACATTTCCAATAAAATCTGGTCATTTACCTTTTTAGGTAACTAAATGCATATTTTTTAATGAGCTGAACAACCATCTTTTTTTTCTTTGACATTCAACGAATTTTCAGCTTATTGAGTACATTTCTTCATCATTATTATTCTATCGAAAAAAGTTTCTTATTATTTAGTTTTATATTCACACTCAGCGTTAAAAGCAATACATTTTGAGACCATTGAAAATAGCAATTTTTTCTGTATTTTACGATCTCTTATAATTATCAATTTTTTGCTTTTGAATAGTTTGAATGTAGTGCAAAATAGTAGGAAAACATTGCCATATCACAATCTCTCGATTTATTGTTTATCCGTAATTTTTTTCAATTTGCTGCCATACCAGTGATCCCTTCACGATCAATTTTTAGATTTTTGGAATGCACAATCGATCACACAGTACTTTTTCCAGTTTCCTAATAAACTTGTTTCCCATATATTACTTATTTTACGGCTGGCACTATATAGGGCAATTCAAATTCGTCCCCCACGATTGGGATCTCCTAAACTACAGTAGATACGTCGAAGCTTAAATTGGGGTAAAGTTGGGTATTCTGGTGCTTAACAAAATACTGTTTTGAAACTTGGAAAATTCGGAGTATTTCCGGAAATATCGGGAAAAAACTGAAAATCGGAATTTTCGTTTTTATTTTTTTCTATCGTTAATTGACAACATAGCTCAAATCCAAAAGTACATTTTCATTGATACTTTTTTCAGCTACACGTTTTCATGTTCAGATTTACTATGCGACGTTTCGTCTTCTGGCATTCATCATCAACTTTTTTTTCTGTTATGGGCGCCATATTGTTTTTTTATACAGAAAAATAGTGATTCTCATTCTGATTTCATTGATGTATAATTTGTTATGATTTGCACTTCTGAAACCACAGATTTAAAAAAAAACAACTTCATCTGAGATGGTCATGACTCCATCGAAAAATTTTGTTTAATAAACACTAGTTGTCAGAACTCATTAAACATTATAGGTTTGCACAAATACTTCAGTCAAAATGTCCTCATTCTCAAATGAGGAAAAACGAGATATGTTGAAACTTTATTATAAATTTGATAGGAATAGTAAGAAAACAACACAAATTTATTTTGAATTATATCCGGAAAGACAACAGCCGGATAGAACATTATTCGGAATTTTGGGCAAACACTTGGCTGAGTACGGTGCGTTTCAAAAAACAAGAATGAAATCATGAGCTTGTAAAAAATGCACAAAAAGTATTACAACAAGTGTTCGAAATGATGGCTTTCCTCTTGAATACATAACCGAGCTCGTCGTCTCAAATTAAGAACAGCCCTAACAATATCCCTTCTTCTGATAGATCTGAATTGCGTGATAATATTGTCTCTAAGTTCATCTACTATGTCATATTCTTGCTCTCCATAGATTCTGTTCTTTAAAGTGCCCCACAAAAAAGTATTCAAAACAGTAAGGTCAGGTGACCTTGCCGGCCACCTCACTGGTCCAGAATTTCCTAACCACCTATTAGGAAATCTTTGGTGTAAATATTCGCAAACTGCTCTTTTATTGTGTGGAGGAGCCCCGTCATGCTGAAACCAGCAGCTGTTATAATTTTAACAAGGGGAAACGTATCCATATATTCTTCGAATTCGTTTCTTAAGAACCGAAGATAGGTTTCCCCGTTCAAAGTATTAGAGAAGAAATGAGGTCCAAAAGTATTCGGTCGTCATAAATTCCAGCCCACACATTCAAACGAAACCGAACTTGTGGTCTGACTTCTCTGAAGTGTCGTGGATAATTCTTCACTCCAAATGTGCTCATTATTTCTATTAAAAACACCACAGTTCGAAAAAGTACTTTCGTCGGTCCAAATAATGTTTTTCAAGAAGTTTGTAGGGTCTACCGTATTCGAGAGCCAGCTACAAAATTCCACCCTTCTCTCAGGATCACCTGGATGTAATTTTTGTGAAATATGACTTGATGTGTTGATTTGGAAGGATCTGCATTTATCGAAAAAAGTACCAAAAATAATTATACTTCTTCGAATTTGGAATGAACAATTATTTTACCTCGGCTAATAAGTTACTTCTAATATTTTGTTCCATTCTGCTTCCATATTTCATTCTTGGTTTTTGAAACGCACCGTATTCCGCCAAGTGTTTGTCCAAAATTCCGAATAATGTTCTATCCGGCTGTTGTCTTTCCGGATATAATTCAAAATAAATTTGTGATGTTTTCGTACTATTCCTATCAAATTTATAATAAAGTTTCAACATATCTCGTTTTTCTTCATTTGAGACTGAGGGCATTTCGACTGAAGTATTTGTGCAAACTTATGATGTTTAATGAGTTCTGACAACTAGTGTTTATTAAACAAAATTTTTCGATGGAGTCATGACCATCTCAGATGAAGTTGTTTTTTTTTTAATATCTGTGGTTTCAGAAGTGCAAATCATAACAAATTATACATCAATGAAATCAGAATGAGAATCACTATTTTTCTGTATAAAAAAACAATATGGCGCCCATACCATATTTTTTATATTCATTGATCACATCTTTGTATGCTTATTTATTCATGTTATTTTTAAGATTTTTTTTTATCCCTTCCATAAACGTGTAATGTTTCTTGGGGAAATAAAGTTGATTGATTGATACCAGAAAAAAAGTTGATGATGAATACCAGAAAACGAAACGTCGGATAGTTAATCTGAACATGAAAACTTGTAGCTGAAATAAAGTATCAATGAAAATGTACTTTTGGTTTTGAGCTATGTTGTCAAATAACGATAGAAAAAAATAAAAACGAAAATTCCGATTTTCAGTTTTTCCCAATATTTTCGGAAATACTCGGAATTTTCCAAGTTTCAAAACAGTATTTTGTTAAGCACCAGAATACGCAGCTTTGCCCCAATTTAAGCTTCGACGTATCTCCTGTAGTTTAGGAGATCCCAATGGTGGGGGTCGAATTTGAATTGCCCTGTATATTGTAGTTCACTTGCTTCAAGGGGCACACATATCACATTTGCAATCTACGGATTGTTTGGGGGATTCCAAAAACGAGAAAGATGAAAATCAATAGTGGACTCACTCACCGTCATAGCACCATTCCTCTTCCAAGCAGAGTCTTTCACTGAATAAACACCCTGAAAAAAAGAATTGGAAACATTTATTTGAGTTTAACAAAATGGAAATATTTTGGCTCTATAGTCATGAAATCCAAATAATGCATGGAAAATCAATGGATTCACTACATCAAACACAAAAGTTATTTTTGGCTGATTTCTACACATACTTGAGAGAATGGAGTGTTTCTTATTCAAGAGCTTGATTTTCATTTTGGGTTGTCGTGATTCGTTCGAATACCAGGTGGGATTTGGGAGAATTTGACAATTTTCACGACTTTGACTGTATTCCTTTTCAAATTTGCACAGTCCCTCAATAATTCGATTTGATGTTTTGCGCATTATATTTCTGAAATTTTTTAAAACTATCAGGGATTGGATATGAGTAATTATGCAGCAGAAAACGTAATAACCACTTGTCGATATAGTCTATATGCGGTATCTAATAAAAACTCTTCATTTTTTATTTTTCATTAATACAGTCTCAATTGAATTATGGGATTCTGGCTTGGGGAGGAGTCATGAAATTCCACCTCAGAAATCTTGAGGTTCTTCAGAAATAGCTTTTGAAAATCATATATAGAAAAAGCTAAGAATCAAAGAAAATGGATATAAGACAACTATTTGGATAAAACATAATGATTTATATATACAAACATAAAACGAATATAAACTTCAATAATCATATTTGTAATACAAGAAATAAAATTAGTGTCACAGTGAAAAATAAAGTTAAAAAAACAAGGTCTCAGAAAAATTTCAAATATTTATTGCCATTTTACTATGATTTAATTCCAAATCATATAAAAGGGATCAAATCATTATTCTCATTAAAAAAACAATTGAAAACATGGATTCAACAGTCTCATCGAAATTTATTTCATGATATCTTTCACTTCAATTAACTCAGGTAGTTTATTTTTATTATCATTTTGTTGAATTTTAAAAGTTTACAAAACATATACCTACATGTAATTCATACCTAAAATTTCTCGCAACAAGTTTTTAATTTCGCGGGTATAATTGAACCGTTTATTCACCTTTTTATACAAATTGATGTAATGCTTTTTCATTGAATTTTGAATAAACTTTATTATTATTATTATTATAGTGGGATTCCCTATAGCGGACACTAAACAGTCTACTGTAGACATCCTTATGCGAGCACGTGGCATGAATATAATGATTCACATGTGACCCCAATTTCATCTAGATCCCTGGTGAGCGGAAGTGCCTATGTTGTCTTCTATGAGCGGGAAAGCTCTAAATCGCTGCTTTCAGGTCATACTTAGTTTTATTTTATGTTTCATTTGTATTTTTATTGTTTTCATATTATATTGTGCATATTATGTACATGTTCTTATACAGTGTATTTATTATTATTTAATCCTAATTGTTAATCTTTATTCCAATAACATTTTATACAAAGCTTCTTTGAGAATACCGAAAATTCGGGAATTATACATTTTTGAACTTCAAGTAAAAAAGATATGAAAGAACCTTGTGTAAATTACCTAAACCGCAGTAGACCTATTATTCGAAGAACGTTAAACATTCCGTGCATCTGAGAAAAAACTTTAAATTATCATTGCGTATTTTTTCTATACTAAACTTACTATTTATTTACCAAGGGCATTTTATATGATTCCTCTCTCCCTCTCTTCTTATGTCCCTTCTTATGTCCCGGATATTATGGATATGTTTTGTTATCCTAGCCTAGATATTATGATCGAACGAAGTAAAATATTGAATATTCTTGACAATTTTGATGACCTTTTGTAATTTTTCTTATTTGTTCTTGCTGTTGCTGAAACTTTATTTGATTCCGAATATTTTATGTATGCAGACTGAACGCAAACTGAACGCAGACTGAACGCAGACTGAACGCAGACTGAACGCAAAGCAGCAACAACGTTTTGCCATAGTTCCCCTCAGCAGTCCATAGATCCAGCGAATCAACAGCTAATGACGTAGTTAGCTTATCGAACGACACCAACGCTAGAAAAGTGAGTTTCATTCGTTTATTTTACCTTAACCTGTCACTGAGCTTATTCTCGATCTGATTTAACGTTTGTACAGTTTTCTGCGTAACTTTAGGATATGAATAAAATAGATAAAGTATCCTTTCTCTCCAAATATTTCCACAAAGCGGAAAATATGAGGTAAAAATCTGACAGAAAACAACTACTTCCCTGGCTAACACCACGACGGATATTGAACTACATCTGACAGACTGATGTCTTTCCAACGTTTTGAGAGGGAAAGATATTAGACTTTGGGACGATTTGCCTTTGGTGTCTTGTTGCCTATTCTCCCTACTCTTGGGAGATATGACTCTCACCTCTTGCCAGTTCATAGGTATATGTTGTATTGCTGTGCAATCCTTAAATATAAGGTACAGGTATGGATTCAGTATTTCCTGCATTTTTTGGAGAAAGATGGGGTATATTCCATCTACTCCAGGAGGTTTGTAACGTTTGAATTTACTGATTTTGTTTTGTTCCTGCGAGCAATAAAAGATATAGAGGTACCATTTCTATATGCACAACACACGTTGTTATAAAAGCTGCATATCACTATCCTTTGTGATAGTTTGTTGGTGAGAGGTAACCTCCGAGTTCGGAGGGGGAGATTTGTTATTGTTATGATATTCAGATGTAAGGTAAGCTTAGAACCAGTGGCGGCGTGCTGATAAATTTTTTTCTTGTTATATTTTTATTTATAGACGACCATATTCCTGGTTGGAAAGCACGTGTGTTGTCAAGATGTCAATCAAAAATACTTTATTGTGCGAAGAATTAGACTCTTGCTGACAAAGCATAGAATGAGGTCATACATACTGAAAAAATAAATGAAACTGCCGAAGTGAACAACAGCTCTATTTTGATGTAGTCATGATTTGGTCACAGGGTGGAGCGGTGACTTGTTTATTATAAAACGTTTCGAAACAAATTAAAATTTTGGATTCCATTCTTCTATTCCTTTGCTGAAGTAGTCTAATTTTTTGTATCTGACGAATTCTCCCACACATAACTGCCAAGTTATTATATTGTTATAGTTGCAGAACAGTGAAGTAAATTACATGACCAACAAATTCAAACTAAAGAAATATCACTGAACTTTGTATTAAGTTCTCGAAACACATTCCAACTAGATTTCACAATCTTTATGAATGACTAGGCACGATGTTATGAATAGAATAGCTCGAAAAACAAATCTATTGCTTGCACTTCTCTTTGAGGCTATAAATCCTATAGGAAAGCCTATACCTATTTGGAATTCCTCAGAAAATGATATTCTTCAAAAAAAAATCCTGCATCTTCTCAAACTCTAAATTCACTATCCAAACTGTGCTTATTTCCATTTGTTTAAGAGGGACATGAAAATTTAGAAGTACAATACACAAATAACTCTTTGGAGAAGTGATTTATACAGGGTGGGTCACAGTCGATGGTACCTTAGACGTTTACGAAGAACGGGAAATAGGATCATTCTGAAAATTTGGTTTCTCAAGTAGTTGCTCTTGGTCTATCGATCTAAAATATTTTCAGCAATGCAGCGTTGCCGCTTATACCAGAAAGTAGCAGCATCTTTGTTATTTCAAATGGGTCACCCTGTATATTACCGCATTTTTGAACTTGTCATTCCTTTCTGATTATTGAACGACCCCGTATAACGCAGAACAAACTTCTCTATACAGAATCAATGTACATGATCTTGATGAACTAATCACAAAATTGCAACTTCCTAAGAATCCAAATACCGCAGAAATAAACATTCAATTCGAGCTATGTTTTGGATAAAAAATATGGAAAATAACCAATATCTCAAAAACTGTTAGAGATAGGTATAGGGGAGTATGAGGCAGAAATAATCAGAAAATAATGACAAGTTCAAAAATGCGGTAATATACAGGGTGACCCATTTGAAATAACAAAGATGCTGCTACTTTCTGGTATAAGCGGCAACGCTGCATTGCTGAAAATATTTTAGATCAATAGACCAAAAGCAACTACTTGAGAAACCAAATTTTCAGACTGATCCTATGTCCCGTTCTCCGTAAACGTCTAAGGTACCATCGACCGTGACCCACCCTGTATATGTATTTGAGAGAAAGTTTTATATAGATAATCATAGAGTTCTATGATAAAGTAAGTTACAATTTTGGAGTCCATCTCTTTTCATTTACGGATTAAAGGAATTCAATGAGAAATCTCCTGGAATTGGGAGTATGGGTTCTTTCAAAAGATTAATAATAATACTCAACCCATTGATAAGATTTTAAACTTTCGATGATTTACAGTTTTCCATTTACAATAAAGAAGTTTGTGTCCACGTCCGGTTTAAACGGAAGCGCTACGCCACTGAAGAAAATCCAGATCGATTATTCATGTATGTGATATTCCATGTTTACAAAATTTTAATCAATTGGGAACATCGAAAACTTCTGATGAACCCATTACTAACGTGATAATCCCTGTGAGAATCCAGTACCAATCAGATTGAGTCTATAATAGCTAGTGGCTTATGATTTGATTTTGGTTGTAAATAGTTGAGTTCGTTTACTTACATACGTTTTAATGTGCCTACACTGCAACAAGTTTTTCCTTATTGTTGATATGTAATCGTTTTTAAAGTTGACTTACATGGTAACAAAGTTCTTTTATAGCTATTTCAATATTAAATAGTGTATTTTTGCCTCAAAATCGGGATAAAAATCAGCAGATTCATTAAAATTCAACTCATTCAATACCACTAAACAGGTCGATACGGAACAAAGAGACTAAACTAACGAGGGTTTAATAAGCTCTAGCCAATCAAAATCTGGTAGCACCAACGCGTCATAGTGACGTACTTGGACATGAGTACAGAGTCAAACTCGAACCAAGAAACAAAACTGTCACATGTAAACTCTCATTTACCAAGAGCTAGTCCGTCACTGTCTATAGAGAACGGCGGCCATGCCATGTCCAACTACGTCACATTTCGTCACAAATGTTCTTTCATCTCTTTCTAGTGGTGTCTCCGTTGTCTTATGGAGATTAGACTCTCCTGTTAAATGTTTATTCTCCTTGGATACGGAATACCAATGAAATATGGGTTATGCCATGATACCTTGCTGCGACGCCCATGGTTTGATTTCACAAGGCGATAAATAAGTCAAAAACGGACGTAAACAAACATGATCGTCAAGTTAAGAGTGAATATAATACGGAATTCCAGCCCAATCACGGAGTACAAACGGAAATATCCGAAAATTCCCTTTCTTAACACGACTCGGGCATTGATGTTTGCTTTCAAGAAAGAGATAGAGAAGCCCTCTCTATATCTTTTATTGCTCGGGGTTTTGTTCTCGATATTTCCGTAGCTTGCCTCCATTTCAGAGCCAGGGTAGGTCGGGCAATGGTATTATTTATTTGTTACTTTTCAGCACACTTTTCGACCTTTGATCGAACCCTGTTCTGGGTGAATTTGTTTTTCTCCGTTAATGTACTTCGTTCAGTTAGTTTAACCAACTTAATATTTTCCAATGAAACTTTTCTACTGAACCATATATGTCACGATATAATAATGGAAATTCCATACTTTCAACTTTCTGCCTAAATTCGAAAACTTTTCGATAGTGTAAACATATGTCGGAAACTTATTTGGATAACTTTGTTGGAAATTATCAACATAAAAATCCATTGCCCCTGGCTTGTGTGATACTCTTCGGGCCCAGACATACAAAAAATTATGAAACAATAAAGGTTGAGACTTCGTGTGTTCTTTATGTCGGATCGAACAACTTTTCTATTTGCTTTTCTCGGTAGGAGGCAATTTCTATTGGGCTCCCGCAATCTCATTGATTTGATGCGAGAAAAATTAATGACCTATATATAGTAATCAGTGTGAAAGCAGTCACGAGTTTCAGCCACTTTAGCAAAAATGTAGAAAAAATAGCAAAATAATGCAAACTTTCCCAAAAGTTGTATTTTATTTCTTGATGAAAATAAAAATTTGCGCTCTCGTGCAACAATTCTACTTATTTTGTTGAGAAAAAATGCGAAAGAGTCACAAAATGACGAAAACAAATGAAATATCATTCTTTACAGTTCCCCAATTTTGCGACCATTTCCAAGGCAAGCTAATGATTTATCTCTCATTAAGGTTAAAACAGACATTGGCAAAAGATCTATTTATCATAATGGTATAATTCAGTATAATAATTTACCCTCAAACTCACAAAAAGTTTAACAGCTTTCAAAATTAAATTGAAGAAATATTTATTAACATAATGATATTATTTCATTCTATAAATATTCCTATACCGTATTCATTTACCCCTTACAATTCATTCTGCTTTTACTGCTTATTCATCATGTATGTATAAATTACCAATGTTTTCAATACATCAGTTAATGTTTCCTGTTATAAACATATTATTGTTTCTTGGGAATAATGTTATTATTATTATCTATTATTATTATTAAGTTTGGCATCAGCAGAGTAAATAAATTATTAATTCACACTTTTTTTTAAACACGGCCGAAAAATAATCTAAAAGGGTGGCAAACGAAAAGAAACGTTTCTCTCTATTATGCCATAAGTCTCGCCGAAACTCTGCTACCTCCGCCAATGAGTTTTTTTTTGTTCATTTTACACTAAAAAATTTTGCTTGCAACCTGAATTGATTATAGAAATAATGCAAAAGTTTTTTGAATTGGTCGTAAACATAGAGAGTAATTTCCTAGAAAACATAAAATTTGCCACCACCAAGAAAGAATGAAAAAATGCCAAATACCTTTTTTTTATTTGACAATGTTCCGGAAATCTGTGGTGGTGGCAAATTTTATATGTTTTCTAGGAAATTACCTACTACCTTTGTTTTCGACCAAGCCAAAACATTTGGAATTTCTCGCCATTTTAGTTCATTAATTTTTTACCATTTGCATTATTGATCTATGTAAGTGAACCAGTGACGAAAACAATTTAAAATGTTATTTTCTTCAAGTATCTAATATTTCGCTATTCAAAATATATGATTTCAAAAAACCAGAAAAATATTCCAAATTTGCAAAATATTTCGTAACCATGGATTTTGCGTATGCTCATAGTAAACTCTATGTATAGCTGTCTATATTTTTGTCGCATGCTTATTCATATTCAAAAAATTATAAGGATTTTTAGTCGAAATGCCTTATTTTTGAAAATTAAGCCAGGTAACAAGTTTAACTACTCGAAGTTCGTTGAAGGTTATAATAATGAAAACCGATTTTTGCAAGATGATTGTGCTGATGAATGTAATCAATGAAAAAAAACTATACGTCTTTCATTTCCATCGATCAGGAAATTAACTCATACCACCAGTAGAAACTGTGATACAATTTAAAAAATGCTTCGTCAAAGTTTTCGTGGATAAAGGTTTTTTGCAAAAATCTATGCTTCCAAAGGTACCAAGACTATTTGTCAAAATATGTTGTCGGGTAAGATTTTTACTCCCACCACCGTCGATAATAATTTTCAAAGAAATTGAATAACTTTGTCAAAGTTTTCGAGGATTCATTTTCAAAAATTATTATTTGTGCAAATGGAAGTTTCGTGCATCTTTTGAGAACCAAGAATACATTATATTGGTGACAAATTAATTCATTCACAAAAAATGCCATATGTCGCGGTGTTTTGTCATTATGACAGCGAAAAAAGTGTGCCCTAACTTTTCCAGCGACAAAACGGAACCTAACTTTTGAAAGCATGACAACCAGCAGTGTAAACAAATTTTTGATGACGTTATGTCAATTTTTCTAAAACTTGCGTTGTCAGAAAAGTATGAGGCGCCGTTTGGGTAAAAAGTGTTTTTGCAAATATATAAAATTTTGTGTCATTATATTTATTAGTTGTGGAAATATTTTTTCTTTTGGTTTCCGATATATTTATTTTTCATCAAACACAATATATTTACGTTTCAAGCGTTCCAAATATATAAAAATGTGAATTCCCATATATTTATAAATTCGATCTATTTCATGTTGTCAAGAGATGGCGCTACCTACGCGATTCATTACACTCTCGAGAATATAGCGGCCGAATGATATCACAGCCGCCAGAAAATATTCTCAGAATACTTTTTCATTAGTTCTGTTGAATAATCATTGGATTATTCGAAGTCAAATACCTTAGAACTGAAAAAATTAAAGGGTGTATTGAATCGCGTCGGCAGCGCCATCTCTTGACGATATAAAATAAAACGAATTTATAAATATATGGGCATTTACGTTTCAATATATTTGCAACGCTTGAAATTGAAATTGTGTTTGGCATAAAATAAATATATCAGAAAGAAAAAGAAAAATATTGCTACAACTAATGAATATATTGACGCAAAATTTAAATTTAACATATTTGCAAAAATACTTTTTACCCAAACGGCGCCTCATAGAAAAGCATCTTATTTGTGGAAATTTGAACGTCTTCGAGTGGAGAAATTGAAGAAAACGTCAATTTGGCAACAATTTGCGATGTTTTGTTTGGAAAAAATATGAACTCATTGCAACCGTGGAAGAGGGACCGGAAGAGTTGAATATAACCCAGTGTTTTCGAAGACAGCACAAGGTAGAAATCAGAAGCAAACACTGAAGAAGATTTTGTATGTCAAGTAAAATAGTTTAAACTATGGGAAGACTGGGAAACCATATCACATGTGAAATTTTTTTTTTAACTCCAAATCCTTTCTGGCAAAAAACAAATTCGAAAGGATGGTATAAGAATTCTCCTATTGGGATAAATGAAATTAGCAACTCATCGTCATTAAAACCGTACCTTCAGTTAGATGAAGAACATCATAAAAAATCAATGGTTCCATTCGTACTACCATCCAGGAAAGTTACTACCACCGCTCAAAATACTAACATGCATGCAGCAAACTATTAACAAAAGACAAGAAACTTCTGAAAATCAAGCTTTTTTTAATAATTGTGTTTTTAACAATTGTACTTTTTCATTAAATTAAATAAACTAATTTACATCTTATTTTTTAATTTATTCATTCACATATTCATTAAATTGTCTTACCGAATTACACTCTAGCTTTTTTTTTGTCGAAGTAAACTTGACATTTATAATTCGAATTTTGTTGCCATTAGGCAAATCAACTCAAAAAACTGTCAGAAAAAAATTACTCGTCCTACGGACTTGTAATTTTTTCAGGGGCAGGTTTTTCCGTTAAATTGCCAGGCAACAAAATTCTCATTAAAACATGTCGGTTTACTTCGACAAAAAAAAGCTCTCGTGTAATTATAGTTATAAGAATTGACGGGAGCGCAAGTGTAAATCTGAGGTTAACTTCAGCCACACGACTACTACGGATTCATGAATAATATCATAGAACAATGTTGATTCATTTCACGAAACATTGTGGTTAAATTCGAAGGGTTGGTAGAAAACATCATCGATTTGCTTGCTTTCACAAACTCCACATATATATGCAGGTCACTGAAAATCAAAGATCGTGTAGATAACCCTGCATGAAAGAGCGAACAAAGGAAAACTCAGCGTTGATGTTATATGACAGCCATTGCCACTGAGCGGAAAATCGAATTTTCTCGTCATCTCAAATTAAACCGGTTTGAATTTCTACGGCGAATGTCTTTTTAAAGTGGATTTCGTTATTCGCCAATCCTGCATAATTTCTTTCTTTTCTTGCAGGGTGTTTCCGAAATACGGTAACAAACTTTGGGTACTGATTTTGCAAGCGAAAATAAGAAAGAATTTTCCTTTGAACAAATTCTTCCTAGGGTAGCTACACATTATATCTCACATTATAATATAAAGTTGTGAAATTACCATGTACAGGGTAGGGTGCCCACCAACCTGGAAAACATGGAAAACCTTGAAAAATCAGGAAATTGATTTGTGGATCCTGGAAGTCAGGGAAAATCGTTAAAAAACGCCCAAAGTCAGGGAATTCTATTTTCGGCCATCTAGAGAAATATACAGGGTGTCAATTTGAAAACTTCCCACCCTTAATATCTTCCTTCCAGTAAACAATATGAGTAATCGAAAAAACAGGTCAATTTTATTGTCAAGGGGGACACTTTCAAGGACTATTTGTAGCCCTCGTGGTTCAACCCCCTAGGAGGGGTAGATGTTACCCTTAGAATTTTAAATGGGAAGGGGGGTCAAGTGGCACATCATTTTGATGGGCGTTCAATTCTTGTTCCAATGGTACCCTGACTTATTATTTTTTGATGAGCATTTTCCGAAAAATTGCGTTCTAAACTAACAGAAGTAATTATTAGAACGCCTATACTGAGATGCATGGTGCATTGTTGGTGCATTAGGTGGTACCGTTCCAACCCTGTATTAGGGGTAACATTAGCCATTAGCTCCAAACACTTTACATAAAAAAGTAGTTTAATAGTAAAACGTAGATGGTAGTAAAGTTGTGTTTATTAAATGCTGAATTTTTAAGTGTCATCGCAGAAATTGTACAGATAGCCTTCCTTTTTTGCTACTTCTGCTGTAAAAAGTTTCTGTTTTCCGGCAAAAAATTGGTTAGCAAATTTGAACTATGTGGTAGTATTGTGAATACCGTTGTACCTGTTGGGCTGTTTAGGAATTACTTTAATAAGTGTATAAAAGTGTAAAAATGGTTTACATTCTTCAAGACAGAATTGAAATGATTGTAATTTATGGAGAAGTTGGAAAGTGCGCACGAAGGGCGGCATGTCTTTTTAACGAAAGACATCCAAATTGTAATGTAAGTCACCGGTATGTGCTTGATTTGGTGAATAAGTTTTACGAAACTGGTTCAGTGACAAATAAAAAAAGTCAGAAATAACCCCAGAGTACTAAATGAAGCAGCTCAAATTGAAGTTTTGGGAACATTTGCTGCAGAGCCCACGAGCTCCTTACGATCAGTATCAGAACAGACGGGAATGTCACGCGAGACTATAAGAAAAGCATTGAAAATGCATAAATTTCATCCATATAAAATGCAGATTCTTCAAGAGCTCCACGAGGATGATTATGATAGAAGAATAGAGTTTTGTGAAATCATGTCTCATCGAGTCAATACCATCCCTAATCTTCTGTTAAACATCTGTTTCAGCGATGAGTGTTCATTTTTTCTGAATGGCAATATTAATAGACAAAATTGTCGCTATTGGAGTGACGAAAACCCACATATTTTTCGGGAAGGGCATACACAACACCCACAAAAAGTTAATGTTTGGGCTGGTATTCTTGGAAATGCCATTCTTGGTCCATTATTTCTGGAAGAAAACTTGACTGGCAATCTGTACCTTGATATGCTTGAAGAGACTATCGATCCTCTTATAACTCACGAGCTAGAAACTCAAATTGATGCAGAAGGTAATGAACTTTTGCAGGAGGATCTGTTACATTACCAGCAGGACGGTGCTCCACGTCATTATTTTCTTCCCGTCCGACAGTGGTTAAACGAGAGATTTCCGGGTAGATGGATTGGCAGAAGGGGAGCAGTTGAATGGCCTCCGAGATCACCGGATTTAACACCCTTAGATTTCTTTCTTTGGGGGCATCTTAAATCCGTTGTTTATAAAACACAACCTTCTGATATTGACGAACTTAAAAGACGAATTACAGCAGCATGCCAGTCAATTCCTAGTGAAGTTTTCCGTAATGTTAGAGGGGAGTTCGAAAACAGACTGTATTACTGTTTAGAGCAAAATGGACAACATTTCGAACAGCTAATAAGATAAGCGTAAGTAGATTTTATGTTGGAAATGTCTTTCTCGCAAATTAAATTTTATTATGTAGAAGGAAAATAACCACCAAATAAAAAATCCCATGCGTAATAAATTTATTCCTGTCATTCAAGGGTTGGAGCGGTGCCACCTAAACTCTTCTAACCATTTTTATTAAAGGGAGTCAATACAATAATGCATCTCAGTATAGGCGTTCTAATAATTACTTCTGTTAGTTTAGAACGCAATTTTTCGGAAAATGCTCATCACAAAATAATAAGTCAGGGTACCATTGGAACAAGAATTGAACGCCCATCAAAATGATGTGCCACTTGACCCCCCTTCCCATTTAAAATTCTAAGGGTAACATCTACCCCTCCTAGGGGGTTGAACCACGAGGGCTACAAATAGTCCGTGAAAGTGTCCCCCTTAACAATAAAATTGACATGTTTTTTCGATTACTCATATTGTTTACTGGAAGGAAGATATTAAGGGTGGGAAGTTTTCAAATTGACACCCTGTTTAAATTTCGGCATTAATATCAACTCAATTTCACCAATTCTGTAGTTTAAAAACACGATAACGGAAAAATTCATGATTGAAGAAAAAGTTCTAAAAAATTTGAAGGATATACTTAGCTAAAATTGATTTCAATGACACTGGCAAGAATATTAACAAATTCTTGCCTGTGAAAGATATGGATATAGGATTTCCAACAAAAAGGATGTTGTTGAAGTCTAAATGTAAAGAAAAAGATAAATTCGTTTTTTTGAAAGAATGTCTGAAGTTATTAGTTGCTACTGTAAGCAAAATTTTGTAACGTTCATGTTTAAATCATGTCTTGATCCTACTTTGATTGTAGTAGATCCCAAACTGTCACTAAAAAGAATGAATATTGTTCTGGAAAAATGTAATAAAAAAAAATTCTCTGCCGAAGAAGCAGAGGTACTCAAACAACAATTCAAATAATTCATAAACTTAAACTCAAAAATGTTTACAAATTATAACAACGAACATCTTGATTCTTATTATAACTCATTACTGAAAGATAAAGGTGAGTTTTTTTAATTATGGAAGTTGATTAAATTAATCTTGATATTATCTCATGGCAACGATTCTGTAGAAAGTGTTTTCTCAGTTAATAAGCAATTGCTTGATGGAAATTTGAAAGAGAGATCGCTTGTAGCACAAAGAGTTGTTTATGACAACATTTTGTATGTAGGTGGGACCGAAAATATTATTTTTAATGATAGAATGTTGAGGTATTGCCGTCAGTCAAATGAAAAGTATAAAGAAACACTTGAAGAAAACAAAATAACTGAAGCCGTTAAAAATGATCGAAAAAGTGAAAAACGAAAAACTGAAAATTAAATAAAAATTTTGAAAATGAAAAACAAAGAATAATGGTACCCTGACTAAAGAAAATGATGACATTCAGAAAACAATTGACAAGTTACAGCTCAATTTTAGGTTATTGTTTCATTTTTTGTTGGTGGTTAAACTTACCTCATATTGACATGTGAAATATTTTACTTATATCAATAAATTTGAAAGCCCCAAGACTTCATCATCAATAATTAACCTACAATTCCCTTACTAAACATTCCCATTGAAAATTATAATTTCCTTTAACAGAAGAAATCATTTTTATTATTTTTTTTTTAATAACAAGAAATCATGATTACTTTACTCAATGGTTCTATATCTGATTCACTGAAAATAATTACATCAACCATGATTATCCAATTAATTGGGCCTAGTGTCTGTTTGGATAGTGAAGGTTTTTTTTTAACACATCCATTATTGGTCATGGAAAACTTGAAAGTCAGACATGGAATACCTGGAAAAGTCAGGGAATTTCATTTTTCAAAATTGGTGGGCACCCTGCTGTAGTTTTATACGTTCCTACATATAAAAAGGTAATTGTTCTGGTTCAAATTTCTAAATTGCACTCAGTTTTCTTCTTCGTTTGGTGGGGAAAGCACACTCACACAACTATTCCACTAGAAATAAAAATCTACTCGTCAATCCCAAACTTCGTCTTAATACTTCTATTAAAAATTCCATAAATTTAAATATTTACAATAAAATTCCGGAAAGTTATAAGAAACTCAGCTCCTTCAGATTCAAATTGGCAATCAAGCAGCTTCTACTGAGACACAGTATTTATTCAGTTGACGAATTTTTGTCAAGTAATTTAACTGAGGTGAATGTAGCGTAGCTGACACAATCCTGTATTTATTATGCAACCACCTTACTGATTTAATTTTAACGTGTTTATTCTTGAATACTGTAATTGTCTGTTATTTTTTTTTATCCCTATATACTAAGAAAAATGTACTATGCTATTTTGTGACTTGTGTAATGATTTTAATATCAAAAAACACCAATAAATTCTATTCTATTCTATTCTATACAATTTTCTGTTATTGGTCGTAGGTTACGTTGTATATTTATCGTGATTGTTGTAACTATGGAAATGTAGAAATATGGAATCATTGAAACACCGATTTGAAAACTACGAACTGGAAGTAGTGTTTTCAAAAAGTATTGTTATCGCTGGTTTGAAATGAGAAAATGATGACATTTTATTGGTTTATATAATACGAGGGGAATTTTGACACTAGAATGTTTCAGATATGTCGACAGTGTGCTAGTTGTAAGGCAAAATTAATGTAGTTTTGTAAATTACTTTAGTGTAACTTTAGTGTAATTGTTTTTCATCATCGTTGAAACAAGTGGTGTGTGAATTCAGAAACTTACCAACATTTCCTTCACCTCTTATCCCAGGAAGGCCCACGGTGGCCACCAAAAGGAGTATTGCAATCCTCAGCAATTCGCCGGGCCACAGCATGGCCTGAAACAAAACATCACATGTTGAATCAGAAAATACCACATTCATTATTTCCCAATATTTACGACTTCCTCGGCGTCTACAAAGCTCAAGGGGGAAGGCCGAAGGGGGCACTCGAAATGTAGGTGATAATGGTATTATTCTCCCAGTTGAATGATGTTGATTCCCATATTTGATTCTTATTTTCTATTGATAATTGAAATATTTTAATAAATTTGTCCACTTGATTTTTGTTACTCATCCTTCATCAACGTAAAAGACAATGGTTGCGGGAAATCTGATATCAAAATCTTTTGAATGAAAGGTATTTGATCGATATTCAGTTAATCGAAAAATCATAAATCATTTGATCAACTAATCAATTGAACGAAATTGCAGTTTATCAAACCACGTTTTGATTGAACTTGATTTATTCAAAAATTATAAATATTTCATAAATCAATAGCTAATTGAATGAACTATAACATGAACGAAACATATTTCATAGAAATCCAGAATGCTTTCCTTCAAAAGAACTATTCGTCAGAGGACGACTCTCAGTTTCAATATTCTCAAAACAGTTTCACATTGATGGTGTAGAAAGTGGCTTCTTATATTTGTTTAACTGAATAGTTTTTCATTTCCAATTTTCTTTGAAGTAATCCACAAATTCTTCATTTTCGTCTGGTAGAAAATTCCGTATTTACAGGAGATGGAATGCTCTTGTGACCACTCATAGCTTCAGAAATAAATGCCAAAGCATTTAACAATTTCAAGGCTGATGAAAATTCTGCATCAATATCATATTTTCCCTCCAGAGATTGGAATTTTCTGTATAAACATTGGCTGAAATGAAAATAACATCTCTTGTGACTTATTCCGGGATGAACTACTAAGCTTGCGGCATTTTGAATCGATTTTTCATTATTGACAATACTTTAGTATTGATGATCAAATCTTTTATTACTTGTAGCAATCTTATTTAGGTTTTCTTCATTTTATTGGGCAAAAAAGCACAAACGCATGGTATGGAAGTCGCATCTACTTATTTCTTGAAGAGCTCTCCTTGTTTCCAATCTATATGATCTTCCCTTATAGGAATGGCTTCTTGTATCACAAAATGGCCATTCTTTTCTCTACTCTCGTTCTTCATGATGAATTCTTGAGTTCTTCACGTTTCCAATATATCTTATCATTGTGCTGTTATTCTCTCACACAATAATCAGCCCTATGCTGTATCACTTTCGTTATGGTTAGCGGTAAGACGTTATCCCAATTCAAAGGCAATTTATCATCAAATTGGGATAACGTCTGACCGCTAAACATAACGGAAGTGATACAGCATAGGGCTGAATATCCAACCAATATAAATTTTTTCTTTCCAAATTGATTCTTTATGTAAGGAATATTTAAATTTTTCATAACACCTTAACCTTGACGTTACCACAATATGACAATTATTATGTGGTATTGATTACTATAGTTATATTTTCAAATTTGAATCCTTCATCTGAATGAACTTTCCTATACGCGTTCGAGGTCAAGATACAGAGTTATGCCAAAAACACTGAAATGGCGTTTTTTTCGGCATAACTCTGGATCTTGACCTCGTTCGTGAGTCAAACTTGGCAAAAGGTATGTACAGACCACCATATCTACCGAAATGTGAAACCTGCAGACGGTCACAAACCATAGAAATATATATTATATACTTACTCTAGAATGCTAATCCCCATGCCAAAAGTGTTGTAAAAAGTTCAGACTAGTCCGCAATGCGCATGCGCGTCATTAGTGATTTTTGTAACAGGCCCGGTTTTAGTAAAATATTATGGTACTTGTGAAGATTAACAAACGGTTATTCTGAATCTCGGAGAATAAGGTTGGAAACCTCATTGTGCTTATACCTGTTATTTGTATTTAGCCGATTTGAATACATATTTTCACATATTTATTATCCCGAATATTCAGCAAAGGCCATCAGAAAGTAGAGTACGGTTATTATTATTATTTACCGCTTTGAAGCGACTGATTTTTGGTATCACATTCACTTTTCAGCTGAAGCTAACCAACAAAAACCTACGGAACCACCCCAAATCGTCGGTGCGAATTTCAAGTAAGCACTGGATTGGAAAATAAATTGAAAGTACAAAAAACTATGAATTTTTTTTTCAGCTAATATCATGAATAATTTCTACTCAAATTGGATTTATAAAATTGGATGCTTGGAAGCTCGAGGTTTTTTTTTTTTCTAGAATGATTCTTGTCAAAATACGCAACTGCTTTTAATTTAAATCATTTGAAGAGATTAACATGCTATTTCTACGATCTGGTTGTATTACCTTAGTGCAATTTCCACAAAGGGGGTGCATGAAAAAGTGAGGCCAGAAGCATTTTCCTTACCATCGAAGAAAAGCATTTCCATATTGACATTAATTTTCTGAGGCGATTCTATGTATGTTTAGTACTTTTTGTAGCAATCTAGAACTCATAATATAAGCGGTGTGGTAGAAAGTTGTATCACTCGCCATGCATGCTTACGCAGACACAGTATTGGTACTGCACTAGGTTTCAAATTATATTGTCGTTTTCACATGAATCTTCATGAGGAAAATGTCTGCCACAAATTACAATTTTCTCACTCAAATGTTCTGCTGGGTACTCTTCTTAAAAACAAAAATGATTTATTTCCGGTATTTTCCTTTACACAACACTAAACAGGTCATTGTTTATTTTTAGGAAGAAACGGCTTTATTAGAAATTGTCACAAGATTAATGCAAATTCACGAAAGATGAATGAATAACCAACGACAACAAACACCACACAAAACGACGAGAGAAAATCTGAAATTCTAAAAACCGTCTCTGTCTCTGACAAGAGTGACAGATCTTAGTGACAAGTCTTCCTGTTGATGAAAAAGCCTGTTGTCATTATAATTACAGGAGCATAGGGTACAGTATTGTTTTAAATAAATTTCTTTCTTGCCTTAAATTCGGAGTAATCTATCTCTAAAAGCATTGTTTATATAGAAGATAGTCAACCTTATGGGATTATAATTGGATCAAAATGGATGCGATATGTAGATGGCGATAGTGAGCTCGCATCCAAGGCATGTCGTAACTTCAGTGATCTGGCCTCCAAGTCATGTCGTAACTTGATTAAAACAATGGAAAAGCATTAAAATCAGGGTTTTTTGAAGAAATCTGTATCTTAATGACGTCAAATATTCATGTTTGTAACTAATCACGCTAGATGACACTCGCGTTTGTGTCCAATACCTTTTCCACAGGAATTGACTAACTATGTTCTATTTAAACAATGCTAAAAGGTTCTAAATGCGCTGTCAAATTTCTCTCTTTCAAATAACATGCGTTTTATTGCCTAATAGCAAAAAACTCTGAATTGGAACACCAAATTATTTTCAAACGATCTACCCAAACTACACTGATGACGCGCATGCGCACATCCTAAACGGGTCGCATACGCGGCATGCTTTTCGCCGTGAAAATTGGCGGGGTTAGCATTCTGTATATAATATATATTTCTATGTCACAAACTGACTAGTTTTCAAACGCGCCTCCCCCCTCCTTTACCTTGACCTGGAGAAATTTGACAACTACATCGAGGCGACTTGGGGCAACACCAAGAATAATATATTATGCCCACCAGACGGTTTCTTTACCTGTCAGTAAAACATATAATAACTATAATGAGAAGAATCATCAGATGTTTTAAGGGATATCAAAGAAACAATCATAGTTTTTCATTATTATTTTCAGCTCTACAAAATCCAAAATCAAGCTCAATGTTTTGGAATTCTCAATTTGTAGAGCCAAAAATATATACCTCAATTGATAGCTGATGGCAAAAATCACATACAAAATGCGGTAAAATCGCCTAACCTTAGTTCAAATCAGAGGAGAGAGTGATAATGAAAACATAAATATTGCAGTTGAAATGCACTTGGAATTATTATTATCAATTTATTTGCAATGAAGATATGCAAGGTCGTTGATATCTGAGTTAATATATCGAATAAAAAAACATTATGGTAAATGTAATCAGAGCTTATTCCTATTAGCACCCGTTACCCATATTGTGAACTATTCAACTCAACGCAAAACACCCGTTCATTCATATCTCCGATTATAATCCTTAAAAATATGTATTTTGAGGGGCAACACCAAGCAGACGGTTTTCTTACCTGTCATTAAATCATATAGACAGCTCTTCAACCATTCTCAGTTGGTTGAGTGATAATTTACTGAGTGTAAATGTAGAAAAAACAAAATATATCGCTTTCTCTCCAACAACATAAAATCAACCAAATAAAAACAATTTAAAAATCCATAAATCAGCATGTACAAACTTCCGCCACTGTACATGCGCCTCTATAAGTAAAATTGATAAAATAAAATACTTAGGTATATATGTGGACCAAAATCTAAGATGGAATGAGCACATTGACTATACAATATCTAGGCTGCGGAAACTCACAAATTTTACCAGCTCAGAAATATATTGAATAAAAAGATGATTCTGGCTGTTTACGATGCCTTGGCTGAGTCTATTATACGTTACTGTATAGTAGTGTGGGGTGGGATTTTCAAATCATCTTTGCATAAATTAGAAATAATTCACAATTCATTATTGAAGATAATGTTTTAGAAGTCGAGGAGTTCTAGCACTCGGGCCATATTTAAAGAAAGTGGGCTGCTTAGCATAAGACAACTGTATATACTTCAATGTTTATTTTGGACAGCTAATGCACCTATTACATTTGTGCAACATGCTTATAGCACACGTATCTGCGCAAATCAGATTATTGATGTTCCACGATGTAGACTCACTCTTAATCAAAAATTCATCTCCTATCTTGGACCAAATCTCTTCAATGTCCTACCTCTACAATTGAAATGCATCAAAAATAAAAATAAACTGAAGAAAGGATTGAAAAAATTTGTTAACAGCAACTACCAACTCCTTGAAAGCATGTTGGATAATTGAATAAGACATTCACCAAAAATTATACTCAACACTTTGACAATCGCTGCACTCTCTTAATAATCCTCAGATCATTGTTTATTTCCTTGAAACTCTTCTAGCTTTTCAGTATTTTTATAAGGTATTCAGCAATTATATACAGAGATAGGCTACTATCGGACTGCGTCTACAATGCAAGCATGGCTTAGGTAACCGCAGTTCTTATAGCCTAAAATACTCTTTAATGAACATAACAAAATTTGTATCAAAAACTGTATGTAAATAATTGTGAATCTGAATTGAATAAATTGAATTGAATTAACGTTAGTGTCAGGAAGCGGAGTCTGTACAAGTGATAACTGAAGCTTCAAAATCGAACAAATTAAAAACTCACCAGCTATACCCACGAGGAAGTCACTGCATGTCGTTTCGAACAAACACAAAGCAACAAATAAATGCATGTCTCAAAAATCGACGGACAACGTGACGGAGCAGAGCCGTCCAAGATGTTCCAGAGAAGCGACGGAGCAGAGCCGTCCAAGATTTTCCAGAGAAGCGAGTGAGCTAGTTTTTTTTGGAAATAATCTTAAAATAGAAAAAGAAAATCAAGTTTTTGATAGTCACTTTTGGCAATGGGCATGGGTTTCCCATGACAGGGTACTGCTGATGGTAATACCTTACATCGAAATGGAGAACTTTATTGGTATGCGCACTCCTGATATAAAATATTTGCTTGTGTTTTATTCGTATCAAATTCTACTAAGTGGTTGGATCCCCATTCTGGATTTTTGGCTAGGTCCATATATAAATATAAATCGCTCACGTTCCTTCCCCTTTCTCTTCTAGTTCAACAGGCTAATATCGAAACTTTCGAAGAGAAAGCGGTGTGAAGGAAAGCGGTGTGAAGGGTCCTATCATCCGCAAAGCTATGCACTGGGCAATAGGTAGCTCCCAAAAAGTCATTGATGTGAAGGAGAACCAGTGTTGGTGCTAAAATGGATCCCTACGGAACAACAACATAATATGAATCTCAATCAGCCACCACGTGGAGATATATATCTGAGAGAAAGCTACATAGCTAAGAACATAACTGGGGGAGCAAGCCATGAGTTTCACCATATTTTTCAACGGATAATTGCCATTTATGTGAGACATAAGCAAGCAGGTCACCAGTTGATCTCTGATGATGGAAACCACATCATTCACAATTCCTCGTAGTTCCTAATGTTTCATTGGCTCGACATTGATGGCTTTTTCCATGATCTTCCAGATAACAGATAGTATGGCGATAGGTTTGTAGTTGCCAGGTAGGGATTTTTTTCCTTTTTGGAGACTGGTTGTACTCTGGCAATTTTCTAGTTGGACCGAAATACCTCCAAATTATAAAAGAGGTTGAATAACTTGCAGACAACTAGTGTTAGTTCAGGGGCACATTTTTTGAGAACGTTCGGAGGAATTCCATCAGATCCGCTAGGTTTGTTGGTGTTAAGTTCAGGCAAAATTCTTCTGATAGTTCGTTGGCGAAAGGTAATCTCAGACATATGACTGTCAATGAAATTGATGTTTTGCGGTTGTTTTCCCAGTGGACGCAAATTACAATGTGTGTATACTAGTTCACAGATTATTTCATTCATGATGAAATAGACCTAATAGACACCACCATTTTTCGAATATATTTTGTTTAAATTAGTGATTATTTCACAAGAGCTGTTTAATCGCGATTAAATTTTCGTCCTCCATATTGGTTTTCGTTGTGGCGTTTTTCAGGGATTCTTACCATTCTTGGAAACAGTTTATAAAAAAACAATAATTTCTTCACCACTTGAATGACCTAATATTGATTTTGATCAATTAAAACTCCATTTTCAATAGGATTTCTAGTTCAAATATTTTGACTAGGGCAATGAAAATACGTCAGAATTTGAAATGTTAACATGCAAAATTCGCAGCAAAAACTTCTTCAGTGCATTGTTGGGAAGCGTAACCAAAGTAATATATAAACAAAAATCATAAACGAAGCGTTTGATTCTGAAACGTCTCGTATTTCAAGCTTAAAGGTCGATTCATAAACTTTCCGTTCCGTTTGCCGTTACCGTTGCCTTCTGCGTTCCGTTGCCGTTGCCTTCTGCATTCCGTTGCCAGTTCAGTATATTGAAATGCATAAGATCATTCATAAACTCATGCGAGCGGTAGACGGCATCGGTCAACGGAGTTTATGAATGATCTTACACATTTCAATATACTGAACTGGCAACGGAACGGCGAACGCAGACGGCAATGGTAACGGCAAACGGAACGAAAAGTTTATGAATCGACCTTAAAGGTGCATGTCAACATCATTTTAAAATTGTGCATAAACATATGTTAAAAACAAAAGTTGAATCTGTAATATCAAATGGCACCATTTATACAACAATATTGAGTTTATGCTAAAAACATGTTACCTTGAAAATCCCAACTTTATAATAATCTTACTTTTACGATAAACATATTGTCCATAATTGACGGGTACTTGAAGTTTCATGTCATCAAATGTACCTATCATCTTTAAATGTATGCCTACATGTAAAACTTGTATAATATTAGGTCTCGTACAAAATAATTTTTAGCCGGCAATCACACTGAACGACCAGGACCGACCGTCCGCGACCGACACCTACGACCAAAAATTGAAGTAGATCAATGAAAACTATCAAACTCACACTGATCGACCATCTACGACCGACCGCTAGAACAATGTTCTAAATATGACATTGATTTGACATTCGAAAGGTAATGCGAATTTTCCATTTAATTTAATAAAAAAAATTTAAATCATAATTTTATTGCTTATATTGTAAACAATGAGTAGAGGTGATAGTGAAGAACAAAGCATTGTGATAGTGTATCATTTTTATAAATGATTAATAAAGGAAAGTCAAAAAGTGTATGGAATAGAGAACTTTATTTACATCGGGAACAAGAGGGAGAACCAGTTATCTGCAAATCACCAAGAGATCAATAAAGTTCCAAACTACTATTGATTGTCCATAAATTACACCAGAAAAAATTCCCAATGAAGAAATGCCAATTTTTTTATTTGCTTGGCATCACTTCTCGATGGAGAACCAAGGAATTTCTCCTTTTTCCATATCCAGCAAGTAAATTCTTTAACTATGAAAAATAAGTAAGTTAGTATTAGTTGAACATTACTGGTACTTAACAATAATTATCCTATTGTGTTAATAAATTCAGTCAATGACTTCTCTATTGATGTAATTAGGATTAGGTACTCTGATTTAACGTGGCTCCTCACCGCTGTTATCAAAATGTACATCTCTGCGGCTGTCCACATGGTTCGTGTATTGTTCCGTTGCTTTAAAAGCATTAAAAACTTGTAATTATAGTAATTGTAAATATAGTACTCACGAATTCCTACGAAGGCGTAGAAGGGCCACGGTTTTTTCCTATTTTTAATCCCGACTTCTATCTCGGGATCTCGAGATCCCGACATCTAAGTCGGAATCCCGACTTCTATCTCGGGATCTCGAGATCTCGACATCTAAGTCGGTATCCCGACTTCTATCTCGGGATTTCGAGATCCCGACCTGCTCTGAATCAGCCATAGGTTTTCTATCCTTCCTGACGAAACGAATTATATTTAGAGTTCACAACCTCGCACGCGTAAAGAGTGTAAAGACTGACGAGTGACGACTGAAGTTGACTACAAAGAGTAGATATAGGCGATATAGCCGAAATCCCGACTTCTATATCGGGATCTCGAGATCCCGAGATAGAAGTCGGGATCCCGACTTAGATGTCGGGATCTCGAGATCCCGAGATAGAAGTCAGGATTAAAAATAGGAAAAAGCCGTGGCCCTTCTACGCCTTCGTAAATTCCTTCACACTTCGTCACACTTCGTTTTTTTCAAAATGAAATATACTAATTCACACGAATAATATTAAAATTTTCGTTTATATGAAAAACTGTTGAGAGTTTATCACAACATGTGTCCAAATGATAATTTATCGTATGGGCATTGCATCACGGTAGTCTGTGGCCGACCAAAATTTCCAGAAGGTTGAAGTTTCAAACACGGTCTTTGAAAACCGGTCGTGGACGGTCGAGAATGATCGAACAGTGTGAGTTGTGCGATAAGAATATACGTGTTGGAAATTTTGGTCGTAGGTGGACGGTCGCGGACGGTCGGTCCTGGTCGATCAGTGTGATTTCTGGCAAAAAGTCTAAGGGCAGCAAATGGTTGGTTCAGAATACTACAGATACAAAAAGGTGCCCTGTAAGATTATTTTAAAAGCTTCTCAGCAAAAGAGGCAGTAAAATTAAATCAGATAGGTTATTTTTAACCCCGAATCCTTTTTGGAAAAGATCCGAATGTACTACCTGGTACAAAAATTCACGCGAGTGTGAAAAATCACTTTCGCACGAGTAATGTACACTATTTTTCCTACGACCACATAATAATTTTTCCCAAATAATGTATAAAAATATTATAATTAAAGACGACATAGTTTATTTTAAAAAGTAACAATAACTATTATTAGGAACAAGAACAAGAAATATTTTCTTTATGATATAATACCGACGAGATCAAAATCATAATTAGACATCTTTTATTTTTGATAATAAATACTAATCAAGATACTTACTGATACAATATATTTTCTTGTCATAATATGTGTCCAATACCTCAGTTGGTGAGCAGCGGGACTCGTCGTGACTTCTGACGAAGAGTACCCGGGTTCGATCCTCGTCCGCGGAAACTTTTTTTTAAGAAGATGAATAAAATCACACTTCTCAAATAGATTGCTTCAATATTTTGTTGGTAGGATTTTAGATAGTATATATACTGATTTTTAGATAGTATCAATTGGTAGAGTTTCGGCCTTCTGAATAAAAAAAAATAATCTTTTCAAATAGATTTCTTCAAATTCACATATTAAATAAGTAAATCTAAATTGAAATTATATATTTGACAACTTGACTTCGGTAAATCTTAATAAAAATTATGCATTTGACAACTTGTCCGCAAGCGTGCGAAATACTTTCCGCATGCGTGCGGAAAGTAACTTTCCGCACGCTTGCGGAAAGTATTTCGCACGCTTGTGGATATGAGCCACTTTCCGCGGGACTGTACGGTGCGATATACGTTACTTTCCTATGTGTTTTTTGATAAATTATTTCATGTACAATAATTTCAAAATAAAACCCCTCGACCGCTTCGCAGTTTCGGGATTATATTAAATTATTGTGCATTCAACTATTTTCCAAGCAAAATCATGCTCAAAATATTTTGGTAGTTAATCGATAAAATTTATAGGTCTCGTGATATAACATACGAGAATTTATCACGATTCCCAAGAAGTTTTTTTTCTGTAGAAATGAATAATTTTTTTTGTTTCTTGTATATTTTCAAATTAGTTTTTTACACAGAAGTTTTTCCTACAGAATGTTTATTTAGTGAATAAAATGAAGTCTCATTTTATCGTAAACCTCATAAACATTAAGCAATCTAATTGGAATGAGATAGAAATTATCGTAGTTGTGCACCTGTACAACCGAATTAACACAAAATCAATATCGCCAATTCCACGTCTAATGATAGTAGTTAGATGGAAAACAAATTTCCATTAGGTACACATACTGAAACCCATCCACCTACGATCGGTCACATAGCATATGTTTCGATATGGTAAACGAATTGTGTTTGAAAATGTATTGATTAAAAATTGAAAGTTCAACATGGCTGATTTGAAATATGGTTGGAAATATCTGTACGACGAGTTTGCAATCGGTGAAAATTCGGCAAGGCAAGTAAAGGTCACGACTTGACGTAGGGCTGGGTGCGGAGCATTTTTAGAACGAGGTGGAGATCGCGGAGGTGCTTAACAGGTGGGTGTCAGGAAGCGGAGTCTCTACAAGTGATAATTGAAGCGATAAATCGAAGAAATAAAAAAACTCACCAGCTATACCCACGAGGAAGTCACTGCATGTCGTTCCGAACAAACACAAATCAACAAATAAATGTATGTGTCAAAACTCGAAGGCTAACGTGACGGAGCCACAGCCGTCCAAGATTTTTAGTGGTTCGTATCGAAGCAGAGCGGCGATAGACGCCCGGCGCCGGCGTCCTTACACTTCGCGAAGGCGTATCGTAGGCCGAAAAATCAATTATTTCAAGGGATCCTACGCGGTTTTTTCTACACTGATTCCCGTTCGCGACGGAGGTGAGTATTTGTATTAGTCTGGTAATTTCTTGCGGCGGACTTGTTAGACCGCAAGGAGATTACGCATATAACTGCAAATTTCCTGGGGCGGCAAACGGGAACGTGTGCGGGGCTTTATCTCTTAATTTGCAGATAAGGCTGCCACATTAACATTAGTAGTAATTTTCGCTTCGAACGAGCTAACACGATGTATGGCGTTTAATCCGGAGATAACAAACACGTTTGTTTGGTTTGATATTGGAGATTTGGGTTTTCTGTCTTGGGGTCGGCTTCGGAAATAATAATGAGAATTTCACGCGACTGTCAAAAAAAAACCAATGAAATTGTTTGAAAATTACAAAACACATCCAGTGAGGTTGAAGCCTTGTTGATTATTTTCTCCTGCAGCGAATTAATATTCGATTATACTATATCTAGATTTCCATGGTAACGGAAATTCTGACGCATAACTGACGTTTGAATATCGTTTCGCTTTCGGAATATTATTCGAAAAAGAAATGGAATCCAATAAATGGGGAACTGCTACAAATATAAAAATTAATTTGGCAATTGCACAGAATACGCCAAAAAATACAAGGAAATCGAAAGATTATGCTTGGAAACAATTTATGGACTTTTGCCGAAATAGAAATTATGTTGTCGAAAAGGAAACTACCCCAGTGGAAATTGCGAATATATTGAAAGATGCCTTCAATATGAAGAAGCCGGATGGCAGTGAATATAAAGAAACTGTTATAAAATTCAATTGGAATGTTGTCGCAAAACTGCTCCAAGACAAGTTTTATAATGATTATAATGTGAAAATGAATCCATTTGCTGACATATAATTTAGATCAGCCCGTGATGCAAGAGATGCGAAGAGAAAATTACTTCAAGGAGATGTCGAAAAGAGGAAAACGAGTTCAACTGCTTTTACAATTGAGGAAAATATGAGATTACTGAGATATTGGAAAGAAAACAATCCGGAGGGGAGGGACTCATCAAGAATTGTTTTTTCATTGCAGCCAAAGAACTTGCTTGGAGGTGCAATGAAGGATGTTACTCGAAGGTTAATTTTTTTTTATAGTGGAAATGGATAATGTTGGACGGCCGACTGGACGTATTGAATATAATCCCTTATTTAACAAAACCAATCAAGGTGGGTCAAATCATGTACTTCAAGCAAATGGCTGATGAAAAATACTGCGGACCCCTATATTTGCCCTGTTCGCATATTCCACAAAGTGATGGAAAAACTCCCAGGACATATCACGTCCGACCGCTTTTTCCTAACTTCGAATCCTAGATGGAAAGATCCTGATAGTATTGGTTGGTACAAAAATTGTCCTATTGGAATAACCTCTATGTCAAAATGGACTAAAGGAACTTGACAGAAAATGGGTTTGGGTATTCAGAACAAAAAATTCAGCAATCACAGCCATAGGTCTACCGCTGTTACTCACCTTGCCCAAGCTGAAGTGTCTGAACAAGACATGAAGAAGATCACAGGACACAGCAGTTCCAGTTCTTTACAATCCTATATGAACATGCAGCTAAAAAGACATTCTGAAATCATCACTAAAATGAGAGCGAGTTCAAGTTTTTCATTCAGCGACGCCAACAAAAACGTCTACTCTTGTAGCAGCTCTAATGAGACGAAAAAATGAGCAAACAAATTCAAAAATAATGTTTCAGAATTGTACTTTCAATGTTCAAAATTTCAATTGTAATGAATTGTAATTATCTATGTATCTGAATGAGTTGAAATGAATAATTCTAGTTCCAATTTTTATTACAGAAAAAAAGCAAATTTTGTGAAATTCTCATATAAAATACAACTCGTGTCGATAAAATTTTCCTGATTATTCTCCTCCTTCACAATTACTCGTTATCATAAAATTTTAGGTAATACAACTCGTGCTACGCACTCGTTGTATTTCCAAATTTTATGATAACTCGTAAGTGATGTCGAAGAATAATCGGCACTTGTTGTATTATACATGATAATATTCCCTCATAAACACTCGTAGAGTGTATCCAAAGGCATACTAACACCATATAACAAGGCATTTTTAAAAGTATACAGTGTGTCTCACTTTTCATGGAAGCATCACCGTAACTTCCGTAATTATCGAAGTACAATGATGAAACTCTCAGGACTGAGAGAAATTATGGACATGCACCTACGGTTCAATAGTGATGGCCTATGTGGTATACACTGCCCGCCAGTCGCGATGGAACAACCCATTTTTACGGTAAATCATATTAGGTGGCAAAATAGGTGCGAAATTCCATCAGATTCGTAATCAGGACCCCCAACTTATTACAGATACTCCTTTTTCCAGAAAAAAAATTCAGTCCTGAAAAATCCGAATTTGTCTCACTTTTCATGGAAGCACTCCCGTGACTTCCGTAATTATCAAGGTAGAATGAGGAAACTCTCAGGACTGAAGGGAATCATTGAAATGCACCTACCGGTTCAATGGTGATGGCCTAAGTTATATACACTGCCCGCAAGTCGCGATGGAACCAACCATTTTTCTATCACTTAGGCCATCACCATTGAACTGATAGGTGCATTTCTATAATTTACTTCAGTCCTGAGATTTTCATCATTCTACCGTGATAATTACGGAAGTTACGGGGGTGCTTCCATGAAAACTGAGACAAATTCGGATTCTTCAGGACTAAATATTTTTCAGGAAAAAGGAGTATCTGTAATAAATTGGGGGTCTTGATCAGGAATCTGATTGAATTTCGTTTCTATTTGGCCCCCAATATGATTTACCGTGAAAATGGGTTTTTTCATCGCGACTGGCGGGCAGTGTATATCACTTAGGCCATCACCATTGAACCGGTAAGTGCATTTCCATAATTTCTTTCGGTCCTGAGAGTTTCATCATTCTACCTAGATAATTACGGAAGTTACGGGGGTGCTTCCTTGAAAAGTGAGACACACTGTATATTGCGTGTCTTAATGGTAGACACGCTGTGAAATGGCAAACGCACAAAATCGGGCCTTGGGGGCAAGACACACGGGTCACTTGGAAAGTTAAACAAGCACATATACACATACACAAAATATGACAAGAATTTCCATTTTCATCTTCAATCATATACATCTGAAAAACAAAATGAGTAAACTGTCTTCATTACTCTATAATTGAAAATGAAAGATTGCACTCCAATTTGAAATTCGAACTCTGTCTCTTTCCTGAAGCATTTCCTAATAAAGTCACACCTTTAAATGAGCAATTCTTGTATATATTTTCTATCTCGGAAACGGCTCTATCGATTTGGATGAAGTTTTGTTTTCCTACGAGCGTGCGGAAAAGTAACTTTTCCGCACGATTTTTCGTTTTGAAAGTTCTACTTTTCCGCACGATTTTTTTCTTTTCCGCACGATTTTTACTTTTCCGCACGATTTTTACTTTTCCGCACGATTTTTACTTTTACGCAAGATTTTCTCTTTAAAGCACAATATTTTAATTCAAGATTAGTATATTGTACAATGAACATGAAATGACATACATTTCCCACGAGTAGTTAGGTATATGAAATTTTGTAGTACGAGCGAATTATTTTTTTCATAACAGATTCTATCAAAAACACTCATGTCGTCATTGAATATACAAATATTGAAAAATATAACGAAAATTGAACAGTAAGTACTCTCATCGATTTCAAAACAAAAACAAGAAAGAAGTAACTTCCCCAGGATTCGAACCACCTACCCCTTTAACCATTAACCAGCGTAGAACGACTGCTCCCTTACTTTGTCAACTGAGCTATTTCAGATATTAATTTAATTGCAAATCCTGTCAAATTTTAAATATCACTATTTATTTTGATAATGTCTTAATTACCTACTTTATTTTTTGAAATTAATTTTATGAAAATTACGGAATATCGGAAAGTTATTATCAAACAGTCGTTAATAGACTAGATTCGATCTCATATTATAATCTCGCGGAAAGATAAAATCATGCGGAAAAGTTACTTTTCCGCACTAGTGCTGAAAAGTTACTTTTCCGCACTTGTGCTGAAACGTTACTTTTCCGCACGATTTTTATATTGTTGAAAATGAGGATATTTAGGACTAACTAAATGATCTATGTAACAATTTTGTCTTATGTGTCATTTTGTAGAATTATTATAAAATCTTGTTTAATAAAAACCATTTTTTTCATAAATAAGATGGACAAAAACACTCGTAGGAAAAACATTGTACCTAACTCTTGCGGAAAACGTCTTTTCCGCACTTGACGGCTTGCCCGAACTCCGCTCCGCGTCGTTCGTGCAACTGCCATCGCGTGCGGAAAAGTACTAATTTCCGCACTTGTTAGTTAAATAACTATTTTCTACGACCATTAAGAAAAATTAACATTTCAATTGCGTCTTCGATTAAGAAACCTACCACTTTGTAACACTGATTTTCATTTCCCACGGACTAGCTGTATCGAAATATTTCATTTCCTACGACTTTCATGAACTACTAGACTGTCATTATAGGTAGGTATTGACGAATTTTATGAACATAAACAATATCGAATCAAGTATGTTTACGTCTGTCTAATAATTTGACATTTCACATCAGTAGATAATTACAAAATTCGATTGAAAAAATTAAGTTATTAAAAATGATTAGCGATAGTGAGGATGATTTAACAATCAAATTAATAAATTTATATCAGAAGCTCCTGATAATGCCTATCTTCTGACAAAGGTATGATTTTCTTTTCATAAAAGATTGATTACAATCGGATTCTATATTTTTGAATAGTTGACAGACACTTTCTAAATAGCAGTTAATTTGAACAAATTATTATGTGCTCTAGTAACGACGAGTGTTGATTCAGATGACACATGGACTTTGGATGGTGGGAGCAAGGGTTCAAATCCACGCAGCCACATTTTTTTTATGAAATCGATTAGTATTTGATTTTTTCTGCATAAAGTTTTTTTATTTCCAAGTTGTCAAAATTTGAAAATTTTGAATGTTATTTGTTTCACGACGTAGGTAGGTACGTGTACAAAAAGAAAAAATGTTTCATTCAACGGGTGAAGAAAGAAAAAATTATCTATATCATGTAAAAATGACGGCAGGAGAGTTTATGATAAAAAGGATTATTAAAAATATTACAGATTTGTTAATGATTCAGATGGTCGTAGAAAAAGTATAGTGTACAATGAGCATGAAATGACCCATTTCCCACTTGTAGGTATAAGAAATTTTGTAGTACTCGCTACGCTCATACTATAAAATTTCATATACCTACTCGTGGGAAATGTATGACATTTCATGATAGATAGATAGCTTTATTTCCCAGCTAGGTACATGCTCATTGTACAATATACTATTACGCACAGTTGATGATTTTACTCACATGTGATTGTTTTACGCACTTGTGCGAAAAAGTATTACTTTACGCACTGTCAGCAGTGCGTAAAAGCTTAGTTTACGCACTGTCGTAGAAAAAGTAGTTTTTCTCCGATTGACAGCAAATATTAAATTTTGCTGACACATATCAATCAGCAAAGTAGTACTTTTCCTGCCTAGGCAGCAAAGTGGGTACTTTGCTGCCTAGGCAGTCAATCTACTACTTTGCTGCCTAGTTAAACAAATAACTATTTTTTCGGTTTTGCCGCTTTTACGTTAGTTATTTAAATGACTGCAGTTCATATTAGGTTGAAAAACAAGCGAAGCTAGTTCGCCCAGGTACTACCAATTTAAACAGCATATAAAATTGAAAACTGTCACTAAGTACTACCTCTTGACAATTTTCTGTACTCTGTAACTACGTTAAAAAACTTAATATGAGATTAATGAGGAGAGCCTTAAAATCAATAGTTGAATACTACGACCGGTTACGTTAAATTTTTCTGTCAATATCTCATTTTTTTTTTCTAGATATGAGATAATTTCATAGAAATTTTTGTAAACCTGTTCGTGGTCAATAGGACCGTTCATATGCATTTTACCGATATATCGTTTTGTCTTCGAGTGTTTGGGTGTTAAAAAAAAAAACGGAAAATTATTCCACATCTCAAATTTTTCAAGATGTGGAAACATTTCATGAAAAATATTTAAAAATCCGATTGAGGACGATAAAACTGTTCATATACATTTTTTCGAAATCTCGTTTGTTTATCGAGGTTTTGCTGTTTAAAAAAAACGGAAATTTTTTTTCAAGTCCACTTCTTGCAATTCTACTTTCGTTTGTCGATATAGCCACATTTTGGATTTTAGCGAATGACAAATTTTGCAAAAATCGTCCGGAAAAAGTAATTTTCCGATCATTCCCAGAATGTAATCACCATATTTGGGCATATAGAGGTATATCTTAACGGATTTTGGAAGCTATAAAATCAACGGCCTTGAGTGAAACGTTGAGACTATAAACATCAATAAAAAATCGGAAAAAGTGCTGTAAAATTTTTGCGAGTTTTTCGATCGTATTGAAATTGGAATGGAAGATTTCCCCCGTGGGGACAATGAAAGGGTTAAATCCCTGCCTGTAGCGGTTCCGGAGATATAACGATTTTAATTTTTGGTCCATACAGACGTACAGACGCACGAATTTTTCAAAAAGTATTAAATTTCGGTTTCGTTTCGTTTCCTCCGAAGCAACTACTAGTCAAATTCCAAAGATAAAAAAGTTAGACTCCCGAAGACCGCAGTATACTACTCCTATAAGGTCGTCAAATCCCCATTAAACATATCTTTATATTCTAGTTTCTAAAATCACAGCAAAAAGCAAAAGCAAAAAGGGTTTATTAACATTAAATTTACAATATAAAATAATACAGAACGTTACATCAACCAAATACATATATAAAATGACAATGTTAAAACCATCACTTTCCACAGAGGGGTTGGGATGGGGTTGCATTGCATTTTTGAGGTGTTGGGTTTCATCCTGTCCTTGGTGGGATACCAGTGGGCGGGCAAAACCGGCACACATCCGCCCTACGGCGAATCTTACGATGTTGGTAGGCTATTAGATGCTGTAGGTCTAAGTCTCTTCGATGTTGTCTGTCCCTGCTTCCTTCTTGTTATGCAGGGGAGTGGTTTCTAAGTAAATCATCAGGTTATCTTGGACAGTTATTTTCATCATTGAGTTTTTCGTGGACGCCCGGAAAAGCATCGAAAAAACCGGGTTTGAAGTTTCTAAAATCATTACATATCGTGTTGGTTCCTTATTGAAGCTTTTGTTTCATGAATTGAAATTGTTTTTTCTGTGCTCTTAATTTTGAATCCACATGAGCAGTGGCAGACTAATTTGGATGCATAGAAAAAATGAACTGACGAACTTTGTCTCTTCTCGTAGTTTTCTAGTTAAGCAAGTAATTGATGCAGATCATCGAATTTGACTGGAAATTAGAGTGTCTCTAGCACGATAGGGGTTCCTCAAAGGTATTTTTTTCTCCTTGGAAAAACATGATTCACCAAAAAAAAACATAAAACATTACCTTTCACCTTGCTGCTGCTCAGAAACGCTAGATATTTCTTGAAAAGTTGATTCCATAATTTCATCAGATATTTCAATTTGTTCAGAAGCAGATGGACATCTAATATTTTATTATAAATTACAATTTTGTGGCCACCGAGACTTTTTATTTATCAAGGTTTAAATTTCATTTACTTGATCTTATAGACTTACCTAACAAAATCTCAAATTTCTCAAGGATAATGTTTCAAATCGTGCAAAGTTGTTTTCCAATCATCTTGGGATATAAGAAGAGTTTGATTTGTCAAATACAAAAAGCAAAAAAATTATAAACTTCGAAACAAAAAATTTATGAATATTTTATTTCACATTGTATTTAACAATTATGACAGTATGTCTTCTTTCCAGAATGTTTCCTCATCAGTGCCCTGTATAACAGAAAAATAGAATTACAATGAGCTCACAGTGTTGGTTAGATTTCCAAATGATTCTTCATCAAATTTTTGTGAACTTTCCCTGCATTGACTTTCATCTAGAGAAAATTGAATAGAGGAAAAGAGTGATAGAGGGAGAAGCAGAAATTTGAACAAATTCAAATTCCTGTTTAGTTTTTATCCCCTTTAAAAAGTAATAGCGCCTTTGACTAAAATTACCATGAAGATGTTAATTTTGTTGAACATTTGTTATATTTCTTTTGATTGAGGTTTTTATATAGTTCATATACTATTCATTGCCGGAAATACCTAAACATATACAGGGTGATTTACGTAAGCCGTGCATTAGAAGTTTTTCATCTTGCAGTTGGATCAGACACTTGAAATTTGGTATCTGTCTTAATCGATCTTGTCGGTCAACCATATTTCAAGTCTTACAGTGTGAGTGTGTGACAAAAGTAGGTACCAACCAACTTTCTTATTTTAAATAGAAATTAATTTTTTAAATGGTCCGATTGGCCTTCTACTTCTTAGTTCAGACAACCCGAGTTAAGAAATCTAATACAGTTTTTGACCAATGATAATTTGTCTGAAAAAGTAACTGCCGTAGTACTTAGTTACAAAATGAATTGTATTTCGTATACTTTTCAAAATTAGGAATCCAAATTTGTGGAGTAGTTAGCTGAAAGTGTAAGCCAAACCTGATACCTCATCGATGGTTCAATTTGAAGCATATGCGCGCAGGCGATTTTCAAAGGTCGTCTTAAAATATTGTCAAAAACTACTACCTACTATTTTATTTGACACCATTCGAAGGAAAATTGAATTTTATTTAGAGTTGGTTACTTTATCATCCCTTGAATGGTTTTTCGGGTATTAGGTCGACGTGTATTTCGAGATGTTCTCGACGGTTCGTCAACACGAGTAGTTGGCATTTTCAAAAGAAAGATGTTTACAGATGCTCTGATCACTGTTCAATGGAGATGAGATCGTCAACGCTTCTCCTCCTGGCCGCTGATACCATATGTATTGTCAATGGCTCCTTCGATATCTAGAAAGGTGCATAGTGCTATTCCTTTTTCGCCTGAGTGTTCTCAAGCCTTAACACCAATTGGTGCAAGGTCGTCTCTCACGATTTTCCTGTAAGGTAGGCATGCTAGTTTATATGTAATGGCCGGTCTATAAAAGCTGCCTCCCTTATGTTCCTATCAGTTTTTCCATTCCTTTCAGGAGAAAGGATGATAAGTTTATTGGTCTGTTATCCTTGGCCTGCTCGTATGAGTTTCGAACAGGTTTCGGAATGAAGACCACGTTCACAGATTTTCAAGGTTATGGTATCCAGCCAAATGCTAGAATCATCATTTGGAGTCTACATAATTCTGGTGCTAGAGTTTATTGCCATATTACTTTCGGATATGTTACGATCCGCTTTGCCACCTCCCAGTCAGCCCTGTTCGCCCTGAGTTAAAGGTTGGCAAGGCTTTCATTGCTGGGATTTGTGACAATGGTAGATTCTCGAAAGTATATATTGAGTAGTAGCTCAATTATTTTTTTCTCGTTATTTGTGTAACCTCCAGTGAGTTTTTCAAGAGTCCCCACTGGTTTTTGGAGAGTCTTGCACTTTTTGAGGTTTGTTCTATGTCCTCATATAACTTCCTATATGCTTTCCTTTTCTCCTCTCTCCATGACATAGGTACTAGAAAAAACTTTCTCTTGGCATTGTTTATTTTTATTGAGTAACTCGATAGAGGTTGAAGACAGGTATAGGAAATGCTCAAGTAACTCACCCTAAAATTCAATTCCCTTTGACAGCGGCCAATCAAAGGCATTTTGGCATTTTGCATATTGCCCTCTTTATGTGACAGAATACATCATCTCCACGTAGACTGCCAATCGAGTTTAGACGAGGAGCGTTATATAAGAAGGTGTTATTTATGCCTATGCAAATTATCAGCGGCCATTTGGATATTGATATGATCGCTTGATTCAGTTTTGTCTCAATTGAGTTCGTAATGACTATACCTAGTAACTTTCTACATTTTTTTAAAAATGACATTTATACGGTACAAAATGGAACCATCAATGAGGCACCAATAGTTAGCCTGAACTTCCAGCTAACTGTTCCACAAATTTCGAATGGTTTGCGCGATACACATTTTTTCGTAACTACCACGGCAGTAGTTTTTTATTTAATTGACATAATTTGAAGATAAATAGTTTAGTGAGCCGGGGCGTAGCTCAGTGGTAAGAGCGACCGATTTTGGTACTGTAGTCCCAGGTTCGAGCCCCAGTTAGAGTTAGGATTTTTTCAATTCAATTTGGCCTGGACTCGTGGCTGGACTAGGGTGAGTCCAGAGATTGCACTCACAGCGTTTCTTGACGTAGAAACTTATGGAGCCCTATTGTGGTGGCGAAAGGTTGAACAAGTCACAACCAGAGGGAGGCTGGCTGGGGTCTCTGATACTGTGTCCAGCACATCTACGATTAGCCTGGAGGTGATCCTGAACCTCCCTCCTCTGCATTTGCTTATTGCTGCGAAGGCCAAACCAATGTTGGCAAGTTGGCAAATCTGGTACACAGATGGATCTGAGATAAGCAATGGAGTAGGGGCTGCAATATACTGGCAGAAACCGAGTCTAAGCCTCGGTATTCTAGCCTCTATATTCCAAGCCGTATTTCCGTTTGCTCAAGAGATATTCTAGAAATCAACCCAGTCATTCTCTCAGACAGTCAGGCGATAATAAAGGCCCTGCAATCATCCGAATAACTGGTCTATATTTCCATTTGAATAAACATAACTAGTATTTTTGAGTACAAAAAAGTATGTTAGTTAGGTACACACCGCTTCCTCTGTTTTTCAACCTAACCTAAATGAGAGCGCAGATGCCCTAGCAAGAGGGGAGGCAGCTTCAACTCTCATCGGACCGGAACCAGCCTGCGGAATCCCGTTTAGGGACATTTAGCAGGACACGAAGAAATGGGTTAAGAACTATCACCAATCCTCCTGTGAGAACGCCTATGGCAATACTCACGGAGAGATGATGATGATGATGGGGCCAATCGACATCTCCTCAAACTGATCCAGGACTCTCTCAGAAATGTGGTAAGACTCCTAACAGGACACTACCACCTGCACGTGCTGGGGATAGACCAAGATGACCTAGACTCCAAACTTTGCAGGCTCTGTGATGAGGAAGAAGAAACAGCCCCCCACATGGTGTTCGAATGCGAAGCCCTGGCTCGCATGAGGATGGATATCTTCGGACAATGCAGTACATATCATTCCACGGGGAAACCTCGTGAGGAATCTCCATTATTTCATCAGAAGATCCTGAGTACTCACGAGATAGATCTGACAGCGTGGAGCAGAGAGGTTTTACTCAGAACTACTTGCACTTCGGCCAAGCAAAAAAATAATAGTAACACAGTCTACCCAGAACAAAAAGTGGCTAATGATCATAACAATCGATGCCACTTCAAACTTCAAATAAAAAAAGGACTAGGCCGGGTTGTACAAAAAAAGTTCACCAACAGTTCAAGTAAACTCGCTTCTGTTCTGAGGTTAGAGATCTTGGGGTAGCTTACAATAGTACCTTATCATTTGCTAAACATATTCAAAACATTGTTAAATCCTCAAATCGAATGTTAGGATTAATTATCAGACAAACTCGAGATTTTACAAATATCAATACTATTAAATTATTATACTTGTGAGGCCTAAATTGGAATTTGCGAGTATAGTCTGGTCTGGTGAATACCGGTCTACAATCAATGCAGTCGAGAAAATACAAAATAAATTGCTCAGGTACTTATATTACAAACAATATTATATTCGGCCTGACTATGGAGTAATTAGATCCAATCAACTTAGAAATAACTACAAAGTTCTCTCTTTAGAAACTAGACGATCACTCAATATGATGTATTTTTTGTACAATTTAATAAACAATAAGATAAATGCACCCGGAATCTTATCACTACTGAGATTCAATGTCCCTTTCGTAGAACTCGAAGAACACATCCATTCAATATTCCTTTGGTGATTACAACGAACAGATCCCCTCTCGTGACCATGCTGCGACTGGCCAATACATGTAGCGTGTTAGTAGACTTAGACTGGACTCTACCTCAGGGAGTATTTCGTGGGGCAATATTAGAGTATTTCTTGAATATATCTATTTGAAACGGAATATATGTTTTAATCACAAATTTATTAACTATTGAATAACATTGTCTGTCCACTGAAGCATAGTCTTCACTCAGTAATTATCTTGTATCATCATGAAATATATTGCACAAACAAATTTAAATTAGGAGAACAGTTCATTGCTACTCAACCTCAAAGTTTTTGAATAGGTACACAACTCACTTTATGATTGAGCACTGAAATGTAAAGATTTCTGTATATTTTTTATCCATGTCTGTTTGGATACAAATAAATAAATAAATATTTTGTTGCGTCCAAGTTATGAGTTGACGTCACAAATGAGGGTTTACGGCTCCGTGTTCCATGGTTCATTTAGAGAAAGTACTCAGTACAGTACTTTGCCATGTTTGAAATTTAGGTGTCTTTACACTGTTCTTAGAGATGTGGAGGTTATGGTGTGTGAACATTTCTGAACTTGATCTTCAGTCCCCATTCGTAACAGAATCTACGACTTTAATTCATTTTCACAGATAATTTTTAGAGTTTGTAAAAAAAATTATCACAAGAAACCAATGTTATGAAAGTGAATTTCGTGAATTATCTAAAAAAATTGTTAAAAATTCCTTATTCTTGAGGCGTTCGTGTCTTTTATCGAAAAACCAACGTGCGTCCACGTTTATCATCTCATCAGCATGCTTACAAAACTTACATATTGTACATTTAAGATGACATTACCTGTCAACTTTCCCATTTTCGATAACAGTAAACAAACCTGAAGGCTGGTTCATGTAAACGCAAAGTAAGGTATCGCAAGAAAGTTTAAACTATTTGGAATCGTGTAGACACGTTCATGGTAAGGTAAGGTATAAAACGTATCAAACGTCAGTCAGACGGTTTGCAAATTTAAAAGTGTGAAAATCTGAATAAATATGGACAACACTCATCTCACAAGTTAAATCGAACTATTCCGTCATTGGACCTTTCCACGACATATGAGAGAACACTATAATTAGAAAGTGTATACGCTAATATCACTCGGGATTTTTTATTTATTTTTTCTGACCACTGCTTTCTCTATAATCAGAAGAAAAGTGGTTTCGTGACGTCACGTTCATCGAAACTAGAATTGGCAACGTTGTAAAACTTGTGCACCATGGAATCTCAAATTCTCATTACACTGGAATGTATCGTATGACAGTTGCCATTTGATAGCAAATGGGTTCGTTCGTCTGTTTCACGGAGCATCAATAAGAATCGTTATCTGTTTAACTCGTTTGCCTACTTCAATATTTAATACAAGTAGAGCAGTTCCATCAAATATGAATGCTGGAAACGAACAGGCCCTACTTGATTTCTTTTTTGAGGTTAATGCGGTTTTCAAAGTTTTGAATTGTTTTTGTTGTTTGTGCTCTAAATTTTTTTCTTAATTCTTCTTGATAGGTGCTTCGTACCCGGCTGTCTGAACACCAGTGAATGTTCTAATAAATAATTTTTTATTCTCCTAAATACCTATGAAGCGCATTGTGAAATGTGGTTCGAAGCAATGAATAGACCTTGTGTAAAAAGCGGAAATATAATTATGTTTTTGTGAATAACATTTCCAACTGAATATTACTGTATTCAAGCAGCGTTCAAGGAACGATTTTAAATTTTACTCATTGCAAAAAGTAAATTCATATTTGTCAATCATCTCTTAATCTACCCTCGGTAAATTATCCGAACTTCCCTTCACGAAGCCTTTCCATATTTAATACACAAATAAATTCACACCAGATCAGTCATAATATCACCTCGCTACAGTAATAATGAATGTATCCGTTAAATGTTGAATGTAAATAAAAACAAACAATCCTCAAATCTCGAGATCACTTTTGCTGCATGTGAACTGTCATAATGATTTGTGATGTTGTCAATGCTCGTTCTTCATCGAAAGGATGGCCCGTTCAGGAAATTTGAAAATTACAAAAACGATAAAAAGTAGCTAAAATGTGGATTTTTTTCTATGAGTCGATAAAGTGACAAAGTTTTAATTATTTCTCAATGGCTTATACCAAGCTAGAATCTTTATTTTTGAGGAAAACGGAATTGAATGTTTCGGAACGTGGATTGTGGATTGTGTTTCCGATGAACGTGACGTCAGCGGCACACTTTCAAATGAGATATTTTTCCTAAATGAAAAAAAATATAGTGGAACTCTTTGTTGAATGGACGTTTCAGACTAGAATCTATCAATTTAAAAGAGTTTTGCAATTTATTTTTCATAAATGTAAAGGTCCTTTGTCAGTCGTGTCAATTCTACCTTCCTTTTTTGTGAACCGTACATTTCCATTACCTTACCTTACGTTACCTAACCTTGCGTTTACATGAACCAGCCTTAACACGGATTCGGTTATATACTATACTTTCATTCAGTTGAACAAAGTTGGGTGATTTTATAGGTTATGAATGTCTACTACAAAAGTCGTGTTTCTACGTCAAACCGACCAGAATTCAGAGGAGTATATAGTGTAGGTAGGAATATGTATCTAAGTTCTACAGTTGAAAACTTCAATAGAATTACCGTTATGTGTGAGGCTCAATGAAGCAAAAGCCAATAAAAAAAAAGAATTGGTCGAAACGACGACCTCCTTAACTATTAGTTGTGTGACGAAGTTGTGCCAACTCTGATTTTATAGACCAAATTAGTTTCTTAGCTCCTTCTCCCAATTGTATAAATCTTTTGTTCCGTTTCAAAAGACCCGATTCTGTTAAGGTTTTTTGAGATAAAATCCGTTTATTATTATTATCGTCCAGACCAATCATTTACTTTTCATTATTTTTCATTACGTTTAATAACTGTTCATTGATTTTCATTACTTTTCATCTTTTTATCACTTTTCATTACTTTTCTATACGTGTAATCACTTTTCATTATGTTTAATTACTTTTCATTATTTTTCATAATTTTCATTGTTTTTCATCATTTTTCATAATTTTTCATCATTTTTCATAATTTTTCATTATTATTCATAATTTTTCATTATTTTTCGATGAAAACAAAAACTCGAAAACAAAAACTGAAAAAAAAAATTTTGGGAAAAGAAAGTGTTCACATATCTTGAGGAAAAAATTTAAAAATTGTGAATTATCTAAAAAATTGTTGAAAATTCCTCATTCTTGAAAGTTTTTTGATGAAAAAAAAAAAAAAATTTCCAAAAAAAAAACTGAAAAAAAATTTGGAATAAAAAAGTGTTCACACATCTCGAAAAAAGTTTGAATTTTTCGACTAAAAAAGTGATCTCTCAAAAAAACTCGGAAAAAAAACTGATAAAAAATGTTGGACAAAAGGTGATCAACAATCATGGAAGAAAAACTGGAAATTCTTCAATGAAAAAAATTCGATAAAAAAGGGTTCAGTGAAACCAAAAAAATTTTAAATAAATTGGCAAAAAAAAGTGTTCCCTGTAACGAAGCATAATTTTCCGACTTGAAATGGGTCATACAATGTGCTTCGTTGGGCTACCCTTTCATTTTCCAGAATTTCTTTGTTTTGCTATTTCCGAGAATTCTAATTGCAACTGTTTGGCTTCACCATTTCCGCCGTTACTATTATTATTATTATTGTCATTACTATTATTACTGTTTTAACTGTTATTATTATTACTTTTATGCTAGGGATTATTTCAGATAATAATGTTAACGGGAAAACAGGTTCCGATACCGTAAGGGAGGATATAACCTCACCTTCGTTTGTTTACAAAGTTAATTCAATTCCTTGCTGCTCAACACCGGTTTTACTGATTCCTTACTTTACCAAGAAGTGCCGTCCCTTTTTTGCACACGATTAGATCGTCTTTTAAAAATTTTCTTTTCAATAGGTTTCCAACTCCATTTCTTCATCCAAAGATTTTTAGCACTTTAAAAAGTCAGATCAGACTTTTTTGTATTTTTTATCCGCTGTACACGATAGCCTTGACATTCCAATGATTTGCTATAAATACGCAAACCCTTTTCAAGGCAGGGCTTTTTGAATTGTGACGTAGAAGCGATTAAGAATTAGTTTGCCAAGTGAGATTTTTCCGAGTGTCCATGAGTTTCTTTTGTATTTTCTCGATCCGTAGTGCATCCGTTAACAAGTGAAAAATAACCGTAAGCATTCCGATTTTTTATCTCTCATTATTTGCCTGACCGTTTGATATTTATTAAGTGTTGCAATCAGAAACGATTAACTAGAGAACTATTCATTATTTTGGGTATCGGTGACTTATTCATAAATCCGTATAATTTATCAGAATAGATTTCTCCGACGTCCGTTTCAAGTAATCACTCGACATCTCTTCCCTAAGGTGTTGTCAAAGTTGCTGCTGGCAGGAAGAGGTGTTAAGCGAGTATTGTTTTACTTCAGTGTCCCCAAGGTGTTGTCAAAATTGCCGCCGGCTGGACCTGATCGCGACCCGTTGCTAAAAAAGTGGAGAAATCAATCTGTGTGCATATTTTGTTTGAAACGAGGTTGTGCTCAAACTAGAGATTTTTCCAACGATCGTCACAGTAGCTGTGCGTTACTAGCATCCCTAAGGGACAGAGTAATCTGTCACTGGCCGGATAAGGTCTCGCTCGAAAGATAATACAGCCTTGCTTAGTGTTCCTAAGGTATTGTCAAAGTTGCTGCTGGCGGAACACACGCGAATTCCTTACAATTAGAAATATCTGTCTACTAAATAGTGGAAGTGGCTAACGTGCCGCGGGCCGTAAAAGAGCCGGTTGAAAGGGCAAATATACTGGGTATTTGCCAAATAAGTTTCTCAGAGCACCTTCGTCTTAGTCACCGATATTCTCAATCTATTAAACATACCGTGTGTTACGAAAATTGAGTAAATCGCTTCGGATACGAATCGATCTGTTTGAAACACCTGTAGAACGTCTCTGAAAGGCCTTACTTGCTCGAACCGTTTGAAATACCGAGAGAACCCGCTTACCGTACCGAATCTGTTTCACCGTCCGTTAAAAATAGGGTGTTTTTAGTTAGTAAGGGTAGAATTTGTCATTGTAACTGAGTGACTACGTGAAGACAGACTTCAATAAATTCCCCATTTGTCACTATACACCTTTCGTTTACTTTCTTACAATCCAATCTTTGAAAGTTAGCAAAGCAGCCGGTATTCCATGAATTGCAAGGGTTGCAATTAAAGCCTGCAGTCCTTTGCTCACTGTTGCTCATAAGTCACTACATTTGTCCCCTGGATTACCGTATCTCCATCTGAAGCTGCCCTGGGTCTCCCTCCGAATTGCATAAGGGAGAGTGGAGCATACCACTTTAAATAACTGGCGCCCGAGGCACCTATTGAGTTCTGAGTTGCTCTCGTTAGAGAGAACAAAATAAGCTCAACAACCGATGCGCCATAGTGACGTCCGCCTTTTATCCAGTTTGGAAAAAAAGAGCGTTACATCACACATCTTGAAAATAAAAATTATTCCTTTCATTATTTTTCATTACTTTTCATCACTACTTTTCATTACTTTCCATTACGTTTAATTACTTTTCATTAGAAATGCAGAGAAATCAGTATGAAAACCTTATTTTGTTTTTGTGTGGGAAAGTGTCCTACACTAGTACACTATTCTGCTTCCCAATAAAACAATAGTAAAGTGCATAAGTTGAAAATATATTTACAATTTTTCACAAATTACAACAATACATACATTTCTTGTACTTAAAACTATAAAAACAATAACAGGCAAGAAATACAACAGCCTAGCATTTAAGACTTTACCTTTATACACCAACTCTCAAGTAATAATAAACAATTTCTATTTACAGAATCAGCTAGCTACAATTTTCGTATGATTTTAGCATTAGTTTAAATATTTTTGGCACAGTATTTTATTTAATACTGCATAAGAACATCAACAACAGGGAGCACAGCGTTATAAAAAGGAATACCTCAACAATCAGAGTGAGTTTGATTTCAAATAATTAATAAGTATCCATTTTGAAATCCTGTAATATGTAGAAGAAAAATTCCATCAATAACAGATGTTTTGTTCCACCCATAAGGAACAAATTAAAGAAACTATCCTTTGAAACATCTAGAAATGCTCATCTCTGGTAGCTACTACGGGGTTCATAAATTAATTTTGAATCAAATCAATGTAAGTATTCATATATACAGAAGCCTAAACTAGCATTTTATCACAAAATTCAATTGCTTCGAATTGGAATTATTTTTAGAATCACAATACATTCAGAGAAGCAAACTATACATAAAATAACAAAACATGCGCAACCATTCTACTATTAACCTGCCCTTTTCAATATGAAGTTTGATTTCTGTCTTTTTGAAAGAAACTCAAATTTTTTACTTTGCATCCCTTTGGGAATGCATTCCAGAACACCAAGAATTAACTCAGAAAAATAGAGAAATATTTTCGTATTGTAAGACAAATAAGTTCAATTAAAAATATATTGAATAACTAAAAAACAATGAATTCAACTTTATCTGGCTATGGAATCAGGTTTTAAACCACAACAAAAAATATCAGTCAGATGGATTGAAATAAATTACCATTGGTGGACAAATGTTGATGGGAAACAATTGCTGTCTGGTCTACAGTTCCACCAAATATTCAGTTACATCCGGTGTATGAATATGTTCAATACAGATCTCAGTATCACACTTTTCATCATTCTTGAAATAGTAGTAGTAGTAATGATAAGAAGTAACTAGAGGCCCAGGTGTGTGGTAAAAGCACCGATCTTTCAATCACTCTGGCTTCCGGTCGTGGGTTCAAATCCTAGAGACTGCAGATTTTTTCTGATGGCCTGAGAAAGTGGTATGGTAAGATACAATGGGCATCTAGGCCTATGTGTCATCGAGACAGCCTGGCTGGTTGGACGAGACTACCACACACGAGATGGAGTGTTCAGCGGGTATATCTGAGCGCGATTCAAACTTCCACACTACCTTATGGGATGTGTGAAACAGGCAGATAAGGTGCCCATAAAGGGATTCAACTACCTCGTTAAAAAAAAAGCAGTAACTATCGGAAACTGGTTAGTAGGTGGCAGCCGAATTTCCAATGAAACGAAATTAAGTTAGACACATTTGTTATAACCGGATATCTGTCGATCAATAGCCACCCATTGTATTCTGTCTGGCAGTGATGTGTTCTGTCCTAGTTTGGAGCCTGGTTAGATTCAATACTAGTTCTAATATTTCACTTGATTTAGGTCCATATCAATTGTATATGAGATTCACTGAGAACACTTCTTCTAATTGGAGAACGAAAACTTTTCATCCATTAACATTTATACGGAAAACATATGCAGATATCTATTACAAGTAGCAACACAAGAACATTAAGAAAAATATTGATTTACCATCTGTTTTTAAAAGTTATTAGATTTAATATAAAAAATATCTTGCAGTGATTCTGGAATGCATTGTCAATAAAACCAAACAATATCCTGTCATAGCATTACAAATAAATAAAATGCACAACTATTGCACATCCAGTATAAATCAGTCTCTATTTTGATGTTTTTGTTTTACATATAAGGCACGTCTCCTCTTTCAAACGTGGGATTCAAGTGGAACTTTGAATACCGTCGATTCTGGGAAACTCTGAGGGCGAGTCCCGATCAAGTGCTGCCTAAGAGCAACAACCATATTATCAGGACCGATTAGGTTGATTTCGAAGAAAAACCGGTCTCGACGAGCAGAACTCAAATCTGGCGAGCTGGTACGCAAATTTTTCTCCTTTATATTTTCCGAGTTTCTACTTGCTTCTTGGTTTTTATTATCCATCAACCAAGTTACTTTGTCAGGATCTTTAGTTCCTCCTACAGTATGTCTTCGTTTGATAGAACGATCTGGCATTCCGTTTTTTCTTTTATTTTTGGTGGTGTCTCTGATTCTTCGGTTGTTGAGTGAAAGCTCTCGACGTTTGTTATTATTACTTTCAGTTTTTTCAGTCTTGCTCAAACTGTCGGATCTTTTCAGTTTATCTCCGGTCTTATTCAGGCTTTCGGATCGTTTCAACTTGTTGTTTGGTGATACTGTTCTCTCGGGTTTATTCAAGGACTCGGAACGTTTTAATTTCGAACCACTTTGATTTAGCTTGTTATTGGGAACTAATGCACTTTTGCTTACAAGTCTATCATTATCAGGTACATTGTCAATAGCCATTGTATCTTCCTCTTTTTCCTTATCTATCAACTCCTTTTCTTCCTTCTTGTGGAACGTCAAGGTACCAAACTGGCTCTTATGTAAACTAGGGTTTCTGTAAAGATCACTAGCCTGCGGGATGTTCTCTTTGTCTGAGTGAGATTTTTTGCTGGGTTGTTTCTCGGGAGAGTCATCCACAAAAGGGATGTCTTCAGCTGCCATGATGGATTGTAAGGAATGATCTCTATTGGTTAACTTCTCATCAAAGATCTTGGTCATTGTATTCAGCAAAGATTCTGAAAAAGAAAAGATATAATCAAATGTCATTTTTGTCAATAGGTTCATATGTCAATTCGAAAAATAATATCAGTATTTTTCTTTAATCATGCCCTATTTTGAGTACAAATATGTTCGGTTTTCTCCTTTATCAATTCATTTCATTTACTTATATAAAATATTTTATATAATAGATTGCAAACTTTTCCATATATAATTAATTTTCGAGTTACGTAAAACATACTATTTGGAAGATGTATTATTATTTATACAAAATGAAGTAGATTAGAAAAAATTAGAAAACTGAATTCTGAACATATTATTATTCAATGCAACTCTGAATTGCAATAATAGGCCAATCTATAGAGGATTTTTTCGTCGCCATCACATGAAAGACAGTCCGTAGTTATATCCTGTTATGAATTCGACTAGCAACTGTCATTTATTAATTTGCTATAAACATTTGAATACAAAATAAATTGTGTTTTTTTAGAGGTTTCGCTTATAAAATGAAAACTAATATAGCAATTTCGTCTCCAATGGACTGATAGAGAAAAACTGGAAAAACGAAAAATTATGCGATTTTGTTAAAAAATCACAAGTCCGCCGTTTTTCAAGTTGTAGAGTTGGACGAGTTGGCGCTTCTCAAAGTATTGAATCATGTGTACTTTAGGTGAGCACAAAACAGGCGCTGACGGAATGTCAGTTTTTGCACAATTGCAAGTTGACTTTGTTTTGCATTATCTTGCAGCGTGTCTGTACTCTGTATTCTCTAGTGGGTTGCGTTCATAAACTCACTCTGAGTAAGGTCTGCTTTCTCCGAATCGTTCGTAAACGTATTCTAGTTTCATTGACAATCGTTCAGAAACCTACTTGGGGTAAACTTTACCTACTCTGCTTTTGAACAGAGTAATGATATACGCTGACAGTAGTGTCAATATGAGGGCACTTATTCAATGGTTTGTGTTTATTGTGAGTTCACAGTTCCAACATTTCGAAAGAGGAATAACCAGAATAACGGAAGTTTCAGAAATTCATTGATCGTATTTTGTATTCCTATGATATAGATTTCAATATTCTTAATATCAACTGCCAGGAATACTGTTATGATTATTATCATAAGTTTTCAAAATGTGTGAAGGTATTCAATGTATTCATAATCAATTGATAAACTAATATCAATTTCACGAATCACTATTGTCATTGGCACTTAACATTTTGCAGAGTTTTTGAACGAGTATTTGAGAGTAATTATCAACATATACTTCTAATCACGTGATTGTACTATTACTCTACTCTCAAAGTAAGTTCATGAACGCAAAAAGTATATTCTCATTTTGCGCTACAATGCTGCGAAATGGGAAAACGGTTGAGTCCGCCTAAGCGATCGAGAAGTAGAAGAGACCGGGAAATGAGAGGTATCGAATTATATTTTATGCAACCCGATCACTAGAGCATCCAGTTACGCATGAAAAATCAAACTGCAATTGTGCCAAAACTAATGGTCCGACAGCGCCTGTTTTGTGCACACATAAAGTACACATGATTTAATACTTTCATAAGAAGCGCCAACCCAACAAATTGAAAAATGGCGGAGTTATGAATTTTTCAATAAATCTCAAAATTTCCCAGTTTTTCTCCGTTACTAATTATCCGATCGGGTCGTAAAAAATTCAATTTGTTCCTACTTCAATTCTCTACAATTTTCCACATCTGTTGTATTTAAATGTTTATAACAAATTAATAAATGAAAGTTATGAGTACAATTCATAACAGAATATAACTACGTTTTGTGTTTCACGTGATGGCACAGTCGGTGTCCTACTAGTACTATTATTAAAAAAATCACTCTTTTTATGCTCTATTGATTGGTGTATAAGTTGATTTATGAATGTTAATAATAGAGGAATTTTTAGTGAAAGGCAACACAGTTGAAACAACATCCATAAAGCTTTTACTCACAGAAGGGGTTTCATGAATGTTGAGAGATACTCACATTTCAAGTTTAAATTATCGATATTTCTTAAAATAACTTGATAAGTGGGAATGATATAAAAACAATAAGTTATTATAATAGTAATATATAACATTGGTTGTGTTTATCACATGTATTAGTCTCCTTGATGGAACTACACTTTCAAAATTTATAAGTTTGAAATTTGCTTTTTTGAAATTTTGTGAAATATTGTTCGGCCTAACGAAATCCATTCATGAAGTACCCAGTTAATTTAACATCAAACGGAACGTTATTCATTTTGTTACTTGAAGCTGTGCTCTATTGGAAAGTTTAGCGAAAGCCTACAATTTGCGGGAAGCATTGTTTTATGTGCGCGCAGCATTCTACCTCTTTTTATAGTCTGTTGTACATATGTCTTGTTCTAGGTGGCCTCTGGGGAGCAATGGTGGGGGGTCTCACTGACCTCCAACCTCTAATTGGCGGAAAAGGTGCACTATTTCCTAACATCCAATAAAAATTTTAATATAAACAATCTAATCTAGTTTAGACTGACGCTGGATGAAATAAGTAATAAAATTATTGAAAACTTACCACTATCATCATTTGACAGCTTGTTCAATGAGTCTAGTGATCCAGATCTCTGACTTTCAATCTGAAATTTAAAACACAAAGTCAAAAAATGTATTTTTTACGGACATATATTTTAAAATTATTATTTCAGCTACTCCAGCAAGTCTGCCTTTTCCGAGGAATTTAATAACACAAAGTTATTGGCATTTCATGCTAAGCGATACGCACTCTGGTGGCTTTAATGTAAACTAGTTTCTACGACATTGTTTTCTAACCACACTTTCATATCGTTTGTTTACCATTGACTTTTATGAATATAGAGTCTTTCTTTGAACCGTTTTTATTTCATCTTAATTTAGTGATGAGAAATTGCCTTTTTACAGGTAAAGCGACCCTTCCGGTCTTATAATGGCGTCTTACAATGATTATTGTTCTGTGCCACATTGCAATTCCTACGCCAAAAGAAATGAACTTTTCAAAGATATCCCGAGGAAAATGACCCAAAGGTTTATTTTGAAACGGAGATGGGACGAGAATTAATCTCAAGAAGAAAAGCCTGGATATTAAAGGTTCGGATTGGCAAACCAATAAGCAAATTTATGAAAGTGTGTTCGCTGTATTTTAAGCAAGATTATTATATTAACAAAGGTAGGTATGCATCTTGTTTTTATTTACTTATTTACATTTGCATAATTTTAATATAACCGTCTGAGTTCTCCAGCGCTTGTCTGGAGACAGAGGGCACACACTTTTGTCACTGAAGAGTTCCATTTATTTTTTCCATATAATATTATATGGTCTGCATTGAGGACTTCTTCACCTTCTACTACACACCGAGAACTTTCGGTCCCTTCAACATACCTCAGAAATTCCAATAAACTTAATTTTAATTGGGCCATTTGTCTTTGTTTGTAAGAAGACCATTGAAGTATTTTATCACTAGCTTTTTTCTAACAAGGTAACCATTAACACTTTAACACTAATCCTTACACCAATAATCATTTATTTAAATGAACATTAATAAAAGGTAAAAGTCATCGAAATCACAGTTTTAACAATGTTTAAAGGGCCTAAACCACGCTTCAAATACTCAATACACGAAATAAACATAATGAAATCTATATGGAAGAAAAGGTAAGGTTATAAATCAATGTCGTAGAAAGTACTTCATCGTCCGCCGCCGGTGGCGCTACAATCTTAATTTGAAATCCCAATAAACAAAATTATAAATTTGATACTTCTTATTTTTTATTAAAAATTAACTCCTCAGTTGCTGGCAGGTCTGGATAAACTATCTCCTAATTATAACTACACATAAGACTATTTTGTCGCAATCATTTAAAATCTTTATTTACGTTAGGGAGCTAATAAAAACCATTCAATTCGTTTGGCAAGTAACAGGCATTTTCAAAATTAATCAATGAGCATGCCATACAAATTTTAGAATGCCTAAAGCATATATTTTTGGGTATAATAATTCAATAAATTCGGAGGGTCAGGTCAACTCGCCCAAAATGCATTCCCTAAATTCGATGTCAGCTCTTGGACTATTAGTTTATATGCTGGTTTAACAGATGATTTCATAACTCGTTATTTCAATTTACATTTTTATTCAAAGTTAAAAAGCTTTGTAAATAAGTGGAAAAAATTCTGACATTTTTGACTAGCAGAATACTAGTACAAAAATGGTTCATTAAATTTTTAACGAGTAGAAATTGTTAAGTTTTATCATTGAATTTTAAGCAATTAATAGCTGTTGTAGTGAAAATATTGTAAAATGAATAAATAATAATATTAATAATAATAAATAAATAAATAAGGGTTTATTCCTAGATGTTTCGACAATAATCAAATGCCAGTCCAGACAACTGAAGTAATTAGGTACAATCTGTTTTGTTGTAGCAAACTCACCTCATTTTCGTACTTGACTTTCTTCATATTTCCATTGGAAACGTCTACCAAACTGGAATTAACAGTTTCCACAGAACCACTCCTCCTGATGTTCCCTCTTGTCAGCCGCCTTTCACTCGAGCCATTATCAGTAACGTCACCACAAATAATAACACTCATATTTCTGTTTGAGTCACCATTACTCACTTGATTTTTAGCACTCACATATTGAAAGGTAGTGTCGCCATTATTAATAACATTTTTATTATTATATTGCACTGAGAAATTACTACTATCCATTGCATTCAAACTGTTTCTCGTATGTTCCGGTATCACTGTACGCGTGAAAACATTGGAAGCACTGTGAGTTTTTGTAAGGTGGTGTACATCCGCTGGTTTCACTGAGAGCCTTGCATTTTGATTGACATTGCTTGCTGATGAACTTAGTTGCCCTATCGTACGAGTATCTGCAAAGAAATTAATTTTATCATTATTAAGAATTTTGGATTGAGGTGGCCGTTACTTGATGGAAATTCATAGTATATGACACTAATAGCCGATTTCACCAACTGATTCCTAATGTTGGGAAATACCTAAAACGAATTTAGGAATGCCCAAGTGCAATTTGCCTTTCACCAAGCTTTAAGTGATGCTTAAAAGTGATAAATACCTAACGTAGGTATTTCCTATCACTCTTAAGCATTACTTAACGTGTGGTTAAACGCAAATTGCACTTTGGTATTCCTAAATCCGATTTAGGTATTTCCTAACTCTAGGAATCAGTTGGTGAAATCGGCCAAAATGTAAACACGATTAAATTTCCACTGATTTATTGTCCTCGCGACATGTTTCGATACAGTATCTTTCTCAAGCGAATGTAATACATTAAATTATTCTACATTATTAAGAACTTGAAAAAGTATGGAAAACTCAATTTCAAATTCATATATTGTATTTTTAAACTTGATTACCAAGAACCAACTGTAAACTTGTACAAACCAAGAAAGCTACTGGATATAAATTCCCTATACAAATTGAAAATTTGCACGTTCATTCATCTTGTTAAGAATAACATGAAACATTCCACTTTAATTTTCAAAATTAATAATGATCAACACAATCACCTGACCCGACAAGCCCAAAATTTATATGTCAACAAAATTAAAACAAATATTGTTTAAAAACGTATGGTAAATTGCGATTTAAAAATAATTTAAAGAAGAACTTGCTCCATTGAATCTATTCTAATTCAGATTTCATGATTTTTATTCATTAATTTATTCTTACATGTTATTTGCATTATGTGATATTTTTCCATCTTATAAACTGTATGTTTCTTGGGAAATTAAATTGAATTGAAATTGAAAAACTGAAAATAATTGGTTTTTCCAAAATCAAGGAAAACAAACTATTCTTTGCCGTATGAACCAGAAAAGCACACTAAAAATAAATTGAGAGAATTGATTGAAATACCAGGTAAAGTGTCAAAAAGAGTGGCTACACGTCTAGTAGATTAATAAAGCTACATCAATAATGAATTATTTGTCTCAGGAAATTTTCCTGACAAATTCAAACTGTCCAAAGAAGAAATGAGTCCCCAATTCGTGCAGGATTCTCTCTAGAATCTATGGTAGATGTGCATCTTTGATCTTCTAAATGGCATTGTACTAGTGGACTTTGCTCATTTCACTTCAATGTCGAGATTGGGATTTGTGTGGGAGACCTTCTGAAGCCTCCTCGGGTGAAACGACCATGTTCTTTTCCTGAGCTTGGAGAATTAGATACGAATTAATGACTTGTGAACCTTTCTCTCCATCTCTGACATAATGGAATATTTTGGTGATTTCATTCTGAAAGCACTGTTGACTTGCCTGATTCACTGAAGAAGTTCACCATAGTGTTGTTGCAATTGCTAGTCTACTTCCTCTTGTTCCTCTTGTTCTTGTTTCCTCTTGGGCTCTTTTGTTGAAAAAGCTCTATTTGTCCCTGTTTTCTTTTGGTTTCTTGAGCCTCTCGTTTTTGTTTTCTTTTAATATCGTGTTCCGCTTTCTCTAGACTTTCAAGTTGTTAGGAAAGCACTTCTTGTTTCATTTTAACTCCTTTTTCCTATTGTTGTTTTTCACTCAAATATATATATATATATATATATATATATATATATATATATATATATATATATATATATATATATATATATATATATATATATATATATATATATATATATATATATATATGTTCGGAAAGGTTTCCGCGGTCAGAAATATGTACATTACTAAGTTCATGGGTTGAACCGCGTTGAGAGTTTATAACTCGACGTTTCGGCTCCTGCTTTGGAGCCATTTTCAAGAGTGTGACTGCGAGGCCTCTATCTGCCTACTCCTCGAGTCGTGGTCTTGAGAGATATCAAGGTCTCAACCTGCCTACTCCTTGATCTCAAAAGACGATCCGATGTTGGTTGCACTGTAGTATTTATAGGTGGTTGGCTACCTGGAGGTGGGCGGGTCTTACGGGTTTTCTCGTTTGTCTTGTCTGCTGGTGCCTGCTGTGTAGTTGGAGTTAATGGGATAATAATTGATTGCGGATAAGTTTCACGTGGCCTGGTAATTACGGTTGGAAGAAGGGGCTTCCAAATGGGGTTCAATTTACGGCTATCATCTTTAATGTTCAGGCAATCAGGCCGTTTTTCGATTTCGATGGCTTCTCTGATAAAACGAGAAGTTCTTGAACGTACTGGGGCGATGGTTTTCGTTTTCTCGAAATCTATGGGGTGACCCGTTTGGATGAAATGAAGAGCTAATGCGGAGCTGGTGTCTCGATTTCTAACTGAAAGGGAGTGTTGATAGGATCGAAAATGGATCTGTTTCGAAGTTTCTCCTATATAAGAGTGGGGGCAGATAGAACAGGGAATTTCGTAAATACCATGGTCTTCGTTGGGAATTTTGTCTTTTGTTGGTCTGATGAGGTGTGATAGTTTTTGTTCTGTGGTAAAGATGGTTTTGATATTTGCTTTTTTGAAAAGGGGTGACGGACAAAATCAGTCGACTTTTCAGAAAAGCAAATATCAAAACCATCTTTACCACAGAACAAAAACTATCACACCTCATCAGACCAACAAAAGACAAAATTCCCAACGAAGACCATGGTATTTACGAAATTCCCTGTTCTATCTGCCCCCACTCTTATATAGGAGAAACTTCGAAACAGATCCATTTTCGATCCTATCAACACTCCCTTTCAGTTAGAAATCGAGACACCAGCTCCGCATTAGCTCTTCATTTCATCCAAACGGGTCACCCCATAGATTTCGAGAAAACGAAAACCATCGCCCCAGTACGTTCAAGAACTTCTCGTTTTATCAGAGAAGCCATCGAAATCGAAAAACGGCCTGATTGCCTGAACATTAAAGATGATAGCCGTAAATTGAACCCCATTTGGAAGCCCCTTCTTCCAACCGTAATTACCAGGCCACGTGAAACTTATCCGCAATCAATTATTATCCCATTAACTCCAACTACACAGCAGGCACCAGCAGACAAGACAAACGAGAAAACCCGTAAGACCCGCCCACCTCCAGGTAGCCAACCACCTATAAATACTACAGTGCAACCAACATCGGATCGTCTTTTGAGATCAAGGAGTAGGCAGGTTGAGACCTTGATATCTCTCAAGACCACGATTCGAGGAGTAGGCAGATAGAGGCCTCGCAGTCACACTCTTGAAAATGGCTCCAAAGCAGGAGCCGAAACGTCGAGTTATAAACTCTCAACGCGGTTCAACCCATGAACTTAGTAATGTACATATATATATATATATATATATATATATACATATTTATATATATATATATATATACGGACCCTTTTGTTATAACCATTGGCCAGAGTATTCACCTTCAAATTATGGAAAATTTGCAATTTTTTTTACATTACCACACTTAGGCTGGATTCCCACAGATCCGATGTCCGATGATCCGATGGTACGAAAATGTTCTGATTGGTTGAATTGGTAGGTGTGACAACAAATCAACCACTCAGGACATTTTTCCAACCAATCAGAACATTTTCGTATCATCGGACGTCGGATCTGTGGGAATTCAGCCTTATCCTACTGCTGTTCGCGCTTTCCTTTGAAGTAAAATTTCGTTAACTCCAAAAATGTTACAGGGAGTAATTTTTAAAAGAAAAGGGCTAGTTATGAATGTTCCTAATGCCATCAGCATGGATAGAGAACCGTTTGAAAATTTCAAAAACATGCCTGTGGAATCGGTATTGGACGAGTGTCATCTAACATGATTTGTTCCAAACATGAATTTTTGACGTAATTTTCGTAACTTTACCATTTACAATCAAGTTACGACATGACTTGGAGGCCAGATCACTGAAGTTACGACATGACTTGGAGGTCAGACCACTGACGCCATCTACATGTCGCCTCCATTTGAATCCAATATTAATCCCATGAGGTTGGCTAACTATCTTACTTCTACTTAAACAATTATATGAGTGAATTTCGTTATTGTAAGTTAGTATTTTCGCATGACAATATGGCGACGGTGAATATGGTCATTAACTCCCACAATAAAGTATATTTTGACTTTGACTGATGCATTAAATCGGTAAAATGATCGTACATCAGATTAACGACTCTTAAGAATCTGGCGTGAAATTTCCACATAAAATAGAACATCACCTTATGTAAATAATTAGTTATAGTTCACAAATCTATTCTGGACTCACCTATATTATTTATAGAAATTTCCGTTTTCCTGGGTAGCTGTAACATTGCCTCTGTCTCTTGTTTGAAGTTTTGTATTCTTCTATGAAATTCATCTTTGTCAGTTTCATATTTGAACCATGGCACCTTTTCAGTTGGTATATTCTTCTTTTCTATATCTGATACTGTTGTTGGGATATCCTCCACCATTTTACGATCAGGTACTGTGCACTGAGAATAAAATAAGAATTTTAAAGAAACTAACTTAAAATTTAATAAAAAAACATAATTATCATTATGGCATGACCACTCAAAATTGATTCTGTTAGGCATATCACTTTAATGCTGTAAGTAAATTCTAAAAATATTATCAGTTTTTGTCTTCTACATACTTAGTTGACATTTTTTACACAGTTCTTTCTTAAAAGTTATCAACTTTTTGACTCTTTCATATTTCGTATGTCATAAAGAGATAAAAATAAGCTTCTTACTTCTTTGAGATCTGAGGGAGAATAAGACTGTATTGGAAAGACTTTGATATTAGTTGGTGATACAGCCTCATCCTTGGATTCCTGCAAAGAGTTGCCTTTGTTGGGTTTCCGTTTCACTTTCCTTTGGGCTGCAGAAATTATAGAAGAAAACAGAGCACCATTCTTTTCTTTCTGATCCTTTAAAGCTGCAAATTTCAAAAATATTAGAGTCAAAATGGCAATGACAAAAGTCCAACTCACCTTCATATTTGCTAATATTATGCAATAACAATGCCTGATTGTGGGTAGACTCCAAATCTTCAACACTGTCTGGGAGGCCAGTGGGTACAGGGAGGTTTTCTTCATTTTCTTTTTCAGGAAAGAACCAATCAGCCTGAAAATCATATCAAATTACCTTCCAGTTTTATTCCATGTGGAATAAAATACATCTTGTAAGCATGCACCACTGGAGTTACATTGTATTTATCTCTTCAGCAAAATGCCCTCTTACTGGTTTGTGTTGCATTCTCCACATAGTCATGTTATTAATGCTTTCATGTGTTTTTTATCAATTTTATTATAAAACTATGACAACTCAATATATAGCGTTTTTATGCAAAACTAATGTGGAATAAAATACATCTTGTAAGCATGCACCACTGTAGTTACATTGTATTTATCTCTTCAGCAAAATGCCCTCTTACTGGTTTGTGTTGCATTCTCCACATAGTCATGTTATTAATGCTTTCATGTGTTTTTTATCAATTTTATTATAAAACTATGACAACTCAATATATAGCGTTTTTATGCAAAACTAATGTCTCTTCTTTTATCATTCATTATGACCTTGTACATCGAAAAGCACAACAAAATTAAAAGATGAACATTCAATAAAACATAATAATTCCGCTGAGAAAGAATTAACTTTCTATCTAACTTGACTGAGTTCTCTATAAAAGTCGAACAAAAAGACCGAAAAAGGAAGCTGTTTAAAACAGGTTCAGCGTCACGCGGGTTTACGATCAAACTTTTCTCCTGGACCAAGGTGTTTTTTTTTTCCAATTTCTCATACTATTTTTTTAATATTGAATTGTGCTAGATTGCCGAGGGCCATAGCGGACATGCTACCACATTGAATCCCGCACGAATTTGTCCGCTTTGTCAGGTAGGATAAATAATCATTCAAAAATTGGTCGGACACCGGTGTCCTCCAAGTCGCTGAACCTGTTGATATAAATGCCATACTTTTCAATCTGTAAAAATTTTTTAGAGAAGATATAATACTCTTCAAGAAACTTGCACTTACATGTGTCAACAAGGTTTCCACAATTTTGCACTGGTTGGTCATATTATTAACCATACTTTCCATATTCTCCCCTTCCGGTCGAACTATAGTCGGACCAAAGACAATTGCCAGATTTTTCGCTTCCATCCTGTTCACTTGACAGTTATCCGCTACCCTCTTCAGGTGCAAGATGATGTGTTTCAAAGTGTGATAGTTATGTTTAGGTAGATCCCTCACCAGCCTCCGCAGCTGTTCCATTCGTTCTTTAGGATTCTCGATTTTATCCGCGTTGATGAATCTAGGATACAGCTGAACCGTGATCAGGGAGTCGGGCATCTTTCTGAAGTAGGACTTCAACAGGCTGCTGACCACGTGCAAGTCGTTCCATCTGGGATCCTCCAGAGGCACGTCGTCAAAGTTTCTGTTGACTTCTTCGGTAAGGGCGGTTATGGAAGCATTATTCCCGGGCACTCGGTATATGCCGATTGTATGCAGTCCTCGCTCGTCGATGATATCAGTGCAGACTTCGACGAACCTCGGTAAGTACACGTTGCTCGTCGACGGCAGGCAGTCTTCTATGGGTATGCCAAAGGTGGAACCTTCTGGTGCTGTAGGAGAACTCGGACTGTTTCCTCCTTGGTTGAATTTCCTGAACTGTTTCACCATCCGTCCTCGCCAAGTTTTCGATTTGGGACTCGTTGAAGATGGGTCCGGAAGTTGGGACGGTTTTCTACTTTTGCTAACCGGAGATTGGCCAGTTGGAGAACGGTTTCTCGAGGTTGCAGCTTTCGACTTGTTCAACTGAGGAGACAGGTGACTCCCTTGCACCTGGATAGTCGTTGAGGCTGGAATCATTTGTGGCACTGCCTGCTGCTTGCTATTTAAAGGTTCCTGGAACACAAGGGCTGGATAAGAGAAACGGAAGGTATCTAAATATGAGGTGTTCGAACATCAGCATTATAATTCAATGTCCAGCGTGGCTTTTGCTGGGGAAGTAGTTGTTTTATGTTAGATATTACAAAAAAGTAACTTCAATTTTATCGTAGGGTTTTTCCAGTCATGTATTGATTCTATTTTCAATTGAGAATGTTTCTCTTTAAAATCAGCATTATTATTTTTTTTAAGTATTAAAAATATTATTATTTTAAATAATAATTGATTCTATTTTCAATTGAGAATGTTTCTCTTTAAAATCAGCATTATTATTTTTTTAAGTATTAAAAATATTATTATTTTAAATAATAATAATAAAGTAGTAGAATGAATGTGTGCTATATCATTTTAATTAATTTACTAGTTGGAGGCCACTTTTTCTTTTGCAATGATTTAGGAGTGAAATTACAAAATTGTAATGATAAATAGGTAAGTTTCTAGTTTAGTGATAATCAAGTAGTAGTAGTAGTGTTCAATAGTTTACTACTTCGAATGCTACTAGATTTCTTGATTTCCATGGATTTTTGGTCAATTAAATCGATTACTTGCACAAATCTATGAAATTGTGGAATATGAAAAATTCGTATTTACTTTACCGGTTTTACCGGAAGTTCGGATTCCTTTCGATTTTGAAATGGCACCCCTGTCTGTTTTCACTTCTTTTGTCTCCATGACTTACTGAATCCAACTTACCTGTCATTTTTTAAAACCAATTTTTTTTTATTATTTCGAAATTTATTTATTTATTCTTATTCTTCAAATCACTAATTTCTATCCTAAAATTATGAGAAAAATACAACTTTACTCTTTTCAGTCAAAATATATCTACTATGTAAAATTTTATTATAAAATTTGTGTTCATAGTTTTTTCACATGGCAAAAAGATGGATCGAAAAGGATTTTTGTAAATCCGACGAGCCACCATGTTCTCATTTGCAAAAAATTAATAATTTCAATTTAAAAATTGAATTTCGCATAACACATAGTAAATTTGTATTTTTCCCAAAATATTAGGGCAGAAATTAGTGATTAGAACGTATCCAGAGCCATCTAGATTAAATAATAAATTCCAAAATAAAATAAAAAATTGTTTACAAAATGGTGGGTGGATGGATGTATGGAGAATGTCATATGGAGACAAAATAAATGAAAATATACTTGGTGTCCCATTTAAAAATCGAAAGTTTATGTCACTTCCGGAGAAACAGATCCTCCATATTTCATTCCATTATCTTCAAAAACAAAAAAAGTGATTGGCGCGAGCCACCTCCCGCGGACAACCGGTATAACAGTCTATGAATGTACTATGAAGAATATGCAATAAATCATATTCCAGGAATGTGAATAACGTAGAATATTCGCAATTAAGTATCCCTGGTTTATTGTTTAAATAATGTTCTAATAATGTCCAAAGAACTGAACCGTAAGCCATGAAAATTATGAAGATAAATGATATAATAAATCCGTAATAAAGAAGGTGAACTTTAAATTTATCGAGTTACCGAAGTGGGTACTAACGATATGCACCATGAATTGTCTTTATTATGTCTTGAAGAAGAGAAATTGACTTTGGCTACCTTTCAACATATTTACTCACCGATCTAATATCATCATAATGTTCCAACGAAATAATATATCGAAAATTTTCCATGTTTCCTTCATGATGTGATCGAATGGTACTGAATGCTTATCTATATACGTCTTTATCATAATATCTTATGATTTAATTCTCTATAAAATAATTCATTACAAGTTTATTTTGATAAGGATAAAACAATACTCCAAATCGTATCCCTAGATACAAACAAAAAAGGATGGAACGGTCAAAGATTGGGGTTAGAAAAGATACTAGGCCAAACAAAAATGTGAATCAGGTTTGTCAAAGACCAAGTAATTTTCAAAGACCAGGATTGTCAAAGACCCCTTTCTTATTAGAAATGTGAGAGATGTATATATCATTTTAGAGCACAACTTTAGACCTCTTTTAGGGCCGGTTGTACATGTTCAGTTCAATCTCCGAAAAGATTTACTAATGCATAGACATTTTAAACCATTGGCCAATCCAGTTTAACTGGACCATAAAACTGACCCTTAGGCGACAAGGACTGATCTGAAGTTTAATCCTGATCTAAGGTCATCAGGTGAAATTTTCAAAGTATGAGTTTGCTAACGTAATTGTTGTGAACGAAGGGTTGAAATCAACTTGTTTGTATAATATTACTTACCGAGAAGGAAAATATTTTATATCTATCAATATTTAGGAGCAATGAAACTTTCAACTGTCAACGAACCATGTGTATTATTCTACCCAACATTAATTAGTTTCAGAAAAAAATTAGACACTGAGTGAGTCATTCAGTTTTATAAACATCAATGTTTATCAAATTTTCAGGGACACGTCTGGAAATGATCACTTTCCTTCTAGTTGAAAGTTAAATAATGAAAGTTTATACAACCCCCCATAACTTCTTTATTTATACATGTTGAAAAAAAATTGTCAAATACAAAAGTTGTACAAATACTGACATAATGAATCTACATGTTCTACTAAAATTGGTAAAATCACTCTTGAATGACGGTTTATCGGTTTCTTAGGCCGACCCTTTCCGCAAATTTTATTGTGCGGATATTCGATAGGAACCCCTAACACCCAGCATTAAAATACTTACCAATTCAGCATCGGTACTAGCAGCGACCTGTTCCTGCAACGTTTTGACCCAATCCGCAAAGTCCTCAGTGCTCTCAGCTTGCAACAGAAATTCGGATCTGCATGGTTTCACGGCAGACACCCGAAGAACGTTTTTTCTTTTGGTGTAGTCTTCTGCGACGCGAACGACGCTAGTTCTCATATCGACGCCGGTGGATAGAGACTGGTCCAAGGCGTCGGCGGTACCCATTGGACTCTGAAAAATAATTAATAACAGTATAGTGAACGTGTAACTTTTGATCCCGAGTGCTTATATTCTCGTCTATGATTCAAATATAATTCTGTCCAAATTTTTAATAAAATTATAATAAAAAAAACATAATTTCAAAGCTCCTTGGTTTTTTGAACTCTATGGGCCGTTGCATGAACAAACATTAATCATATGATTAACTAACGTTACATCAAGTCTGATATTACGTTAAATATCAGATGTGTTGCATAAAACATGTTCCAAATATTGAACAGTCTCATCTAGTAATGACGAAAAAGATGTTGGAACAGCGCTATTTTTCTCGTTTCATGTCTTATTTATGATAATTTGCCCATTTATAGGTTAGGTTTATTTGTGTTTTCATTTGGAAGCTGTGTGATTTGTATTGTTTCAATCAATTATATCATTCGTCTCTCGAGATAAATAATAGTGAAACATGGAGATTTCTAGTTCTAAGGATAAAAAAGGGAAGCCATTTATACAGAAGTAGAGGTAATTATAATCCAATATAGCAATAAAAAAGTTCAGTTTTCAGTAAAATTATTTCGATGTATGAGTTTAGGAAAGTATATTTCTTTTTACTTTCTCTATAGACAAGAAAACATTATAGAATGCAAAAGATTGGGCAAGCATATCCAACAAGAAGAAAAGAGATATATGGATAAGAATACAAAGTGCATAATAGTTCCTCAAACGTACCACGAGAGTGGAAGCAATTGCGATTTATACCGAATAATTTGAAAGAGGGAACAAAGGAATCAGTTGTAGATGAAAATGTAAGTAATAACTCGTGAGATTGTGACTAAATCTCTGCAGATATTTGTGATTCATTTCCGAAATCTGAAAACTTGAAATAACACAAAAAAATCGAAAAAAAATATTATTTGTAGCTGGGAATCAAATAAAATTGTATAATATGATATTGTTTTCAGAAAAAAAACGATACCTGGATAAAATTTTCAATGATGGCTTCATAGAAGAGGATCTAGGGATGCCAAACGAGAAGTAGCAATTGATGCAGTAAGCAAAATTTCAAATAGTTTGTGAAGTGTTAACCAATTGTTGAACTAAAATTCAAAATAAATAATAATTGAATTTTTAGAAAAAAAAAATAAAAGAACTGGAGGAAGACGAGTGGCTCCTGAATTAGATAAAGAAGCAGCACAGGATCTAGCGGTCATTCCAGACCAGATTGCACCTTTGGAAATTACACATTTTCTGTAATATATACATTCACTTACTTAATTAGGTAGCTTATTCACCTACCCCACCTTATAAAAAGTTAATGTTAATAACAGCAGGAACTGAAAATGTCGACAATTTTTACGATACTAAGAGAGACAAAAATTCATTGTTTTTATAAAAAAAAACAAATATCTCGAAAACGGCAAGATTTTCATTGGGTATTTTTTCATTCTTTGATCTACATTCTCCTTAAGTTTGACGTGGTCTTTAGGAACACCCTGTATATACTAGATATGTTCACTGATATATACAGCATTAAATTATACAATAGATATTGTCAGTGTCTTTAAATAGCTATTTGTGTATTTAAAGCGCAAAGTGATTGATTGCCGCTCGACAAATAGAGTTACCACGCGACGCGACTCGGAGTGCGGTAATCTTTAGAGAGGGGCAATGACATACACACATGATTTTTTCTACAAACGCAGCTGTTAGACATAATAAACGATCGACACTTCATTCAACATAGGTACATAATATTACCTACGAGAAAATTAATAGTCAACAGTACTCCCAAATGTATACGCTTTCCAAATATTAAATAATATACATCTTGAAAAAGGTAATTAAAAAAAAATTACCGAACGCCGAGAGACCCTCTTCATCACCACCTTAGAGTGCTTTGAATTTATTTTCTCTATAATTTCCTTCATTCAAGAATAGGATAGTTTTCAAAAAAGCTAGGAAGATCGAACGTTTTTTTAATATTTTCGCTCTAGTGCGACAAAGCTGTGACAAAATGACAATCCTGCTAAAACGTCAACTTTGCGTTGATATCTGAATGCGTCAAAGGCCACTTTGGTGAGCGGATGTAGAAAAAAGTTATTTGTGTTACTTGGGTAATGTCTCAAAATACAATTCAACTCTACCTACTTCTAGAATAATCGAACGAATTGCCTTAATTTGCACAGAATTCGTTGAACTCAAAATCCTGATATTCAAGTCAAATTCGCCATTGTGTGTATATATAGAGAAGTTGTCGGTTCTGTAATTACTATCAAGGCCGCCCAGAAGGCCTTTGCGAATATTGCGTGATCGTGGTTGGATTGCACATTCTTTTGCAACATATCTGCACCTGAAAAATACCCACGATGCGCGCATCTTGGCATAGCTTGGCAACAAATAGGTGAATGGCATCTGATGTTTCGAATGAACCATTAGAATAATGAATCGATCTCAATCGAAATGAATAGTAGAATGTAAAGCAAGGTAAGTAGGTGTATATTTGCAATAGTAACTCCAAGAATGATTGAATTTTCGCGTCTGTCGATTCATTTTTGAACGAAACTGAATTGCTTCGCGAAATCACCACGAGTCCGCAGGATGAGTGGTGTTCTCAAGGTGAAAGATAAAAAATCTGAAATTTAACAGAATCAGAAGAAAATAGCAAAAAAGTTAAGAAGTTTAGAAGATTTGAGAAGTTAATAGAGTTCAATAATCAGGAAACATTCATTAATTCGGTAGAATTTATTCAAGAATCTGCTCATTTTTAAATGCGTGCATAGCGTAATTACTTATATTTGACAAACAATTTTTAAACAATTTGACGTTTAACTGTCACATACACAAATCTGAAAACATAGAACTTGACAGGCCAATCAGAGTCAAGAGTCAAGTTTGGTATTATCGATAATCCGAACTAGTCTAGAGCTCCTGTTTGGTTCATTTGACAAGTGTGTGAAATAGTCACAAGTGATAGTATTTTCGCGATAAGTCTGTCGTAAGATGTTAAAAACCCTGGTGTGTCGAGTGATTCGCTTTTGTTTTGATTTTTCAGAAGACAAATAAACAAATGAAATATTGGTCTGCTTCTTCAGTCGGTCCCAGAGATTGACGACTGTTGTCAATTTTATGGAATTTCAGCAAACGTCAAATACTGTACAAAAATGAATAGTTGTGACGGAATCTAAATTTCATAGTGCAATTTCCCTATATGATGACTATTATTAATGTGTTTGTCCATTTTGCTGCATATTTTCTTAGAAATTCATCATTCATTCAATGATAATTCAATTTGTCTGATTGACTCGGCCGTTACTTGATGAAGATCCATAGTAATTGTATAAAATACACAGAAAACGATTCGATCTCCACAAACTTTATTCAATCAGACAGTGAAGAAGCTGCTGTGTTGGCGAAACATTGAATACAATTTGTTAATATCTAATCGTTTTCTGTGTAGTCTGTACAATAATAATTTGATCATGTTCCGTTTTTGTATCATTTGTGGGCAATCCAGAGAGACGAACAATATAATTCATCTATATCCAGTACCGAAAGTGAGTACCACCATATTATGAAGATTATCACATAGCTTGTATTATTAGAAAACATTTTAATGAAAATAATGGCACGAATATATCACACGGAATCCCGCCATTCCTGATAATATTAGCACAAGATTGACAGGTTCTAATGGTGAATTTTCATGAGCTCAATTTCGATACTTCTAAATGAAATGCGTGGTTATTATTGTAGTTAATTGCATTTCAGTACAAAATTATAAAAATAAGTCGAAAATGTAACAAATAAAACTGACTGGTGATAGTGATTCAGTAAATTTCAATAATTAGGTTTCTTCATTCAGTTCATCCGTCGACAATACTTGAAAACTTCTGTGCATGTAAATTTACCCTAACAGGAAAACCGATCGTGGCGATACACGCAAATGCGGAATATTTGGAAAACAGGTCACGATTTCATTTGTTTTCTCTTAATCAAGCTGGCGAATTGTCTCCCGTTTTATCCCACAGTTTTGCAGGAATGAGTCGATACACCATGGTTTTTAGACATCTTAGTTCGCAGGACGACTTATGAGATAAATTCAATCACGAGTGGAATTTTATTAGACTATTTCACAAATAAAGTGAAAAGTAAACAATTTGAAATTTGGAAGAATCAGACGAAATTAGCAAAAAAAGTTAATCTGATAAAATAATAAATTTAAATAAACAGGAAACATTGATTATTTCGATAGAATTTATTCCACAGCTAATCGTTTTCAAATGCGTCCATAGCGTATTCACTTATATTTGACGTTTAACTGTCATATATACGAATCAGTGGAGAGTTGTCCTGAGGATCTTGTTAATAAGATTGGATTAGATAATTTGGGAAACACTTGCTACATGAATAGCATTTTACAAGTATTATTCATGATGAAGAATTTCAAGAACGAGATTTTAACAATGAACGAGAACGTTTCCTACTTATTCACCAATCTCAAATCCCTGTTTATGCAATTGCAGTTTCGTAAGAATTTATCATCTTTCCCACCAATCGATTTCCTGGAGTCTTTGAAGTCTACTAGATACTCGTTAGGACAACAAGAGGATTGTTCCGAATTCTTGGGATTCTTATTGAATACTCTTCGTGAGCAGGAAAATGACAAAATCAGTAGTCTCGACCGTTCTGGATCAAATGGTTCCGTACAGCTTATCTCGTCTTGTGTTTCTAGATCTTTCGCTGGAAAAATCCTCACTAGTTTATGTTGTGGTACATGTTTGAGAGACAGTAAAAACGTACGTGACTTTCTGGAGCTTCAACTAGCATTTCCTGATATGTCTGATAGCCAGTCCGTGCGGAGCTTGCTGTTTCATCATATGAAAATAGAAATTTTAACTGGTGATGATCAACTGTATTGCCCAATATGCGCCAAATTGACTGATAAATATAAGACAACGAGTATAACTGAGGTACCAGTCAATCTGATAATAACGCTGATGCTCTTCAAACATGAGTCAACCTCTGGCGGAGGCACCAAACTTATACGAAGATTGAAAATAGATGAACACCCCAATCTAGCAGACCACAATTATAATCTTCATGCAGTCATTGTTCACTGTGGTTCCGGCGTTGAATGAGGCCATTATTACGCATTGGCGGAAGATGGAACGGACTGGTTTAAGTTTGACGATGTTTTGTTTCTAAATGCTCTGACGATATCTTGGGTTTATTGGAGCCTCTGGAGACACCCTACATTTTATTTTATGAGAGAGAGGACATTGGCAGATCAAGATCTTCAGATGATGTGGTGCTGCAGGTTTTCCGGGTTTTCCTGCAGCTGAAAAAGCAAATGCGCCACTGGAATCAATCAAGTTGTTGTTTTATATTTTTATATTTATTGTAGAATTTAAATAAAATAAATCAGATATATTACAAAGCTGAAAAAACCGAACTTGACAGACCAATCAGAGTCCAGAGTCGAGTTCGGTATTATCGATAATCAGAACTTGAGTAGACCTTCTGATTGGCCCATTTCGCAACTTTTATATTTGGTGATTTTCAAATATCCTTCCTAGTTTATAGTTAGAGGTGGTGTGAAAATTAATTCGAAATAGTTTTGTTGTTGCTTTCAAAAATGTTTCACTAACTTCTGATAATGATGGTCCTAATCGTTTGCGAACGTTATTGAAACAGATGGAAAAATATCGATTTATATAAGAGAAAAACTTGTATGAAAGTAAATTCTACTATTCTCAGAACATATTCGTTGACAGCAACATGTTGAAATTAGATTTTAATATTTTTCGGAAAGTCAACACATACTGTGACGTCTGATGAAAGGAATGCAAAACGACGCCTTAAATAAATAAACAGTTTAGCTTCTCCATATGGTAGTATTAGTAAAAATAAACCATTAGGTACATATTATAAATCAATATCTTATACTAGCACTGATTTAATGTCATTGATAATGTCACTGTGCGGCAGGCTATTATTTTCCACACGACGATAATTATTATAGAAATAATATGATCAACATGAGATAAGTAACAAATGAACCAAAATGCCAAAAACATATTAAACTTGACCTTGAATCGATATTGTGGGCCTATTCCTAATCTTGTGAGCTATATTCAAATTGTTTGTAACATTTCCCGGAAAATATTATTCGCTTCTTTTGAGCCAGGGCATCATGGTAAATACATGTGGCAACGCAAAGATCAAATATTATAAATCGTCGATGGATGTGTTATAACAAACATCCAGCTTTCGAAATAAAATGCACTGGGATCGTTCAAATAGTATCCTTTGTATCACCAACAAAAATTTAGAATCATACCAATGGCCGATATATGGATGTCTTCTTCCGCCCCCCCTATGAAGCAATCACAATGTCTTTTATTTCAAAAATTATTTTCGGTGATACCATTCAAAACCGTTCCAAAGTTAACAAAAAGGGGGACTAAAAAAATCCGCACTGAATAATTGCAATAAAAATAATCTTGTAGAGAAACTTTCAGGAAACGGAATACTAACTATGTGAACGGCATATATTTTCCAAATTTCGTGCTTCATTGTCAAGGGCAGAGAGTAGCAGAAGATAGTCAACAAAATAGGTGCGATTCCTTCAGGACCAGTTCTTTTGTTTTATCTAACTTCATTAATTTATGTTGAATTTCATTTTCTGTAAAAGTATGATGAGAAAGTTAAATTGCGTGTTGACCAACAAGTGTTTTTCCTATTAATAAAGGCACTAATTCTTTAAAATAAGACTGGAAGCGTTCTGCAAAAGCGTTTGCAATGTCCTGTGGAGTTTCCAAGCACTTGTTTTTGATAAATATGGTAGATAGCACATATCTCTCCAACCAATGTCAGTATGTTGTTCTAGAGGAAACCAGTTCCAGTGCAATGCCATTACCTCGAGGAGTTCCACAGGGCTCAATACTAGGCCCGCTCCTGTTTTTACTTTATACTATGGATCTGAAAGAACTCTCTGATTGTTATATACATCAATTTGCTGACGACACTCAAGTGTATGCAAGTTTCAATAAAGATAATGCTGATATAGTAATTACAAGAATTAATGATACCCTCAATAAAATATTTAATTATTCTAATAAACACGGTTTGAAATTGAATCCTACCAAATCACAAATGATATATTTGGGAAATCGAGCTCATGCCACAGATGAAGTGGTAATCAATGGTGTAAGTAGTGAGCCCTGTAGAACAATAAAAAATTTGAGACTATTTATTGACGATGATTTACGGTTTAAAACACATATTAAACAAATAGTCCAGAAAAGCTATATGTCGTTAAGAAATCTTTACCGTAACAGGACAATTCTAAACAAAGATTTGAGGAAACAGTTGTGCGAAACCTTAGTTTTGAGTCACTCAAACTATGGCGATTTGATTTATGGACCGTGCCTCAATATTCGAACATCAGCTAGAATTCAAAGAATTCAAAATTCATGTATTCGTTTCATTTGTTCTTTGAGAATGAGTGACCATGTAACTCCATATATAGCGGAACTAGGATGGCTTGATATGACATATCGGTCGGTTGTTCATGATGTAAACACCAGAAATAGGAATCTTCTTGTAATACCCAGGCATACAACTGCTGCGTTCAAGAGGTCATTTTCTTACTCTGCAGCAAAAATACTCAACTCTATACCATTATCTGTCAAAAATAAATCATCCTATGGATTTAAGAGAGCTTATAAGGAATATATTCTGGTTCTATAATACCTGCTTTTAAATGTCATATAAATAGGAACAATATTAATGTTTTCCCTCTATGCATTTCATTTATGTGAATCTCTCCTTTAGTTTTAAAACTTGTTAAATTGTATATGTAGAAATTTTTTCTTTATTTGTGAAATACTTATATGTAACTGGTACTCGGTTAAGTAGAGCAGTTTATCTCGCCGAGGATAATTCGCCGAGGATAATTAAAATAAAGACATTTTATTATTATTATTATTATCAATGTGGAACGTTGTTTGTTTTAAATGATTGCTATACCTTTCAGAGATAGAGATTTGAATTTCTTCGAGACAAACTGTTTAAAACCTACTGAAAATAATACATGAAATGCTGCAAAATTATAAGGACTACTCCAGTTATTTTTGAAGTGTCAGACAATCAATGAAAAATCGATTGCAGTCGTGTATTTTATCAGAAGCTGTAAATTCTGCTCATTTACTGTAAGGTCAAAATTGTTTATTTTTTATTTTTGGTTTTTATTTCATGGACAGTTTTTAGAATGAGTTAAAGTTAATTTTTATTTTTTATCTCGAAATCGATATAAAGAAAGCACAAGAGACCAAAAAGTTGTAATTTTACTTGCCTAATCTAATAAAATATAATATTACACTTTTTCTTCTCAATATTTTTGGCTGTATGCCCACTGAGACGCCACTGTACTTACCTAATATTTTCAATCTGGTTTGGGCTAAATAATCGTCTTTTTAGTTTAAATAACTGTACCAAATTTCAACCAAATCGGTTTAGAGATATTTGTGATATTTTATAAATACCTTTTTTTTCAACGCCCTGTATCTCAGAAACGACGTATGTTCATAGGAACTTTTTTTCTTAAAACGACCTAAAGAATCACCCTCTACAGTTTCGTACCGTACTTAGGAAACACCTTGTATAGTTGGAGTCACTTAGTTCAGTTTTCAAAAAAATAATTGTTCAGCCAAGATTCGGTAATGATAATGATGTTATAATAATTGGAAACAGGAAGAGCTCATTGAAGTCATCTCGTGTCTACTAAAACTTGGGCCTTCTCCGTTAAAATCTTTTGAATTCGCTTTAATGCAAAATCAGAATATGTGCCCTCCTTCCAGGTTTATGATGCGAGGACGCTCTGTATTATCCACTAAACGTTTACCTTATTTTATTCTTCATGGTAGCGTAATATCAAATAATTGTGCACTCGGAGTGCTAAATTTTTTCGGCTTGAAGGGCATTATCTGGTATGAGTATGCGATAAATATCTTGGCGCCATTAAACTTCGCCTGGTTTGCTGAGTGGAGAAAATTATGGTCAGTTTCGAAAGAAAGAGTAGTCTGTTACCCTTTTGTGCAAAACGAGTACAACAGAATGCTTTGCACGTATTATTTATAGGTTTTTTTAATGACATAACTCCACTGAACCAATCACAACTTTATTATATTGGGAATTTTCTACTTAGATTATTGCCTCGGGAATATTCGTGGATACTTTTGATTTGACGTCTGTCATCAGTTTGCATGCAAATTGAAAAATGAATTCAGATAACCGTAATGAATAAAAATGTCATATATAGAATGTGTCTATGATTGGGGCATCAAAAAATAATCTATCGAATACCACACGAGAGTTCGATAAAGTAGAAAATAATTCTCCACATTTTTTCTCAAACTTGTTGTCATTTGGCAATAGCCACTCGAGCCCTTCGGGCTCTTGTGTCTATTGCCTGGCAACAAGTTTTCGAAAAATCTGTCGAATTATTTTCACTTTATTCTCACTCTCTTGTGGTATTACAACTGAAAATATAAACTACAAAAAAACCTAATGTGAAACTTTATTTAAATTTTAGGGAGGAAAATTCAATTTTCAAAGGTGGTAAAAATAGTTATTTATGTACCAAGGGTATAAATAGATGTTTATGCCCTGAGGGCGACGTTTTACGAACCCGAGGGCCTCTGGCCTGAGGGTTTGTCGCCCGAGGGTATACACATCTGTTTATGTCCGCGGTACATACATAACTTTATGTCACACTAGTTCGTTATTGCAATCCAATCACAAAACAAATCAGTATTTTGAAAAATCCGGTTTGAATTAATAACATTGCCATTTTATCATAGTAGACACTATCGTTGCTAGATGGATGTTGACAAACTTAAATGTCATAAAATCACAATAATTTTTATATGTAGTTAGAAGTCAAAATGAAACGAAGATTTTGGAATTCCTGACGAAATTATTTCTCTTTATGCCCGCGCGGGCCATAAAGTGAACTTTACGCCCGCACCGGCATAAAGTACGACATTAGATAGTTGGTAACTAAGCAATAAAAACACAATAATGAACTAGTATGACATAAAAGTATTTTTTGAATATTGTTAATTGGGAAGGGGTTCAAACGAGCTTTAAAGTTCATAGCACGATTAGAATGCGATCTGAGAACAAATGTTACATGTGCCTGCCGACTTTTGTTGCGAAAGGTTGAAAATGTGACAAAACTCAAAAAATTATTCGATTTGTTTTAAGTAGGGTAATTCGAACAAAGTTTGAAAAAATTTTCCAGAGTATATCAATTGAATGACATGATTAAATCGACAATGTTGAAGTACCCTTTTTTCCAATGCACAAAAGATCTAATTAGTAGAAGTGTTTCCGAGGTCAAATAGCCTGTAGACCCCCCCCCCCCCCTACAATCTACCCTCGCCACATATCTCCGCCGAGTCGAAGCTATGAGGCAAACATCGGACTAATACCACGACGGACATTGAACTACATCTGACTGACATTTTTGCAGTATTCTTCCAAGAGAACCCAATTGCAAATGCTCATTTTGATTAAACAGAGATTATCTGTCATTTGTCTGGGGATGACCACCTACAGACACGTTTCGTTTGCCTCTCGTTCAGTGCTAGGATAGATCGGACAACATTAGAGTCGTGCTATACCTGCCCAACGAATGATAGATAACCTATTCAATAATATTTCGTCACAAACGAAGCCGCAACATTAGATAAAGTAATAAATTAAAAAGAAAAAATTGTTTAATCAGTTCACTCTTACTGAACAAGTTTCAATTACATTCGAAAACAACTGCAGGGCCATAAAGTATGAACGCGTCGTTGAATTTTTTCATCATAGTGGAATGACCTGTATAATTTCAATCTATTGGTGAAGTCGTATTCGATTAAAAATTCAAATGATATAGAAAAACGAATGCATTAATTTTAAATACCCGAAGCAAAACAAAACAGCAAACGCAACTTTCCTGCTCGATTGTAATTATTACTGAACCGTTCCTGAATCATTATATAGCCAGATAGTGAAATTAACTGTGCGCTTCGAGATACTGATCTAATAATGAAAGTTCTAATTGAAATTTTTACCATAATAACTTGTTTTGTTATTATCTCCATATTGTTTGATTCTTACCTCTGGGCTCGATTATAATACAAAAAATTTCATTCAGCGTAGAAAGTATATAATACCATAATTAATAACTACTTTTGTTCAGAACACTCGAATAGATTTACGTGAAGAAGCAGAACGAAGGGTTGCATTTTTTAAGACATGTTTCGATTGTATCAACTTGGCATTTTTGAAATCAATTGATTTATCTAGAAATAATAATGTATTTCTATAAAAGATAATGACAGTGAAAGTATTACATGATATGAAAAATGTATGCAGGAGAGAGCCACAGAAGTCCTTTAGGACATGTACGAGAGTACTTTCAATAATATACCACCACCAATTAATGCTGTCAGAATTAAATTTAAAAAATATTATGAATATTTAAAAAAAAATAAAAAATGGATGAAAGTAAATAACAAACAAAAATTTTATGTTAGAATTTCCTGAATGAATTTTGTACTAAAATAATAGTACTTATAATGAAATTCTGAATAAATCCCTTTATTTTTCATTATTTATACAGTGTGTCCCACTTACCATGCTCACCATGGGTATCTTTTTAATGGTGAGAGATACGAGGTCGGTTAAATGACACCAAATGTGGAGTTTAGCAAAGCCAACTATAATGTGAAAAAATAATTTGATAAAATCTATTCGTTTTTGTTTCGATAAATTATTTTTCTGCACCCCATCCGACAATCCCATATTGTAAAATCGAGTATACATATATAGATCGTATATTGAGAATATTTTATTAATGGTGAGATATGTATACATTATCCCATTTTAAGAATATCTCTATTTCTATATTGAGGTATTTTGTTTTTTGTTAGACTGTTCTGTTAGCGGTGCCTTTATTGCAGCTGAATGGAATGTAATTCGTTTTCTCAAAATTAATCGTCGAGGACATTTCGTCAAAAATGTTTTTTCAGCAAGTCTTTCTCTACGGATTCTTTCATCATTTCCCATGATATTCCTGAATATAATGAATACCACTGTATGATCGGCGAATGCAGAAATTATGCCAGTATTATTCAGATTCAATAGTCCGTTCATATGAATCGAGAATAAGGCATGTTTTTTCACGAAACTTTCATGACAAGAGTGCATTTGTAAAATTATTATTTTGATTTTTTCCACTGTGCCATCGAAAGAGATACACTTGAGATACTCAATTTCATTATTATTATTCATTTTCGGATGAATGCGAAGAATAAAATCATGTCTCGTTTGAGAGCCAGAAAAAGTAATTGTGTTATTATTTGGTGATATTAGAACTTTGTAACCTGGGGTACAATCTCCAAAGATTCTAGGGTTGCCATTCGTTGAAAGAATGAGTCCCGAGACAAGGACATGTTTGGTAAGTCTCAGGCTGATGACAACGGGATGTGAAGATTGAAACTACTAAGGATGGAACGATTAACGAGGATTCATAAAAATATCTTTAACAAAAGGAGGAGATTACCAAATTTTCAGTATTCTGAAGAAGTAAGCTTTTTCGGGATACACGCTTTTATTTTAATGGAATCTAAGAGCCCAAGTTAATGTTTACATGTCTTGGAATCAAAATACATAGAAAAATTTGTTTCTGAGATAAGTTTTCCAAGAAAGAGTATTACTGATAGTAATACCAAACATTGAAATGGATGACTTCATTGATACTATCACAGCAGACATGTTGTATCTATCATATAAAAAACAAGAAGTCAAAGCCAAAAACTTCAATTCCACTTACTTTTTTCTACATTTCTCATGCTCTCGCGAGCACCGAAAGGAACTTAGTTACAAAGTTCATCAAGAACATTAAAATAACTTTGTGCCAATTATGCGGGTTACCAAATAAACACAGCACTGAAGAAAGGCAAAAAATAAAATCATTCAAATTCATGTAACGCATAAAATGGAAGCGGATTAATTCCTACGCAGAGGAAAATAAGAAATAAAAATTCATCAATGCCTTTCACTCTAGTCAAAACCACACACATTTCAAGTTGATAGAAAATATTTTGATGTAACTTCAGAGTTCGTCGACATCCCGATGTTGGACGAAATAAAAATAATGACATATCAACAAGTCAAAGTACGCATTTAGGTATGCGAAAAAAAAACAATCGTAAGCATTCTTCATGAGCCGTTCAAAGTCCACAACTAGGTGCATCGGTGTGATAAACAACAACACAAAAACGCAAAAAGAAATTTAGTTTTTTCCTAATGTAAGGTTATGGTAGTTTCAGTCTTCGGCTGTCTGAAAAATATGAGTTGAATTCCACGTAGAATAATTACTACTACTATTAATATTCAACCATTGACATTTTTAAGGAGAAACAAGACCTACACTGTAGTCGTTTATCTTGAAGGTATTCATGTAACTGGCAATATTATATGAAAAACTTTGTTTGAAAATTTCTTTTCTATGTCGAGGAATGGTGATCGAAAAAGTTTGTCGAGTATTTATGTCAAATATTTCTTCTTAACATGATTTTATCATGAATATACTTGGGCTGCTTGAATTTCAATACTTTGTGGAAGTTGCAAAGAGTATGTGGGTTACGCCCATATTCAACCTTTCTACTACTTTAATTTTATGTGAAATTCTCTACCTTCTTTTCATACCAAAAATAAGTCTCGAGCAGCAGTTCTGAACTTTATGAATACGCTGACTATCACCCTGGGAACTCCGCATGATACATGAGCAAAATTTGAAGTTCAAGAGTAACACGTTGAAGTCTATTTGTATAAGTATGAAGTAATAAGTTTGCAAGCATTTTGGTTAAACCTTAAGTAATGATGTTTAGAAAGGAGCATTCTGTGATTTACCAAACCAATATCAATCGATAAGTCCATGAGGAGGATGAGTACAGTTATCTTGTTCTCATCAATACCTTTGATAATGTCATCTGTTATATTTGCGAGTGCACGAACACAGCTGTGACCAGGTTTGAACCCAGATTGATTTTGTGGATTCGTATTTGAATTTTCATAATTTTTTCTAGTACTGCAGACAAAGCAGGAAGAATACTGATTGATCTGAGATGATTAAAATCCTTTGGTTGTTTCACCTTTGGTAACGGAATTATGTTGGCCATTTCTCAGAATGCGGAAAATAAGACTACAAAATACAATCATTTATTATATGAATAATAGTGGGGGAGCAAAAGTGGACAAATGTGATGTTTACCTGATCAGTGCCAAAAGCTTTCTAGATGATATTGTAAATCACATTCGAAACCGTTAGTTTCGTTAACGTGTTCGAACCATAGCCATTGATGCCATCTTTCAAGTCATACAAATCTTTATAGAAATGTTCTCGATTTATATTTTTCAAGTCTCTGAATGAGAAAAATCTGTCGGATGTAGAGTACGAATCGCCTTTTAATATTCCACGTGTCTGTAAATAATAATAATAATAAATTATTTCATTGAATAGACATAAAAGTGAACTGATATTTCTTAATCATTCACCTCTGATTCATATACCTATAGTAATATTGTTACTAACAAATATCAAGTCTAGCAATGCTATATGATGAGTATTTCGTTGATCCAGTTGGGTTTTCTATTATTAATTTGTTTCAAGCTAAAAGTTATTATACCCTTTTGCTAACAGTTAGAGTAGGTATGGTTGAAATTAATAATATCTTCTGATTATATTACATCAAAATGGTTTTTTGATTGGTTTTCATAACTTATCGTCACTAAGTTTCAAATACTGGGCTGGTTTTATTCTTATATACTCCATCCCTTATTTATATTCAAATGAAATTTCAAAACGTGTCTCTTTAAAAAAGAAATTTTCAATTCTAATGGCAATAAAATATGTTAGTAGTAATAGTAGTAATAGTAGTCACTGGCGAATCGAGGAAACTGGGGACATTAGGTGCAAGCAAGTAAATAAATAGTTGTTATAGTCTTTCAAAACTCAGTTGAATATATTTACATTCGGCCTAATGTACAAGGTTCGTTCGAATTGGTTTATGCGTAAATAATGAAGGAAAAAAAAATGAATAATGATTGTTTCGCGTATGGGGGACTAGGTAGCCGAGTGGTTTAAGCGACATTGTTTCAGTCACTTGCTGCCAGTCAGCGATGGTTCAAACCATGGCGACTGCAGAAATTTTTCTGATGGCCCAAGAAACTGCTAGGAATCGCACGTAAAAAGGTAAGACCTCGTTAATCCTTGGCTCGCACAAGTTTCGACTTCTGAGGGCTGCCATTCGTAAGGGGACGACAGCTGGTTAACGGAAAAAAAACAATGTTAACAAAACAATTTTAAAAAAAATGGTCGCTTGATGAGAACAAAGTTGCAAATTCTACTATGTTTCTTTCAATTTTTTTGGTTCATTCAACTGACTTTGGAAATACTATAATAGTCATTATATAATACTCATTATTACCGAAACTGGCTTCAAGATTTGATATTGTCGATATATGGATAAAAGAAAATTAGTTATTTTAGTATGAATTCATAAATTATTTCGAAGAGTATTCCAAATATTTTGCGTCAGTGAAAATATACATTATTTTGTCATCTTGTCAGTGTATGTATGGTTCTTCCAACTTTTGGAAAGCAAAGATAGCTAATTCTACTTTTTCATATACCTATCCAATAAATTTCAAAAAACCTTTGCATGAATCTGAATTGCATACAAGTGTGTTCAATAATAGTTATTCCACAAAATATTGAGCTGAATCATGAGTACTTCAAAAAATAAGGCATAAAAAAAACAAATCCTACCCAAGATCCTGTCGAGCCCCATCTTCTGAGCTTTCTAGGGAAGAATCCTTGCGCCGAAAAATGAATATTCAAATGCATAGGGATACAAGAAATGGTACCGGATTTGTTCCGATGCTGCGGCGAAATCACTTGATGCGGTTCCAACATTTTATATCCTCGGTTATCTTTCAAAACTTTCAACATTCACCCTTCCAACTCACTCAACTTAACATTTCGCCGATCCGGTGCTAGATAGCGTCGAAACAAAACTGCCGTCGACAAAAAAATCATCGAAAATCAACAAGTCAAAGTACAGGTGTGTACGGAACGAACAGAAAAAACAAACAGTCGTAAGCACTCTTTACGATCGCGAATCGTAGGTCAACACTGGGCGGGGGCATCAGCAAGATCTAACAACTAACGTTAGATGCAAAGCAAACCGGGGTTGTTTCTAAATATATCTCGCGACCGATAGCGAATTAGACAACAGGTAAAACGAGATTTTTGAACTGGCGCGCGACGCTCATGATCGCACATCGGCCGTAGGTGTTGGTACTACCCCCATCTCCGGACGGGTGAGAGAGAGGACGCGGTGCTAGCAGAGCGGACAGCGGACCTTTTGCCACTGACGACGGTTCGGATGGTACCGCGGTGCACTTTTGCGGGAGTGCGTCGGTCGAGTGGTACCCTCATTGTTGCGTCGATTACTATTGTTCAACAGCTGGCGATAGTGTCAAGGCACGCGACTCCAATTTTGTAACAACTATCGCTATTTCTGAATATAGGCCAGTAGATTTAGACACGATTTTTCCAAAATTCAAAAGTAATTACAAGAGTTTTGAAACTTGTGAAACAGTGGAATGAAGAGTAGGTTCAAATGATATTAAGTTTTATTTTCCAACACTTTTTTTGAACGGGAGATGTTGAAAATCAGGATTAATGAATTTTCGCATTATTAGCACAGAAAAAAATGCAAAAGTCCTGCAAACTTTCATAGGATTGACAAATAACAGTTCATTTCTTCTGATATATTCGCAACCCTTCAAACAAAACGGAAATGTAAGTTTTATCGAAAAAAAAAGTTTTTAATCCAAAAAGTTCGAAGAAAATTCCAAAAGTTCTGAAAACTTGAAAAAATAACTAAAATATTGTTTTCGAGAAGTTCTTTAATTTGCAACCTCTTGCCTCGAACGGAAAATTTATTTGTTCATTAATTTGTTTTTTATTGTTAAAATAGGTGTCAGGATTTTTACAAAAGCTTTGAATAATGGTTGCAAATGAAGATTAATTAATTTTCAACCTCGCCTTTAACACGGAGATGAGGGTAAAATTATAAAACAGTTTAATTTGGACTCTACCAAAAAAAAAGCAAACAAAACGGAAATGTTTGTTTTACAAAGAAACTAGCCTTCCATCTTCATTTCATGAATTTTGCCACAACATCATGAACTTTACCCTAAAAACTCCCACACACCAATTTTGAAAGGAATCGGGCCATAATCACTGACAGGCATTATACAGTTAACCTGTTAATTTTCACATGAATATTCCAGTAATATATACCTTTATTATACCCTCTAAGGCTTTTCTACGCGTACCTACCCAATAACTTTAAATCTGAAATGAAAAAGATTCTGTCTTGTGGCCACTGCTTTTTATAATATACCTAAATGACTTATGCTTCCATATGATGACAAAGTGTGAGGTTGTTCTCTTTGCGGATGATACGTCTTTCTACTTCCAATACCAATATTTCTCTTCTTGTTGAACATGCAGAAACAATAATATCTGAAGCAGAAACTTGGTTTTCTGCAAATAATCTTCACATGAACAGGGAAAAATCCCAAAACCTAGTTATTTCCAGTAATGACAAAATTACGAGAGGTAACCACTGTAAATTGCTTGGGGTTGTAGTAGATGATTGTTTGAATTGGTCACAACACATAGACATACTTAGTACTAGGCTGTCCAGTATTTCGTTTTTACTTAGGCAACTCAGTCAATGTTTGAACCCAAATATGTTGAAAAACATATACTTCGGTTTTTTTCACTTTTTGATCAGCTATGGTACGGTTTTATGGGGTAACTAAGTTAACTCTGTAAAAATATTTAAACTACAGAAACGAGCAATAAGAATATTAACCGGAGCTAGATATAATGAACATTATCAACCACTCTTTAAGAGGTTACGGATTTTACCACTTCCTTGTATCTACATTCTACAAAATTTTACAGAAATTCATTCCAAGAGACTGAGCATCCCAAAAATGTCTAGCCTTCATCATCATAACACACGTTCCGTTAAATCTGATGATTTACTAGTGCCACGCTACAGATTAGTAAAATCAGAAAGAACTTCATAAAATATAACCTTGCCAAATTAAATCCATAAATGATAAATATTTCAAAATTAATCTTAAAAAAGTGCTTCTGGATCATTGCTTCTATTCTGTTGATAATTATATTCAAACATTGCCTTTTGTGACCTCACTTTCATAATTTTTTTTTATGTTTTAACTTTAGCTATTACACATATCGTCGTGGTAACAGTAATACGTTGTATGTCAATTATGTCATCCTGTCGATGAAATACGACGTATTTCTGTAACCCAATCGCATTATTTAAAATTTCGTTATATTGCAACAAGATTCTTGGTCGGTACCCGGTTGGTTGATTGACAAACAACTCATTGTAGTGCATGGCATTAGTGATATTGGTTACATAGATTCAGAAAGCCCGAAATCGAATTTTTATCACGACGATATATTGTGTTTACATGTATATCTGTATGTATATTATTCAAATTTTATTTTATTTATGTAAATGTGTGTGTATTTTGTGTATATATATTCTGTTCCAATGACTTACTATAAACCATATTCTGTATGTGTCACATAGTCAATAAAACTATCTATCGATCTATCTATTACAATGAATTGTAATTGTATTTTTCAACTATTCTGTAAAATTGGTTGAAAGTGACTTAACAGGTCAACATTATAGGCCAACGACTTTCAGCTTTAATAATGGAACACCTACCATATTATTTCATTACATCAAGATTAGCATTAACCAAATTTCATTTTATATCAATTTTAATAGGTCATTTTCAATGTAACAGATACACGCGATTGATAATCAGATATTCACCTGGACCAATATAGAATGATCCCTTTATAGTGTTCGGCTTTGAGCGATTTCTTACACTTCAACTGCTGCTGCCATAATATCAATTAATATAATTAATATTCGTGAATAATTGAGGTTCAGTTTTCGTATGAGGTTACAAAGTTTCATATTTACTGAGACTGATAATCTCTCCATTTTCAACCACGATAAAAACTTTGGTAATTATCTCAATGCTTTGGTGCTTTGGTAGAGCCGAGGAAAACAATTTGATAAATAATTGATCAGACATGGTTCAAATGTAGGTACATGATGTTAAACATTTTTTTCATTCACTTATCCAATTTGTAGAACTTTTGAAAATAAATCAAATGAGAAAAAACAAGGTTCCATAACATTCGCAAGGTTGCAAACTGTATGGACGTTTTGAAACATTATTACTAGCAGTACTCCTAGTTTGCAGAACTTTTGCAATTTTCCGTGCAAAAATATAGCAATAAACGTTTTTTGCCATTTAAATAATGTTCTGATCATAGCAGACTTCTGCAAAATGTTATATATAGTTTGTTTTCATCAATGCACTGAAGTTTGAAAACTTTTGGAACTATTGTGAATTGATTGTCTATATCTACTGGCCTATGTGCTCTAGAGAGAGAGGCAGTACTGAAACTTCACTTGCACTCATAACACACGCTACGAGTATCGGTTTAAACCTCAAACTGATTCTCAGTTGCTGTGTTGTAATTTAGACATTATTTTCATTAGTATTGTCATAATGAAAAGGAAGACAATATTCCTAAAACAAACAGAATTTTCAACCCGATATTATAATAATGATTCAAAAGACATTCCAAATATTCAACCAACAGGTTTCCTACCAAAAAATTTACCAAATTAAAATAGATTATTAATGCTATTTCAAGATAAAAAACAGTATGAAATGTTGGAAATAGCACAAATTATCACAAAGATAAGTATGTCTATTTATTATAGATATTATAAAACATAAAAAGCATAATGCTTTCATGTACATATCATAATAAGACAATGAACAAAGGATGTTCCACCACTAACGAAAAGTTCGTATTATTAGCCTACACAAAAGCATAATATGATTTCATAAATCACTCAATTCTTCTTGCGAAACTTAATTACTTTGGTTTCAGTACTGATGCAGCTCATTTATAAAATCTTACTTAACTAATAAGACACAGAAAGTGTAATCCCCTGAAATGGATTTTCGTATCACTCGAGTGTTGGTTTCAAAATATTCTGGTCGAGAAATTAGCGAGAAGTGGAATGAATATAATAACAATAATTTGTTTTTATTTGTTCTCAAAAAAAATACATACAAAGTAACAGAGCATTTGAGATAAGAAGAAAACTGATATATCAGTTTTATCAAAAATTATATCAACATTTTTTTAATGAAACCGGTGCCGTAGATTGATCATGTTAGTGTTAAAAGTCAGAAACCATTGTTTATTGTCGTAATTTTTCTAAAAAGTGTCATTTTACTCAAGTTTTAATTGTATGTTGGTAAATAAGGTAATTCGGCGTCCATTTGAACTAATAAAAACACTGTGAACAATTTACAAAATATGACAATAGATAACTCGTGCACATCTGTACCTCGGATGTAAAGGGCACTATGCCCATTATCCTTATTTTTCAGGAGAGCTATTTAAAGATTGTTTTGAAATTCAATTACAAATTTCTAAGAAACGAATTGGAAAAGTAAGCAAATTATTATACCACACTGTATTAGTACATATTCATGTTTCATTTAATTGGGATATATATACTCAAATTTGAGAATTCAAACTTATGCGGAGGACATAGTGCCCTTTACCTCCGAGGTACAGATATAGACATAATATACAGGGTGGGTCACGGTCGATGGTACCTTAGACGTTTACGGAGAACGGGACATAGGATCATTCTGAAAATTTGGTTTCAGAAGTAGTTGCTCTTGGTCTATCGATCTAAAATATTTTCAGCAATGCCGCTTATACCAGAAAGTAGCAGCATCTTTGTTATTTCAAATGGGTCACCCTGTATATTACCGCATTTTTGAACTTGTCATTCCTTTCTGATTACGTCTGTCCCATACTCTCCTATACCTATCTCTAACGGTTTTTGAAATATTGGTTATTTTCCATATTTTTTATCCAAAACATAGCTTGAATTGAATGTTTATTTCTGCGGTATTTGAATTCTTAGGAAGTTGCAATTTTGTATTTAGTTCATCAGGATCATGTACATTGATTCTGTGTAGAGAAGTTTGTTCTGCGTTATACAGGGTCGTTCAACATTTATGATCTTACTGCTAGATACGAAAAGGGTTGAAAGTGCATTTTTTTAAATGGAACATCCTGTATATTATGAAATATCCTGAAAGATGACTAAATTCCCTTCGAATTGATGGATCATGTTCCTATACCTAAATAGCCAGAATTCCGAGATAATAGCAATTTTCACTTGTAATCTCCCAAGTGCTTGAATTATTGCCGGAAATTTTTCGAGTACCTGAATTTTCTTTGAAAATTCAAGTACGAGATACATTTACGGCAAATAATTCAAGCACAAGAGGGATTCGGTAAAAAAAATTCACACCGAGAAATGAAAATCATCCAACAATTCATAAGAAATAACTAACGTTGGTTTCACCTGAACTATTTATAACCACTGAAATATTGATATGTAAAATAACTAACAAAATTTTCATCAATAAATGTTTGACTTGTAACATGTGACATTTGACATGTGACAAGTTGATATTTTGCTTTAATGTACGAATTATGTATTTACTAGATATTTGGAATGTGTCTGAAAATATTTTCTCCACGATTATTGCGGCCTATGAGTCGCTAGGTCGATGGTTCAATCCACGATAGGAACATACCTTTTTATTTTTTTTGTTCCAAATTTAAACACATTTATTGATAAATAGTTCAGGTGAAACCATCGTTAGTTATTTCTTATGAATTGTTGAATGATTTTCATTTCTCGGTGTGAAATTTTCCTACCAAATCCCCCTCGTGCTTGAATTAATTGCCGTAAATTTATCGAAAAATCGAAAAATTTCCGGTAATAATTCAAGCACTTGGGAGATTACAAGTGAAAATTACTATTATCTCGGAATTCTGGCTATTTAGGTATAGGAACATGATTTATCAATTCGAATGGAATTTAGTCATCTTTCAGGATATTTCATAATATACAGGATGTTCCGTTTAAAAAAACGCACTTTCAACCCTTTTTATATCTAGCTGTAAAATCATGAATTTAGAACGACCCTGTATAACGCAGAACAAACTCCTCTACACAGAATCAATGTACATGGTCTTGATGAACTAAACACAAAATTGCAACTTCCTAAGAATCCAAATACCGCAGAAATAAACATTCAAATCGAGCTATATTTTGGATAAAAAATATGGAAAATAACCAATATCTTAAAAACCGTTAGAGATAGGTATAGGGGAGTATGAGGCAGAAATAATCAGAAAAGAATGACAAGCTCAAAAATGCGGTAATATACAGGGTGACCCATTTGAAATAACAAAGATGCTGCTACTTTCTGGTATAAGCGGCAACGCTGCATTGCTGAAAATATTTTAGATCGATAGACCAAGAGCAACTACTTTAGAAACCAAATTTTCAGAGTGATCCCATGTCCCGTTCTTCGTAAACGTCTAAGGTACCATCGACCGTGACCCACCCTGTATAACCTTATGCACCAAACACAGAACATATATAAAAAAGAATGTTTCTACAATATATTTGGTATTGAAACTTCTGATTAGGCTTTTGTCGGGTTTACGGACATAACTGATTAGTTTAACGCAATTATGATCTTATCCAACAGAAAATTATGATGACTCAAACAATAGTTTTGGACTCACATTTTAACTGAAAAGTTCTTCCGCATCGATGGAATTGTTCACTGGATGTGAAACAATTGCTGGTTAATTTTTTTTCCATAGTTCTCCAATACATGACACATTCTATTTGATGTGAAAATCAAAATATAAACAAATGATCAATTGTGTATATATCATAAATGCCCCAATAACAATATTGCATAATCATGGTAATGATTCACATTTCAGTTACACCCGTCATCGACGAAACATGTTTATTTGTCGAAATGAACGTTTACGTTTCAAAAAATAAGTTCAATGTTGCATAGTTCAAGGCAGTGGGAAAAACAGAGACAAGTAACAGAAAGAGTTGGTTAAAAAATAGACATTGTTTGAAAATTCGCGCTTCACAACAAATATTGAATATTGAAGTCATCAATCGTATGTTACAATAATCCACAAATAATACGCCTACCTGTAATTCCAAATTTGAAAAATATATTCGTCTGTATTTAGATCAAGTTCAGCAAAAAAGATTATCATGCAGAATAGTTATTTTTGTATCTAGTGCGCGAAATGCTACTTTGGTGATCGAGAACTGATTTTTTTAACGAGGCGCAGCCGAGTTAAAAAAATAGTCGAGATTACCAAAGTATTTCGCGCATGAGATGCAAACAAAATTTTTTCTACAAACGTCAAAAATATTGTTCTAAAATAAGTAATAACTATAAAAAATAGTATTGAACTGGCTTAAATAATTTTTCCAAATCAAGTAATTACTGTAACTGTGGAAATAAAATGGCATTTGTTGACAATTATTTCAAAGTGACAGTTCTTGATAATTATTTTGGAGTGACTTTTTATTCGCGTCAATTTCGTGCGTGATATTTATTATTGTAAAAGAATGGAAATTTCGAGCGACGATGAACTAAGCAGTACCCCACCTAACTTGATAGATGCGGCCAATTACGTAATTTCCAACCTTTTACCGGAGAAATCGAGGCGGCAGTATGAAAATGCATATCAGCAATTTAAAGAGTGGTGTGAAGCAAATAAAGCCAGAAAAATATCTCTCACAATTTGAAAGCCTTAATTATTGTTCTACATTAATGAACGATTTCTTGTTTTTTGCTTGATTGAGGAATTGAGGACCATATAGGTTAGAATATGAAAATCCCATATAGTTTACATGCAGTGTGCGAAATATATTTCGCACATTACTTCGCGCACGGTGTCATGGTAACGAATGAAAATGAAAAAAAGTGCCACTTCGCATACTGTTGTCAATGCGCGAACCTTGTCATTTTTTGACGTTTGTAGAAAAAAGTATTTTTGCCAATTGAATACTCGGAGGTATCCGTCAGCCGAAAAAAATTCAATTAGTTCACATGTTCACTCAAACAGAGAAACAACTGCTTTCTCCAGCATTCATGCATCAGTGATTTTGAAAACACGTGCCTTTTTTCAACCGGTGCCATATGCCATATGTGAGGGAATTCCGGTAGAAAATATTTACAGTTTTGTAACTGACAAACGAACCTTCGAGTGGCTTATTAGTGTTTATAAGTTAGGTTTTTTTTTCAATATGAAGATCAAGTATACAATTACTATTTAGGAGGAAACTAATCAGTGATTGAAAAAAAAAACGTACCGCACAGGATCGGTTATTATTGCAGAATAAGAGTTTCGGGAAATCAGTTAGTTTTCAATTCATATAAAAAAGTTAGTTGTTATCCATGAAAAATTTACCATGTGGACGAACTGAAAAAGTTAATTAAAAAACTTTAAAACAGAACATCCATTTGTGAATAATTTGAAAAACATACGGTATGTGTCTAGGAATTTGAATCTAGGAAATGAAACCCCTGGAAAAGAAATCCTAGAAAGACCCCCGGAAAGAAAACCGAACCCCTTCCCCCGGAAAAAAACCCACAGAACAAAAACCTTCTGAAAAAAACACTAGGAAAATAAACCTCTACGAACAATAAAATTTTAGTATTATTTACATTTTTCTCTGTGAAAACACATTTTGTGAGGAGTATTTTTCTAACCAGAACGAACTAATCTTACGTAGATATTTGAGTGCAAGGAAATTGCATGGTGCATGGTTTTGCACCATTTTTTAAATGTTTATTTTCCTGCTTTTTTTTCTATGGGTGTTTATTCCGGGGGATTTTCTCCGATGGTTTCTATTTCCGTTTTTCTTCCGAGGTACTTTTATCGTTTACCAGGAATTCAGATGAAGTAAAAGGTACCGAGTAGTTATAACATTGTATATATGTCGGGGCGTGACGCAGTGGTTAGAGCGTCCGACTCTGAGTCGAAAGGTCCGGAATTCGAGCCCCAGTTGCGGCTGGGATTTTTTACTTTAATTTGTCTGATTAAATTATTAAAATCTCGTGGTTCGACTGGGCGAGTCCTGCAAGATTCACTGTTGCGTTCCAATTAACAGTGCTGCTCCTAAGGTGGCGTATGGACTTAGTAGCAAGGCCTAAACATAACACATGGCTAATGACCACAGCAGTCGATGCCAAAACACCAAAAAAAAAAGCATTGTATACAACCCAATTCAGTACTCATAAATGATTTCATATTGTATGCATTTAACTTTTTCATATGGTACTTCACATTCTAGGTTTATAGAAAAAGTTACTGTAAAATTTTGATAGCAACTGCTGTTCGGGGCTTTAGAAGTCTCAGTCATTTTCGATGAATAGATTATTTATGCATTATTTTAACTTGTTTATTGGGTTAGTATAACAATTTTTCTGACTGCGAAGGAGGAATGCCTATTTTTATTTTGGGGTTTTTTCAATTTAATAAATGTATTAAGACATTATATTCGATTTGTTCAAATATTCTTATAGTTACTATTGGAATTGCTGATTTTAATTTTGGTGTTATTGCTATTAAATAAATATTTTACGACATTATTTTCGATAAGCTCAAATATTCTTAGAATTATTGTTTCAATTGCCGATTTTATTTTTGGAGTTATTTGAATTTAATAAATGTATTAAGACATTATTTTAAATATCCTTAAAGTTATTATTGCTGCTTTTGTTTTTGGGGTTATTTCAATTCAATAAATAAGAAGGCATTATTATTTTCGATTTGCTCACATATTCTTAGATTATTATTGTAATTGCCGATTTTTATTTTGGGGTTATTTCAATTTAATACATGTATGAAGACACTATTTTCGATTTGTTTAAATATTTTCAGATTCATTATTGCAATTCTGCAACTTTATCTTATAGACCGGGGGATGGTGACAGATTTTGGGACACGATTTTACTCAGTATGCCTTTTGGAGGGCAGTACTGTCCGTATATCCTCGTGATAATAATGCATGAATCAAAGAGTCGTCGTAGGTTCTTCATATTGAAAAATAATAATAATATTTTCAAAAAATTATGTGTTTCGGTACGATTCCAATTAGGTTGCCATGTGTTTTGTAATAAAGCAATAGACGTAAAATACTCGAAAAACCATTGGCATACCATCAGGATGGGCGGAGTATTCCTTTTTCCAAATACAATTTCACGGGACCATACCAGCCATTCGGACCCAACCTAACGGCCTGCCAATCGTTTTTCGAGTATTTTAGTTTTATTATTTCATCACGAATCACATGGCAGTCTAATTAAAATCGTACCCGAATAATAATAGTAATTAAAATTATTATTATTATATTTTAATATGAAGAACCTACGACGACTCTTTGATTCATGCATTATTATCATGGGGATATACGGACAATACTGTCGTACAAAAGGCATACTGATTAAAATTGTGTCCCAAAATCTGTCACTATCCCCCGGTCTATTATTAAAAATAGCTTCAATTTCATTGAAATTTTAAATTCAGGGATTTTAAAAGAACAACTACTATTTTAGTGCAATATGACCAAATATGTTATTTTGATTGGTGTGTTGGAACCCCGGGAAAATATACAAGAGAGAAAATATATCGGTGTGAAAATAAGTGTAAACTAAGCTAAATAAAATTAATAGAGTAGGTATTCAACTGATTATCTACGGCCGACGGTTTGGAAAATAACGGTCAACTACACTATTCAAACAAATCAAACATAACTATTAGTTCCACGAATGCTTACAAACGTAATTATATGTCTGAAAATATTTACCACTGCTACGTGATAAGGGTTAGAAAAACTAAATAAATGATAATCATCCTACTGATAACCTCTGTACATTTTGTAAAGGGACTCATTTCCTGGACTGTCATTAGGACATCACCGCTGTTCTAGAATTATACAGTACGATGCAAATGTACGAAATAAATTCATTATTATTTTGAAAATTCTTCGAACACGTCGATTTTCTTTTCCGATTGGTCAATTTGTGAACCCCACCCAGAATATATAGGGTTATGCGCATTCGAGTAAAAATGACTTTAGTGATATTTTTAAATGGAACACCCAGTGTATTTTTACATATTTGGTTAGGGATCGTCACAAATCCAGTGATACCAGGTTTGATGGGATTATGTCAAACGGATGCGGAGATATGAGCAAAAAACTTCTCCATATGCCCAATGAGTGCGACAGAGACTTTTGACCTTCCGAATCGTGTGGAGTCTCATTGGACATCCGAGGAAGTTTTTTGCCCATATCTCCGCAGCCGTTTGACATAATCCCATCAAACCTAGTATCACTGAATTCGTGGTGACGGTCCCTAGCCAAATATGGAAAATTACACCCAAATATTGGGTGTCTCATTTAAAAATATCACTTAAGTAATTTTTGTACGAATGCGGATAACCCTATATATTTAACGTGGGGTTCTAAAATTGGTCAATCGGAAAAGAAAATCGACGTGTTCGAGGAATTTTCCAAAATATGTTTATTTTCAAAAATAATGAATTAATTCCATACATTTGCATATTACTATATATAGTAGACGTGCCATTATTACATGTACGGATCAGGCTCAATCTCATTAAAATACAAATATGCGGCCACGAATCCTCGACAAAAATTAATTGGGACAGAGGCCGCAGCGATGAGACGCCGATATAAAGTTTCGTAAACACATCTGATGCCTTAAACCGATTTATAAAAAAAAAAAGATTAAAAATCTACAAAGAGCGTCAGGAAACCGACCGAATACCGATATAGCAACTTCCGCCCATATACAGATTGCGAAAGAAGCGCGCTTATTGACTACGAAACAATAAATAATAACGCGAAGACAGACTATAAGGCGTTGTTAATAAAAGAATTGCGTCACGCGCAACCGACCATCTGATTATCCAAGGAAAAAATATTAATTAATAATTGAACTCGGTAATTATGCCGTGAGGTACATACTGAAATTGCGCGGCGGCGATCGTGAGCGACATAATGGAAATAAACCGAATGCCTGTCGATTTTTAATGGCATCCGATTTCCATGAACCGATTTGTCATCCGACTTATTGGTCAGCGTTATTTTTTAAAGTTGAAAATAAATGAAAACCTGTGTAAATAAAGGAGGAGAGTTTGCCAAACATCATATAATTGAAATGTGAATTTCCGTTTGGTTGAGAATTATATAATAATAATATTAATTTAGGGTTACTAGTAAACAAAACATAAGTGCAGGAATAAACACTGCATGCACTAACGGTAGGTTAACAATTAGATAATCATACAGGGACTCTGTTCAAAAATAGCTTACTTTTGTTATAAAAAAGTCATCAAATATGACACACTTTTGAAGTATAGGAAAGAGTCAGTTTCGTTTAAGTGCTGATCTACGTAGAACTTATGCATTATTCGCGCATTATTCTGAGTAGATAGATACTGCGAGACAAATCGTGATTCCCTTGCAACTTGTCTTAAAGTCATTGTTGGATATCCCAAAATAGCAATTTCAATATCTTAGTTATCAACAATTGGCTTGTTTGTCTGCACTCTTGTTTTGACGGATCCCAAGTTTTTGAAGTTTTCTATTCGTTTAACAGTGTCTTGTGAGGGGCTTCTGTTTCTATTGATACCGAATTGCAAATGTATTTCACGTTTTTGTGATAACCCTTATTACATTCGTCATAATTAATGAAAAGATTCAAGTAATCTTTATTTGTATAATTCAAACGAGCCAGAGTGATAAAATACAATATTTCCATTGCAGTTGATTGTTTCTAACGCAACCGCGGGCACCATGGCCAACTAAACTCAAGAATACGTGAGTTTTTGGAACAAAGAATTGTTAATGCGTCAATATTCTGAAAAGTGTTGAATATAGGAATATTTAACCGAATTCAAAGTTAGCCTTATTTTGAATATTGAATCGAGTGAGATTTGGGTGGTTCCATTTGAAAAAATGGAATTTCAATCGTTTTTTCAAACGCATCACTAACATTGTCTGGCGACCGCTCTGATGTATAACTCCAATCAAGTTGATATTCGAATTTTGCTGAATTGGGTCCTCCTACGAACGATAAAAATAATGTATAATAATACATATTTATTTCTCATTGGCATTGTTGAAAATTGAATTACAATAGTATTGATAGAAAAGAAGGGAAATAAATAAGGTTAACCCATAAATTGGTCATTTTCCTTTAACAATGATACTCCCTCATAAATACTCATAGTGTACCTAAAAGCAAAGCCTGTGTGGTTAGAGGACCACCTTGGTTGATCGGTGCGAACTCCAAGCAAGCGCTTTACGCCGGGATTGGCATCTAGGCAACTCATATCCCACTTGCTAGCATAACTTTCAACGGCCGATACCTCGACCGCTGAACCATTAGCCACTACTGGTTAGAAGAATTATTGTTTCCGAATCTGTATATCCTAACAAAATGCAAGATTCAATTTCTGCATAATGACTCATGGCAGAGACTGCTCTTCCATGCAACCATACAAATGTTGTGGAGATAAATGAGAGATTGATTCATCAAATCTCAACGTATGAGAATTTGATTACCTTTATTTCGCGGCTAAGAGTATAGTGTCAACATATTTGAACCGTCTGTTTGATTATCTCACAGAAAAAAGTCCGTATCTTTATGTTATTGAAGAAATTTCGAAATCAATGATTCTTTCATACTCTTCAAAGTTGTTGTATTTTTGTACCATAATGTACATATCGTCCAAGAATATCCATATCTGTAGATAAATACAAACAAGAAAGTACCATGTGTAACGCTAAATCGGATATAAAACACGTTTGGTAAGACTTCTAGAACATTCGTCGGTATCATGCCATAACCACGAATGTGCAATTTGTCATTTCGAATGAGAGTTTTTAATATTCGTACATCTTGCTTTGAAAACTTTGTTATGTTGTTACATTCGCAAATTCACTCTCGTTCACAGTAGAAAACCTAATAGCAAATCCGTGAGTTTGGCACTGACAATTTTGGTAGTAAATAAGTATTTCACACATTGAAGTCGAAAACCTGAAATTTGCACATTCGCGGTTTTGGCGTGGGACCGACGAATTATATTATGACAATAACATCGCAAGACACATATTTTTTGTTGTATCTAACCAACATAATATGGCGCTATGATAAATTTGAAGCTCATATTTTCTTGAAATTACTACGTATGCAAGAATAGTTTTTTATACATACAAAAATCGAGGCATTGAAAACCCACATTTTCATATAATTATCATTAATTACATAGATTTTTTACGAGACCAAAGGACTTGCCTATAATAATTATCAATCCATTTCGATGAATTCTCATACTTACAATTTAGATTCTCAACATTAAAAAATGATGAAAAGGGCCAGGGGTAAGGACAGACCATAAAAATTAACCATAAAAGTCCGTTTGTCCAGACATGGCACCATTTATATAATGCAAACTCGTTTACTATGAATGTTTTATCACCATAAATTGTACCAACACACCACAAGAATTTGTTATCACAGAGATGCTATGGTATCGTATTCCTAATGGATAATTTTTGTTGTTTGCTGTTGTTAATGGTAATTCTGATAATAGATCGATTTATAAATTTTACCTTAAATTGAATAGAGTGTTCTATAAGAAAACTGTGTTTATTCTTACCATAACTGAAACTTTTAACTAGTAATATTAGCGCTTATTTACTTTTAGTTCAGTCACTATTTTGTGTATTAACAAAAAAGAAAGAATATCAAATATTGATAATGAGAAAATGCATACAAAAAAACAATACAAAAAACATTAGTTCAAGCACGGATTTTTTATTTTTTTCAATATCAGACTGGAAGTTTGAAAAATCCAAAGAGGTAAGTAAACGTAGTATACAATGAAAGATAAAGCTGTTCACCTCGGGGCCACCTATATTGAAGTATAAAATTTCCAAAAATATTTTTGAATTATAATTCTACTTTTACATTTCTTATTTTATTTTTACTGGTGTTATCGTCAGAGCTGGAACAATATAAGAAAAACTTCTTAATAGAAACTTTTTATAAGCTTTCATGCGATAATATCAGTTTTAATTTCCGACGTTTCGTTATCGATCAACCAACATCAACTAACTTTATTTCAATACGGCTCTGTTTCGAAGAATACAGTTTTATGAAGTATTTTTGTTTCCAAATTCAGTGATGTATCACTTGTGCCGGTTTCAATACGATACAGATGCTTATCGGCCATCATCAGGATTTTTTAATAAACGAGTGTGTTATAGTTTATAAACGCGTTACATATCGTACTTTACGAAGTCATATTAAAACAGCAGAATTTTGTTTTTAGTTGATGTCTCTTTTCATCAAGATAGTTTCAATTGACAGACCAAGACTTATTCTATCAGACAAGTTTGTAACCTCTGAAATCAAACAGTAACCATAGTAATTTATTTAAAAAATGGAGTTGCACGGTAATATTTTGAAAAATTTGGATTAAACACAGATTGTGCATTTGGAATTAATCCTATTTGATACTTCCTACATTGGATCATAATTCGTTAGTGTTTTTTCCATATTATTTTTCTATAGTTTGAAAATCAAGGTATGTAACCATAACCTTGAGCCGTTTAAATATGTTTCAACATACGAGGCTTGTTTGGTAAGTCCGTGACTTTTTAAATTTCCCGCGCAGTAACTTTAAATGCAACACTGCTGCTGTCAACCACCATCTTTCAATAGACTACTGTCAAATTTTGAGCAAGCTGCGACATTTGGTTTGTGTTTGACAGCAATTAGAAGCAGACAACCTCGTGAATTTCAACAAAAATGGAAAAAAGTGAATTTCGTGTGTTAATTAAGCATTATTTTTTGCGTAAAAAAACCATAACTGAAACCAAGGAAAGACTTGATAAATACTATGGGAACTCTGCACCATCAATTTCAATGGTTAAGAAGTGGTTTACTGAGTTCCGTTGTGGTCGTACCAGCACAAGTGACGCCGTACGTTCAGGTCGCCCAAAAGAGGTCATCACGCCAGAAATCGTCGATAAAATCCATGGAATGATATTGGACGATCGGAGAATAAAAGTACGTGAGGTAGCTGAGGCTGTAGGCATCTCAACTGAGCGAGTACATCACATTTTACATGAATATTTGGACATGAAGAAGCTATCCGCGAGATGGGTGCCGCGATTGCTCACACTCGACCACAAGCGCAACCGTGTGACCACTTCAAAGGAGTGTTTGGCAAAGTTCAATCGCAATCCGGGCGAGTTTTTACGCCGTTATATAACCGTAGACGAAACATGGATCCATCACAATACCCCAGAGACCAAGGAACAATCAAAACAGTGGGTGTCAACTGGTGAACGTGCACCAAAGAAGGCTAAGGTGCGTCTGTCAGCCAACAAGGTTATGGCCACAGTTTTTTGGGATGCACGCGGTGTCATTCATATAGATTACTTAGAGAAGGGTAGAACGATCAACGGCGAATATTATTCAGAGCTTTTAGACAGATTCGATATTGATTTGAGGCAAAAACGACCACATTTAGCGAAAAAAAAAGTGCTGCTTCATCAAGACAATGCACGAGTGCACACGTGTGTAGTCACTATGGCAAAAATTCATAAATTGGGCTACGAACTACTACCCCATCCAGCATATTCTCCAGATTTAGCCCCTTGCGACTATTTTCTTTTCCCAAACCTGAAGAAATGGCTGGGTGGTAAGAGATTTGGGTCGAATGAAGAGGTTATAACCGAAACAAACGCCTATTTTGAGGGCCTTGAGAAAACCTATTATTTGGAAGGAATAAAAAAACTGGAAAAACGCTGGACTAAATGTATTGATCTAAAAGGAGATTATGTTGAAAAATAAAACGCTTATTTGCCAATTTTTTTTTTCTTTATTCAAATAGTCACGGAGTTACCAAACAGCCCTCGTACCTAGTATAATAGGAGATATACAAAGTTTATATCAAAACATTATGGAACAATACTGTTTTTACTCGGGACGTCGATTGAATATCGACGCAGTAGAATATTCGTATTTTTCTCCATCTCTCTGTATTTAAAGAGCCAACATACCGTCGAATAACAATCAAAATAGATTCGTAAAATAAAAAACACTCACCTGATGATGTCTATCTTTGTACAGGAACAATTTCGGCCCTTTCAGTATTATGAACACCTGTTTCCAAGAACGATCAGCAGCACGCTGAAAACAAAAAAAAAACGGGTTTGATATTCAACCTATTCAAACTTTCATCTATTTTTTTGTACCCTCAATATGAGAGAAATATGAGCGATGCAGTAACGCACATCTGAATTGATAAAAAGTTGAGTATTCAATTTATTACCTTTTCGGAAAATCTAATATTATAAATCGCCTTTCGTACTCCTCAAAAATGTTCTTAAAAATTCTTGTTTCTTGCACTGAATTAATAAACCCATTTTCGACTTCTCCTTTCGTACACTGACCCATTTTTTCTTGTGAAATAGTATATTTCATTACGAGTTCAGAAAATAGGCTTTTTCCGTGCGTGCGCGACATGTTCCCGTGCGAGGCGAAGCCGAACACGGGAAGTCGTGCAAACACGGAAAAAGCATTTATGGACGAGTAATGAACGATATTTTTCAAAATATCTACCTGAAAACCAGAGATTGTTGAGAAATATTTATTTTTAATGATGAAGGAATAAAAATATGTATTATTAATTGAAATATTTATGGTACAAAAATATCCAGAAATTGCCACAAAACAAGCGTTATTCACCCTGTTGGTAAGGAAATATTCAAACAATTTGCGATTTCTAGAGAACTGTCAACAACATATTATTTAATTTTGACATGTAAATAGGAAGCTATAATGACACCAGCGCACGGAAAAATTTTCCGTGCGGGCGCAAGGAAAAAACCCTTTTTCAGTATGCCAACCAAGCATGTAAATATAGTGTTTTCAGATAGGTATAATAAAAATACATTTTGTGAGGAGTAATTTTTTAATATGATCTAACCAGAACGAACTATCCTCAAGTAGACATTTGAGTGCGTGGAAATTTGGGCCATCGCCATCGATGTACAGAAGGAGAAGCCAAAAATTCAATAATTCAAACGTGAATATTTCAGGTAACTTTTTGAGGGGTACAAACCCGAGTGTACGAAACAATAAAACACCATCTGCAGCACAGATTTTTTATCTTCAGTCATAAAAAAAAATCGTACATCTCTTTCGATTAAAGAAATGTGAAAAATAGAAATCAAATTAAAACAGAATCATTACTACTCAAAATAAAACAGAAGTTTGAGAATTGTACCCACGTATTTTTCGACGACTTCATTCACTATTGCGTTTTTGCGGAAACTACAACTTTTACCCATATTCATTCATGCAAGCCACTTCACAGATACGGATGCAGACTGAAGAAGAGTATCTTACCTTGCCGTCAATTTCCAAAATTTTACAATGCAGCGACCCTTCCCTAACAATGCAGTAATTATCCTTATCGAGAGGAACGGGACTTCCTGACGCCTTCTCCCTGTCCAAAGAGGCACTGCTGCTGCTGGCGCTACCACTGGAAGTAATCGGAACACAAACAATTAGGAGTTACTTCCCGAAATTTCTGATTGTTGCTGCAGTTGAGATTATCAAAGCGATATGTTGCGAGATAAGTAGCCAAGTGGGGATGTTATAATACCTTGTTTGTTATGCGATAGTATTGTTAGTATTTTACATTGAAAGTTGGCGATTAAACTTGGACATGCTACGTGTCTTGCTCTCACATGCGATACAAGAAAAAAAGGCACACAAGTTTAGTTAGGAGAGGTTAATCAATCAATCTTCATTTGATGAAAAATTGTATTATACACGGTGTTGCAAAACTCGATACAAATATTTTAATAAAAATATACAAAATAAGAATTTTTTTTACATAAACATGAGTCCGAAAATGTACCTTCTCCAAGCTACAGACATCGTTAGTAGCGCGAAAAAAAATCGTTAATTAACTGTTTAACAAGCGTCAAACTTACAAGTAAATCAAAGTGCTGTTTTACAATTCAAACGTCATTTTCCAACGATTCGAAAACTAATTCGAAAAAATGCAAGAAACCAAAATTTTAGTTTTTTTAATGACCGAATTACATTTTTTTTTTGCAGAAATGGAAATTTTACGACCTGCCCCTTACTGCTAAATTTGGAATATGTCACTTAAGAGTCACCATCAGCGCGTCATACCGAAAACTCGAATTCCTTCCTCACCCCTTCCAGCTAAGGTTTGTAGGCATACTTATCAAGAATGGGAGTAAAGATAATGAACTCGATGAACATTGGCAACACAGCACCTGTCTGTTCTCGATTACAGCGCAAATCAGATATAATTTTGTGCGAAAACCATTGATTTCAGGAAAGATATATTTTTTGTATGGGCTCGGTGGTCTCATAAGAATCCCGTAATCTCACAATTTTTTTTAATTCATCAGGTCATTTAAATTTTTTTCTTACAAATTATCATAACAAAAATCACTGAAATTCCGGAATTTACACAAAAACATTGAGTCATTTGCTAAAGAAAAAAAATTCTTAAACAAAGTGTTAAATAGATTCCCGTTTTCTCCCAAACCTTATTTCCAAGCATATGTACTAGTTTTAAACTACGACCGCAATCTGTTCCGTATTTGGCACGCTCGTCTCTCTACGTTAAAGAAATATTGACGCCCTTTGGCGCTTATTTTAATATTTTGTGAGTTGTGTCAGTCTTCGTTTTGCCGCCGGCCAACACGTGTCACTACGTATTATTTCCAAAGTTGTAGTAGCCATAAACCGCCAAGAAAAAATTTTAGTAGAACTAAAATTATCTGCTTTTGTGTTTATAGCTGAGATTTTTGTAAGAAAATGCCCTCAGACGTATACACCGTCTGTTACAAGTCATTTGTTCTTTTGAGCCATATTCGAAACAATTTGCAGTAAAGGAATATTTGGCTTATTTTTTTAGTTGAATCCAAAATGATTTTATGGTGTCAAAAGTGTTGAGATTCCGAATTTATGTGGCAGTGAAGATTAAAATTTGTCCGAAGATGAATATTACCGAAAAAGATCAACATTCTCTCAAGTTCTAGTGGAAGATACTAGCGAAGAGAAACAGTTTGATGAAGAGATCGAAGTGGAGAATATCAAAATTGAAGAAAGTTACTGCTATGATAGTGAAGACGATGTTTCCCTTTCTACTTTTAACTGCAGCAAATTACACAAAGAAAAAAAAACAAGCTTCATATTGATTGGGAAGAGACATATCTGAGGATCCCTGGTGAAGACATTTTATTCAAGGGGTCTCATTTCTTGGGAAACAATATTTTGAATTCTGATGGTATTCACGAGTTTTTTTAATTATTATTTACCGATGACATTTGTTTATATAACGGAAAAAACAAATTTATATGCTGTATTGACGAGCCAGCAAATATAACTAAAGAAGAAATTATTATTTTCGTTGGAATTTGTATAAACATGTCAGTGGCGCACTTGCCCACTAGAAGTTATTGGAGACATTGGAGCAGTACATTGAGTATTCCTGTAAGTTATGATATGCAACCGGTTTGAAGGAATAAAACGTTTTATTCACTTTAACGATGATACAAACCAAAAATGTTTGCGATGATCCTGATTACAATAAACTTTTCCAAATCCGCCCATTTTAAGAAAAAGTAACGTATCTGCTTGTTCCAAAAGAAGAGTTTCTTCCAGTTAACGAGCAAATAATTCCAACAAAAACAAGATTATCCCTAAAGCACTATAACCCGAAGAAACCTCATAAGTGGGGCTATAAAGTATTTGTACTAAGCGGAGTATCAGGTTTTATTTACGATTTCGACTTTTCTGGAACAACTAGCCTGCAGCAAATCTTGGAGCAAGTAGTAATGTGGTATTAAAACTCACAGAGTCCGTTCCAAGGAATAAAAATTATAAAGTATTTTTTGATAAGTGGTTCACCGGCCTTCCATTACTAGTTTATCTTAGCAAAGTGGCCATTTTACCTCTTGGTACTGGATATTCTCAACTGTCAAAATTGATAAAACTTCATCAACCACAGCCTAGAGAATTTTTCAGTTCAGGACTTAAACAAATATTGTTGTTTTTGAAAAGTTCAAGACTTGAATAGAAACAATATCTGTTTTATCTCAAAATGAATCACTGTTAAAAAAAAATGATGATTTAAAAAAAGGTAGTATCGTTTTTCCATTCAAAATAATCAATGTTGCATTAATTAGGAAGCCACTATTTATTCAACCCACCTAATTTTATAAAAATGTTCTGTGGTTTCGGAAAAACAATTTTTCAAAAAAATCCCTCAATATCAAAAATAAAGAGAGAAAGTGCTACCCATGTTTATATGAACTTTTTGTCTTGAAATAATACACAGATCAACCCTCTGCAATATTGACGTCTAATAATGAAACACTGTGTATAAATACCAATATTTCTAACTTGTATAAAAGCAAACTAATTTGAATTTCATTTGTGAGACGTAAAAACACGTAGTCAGCAATATTTCTAAAACAATTCATTTTCTGAATCGGTAAAAAATAACTCATTATAAAGAACTTGGCTTGATTATGATACTGCCCACTGGATATTCGTATACAATTTTACATCCACGTAAAAACAATAACAACGCTATAATCCTTCAAAATTGAACTATTGATTTAAAAACGCAAAATTGTAAAACAAAATTCATGTCAAAAACGATTTCAGAAAAATTGATTCATGAATATGGTAAATATTGATCGCCTCAATATTACGAGAATTCGAAGTTCGAAAAAATATATTCCACTTGGAATGTTTGGAGAGAAGGATACTTCGACTTGGTCGATTTTAGGCGTCAATATCGTTGAAATTCAAGAAAGTGACAAAATTAAGAATTTGTATTGTTCTTAAAATTTGCAAATTCTTACTAGTAGGTACCCTACAGAAACGTCAACTAAAGTTGTGAGTGATGTTAGAATTAATTCTCAACTTTCGACTCCGACATGACACTGCAAGATTTCATCAGTTTGAGAAATTTCTGAACTAAATGCTGTGCGTAAAATTTGGAACATTGTGACTCTAAGGTTGGGACAAGCAAGGTATATATGGACAAACATTATTTTTGGTTTGTTCCAAAAATCGAAATTTTTTAATTTGTGAACTAGATATATGAGTGAAGAATGACACGTAAGAAAGACATTGACGGAGCGAGAGTTACACGACTTTCTGGACGAACGGCAAACAGAGTTACGAACCTAATGTTAAAGACTGGGTGGACCCGTCTGATAGTATGAACTGAAAATAATTGTTGCATATGATACAACTAATGAATACCTTCTATTAAAAAAAATCATAAGTGTTTTTTGAAATTGTGATGAAATTCCAACAATGTGAAACTATAAACATTTAGTTTCTTTGAATTTTCATTATACCTTGAGACACAGCCTGCAATGTATTGCACAAAATGTAACTCTAAAATGGCCGATGACAATAAGATTTGCCATATGTCAAAAATTTTGAAATAATTATCGTCCAAAAATTCAGAATATTCTACAGAAAAAAATGTGAAAGGGTTGAGATACAATTTTGAACATAACCGTAAAATTTTCTTCAATGAGCTCAGAATGGTATTATTTTTTTTTTTTTTGTTGCAATTTTTTTAATTGTTTGCGTTGACTTCAGAAAATCTGAAACCTTTGAATAGAAGTATAAGTGTCTACGTGCGACGAAGAAAATCCCTGCCAAATCGTCAATTTCTTACCATGACGTTCATCACGTATCCTTTTTCACATTTTCAAACCCGGCCACCACGCATCTTTTAACGCATCTTTTAACAATAAGTGAAATGACACAAGGCACAAGCGAGCATTATTCCAAATTTTATCCAACTTCCAGTGCTTCGCATGAAAATTTCAGTTTTAATATTTTCATTACGCGCTCATATTATGACCACCACCGAATCTACTAGCCGATATAAACCGCGTTGAAAGTGGTCAGAGTGAATCTATTTTTACTCATACGCTAACTTCATCCTATTTCCGCCAAGATTCAAAAAAACGTTCCGTGGAATTTTATCGTAAACGTTTCGTGTGGACATGGGCGTACATCACTTTCAGGGTATTTTGAGAAAGATGGTACTAAAGCCTTTTCAACCCGACCATAGCGGAGATATTAATAATAATAATGATAATAATAAAGTTTATTCATAATAGATTACAATTTTTTTTTATAATACAATATGAATAAACTAGAAAATTTCCTCACGAAGTGGAACTTGTAGTGAGGTGAGAAATAATAATAATAATAATAATATGTGACTTTATTTTCATGAAAAATACAATAAAATACATTTTATATCGTGGGGGCGGTATTCAACATAGTTGCTCTTCCATATACATATATATGAATATAAAAATATTAAATTGAACAATTTCTTCACGAGTGAGAAATATACATACAGTGTGTCCATAAAGTAACCCCCCCTGTTAACTTTTGAACGGGGTGGAATTTTTTTTAAATTTTTTTTTGGTGAAATGGTATGTTATGAGCTACTTTTTGACAGTAATAAAAAATGTCT